>CM062568.1:22167874-23405374 GCA_031468815.1 Morus bassanus
TAGCAGCGCCGAGGGAAAGCGGGGACACACGACACACACACACACACACACACACACACACGACACGACGACGACGACACACAACACATGACAGCCTGCAGGTGACAATGCGCCACACAGCAGGGATGGACATGTGGGAACATGGGATACCCAGGCCGAACCCGGGAGGCACGCACCCCCAGGGGCAGAGGCGAAGGACGCTTGGCCTCGCTCCCGGCCCTCGCTTCCCCCTCTGCCACCTTGCCAGGAGGACTCGCGCCACCCCCGTGTCCCTGTTTCTCGTCAGTGCCCAAGGCCACGTGTCCCCACCACCAGCAACTGGAGGGGATCAGTGGCATGAGCTGGGGTGCAGCATCAGCCCTCATTCCTCGCCTCCCCTTCCGGGGAGGGGGAGCACAGTGGCAGCCCCCACACAAGCCTTTTCCCAGACGCCACAACCACTGCACATGGTCACGGCCCCCAAATCATGTCCATGGTGTGCTGCCACCGGGATGATGGCCAGCAGCACAGCCATGTTGGGGTGGCCAGTGGTACCCTGGCCACCTCACTGGCTGCAAGTCTGTCCTGGAAGAGAAAGAGAAGAGAAGAAGAGAAGAGAAGAGAAGAGAAGAGAAGAGAAAGAGAAGAGAAGAGAAGAGAAGAGAAGAGAAGAGAAGAGAAGAGAAGAGAAGAGAAGAGAAGAGAAGAGAAGAGAAGAGAAGAGAAGAGAAGAGAAGAGAGTAAGAGAAGAGAAGAGAAGAGAGGAGAGAGAGGAGGGGAGGGGAGGGGAGGGGAGAGGGGAGGGGAGGGGAGGGGAGGGGAAGGAGAAGAGAGGAAAGAGAAGAGAAGAGAAGAGAAGAGAAGAGAAAAGAGAAGAGAAGAGAAGAGAAGAGAAGAGAAGAGAAGAGAAGAGAAGAGAAGAGAAGAGAAGAGAAGAGAAGAGAAGAGAAGAGAAGAGAAGAGAAGAGAAGAGAAGAGAAGAGAAGAGAAGAGAAGAGAAGAGAAGGAGTTCAGTTGGAGAGACCTATAATGCCCATCTGGTCCAACTGCTTGACCACTTCAGGGCAGACTGAAAGTTAAAGCATGTTATTAAGGGCAATGTCCAAATGCCTCTTAAACACTGACAGGCTTGGAGCACCGTCCACCTCTCTAGGAAGCCTGTTCCAGTGTTTGACCACCCTCTCAGTAAAGAAATGCTTCCTAATGTCCAGTCTGAACCTCCCCTGACGCAGCTTTGAACCATTCCCCACATGTCCTAACACTGGGTACCAGGGAGAAGAGATCAGTACCTCCCTCTCTACTTGGCCTCTTCAGGAAGCTGTAGAGAGTAACAAGGTTGCCCCTCAACCTCCTTTTCTCCAAACCAGACAAACCTGGCCAAATTAACCTGCCCTGAGCTCCAGACTCGCTAGACAGCACATCTACCTTGGCTCTCTCTTGAGACTGGGTTATTTCAGCTTGGGGGCAGTGCTCTGTGCTGTGGCTGCAGAGCAGACCTGCTTTCAACCCAAGCTGTAATAATGCATGTGCTCTGGCAGCCTGACTCTGCTATACAGCATTAGTCTGGGCTCCTCAAAAGAGAAATGCTTGTCTGGGTTTTTGCTCTAAATGCAAGTGAGAACCACTGATGAGAAGTCGTATGTGGGCCCTCTGGCTTGGGGCTAGGTTCTGCTCCCTTTGAATTCAGTAAAAGGTTTTGCCATTGACTTCACTGGTTGGAAGAATTAGTTGTGGGGGTTTTTTAGCCTCATCAGACATTCATTGCACTCTCCCATGAGAGCAGGTTGAATTATCCGTTGTGAATAATTTATCCAGTAAATTTAGCCCTTTTTCTGTTCATGTATAAGAAAGTACCATTTGCATTCACAATTACAAGCATTCAGTAAGAGCAATATAAGCACATCATTCAACTTACAGGTCTCTCCTGTCTTCTGCAACAGCCAGAGGAAAGGACAGACAAGACAGAAGCCAAGATTTTGGCTAGAGGAGGAGGAGTGAGTTATATTTTACAGAGCACACTTCAAAAACATGCCTGGCACCTAGAAGCCATGGAGATGGGAGGTCAGAGCAGAACCTCGACCCGTAGGTGTAAGTTGCTCACCTTGACTGTGCCTCCATCAATTGTGCCACGTCAAGAGTTCCCCCATCACTTGGTAATATTTCTACTCTTTAGATGAAGGAAACTTGATAAAAAAAGAGAAAATACCAGACGCTCTTGTGCAAATGCAAATGCACAGAGCCAGGCATCTTTTGGAAATTTGAAAGAGAAAACCTGGTCACGTATCTGGGGAAAAAGTGGGCAAAACAGCTAAGTAAGACTTGGCCACATGGCTGAACTTACCGATTTTTGCACTTTCATACTGGTGCTTTGCTACTATTTCACCATTTTTGCTATTTCCAATATATATATGTATTACCAATGTATATATAATAGTAAAATTTCCAAATTGCTATTTCACCAATCTTTTAGATATCACCAATTCTTTTTACAAGCATTGAGTCCAAAGGAAGAAGATACAGAGATACAAAAGGCAGAGGACAGATAGATGACTTAATGCTTCGCAGCTGTATGGAACAGACAAGTTATTTTGCCCTCTTTCCTTTTGTGTGAATATCTGCAGCCATGATGGAAAGGGTGGACTTTCAGCTTCTTTTTCAGTCAACTTAAAATCCAAGTGTTAATGGAGGAAAGTGACTTGAGGTCAGCCTGAAATTACTGCTTTAGAAATGTTTTGAGAAACTGAATTTTTTTTTCTACATGTTTGGTTTCAATCCTTTTTGCACATTTTAAAATATGATTTGAAGTACCTCTGGAAATGGATAGTCATTCTAAAATGAAATATTAAAGCATTGAATTTTTGAAAGTGACAAATGGAACATTCCCATTTTTTTCTTTTCTTCTTTATTTTATTATTTTGTTTTAACCAGAAGACATCTATGGATGCATCATGAACTCATGACATGCTTTGGTCAACCTGCCCATGCAGGGCTCAACAAGAAAAGCTTTAGACAAAACATTCACCAGCTTGTAATTGAAGAAGAGTAATGCTAGAAGGTGGTTATATTAGTGCAAAATAGCTCTTACATCTAGGGATGTTTGGACACCTGAGTGCTGTATGATCAAGGAGGTTAGGAGAACATTTTGTCTGCCACATCTGTTGTGCCCATGTCCTCATGTGCAATGGGAACTTCACACAGAGAGTTGAGTGGTGTTCCCTTGCCCTTTTGGTTCCCTCTGCTTTCGGCTGGGTTTTGCCCCGGCAGCAAATGGCGTGGTGTCATTTTTTGCAAAACTGTAAAGGGATATGGGATCAGCTGGGTGAACAGCCTTCCAAGGTGAGCGAGGGTGGTTTCTGGAAAAGGGTGGTGAAGAGCTGGATGAAATTAAGCCACAGACATTTTCTTCCATGTGGTCCTTTTTTATTCTTTCTGGTTTTACATTCTACAAAGCTTGCGCAAAGCCTGTGTAAGCAATACCTACTACTTACTGTTTTTCTCAGAGGTTTAAAAACTCAGTCCCCCTGAATTATGGTTGGGATTTCTTTACAGCTTCCCTTCATCTCTGTAGGCCTGAAATGGAAGTCAGCATCTGACAGTGAGAAATGTCATAACTCTGTCTTCCTGGCAACAGGGAAGAAAGACGGACAGACACCTTGCAAAAGTGAAAACAAATGAGGAGCTGTACTTTATAAAAGCACAGAGAGACTCCACAGTCAGCTGGGAGCTCCGGATGACCTGCAGACAAGGGGCAGCTGAGCAGCAGTGGTGGGAGAGATGTTTCTACCGCATCTCCCTGACCTGGCTTAGCCTGAGGTGCATCCGACAGGGTGGAAGAGATCCCACCTGAGCTGCACCACACAGCAGGTGTATTCAAGCTGAAGGGGGTATCGAAAAGGGTCTGTGAAAGAAATGTTTTTGAAGGTGGATTTTTTTTCATCTTTAGAATGAATATGAATGAAGAAAACCAGACAAGAACACTATATAACAAAATTATTCAGAAAAGGTAATTTAAAAAACATGTAACATAGGTATACACTTCTTTAGAGGAATTAAGGACTTTGAGGTGAGGGCTATCCTCTCCTTGTTCCCTGGACATACCCTACGCCTTTTTTTGGCTTGCTTACTGAGGGTCACCATCACAGACTGCTGGTCCAGCTCCCAGCCTTGGCTCCACCACTGACTTGTGCTGTGATCCTCAGGAAGCCACTGCTTTGCTTCATTTCAGCTGAGGATGCCTTCTCCAGTGCCCCACAGGCACCACAGTCCCATCACAGCCTCCCTCCCTACAGAGCACTGGAGCCGTCAGGACACCACTGTAGCTGGAGCCATCAGGTGAAACTGCAGCAGCAATAATTACAAACCAGGAGGCAGAGCCTCACCCTGCTCTTCCCCAGTGTTTACAACAGGCAGATGCTCTCAGTTCCCTCTGAGACTGCAGTATATGGCACAGAATGAATACTGAATAAAATACTAGGAATCACTGAGTATGAATTAGTGATGGAAGTGACAGAAGCCCCAGAGTTTTGTGGTGTTTTGAGGCTCCCTCATGTACTGAATGGGAGCACAGAGCATAGGGTGACAAAACAGAGGTGTTTGAAAATCTCTGCAGGAATTTTTCACTTCATGCTTCACTTTCTAAGCAGCTTCAGTGACTCCAGACGGTCAGAGGCAGCCCTCTCAATGTAGTACCCCAAGATATGCTTAGTTTTAAGCCAGTTTACCCATTTTCTGCTGAAGTTCTTTAGCTTTTTTCTTTTTTGGTTAGCATTCTCTACAGCTGTGTTGCTACCATCACATATACTACAATGTATATATAATTCTTGGACCTCAAAGATGCTACATCTAGTAGGTCTAAAAGCTACTAAAACTAGTAGGTCTTCCCTAATGATAAGCAGTGAGTCTAAATTGTGGAAGGTGAATTGTAAGACTTTGGCTGGCACAATGCCTGCATCTAGACCCAGGCTGGTGATGGGAGAAAGTCAGCAGGCTTTTAAAAAGCCATAGATATTATCATGCCAGGGTCTAGAATTTAAGGACGAGTACAGGGGCCCCAGAGCAATAACAGGTTCATAGGGGAAACAGGCCTGCTACTTGAACAGTAATTTTAAAACACCGCAGTTTCTTCTTACATGGTTAGGTTTGCTACTGCACAGATGAACTCTTCAATGCATTATGGTATCAGGAAATAGAAAAGATACTGTTTGCTGGATTACAAAATCAATGGGCTCATTAAGGAAGACATAAGTAATGTCACATCTCTGCTGATTACCTTAAGATCTGCTTAGGGAACCACCGGGAACAGCTAAAAACAGCAAAAAAAATTCAGAAAAAGAAATGAGGGATTAAAGAATCCCTCTTATTATCCATATGAACCTTCCTGCTGTAACACATATCAGTGGGAAGCATCTGCTCATACAGGTACAGGGGAAAAGCATCTGGATTTCTGACATTTGCCACTTGTTTGCATTTGCCTCCCAACAAATCCATGTCCTCTAACACTGCATATTTCCTTCTTCCCTCTCCAGTCCATGCAGCAGCAGCTAGGACCTCCTTGGGGCCATTTGCTTTATTACTCCTCCCTCTGTTTTCCCAGGTCAGACCATTTTCCACATCCTTTTCTGAAAACCAAACTCTCACCAGCTGCAGAGGCATCAAGAGCATAAATGTGCAGTTTAGCATGTCCAGATCCTGGCTGACCCTCACTCTCAGGCAGCAGAAACCTGGGGTTATCTCAGGGAAAATGTTCTTAAAGGAATCTAAAAAAAATGTGATATATGGAAGGAAGAATAAGGAGTGGCAAGTAGAAGATGAGGAATAAAGTGAGTTTCCTATACTCTATCAGACTGTCATCTCTGCACAGGCTTCATGCTCACCAGAAACTGCATGATTAACACATGAAAAACTGTCACTGGGAAAATCTGGTATCAGTGTCATGTACAGATAGCAAAGATCATCATGACTGGGAGATGGTGCATGTACCTGTAAAGTATATCTCTGGTCTGCTGGGAGATAATAAACTGGTATTACTTTGTTTTATTGGCTGAAGAGCTGCAGTAATAGGAGGTGTATGCTGAGCAGAACAAGACCTGTTTCTCAAAATAGAGACCTGGACTCTCTTTTCAGAAAATTATGTCTGAATCCTGCAAACTTATAGGATTTGGAAGTGCCTGTCAAAGAACTGTGCAATATAAGTAACCAAAATGTCCTCTAAATCTCCAAAAAATCACACCAAACAAGAGCTGAGGTACAGATTCTTGAACACGTATGTGATCATGCTCTTCTACAGCATAAATGTGGAGGAAAGAAAAAACAGCCACTGACTTTTCACATATTTAAACACTAGTCCAGTCTAGCCAAAATGGGAAGAAGTCCCATTTCATGAGCCTGGAAGACTGTGTATTAGACCACAGACCTGCTAGTGAGGACTTCACAAGGAGGAATACTTCTTGTTCTTACTGATAATACCCTTGCAGCAAAAGTCAACAACACCTTGGTATGCAAAGGGAATCCTGTGGCCAACGTGAGGTTTTCTTTTATCACTGTCACTCAGCCCCAGCACCCCTTCCAGGTGCAATTTTATAGAAAAAAAAAAAGTTCAGCAACAAATTGATGTTTAGGTTAAGCAAATCAATCGTGGGGTTTCTGAAATCAAGTAAAGAATCTGAGCTGAGAAAGAATGAAGTTATAGTATTTTGTTCAAGATTTTTGTAGGGTTTTGTTGTTGTTGAAACAACTTTTCTGTATAAATGGCTGTTTTAAAGAGCGAAATAAGAAAATAACAGTAACCCTCCCAAAATGAAGCAAAACATGGGTTCGACCCAAAAGAAAATTATTGAACGTTTTCCAGTTCAGCCAACAGACTGAAAAAATCCATTGTCTGCATACAATTTCTGTGTTATCCAACTGTTCTTCCCAATGCATAACAAAAGGATTACAGAGAAGTATGGAAGCAACTGAGAAACTGAAAAGGGAAAAATATCCATCATTTGTCTTAAAGCTAAATACAAATTAAAAATGCAGGCAGTGCATGTAGTCCCCCAAGGGACAGATTTACTTCTAATTAATAATATGTTAGTGCCCTAGCCCTCTGCATTAAAAAAAAAAACCCGTCTAGATTAATCCTCCTGGCACATTGTAGCTAGAACCTCTAAGAATTAACCCAGCCCAATCCCAGATTTACTTGCACTGTAATTACTGGAAATATGGAGAGTTTATTTTCTTCCATCTACTGAACTGGAAAGAGAAATGATAAAAAAAAAAATCCCATAAATATGTTTTTTTACATGGATATACAGCCATTCACTTTCTTCTTTGGATGTTTGCAATATCCCAGACATAATAAAAACCTTTTTTTTTTATTTCTATTTTTGCTAGTTAATTTTTCTACTTCAAAAATAAATGAAAATAAAATCCTGGCTGTGCAGTCCCAGCAGACCTGATGGACAATAGTACCGCAGGAGGGATGGGTCTTGCCCACTACCTTTAATTAAAAGCCCAAAGAAAAGTGTGAGCAAATTAGGGGGATGATGGGGAATACCAGGTCAGAGTGTGTTTTTCAAACAGATGAGAATGATTTTTGGAGGATGAGGACATTTTTAGTGAGAGGTAAGCATTCAAAAATTTTTTCATCTTATTGTGGATGCCTGAGTTTTTTCCTCAGCCTTGTACTATCTCATACCTTTCTATTGACTTCAGTAGAAATACTTCTGATTAATGTTAGTGGATGTAAAAGTCAGTATCAACCCTTAATTAAAGATTCAGCCTCCCTAAATAGGATACCTAGATAGATGTGATCATATTACTTGTGCTTTTTTTAGAATAAGAAATACATCTCAAATTCACCATCAAGGCTATCGCTAGATTCAGCTGCTGCAGGTAAAAAAAATTCTGTTATTATAATTACTGCTAGATACATTATTAGTTTGATTTCAGGAGTGCTTTGTCTCATTTTCCTTCTTTCCCCTCATTTCACTGTGTATAAAGCAACCGGCCCCTGGGTGGAACATCAGTCAGAGTGGTTGAGTGCCAGCACCCTGGTAGCACGTGGAAGTCTTCAGGCTCAGGTGACAGGACTCAGAAGCCAAATGAGAAAGAAGGAAAAGAAACCTGAGCACATGTGAAACACACAAGCTGCAAGGGAATTACTGAAAAGCTTTGGAAGTAAATCTGGGCCTTGGAACGTAGTGGGAGAGGAGAGAAATAGTTGTGCTTTTTATTATGACAAGTTTCCAGAACTAATGACAGAATTCACTGGCAGGATTTTTTAGGAGCCCCAAAACTGCAACTACTCCTATATGAGCTGTTCTTAAGCAGGATGACACTATATATTTTATATTTGAAACAGGGTATATCTCAGTAGCTTCCAAAAGGGTTGAATATAAGAAACTATACAAGACTAGGCCATGCCTTGCAAACCTGTAAGAACCACCGGTTTCCATCTGTTTCAAACCAAGGGTAGATTTTGTTCCCCATGCTTTAACCAGCTGATGGGCAAACAGCTACATCTCAGCTAGTTAGCTTAAATCCCCTTTCTCTAATGTGGCAAAAGATAGGTATTCTTAGTGTGCAATTTATTTGACCTGTTTTACTTGTCAGCTTAAGCGTGCGTGACGTAAATCTTATCCTAAAAGCTCTGAGCTCAAGTTAAACATTCAGAGAAAAACATCTATGTTTGCTCAGACCAGCCCCTCTCCGAATGGTTCAGCATTCGTTGATTTTAAGTTGTTTCCTCCCTTTCCCAAAAGTATCAGACAACATTTTTCAGCTTTCAGTTTTTCCATTTGGAGAAAACATTGTTACACAGAAATAAAACGTTTTCTGTCATCTCTAATGCAAGCATGTGCGTTGCACCATGTATGCACATGTGGCAATGCCTATTTTTTGCACCAGGAGAGCTACTAAGATGGTCGGGAGTTTGCAGGACTGGGACTCTCGTCAAAGTTACACCACTGGAAAGGCTTGGTGCAGCCTGGATTTTGGTTGATTCAGTCCCCCAGAGCTGTGAGAGTTTCTAAAGAAATCTGACCCTGCTTGTTCTTTCTAAAAATGATGCCTTGATACACATCAGTGAACTCGTTAGTTGGAGACAGTCATAGCGACACTGGTAGTTTGTAGAGAAGCATGCGATTCCTTTCCCGCATGGCACTTTCACCGATCTCTTTTTAATACTGGTCCCTGACACCCTGCTCTCACTAAAAAGCATTGTGTGGTACACGCGATGCACATAACACCAGAGGTTTTTTTCCAAAGGGCTATTTTTGACAAGAGCTGTTGCTCTGACAGCAGATCGCTCGATCAATTCAAACTGCATGTCAGCTAAAGGACAGCTTTTCAGTTTTCTCTTTTTCCTTTTTTTTTTCATCACTAAGAAAAATGAAGAAGTGGGTGTTGATTTGTGACAGTTTTACTAAAATATCTAAAGAGTACAGTTCAGTTTAAGAATAGATTAGTACCAAGAGGAATAATTACTGGGGCTTCCACTCCCGCTCTTCTTCTTGCTCGGACAAAACAGGTTTCCAGAGAAGCACTGTTTGCACAAGAAGTGTGTAAGGATGTAGGATTAGGCCCTTTGAGTTGGCTGGTAGTGTACCCGGGATGCAGAGCAAGCATCTCCCAGACCCTTGGCACCTGGAGGGCTCTCCTCAGTGGTGTTTCCACACACAATAGCTGGATTCAGCATCTACCGAGGACAACTGCAAAACTCCTACCAAGCTCCACAGTGCTGGATCGGGGCCAGCGGTGAGCAAACTGGAAACCAGCAGCACAGGTTTGCCTGGTGTCACTGGCTGGTTGGGTAAAGCCCATTTCTCTTGACTCCTGGCCAAGGTATATCACCCCCTGCTTCCAACAAATCCCAATGGGAAACCCATGCCCCAATCCAAAAGATGCATTATATATCAAATGGGACAGTCCAGATCATCCAGTTCTGTTTGTGGAGGTTTTTCATGGAGCTTCACAAAAATAGGCTGACAGGTGGTCGCAGAGCTTTGCCTGAACTCGTGGATTACCAGGCCAGAAGGAAGCATCCTGTGACTGTCAGATCTGCAGTCTTGGAAGACACAAGCTGGAGAAAATGACCTGATTTTTTTCAAAAACACGTGCCTATGGCTGGTCTCTCTTTTTACTTGCTCACTTCATGACACACATGCACACACATACGTACATATCTAAACACGCAGAAGTCCGAAAACATTTTTTCGGAGAGATTCTTCTCCTTTTCACACTCTGGTCTTATTTAAAAGTGCCTAAGTGTTTACTCTCTCTCAGAATATCTCTCTATATTAGTTTTTTGAAGTGCAAGTGTATCTATGAAATAGTAAAGGGGGTAAACGGACAACGAACTTCATCCTTCACTAACACTTATCTCAGATCAATTGATAATCCCTTGTCAGGCTGATTGCTGTCAAAACCAGGACAAGCAAAGGCATTTTTCATTCCCACCATTGCAGCTGTTGTCTTTTTCTGTTAGCCCAATTAAGCAAAGTGAAAAGGAGTAGCACTATATCAGAGCCAGTTTGCCTTAGGATATAAATTGTCGTCTTGTATTTGTCCATAGCCAACACTGCAAGAATAACAAAGCGATGCCATAAAACTCAACCACTGTGCTGAAAACACAAAGGAACCATTTTTTTCCCTCCAACTCAACATGGCATCCAGCCATGATGCCCCATAACAGGCGCCAGCCCTCCCTCAGCCCGGTGGATAGCAGGGCTGTGCACAGCCACCCTGTGTCGCCTGCAGCCAGCCCCATGCCTGTGCTGCTGGGGGACAGGGCTCAGCCTCGCTCAGCCTGAGCCCAATGGAATCAGAGTCCTTCCCTCCACCACTTGGGAGCCAAGGAGTTTTGATGGGTGCCATCACAAAAGCTGTTTTCTGTCCTCCACCTCTAGGGCAGGAGAGAGCCCTACACCTTTCAGCTTGGAAAACAAGAGGGAATCAGTAATTTTTCTCTGGCACCATTAGCCAAAGCCCTCCTGGAAATGAGCTGATGCTATTATTGTAGAAGTGTAGCTGACTTCTGGCAATAAATGCCAAAGAAGTGCATCACCCTTGTGGCTTGTTGTCTACATGGCAGGACACCCTGTTGTGTGCTGCATTGTCACATGTAATCTATGCAAATGCAGTCATTAGCTTTAGCAGATGTTTTTTTATTGTGCTGCTTCAAAACTGAAAAGGGATCAGCAGGGATTTTTGTCTTCTTACCTAGATTTTGAGGAATGGAATAAATTGCAATTGTTAATGTGAATGCACCCTTCCTTGTACATAGGGCTGTGCACCTACTTCCACTCTACATAAGAACATTTTATTTACTGCTTTTCATTTTCTTGATCTAAATTTTAACAAAAAAACATCCTTGTAACAGCCTTAGGAAAGTAGGTTTGTGTTTATTGTCTGCCTGTGACACAGGGAGACAGACAAAATAAGACAAACTTTATCGAGGTATCAAAGAGGAGAATCAATGTAAGCAGCAGATTTAAGTTCTTCATTCCTGGTCTTTGCTACTGGGCAGTGCCCCTCATTACAAAATGCCCTTTTTGCTCTCCTTAGGCTCGTTCATCCCAGTTAGGTGCCTATGATGGATATCAGAGCAGCGGGCAAGGTAGTTTCTATGTAGCCACTTGGTTTGGGGTGTGAGAGGGTTTAATGGCATGAATGCGGGCCATTTTGTGCCTGTTGTCCCATCATCAGGCAGGACCCTGTGCAGAGAGCAGATATAAC
This sequence comes from Morus bassanus, assembly GCA_031468815.1. Lineage (NCBI taxonomy): Eukaryota > Metazoa > Chordata > Aves > Suliformes > Sulidae > Morus > Morus bassanus. Next base: position 22,179,572 of record CM062568.1, read on the forward strand.
CTCAATGTCCCACCCTTGAGCTGTGGCCAGGCCATGAGAGCTCCCAGGGCACAACCACTGTCTGACTGCGAGAGCTTGCAGTGGGAATTGAGGCTGGAGCAGGGACCAAGGCAAGAACGACATCAAAGGGGCAAGAAAGAGGGTGAAGCTGAACTAAGAGGATTTGCTAGGGGCTGTGCCAGGCAGCCCCTGGAGCAGCCATATGGCTGCAGGCATTGCCGGGCACCACCAGCCTCCACTGCCCCTGTGACCGTACCAGCAGCTTCTCAGCAGCATGGCAGTGGCCCTCCTGGAGCGGCACTGGGCTCCCTGCCTCCCTTCCCTACGCTCTGCAGCTGCTTGCCTGGGGCTGCCGAGCCTCAGCAAGGTGCGGGGAGAGGGCAGGGAGGACTTGGGAGTGGCGGACGAGGGGAGAACGGAGCAGTGGGCTAGCTCCGCACCCCACAGCCCTCCCCATCAGCCCCTGAGCACAAGCCCACCACCCATGGGCGCAGAAAAGGGCATTAGGCTGTGCTACGGTAATTAAGTGTGGATCGTGCATGTATCTCCTGGATGTTTAAATCTGAATCAGTTTAATTGAGTTTTAATTAAAGCTGCTTTGAATCAGCTTAAATTTGTGCTGCTTCAGTTCTCTAGAAAGATTTTAACTGCAGAGGTAGGATGCTATCTCACAGAGGCAGGAGGGTTTGAGCTCATTAATTGTTAGAGGCATGTGAAAACCTAAATATGCTGACCCAAATGCAGGTCTCGGAAAGGGCTCAATTCAGTGTCCTTGGAAATCAGCGAGCCCAGCTGCTCAGGGAATGGAGTCCCACAGGGACTGGAGACATTCAGCCTTACAACTCTCTGTCCCAACTGCAAGGTACACTTTCTCTCTCTGTTTTCTCCAATGTAAATAAATAGTTTTGTGTATCCTGAAGAAAACCAACCCTACCAAAATACTCCATTGCACAAATAAAAGGGAAAGGGTAATAAAAAGACCAAATCACATCAATTAGCTCCCTCACTGAACAATTGGAAAGCACTTAGACAGCGATAGGAAGGTATATAAAATAAGATAGAGCAGAACACAGTAGCACAGAGCACTAATGTAAATTTGGTGTGACTCCAGCATCTGACTTGCTTTTTGCACTGCAAATATGGTGAAGCATTTTAAGGGAATGATGCTTTTCTATTAATCATTTATAGTGTTGAGAGAGTATTTCTTGTAAGAGTCTCTTTTCTTTTTGTACACTGAACATTATGGATGTTCAATTATAATAAAGATTGCAAACTATTTGCTTCTAGCTAGGGAGAAAGTTTTCCAGAGACGTTTCTCTTGACATCAAAAGTGAAAAGTCATTTATGCTAAGGAAGTACATTAACCTGCTACCGGTTAACAGAGTATAGTATTCTCAAAAGGTTTCTGGAAATTTTAAGTATCTTAGCATCAGATGATAAATTATTCTCCTGTAATAAGGTATTTGTGCATAGTTTGTCATGTTTCTTTTATACTTAATAAGAATTAAAAAGAACAAGAATGACACAGGATACTCTTAAAATGGCAGGAAGCAATAATCAAACACTTCCATCCGCCTTCATGTCACACTGGTAACATGTTTTTCACTCTCCTTGTTTGAAAGACAGAAGACTAGAGCATGCCACTATGAATTTCTGTTCATTTTGTTTCTCTTTACTGAGGGCTTCCTGCTATAAGCTATAGCGGGACAATCATACCACTGGGCTAAATTACAAAGGCAGGGCTTTAAAATGTAGTTATTTTTATAGCATATCTGTAACACCAGGATCAAGCAGAACCCTGGGGACGTGGTTGTGTAAGACAGTGCTATCAGAGGTGTGGAAAGCTGCACTTGCCAGTAATTTACATCAACACATTTTTCAAGCGAGAAGTACAGACCTACACAATGTATAAACCGTAACTTGAGTGCCTACATTTGCATTTAAGCATCTTAATAAACAGCTAAATGAAAGCACCAAAAATCAAAGTCATAATACAAAAATACTAGCTGACCTAACTCAGAGTGCAGCCAGGCCCTGCAAAGCCTGAGCCAAAGACCAAGCAGAGCAGCAAGGCTACACATTTTGGTGTGGGGATGATGGGGGGAGAGCGGCTGGATGCACTGTGGCCAGCCCTGGGTTGACTCAGGAGATGGTTCCCAAAATCCTGGGTCCCCACTGCTCCTGTTCCCCATGGCTGGAAACCCCTGAGGAACACCAAGGAGATTCCCCTTCTGCAGAGTCTGGGAAATACGGGGTTAGAGGTGCCACATGGAGCCAGGATAGGATTTCCCTTTCCTGTAGATCCCATGAGGACTGCAGGAGAAGCAAATGCCTCTAATCCCAGCCCCTCAGCCCTCTCCAAGGGGAGATGAGCACCTCCAGGGGAAGCAGCCAAGGGAAAAGAAGAGCTGTGGACAGCATGGAGGGACATGCCAAATGCATCCTTCCTAGTAAGGCACATTGTGCCCAAGTTACACAGGACGCCTCCGGGAGCCTCCTGGGCCATGTTTGATACACCTCAAACTTATCAGTTTGGGGTCTTTGCCCCAGGCTGATACTTTCTGTCATGAACAAAGATGAAGAAGGGGTTTATCTCACACATAAAAAAGATTGGAAATTACTGAATTATGGAAAGTACTGACCTCATACATATCACATAATTTTTTCCCTTAATGTGTGCAAAGACATTACTGTTAGAGTTATATAGGCTCCATATAGTAAACAGTGATTGTTGAAAAGGTGTTTTTCCTGTCTCTGTGCTCACTTAAGCAGTTTTCTCTAAAAACTCAACTGGGAATTTCCTAAAGAGACTAAAACTACCAGACCAGTTTAATCCCCGCTTGCTTTATCTGCATTTCTAAATCTCAAAATGATTTAATTAGTAACCAGTATTACAGCACATGTTTATTACTGTCCTATTAAGACAACAATTTTTTTAGCAGGATTAAAAAAAAAGAAAATTTGCAAAACTCCTTTGCTGTGGCCCAGTCACCAGCCATTCAGCTGGACAGATGGGGGCTTGTGTGTTTGTATAACAGTCTTATTTCTGATCACATTTCTTGAGTTTCTGCACCAGGGAACTGCAGACTTTTAAAACTCTTTCTGTTGCTCCTCTAGTATACAAAACATATAATGAACCACCATTATCAAAATAGAAATGGCTGATTTTTTTTTCTTTTTTCATACATATATGAATAACTTTATTGAACCCTGGGACAGAAACAGTAATCTCTCCTGACATCTTGCAAAATACAAAGAGCTGGTGTATGCTGGGGTTGGTCTGTGTGAGTGGATGCAGCCCCACACTCCTGGAGGCTCTGCAGGACCCACCTTGCCATCAACATTTTCACTGTTGCAAATCTTAGCCACTAATCTTATTTGCAGCGAACGACACAAGACTTAGTCCATTCTGCTATGGGGAGAAACAACCCTCACAGACAGCTCTCATATTTAGCACGATATCTTTTCAATTTTTTTTTCCACATTCTCCTTGAAAGCTGAACAAAGCCATAGATTTTAACATGAAAGATAACCACAGTAGCCGTCTTCCCCATTTCAGTATCAGAATGGTCACTAGTCACCTTGGAGTGGCTACGCGTACATTAAGGGCACTGGTTTATGCCAGTCTTACTGGCGTCGCTGCAAAGGAACGTTTGTGACTGATTCTGCAAAATTTTGCTATTGAAAATAAAAAATGCAGAATCTCTGCTTAATTAGGAAGGTACCTGATCACTGGAGTCATGGAAAGTGGAACCAGAGTGGTGTTGGCTTTGTAGTCCACTGCGGATAAACTGGAAAAGAAGCTGGAGGTAGCGAAGAAGGTCCTGGGGAGACAGAGCTCAGTCAATGTTACTCATGAGATCTCCATGGGCTCCGGTGGCTGCGCACCAAACTGAGATGAGAGAGCAGAGAGCAGGTGGGCTAAGAAATTAAGATTTTTTTTTAAAAAGCAGCAAAGGAGGAGGACAGAAAAATGATAAGACTGTGCCACACAGAAAATACAGTATGCAGAAGTCTTCTGTCTCTAACGTAACATAGACTTCAGTTCAGCTGTAGTCTGGGCTGCTGTAGCACAAGCTGACACAGAGACTGATACACACGCAAGCAATGCCCCAGGAGGCCAGATCATAGTTGCAGGCAGACTGTGCCCAAGCCCCAGTGCCTGCGCTTTTGTGATGGTGTCAGCGTATCGGTTGTGCTGAAAAGCAACCTACTGCAAAACAAAGCTGGAAACATGGCTGGAACACAGGCAACACAGATGGGCAGAGCAGCCAGCAGTCCAAAATAATGTTTTGAAGGCAGGAACAGCCATGGGTGCTGCAACAGAAAGTCAGCCCCAAACCTGGCTGCTCCAGAAGCGTCTCAGCAGTACTAACGTGGGTGGGACCTGGTGGGACTGACAAGGAGTGAACCCTCACAGATGTTCATGCAGGTACCTCCTGGCTGCAAATACTGCCCATCCTCTCCTGCTTTCCAGACAGAGGAAGCACCTTGCTGCTATGGCTGAAGCAGGAGGAGAGCACACCTCAGGCTACTTTGTCCCATGAGAAGTGACCGACACCATCACTCCACACCGCTTTCCATGTGTGGCTGAAAAGCGAGGAAATTAAATATCCCCAAACCTGCAGGTAGTGTTTCATGAAGATAAGAGGAAGGAAAAAACACTCCTGCCTTTCTCTTTTGTCCTTTACAGGCAAGGACAAATTAATCTGGCCACGAGAGTTGCTTTGTAACTGAATTAACCTTGAAAACAATACCTACTTTTGCATGAACTAAGACTGTTTGAGTGCTCTCTAGCACCCAAAGTGCTCCTGGGTTTGCCTGCCACAAGCTGGCATCCTTATTGCCATGTCTGACTGCAAAGGCATCATTACTGCTGTGAGCTAGTTCAACTCACCAGTTACTGATCTTCTGGCCCTTCCAGATCTTTATCTCATAGTTTCCTCTTGCTGCTAAGAGGCAACACCATTAAGAGAGGAATCTGGCAGTGTGGGAAGTGGCTGAGCTTCACAAGAAGTCCCAGGTAAAACCCCTTCATCTGACTGCTGTTTCTGATCACTTCCTTACAGCCATTTCTCAGCTGTGTCCTTTAAAAATTCCTTGAGGGAAAAATATACACTGTAAAATTAGAGTTATCCTTGATATTTTTCAAAGGTTGAGAGTAACACAGGTGATTTGTTCACTTCTTTTCTTCCCACACATGCAGATGAAGGGAAATTGTGTTCAACATTATTTTCAAACACAGTCACTTCATATTCTTGTCCTCAAAAGTAGCACACACCTTTATTTCTTTATTTCTTTGAGGCAGTAAAGAAAAAACAGTAAAAGACAAGTTTTTTTGAGGACCACCTCCAGGACCAGAGGATAAAATGCAGTGCCCAAAATGGGCCAGTTATAAAAAAGGAACAAAGGGAAGAGAAAACCAGGAGTAAAAAGCAAAGGGCAGGGGAGAACAACCTGGTGTGCGATAGAAGTCTGACTAATGGCTGGGCCTGACGAAGGCACAGACATTGAACAGATGGGCTGGAAAGCCAAGCAAAAGGCCAAAACAGCCGCAGTGCTGCATCCCAAGACAGTACCTCAGTACCTGGGGCGACTCAAAGGAGAGGAGCAGGGACATCTGAAACCAAAGCCAGCAGCTTCTCCAGCATGCACGCTGATGGGAAAATAATCACCACCACGCCCATACTGCAAAGGCAGCCACATCGTTTCTCTTTGGAGCTGAAAAGGGCATCAGAAACCCTTTGAAATTAAATAGCTAATGTGTAACACACATGTCCCTTGCTTGAGGATATGATTGAATGGCCATGATTGATTCAATGGCCATGTGTGATTTGAGTAACTGCAGAATTCAGAGAGAAAAACTGATGTGTCTGTGACAGACAATTTCATTAAAAAAATAAGAAATACCGAATTGCCAGTTTTTCTAAGTGGTGAAGACTTGCAGAGTCAACAAGGAATTCTCAAGAGCTCAGTGAAAAACAAAACCTCAAACCCAAGAGCTGCCAGCTGACAAGAGCAGCCTGGAATTATTTGTCTCAATTAGTTAAACTTCTGATTTCACTTCCCCCAGGGTGGTTTTTTGTACGTTTACAAAGTAACTTCCTTAAATCTTGACAGAACAGCTGAATGTCAAGACTCTCAATTTATGTTACTTTTTCTTTCACCAATTTTGTGGGAGAACACAGGCACATCATTTCAGTACTCAGGTTTCTGTTTCTCCAGCTATTCAACAGATTAGTAATAAGGTGAATTAATGTTTTTATGGTAATTTAGGTTCCTTAAATTGATGATGTTGTGCAAGTGGAAGGATAATTAGTTTGAGATCTCCTGGTACCCACAAAACTCACTGCAACTGTAGCTGTCAAAGGTCATTAGTTTTTCTTTACCATAGAATTTGTAGGTTAATGTATTGAGACTTTTTTTCTTGCTGTTATTGGTTTAATCTATGTGAGAGCTGTAAGAGGCTGTGGCTGTTTCTTGCTTTCCAAGTACAGAAATACAGTCTGTTCCAGCACAACAATTTTTATATTTCTGTCAGTTGGTGTAAGGCTGTGCTGATTTGTCCTTGATTATGTGTTTAATTAGGTCTACAATATTCCATAATTAATCTCTTAAACAAGATCTGAAATGGAGATTAGTTCTTGTTAGGATTCTCAGCTTACTCATCTGTTTTTACTACATGAAAAAGCCAATGCATTTATCTCAGATACTCTGTTAACTCTTCGTACTGTTACCCTAGTCCAAATATTCCTTCCAACACTTCCAATCAATATCTACTAAAAAAGTTTGGCAATCAAAAAAAAAAAGGCAGCTAACAGCATTCTGAGATGGGCATTCTGAGATTCTCTCTAGCCAGGATTACACCTATAAAATTCCTTCTGCCAGCAGGTCTCCTGCATGCCCTTCACTCCCATTGAAGCAAAAGAAAAAACAGCCTGCATGATCGCTCTGCTGCAAATTTTCCCTCTTTCCACCCCAGCTCCCAGCCTGAATGTGCTTTGTTTGGGCTGCTGCTTTGATGTTGCATCAGGCAGCTTTGAAACAATAGCTTGAAGACGGCATTAAAGCCAGTCAGGGGTAAAACATCCAGCTGCTACTGTGCAATTGTGCATATACATGCCATGACTTTGCAGGGAAGCTGGAGATGGCCACATAAGCCCCCAAATTTGAGACCACAGGCTGCGTCTCGCAAGGAGCTCTGTGAAAGCTGGGCAGGAGCAAAGCTCTGTCTTTCCATTTCAAACCAATCACTACTTCAAGTGCAAAGAGGATGGATACAGTCCTGCCAGAGCTGTCGTCATATGTTGTTTATGAACAATGGAGCATTGAGAGGGGGGGAAAAAAAAAGTTGTTTGTGTGTGTCTGCATCTGTCAATAAGGGAGCTTAAGTTGGGGATGAGACACAAGTGCTGGAGAGGTACTCAGGGAGATTAAGTGTAGCAGATTTATAGGTGAAATCTGGTTAATGTTGATGCAAAGGTTGCAGGGAGATTTTTCAAAAGCACATGTGGGAGGACACTGCTTGCATACTATTGATTTTCTATTTTGGTGCCTAGCTCTCATCGCTGTATGACAATCTTGTGAAACACTGGAGCTCCTGGAGATACTGGAAGATGCCCATGAAGCAAGCAGGTTGATGAGTCAACACTGACACCATCATCCACTGCAGAAAGGGAGGGGGAGGGGACCATAGGAAAGACACCCCCATTCTCCCCTTATTGTAAAGTGAATGCAATGCATTAGTCCCTATTCCCCACAAGTTTTTCAAACAAGTGGTAGCTCAGGTGGAGGTTAAAGAGGAGGTATATAATTTGAGAGCAGTTGGCATCTTCCCAGCTTTGCAAGCAGGAGTCATCACTGCATCAGGGAGCACTAACAGAATGGATTGCAGCCCCTGAGTCCACTTTCCCTGTAATTAACCCATCCTCATCTGCAGGCAATCCTTTCTTCTGTTTTGTCCAGACTTGGGTGATGGCACCCAAGCACCACCAGCAGAGATGGGGCTGCAGTGAGTGCCCACACATGGAGAGGGAAGAGGGGATGTAAAGGCAGGAAGGGCTTTAGCAAAGCTCTGAACCAAGAGCACTATAGCTTTTTGCTCACTGTCAGGAAAGAGCAGCTGCTGCTCCACCACGTGCACTTTGTTTTTTTTCTGAAGGCAGAAAAATAAAATAGGTCACTCTTATTTGCCAGAAGCAGAGATTAAGGATATTAGGAAAGGGCATAGTATAATCTGCTGATGAAAACACTGGAGATCCAACCTGCACAGGCTTATACATTAATTGAATGAGAAACCTCACTTGCTGACATAAAAAACAGATCATGTTTAGATACTACATGAAGAGATGTCAGGTGTGCTAGTAAGAGGGAAATATGCATTAATTAGAAGCTATTAAAGCAAAGATGTAAGGTTTCTGGCTTTTAAAAAAAACCAGACAAAGTATAAAAAGATTAGCTGTCACAGAGGTTGAAGAGTGCTAATCAAGTCCCTGTTTATTTTCCTTAAGAGGCCTCAGTTTCTAAAGCACTGCACACCTACAAAGCCTCTTCAAGTTGGTCAGAGCTGTGGATAACCAACAGCAGTTGAGATGACTAAACCAGTGCAGGGAGCAGCAGGACATCATCTGTAGGACCACTGCTATAAATTCATAGCCATTAGGCACACCAGCATTGTCACATGCAAAGGACGCGGGTGTTTTGCCATTAAATCTTCACATACTGAGATAATTGTTCATGCTCCCCATTCAGGCACATCCCATGCAGCAAGAAAAAGGGAACATTATATCTAAAACAAGTCCAAATACAAACAATTGGCAAATTCTAGGAAAATGAGAGAACAGAAAAACCTTTTTCATTTTTTAATAAGAAAAAAGAATGAAGACATTCACTGAGGAACTGCAGGAGATCGTATGCACAAGTTATACAATGCAACAAGAATTTGTACACAATTCTCATAAGTATGAATTATACATATAATCTGAAACTTTGAAGTTCTCTCTCCCTTAGACTCCTCTCTTGTGACTGTCCACATAGACTTGTCCTTACACAAGCAAGGAGGCAGTAGCATTTGTTAAGAGCAGTGAAGGTGTTCAGAAAACCCCACCAGCATTTCATTATTGGGTCCTCTCCTGAGAAAGCATGTCAAAGAGGATCTGAAGCTTTTGCAAGTGGTCAGAAGGCTGCAAGACCACCACACTCATTTCCATTAGTGAAAAAGTAAGGATTTTAAGATCAGATATTATTAAAATGTGTAATGCCGTGGAACCAGACAACACCCCAAAGGAAGTGAGGAAAAGTGACTGGGAAAATTTATCATTATTTCAAGGGTTTTCTTTCACTATTTGAGTAAGGGCTCCTGGGAAACAGCTAGCACTGCAGTTTCAGTCTGCATCCCTGTGCATGTTTCTGCCTAAACCCTCCCACTATAGGTACAGGCTTGTTTGCCATGTAAACCCAATCCAGGGCTTTCACACTGTCCAGGGCTCACCTACACAGCAGTGAGGATCCAGGCCCAGTTCCCCAAAAGCCGAGATCCCCTTGCCCTTTCCACAAACACACACGGAGTCCCAGGACATGGCAGTAGGGGCAAGGTAGGAGGGTGCCCCTGCACTCACACAGGTGGCTGCAGGAGAAGAAAGGCAGAATAACACACACGGCTTCACTGACGGAGCCAGTAAAGGCAGGGACCAGCCCTAGACATCCTGGACACGGGCTTTGTGCTGCCCCTGTACATCACAGCAGAAGAGCTTGGAGCTGGTTTAGCCCCTGGGGGACCAATAGTTTCACACTTATCCTACAGAAGGGAGGAAAAGTTATTTCAGACATGATTCATCCTTCATAGTCAGTCAAGAGAAATACGAAGTGCGGTGATGTCTAAAATAGGTTACAGGAACAGCTACCTAGAAACATCTTTCTCCATTGTCTACAAGGGAATCCAGAGGACTTTCAAATGCAGTTGCCTGACATGAGCATCTGGACAGAAGCACTTAGATATATATATACTCCCCACCCTTGTCCCAGCTACCCTGTGCCACAGGAGAGAGATGACTAAAGCCATGCTACAGATGAGCTAGCTAGGCAAGCTGGGGCAAGGCATGGTGGCAGGAGGCCAGGCCTGAGGACATTCAACATTACAACCCATCAGGAAGAACAGGCAGCTCCCATTAGCAGGATAATCAGAACTCAGTTTTGGTACCTGCTTCAAAGGCAGAGAAACTCCTTGGTGTTATTCATCTGATTCTGAACAGCTTTGTGGAAAAATTCTCATCCTCATTAACTACTGCTTAATTTTGTACTTTCCACTCTCTCCAAGGTGTCTAGATATAAAAATTTTGATTCTTCTGTTTGCAAAGGAAAACTAATTCGTTAAAACTATGTATTGACCTTCCATTCACTTTGGAATTTTGTTTTAAGTTCTTATTTTTCCTCAGTTTTGCCTCACAAGCTAATGGCAGAGAAAGATTTTATATCTTGTTTTTCACTGGTACTTATCTTTAGCATTTTTTCTTACCTGATAGATCTGCTGGAAGTGGTAATAAGGGGGAATGCTACTGTCTAGCTTCTGCAGAACTTCTCCTTACAAGCTTTAAGACATGATGTTAAGACATAACAAATACCAGCCATCTTAGATTAAAAACAGCACTTAGGCATAAAATATTCAGACTCCACCAATATTGGGGACCTTCATCTGCCAGCTGTATGCTATTGTTCTAATCATCTATATATAGTATTGCCATTCTGCAATTTGATAGAAATTTTAAGCAGTTTGGGAAGAATTGTTATTCTTGGGATATTAGTACCTCTTCATGGATTAACTGTACATATTTTCCAGATAATACTATTAGAAAATAGAATTATCTATAGATCAAGTTTCAGGGCCCTCAGTGAAATTGGTCCATATAAATGCTGTATAAAATAAGATTAAATATTTGACCTGAATAGATTGCAATCTAAGCAAACCAAAGGGAGAATTGATGAAGATGATATCTCAGTTTTTCCACAGGCAAACAGGAGTAACAGAGATTAAAAGACTTATCTGAGGTCAGAGAGAGCCTGCAGCAGATCCTGCCATCCAACCCACATCTCCCAAAGTTCCAGATTTAACTATGAATCCATCTTCCTACTCTCATACAATCATAAGAGAATTAAAAAAAAAGCTAGAGAATTAACCCTCAGTTTATTACAGTCTGGAAATTACTATAATATCTAAGAGAAACCAAATATTTTTCCCTAATCATGTATTTGTTAGTAATTTAACAATTTTTCTGGAGAGGTAGGGTACAATAATTTTTTTTTTGCTTGCTCTGCCTAAAGAATCTGCCATATAGGAATATTTACAAACTACTTAAGATGCTTTGGTGAAAGCAAGTCACATAATTCACATCATTTGTTTTGTTAGATTGGCCACATCTTGTGCCACATAAAAAGGAAATATTGCTTTCTGTACCACTTGCTACATTATTCCACACTTACCTTGAAGTGAGTCTCCTTCACAGAGACCAAAATTAATAGGTAACAAAATAATATCTTCAGTATATAGCACAATTTTTGGCCATCACACAGATGGTAATTTATATCTGTGTGTTTCAAACCGCATTTTAAGAAAGAAGGAGGATTTCCTACATGCCCAAGGGAATAAAAGCCTTACCTGTACACAGCACGTGAGGCTTTGTCACCAGTGAGGAGCACCTCAATGTAGTCAGCACTACAGACTGCTCTTCCACTTCCCAGTTCAATGTATTTAACTACAGGCATTGCTTCTTGCCCTCAGACCTCAGTATACCTATGGTATCATGACACATCTGGAACATGCCAACATCAGTATCGCTGAGACCTTTGGGAACACATGTACAGGGAGCAATATGGCCTTGAGGACATCACAGGTTAAGCACACAAAGTGCATCTCCTTTTAGCATTACAAAGCTCTGCAGAAACCTACTCTTCAGTTCTAAGTTGGCTTTCCCAGCAACAATCACAGCACAGACCACTTCAGAAACACTCCCCTTTTCAGAGCCAACTCATACATCCAGTTAGATTAGTCTCCTCTGGCCAGTTAGGCTCAAATCTCCATACTGTGGTAGGGACTGTGGTTCAAAGGCTTCCCCTTATCCAAGCTAGTCTCACTGGAGCCCCTGAGCCCCAGGCAGCAGTCAGAGCACATGGCCAGGAAGTCAAAGACTGGAGTTTTATGGTCATCTTAGCCCAAGTACCCCTCTTATGCCCCTTTCCTTCTCTTTACTTCATGTACCTTGATTAGTTACCTGGAGGCCAGCTTTGCTGCCTTGAGAGGATGGAAAATACCATGGTGCTCCGTGGCAAGCTTCAGTCATCACGGAGAGGCTCAAGGAGAGACTGAAGATGAGACGGGGCTCCTTTCTCATGTTTTCTGCTCCACTGCAACTCTACTCAGCCCAGCATGCGGCCTGAGTGCCAGTACAGCGCTGCCAGAGAGGTGTCTGTCCAGACCCACCCAGGTCTGTGAGGAAAATGAAGTGGAGGCTCCCATTTCACATGCAACTTTTCACCAGTTCATTAATAGCTAAAAGGTAGGAGAGAAGAGGCAGGATTTAGCACCTGACCTCCTTGCATCCTTCACCAAGCACCAGCATGTCATGCTGGCAATCTGTAACCAGCTCCCAGCTCAGCACACCAATTTTTTTGAATCCTGTTCTTCAGTTTCTCTTGCCAGCCAGGCAAACCCATCTCTTGGGCTGCAGCCCAAGCCCTGCCACCAGTAGGCTGAGACATCAGTCTCTGTTGTCTATTATTAGTGTCCTGAGAGTACCCCAACCCTCCATGAACAGCCCAGTGTGTCCAGGTGCCTTGCAAGGCTCCCCAGTGCTGCTCTGGAGGCCACTGCCATGAAGTGCTCCATCGAATAACCACTGCCATATTGAACACTTAGGCACCTTGCTCCTTCACCAGCCCTTACTTTCCCAGGCATGTTTTTGAGCTACTCCAAATTCTAGACTTTTAATCTGTAAGAGCAGTGGGGACGTGACTCATGGTGCCTGACTTCACACATGACTGACTGGGTCACCCAAGGCTCCCTGCGCAGTCAAATGACTGAAACAGGCATTTTCACCAAGTGGTTCATACGCCCTATTTCAGATGTGCACCTTAGCCTGAGGGCCGCTGTGCACCAGAAGCAGCTGTTCATCTCTGCAAGGAGCCAAGGGTGACCAGCTCAGAGGTGATGTCTGCACAGAAGTGGGCTCATAAAGCTGGAGATGAATCCCACCTGGTGTCATGGGACCTGGGTATATGCCAGCAGCTTGTGATTCCTCCTTCAGGGTTGCTGGAAAGAGTGCTGAAGGGTTTTAGTAATTTATATGTATACTGGCTCAAGTGGCCAGAGTAATTTCATCTCTATTTCCATTGCTTTTCTATGATTTACAGCTTTGACATGGATTTCTGCACTGCCTCTGTTTTATTAAACGAGTGCTAGGATCTGCTAAGGCAACTTTAAAATACTTTGCACAACTAACCTAACATTACTTGCTTGCTCAAGTTCTCATATGAAATTCACTTTTATTCCACACACCTCTTCTAGCCAGTACAAATCTATTATTCTGGAAATGACTGAGAACTTCAGGATTGATGAACTACTCAGTAACCTCATCATTATTCTGCAGGTTTTTGGTCCTATTTGCAGTCTTACAGGACTTGATAAAAAAGTAATCAGTGAGCATCTTCCCTAAGTAGTTATATAGATGGCTTTCCCTGCCATATTCGTGGCTTTCAGTTTTAAATAAAATCTGTTTTTCAGAAATCAACTTATCCACCTAAAGTCTGATAAAACATAATCAACTGCATATTAAAGTCAACAAAAATGGTAGAAAAAAGGTAAGGGGGCAATTGCTATTATCTTTGTATACAGATAGGAAAAAAGTAATTTGATTTATTGGTACTGTAAGCATTAAAGCTGAAAATGATAATGTAACAGCAGCATAACTGCATTATGGAAGCAGCCTCAGGCTCTTTCCATAGCTCTAACTCAGTCTAGATGGCACATAAAAGCTCATCCGACAAGGACAACAGTGAGTGCGTGCCTCCAATTACACTGTTATTTGAATGGCAGTAAAACCAAGGAACTAAACAGTGTTGAGAGCTGCCTCTCAAACTCAGATTAACAGTAACTAACATTTCAATTTTCAAGTCACCATAAAAACCAGTTCCAAATATTTTATGTTCTAGTAACAAGGTATACTTAGGTTTGACAGAGTTTTTTTGCAGAAGCTGTCTTCTCCACCCACCCCCATTCTGCTTAGCTTTATGTCCAGAGAGCCAGGGTCCCTAAAGAAGAGTAAGCAGCTGGATGAGTATGTCATTAATGCATTTCTGTGCTGAGCCCTTCACCCTCAATGAAGGTTTAAAAGTGAAGTGAGGCTTTGTTTATACTCTGGTTCATGTTAACAAAATAAAGGCTTGACAGCTCCTTCTCCTAAATTTCAGTATATTTGAAGACTTAACACTCCAGAACGGGCAATTAAAGCATTATGGAATACATGTTACTATCATAGATTCTGTCATCTGATGGATATTCATAATAATATTTCTCAAAGTAAAAAGTAATTGGAAAAAGCAAGAGGTTGTGAATATGTCACTTCCTTCACCCAAAATGAGTCACTGCCTCTGCAGAGTATCAGGGTAGGAACATCTTCAAGACAATGGATCATTTTGAAACCATCCTGTTCCTAACAAAGAAGCCACAGTGTTCATTATGTCGTCTTCAGAGAAGCATTACTTACCCACTTCAGGGAGTGTGAATCCACTATAAAGAAAAACATTAAAAAAATTACACCAAATACCCAGTATTATTTTCAGAATTAAGCCAAAAGATGTCTTTACCGGTTTTTTTTCCTTTCTTAAAACTGTATGGATTAAAAAGATGTTTTACACAAGGTGCTACCAGTTTTAAATTGCTATATTTAATTCAAAAACTATTCAGACACAGGAATATCTTGGATTTTTTTTTTCCTCCTATAAAGCATACTATAATTTGGAGCTGAATACAGAATATTTTTTATCCAAAGTGGAAAACTCAGTTTAGCCCAACCTCTGCCAGAGAGCTGGGAGGGGAGCTTTTCCTTAATTTGGAAGCTGGAATTAACCTGAAAAGTTATGGACAAGGTAAACATGATTTAATGAGCCCAGAAGACTCTGGAGCTGATAGAGACTCACTTAGTGGTGTCACTGTAGTTCTGTTTAATAGCCCAAACCCTGCTAGAAAACCAAGTTCCCTTGACCTTGTAAGACCTGAGATGCCTTACTTATTTCTAGGCCATTATTACCAATTTCTAAAAACCTCCCCAGGGAAAAAGCATGTCCTCAATACACATGCTGCCTGGTTAACTAACACTAAAGGCACCCCATTATCTGTTACACGAATAAGCCTCCAAAGCAGACTGAACACAAGCAGCACAATTTCAGAACACCTTTTAATTGCAGTAAGTCAGAGCAGCTCTCCCTAATCCTCACAATGACAGAGCACCACACTCTTCACATCCTCAAGTGCTGCTCAGAAGTGCTGCTCTTCCAACACATGCCTAATGGTCCTTTTCAGAACAGGCTGAGGTCATTAGCTCTTCTGCAGACCTGCCATAATACCAGTTTCCAAATTACTGCACTGTTGTGCAGCTCAGACCAAGCACAGTGCACTCTTACTAGAAATCCCAAATGGTGGTTTTCTGCATTGCTGACCTGGATAGCTGTTACCAAGACGAGCAGCTCAGTAGTAAGCCACTGTCCCTTGGCTGACCTCTGCAGCTACCAGCTACGTATGAGCAGCTCTTCTCAGCCTCAGTTGCCTTGGAGTCTGACTAAATATAGGCAGGTAAGAGAGAAAAAGCAAGAAAATTAGGAGAAATGACCAGAAACTGAATAGCCACAGAAGCACTAGCCACAACAGAGCAGCGTATAGGACTCAATGCAAATCTGCAGATAAAAAATGTCTTTGCCAAATTGTGCTCTTCAAATAAACTTTTGGCAAGACTTCAGGATAGCAAAGCAGAATTTTACATAGGGATTCTCATCTTGAAATAGAACAAGCCAAACAGACCCAGGAATTTGAATTTTTAGGGCTGTATATAACTGAGTTATAGGATTATATAAATAGCTCGATTCCTCCATACATTACAATACCTCAAACACCAATAAGCTGTAGTTCTTATTGCTAACACTAATCCTTTCCCCACTGCTAAACTCCAGCTGACCAGCCTTTCTCCTGTAACAGTCAAGTAGAAATTCGTTCTCTTACAACCTCGTGACCTGCTCTTGGTATGTGATCTCCTCCACGTGATATCTGCTTGGGAAGCAGCTCTCCTTTCCTTTTCTTGGTTTATATCAGCAAGTACCCAGATACCAGTTATCTCTCTTCTCCCAGGCTGTCCTTTGACACTGTGAATGGACCTGTGTGCTACAGGATATAAGCAGCAGCAAAGGAATTAGAGTGCAGTTCAACCTTAATTTTTTTTACAGCTACCAAAACCTCAGTGCTCTCCTCTGCATCAAATTACACAAAATTCTCAGCAATTGTTACATCCAGTTGGGCTCTACGTTCCTCCTTTACATCTTCCTGCCCCAAAACACATTCACCAAAGCCAACTCACCATAAATTGTTAAAGAGAACTACTAGATCAATATTTACAAAGCTTTGTCTTCACAAAGCACCACACGCTTCAAAGCGCCACACGACTACAAGTGCTTAGCTTCTAAGACATTATTAACCACACACCTCTATCATTCACACTGGGATTTAAATCACTTGTGAAGTAGAGTTACAAAACAAAACCTTCCTTAAATGTAGGTTTAACTTATGCATAAGGATTCTTCCTTTTTCCTTCCACTAATCATTCCCTTTCCATATTCTTTTTAACAGCTGTCAATAGTCACCTTTGACATTTCCTGCACCCACAATGAGAATTTAAAAGCCATTCAAATAAATTATATAATAGCAATTGGAACATTTTTCCTGCTCATGTGCTGTCCTTATCACATTCAAGAGAAAAAAGTAATCAAAGTTAATATCCTATCATGGTAGTCATACTTTAACCTCAAATATTTTGGCAACTAATGGGACACTTGCATGTCACCAGATAACCTAGAACGTTAGAAGGACAGTGCACGTGTGAAGTCCAACAAGTGAGCAGAAAAGCAAGCATTTGGTTTATTAAGAATGATTTACTCCACCAGCATACTACTAAAAATAAGTTTACTAAAAGCTTAAAGTGGGATTAGAAAATAAAGGATCCAATCACTGAGAGCATTTCCCCCACTAAAGCACTCTCACATGAATCTCAAACAGCACTAAGCTGCAGCAGTCTCATGCTTTCATAGAGGGACTCGGCCAGAGCAGCTACTATCACAGCTGAGGAACATTTCTTAACAACATCCACACTCCTGAATATTCAGAGAACAGTCCTATCTTTGCCAAGCCATATTCTTGCAATAACACAGCCACCTTTAGTGTTTTACCCAGGACAGCTTCAGGGGGTGGAAAATAAACACAACGCAGACAGCAACATTTTTAGGATCGCTCAGTCATGCATCAAATTCTGGAACTAGCTCAGCCAGCATTGAAACCCTCAAGCCACTGCAATATCAGTGCTTCCCCCCCGCCCCAGCCCATCACAAAGGTCAAGAACAACATATCCATCTCCATTTTTGCCTTTATAAAGTTATGTCCCACTTGCTTCTCTTCAACCATTCTGCACAGTAGCCAGCTAATTCTCACACATGCTGTCTATTCTCAGTTTATGCACACTTCAAGTAATGTCTAATAAAGACAACCTGCCTAAGTTTAGGTAAGAGGAGCAATGAGTGCTCCCTGGACTAAGTCAATAAAATAAATTAACCAGGCTCTAGG
The DNA here is from genome assembly GCA_031468815.1 of Morus bassanus. NCBI lineage: Eukaryota > Metazoa > Chordata > Aves > Suliformes > Sulidae > Morus > Morus bassanus. Next base: position 22,197,441 of record CM062568.1, read on the forward strand.
CTATAGCAAGAGTTGAGGTTAAGCTTCGCTTTTTCCTTCCATTTACGAGTGTGCATGGGAAACTCTGCGCTTTCACTACGCCCAGTAGCATCCACTCACTAGAAGTGCATGTAGATGAGCCTGTTCATGCACTTCACATAGCAGCTACTACCCCTGGATACAGAACCCAACTGACAGATGATTGTTGTGGCATACGGTTAAACCATACTGCTATGACTTAGCAGGAGTTTTGACATTTTCCCCTATTGGTACTTACCAGATTCTCCCACAGTGTAGTTCCAGCATACAGCCTGCCTACCTGAAAAGAAGGCATTCGAATAAAAACCTCCAACAGATTGAAGAGAGCCCTTTAAGCTGCATCTACCTGTAGCAGGAGGGTCCCATTCTGTAATAAAGATCACAACATTGCATAGCCCAGTGCTCCAGTACATTAGTTCCCATCTGTACTATGAACAGAAACCGTATTCTCAGTGCAGATCAAGATGGAGCTGGATGTGGGTGAAATAAGTAAATATGAGCAAAATGCTGCTAGAAGCAGCTTGAGCACTGTGTAGCAAGTAATAGTTAGGGAGAGCGTTATCACCAGGACAAAAAAAATGATTGCTGTCTTTACTAAATGAAGACTACAGCTGTATAGTCCTAAGAAGCCTCAGAACTAAGAATTACAGAAAACAGTTCTTAATAGTTAATGGAAAAGTAACTGAGAAGAGAAGCTGGGGTTTTCAGAAAGTTATTCCAGTTTCCGTAACCAGATTTGTTGGAGCTGTTTGACACACTAATCTGGATTACCAGGTATGGAGCAATGGTAATGCTAAATTAACAAAGAGCTCTCTTCTCCCAACACTTAACTCTTAAATTAAGCACCAAATAGTGTTTGTGATTAATAGACCAGCAGTCTAGAGTCAGTAACACAAAGCTAAGCCAGTCTCCCATACCTAAAAGTTACAGGATCAGTCAAGAAGCTAATAAATAGGCCAAGTCATTTCTGTACTCTATAGTCTGTATCAGGTACGATTCATCCATAAAATGAAAATTTTATTCAATGTTCATACACTATTATAAATGGACTATTTAATACCCAGTTAGGTTGGCAATATTAAGATCATTTTATTTTAAGCTTTATGGATTTTCAAAACACGTACAAATAAAATACTTATTACAAAATTCCATTTGCTAAAGTTTCTTCAGGGATATACATCAAGCATGATCCCAGCACACAGATAAATGACTTTTACAGAGAGCATTACAGAGCAATAAATGCTAGTGAAACAGCCAGTCTTTCCAGATACATTACAAAGAAAACAGTTTTCTCTCCCTTTGCCACATCCAACATTTGAATAATTTTTTTTTTTTTTTAAATAGCCAGGTCTGAAGTTAAAATGTGTAAGTAAACTGACCGTGGAAGTCAACAGGCACTCAGAAGCCCTGAAAGGGAGAATAAGCAATATTTTTCAAGTTCACTAGTTCAGGGGTAAAAATCCCTGAGAAACAGGAAGACAAACCCATTTTCTTTGATGGAAAGATGTTTGTCAAGGGACACTGCCAACAGACAGCTATAAAGATAAACTCTAAGATTGAAGAGCAACAGTAAGACAGAGCAAGGAAACCAATCTGTAATGCTAGGTAATGAGGAACGCCTTTGTGGGGCACCATGGGACTTCACCAAGACTGCCCACTTGCAAGAAGAGCATTTAACAGAAGAATATATGCAGAGATACAAAGCACAAGATAATGACAAGGTTAGCATGTACATAAGATGGGAAAGACTTTTATAGTACATGTCAAAAAGCTGTAATCCCACTTAATTATAAACAGTATACAACTGACCTCAAGAGTTAAACTATAAAGAAGAATAAACGAAATATTGCACCCCAATTTCAAAGTCACCACCAGGACATATTACTTGAAACCAGTAGATTAAGACACAGATCCATATATATTTTCTTTTGCTTGATGCCAGTGCAGAATTGCTCAGCTACAAGTGTTTAACAGACCAGGTCACTGAATTCTCTGGGACCTAGAAAATGAACTCAGAAGCAGCGTGCCTTTGACCTTCCACCTCACATCCCTGAGCTGCTGCTGGACATCAGAACAGCTCTACTGCTTCTCCTTTTTATGAGTCATACCCCAGCAGGGTCCTGTTCCTTTGCTACATGCTGTGACAAGGGTCCCGACTACATCCTCTTCCTTAAGCCTATTGCGCATACAGAAGTTGCACCACTGAGTTATGACACCATGCTGATTTTCAATGCTATTTAACACATAGGCAGGTCAAGCTAGCTACATCAAACAAGCTCACCCATACTGTTCACTAATCTGAGCCTTCAGAATAGTGGAAGAAAACTGCAGTACTTCCAGGTTTTTGAAACATCCAAAGCATTAAGAAGCCTGCTACATCTGAAAGGCAGATATCAAAGCACCACAATAAGCAACACTTGGAGGAAAGTGCAGCATAAATGGTGAAAGCAAGTCAAAGCAGACTTCAACCTAATCTAAAGATCTAATCCTAAAAGTTAATATAAGTTTCACAACCAGTATACTTAAGTCTATGATCAGCAACAGGATTAGGACTATTAGCAATTAAACAAGAGTTTTAAAAGCAACCTTCAGGTTCTGACCTAAAGATCTATAAATTACCACTGTGGCTGTATGATCTAGTTTGAAATCAGATTATCTTTAAACTAACTAGAAAGCAATCACCATGCTTATGCAAGGCCCTCATGCTAGCCACACTTGCTGAAGAGCAGTGCAGAACTCTAACGAACAGATGTCAATAGCATGTGCCCTGTGCTATTTTAACATCGAATTTCTGTATATTATTTATGTCACTTCCTTAAGAGGATAGTAGTTAAGCCAAGCTACCCCAGCCCCACTTTAGCCCAACTGTGCATCCAGTTATGTGCTTAGTTTACCAGAATAGGAGTAGCAAATTCTCAGAGTTTTGCTGATGTGTTACTTTATCAAAAGGCCTTTGGAAAACAGCAGCAGCTACAGAGGAAGCACACATCACCTTTCCCAGCAAGGCATTCTCCAGTGTGCTTATCTTGAGGAAGAGACATCAAACTGTCACAGCTTGATTTGTGATGCTTTCCCTCTAAAAGAACATTATATCAGGGCATTTGTTCCACATAGGGATATATGGTTTTATAGAAGGACTGCTGTTCCAGTTCTCTAAATGGACTCTCCAGACATCAGGCTTTTGCCCTAGATTTAGGTCACTGGTAATTAGACATGTGTGGAAAATGGACAGGCTCAGTTCAGTGTTGCTTAATTAATTTCTTAGTCTGTTGATTTGGCAGTCATCCCACAAAACAGAACAGTTGGATATTTAAACTTGTATTGAAGAATACATTATGACAATAGCAAGCCTCCCAAAAGTGAGCCCAATTCTTTTGGTACTAGTGAAATAAATATTTTAAATTGCTTGGAGTATGAAGTGAAATCAGTTTTAGTTGCTCACGTGAGACTAAATCAGCTTAAAGGAATCAGGTTAAAAGGAATCATTTCTCTTTTATAGCATTCAGATTGGAAAAAAGATCAAGCACAGCACAAAACGTAGAAACGCAAAGACAACTTTACCGAGACGTTCTCAAGATGAAGCACAGAATTGACAGGTGCCAAAGTCTCACAACCAATAGAGTGGAATCAGCTATAGTAACTTTCTATCTGGGACATTATATTCCCAAGCAACTGGTGAGTGCACCAACCACTCATTAATACCACAGCTTTAAAGAGTTCTGCTCATTATCTTGAGCAGTACCAGGCACCCTTCAGTGTTGTAACTGCTCTTGAAGCAGCATATTCATGATGAAAAGCCCATCCACTGAAATAAGAATTAAAATTCTTCCTGCTCCCAGAAGGCTTCTGCCACAGTTTAGTCAGCTTGCTTGATGTTTTTTAAACCCTTCTTGAAGGACACAGAACAGTCCCACTGTGCCGAGTCCTGGCCATCCTGCCAAGCTTTCTGTTGGAGCTCACTTCATTACCATCTATTTACTTCACCACAGGTCCCATGTGCTTTCCGTGCGCTTTAGGTAGTTTGGGCTTAAGCCTAAACAGCAAATGAGAACAGACAGCTGCCTCTCTGCAGGAACTTTTCTCACTTGTGACCCTGGGGGCTGAGTTGGCAGAGCTATCTGGACTTCATAAGAAGGCTGCTCTGCAAAACAGCCTTATAAAACTCTATTCGCATATTAACTGCAGTAAAATATTTACTTAGGATCAGGAAGTATTGTAATTTTTAGTGAAGAAACAGGTTCTGTGCTTGAGCAGATAGTTTTATGGCATTTTAAATCTGACCTAACATGCCTACCTTGACTTAAAATAAAAAAAGGCATCCCAATTTCTTTCGCTAAGAGTGAACTCTGCCAATAAAAAGGGCCTGAAGACTTAAATAAACTCACTTTAACAGTACTGAAAGGGAACAGATCTTCTCTTTAAAAGCCTTGTATACAGGGGTAGTCAGATAGCTGTTGAAGTGAAAACAACATACAACAATATTTGCAAAAAAGCTTCATATAATCTTTTGAATCTATAAACTCTAAACAATAAATATGAAACATGTACATGGCACACCAGAGCAGCTAAACATTAAAACGAACAAGTACAAATTGGTAACAGTTACTTATGTTGTCAGTGATAAATTTGTCACTACTGTGATACAACACAAGCTTACTATACAAGATGTTTTTTCCAAAGGAAAACCACAGAACCAAGTTGATACAGAAGGTGAGGGAGAAGGGAAGACAATAAATAACAAGGCACAAAAACCTCTTGCTGCAATCCTGTAAGGCACCACTGTGCAAACGTGAAACTATCAAAACCTGTAGTGGTGAAATTCTAAATGTGTTTAAATGACTGGATAATGTATTTTAAAGATGACAGTATGCTCATATCTTTGGGAATAAAAATACTTATGAACCATTATTTACACTTACAGGCTTTTAAAAAAACCAAATCAGTGAAATGGGTGAATTAATACTCAAATACAGGAGTCACAGTTAATTTCTCCCAGACAGCTTCACAAGTGAAACTTGATCATGACCTATACTGGCCTTGTTAATAGAGTCCTGGATCCAATATGGTGCAGAGGGAAATGCTGCCAATTATGTCAAATTGTGTGTGGCACACCAGTAATTTTAACCAAACAGACTTCAGGGATTAGGATGAGAATAAACTCATTTCCATTTGTAACAAAGTGATTTAAATCCAGAAATAAAAGGTCTAATCTAACGTCACACCTACAGATCTTAATATCCGAAGTTATAATTTATATGTCTATTTAAGAACTGGGCACTGGCATTTTACTTCCCTAATCTGTTATAGGCTCAGAAAATCCATCATGAGACAAACTTCAGCAAAAACCTTCTCCCTTACTAGAGGGTTACAGATACATAATTAAGCTTACAGTTTCTAAGTTTCCCCCTTTTCTCTTATGCCCTATCTCTACTGCATCCTGCTAGAAGAAGTTTTTGTCCTCTCTCCAATTACATAAAAGTCTCCAGACTGTACTGAAATGACATAAAATATGCACAGGTTGGACAAGTGTGGTTTTTTTTTTTACATGAGAAGGGGGTTTCACTAAAAACTAAAATTTTCTTCTAACAAAAGATTTAGGAGGCACTCAGTTTCTCATGAGCTTTGGAAACACTAATGACTTTTTCTACTTAGGAACAATGTCAGCAGACTATACTTCCAAAACTTCTGCTTCCATTCTTGCAATTTGAACAACTGCACAGCACATAGTAAACAATCCGAACAAACTTGACAATCCAATTATTGGCTAAGTTATGTTTTCTTACATGCCATGTTTTATTTTTTACTCTACACTTAAATACCTTGCCACATATCAAAACATTTAAGGAGAGAGACAACCTGTAGCTTCAATGATGCTCAATCTACTGAGCTGCCAGAGAGGAAAATCAGGCCAGTCTATCACATTTTAAACTGAGGAACTGGAAGAACAGTCTTCAGTGATACATCAACATTCATATAGCTATTTGCCAAAAGGCTGTGCCAGCTTAGGCATGCTTCATTCCTTATATTCAGTCCTGTTTTAAGTAAATAACAGTTTGAGCAAATACAATGTAAACAGAGCCAAGTAGACTGCAATAGTAAAGGACAAGAATATCATTGACATGACATGTTTAAGGCCAACTACTTATGATTTGAAATATATCATACTTTTCCATGGCACTTAATACACTGAAAGTTAGTACTGGGTGACATTAAACAAGGGTATACATATTCATATCATATGCAATATATACATGTAGCTTCAGTTCCTAAAATAGAAAGTTCAAGTTTTCTTGCCCAAATAAAATCAATCCATGAAAGACCACCTGTGTTTTCCTATACCGAATAAAGTAATACTACTGTTTTAATTTAGTGCAAACTGACTTAAGTCCAAAGACATATCATTCCTTGATTTTTAGTCACTACTTAGCAAATGCCCCTATTTCTTTTAAAACACAGCTACACTTTTTTTCCTTAAAAGAACAGCAAACACTTGACAACTAGCATGTTGTTCTAGTCTACGTTAACAAAACCTGTCGGTATACAAAAATCATGTTTTGGTCATGCAGTACAGACCCATCCTCAAAATAATCCATCTCTTAATCAGTCTAGAAGAGCACAGTGCCAGATTTTAATTAGCAGGTCATCCTGGCCACTCCGTACTCCAAGCTGACAACAGCAGGCTCAGCTTTCGAGAACTCTGCCACAAATTCACTGTAGCGATTGTCTGCTGTGTTGCTGCCCTCTATAGTTCTTACAGCATCATTCACAGGGATCAGTGGCTGCTCCTTCTTGAAACATGGAGGGGTCTTCAGTGCCACAGATGCAGGATGAGCAGACTGCTGATGTTCCTTCACAAGGACTGCATCTGACTGCCCATTTCTCCGCTTTATTTTCTGAAATATAGAGAATAGTTACTAACAGTGAGCATGACTGCGTTACTGATAATATTCTGCTTTAAGAGGAAGTGAATCCACTTTTGCTGGCCAACTCAGCATCTGTAGAACCCTGTATTACATACCCTAGGTTAGATACGTAACAGTATTAAATGTTAAGCCATTGGGTAAGACATTTTCCCCCACAGTTTACAGCAGATGCTACAAGCACTGTACGCTTAAACTTTTCAGCTGAGCAGAAGGCAGAAAGGTTGCCTGTCAATGTCTGTAGAGAAGAGGTCTTCCAGGCTTACCCCTTGTTTGATTGCTATGAAGATGGGAATACTTCCTCGAGTACAGGCAGAGGAAGACAGGCCTTGGTACTATTAGCAAACAGGGAGCTTACAGTAGACCATGAGTCTCAAAGACAGTTGTTTCATACATAAGCCCTTATGTCCTTCCTAAAAACTTTCTGAAAGACTTTTCCTTTAGTTCTGAAAAATGCCAATGCAGTTTGTTCAAACACAGGAATATACTAAAAAAAACGTCAACTAGAAAGCACAACTGGAGGAAAGGACCTATCCTGCAAGCACTGAGCAGGAGAGGAATAAAGATTTGGATTATGGTTTACTTGGTTTGGGTTTTTTTTTGGTTTGGGTTTGTTTTGTTTTTAAATTCAAAATAATCTCACCCAGTAACTGGGAGCTTCAACTAGTTAACTGATTTTTTTGCTCATGTGCTTGTGCTCTATTAGAGCCAAGACTGAGCCCAGAAGTCTTGGTGTCTCTTGACACCAACTATTTGAAGATGGAAACAGTAGGAGAGTCTACATCAAGATTTCAAACAACTACAGCTCTTCATCACTCAAGTGAGAAATGTGGGCCTAGGTGAGGTTAACACCTTGGAACAAGGTTCTAGAAAATTTAGAACTGAAACTTCACATCTTGCTTATTCTTCAGCTTGCTTCATCTTGAGTTTTCATCTTGCTGCTTCAATTGTATACAAACTTTAAAATATACAATTAAGATTTGAAATAGTGTAAGATTAAGTGACCAGTTTAATAAAAATCTTTCATCCTAGAAAAGCTTTACTTACCCTCTTACCGCCCCGCAACATAACATACAGGAGTTGTGTTACCATTTCTAGCCACACAAAGAAGTAGAACTGAAAATTAGAAAACTTGCATTTCTTAAAAGGTATTATTCTGAAATATCAGCACCTTAACTAACTATAATGAAGTATCAATTAAAAGCCACTGATTAAGTCATACTAGAATAAAGCGAGATACACTGTTCAGTCTTTCCTGGCTGTTCACTGTAGCACCTAGAAGTCATCATTTGTAGAAATCTGATCTCTGGAATTAGCCCTGTCTTCAAATAAGCATTACAGTGTATATGCCCCATAATTATGGTGACTTACAACAGCATGCACCTGCATATGAAGTTAAAGGAAGGACAATACTTACTGCTTCCATTTTAGTAGCTATAATGGAAATAAAACATTTTCAGTCTCTTTGGTTTAGCAACACAGCTGTAGCTATGATGGGTACCTTGTTATTTACGGTAAGTTTCACATAAATTTAACCTACATTAAGCCATCTTCAGTAATGCTTTGATAGCAGGAGCACTTTACGTAATACAGCTCATCAGTAAGCAAAGTAAATTGTGCCTAAGAGCAAAACATTGGCTGCACAGTCTGGCATTCAGCATAAAAGTATACAGTGAAAGTCAAAGCCAACGTTACACAGAATAAGTGCTAGGTCATACAGTAGTGACATTTGTGTGAAAGCTAGCAGCATTATTACAGACTCTAAGTGTGAATTTGAAGAACAAGTCACAAGTACACACACTTATTTTGTAATACTTACAGCTTCCAGTTCTTTAATGTCTTCCTCCAGTTGTCTATTTTGTTCACTCATGTTCAAAATAAGATTGAACACAGATTGCCTGGGATGCATGCTTCGATCAAACTGATGGTACATATTTCTCCAAAACCTGCATTAAGCAGACAGTTTTAACTAAGCAGGATAAAGACAAAATTGAAGAAGAGATCTGCATATAATTTAAACTTACTTAAAATTGAATGATACTGTATCAGGCTCCAAAAGAGTTAGTTCTGGACAAGAGTCTGGATTATACAGAGGATTCCGATACTTCTTTTGTTCATTCAGAAGGAAAGGCCACAAGGAATATGTCTTCTCTTTTAATCTTAAAGCAAGAAAAGATCAAGGTCAAGACACTGACTGCAAGCAAAAAACAGAAGCTGTTCAACTCAACATAATAAATCGTTATTAATTTTTTAAAACACTTACCAGAAACGCTTATAAGTCTTGAATTAAAAGCTTTTACTAAAAATCAACTTCTTCCTGGCATATGCTAATGTTGGATGGAACTGCCAGGTTTAAAAGTACTACTGCTTATGCTGTACAAGTTTTGCCTACTTGCAATAAATGTTTTTAAAATACAGTTTGAGACAAAGATGAACCGAAGAAAACTTTACAGAAGTTTTCTACCTGAAAGCATTAGGAGACATCCTATTAATACTTCTAACTGACAGTAATTAGTCTTGAGCAGGCAAGAATTTTAAAGCTACCTAAAAACAGATTGGGGAGGGAATGAAGTGATACTCCCAAACTTAAGCTTAACTATTTTTAGGAAGAAAAAAAAGGGGGGGGCAGGGGCGGGCAGGGAGAAAGAAGCCTTAACTTTCCCTGTGAAAAAATGAGCATGGGATTTTCTCCCAGAATTAGAAAGACTGTCTTCAGTGTGCAAAAGCACGAGAAGTACTGCTGTTCAACATTTTCAGTACTACCCATCCTGTCTATTTTTATTCAGAGCCTAAAATGAAGAAGATTCACGAGAGTTCTTAGTCTGCCAGAATAAAGAAAAGACACATTAAAATATGTCTGCTTACTTTAGTTCTTCTCGCTCTTTTTGGCAGTTTCCAAGGAAGTTACCAAACTGGCATGAATGGACATGTTCATGGATCTGAAGGAGAAAAGCTTCATTGAACTCAAAGGCTTGTGGAAACTGCTCAGTCAGGTTCCACACACCTTCTAGAAACTGGGTGAACACTGGTGAGACCTCTTTTGGATCACTATCCAACTGACAACACCTGAAAAAAAGATTCCATAAACAGATTGAAACCAGTTTAAGTTAGAAATCAAAAAAGTCTTAGTTGCACTTTTTAAATGACAGTACATTAATTTGACACTAACTTTGGTTTGGAGATTAAGCACCTAACTTTGAGAACTGGGGCAATTTTTGAATAGAAATAAGTCTATATTTACCCTATTTTTCTGACTTGCAAGTAATCACACATCTGTATTCAGTACAGAAGAGCAATGTAAGACAGTTAAGTTCCTTTGTGTCTATTACTTCCATAGTCAACATTTGGAGTATACTAGCTAAAAGCAAATTAATAAGGAGTAAATAGCAGCAAGGCTATCAGCATAGCTGATGATAAACAGATCAAAGGAAAAAACAGAGCTCAACATACAGGACTTCTAAAGGTAAGTGTGACTTCATCATTAAAAAGTAAACGTAAATGTAAACTCATTTTTAAAGATACCAAAACTAAGTGGTTTTTATTGCCTAAATAGCTGGGACATAGCTTTAGTTTGGTTTTGCACTGTCTACGCATACGTGCAGACCTAGCTGCAGTCATCAACATCTGAGAGTGAGGCACCAGTAGCACTAGGAATTTATGCCTATAATAAATCAATTATCCAATAGGTATTTGAATAAATAGCAATACACCAAATGCATTGCCTACTGAAAATAGCTTACTCATTGCACAATTTCTAGCAACACTGCAGTAATTTAATATCCACAAGTCATCTTTTGTTTTTAAGAATATTTAGTTCACTGCATGTTTTATTGTATTGGAAGAGTGAATTACCTGTCAGAGAACTTGTGCCCAAAAGAGATCCAGTCTTTCTCTATCAAGACCTAGAGGGTAAAAAAACCAAAATCTCATGTAAAATGTTACTCAGTCGCACATCTGTAGTATTAACCCCAAAGATTATCAATATATTGTATTTTAAACTTGAGTCAATCTACAGTAGGAGCAACTATTTGTCACTTTGTAATTCCTTTATTTTCTTGGAAGTCTTTCACAAGAGATTCTCAAAGCACATTTCTAAAACTAGTAAAAAAGTTGAGCAAGTTGACAATCAGATAACTGCTGTTAAGCCAGGCTCGCTTTAAGCATGTTAATGTTGTATGACTTCGCAAGTAGATTATCAACCAACTTGCAAAAAATTGCAAAGTATAGGAAAGATTTTAGTATTGCATTCCTGCTATCATAGGTTGCATAAAACCACACAATACAATCTTCGTAACATTTTATAGCAATAAGTCTGTTAATATCAACACTAGCTTGTTTTATCACTTCAGTCACAGTATCAAACACCAAAAGAAACACTTCTACCCATTGCAGCAGCTTTCCCAGAAATCTAATTGACAGTGAGGACTAAAAACCAAGAAGAATAAATGACTTCCCTAAAGATTACACACACTCTCACTATTCATGAGAAATGAATCCTCTTCTAATTCCTCCTCAACTTCACTTTTGTTGCTTGTAATACTTGTGGCAGTTAGTTCTAACCAATACATGGAACTAGATTCATGCACTGTCTGTCAGGATTCCCATAACACCATGTACTGCCACTGCAGAACACTGATTCTCCTACTCTGAAGTTTGGAATAACCATACCAAAATTCCTCTCCCTCTCTATAGACAGATGAAGAAATTTAGATTGCTTAAATATCTTCAGATCCCTGTCACTGGGTGAGTTGTCATTTTTAATTTAATAATGTTGATTTTGGGACAAGTGATAAAAGCACAGAGCTACTATAATTTAGTACATCTACTGTCTCACATAAGTACTTTGGAATCCTTATGTGTCATATATATGAGGTTTTTGGATGCAAAAGGCGGTCATTGCAATATTTCTGCAGGGTGCCTAAAGCAATCTGCTATTTGTATTTCAGTTTAAATTTTAAACACATGGCTCTTCCCAGTAGCAAAATATTTCTAAAAGAAAGATTTCAGTATACTGCAAATCTTATAGTTGTAACTACAAAAAAAAGCATCAGTATGAATATGAAAGGGAGTGGTGTAAACAAACAATTTACATCTTTTATTTACCAAGGAACAACTCAACAATGCAACAGCTTGCTTACCATGAATCCTTTGATTGTTCTGTAATAGGAATCTAGTAAGAGAGCTCCAAGAGAACAAACTTGGGAAGTCCTATCCCAGCCATCTGAGCAATGCACTAATACACTCGCGCTCTCAACCGCTACTGCCTGCAAAACAGTTTTAGTGAACATTCTATTCTAGACAGAAGTCAAAATTTAGTAAATAAATACAAGAGACACATTTATCCCAAACCACAGCATAGACCATTTTATTTAACAAAGCCAGAAAAGTTTTTATTATGAGGAAAAGATTTGATACTATCAGAAAGCTAGGAATTTCTTTCCAGGGAGGTAGAGAAAATTCCTTATAAAGAAAAAAATTCCACCACCACCTTTGCACAAGGTAACAAGAACGTCTAAAGTGGCTCCCAGTTCTCCTCCTACCCCTTAGAAAACTAAACTTATAAAACACCCTTGCAATGCATACTAAGAAAGAAGTAGACTACATATCATAGGCCAAACAGGTTAAAAACCACCAAAACAATACAAACACATCATTAAAGATACCCACTTGTTCACCATTATGCTACACAAAAGTTAAGGACTAGGAAATGCTTATTAGCTTCAGCTAAGAATTCAAATCCTCTTAGCCCAGATATTTGAGGGTCATCTTCAGGAGAATCAAGCACTTTTAACTAAAGTAGCTCCTTGTTATTTCACCTAGTAAAAACAAAGATCCAGGTTTTTTATTCACCCAGCCCCCATCAGGTCAAGCCCTTGGCTTCACAAGTGCCTGGCAAAGGCAATTTTTCCTCTGAATTCTTCATAAAGAGTCCCATTTCCTCGCCAAATGAAGTCAGCATTGCCAGCATGGCTCCTCTGTAATCAGTTCTGTTTTTCAGGGTACACTAAATAATAGTTTGCTCCATCCACCTCCAAACTGGTAACACCTTTCACAAACAGTGAGAAGAACCAGGGAGCATAAGAATCCCTTTATCTCCCAATAAGGTGGCCCAACAGCACTCAAAAAATCCCGAAACATTAGCTGGCATATTTGACATGTCCAATCATAAAAAAAATGTAATACTTAAAATAGCGTATCAGATGTATCAGTGTATACTAAGCATCTGCCTCCAAAAAGGTCAAATGTAGAATTTTACACATTATGTAATATTGAGTATAATTTTGCCTGGTAGCAAGTCAACTTCCCGTCATATGAAGAGGCAGCATGCAAGTTACCTTGACTAGGAAGACAGCAGCATCCAACACAGCTTTGATGTGACGCAGCCAGCCAGAATTCTCCAAACCAGACAAAAAGTCATTGACAGACAAACCCTTTGTGCCACTGACTGAAAGAAACCAAGAGTTAGAAAGCCTGAAGCAGTTGCAGCTACCTATACCCTGCAATGGAGAAAAGAAAAATTGTATATTGTTTCTGATGTCCTATGTTGTAAGTTGATTAAAAACCTTTCAGGAAACCACCACTCAAATGGTTAAGGGAGGTACTACAAAGTGTCCTCCATCCAAAACTGAACTCTGTAGAACTACAGTAACGATAAATGACAAGAGTAATACCTTTGTGTCTTTCTGACAAAGTAACATTCACAGTAAATACACTTGTTATCCCCAAGAGGGAGCCTTACCAAGGAAGGCAATGCAAATGCAAAAAGCTTACCCAGAAATACTTAAAAATTACAACTACTAGTAGGAAGTAGCTGCATCCAGACAACATACAGAGTTCAGAGTAGTCAGACTACCAGAGTTTCATCACCTTCTCCTCTCTGCTTAGGAGAATAAAGTGAGTGCAGTACAAGGACACTGTGATGAACTGAAAACCACTGAGATTTTGTCTACCTCCAAACTTGACATACAATTATGACTGATCTCTACCATTCTTCCCTAGTATACTTTGTTCCTGTAACAAAGTCAATCGAGAGGGCTGGGAAGAACTCAAGTTAAAGGAAAGATGCCTTGCAGCGTAGCAGCAAGAAGTGTAGAGGTAGACTGAAAGTTTCTCACATGGACACTTAACAATTCACAAATGAGACATAACCTGGTTCTTGTATGATTTTGAGTAGCAACTCACACAGTTATATTACTGTCCAAACAGGACAAACTTCTGGCAATAAGAAAAGAAATATTTGCTGGCTAATATAGCTTCAGCTATGTGTGATTCTAAGAAGATACCTGAGGTTGCCACCTACAAAAATACCTGTCCCTGCCACAGTGGAAGCCTACTTTCTACCAAGCGTAACAGTTGGACTTGATCATCTTAGAGGTCTTTTCCAACCTAAATGATTCTGTAATTCTAAGCTAGAGAAACCCAAATGGAAATAAAAGTGCTCTGTAGCCAAAAGCTTTCGGTGGGGATATTCACAGAGCAGCTACAAAATAATCTTTATCTCTGATTATGGGAGGAAGTGAATCAGTAGGGAAAGTAGAGAACAAAATTCACCAATTCTGTGACACAGTTTCATGTTCAGTCAAGTCCCCTGATGTAATGAAGGCTACACACTCTTAAACCACTGCTTCGTGGAGCTTTCCTGTATCTGCACTATATGTTTCTCAGCTTTCAGCCATACAAGTTTTGGTATACTCCCCCTTGCTCAGGAAAAGTCATAGTACCAGTTGCAGCTGAATGCTGTAACAAAGACAGGCTTCCAAGTAAGTATCACAGCACCTTTTCTAAAGCCCATAGTTGTGTAGATGACAAAGCTCTATCTAGCAAACCATAGCACAATGAGGTAACAAAACATCAGGAAACCCCTGGGTACAAGACCTAATTTTAAAGGTTAGTCTGTAAATATCAGTAAAAGCAGCAAAAGCTATGCTAGTTTCCCCTGGTCTTTGAAAGAGATCTATCATTAGGCAAGAGTTCTGCTTATGCAAGGTCTAGCACATGGAAGATATCAGCTGAGAACTACTGGATCCTTTCAGCTAGCTCACACTCTCTCTAGTGGTTCCACATACCTGTTCAATCACAACAGTACACAAACAGATCCACCACTCTATAGTAAAAGGAAAGAAACTAAAAATATTCAAATATCTGGAAATTCATGTATCTGCAGGGAAAGGATTGGACAGACAAGGCAGTGTCTATAGGCGCTATTCATGGCTGCTCACCCCTACATTCTGTAGGTTATGGTTTAAAGCACAAGCTTTCAGCTAGAAAATAAACAGGCTTCCAGCCCTCAGTTTGTTTTCACCCAGATACTGCTGTCAAAATCTGCTTTTGATCAGAATTTTCAGCTTGGTAGAAGTATTTCACCATTAGTATTTCTCCCCTTCTAGCTAGATTTCAATATTTATATAAACCAAGGCAGAGAGAACACCACATACGCTGAGCCTGAAGAATTACTTTCCCTTTCTGTGAATTA
Organism: Morus bassanus; assembly: GCA_031468815.1. NCBI lineage: Eukaryota > Metazoa > Chordata > Aves > Suliformes > Sulidae > Morus > Morus bassanus. The sequence goes on from CM062568.1 coordinate 22,212,852, forward strand.
AAACAAACATTTTTGTACTAGTTAGTGACAAAAAGAAGTTGCATTAACGCTGTTTTGACACTTACATGCTGAAAAAAAATTACTTCTAGTCCCTTAGAGTCCCTGAAAGGGTTAAAGATGATTTACAGTACCAAGATGTTCGGCTATTTCACAATAGCTATCATTCAAGGTAGTTTTGGCTATATGGATCCCATCATAAAAACGCATGCCCTGCATGCATGTGAGCCCCAAAACCTGAATTTCTGTTGCTTGATTGTCCTTATACACACTACTAGCAATGCCTCAGGCAGCAGTTCAAGAGGTGACTAGAACCTGCAGACTGAAGCACAGTGGGTTGGGGGCAGAGGTTCTTTTAGTAACTAAATAAACAAACCCAAACAACCCCATCCCCCATAGAGACACTCCACATAACCCACAAAAAATCCTTAGTTAACACAATTCCATCATCAAAATATGTAGCAGACCACAGCAGCTATTATTGAGCCTTTTCCTCAAGTATTTCCTGCAGAAATGCTGTTTTTTGACATATGCAAAACCTTTATATTTAGAGTTCAATCCTTTCTGACATTAATACTATGTTTTTGAACATACGAAAACTGGACTTTATATTTAAAACCACAGCCACATATTTAGACTATGTGAAGATTCTTCCATTAGTGTTGTATAGATGGGCAGTCTGCCCATCAGGGGAGCAGAGTCATGTCCACACTGAAGAAAACTATTTTAGAAAAGTTTTGTTTCACTGCCTGTGAGATATTTAAAAACACAGCTGAAACTGATATGAAGAACAGACTGTAAATCCCCCAGCATGCTCAACGGTGTAGTCCCATTACAAAAGGATGTTGGGAATGATTATGCCTTACATTCTGCTTGCAAATGGAATCATTAGGTTCTGAAGGAAGTCAGGCAGATAGACAAAGAGCCTAGGAACAGGACACATGCTGAAGAATGAACAACAGTTGGTTGTTATAAATAAAACTGAGGACAGTCCCAGTCACAATGGCTCTTGAACGAATAGCATCATTCGTATCACATTCCTGATTTGAGAACATTCAGTTCAGCATGTCCAGGGGAAGCTAGTATACAGAAGTTAAGTGGCATTTTCCTCATTTTAAGCTATGAGCCATTTTCACAGCATTTTCTTCTTGATCACTGATGGCACATTTTTACAGGTGTCTGAAGAGTAAATTATTGCATACCTCCCTAAATTTTAAGGGTCCTTCCTACCCTTAAAGATGCTTCTACTTCTAGGCCAGCATTCAGCAGAACTCTAGTGAATTATACAGACTGAACAGAGGTAGAACTGTGTTCATTTACCCCAAAACCTGGTCCGGAGAACAACTATAGACATTACTCATTATTTTGTTTCAATCGAGTTTAAATAAACCAATCTTCCACACAAGAAAAAACTAAAACATATTCCATCCTTAGTGAAAGCTACAGAAAGATATTTGGTAAGTACTGTTGGTGAGATGCTGTCAAATGGAAGGAATATGAAGTCTGTGAAGTTTAACTGTGTGATGCACACACTTCTGCATCAGACATTATTACACAGGAGGAAGCCTCTTTAAAAAAATAAATCAAGATTTATCAGCTAGTCTTCTGGAACTGAATGATATTTTTCTTTAGCAAAAGAAAGAGGTACTACACCAAACTTAACTGAAGTTCAGGCTCACACTGCTCACCTTTCCCTTCAATAAAGTACACGCAGGAATAACCACAAAAATATATATTATCAAAGCTCAGTAGCATTCCATACAGAGTGCCCAAGGAATAGGTTAGCAGCAGATACAGGGTCAGTGAGAGTGAAGGAGGACTACACCACTGGTCTGTAAGACTTCTTGACTGATGTAGCCAGAGCATCTTAATCAAAACAGGCTTCCATACAAGTGTAAGCCTTCTCCATGACTAGAAATATTTGCATAATTCTAGAACGCAAGCACTTATATATGTATTGTTTGTCAAGTGTGGAAGCCTGACTTCTGCCACTGTACTCTAATCTCAGTATTAATACTCCACAAAGTGTCTTAAATTTGTTTTCAGCTGTTTACCTAAATAAACTATTAACAGCTATTTAATAGCCTCCTGCCTCTCCCTTTTCACCACCAGGTGGCAGGCAGTGGTACCATGAAGTGGTTCACTTCCCCTGCCCCCCCTCTACAAACACTCCGAGATGTACCTACAAGCACCAAACAGGCTCAGGAGGCCAAAGAGCACAGGTTTTGTACAGACCATATGCTTATTGTGAATTCTGTGGAAGTAAGTGCTCCTTGAAGAATCAGTATTCTATATATGAAAATGTATGTATAGAGGCACTATTTTGTGTATTTATATTACAAGTGTATATACATGAATGTATACTTGGAAAACACAGAAGTCTTTCATACAAGCCACTGACATACTAATCAAGTTACCCAAGGCTATATGCCACTCAATTTGCTTAAAAAAAACCAAAACATTCATTGGGTTTACAGTTTAAAGGTAAAGGTTTCTGCTTGAGCAAGTCCAGCGGAGAGCTACCAAGATGATCAGGGGACTGGAGCATCTCCCTTATGAGGAAAGGCTGAGACACCTGGGTTTGTTTAGCCTGGAGAAGAGAAGACTGAGGGGGGATCTTATCAATACTTATAAATATCTGAAGGGCGGGTGTCAAGAGGATGGGACCGGCCTCTCTTCAGTGGTGCCCAACGACAGGACAAGGGGCAATGGGCACAAGTTGGAACCCAGGAAGTTCCACCTGAATATGAGGAAAAGCTTCTTTACTGTGAGAGTGACAGAGCAGTGGAACAGGCTGCCCAGGGAGATTGTGGAGTCTCCTTCCCGGGAGACATTCAAAACCTGCCTGGATGCACTCCTGTGCCCCCTGCTCTAGGTGTACCTGCTCAAGCAGGAGGGTTGGACAAGACAATCTCCAGAGGTCCCTTCCAACCCCTACCATTCTGTGATTCTGTTTAAGGCAATTTGTTACCACAGAGCACAAACTGGTACTAAATATAGAACTAGAATAAAATATAGAAATAATACAGTTTGTGTAAGCTATTAAAGACAAATATTTATCCTGTTTTTCATATACACTATTACAGTACAGTTAGAACATACCTTCCAGAAGTTTTTGTAAGCTGGATCTCATTACATGAATATTTTCAATGCCAACAAACTGGAACCTAATGTTAGAGTAGTTGTCTTCATTCTCATAGCCCTTTCCAGCAGCTCTGTTTGCCATTGCATTAAGCTTAAAAGAGCAAAATAAAAATACTGAAAACCATTACTTGAAATAAAAATCTCAAATTAAGAGATGAAAGTCATGCAATTTCAATGGAACACACTGGAAAAAACCCACAAGAACATATAAACAGATTCTAATAAATTAACAGTTTGAGGCAAATCAACTTGAAAGTATCTAACTGTAAGAAAGGCGTGGTACATAAAAAGCAATAGGCAGTCTATATTTAGAGCTGACATATCTGAATAACGCATTTAATAATTTCCTATTCTCTCCTCTGTATTCCTACCAACAAACCTTTACTTATTTCTAAACATTTCTAAGCAAAGACACTACAAAACAATTAACCTAAAAAGGAAAGAGTAAGACCCAGACTTAACCATACAAGCGCTTTCCAGGCATCCTAAAAATGTCAGTTTTGGGGGTAAGAAGCTAATAAATTTCTGCAGCTATAGAAGTTATAACTATAAAAAAAAATCCCAGTTGGCTCAGTTTCAGTCTGTCAGACCGACCTATTGCTGAACCCTGCTCAAAATAAGAACAGATTCTACAGTGTACAATTTTCACTTTACATCCTTGTTTTCTAGCTCCTGTGTTGAGAGCTTTGAGTGAAATGAATATCAGTTTAAATGCAGATGGATCTAAAGAGTGAAAGTTACCCCACACATTTCAACATGGGTTGAAAACCCTAATATAATTCAGTTTAATTAGACAGTGATGAAGTATGACCTCAGAATGCTACAAAAGAATTTCCCCCGCTTCTTCCTGGCTAAGACAGCAACAGCAGTTTTCACAGGACACTTACAGAACACAGCACTCCCTCCCATTCTAAAAGAAACACCACCACAGCTCATCTTCTCATGAATTTAACTTTAAGAGTTAAAATGACTAGGATCCCACTCAACTATTCACTTCTTAACTGTGTTTTAAGTATATTTTTAAATGCACCTCCCCAGAAGTTCTCTAGCATATTCAGTGAATTCTAGCTGAGTCCCGAGAGGGGGTCAGCTTCTTTAAGAAAGCAAGTAACTAAATGCCTGAATAGAGAGGCCTAACCTTACATTTAAAGAACATTTTTGCCCATGGAGTCATGTTTAACTCCAAATTTTTCAGAATTACACTGTATCCCTGTACTCTAAATGTTCAGGAAGAGAGGCTGGTCTGTACAACCTGAAGTACATACCTTTGGCCTGGTGTCCATGACATACATGTAGCGATTTGAAGGATTTGCTTTACTGATGGCTTGCAACATGTGTTCATCTTCCAGGCACCGGGCACTGAAACCTGAGAGAGGTTGACTGCACCTACAAATTGCAGCCTACCACAGAAAACAAAGAACAAATTAGCATCAATTTAATAGCTGTAGTTGAAATGCTTTGCATGATTCTAAAAAGACACTGAAACAAAATTGTTTCATTTGGCAGATAACAGCACTAAACTGTGAAAAAAGTTTAGGCGTTCGAACTTTTTAAGCACATCACTTGCAGACCTTCAAACACAGTACCTACAACTTAAATCTAAAGCTGTATCAAAACATTTTGTCAGGTTCATCTACACAGGCAAGGTACCAGTTTACATAATGGACTCTCTCCAAGTATAAAAACTCTAAAAAAGTATAGACTGGAAAAAATACCAGGGAAGTAACTTGCTTTCCTGAAGTGTATGAAGTGAATTATGGTTTATTTTACTACTGCAAGTACGGTATATTATCATCTAATTCTCATGTCATTTTCAATGATATATTGTATTTCAGAAGTTATCAGGTGCACCTTCCAAATAGTAATTATCTTCAAATGCACCTAGTAGCTTAACACTCATCCTTCAAATTCTTCAACTCAGCGAGGTGACAATCCTTCTCTCCCAAAGATAGCCCCTAGCCAAGACAGGCAGATGCTGCTTCACACCACTCTACCGAACCCTGCAAAACCTTATTTCTCATCCTTTAGTTCTTTTTACTTTGCAAATTCCTCCTTAAAGAACCAATTCTATTATTTTGGTGCCTTTTTTTTTTTGGGGGGGGGGGGGCCTGTTTGGTTTTTTTAACCCCCATTTTGAACTAACAGATATTATTCTTCATCTATCAAGACAGACAGATCACTTGACAAAGAGCTATCCTCAGTTATCTTAAGGTCAGTTTCTGAAAACTTTAAGAGATTCAACTGATTATCAACTAATTACTTAAGGATTTCTTTTAAACTGGCTTAGCTTAATTCAGCATCTTGTTAGACACCACTAGCATCAGCTGTATTTAAGGTTACCATGAGTTGTTACACCATTCTCATACAAGTCACTTTACTTACCTCCTTACCTATCCTGAACTACTGCCAAGTGTTGAGAAATACTTTTCAGCACATTTGCATTAAGAGGAAGACACACTATACCTCTTTATTTTTATGATAATATGACAGCACTGGGAATCTTCCTTTGCTTCGGAACTTGGAGCTACCAACAATTATGGGCTTGCTTGCCGTTCTAGGAACATAAAGTTCTCTAGGATAGGTTTCACAAATCTGAAAGACACAGATACACAAAGAGAATTTTATGTACAAGGCACAAAGCCTATACTAGTTTTATTGCATCCAATGTGAGAGATGTTAGGTGAAATAAGAGACAAAAGGATAACACACTAACATGTTTCTCTATACACACATAAATAGCTCAGAAGAGACAAGCCATGGATAAAGTACCACCAGTTGGTATCCAAGTTATACAACCAAGCACTGCTGGAAAGCACTGCTCTACTAGCATTTACCTCAAGAATGCAACTCTTCAGTAGAAATGCTAAGAACATGTTTCAAGTAATTTCAATATTTCATTTCCCTCATTTTTTTTGTATTTGCAAACTACAAAATAAGGAGAAATCTGATCTGGGAATCAGCTGCACCACCACAGCCACTGTTTCCCACAGCCAACACTAAAAATGCTAAAGTAGAATCCTTCTCGGTTAAGAGAGATAACAGAGGTGCAGAACACCAGAATTGCTGGGGCTGGGCTTCAAACAGGTGAGTATACTCTAGAAACAATCCCAAAGAACACATGCATCCATATACACATACTGTCTCAATGAGGCCTCGGAAAAAAACTTTAATTACTAAGTTGTGAGATAGCATACTGATTAAGGAGTTACTCTCCACCTGCCAAGTTTTTGCTTATGCTGCAAGCCAAGTGACTGCATACTATTAGACTGTTTTCTATAGGACTAGATTCAGAGGATAGAGCAGAAAGATGCAGAGCAAATGTTCCCATTACAACATTTACCTTATAATCACGATTCGCATCGGACAACTGCCAGTTAGAATTTGGCACTCCCATTCTCTTATATTCTTCTGCTAGATCAATAAGCTGCCAACCTTTGACTTGCTCAGATTCATTTTGTTTTGGATTATACGAGAAGGCATACAGTTCTTCATATTTTGCTAAAGGTAAAGAATAAGACTATGTAATGAGTTGACCCCAAAAATGTCCGAGTGAAGAAAGGTAGCACAGTTGACAAATCTTGAAATTGCCCAAATTGCAGAAAAAGTTTCAGGCTTGAAGATTCTCAGAAGCAAGACTTTAGTCTTCAGATACTTGACACTCTTGAAACATTTATTCTGCAACTATCATACTGTTAACTGACACAATTATAGACATTTAGTTAAAGGTAGGTTACGAGAGCTTTCTTGAGCGTGCTTGACCTATTTCAGCCACGACATTCCTAAAGCCATAAGGGCAAGGCAGAAGTCACAAAATGAAGACTGACAAAATTAAACAAGACAAAAAGCAGAGTTATTAGAAAACTTCACAAGAGCTAAAAAGAAAAATTTTTGGAGGTAAGAACAGAAATTTACATCTACTGACCTTTAAAAGAAGTTTTTAAAGCTTCCTTTAAAGCAAAAAAGCTTTCAAAATATGTTTTTCCTAATACACTGTTCACATATCACAGATGACAACATTTTATGTTGTTCTAAACACAAAGCAGAAAATGCAAGAGACCGTACTAGGTGACAGAAGTCTCTTGTAAAGCTGAATTGGTAGTGCTATTTTAGCATCAAAACTTCAGCTTTATTTCTGAAACTGCATGGAATCAGTAACAAGTTGGTATTTGCTTAGTACCATTTTATTTATGGAACAACCAATTAAGAAAGACTAGGCGCATTTATGTTCACAATTTCAGGGATAACATTAGAAAGGCAAAAAAATACAGACATCTCACATTCTGTTAGCGAACATCAGTGACCTACAAAAGCCAGACAACCCATCTTCATTTGTATGCAGATTAATACTTAATCATTAAAGTTATTTTACATACCAAATCCATTTAAAAGACTTTTACAAAATGCACATTTTTAAAAAATATATAAGCCATGGATTTCACCAACAACAACAACTTGTTATCCAGGCATATACTGCAAAGTCTTTTACAGTTCAAAGTATTACCTGTTCTTGACAGCTGAAGCAAAGAATTATAGATGTCATGACAATCTCTCTCTCTGGGAACAACAAAGTGAACTATCCTGAAGTTCTTGCACTGGATGACAAGGGGGCAGCCAGAAGTAGTCAAAGGAAGTTTTTCCACTGCAGCAATGTGATGATGTAGTATCTGTGGCATACAAGAACTCACAGCGTAAGTACACTGATGAAAAATGAGAACAGCATACTATTTATAAGAGCAGATATAAGACACATTAAGCGATGCTGAATATGGATTTTGTCAATCATTTAGTTATAAAATGAAACAAATTTAGAAGAAAATTTAAGACTGGCATTTTGGTCAGGATACCATAACCTGTCAAAATTTAATTATTCTCTTCTGATATTTTGAGGTGTTACCTAATGTTTATAAGAGGCAATAAATATTTCTAAAAAAAATCAAGAAGTAAAACTCCACTGGGGTTGTTCAGTCCTCTTCTATAACTTTACTAACTGACATGCTTACATCTAATTAGGCGGGGTCCAAATAGGCTTTTTTAATTTTTTTTTTTTTAAAGGATCTACAGGAACATACTTCAGAATTTTCAGGCAAAATAAAGCAAACCAGGGAAAGCAACTCAATGTATAAAAGATACAGAAAATATTGAAGATTTTAGAATTCCAGTATTCAACATCTATAGAATGATCAAACATCCCCTGTATTACCCATAGCACTATGTAGACATGAAAGTGTCTCAGCTAAGTGCCTTTCAACCACTCTAACAGAAGACTGTCACAGTAATGGATATACAAAAGCCCTCCATAGCTTTATCTGTGTGGCAAATCTACACAAAATTTAAGAAAATACACGGGAAAGTAACAGCTGTTCAACCATGGGAGGAAAGCCACAGGTCCATTACCTGAACTAAACAAGATGTTCTTGATAGCATTTCAATTACCTCACTGAAGCAATCATCTCCTCTTAAATATTGATCAGAATTAAACAGGCATTTGAAAACTATGCTGCCAAATATGCATTTACAAAGAGACTATCCTGGAGACATTTTCATCATTATACTTAGTACTTGCATTATCATCACAGAAATGCAGTATTCTGAGTATATGTTCAATTTCCCCAAACTGAAACCTTTTAATGTAGTGCACAGGGAAATACAAGTAATGCTTCTGAATCATGTTCTCCCCAATAACCCATTTTGTATGAAAATGGTAACAGTTTGATTTGTACAAAATTTTACACTGTATCCAAGAACAAATAACGAAAAAATAACTTTTCTTGAAAGCACCTTGAGGCACCTAGTCAGATAATCCAGATAAGGATTAAGGGTAATCCATAAAAATACACCTACAAGAAAAAAACCTTAACTGCACCTAGGGAAGTGAGATTTCATCCTGGACTTAAGGCACTGAACTCAGTCAGGTAGCTGGGCTACAGTAGAAGCCAGAACTTGATGTCCACACACGTGCCACCAGGACACCGAGCAAAAAAACTAAATGGGAATTACTGTACATGCCAACTTTGATTGTACAACATTGGTAGTTGTCACCAAGAAGCTGCAGCCCCTTCTGAATTCTTTTATTCCAGAGATGAACACTTGGGAAGAAACAGCTGCTTGCCACTCTAAAAAGGTGCATGGGATCTTCAAAATTTCACTAAAGCCTCAGTCTTTGGATTTTGCTGTCTCATTTAACCTAAGCAGGATCTAAATACAAGGTAAGCTAACACAGAAATTTTAAACCTGATGCTTAAGCCATGCAGCAGTCTCCCAGTCCTACCTCTGAGTTGCAGTGCAAGTCAGTTGTTTAAAGAAAACCACCACACATTCACTCAGCAATACAAGTGAAGGCTATAGAAGAAATTACAGCAGCTTGAAGAGAAGTGAACATTTACCTCATTTCAACTGGAGCAGTGTCATGCAAGAATACAATCTGCAAATCGTTAACTTGTTATGATATCACGAACAAAGAGACCGTGGGGAATAACTTGTAACTTAGATGAACGTTTTAGTAAACAAATTCAACCTTAGATCAGGAAGAACAAATCCATCTGGAGAACTTATGCTTTTGAGCTGCAAGCATTCGTTACCCTTACCCATGTTTCTCTCTGGCTTGAATCTATGAATAGCAGATGAGTTGCTGTAAGGTATAGAGTTCCTGTTAGTGACTTATTGCTCGTGCTGAACCTGTCGAGTAATTTCACTTGCTCTACCTGTAAGAAAAAAGGGGAGCAAAACTTAATTTTTGCTTTTTGCAGAAAGCAAAATCCTAACTCTGCAACAGCTCTGTCAGTTCGTGCAATAATTTTGAAAATGGTCAAAAGCATAACACAGCACACAGAAGGCTATTCAAGCCAAACTACTAAGAACACAATAGCGGTCACACAAGCTTTGGGAAGAGTGACTAGTTAAAATATCCTGTTTCAATACAAAAGTGCGCAATGAAGGCACAATGCTAGGCTCATCAGAATAATTACTCCATATACATAAGTACTATGGTTATTTATAGTAAAACAGACCAGGATATCAAATTTTCAAAAAAATAATTAAGAATTATTAACTACTAAGCTTTTAGACTGGTTCCCCAAAATAGACCAAACACACACTAACAACTTCCTGTTATTGAGAAGCCAGCACTGAATTAACAGCTGATCTCAGCAACATGCTTCATTGGCTGTCTACAGACTCAAAGCAACAAAGATTATGTCCTCCTGACTTCAATTTTACGTATCTATCGTCTTTTATATCACCCCCAACTTTAAAAATCTAGATCATCATAACCTTGCCTCACAGTCAAAATACATTCTAACAAAATGTACACATTATACTAATAATTATAACAATCTCCTAAAAAAATCAAGGACTGTACTGGCACTTGAAGCAGCTATTTCAAGCTTGAGTCTTGCAAGGGCAAATTTCTCCTCCTGGTATTCCATCAATATTGTTATCTCAATCCTACGAAAAATATTTCAAAAGAAAGTGATTTCTAGATAGCCTGTATTTTATCTGCTGCTCATAACTTCATGGGCTCCAGTTCGCTTTGTTTGAAGCAAACATTACATGATTCTTTGCGTGCAACCACAGGAAAGGAAAGGAGTGTGGTGAATGGCTTATCTCCATGCATTCCTCTATTTCTTGGCAGCACCATCTCATTAATGCCAAGTGAACCTCTTATGCTTGAGGCTTGCTGCCACTGCCATTAAACACATGGCAGAACTCCAAAAACCTCCACACCAGCAAGACCAGCACTGAGATGAGGTGACCAGGAGAGCCCACATCTACTGTGCTGATGTTAGGCCATTTTTAATTCATATGTACAAACTTATTTACCTGCTAAAAGCACATACAAAACACTAAAAAAGTCTCTTCAATTCAGGTATTTCTTATAATCTAGCAGGGCCTAATTTTGTTGTTTGAAGTTAGAAAAGCAATTAAATGCATACAAAACAGAATGGAGGAAATACAAATACCTATTAAAAGCCAGTAGTACTATGATATTCTAGATTTCAGTTTAGAAGGCAAAAAACCTGGTAGCTACACACATCAGTACCTCAAAATACATCATGCTGTAACCAGCAAGGTATCAGCACTCAGATACAGAACAGCATAAATCAATATAGCACAGCCAAAATGAAGAATTCACTTTGGGCAGTTCTGCAGCAGAAACCACTCAGGTGCCTGGCACTGCACCTCCCCAGCAAATTGGGAAGGGCACAGAAACTGCTCCAGTTTTGTTCCAGTAACACAACCCACAAAACCCTGGCACATGAAGTTCCATTCCCCTCCATGTTGCTCTCAAAGCTGTATTTCCCTGTTAGGTGAGGACAGGCATTAGTGCTCCAGCTACCTCTTACATAGGTAAAGTCTTCAAGAATTCCGAAAGCTAAATTCTAGATACACTTTTGTTAAAGACAACTGAAATGTAATTTAGATTCAGCCTCCACAGATGACATGTTCATTCAAACTTGATCCAAGCCAGCTTTAATGGGTACTCAGCTCGACAGACTTTTTGGGTTTTTTTTTTTTGCTTTTTAACTGTAAAGTTTGGCAAATCCTTAGTTATGAAAAACAAGCCAGTCGTCAGTTTTGAAGAGAATGGGTTCACAAGATTAAGAGACTGAAGACTGCTATTGAGTGTTAGCACATCTGTAAACAAATAACATTTAAGTAGTTGGGAGGGGTATTCTGACAGTAGCTAGCACTAACAAATTAGTGAGTTTTTACACCAGTAAGAATTTGAACAACTGCCTCAATAAGACAGAGTATTTACAGTGAAAGAGTCACCAGCTTATCAGGATTAGAAGTTACAGATTAAAGGCAAAAAAAGCAGAGAAATGTTTCAATATAGGAGACAAGTTGGAACAGAAAGGAAGGCTGAAACTATACCTCTGAAGTCTTGCATTAAAAAAGCTCATGAATTTAATTAGAACAATTAATCCAAGACAAAATCATTCCAAGATTCTTTTATTATGACTCTGTATGACATTCACTGAAATTTAAAGTTTTCCCTTCCCCATTTAACTTTCAGGCTTGCAAACATAAGTTTAAGGTTTAGCAGTCAAGCTAAGCAAAACTTTCCATCTCCAGCAGAAAACCCATCAGTATTTTCACGAAAACAGATTTGACTTCAAATATACAAACAGATTTGACTGAAGAAATTCCAGTCTTTTCTACTACGTTTTGCTTTAAAATATTTTTAGACACTTTAGTTTTAAGGCTTCATTGCAAAATCACAATATTATTATAATTATTACTATAATTCTTATTATAATTTCACCACTACTTATGACATATCATGAACTGCTTTTTACCATTTGTTGCTATTTAAGTATATATTGTCAGACAGAAGTGATTTTTAAGATGACCTCACTTCTTTATTCAAGATAAATCTGTTGGGACAGCTTAATTTCACAAAAAGCTAAACTGTATTTCAGGTAGCTGTGCTGACAGTTCTAAGACAATCTTAACTTCAACATTTCCAGCAAACCAAAGTTTGAGGAGGAATCAAATCTATTTCATCACCTCCTCCTAGGGATGACAGCTTCCCTGCACAGCAGTTAATTTGTACAAGACTGCACTGTTATTTCAAGTTTATTTCACTATTACTTCAATAAAACAAAATTGAAAAACTGAAGTGCTGTCAGGTTAGAAAAAGTAGATATATCTCAGAACAGTTGGAATGAGATCCAACTTGAGCCCACACGTGCACTGAATTTCTAAGGCCCACAGTGCGGGCTGTACTTTCTAGAGCTGTAATACTCACAATGATTACCATCTAGCATATATGCATTTTAACCCACCTGGTTATTCAATAAATCAGCAGCTTACAAAAAGCTAAGCTAGCATCACAATTATAAGCAAAAACTCATGCTACTTCTAGCCATGAAATTGGTATTTTTAGAACAGATAGACTTTTTCTGTATGAATTATAAAAATAATTGCTTCAAGTAGTAAGTCTTGTATTTTATAAGTTGTGTTCAGAGCTTGTTTCTCTCTTCAGTTATATTGCTGCACAAAGTACTTTTTCCTCAGCAGGGCCCAAAAACATGCAGAAACGCAATCACTTGTGGATGCAAAGTTGTCAGTGACCTGCAGCCTTTTCAGTCTCAACTGCAGGTTTGAAACTTAAACAGCTATTCAGCTCATCAAGAGACTTTAGTTTTCATCTAGTTTTTATTTTGAAATTAGCTATTGACTGTAACAATACAATATTAAGTTCCCAAACAGGGAGTTTCAGGTTTACAAGTAACTAGGCTGATAAAGAAACCTTATCTCCAATCTGTCAGTTTCATGCAAGATCATGCCATCCAGTAATCTAAAGTGTCACTAAGAGTAGCTTCAGAGACCTTCCTCCTGTTTCATATAGACATGTACCAATATATTTGAAAAATAAAACTAGCTATACATTTTACATGAAAATTTATTCTATAAGCTGTTACCCCCCAAAAATTAAAAGCCCGTTCCTTTATATAATTATTGGTTATAAAAATACTATTTGGAGCTGAAATAAGACCACTCCTTTTCTCCACACATCTATCAATCTAGTTGAAAGCCAGACTGTCAGGTTAGGGAACTCATCACTTGACAGTTTTCAGGACCCAACAGAGAGGGGCAGGCTCTTCAGCAGCCCTTGTCATCAGGGCTGATGAGCAAGATGAGAAAAATACTGTTAAAAATTCTATAAAAGCTGTGACTTAAAAACTTACTTAAAAATTATTTACAAAAAGACTGACATCTTTTTTACATTGTAATTACAGAAGAAAAATAAACTAACAAACTAAAACTAGAAAAAAAAATCAGGAAAGTCTAAAATATCAACTGCAACTCAGCTAGTTTTTTTTTTTAATAGCCTAACACCATTGCACACATACTGATGGGTTGCCTTCCTAACAACACACACCAGAGTCTTTAAAAAAAAGAAAAAATAATTAAAAGAAGGTGTTGTTTTCACAATTGATCTGCCTCCAAAGCTAGAAAAGGCTGCACAGAACCACGTCCCAAGTACAAAACCCAACTGCAACCCTCTCCGAGGTGGCTTCCTCTGTTCCCAGCCCCCATTACACGTGCCCCCGCTTACACCACGACAACTTTTACCTTGTCCCCCTAATTAACGAGTCGGTTCATTCCGGCGGGGCCGCGCACCGAGCACCCCACGGGAGCTTTCGCCCCTTCCAGCCCCTGGGCCGGGAGGAGGCCCAGCCCAGAGGCCCCAGGAAGGGCAGTGCGAGCCGGGGCGGGCCCCACGCCCCGGGGGCGGCATGGCCCGGGGGGAAGCACCGGAGCCGGGCGTCCCCGCTACCCCCACCGGGCCCAGGGAGGGCCCGAGCGGCACCGACCGCCCCAGAGCCCCCGCGGAGAGGCACCAGCTACAACACGGAAGGAGGAGGAGGAGGACAACGCCCTCGCCCACAGCTGGCAGCGGCGGGGCAGGGACCCGCCGAGCCGAGCAGGCCCTCCCCGCCTCACGGTTACCGGTGCGGCACTGGCAACGCCGCCGCCGCCACACAGCCCCCCCGCCCGGCCCGACGGGGACAGGCCGAGGTACCTTGGTGGTACGGATGTGCTCCATAACTCTACCCGCCCGGCCGCCACCCGCCGCGCTGCTACCGAGCCGGGGCGGCCGTCACCTAGAAACGCTTCCGGGGCGGGGCGGGGCAGGGCGGGGCGGGGCCGCCGCCGGGGCGGGGCGATACCGGGGCGGGCTCCCTGCAGCGCCCCCTAGCGGCGGGCGGTGGGGAGAGGCCACTACGTCTGCGCCGGCCGGCTTGGAGCGCGCATGCGCGGTGGCGGGGGTGGCTGAGGGGAGGCGGGCGCGGTGGGGACACGTGCCCCGGTGCCGCGGGGGTTCTCTGTGAGATTCGAGGGGAAAAAGGGGCTGTGGTTGCTGTGCTGGGAGCCACGGAGCTCGGTGCTGGCCGTGAAACCTCGCCCGGCAGCCGGCCCTGAGGAGAGGCCCCGCGGTGGGGCGGCAGCAGGCGTGCGGGAAACCAGGGCCGTTCCCTGGTCACGCAGGCCTCTGGTCGTGGCACGGAGAGTTTCAGTCTTTTAGAGTCTCGCAAATGGGGAACTTCCTGGAAGATGGACCTTTCTGTTGTAGTATCACAGAATCACAGCGGGGTTGAAGTGGGAAGGAGCCTCTGGAGGTATCTCGTCCAACCCCCTGCTTAAGCAGGGCCACCCAGAGCCAGTGGCCAAGGACCATGGCTAGGTGGCTTTTGAATATCGCCAAGGATGGGGAGTGAACCACCCGTCTGGGCAACCTCTTAGGCGGTTGGTCACTCTCACAGTAAAAAAGTGTTTCATGATGTTCAGACAGAGCCTTCTGTGTTTCAGTTTGTGCCCGTTGGCCCTTGTCCTGGCACTGGGCACCACTGGGAAGACTCTGCTCCATCCTCTTTGCACCCTCCCTTCAGGTATTTATGTATTGATAAGATCCCCCCGAGCCTTCTCCAGGCTGAACAGTCCCAGCTCTCTCAGCCTTTCCTCATAGGAGAGGTGCTCCAGTCAAGTACACAAAGGTGACTCACCAGTGCTGAGTAGAGGGGAGGGATCACGACCCTCAGCCTGCTGGCCGTACTTTGCCTAGTGCAGCCCAGGATGCCATTCACCTTGCAGCAAGGGCCCATTGCTGGCTCGTGTTCAACTTGGTGTCCACCAAGGACCCCCAGGTCCTTTTTGGACAAGCTGCTTTCTTGCTGGGTGGCCCCCAGGATATACTGATGCCCGGGGTTGTTCCTTCCCAGGTGCAGGACTTTATACTTGTTGATGTTGTGAGGTTCCTGTCAGCCTTTTTCTCCAGCCTGTCCAGGTCCCTCTGGATGGCAGCATGACCCCCTGGTGTATCAGCCAGTCCTCCCAGTTTGCTGTCACACGTGCTGAGGGTACACTGTGCCCCATCATCCAGGTCGTTAGTGAAGATGTTAAACAGGACTGGACCCTGTATTGACCCTTGGAGCACTACTGGCCTCCAACCACACTTTGTGCCACTGATCATATCCCTGTGGGCCCGGCCGTTCAGACAGGTTTCAGTCTACCTCACTGCTCATCCAGCCTGTACATCGACAGCTTCTCTGTGGGGATCTTACGGGAGACAGTGTCAAAGGCCTTACTGAAGTAAGAACTTGCTGGAAAAAGTGTGTTGGGGGAGGTGTAGAGTTTTATGTACAAGAACGAAGTAATGAGCTGCACAGTGCAGTGACTCATCTGTGCGTAGCTGTGTGGGTGCTAGTGCACAAAAATCTTGAGTGTGCTGCACAGCAGTTAAGAGATGTGATATAACAGCTTAAAGGTTGCAGAATAGGTTATATAAGTCTCACTGTTTTCATGATTATTATCTAAATTAGTTCAGTAGGGCAGTTTTTATACAAAATTAACCTCTTTTACTAACATACAGACTTCATGGTCTTGAACTTAAAGTTTTTGAGTGGTGACATTCATAGACCATCGTAAGCTATTAAAATCATAGTACGAAGGCATCACACTTTCCTTGACAAGTCCCCTTTTCCAATATATCTTGTCACTTTGTGGCCTGTCAAATCAGAAGAACTTGCTGACAAATGACTCTATAGAAATCACTCTGTACATGCCATTTAACATTTTCACAGTTTTGGGGCTTTCATTTTTTTAAGATGTTCAAAGATGGGCATGTGCATGTAATATGTAAGTAAACATGGACTAAACATCACAAATTATATTAAACTATATGCCTCAAGCTCTGCCTTGCATAAAGGACAGCAATCCAGTCACTCAAATAATCTCAAAGACCTTTTCAGTAAATAATATGTGAGCCATCCATAGTCCTCCACAGCCACAGCACTGAGCAGCAGAACACAGAGGTATTTGCATTGTTTGGGGTGCTTTGAGAAACTCTGGAGGTAATAATATAAAACCTTTCCTAGCACTATGACTCATCTAGGCTATCAGGTAGATTTAAAATTCTAGTAATGCCTTTTCCTGAGCAAATGTGGTGTGTGGGTTACTCTGAGAAACTCCTCTGCATTTCAACAGTGGCTTCTTACAGTTCCCCAGCTGTGTATGAAAGATGCATCGTGATCCAGCGAGCAGAGGGGGCAGGGATGGAACCATTTACGCAGCCTCACGCAGTGCCGTGTGGCATATGTGTGTGAAGTACGGTCTGGTAAGGAAAACACGAGCAGTAATTTGTGCAGTAAACATGGGCAGTAATTAGTAATTGAGTTGGAGACCTTCAGGTGCTGTAGTTTGTATAAGGTTAAAAAATTATGGGTTCTTTGAGGGGCACGAGAGCCATGTGCCGTTGTGCTGGCTGTGAGCATGGGTTCAGCTGGAAATTCATAGAATCACAGGATCATTAAGGTTGGAAAAGACCTCTAAGATCATCAAGTCCAACTGCCAACCCAACACCACCATGCCTCCTAAACCATGCCCTGATGTGCCACGTCTACATGTTGTTTGAACACCTCCAGGGATGGTGACTCCACCACCTCTCTGGGCAGCCTGTTCCAGTGCCTGACCACTCTTTCAGTAAAGAAATTTTTCCTAATATCCAATCTAAACCTCCCCTGGCGCAGCTTGAGGCCATTTCCTCTCATCCTATCGCTTGTTACTTGGGAGAAGAGACCAACACCCACCTCACTACAACCTCCTTTCAGGTAGGTGTAGAGAGCAATAAGGTCTCCCCTCAGCCTCCTCTTCTCCAGACTGAACACCCCCAGCTCCCTCAGTCGCTCCTCAGAAGACTTGTGCTCTAGACCCTTCCCCAGCTTCGTTGCCCTTCTCTGGACACACTCCAGCACCTCAATATCTTTCTTGTACTGAGGGGCCCAAAACTGAAGACAGCATTCGAGGTGCGGCCTCACCAGTGCCAAGTACAGGGGCACGATCACTTCCCTGCTCCAGGTGGCCACACTGTTCCTGATACAAGCCGGGATGCTGTTGGCCTTCTTGGCCACCTGGGCACACTGCTGGCTCATGCTCAGCCAGCTGTCAACCAGCACCCCCAGGTCCTTCTCAGCCGGGCAGCTTCCCAGCCACTCTTCCCCAAGCCTGGAGCGCTGCACGGGATGAATGGAATGCAATGGGGTGAATGGTTCATGGAATTCGAGTTGGATTTTGAGCCGTTTTCCCGCTTCCTGGCCGGTCACCCGGAGGAACCACAGCCTGTCCCGTCTGCCCGCCCAGAGCCGCGGGGCGCCCCGGCAGCCGCGGCGGGGCTGCCGCAGCACGGCGGCGAGGCGGGTTTCGGCACCGACGGGGTCAGCGCTCGGCTCGATGCTGGGCCCCGGGGGGCGCCGGCTCCTGCCGAGAAAGGATCTCCTGCACCTTCCGCCCCTTCTGTGAGGGCTGTGCCTCCGTCCCTCACAGCCGGGCTCCGGGGCGCCCGGGTCCCTCCGGAGCGGGGCGGCCTCAGCCGCTTGCACCGGCTGTACCCACGTTACTGTCGCTTTAAGGGCCGGCGGGGCGGTGGCGGTGGTGCCGTCCCGTGGTGCATTGCGGTGGACGCGCGGAGGGAGCGTGGCCGGTTCCCGCGCACTCGCTCGCTCGCTCGCTGCCGCCGCTCGGTTCGAAGTTGGCGCCAGGCGCGATGCGGCGCTGAGGAGGCCGCAACCGCCGCAACCGCCGCCCCTCGGGAGGCCGCCGCGCTCCCCGGCCCCCGCCGCTGCGGGCCGCTGCCGTCCTCCAGCCCCGCTCTCCGGCCGTTCCCGCCGCTGCCGCCATGTCTGCGGGCTTCTCCTTCGGCGCCGGGACCCTGGGCTCCGCGGCGGCCGCCGCCGCCGGGGCGGGAGGAGGAGGCGGGGGCGGGGGCTTTTCCTTCGGAGTCGCCACGCCGAGGTAACGCGGCGCCCACCGGCCCGGCCCGGCCCGGCCCGGGCCCCGCCACCGAGGCGGCCGTGGCCCCGCGCGTGCGTGTGCGTGTGCGTGTGCAGGGCCGCCCCCGGGCTGCGGGGCTCGGCGCCTCTCCTGCTGCCCCCGGGGGGGCCCGGAGCCCCGGCACTCCGGGCCCGAAGGGTGCGCGGAGCAACCGGCTTCGCTACGTCTGCCGCGGCGCGCGGGCCCCTTCCTGCCTCCTGCGCTTCGCGGGTGCGGGCGTAGGGTTCCGTCTCTTCAGCGGCTGATAGCGGCGGGAGGTGCTCGTCTCATTTTGCTTTATTTTGGCCTTGTCGGAGCAGGGGATCTCCCTCCACGGTTACCTCTAACGTTCTGAACGCGGAATGTGAATTGTGTGTGTATCTAGGTTTCAGCAGTTAGCCTGGGCTTGTGCGCGCGGCATGGGGCTCCTTGATGTCAAAGCCCAAACGTTTAACGTTCAAATGTAAAATTCCTTTTTTTTTTTTTTCTTTTTTCCGAAGTTGGGTGCATCCTTATCCTTGCTGATACGGATAACCTTGCATTCGGTATATAGTGTCTGGAAGTTAAAGGAGAACTTTGCTGTGCTTGTGACATACAACAGGCATTGTTAGTATTTAGGTTTCTCAGAATAATAGGTAAGTCTTTGTTGTTGTTGGGGTTTTTCTTCTTTTTTTCTTTCTTTGCACACAGCTGTACTAGCAGAGATTGTTTTTTCTGACCTGTTTGCTATTATGCCTCTGTTGAAGATTAGGGCTGTTGTAGTGGAGCTTTGTATCAGTTTTTCCCAAATCTATTCAGACAGAATTGGTGGCTGTAATGTAAACTAAACAGGCAGGGTAAGCCACTCAAGGGAACTTCACCTGAAGCAGATATATTTGCAAATACTTATCTGTCAGAATTGTCAGGAGCTAGCAGTATGAGGGGAAGGGAACAGAACATTTAGATCTGAAAGAGTATCTCTGGATTAAATGGCAGTATTGCTTTTTGGAAGCCCATATGAGAGGGAGCAAGTTTTCTGAGTCTCTTCTAATCCTCTTAATTCTGTGGTCATGACAGATTGATAATATTCTTGTGTTACTTGTACTTGGTTTTTTGGGGGGAGAGGTTGGTTTGGTGTTTTCCCCCACACTGAAGCTCTTATGGTGTTGGTAAAGAAATTCAGTTTCTTTTGCTTCGTGCCTGTTTAATGCAGGTTTCCTGTGATTAAAAAGATATGTTAGAATAATATTTGTTTATTCAAAATCATTCTTCTAAATGTACTGCCCTTTTGTCTTGTTGATCTGCACTTGCCAAAAACTGCCTTTTGAACTTAAATATTTTTATGTTTGGGGTTTGTTTTTTTTTTTCTGTTCCAGCTGGCTTTTTACTCTCTTAAAAATAATAAATAAAAGTTTAATAGGTGCTAATTAATAGTGGTATGGCACTCTGCATTCTTATTCATGTATTTATTCTTACAAGCAGGATGAGTCTTCAGGGCAATTGGTCAAGGAGAATCGCAGAGAAAGAGGCCTTTTTACTGCTGGATGATTGGTGAAAGAATCTTGAGCATCCCCATGGGATGGTTTGCTTGAGAACGTGTTTGAGGCTATAAGAAGAAGCTGTTGTTCTTCTGAGCTGGATCTAAGACAATATTGCCAGGTGTTGGGAGGAAAGGGGCTTTATTGTGTAGTCCAAGCATAAGTATTATTCATCAGTGTGTGTGAGCAGTCAAAGATTATGTTCTGGTGGCCCAAAGCCTATGTGGTATGCCAGCCTACCCAATTCGTGCATTGTACCGAGCCGTTCAGGTGCTCGTGCTCTTTCTCTTCGTTAATCGATGTTCTCTTCTCTATAGTATGTTTTAGCCAGGTGCAATGCTTTGTTCTAGTTCTAAAATTAGAGTTAAGACCTGACTTCAGTGACCTGAGCTCCTCTTCCTTCCATCTGTGGGGAGTAGATAGTCCATCTGGCACATGCTTTCTCCTGCTGGTGAGAATGCTGCCATTACTTTATTTCTACATTTTGGTTTCTTTCTCTTAAACAAATAAACAAAATGCTGCTTCATTTTATTTGGGGTTTTTGGGGTTTTGTCCTATAGTGCTGAGTTGTGTATTTTGTACCTTAGCTTTCTTCTACTGGAATGCTGAAACAAGAAAAGTTTTCACAGAAGAATCATTTTTGTACTGGAAGAAGACAAGAAACGTAAACTCTTGACTAGTGAGAGAAACACCATGTTGTATATTTAAGTTTACAAGCAGTTACGTCATGGTGCTGTAGTTTGGTATGTTGAAATTTTGGGAGTAAACAAAGCTGAAATGCTTTGGCTCCTGTGGAGTTGGACAGTTAGTTGGGTCTGTGTCCTTCTAAACTTCTTGGCCACTCTGCTTCCTGAATTACTTATTTAATAACTCACACCTAGATTTTGAACTTGCAACCAACTTTTGCTGGGCTTGCCATGATCAGTTTTGTAGATATTCTGAAAACTTCTAATGTAAAAGCTAATTATAGCTTTGTTTGTTTAAAGGACTGACTTTTGTGTTTAATTTGTTATGCCTAGGAGCTGCCTTCATACAAAAAGAGAGAGGAGATAAGGGAACAATAAGAGAATACCAAACACCTGAAACGTAAAATAATTCTTGACAACTGTTACCCTGAAGTCTAAATTGCATTTCCTTTCAGTGCGCTGTTTCTGCATATGCAAAATGTTGTATAAGTTAAAGAAAACTTAGCTAGTTTTTAAAAAGGCTCACAAATGGGAGCAGGAAGTTGCTACAAATAAATTATCACCTCATCTTTCATCAATTTAAGAACAAAATTTTGAAAATTGTAGACTCATCTGGCTGCTAGTACCTGTAATTTCATTGGTTAGAGATAATCATGATTATTGTATTCCTCCATGTTTTGTACAATAACTTAATGTGTTGTCTGCTAAATATAAAGCTTGTTCTTTATTTGCCATGAAACTTCTATAATGTGTAGGTACCCAAAAAATAAATAAAAAAGGCCTAATTTTTCTGGTGATGACTGATCTCTGATTCTGTCCTTCCTCTCTTTTCCCTTTCATTTGTGAAAATAGCTCTGGTAGTTTATTTCTGTAACTTTCTGACAAGTATTCAGTCAGAAAAGGAAGTATGGTAGGCATAGGTCCTCTGTGGTTTGCGCCTGTAGGAAAGGATAGCATTTTGGTTAGAAAACGAATTCGCGCCTCAGTGTGTTTTGGTGGCAAGACAGGGCAAAGTTGTACAATTGATGTGAATGGTTGCATGTCTCTGCTTATCACTTTGGAATGAAATAAACTAACATTGGTTGAGGTTTCTGGTCAGAGGTATCTAATCTAACTGGGCTTGGAACCTGCTTTGAAGAGATGTTCTTGCAGGTTTGTTGTCATCTTTGTGCTGCCTCTAGCATTTGTTCTCCCATTCAGTAGTTCAGGGAGAACAATTAGGCAGAACTAATGCAATGATCTAATGGAGAAAAGTTCAAATTTCCCACTGTTTTAGCAAGATGTATCAGCTCAGCAAGGAGTTGAACAAGATGCTGGAGTCGGTGTCAGGGAAGCAGTGGGAGTTACGGAGCTGTAGAAGGAGAGAGGGAGATAGGCTTCCTCACTCTGTTTGGTGGTGGTGAGCTTGGACTCTGTCTTGTCCAGCTGCGTTGTGTGTGGTTCAGGAAAATGACTGATGGTGTGGGAAAGAAACTGAAATAAGGGTGGTGGTGGTGGATTTTTTTATTTTGAAAAATAATTATTTCTAATAGTCGTATTTTGTAATAGCTCAACAGGAGGACTTAATTTTGGAACTCTGGGCTCTTCCACTGCTACAGCAACTACATCAGCTCCTTCAGTGGGCTTTGGGAGTGGACTTTTTGGATCAAAACCAACCACTGGCTTTACACTAGGAGGCACCAGTACAGGTAGAAAAAATTCTTTTACAGCAGAAATTTGAATCAACAGTGACAAAATATATCATTTGCACACAAAAACTGGATCATCATAACATGCTTACTTTCGTTACAGTAGTTCTGTAGCTCAGAATAGTACTTAGGTAGTTTTGTTAAAAGGCTTCATTGAACAGTTTAAAAGGTCATTCCCTGAGAATTATGCAGTACCAATGCTGCAGAAGCACAGATGCAATTACCAGAAAACTGTGCCTGGGACTATATGTAAATTGTTCCATAACTTGAATCCTGATGTCTTCTAGAAATCTAGCTCTTCATCCAGGATGCTTAAAACTATGATTCGAGATTGAGGTATATTTTGATCTGAAAAATAGTTAAAAACATTGTGAGACTTGTTAGTATTTGTAATCCTGCAGTAGTAAACTTCTCTGGTTTTGTTGTTTGTGTTCTTTAGTGTTAGCAATACACATGAAGAAATTTATTAATAAATTTTAGGTCTCTAATTCAGCCTGTGAACATACAGATTCTTATAGGAGTATTGGAGTGCAAAAGAATAAAACTTTTCTGACTGGAGGTAGTATTTTTCAGCCATCATGCAGACATAACTTAATGAATTTTACTTTGGCTCCAATAATGCTAGACAAAAGGGTCTTTTTTTCCTTGTACACTTGTATGAGTAGATGGGGGAAGTTCTAAGAACCAATCTACTAGAAGTAAAGTCAACAGCAGACTGCAAGCCTGTATTACTGTGTTTGGCTACATTGGGATAATTTTCTTTTAGCTTTCAATGATTCTTTTCCTCTTCTAATCAGATGTTTTTTAAAATATGAAATGGCATAGCACTGTGTTCCAAATAATCTCTTTAAATTACCAGTGGGGCAGAAACCCTAAACCAAGACACAGGATTTTACAAAGACTTTGGACTCTCTAATTCTCTTCATTATACTGTAAATCAGCTGTTTTAGATGCTGATGTTATGTACTGCCATATGACTGAAAAAAAAAAAATACTTGATAGAATTATTTGTTTCCATATTTTTGTTTACCTTCATTTGAAATTTCAAACAATTTGTTATACTGCTGTGTTAACATCAGCTTCACTGTTAGCAGATTCTTACAAAGAAAAATTCTGGGTTTTGAAGTCAGTTGTGCTTTGATTTGTGCTGCTGGTGCTTACAGATACTGGCTTCTGTTAAGATTGTTTTGCTTTCAGCATACTACGGAAAAAACTTGTATAATAATCTACATATTGTCTCATAATGTTTGTTACATTATTTCAGTGTTTTGTTTCACTTTTTTTACTACCATAACTGCTCTGTGGTCTTCAGTTACTATTCTTATTCTGTTTGTTTGTTTTCATTCTTAAAGCAGGAACAGCAACAACTATTGCTACAGGACTGACACTGGGTAAGGACCTAATTTGGATTTTAATGTTATACAGGCAAAAAAATACACATAGATCTTTCTTGTAATGTAGAAAGTTGGTGGTCATATGTGAGCTTTTTCCCCCTCACTAATTGCAGTCTGCTTTGCAGCCCAAATGTTAAGCCTGCAAACCAGAGTGGAGCTCTGCAGTTCTGGGCACTGTTACTTGTTGTTAAAGGATTATGCCATTTCTATACAACAGTGATAGTGGTCATAGTGAAAAGTTAGACTTTGTATTTATGTCCCCCTAATGAGTTTCATCTTTCAGCAGGGGGGAGGTGGAATATGTTATCAAATAATACTTCATACAGAATTTCTTGCTGTAATGAATTTTGTGTGAACAGGTCTGTTTGGTAATTACCTCTTTTAGAAGAATAAAGGGGGGTTGAACTGGGAACGGACCTTGGGAATATTTTACTTTAATTTCTTTGGTGCATCTTTAGTGACTATTTTTCAGCTGTCATTAGAAATACAGGAATATGTGGGTAGTTGTGGGGTTTGGGTTTTTTTTACCCTTTTCAAACGCCAGGAACTGAGGTCTGAGGAGAAACTGAGCTTGAGTATCACAGATGTTGGAGGTGGGGGTGGTGCTACAAGACAAACTGCAGTCCAAGAACTTAGGAAGCCATACTGTGAATAAATAGGACGAAATAGTGTTGGATAAAGAAGCAAATGAAATGGGCAGAAGAAGGGAGGAGCGGCAGCTAACCCAGAGCAGACTGTGTGATGCATGATCATATGTGGCGGTCAGTACTATGCAGATGAACATTAATTCTTTTCAATAGCTGAGTGAAATGGTGTCATCCAAAACAGACACACAGCAGTTACTGAGAATGTTTCTTATGCATGCTATTGTGGTTTGTGTTTGTGTATGCACACTTCTCCTTTAGTTTGTAATATGTATTCTGGAATGTAAAATGTGTTCTTACCATGAAAACAGCAGGAAGCGGAAGCTTTATTTGCTTCACTTTAGAAGTGTTCAAAAGCAAAGTTTGAGGGAATAACATCTCAAAACATTTTTCTTGTTTACAAATTGAAAGGATATGTGCATTCATTTTGGTACACACATCCAGCTGAGAATTTTTAGTCTGTGTTTTGGGCAGTACTGTTTATAGCTCCATTTACCAATATTTCGTTCATCTATTAGATGCTCTTGGTGGAAGCTCTTTTTTTTTTTTTACAGTTTTTTTAGATTACTACTAGATATAATTGCCAGTCCATGATTAAAGCCTATTGGATCAGTAGGAATTCTGGAGCAAAAATGCCTGTGCAATTAATGTAAACCTTTGAAATTTATCTGAAGGTGCTATGGGGGTATTCTGCTTGATGCAAGTGATCTTGCATGCTGTGGTGCTTGTGATGGTGAAGTGGGAATAGTTCAGAAGAGAAGGTGGATTGAGCATTCATTCTCAAACAGAATGTTCTAAGAGTGATAATTGGTTTTGGGTTTCTTTTAGGCACGCCTGCCACCACATCAGCAGCTACTACAGGGTTTAGTTTAGGTTTCAACAAACCTGCAGGTTCGGCCACGCCATTTGCTTTGCCTGTTACTTCTACCTCAGCGGGCGGCCTATCATTATCATCTGCTCTTACATCAACTCCCGCAGCAGGTAGGAAAATGTTCAGGGCTTTGGGGTTTTTTTTTTGGGTGGGGGGTGGCTGTTTGTTTTTTTTTTTAACAATAAAACTGTATGATAAAACAGTTTTACACTCTATATTTTTTTCTAGTATTTACATAATTTTGTGCTACCTCAATAAGAAGGTTAACTGGAGTTCACTAGTTCTAAATTTGGGTACCGTAATACAGATAGATTATGTGTTGCCTATTGTCACATGGTGTACTGCCCATAAATCTAAGTCATTAGAAGTGTAGTAAAGAACTGATTCATCACGTAAAGTCATTATTTTTGTTATTGTTTCCCCACTGAAGGTTGAAAGCTTCCTACTTGTGCAGCTGAAAAGCTTGGAAATGGTCTACCTTTTCTAGATGGCCTGAAATGGTTAACTAGTACTGGAAACAAGTTTTTTCCAGTGTAGTTCTCACACTGGCACACACCTGCCATCATATTTAACTCAGCTAAACTGCACCATGCATGATGATAATTAAGACTGGAGTTAATTTTTCTTAACCTTAGGAGTCTGAATTTGAGCTTAGCTATCTCTGCCCTCTGTGCTCAGTTCCTATCTTACCAAAAACTGGGGTGCTTAATGCCAAAAGAAGGTTCAAACTGCCAAGGAAATGTTCTTGTATCATGTCTTGTGATACAATTTTATTTTTTTTAAATTTTTAAAAAATATTTTAATGTTTAACATAAAATGTTAACAATTTAGCATTTTAGTACAAGAAGTCAGTAGCACTTGTTAGATACATTATGCCGTAAAATAAATTCTGTGCCAGGTTCTAGATTCTCTGGTGTTCTGGGGGACTCAGAAATTTTATATAGTTGCAGGTAAATATGGACTAATCAGGATTATGATAGTGTAGAACAAAATATCATATAATTCAAAAGTCTCTGTGGCTTTGTTTGGAAAATCTGCAGGAAATAAACGATTGAGATTACATCATAGAATCACAGAATCGTTTAGGTTGCAAAAGACCTTTAACATCATCAAGTCCAACCGTTAACGTAGCACTGCCAAGTCCACCACTAAACCATGTGCCTAAGCACCACACCTTCACATCTTTTAAATACCTCCAGGGATGGTGGCTCCACCACTTCCCTGGGCAGCCTCTTCCAATGCTTGACAACCCTTTTGGTGTAGACATTTTTCCTAATATCCAATCTAAACCTCCCCTGGCACGACCTGAGGCCCTTTCCTCTTGTCCTATCATTTGTTACTTGGGAGAAGAGACTGACACCCACCTCACTACAACCTCCTTTCAGGTAGTTGTAGAGAGCGATAAGGTCTCCCCTCAGGCTCCTTTTCTCCAGGCTAAACAAACCCAGTTCCCTCAGCCACTCCTCAGAAGACTTGTGCTCTAGACCCTTCACCAGCTTCGTTGCCCTTCTCTGGATAGACCTGCTCCAGCACCTCAATGTCTTTCTTGTATTGAGGGGCCCGAAGCTGATCACAGTATTGGAGGTGCAGCCTCACCAGTGCCAAGTACAGGGGCACGATCACTTCCCTGCTCCAGGTGGCCACACTATTCCTGATACAAGCCAGGATGCTGTTGGCCTTCTTGGCCACCTGGATACACTGCCGGCTCATGTTCAGCCAGCTGTCGACCAACACTGCCAGGTCCTTTTCCGCTGGGCAGCTTCCCAGCCACTCTTCTCCAGGCCTGTAGCGTTGCATGGGGTGGTTGTGACTGAAGTGCAGGACCCGGCACTTGGCCTTGTTGAACCTCATACCATTGGCCTCGGCCCATGGATCCAGCCTGTCCAGATTCCTCTGCAGAGCCTTCCTACCCTTGAGCAGATCAACCCTCCCACCCAATTTGGTGTTATCTGCAAACTTACTGAGGGTGCACTTGATCCCCTCATCCAGATCATTGATAAAGATATTAAACAGAAGTGGCCCCAATACTGAGCCCTGGGGAACACCACTGGTGACCAGCCGCCAACTGGATTTAACTCTTTTCACCACAGCTCTTTGGGCCCTGCCATCCAGACAGTTTTATACCCAACAAAGAGCATGCCCGTACAAGCCATGAGCAACCAGTTTCTCTAGGAGAATGCTGTGGGAAACAGTGTCAAAGGCTTTACTAAAGTCCAGGTAGACAACATCCACAGCCTTTCCCTCACCCACTAAGTGGGTCACCCTGCCATAGAAGGAGATAAGGCTAGTCAAGCAGGACCTGCCTTTCATAAACTCATTCTGGCTGGGCCTGATCCCCTGGTTGTCCTGTATGTGCCACGTGATGGCACTCATGATGATCTGCTCCGTAACCTTCCCTGGCACCAAGGTCAGACTGACAGGCCTGTAGTTGCAGGGATCCTCCTTTTGGCCCTTCTTGTAGATGGGCATCACATTTGCTAACCCCCAGTCAACTGGGATCTCCCTCGTTAGCCGGGACTAACAATAAATGATTTATTATCCAATTACGATAAAGATGCTGTTCAGACCTTTCATTTATTTCAGATTGTCTATGGATGTATTTGAATACAGTGTCTTCATGAAGCTGGTCTGCTTTCTCTGCAGGAACTACTGGCTTTACATTAAATTTGGGTGGCACAACTGCTCCAACTACAACTGCCTCCACAGGCCTTTCCTTAGGAGGAGCCTTAGCAGGTTTGGGAGGTTCACTTTTCCAGAATACAAGCACAGCAGCAACAGGTGAAAGTTATTTTAGTTTTTACCTCCTTTTGTCTCAAAACATTGAAATGTAATGTATGATTGTATAAATTCATAATGCAAGATTTAGTTTATATAAAACTGTAATACTGTGAAGGTTAGCACTGTGATTTTTGACAGTGTTACAGTTAAGAATAGTGTTGCTATCCCTGGACAATAGAAATGAAATCCGAAATCATTGGCTTCTTTCTCATTGTTAAATTCACTTGTACTTAACACTTTTTTTAAAATGAAAATGCAAGGAGATCTTTGTCATTGCTATAACTGACTCAAGGAAGTTGATCATAAATGGGAGAGGGCAGTGATATACAAGTATCTCTTTTAACTGTGGAGAGGTTGAAAGCTCCTCATTTTGGTGGCTTTTGGTCTGAATAAAATCTTTAACTGTTAGTATTGTCATTTCATGGCTTCCTGTCTTTTTCAGCTCCAGAGGAAAAATTTTTTGCACTGTGTTGTAGTCTTGGTAACACTGCTCTTAAAATCTAAATGAAACAGAAAGCTAATTTATCAGAATTATCTTAAGAGTCTATCTAATTACTACCTAGTAATATGAAGAAATTACATAAAACACTTGCAGACAGTATATGAAACTTCATGCAATCTGTTTTGTTTATTTTGCATATTTTTTTAATCCAAATGTAGTAAATTGACACTGAAACGGCAAGCAAGATTATATGTGCGTTTAGTTTAAAATAAGTTTTAATTATCAGCATTTTAAGTGCAGAAATTCTGTTTGGGTTTCTTGTAGGACTTGGGCAGAATGCTTTGAGTTTGACTCTGGGGACAACTGTGGCTCCTTCAACTACTGCCAATGAAGGTCTTGGTGGCATTGATTTTAGTAGTTCTTCAGACAAAAAGAGTGAGTTTGTTTTAAAACATGCATAATTTTTTTTTTTTAATTCAGAAAATTATCAGAGCACTATAGCAAAGACACTATTTCATTGTGTTAGGAGTGTGGAATTAAAGCTGACAATGGTAACTTCCCCCCACCCCCAACAAGGCATTTCAGCTTGTATAGAAGAACAAGATTTTGGTTGCGAATGCAATGTAATGTAAATTTATTTATTTAAAATAAGTATAAGCCAATATAATACTTGATACCCAGGATCTAAACCCCTTAGCCTTTTGGGAGTGAACACTCATAGGGCCGTTTGTGGAACAGCCATGGCAGATTTCTGAACAGCTGTATGTCCAGTAGCCACTAGAGGGTGGAGCAGAGCTATGTTTAAGTAACTCGTTGCAAATATGAAAAGCACTTGTTTGAAACCGCTTTCTCCAACTGTAACAGATCTTAAACTTAGTTTCTTTTTTTGAAAGACTGCACAATAAAAATGTTCTATTTTTAGCTGTTATTCTTCAAAGCTGTATTTCTGGTGGTGCGTAGTTCTCTGATACGTTCTGTCAGGTTGTTAAAACCAGTTATAAAAACTTTACCTCTGTGGTAGCTTTAAAGTACTTAAGCAAGGGAATATTGAGCACTGACATATGGACACTTATTAATTTATCTTGCTTTTATACTTCCAGAGTAAGCCTAACTAAAGCTGATTCTAAAATGTGCATTTTCTCTGGGAAATCAATACTATTAATTTAATCTTTTGACTCCATTCAGGAGCCAAATTTTAAATTAGTTATACCAATAGCTAAAAGAGGAGCACTATGAAACCATCTTTACAGAGTAACGTAAGTTGTGGAGTCATAGTTCTTCATACTTGTGGAAGAGGTGGCATACTGACTGTCCAAACTGGAGTGCTCTGCGTGATGTTGCTTGTTTTTGGAGTTTATTACTGAAACTGGGAGAGAAGAAGAAGCTCCGATTCCTAGATTCTTATGGGATTTCCATTACTACAGTATAAGGGTATCACAACACTGCCATAAAATACAAGTGTCTTAAAATGAGGACCAGAGAACCACAGATTCCTTCAGTCTGACATCTGAAGGGCCTTGTTTTGCCCTGCTTTTGAATGAGTACCTGGATTCCCCATATGTTGCATAGTGGAACTGGGTGAGTTGGACTCTTGCTGTCAGGATGATAAGCAGATATCCCTTAGCTATAAGAAGTGGGGAAATCTCAAAGGAGAAAAGGAGACTGTTTCCTGAGTTTTCTTTTTTTTTTTTAAATTTAGGTTTTAATTTAGGAGTATTTCCCATAATGGATAGTGCTGGCTTAAGCAGCCCTGACAAATATCCCTACTTATGTGCCGCGACTCAGTTCTGTCAGTATAATTGTTTGTACTGCTATATGAGGAACTGTGTTAAGGTTTGAGGGTGGTGGTTTTATGGTTCTGAGGTTTTTATTTCTTTTCCTTCCTGAAGAAAAGGAAGGAGATGTGGCTCCCAAAGAAAAGTGCCCTAGGAATCTCAGGACAGATAGGAACTAACACCTGTGTCCTCTCTTCTGGAATTGGTTACAAAAGTTTTTCCTTCCGGAGACTGAAGACTGTCTAGTATTTCTTTAAAATACGGCTGCAGGAAAAGAAGCTGTTCTTATACATATTCTCCTCCTGTATTTCTAAAAAGAATGTAAAAAACTGGAGCACTCGCTTGCCCAGAAAGTAGCAAAATCTGATTTCAAATCTGTCTCTTTTACTTTGTAAGTATTGTTCTGATGTACAGAGGAAAAAAAAAAAAAAGTTGCTGGAGAAAGAAAGCAAAGCATACTTAGTTTCCTGCCTAATTTTTAGGTTATCAGCTGAGAAAGGAGTCCTAAATTCTGGGGTTTATCTCTTTTTTTTCCTTCCCAGTTTTGTTTAGGATGTTTTTTTTTTCCTCCCTTAGCAAAAGGCATAGGGAGTGGTTATGAGACTTCAGGCTCTCTAATGTACTGGGTGACAGAGTCTGCAGACAATTTAAGTAGATGTTGTGTCTAAGAGCAGTAGCTTCTCCTAGCAGGAACACAGGCTTGTGCGGTTTAAAATGTTTGTGGCACTAGCATTAACTGCATAGCTACTTTCTGCCTTGGTGGCACTGAGAGGGAAGTGAGGATGTGAATTGCCTCCAGCTGAAGAAGATGAAGCCCACTTCTTGGGCTTTCTGAGTGAATGTTCTTCCTAGGAGTCTGCTATGGTATGGGATATGATTACTGCCCTGGCTGTGACTAGAAATAGTCATGGCCTGTGTTACACACGATAATGTTTTCAGCTCCATTCTGTTACTCAGAGGCATTTGGCATCTTGATCCACAGATGCATAGTTTGGAGCGGGTAGGTTGTAGGTAAGCAGTATCATCTTCAGTTCTGTAAAACCTCATTAATTACTGGACTTAATGCAATAGCAGAATTCTTAGGGAAGTCCAGTGGTCTAAAACCTACATTATCTTCGTATTTGACAGGAGACTGCTATTGCTGAATTCAAACACTTGAACGTTTTGTGGGTGCAGCTCTAAGTGAGTTGTGGTTGCATAAGCAGGAGCAGATTTCTTATGCAACTGCAGTTGTTTATGCATTTGTAGTGACTTGTATAGTGACACAGGACGTTTTGCATTACTTGAGGTGCTAATTTCTTGGCACGTAAACTGTTGAGCCATTGTTCTTGAAAAGATATTTATCTGCGAAGGGGGAGTAAATTAAAACCTTCTTTTGTGGCTAGCCTAGTCTGTTCCTCTTATCAAGAGAAATCAAGCAGATTGTAGTCATTAGTTCTTCCCTAAAATGTCATTACGGTTGTTTTGATTGTTCTTCAAAGCTTTATTTCTGACCTACAGTTTTTATTTTCTAGGTGACAAAACAGGAACAAGACCAGAGTAAGTGTCAGATTTTCTTTGCATTCCATGTCTTATTAGAAAACAGCTAAACTAAATATGTTAGCTTTTCTACTACTTTGATCTTGAAAAAGGCATAAATGTAAATAACCGTTCTGCTGTAGACTGGTCATGTGGTCTGAAAAATGGTTTCTGCAAATGTGTACAATGCTTGGACCCTGGCATAGTATCTGTGTGCGTTAATCCAAATCATTCCTAGTTGCGGGATACATGCAATGGGTGCAAAACTGTGTAATCAGATACTTGCATGTTTTCATGATATTTAGGAGTCATGCAAAAATGTTTGGCGGTATTAAAGCACCATCTAAACATGCATTGTCTCTTGTAGAGATAGCAAAGCACTAAAGGATGAAAATCTACCTCCAGTAATCTGTCAAGATGTAGAAAATCTACAGTAAGTAGTATTTTCCTATTTATGATAGTTGATTAGCTAAAGTATTGTATGCTGTCGATGCTCGGTGACAAAAACAGCCTACTGCAGGCTGCATGTAGGGTAATTTACTAGCCCAAGGCCTTTTGGCAGGTTAACCTTGGGAACAGAGTAGATAGATAGTTCTAGTAGCTGAAGTCTTGGGCTGGTGTGTTTTGTTTTTTTTTCCAGCCTCGCTTTTCCATGCATTTAAGCAAATAGGCATGCCCAACAAATATGCTCTTAGAATCTGTTCCATCTCTCTCTGGGAATATTAAGCCTGTTGCACAATGCATAGAAAGTATTGAACCTTATGTGTATATTGCATGTGCATTGTGGATCTTGTATGGAATAGTGAAAACTGCAGAAGAGCCTTCCTTCAGGCAGGAAGGAGGCAGGCTGTAGGCTAGTCAAAGAGGCTGTAAGTCACTGTATTTGAGAGTTCAACGTAGTAATCAATTTTACATAGATGCTGTATGTTATTATATGTGTCTTTGTTTCTCAGGGTTCAGCATAATATGTTTAAACACTTGCTATTGAAGTTTAGAGGTTTTTTTGTGGGATTTCTTACAGTATTAGCATGCTAGGAGTTAAGATACTACTACGCTATACAGTAATTTTACTATTCAGTACTTGATTTTGGAGAAATTAATTTAATAGCTATTTAAGTAATGTGACTGAGAAGTAAACACTTGAGTATTTCAGGTTCAATATATTATGTTTCTTTCCTCCCCACCCTCTTCTTTTTCCCTTCCCCAGGAAATTTGTGAAAGAACAAAAACAAGTTCAGGAAGAAATTAGTAGAATGTCCTCTAAAGCAATGCTTAAAGTACAAGAAGACATTAAAGCTTTGAAACAACTTCTGTCTGTAGTTGCCAGTGGATTACAGAAAAACACTCTTAATATTGACAAGCTGAAAGTGGAAACTGCACAG
This sequence comes from Morus bassanus, assembly GCA_031468815.1. NCBI lineage: Eukaryota > Metazoa > Chordata > Aves > Suliformes > Sulidae > Morus > Morus bassanus. The sequence goes on from CM062568.1 coordinate 22,246,504, forward strand.
GTATAATTGAATATAAATTTTGTTATGTAGAGTTTATATGTTGATTATTTCATATAGGATAACTAGCCGCCTTTATCAGTCAAGTTAACCCATGTCCAAACTAAAAGAGTTGTAAGCCAAGTGAAAAATTGAATCCCTTCTAGTCTAATTGAAGTTACTGAGGGAGACTGAAATCTGTGACATCAGTATTTTCAGATAAGTGCAACAGCAATAAAATGACTTTTATTCAGGAAAGCGCTCCTGCATGGCAAAGGCTACAGAAGGGAATGTGTGCCCACTTTAGTTCAGTTTCGGTTATATATTCAGCTGCTAGTGAAGACATATTTGTAACAACATGCTGGACTCTGGACCAGCGGAAATGCAAGTATATTTTCTTCTGAAGACTTTTGAAAAAACAAACAAAAACCACCCCGTAACATTTCAGGGACCAAAATATCTTAACTAGCACTAGTATTCATTTAATGAAGTTGAGTCACAACTCTGGCCACCAGTCTGCATCTTAACTGTGCAGCCAGTTTGAGCTCAAGTTTTGATACAAGTGCTTTTCAAGCTAAGTTCTGTACAACTTTTTATTTCATCTGGCAGGTCAAGGCTGCTTGCTATATAAGTAAGTGTATTTTATTCTAAAGTAAAAAGTTGATGTTTTTTCTATATCTTGTGATACCAAAAGGGAATACTCTATAGTTGTGCCTTGCCAACAGTTTTCTGTGAAAACAAAAACTTGTTATTGATATTATCATACTTATGTAAATAGTGCAGTTGAGAATAATTGCAGAACCAGGCACTGAGAAATTCTTAATGGTAAAGTTATTAGAAAGTACTAAACGGAAGTGTATACTGTAATTATCATGCATAAAAAGATCATTTCCATAGAAAGAGAGGCAGTTTTTTGAGCTAGTTATTCTTTTTTTTAAAAGGCAAAATAATCCTTTTTGTTCGTTCTTCTCTTTTAGGTGTGTTATTTCCCTGCACTTGACTGTTGCTTTTTTTCCCCTAGTCCTCAATAGTTGTAACAGGATTTCTGAAGTACAATAGAAATTAGATCTTATCTCTGACAGTTTAGTGCAATATTTTCTCAACTTCTGAGAGCTCAATGTGCTTTCAGTGTGTGCTGTTGTTTGTTCCTTCCCCAAACTTCGTTTGGTGTTTGCAATACTCCAACTTCTGGCAATCTATTCTTTGAAGAATTTCTGGTCAGATTCTATCACGGTGTTAACTTAAATATATGAAGAAAATATTTTATGTGAAAGATCAGTTGAGTTCTAGCAAATTTTATTTTTAACGCTTCATACAGAACCTTATGTTTCATTAATTTTCCCTATTTATTTAGGAGCTAAAGAATGCAGAAATAGCATTACGAACACAGAAAACTCCTCCTGGTCTCCAGCATGAAAATACAGCCCCAGCAGAGTGAGTTACTGTTATTCATAAAAAATAGTCAATATTATAACTTGGAGAAGACAAGACTCCAGGGAGACCTTGTTGCAGCCTTTCAGTACTTAAAAGGGGCTTATAAGAAAGATGGGGACAGACTTTTTAGTAAGGCCTGTTGCAATAGTACAAGGGATAATGTTTTTAAACTGAAAGAGGGTAGATTCAGACTAGATATAGATATAAGGAAGAAATTTTTCAGGATGAGGGTAGTGAAACACTGGAACAGATTGCCCAGAGACGTGGTAGATGCCCCATCCCTGGAAACATTAAAGATCAGTCTGGACGGGGCTCTGAGCAACCTCATCTAGTTGAAGATGTCCCTGCTCACTGCAGGGGGGTTGGACTAGCTGAACTTTAAAGGTCCCTTCCAACCCAAACCATTTTATGACTCTATGAACTTTATAATATGATTTCTTTTTTCTGCTTCTCGTAACATTTGTACTGAATGCTTCATAGAATCAGTGTTTTATTTCTACACTTAATTTATCTTTATCTCGTAGACATGAGAAATACAGTCTGTACTCTTTCCACTAGTAGAGGGGCATCAAGAATGTCATAGAACATAACTGTTGCAATTAATTAAATAAAAATTGGCAGATAATATAGTTCAGATTAGAAAAATAGTGGCAAACTAGTGAAGTTTAATCATACAATTTCATTGTTTTACTAATCTAGCTACTTCAGAATCTTGGTCGAGCAGTTTGAAGTACAGCTGCAGCAATACAGGCAACAAATAGAAGAACTGGAAAATCATCTTGCTACTCAAGCAAATAATTCACATATAACTCCACAAGGTAAATGTTTCCATTCTAGTGTTTCATACAAAAAAATTAAGAAATCTTCTAAGAAAAACTTAGTAATTCATTCATTTAATGGACAGAAATAAGTGTTCAGATAGATTCTCTAGTTGTTCAGTGTAAAGATTTGGAATTAAAAGTTAAATTCATGAAGGCTTCTTGAGCTTTTTAAGATGGATCCAAGTTGTGAGGTACAACTTGTAAGCCTGGTTTGTTTTAACATCCACTATATCCATCTCCCTCCCTTCAGCATCTAGCTGTTACAAGGCTGATGTCTGGCACCTTCTGTCTTGCACTCGGCCGTCTGACCAGACAAATGTGGGTGTCTGCTGTGCCAGCTCCAGATCAAAATGGGAACTTTTCCTTAGTTTAGAGCCTCTTGGTATTGTATTGCCTTCAGCTCTGAGCGATTGAGAAAATTTAGTCTTGTTTGCTGCCAGATCACTGAATCTTGGGAGAATCTCTCTGGTCAGAGAACAGTGACCTCTGGACAGTAGTCTTCTGGTTGGTTACCATTCCTGTGATCATAGACATTTCTGTCTTTTGGGCCGTTTTGGGTACAGGTCCTGCAACAAGCAGTGATTCCAAGTGCATGTCTTTTTGTGCTGAATGATACTTGAACATCTTGCCATCACAGGATGGTACCTAGACTCTGGACCTTATATGTCAAAACCGAGAGAGCTGTCTAGACCTAGCTTCCAGAATGGAATATCTGCTGAATCCTGAGGGTCCTTGATCATTCCATGTGATCTTCTTGTCTGTCCAGAGTATGAGAGGGATGCCTTCACAGATTTTCCCCAGATGTTTCAGCAGTTTCTGCTATATTCTAAAGGTTCCTTGCTTGTGTGGGCAAGGCTCAATTTGTTGTGCCAGCATGCTCAGACTGTCAGCAGATGATCTAGTGATCTTGTCAACACTGTATTGCATATGTAGCCTTTACCATACAGGAAAAGCTTCCTTTACCATACAGGAAACCATGACCCTGAATGTCTTGAAAATTTTTAAATGTCTAGTATTCAATATCAATAAATTGCCTCCAAACTCTTTGGAAACTTGTGGGCAGTCTTCCTAGATACCACTGCCTCCACAGCCCTGTAGGTTGGCATGAGATTTATTCCCAAGCTTTTCTTTTTCAGAAAGAAATTCAAATTATAATGGAGAGATTCCCCTATGGAGAGGCAGACCTTTTCGGTTCACAAGAATCATTTCTAGACCAATGATCTTCAAGAACTTGATAGCTACTATTTGCATTTCAGTAGCTTATATGCATCCTTCAGAGGAAATGCTATAGCTGATCTTTTCACAGTGAAAAGCCACTTTTCTGTCCTCCGTTTTGGTACATTGTTTCAGTGCTCCTTCCAGAAAATCATTTTTTGTCAGCAGATGCCTCATTTTGCCAAAACCTTTGAGATTACCCCTTACATCCTAAAGTTTTGCCTTAGTTCTGTCAGTGCACTGAAAACGCTTTCATATCTGTGTGGGAAGTAGGATATCCTAAATCTAAGACTTTATATAGGCAAGAAGCTCCCCATTGTGTTTCTCTGTTTATGATATGCTTGTGGGTAGAGTTTGAGTAAGAGTTCCTATGGTGCTTGTTAATTGGGTCTTTAAAATGTGAGTAAAGCTGCCATTCTGCTGCTCTCTCTTTGGCAAAATCAACTGAACACTTAACTGTGTTTTAAGTCAGAAAGAGTGGAAAATATATACAAATGCAAGAAAATCTGATTTAACTATATTTATGTAAAAATCAATGAGGTAAAATGTTCCTGTGTAACTAAATAAAGTTAGGTTAAATAATATTTCTTAGCTTTGCTAAATAAACGATAGAATCATAGGAAATTAATTACCATGCATATAAAAATAAAACGGAGAAAAGAGTGCTTTTCAAAATAAACTTTGAAGCCCTTTCAAAAAGTAGGCCTTGGCTGACTTGGGTCACCCAGTTGCTCTCAAATTCTGTATTTCTTATAGACGTTAACTTGTTCTCATGCAATTGTTTTTGTGCTTTGTGCTGTATGGGTTTTGGGTGGGCTTCTTGCTGCGGTATAAACACTAAATCTTTTCTCCTGGTAGTAAGATTGTCACCAATATTTTATATGCCTCTTTCAGATTTGTCTATGGCTATGCAGAAAATCTATCAAACATTTGTAGCTTTAGCTGCACAACTTCAATCAATACATGAAAATGTAAAGGTATGTTGTTTTGATGTGTTCCTGTGTATTTAGTGAAAGAACTACGAGTCACTTTTTGAAAATATATCTTCAGGTATTCTTTTCTTTTCTCTTCTGTTAAATTAACTGCTTTTAAAAATTTTCAAACTGTCCTGAAGAAGTGCTTTGATTAAAGAAGTAACTTTTGTTCAGCTGCAGTCTAATTTGAGTTATTTACTTATAGAGATGATAGCAACTGACCACAATCATTTAGGTTACAAAATATTTTTCATTAACTCCTTTTCCTTTTTAATTGTTGATCAATTTTTTTAAATGCCTGTCTTTGAGCTCCTGCTTGTATGTTTTGCTTTTTGCCCAATGACCTCGATCTCAAGCAAAGATGATCTAAATCTGCTCTTACTCAAATAGGTAACAGAAAAAAGTAGGTATTCATATGTAAGATTTTTCAACATCTCAAAAGAATTTTGGTGAAAATTGTGTTCTGGCTTGCTTAATTTTTTTTCAACCTCATTTTCATGGAAAGTCATATGTATAGGGGAAAAAAAAGACTACTGTGAAAAAATGCTAACGTATCAAAGGTCCTAGGCTTGTTTTTTCCATCATAGACTCTGGCTTGAATTTCCCATTTACAGTTCTGGACATATTGACAAGATGTCAATGTTCTCCAATCCATAATTTTTCTTGAGGTCTTCAGAACCTTCTTGGTTACAAAAAAACCCACCACCACCACCACCACCCCCCCCCCCAAAAAAAAAACAAAAACCAAAAAAACCCCCCACAACCAAAACCCATAAACAAAACAAAAAAACCCCCCACAAACCTTGGAGAAGAGTGCAGGTGTTTGGGATTGTTTGTGCTAAGTGACTTCCTTAATGGGAGTAGCTCTGGTCAATCTTTGCTTGTTTCCTTCTCAAAGCTGCTTCTGCACAGTATTCCTAGTTCTCTAAACATCTGAAACTTTTTTTTATTTTTCCTGAATAAAGTTCAGGAATACTGAGGACCTTGTATGAACTAGATTCTTCGCATTACATTGCTTCTGTCAGCATGGATGTTCACTGGTTTACAACTACCTGCCGTCAGATATTTGTGCTGCTCTTAGTTAACTCAGTTTTGGTACCAGCTCCTCCATAATTTTGGCGGAATTACTTAAAAAAGATCCCAAATGTGTTTTTGGCTCTTCACTTCTGAGATCTGAGTGTAGCCTGAACTCATGCAGTGGCCTTTGTGATGATGCATTTTTGTTGTTCTTCAATATGAAGAGCTGGATTAGTATGCAAGTATAAGCAATAGTATCTTCAGTACCTTGTCAGTGTGACTGAATAAGAAAGACTTTACTTCAGCTTGAGAAGTGTTCCATTGTCTGAAACTAAGGGGTTAGTTTGAGGATTTTTCTTTCCTTTGGGGAATCTTTTTGAGATTTTAATCTAGTGGGTGGACATGAAGGCTGATATTTTGGAAGACACAATTATGACTAAAGCTTCAAAAATCAGAAAAATTAATGTACTGCTTAAGTGGATCTGTCATTCTGACCATCTGTTTTAGTTTATCAGCTAGGAGATGCTAGGAGAGGAGAGCAGTTTTGAAACTGCTGTCTCTGCTTTATTTGATGGTTGTGATAGGGTTTGTGAAGGCAGAGCTGTGACCACAGTTCATTCCTTTGTCTGAAGTAGGCTTTCTGGTTTGCACATACGCTTTGATTCAAAGGTCTGAAGTTTTAGAAGAATATGGCCTGAAACATCTTTGCACAAGGCTAGTTGTTAAATATAATTATATTATATACGAACATATAGATACATTCTGTATCCAAGGTCAGTGAAGAGTAAAATGTGCTTGGGCACAATTCAGGTAGAGAATGTCATTAAATCATTCTGTATAGATTAGCCTTAAGAACTGTTCTACAATGTCTAATGACATTTGTCAGCTCCTGTGGCAGTCAGTATGGCATTGTATTAAATCTCCTAAGAGCTGTACAAATGTCCTTCCTCTCCAAAGACGGCACTCCTGATGTCATAATGAGGTCATTCTTTCTGTGTGTTTCCTGCAGTTGCTGATAGACTTAGGTTTACAGCTGTTCAAATCCTGAGTCAGAATTTTTGGACTGTAAGCTTCCCTTCTCAGAAACAAGTGTATACTTAGCCAGGAACACAGGACATAATGTGCCTTCTATAAAATTCAGTTGAACGTACTGTTCTTTGTTTTTAATAAATCTAAATATAAGAAAGATTCACTGTTAGAAGATGGAAATAATTCTATTAGTTATTTAATTGAAACTATTTATTCTCTTTACGTTATCTAAGATATCCATAGTTCCCTCATCTGTGACAGAAATGGCACATGATGAACACGCCAAGCCAGGTGTTGCCACAGAAGGTGGGGTTTTGAGGGGGGAAAGAACATAGGCAAGGGGAGGGGGGACACAACACAACAGGTTTGGGCTACTTGTTAGTTTGAAGCAGAATGATCTATTGCATTTGCACTGCATTACATTGTTGATGAAATGCATCAGAAACAAGAGTGAATTCTAAAATTCTGGTAGCTTCTTTAGTTTTGTGCTAAGAAAGAAATGCAAGAGTGAAAGGAAGGAAAGAAATACAGGTGAAGGTGATAGGGGAGCAAAAGCAGACTCCATGCAGAAAGGGTAGCACTAAAGAAGACTGCATTATTTTATGTTATAAGGTAGCAATGTGGCTGTATTTTGCCTCCTAGGTCGGCTAGTACAGTGATAGAAATTGAATTGTGCTGATTTATACCAACTTTGAAAGATTTTGATACCATTCACTATGTTAGTTTATTACACTTGACTGCTTTGCAGAATTTAAGTAAGGAACCTGTTCTGGCTGTAGCTGGTGCAAAACAGTTCTCCCCAGCTCACAGCCTGACTAGATCCTTTCAGGTTGTGGGGGGCTTTTTTTTTTCTTTTTTTAAGGAAATGTTATTCATAATTCAGTGTCTCTTTCCTTATTAAGTTAAGGTTTTATGTCAAATACACTGAACTAAAATGGCTTCCCCCCACCCCCTTCAGATGCTCAAAGACCAATACCTTGGCTACAGGAAAACCTTTCTGGGAGATGCCATGGATGTGTTTGAGGCAAGACGAACAGAAGCTAAGAAGTGGCAGAGCGCGCCACGTGTTACCACTGGACCGACCCCTTTCAGCAACATACCAAATGCAGCAGCCGTTGCGATGGCTGCAACACTTACTCAGCAGCAACAGCCTGCTACAGGTCTGAGTGCATTCAAGTTATAGATTATTAGTGTTACGACAATAGTAAATTTGTGTAAAATTTTCTATGAAGTCTTCCTTTGTGTTAGACTAAAAATCTAAACATTGTGGTGAGCGAAGTTACTGATACATAGCCAATAGAAAAATGCAGGGTAGCCTTAGCAATAATTATACAACAGATACTTAATCTTGTGAATTTACTTGTATTAGTGATATTTACTGTATTGTTCTAACTTACCCCTTGGAATGTGAGTCTTCACTCTTAAGTAACATCTCTGAATACACATAGCATAGCCTCTTTCCAGAGTTGTATGGTTATAGTAAATTATTTCAAATTGGTGAGGAGAGAATATCTAAATGCATATTACTTTTTTCTTATGTAAAATCAATAATGCATTTTTATATAGCACTTTGGAACTGTAAAATGAAAAATGCTTTAGAACAGGAAGGATAGTGGAGCAAACATCTCTAGAATAGGAAGATGGATGCCTGCCTTATTATTTTATAGCCAACTCCTTTGTCAGGGTGATGTTGGAGCAGTTTTTGCTGGCCATTCTGCTGTTGCGAATAAATATTAGAGAAAGTAGAGTGGATCAGTGGTTCTGTGTGCGCATGTGTGCAAGAGGAATACCAGAACAGAGGAAATGCATGACCTACTGCTAATGAAGAATGGATATGTATGGCAAAGGAAATAACTTAAGGCACCTTAGCTGACATTGTTATACTAACCGACACCTCTCAGAGAGGGATTCTTGAATGTAGAGAATTGAATCAATGTCTAATCGTTTAACAGAAATAAGATAAATTCCATTTAATTTTACTTGAACATGGATATGCGTCTACGTCAGCAAATCATGAAAAGCATGGGTAACTTCATTCTACCATTTATTTTCTAAAATGTTGTTTATCATAGGTGTACTGGAAGTCATATTAGCACCTTTTTTCTTCTCGTCTTATAACAGCAGTCATATTTTGAATGGTTTTAATTAGATATCTATGCAGTAACCACCCTAAGTTTGACAAGTTATTAGACTGTCCTTGCCTTCTCATAAAAGGCAAACACAACATGCTTCCAGCCCTGGCCCTTATAATCAGCAAGGAGATGGGTTTAAAAGACAAATATGCCAAAACATTTTGAACGCAACAAAAAATGAAGTCTTCATGAAATATTTCTCTTCCAAATTCCCATCATTGCCCACAGTCATCCTGTTGCTGCTATGTTAATCCATGGAAATTTTGTTGAAGTGACATCTGCAAAAGGGTCTGGTTTTAAACAGAAAACACGAGATAATATAATGCCATGCTTCCAGGTTTTTAATACAGATAGAAGTGTGGCTTACGCAGCCTAAGTAGTTCCCTCTTCCTTCAGCTTTCTCCTTGTGTTTTTTTAATATACTCTCCATGGTCATTACAGGATTTGTTGTGTACGAAAGTCATATACTTGGGATGTCCCATTTAAGTTATACCTGCATTTTCATGAACTGAGGTGAGGGATTTGAACTTCCTCCTCCTAGTCCAGATTCAAGAGAACTGCTAATAACTTCAATAAATTGATGCCACTTATGGCATGACTTCATGAATATTCTTTTAGGAGTAGGAGTGAAAGGGGGGGGGGGGGGGGAAGGCAGAATTGACCTGTACCAACACGCCTGAGATAAGGTGACTGTATACCTTTAGGCATTTTGTAACACTTCGTAGTGAAAGGAGCAAATGGGAGTGCGTGTAGGTTGGTTTTGGGGGGATTTGTTTTTGGTCGGTTGCTCTGGCAGAGTATTTCAAAAGCCAAAAATGTGCCAACTACAAAAGTGGTGCAGATAGAACAAAGCCATTAACTTACATCAAACATGCCAACAAAAGTAGACCACAATTTGTTTACTACTTACTCAGTTGGAATACTGTTACCCTCCATGCAACTCACTTGAGGACCTGGAGAAATAGAAATAGATTGATGTTTTGAGTGGCACTTCAAGAGTACTTAAAACTCTTAGAAAATAGGGTTAGATGGAACTTGAAGTAATCTTTTCTGCTCCTCTAGCTCAAAAGCAGGATTAGTCAGGCCTGAACTATTTCAGAGATCTTCAAGTCTTAAAAGCTTGCTAGAAAGGAAAGCTTCACAGCTTTCCTAAATTACTGGTTTCAATGCTTGACTTTTTCCCAACAACTTACCTGAAACTTCTTAGCTTCAGATTAAGGGTGCCACTTTTCATCTTATTCTTAGTGGAAAAGGAGAAGAATCTATTCCTTCAGTTTTGCAGGAATCTTTAAATATTTAAAGACTGTCTCTTCATTTCCTTTTCCTTGTTTGAGTTTTCAAGTGGCCATTTGCTGCAATAAAACTGCAAATATTTGAATGTTTTAATGAATTTGATAAACTATCCGCTAGAAGTTAAAATCACACATATTTCTTTGCAAGATCTAGACCCTGAAGAGTGGGAAAGGTGAGGGATGGTAGAAGGTTATGAGAGAAAAGACTATGAAATGAGGTGTATGTAAAGGGGGGGAAGGGGTGTCTGTGTAATACCCGACCTTCTGTTGCTGTTCTTGAAAATAAGAATAAAACAAGAAAATTAATCTGGGCTTTTAAAGGTTTTTGACTAAAATCTAATATACGGTACTCTAGTATTGAGGGATCAGCATGGTTAATCTCTTCTTTTTAAAAAAATATTCTATGTTTACATGGTTAAGTCTATTTCATAAGATTAATTTAGAGTTAGTTACTGTTCTTTCTCTAAAAAAGTTAAATAATTATTTATTTTAAATTTGTGTTCAGAAGTCAAAAGTTTAGTAGCTACATCTAAGCTGTGGGATCAGGGAATGTGTCCCCAGTTCCTGGGTGTAGAGATGCACCCTATTTATATTCTGTCTGTATGCCAAGACATGTCTGGCTTCTACTGAAATCAGTAAAGCTGGTGGATCCTGGCCATATGGAAGAAAGGGAGCAAAGATGTGCTCCACTCGTCTCCTGGGATGGATAATCAGGACACCAGGACTGTGGCGTGCACACTGAAGCACAATTTTTGTGCAGTTTTTTGAAGCTGGAGTTACTAAAATTATGCTTAAGCCTTCTCTGCACGCAGCCTTTCTTCTTAGTTTAGCACTTTTGCTCTGAGCACAGCTTTATTGGCAGCAGTGAGGCTGGTCATGCTTTTGTGCAGTAGCTGCTAGAGTTTTAACTGCTGCCTCACCTACACCTTCCCTGGGCAATCTTGAACAGCATGGGAGATAAACGAGGGTGGCTAGTCTACCTGTTGTTATTGACGGGACTAAAGTACAAGATTTTAAAGGAAATGAAAGCCTAGTGAACTAAGAGCTGTAAATGTATGAGGCCAAAACTGATGTTTTTCTGGTAACACTAAGTTGTCTTAAAGAAATGCTTTTCTTCAAGCTCATCTTTCCTTCTCTAAAAATAAATAAAGTAACCCCCAACAACTTAGTTACTCTCTCCTTAACTGGTAAAGCGCAGAGTTAGTCAAAGCATTATCAAGCTGTTAGCACACTTTATGTTTTGACTTGACTCCATAGGATATTGAAGTGCTAATGGGGAAAGGATGCTGAAATCTTTATAGCAGTTAGAATTTTTATTGTGTAATTTGATATTAACCTTGGTTAAAATTAGTCAGTGTATTACTTTGTCAGAATCAGATCTAAGTTGTGACACTAAATTTGATCACTGTTCGGACCAACTGTGATTTAAAAAAATGTCACTTCAGGAAATTTGGCTGACCTGTCTGGACTCTTTGTAGTGGGTCCTATTCATTAAACTGAAATGCTCTACAGGGCAAATATATCAAGTTTTAAAATGTTAAAATACCTGTTATAAAGAATTTTTCTCATATGTATAATAGCTAGAAGTGCTAATTTTTTGCAAGTACTTTTGGCATCAAAGAATCTTTATTACTAGTTTTTTGCTATTGAAAATTATGTTTACTTACAATAACTATAAGTAATGATGATGCCTTCAGAACGTTATGGTACAAAATCAAAATATCATATGCTGTTGCTCAATGAAAAGCTTGTTAGCCTAAGGCGTAAGATCCTGTTTTATATAATCTGAGGTGTTTTAGTATAATGTTTTTTTACTGGCTCTAAAAAGCATGTGGCATTTGGTAAAAAGCTTGGTCTGGAGGACTGTAGTGTTTTGTTTTAAGGTCTTCCACTAACAGTGCCTCCTACTGAGACAGAAACCTGTGCACTTGAGAAGGAACTGGATATGTGGGTTTGGGTTCTTCTTTTAGTTTATTAGATGACTAACTGACTTGTGTAGGGGTTTTTGTTTCTTTTTATGGATAAGAATTTTCTTATTTTTAAAGAGCTGCTAGGTAGATGTATTGGTATTTAAACTGGATGTAAACAAGTTTTGTTTGAAATTTATGTGAAAATTTGTAATTACAACATCTGCTATACTCTTTTCTTTTTTTTCCGGTTGAAAAAATAGTTTGGGTTTCCCAACTACTCCCTGCTAAGCACAGACTGAAAGCTAACAACTTTAGTTGCCCCTAAAAATTAGTTTAACACTACTTTGAGTATACAGATGTCGTTCAGCTTGGATCACATAAGAATTTTGTGTTCCTAGCAAAAATGTTACTTTTCAATATACAGTGCCTTTCACTTGATTCAAAATTATTTTCCATTTAAATCATCAAATACTGAAGTGATTTTAAAAGCTTGAAATATTTTACATTTTAAAACTCTAGATAAATATTAGCAATGGGTAACTTTGTAGTATGAAGGAAGAAATTCTGAATGAAAATAAACCCAAATGTGATAATGGTTTAGGAAAAAGACTGAAATCATCTGAGCTTTATAGTAATATTTGAATAAATCCTCACTTTCACAGATATAGTACATAAAGTATGTTCAAAGATGGAGAAGGCTGTCTTGAGGAGAGGTGCGATGTCTGTGGATTAAGAGTTTGGCACTGTATTTTATCTTCAATGGTTACACTTTTTAACTAGTGCACTGAAAGCTGTTTGAAAAAGGCAGGAATATAAAATTGTACTGTGAAAACTGTCAAAATATATTAATTATTTATCAGAATTAATTATTTTAAAATGTGTTAGGAATGGGCTAGCAAGTTGATTCTTTATTCCCCAAGGTTAAGGGAAAAAAAAAAAGTAACTGAGGCTGTAAATTTCATCTTGGCAGACTGAAAATGTTTTTGACAGTCCTGCATCTTAGTGTGAATATGCAGGGAAAGTACTGTCAGCTTTTTTTAATCATGGGACAAACTCTGACTCTGAAATTTTGAATGTATCTAATTCATTAAGGTACACAGAACTGTGCCTTTTGTAAATGTTTATTTAAACAGGTGGTTTCACTAGTTTACCTTATTGAATGGTGTTATGTAGCAGAGCTTAACAGAACTCAGTTATCACTTGTGTGGAAAAGAATTGAATTGTCATGTTGCTGTGTAATTGACTTGCTTAAAAATGAACAATAAATTTAATAAAATAAAGTCATTGTCTTGTTTTTTATCTTAGTGTTCTGTTTAAATTTGGATGGAATACTTGAGTAGTTTTGAAGATTCCTATTTATTAAATAAATTACCTTTTGATAATATAGTTTCAGTTACATTAGTGTCAGTTAAGTCAGTTATTATGGTTTTAATCTGAAGGTTTTCCCTTATTCTGATTCCATTAATACAGGTGGCAAAATATTGTTACCTATGAGTTCTCTCAAGGTTTTGATTAATGTTTTAAAGTTTAAGGTGAGACTGGTTAACTCTTAAAAATACTAAATGATGTTATTATCATGTTATTAGCTTTGACTAGTTTCACCTTATTACAATCAGCGTTTTCTTAAGTTTTTACCAGGTGGACATAGAGGCAGACAGTTAAGTGAGGAATTTTGATGAGGTAAAGTTTGGGATCTTAATGGGATTTGTTGAAAGCAATGATGTTCACATTATCAAATACGTGAATAAATAAATAAAGGACCTCTTTACTATGAAAGAGTAAGGCAAGTTTGTTCTCATTTTTTTTATACCAGGGCCACAGCCATCTCTGGGAGTTAGTTTTGGAACGCCATTCGGCTCAGGTATTGGCACTGGCTTGCAATCAAGTGGCTTAGGTTCTTCAAGCCTTGGAGGTACACTTTAACTTTTCTAATCTTTCATTGAATTATTATACCGCACATCTGAATCTCTTGCAAACCTTTAACTCCACTAAGAGGATGATCTGTTTCAGGGAAAGACCTTACAATTTGGCAGTCTGCGCTCTCCAGACTTCTTCATGCCTTGCAGAAGGAGTTGCTAAGGCTAATAAGCCATTGTAGTGAAAACCCAGGATGAACAGGATGAAGTAATCACATAGAAGTTCTGTTCTTAAAGCTAGGGAAGTACATCCTTTTGTAACTACAACTTGATTTAATTTTACATATATGAAAGTCAGGCACCTGAGACATTGGATCATGCTGTAGCTAATCCATAGATGTTTTTCACCTGTATGTACTATAGGGACCCATTTCTGCTTGGATTAAGATAAGAATAAATGCTAAAAAATTACTACAGTCTGGGATCCTGCTTGCTGAAACATATTTGCTTTAGCTGTCATTCAGTCCCTCAGTGCTGAGGTGGAAAAAAATCCCCCCTCAAGCTGAAAAAACAGCATTTGAAAGTGAGAGAAAAATACTTACCAAAATGTTAATAGTGCTGGTGGGGAATATATTCCAAGAGGACACATGACTGTGAAAGAGTAGGTGATAATAAAAAAATTACAAAATTCAGTAGACCTTTTAATTGGAATGAATTCTCACTAGTAGAATTTAAGTGATTAGTAGAATCTAATCTGCATGTAAATTTCCTATCCATATAGGTCAGGGGTTCCTACAGTGCAAGTCAAAAGACACTAGTGTCCTCTGAAGCTTTTGTATGAGACCTGCAAAGAAAATTGTTACACCTGCTGAGCACAAACATAATGTGTTGTGGTTTTCCTTCTTACATCCTCTCCTCTCTGCAGCCTCAGTCCGCATCCCTACATTCTACCTCTTTATGAGCCAAACATGTGAATCAGTGTTGTAATGTATTTAAAATAATTAAACATCACTCAGCATTGGAAAGTTGATGTAACTTGAATGTTACATCAGTTTTACCTTAAATGATCATCTTGAAATTATCTTTAAATTTACCAATGTCCTTTCTATTCAGATTTTAAGCTTTTTCATATAAAAGAAAGTCTGTACACCTAAACAGGAAAAATAACTGAGAATAGTGGGCTAAAAGGAAAGCACTTATGAATTACCAGGTTGTTCCCATGATGTTTTAAATGCCTTAAAAAAACCCATAAAATTCTTTTCGACCAAAGAGGTTGTAGACTAAAGATTGTTTATGTATGTTCACCAATCTTGGCAATGTAAATTAAAGGACATTTTCTTTTAAATTGGTAGACAACTGCTTCTAGTTTTGTCTTAGAGGCCTAACTTGTATTCTTTTTTTTTTGCTACTTCTCTGCTTAGGAAGGCATTTGCTTGCTTTTCATCTATTCTGTATTAATTATCAAAATTTTCATCGTTTCACAAGTCAAGACGACTACCTGATAGAAACAAGTGTAGGAGAATAAAGAAATACATGCAAAATATCCTGCAGACGTGCTCTTGGAAACAAATTAGCAGAATGAATACTTAAGATTTTTTTTTACTTTTAATCTGAGGGTTTGGTGGTTTTTTTTTTTAAACAGGACTACTTTTAATGTATACTCGTGAAACATCATGTTAACTGCGGAAATTTCTCTCTTTCCTTGATAAATATTCTGTTAAGTTTGTCAGTGATAAACATGGAGGCTTTTTCATTTAAATGTTTAAGATGTGTAGCATATAGATCCTATGCTTCATTAAATATTTGCAGACACCTTGCCTGACAATTGTTAATTCATTTCAAACTAGATAGGACAAAAGAGTGTATGATTTAAATAAACCATCTTACATTCAAATGAATCTTGCCATTATATACCCTTAAAACTAATTTGATTTAAAAATTGCAAAAGACTAGAGAACACTGCTTCAGATACTGTGTTCAATTCTTACTAGTTTTAAAATCTAAAAATTATTTCTGTAAAGGAATGGTAAAGGTTCAATTTGCAGTAAAATACAAGTATTTTCCCTGACACTTGAAACTTAAGATGGGAGCATAATTTCCTCAAATACAAATACTGTTCTCTTTTTGAAAACCTCTTGAGACAGTCGAAATCAGAGAATATATTTTTCTTACTGTTCCTTTTGTCTGACCTCTATCTCAAACTGCAACTATGAACTTACTTTTCCTTTGAAGTGATCTCATATTAATAACACAATTTTAAATTTTGAGATATTTAAACTATGAAATTATAGATGTCAATTACAAAATTAACATAATGAGTTTTACTACAGGATAGGTTTATGGCTGCCCTTTATATTATGGTTTTTCCCTTTAAATATTATAAAATTCTGTTTCTATTCTGTACTTAACCTATTTTGTGGTTTCCTAGATAAAGCTGATCCCCAATAATCTGGGGGGAACATGACTCTAAAATAAGCCAAATGTAAATTCAAGAAAATGTTTACTCTCTTTTAAGCGTAGAGAATTTTTATTTTAGAGTTGTGGATGAACACTGCAGTGTTCTGTAATAGAAGTCATAAAACTTGTGTCTGAATTTTTTTTAGTTTTGGCCTGTTTGGTTACCATTTTCTTGCCAATTTAATAGCAACTTCATAAACTCTGATAGTTTACTTCACCTGTTTTTATATCTTTTCCTTTACTCAGTTTTGTATTTTGAAGGAAATGTTTTTCTCCAATGCTTTCCTGTTTGCACTGTTTTCTTAACGCAGTGCTGTGTTGAGAATAAAATGCCCTTGAGGCAATAATCTTAGGAATATTTGATTACCAAATAATGCTGAGATTATGTTTAGTTTTAGAATACTCACCCCAAACCTATGTGTCTTTAATTGCTGTGTCTGTAAATTTTTTGTTGTATGTCTTTACTATTATTCTGCTAGGATTTGGAAGTAGCTCTGCCTTTGGAAGTAGTGCCACAGGAGCATCATCTTTTGGGTTTGGAACTACAAGTAAACCATCAGGAAGTCTAAGCGCAGGTTGGTTTGTTTCTCTTGAATTCAAGTTTATCTTAAAAGTGTTATGATCAAACTGCTGCACTTAGTCTAAGAAAGCTACTGAAACAAATGCGCTTAAAGTTGCATGTGTATATAACCATTAAAGTAACTATTTACTTGCTAAATACATGTTTTCAGAGAAGTTTTTAGGTTCTTTTATAGGTCTCCTAGGTAGACAGTATTGAGTGAGCATTAGTGTTTTCCATTTGGTGTCTATCTAATTAGGAGAGGAAGCAGGAGATCAGATGCATCAGATTGGATCAGATGCAGTCTGAGGCACAGAAATGCAGTTACTGCTTGAATGCATAGGCTATACAGTTACTAAGCTATTGAAATTGGCGTATAACTGTGACAAATATACCAGTAATTTGACTTTCTGTATTTACAAGTAAAGTTAAAATTATTTCTTAGAAGCCCAGAAGGTTTCCTTTAAACTGTTTATCTGTTTATCCTTTCTATTTGAATAGTAAGTTATAGATATTGTATCTCTGTATGTATCCATAATTCATTGTGTTAACTATTTTGAAAACTTTCTGTGCCAACTGAACTACGCAGTACTCTCTCTGTTTCTTGGTTTAATTTTGTTGATGGTGAGAAAATAGAAATACAGATGCAATTGCTCCTTAACTGAGATGTCTGAAATCTTAGTCACTTCTATAGCTTGCATCTCTGTTTACTTTTTAAACAGGAGTTTGTTTTTGAGGCAAATAGCTTACTATAATGTCGTACACACTCTTTCAGTCTGTCATTGAAGAAAGAATCATGTCTCCTGAGATTGGCTTCTGGTAGCATGTTCCTTTTTTAAAAGCAAAATGGTTTTTTCAACTGGTATTAATACAAACATAGCAAGTGGCTGGTATTTATTAGTAAGTGCCCAGTACATTAGCTTGGACCAGTGTTGTGTTAGCTGCTGTGTTTTTCCTTTTGTTTTGTTTTTTTCCTTGGTTAGTGATGGTTATGCTGTCAAATTAGGCCTCTGAAGTACCTTAAGCTTTCTATTATAAGGTGGAAATAGCTCACTAAGCTGGCTGTGTAGCATTCATGAATGTGTAACACCCTAGTAAATTCTTGATAGGACATCTCTGATTTTGCAATATGCAGTGTCTAAGCATCAACCTTTTGTTCAGTTAGTTTTTAATATCAGAAACAAGTAGAAGGCTTACACTGCTTATGTTTTTCTTGTAGCTTATTTTTCCCAAGCCTGTATTAAATTACCTATTATTAATATTTATATAAATAGTACTGCAGCATTTCAAGCTGCTAAGTTACCATGTACATAATTTAGTTTTTAGTATATTAAAAAATATAGTTAGAAAACTAGTTGTATGGATCAGTTGTCCACCACTAATGAGGTATCAAACCAAAGTAAATAGCAAGTCTGTCTTAGCTGTGTCAAACCAGACTTTGTCATGGTGGCAGTGCCCCCGATCTCTCTTTAGCAGTGAGGGAGTTGGACTCAATAAAATCAAGATTGTTTTCAGTTGTCTCAAGAGTCTTGGCTACAGAAGGTGGTAACCAGGAATATAAAAGATTAGATGTAATTCCTGTCATTTTGTGCTTATCAAATAAAGTGGTCATGAAATCCTAATCTAGACTGGGATTATAGAATAGAAACCTCCATAAAAATTTGGTAGTCCAGAACCACATTAACTTTTACCTTTTGTATCCAAAATCCTATGCCGTATAGCTTCTGGATTGCATATGATCTTTAGTTTAATTTTATTAAGGGTATATGTATGGGTTTGAATGATGCCTGAGGCTAGCCAGGTTATATATACAATTTTTTTTTTAATGTGTCCCGTTTCTTGGATAACATTTACAGGATCCTGAAACTATATTCTGGTTTATATTACTGTATGTAGTTGTGTCTTGTTTCTGAATCTTTTTCTTTTGAAAAAGCTAGGGAAATGGGGAATATGGGTTATGGGATTTACCATTGTTCCTGCTTGTGTTTATATGTGAGCACTTAAGTATTTTCCCAAACTAATGTCTAGTAAGTGTTCCATCGCCCTGTCCTTCTAGGCTGCTTAGGTAATGCCCCAAGTCTCGTCCACATGTTTTCCATCAGTTTGTTCTTATTTTAGAGTGAAAATTATAGATCCCCAAATTGCTTTAGTCAAGTGTTTGTAAGTTATGAGTTAGATTTAATTGCTTTGAAAGATTTGAAAATATTTCTAGTAGTATTATTGCTCTTCTCAATTTCAGTTTGTATGTTTGAAGAGAAAATTTTGAGTCCTCTGGAAGTACTTAAGCATCTTCTAATAGTAAATTTGGCTTAGTCCAGGAGCAGTCGTTGTGTCCACTGTGTCAGTAGATGAAAAGCAGAGCAACTGCAGTCTTCTCTCAATTCCTTTAGCGCACACAATTGCGAGATGGAACAAGTATCTCAGACTTGCCTCTGAAATGCTTACAGACGCTGTGGAAAGCTGACTCCAAATCAAGTCCCAATTAATTCCTACTCTTACACTCATTTGATGGCAGCCAAAAAGGCTGATGTGAATGGGATGTTGTAAAGAGCATTAAGACTCCCAAAGTGATCGGAAAAGGAAAAAAAAATCACCATTGAATTTATTGATTATAATGTTAAGGAGACGGAGGCTGTACACACATGCTATTTTTGTGAAAACCGAGATGTTAAATACGCTTTGAAGAACTGAGTTGAGAATTTGTGTTGGAGACTTATTTTTATTGAAGAATAGCAGCCACAGTACACAGGATAAGAGATAATCAAGTAGGATCATGCTGGACAGACTCATACTGCTGAAAAACGGACTGGAATGTAATCCGTGTGTAACTATGAGCAGCTTTTAGATAAAGAGGCTACAGTAAATCAGTCAAAGCTGTGCTGGAAATCCTTTTTGATATAGAGCACGTATTGTGGCATGGGGGATGAGGGCAGGAATAGATTGCCTTTGAGATCTGGTGAACCACTGTTTATCCCTGTAGTGTTAAAATAAAAAAAAATACTGTTGGGGGATGTGCCTACCTCATGTTGGGCTTATCTATCTGAAGTGCTGACTGAAGCAGAAATGCAAAAACCCAATTGAGGTACTTTAAGGTACTCGGTGTACTCTAAGGTCCTTAGGAAGATGCTAAGTCTATGCCCTCGCAGGGCAGGTTGTCATTTACTTTCTGAAAATAATTGTTTACACATAAGTAATACTAATTTCAACAAAGAAAACGTTGATCACATTGTAGCTATGGTTCAAGACTTTGTGACTCTTCCCTCTAGACCTGAGCTATTCCATGACTGATTCTCTTTCCTTGCAACAGGAATAAGACTGAATGTATACCTTGTTCAAGGTTTTTTTTCCTGAAGATTTTTCATTTGAGTATTCTGCTTTAGGGTTTGGTTTACTTTTAAGAAAAGAACTATACCGTGGCCTTGTTATGCTGCCATGACAGGACAAAGCCATTTAGATGAACTTCCTTTCTGCCTTTCTACGCTTTTGTGGCTGCCCTAAGGTGGCACGTCTAACATAACTATTACTTTCCAAGTTATATCTAAATTAACAAGAATGTTCTCAGTCACACAGTTCATGCATCTCTTTTCTTATTCTAACATTACTCAAATAAAGCTCAGGCTGCCTTCCCTGCATGCTTCAAAACAATCCCTGCATCTAGAAGCAGCTAGGTGGAGGTAAGTCATGAACACTTTACCCTTGCCTACTGAACTCCTGACACTATAGATAACATACAGCTTTATTATGAATGGCATTCCTGATGTTTTCTGTAGGAGGCAATGCTTACCTGTTATCTTAGATACATAGTTGAAGTAAAAAGGTAAGTTAACAAGAACAGTTTTGCTTATTAAAGATTTTTTTCATTCATGAGACTCCCTGATGAAGAACAAGTTTATTCTAAAAATCTTACTTGGGATTCAGAGTTAGCAGGAAAATGGAGGAATAGTTGCTTCTGCTTCACCTCTTACATCCTAGAATGAGAGACAAATTAGTCCACAAAATTCAAACAAGACCCAAATGAACAGTATCATCTCTAGATCTGCATGCTCATTACATTGACAATGAGTTCTGCACAGGCAACTGTGTGTTGAAGGACTGCAGTTACTGGAATGTAGATAGTGGTGGGTTTTCTTGACAAGATGATGTGGTGTGTAGCCCAGGTCCAGACATTGCAGGAGGAAGAGTTTCACGTTATGTTTTGAAGTAGTTCTTGATGCAAAGCATCAGTTACAAGTGAGACAACAGAAGACATCAGGCTCGTGAGAGCTGCTTCGGGATTCTGATGAGACAACCAGCTGGGCTTTTATTTCTGTGCTTTAAAAATACGTAGGCATTGAGTTGAAGATACTGATGTGACCAAAGGATTGCTTTAACTGTCTGTTGGAGAACTAATGAAACCATGTTAAGTAATGCATATTGAGAATATACCCTTTTTCGCTTGTGAACCAGTCCCGTTTTTCTTAATATTTTAATTGTTTACAGGTTTCCATGTGCAACTTGTATGAAACTATTTGTTACAATCTTTAACTTGCTTATGTCATACTTGTTATTTTGTATGATTGGTTACCTTATTCAGTTTCTTGAGAGAACAAAAAGCGGAGTTATGAAGTTCTGCTTCTTACTGACTAATATTTGAGAAGTTTCTAGCATTCTCTAATAGTTTCAATTATTATCCAAGTTGGTTGTGCATAACTAATACAAATTCACGAAAGAAGGTAAAATGAGTTGGTGTTACTGTTTCTGAAAACCATAGTCAGATTTTCTTCAACTGATCTTGTTTTTTAGCTAAACCAAATGTTCAGTTTGTTTACTTTGATAGAAGAGGGTGGAGGAGTTAAAATAGCACATTTTGCTCACCTAGTCATTCAGTCTTTCCAAAGCTTTGTTTTCAGTGCTGCTTTTTGGTTTAAGTCATAAAGCGTGTTTTTAAATACCAAGAATTCGGCAAGGATTTTGAGCCTTTTCTGCCTCTCATTTAAGGCACGCTCTGTGTCATGTACGTTATAAAGACAGGCAAAGGTAGCGTAGTCAGTAGGGCCTAAGGCTGGGAGCTCCGACTCCAGCTTTGCCATCTGCCTGCTGCAAGTGAAGTGAGCGGGTCATGGGCTGCTTGTACTTCTGCCTTCCCTTCCACCCTACATATGCATTACGTATTTAGACTGAGAGAACTTGAGGAGTTACAGTTCTTCTATTGTACAATTTCAGTGGGACTTTTGGGGGCTACTCTTGTATGGATAATGGTATAATAGGCTTATGATTTAGGATATAATTGTTTACAATCACCGAGGTAGACTGTTAGTGCTGTGATATCCAAGTTGTCATAGCAAGTCCAAGTGTGTCAGCAATGTGGCATACTGCTGCAGATGCCTGTCAGTATAAACTATTACAAATATTGGTAATAAAGTTGCTGGTGTTTATAACTCCAAAGAGAACAAACTTGCCATCCTGATATAACTTATGTTTTAAAATATTTTTCCCTCCCTCATAAGGCTTTGGCAGCTCGACTACATCTGGGTTTAACTTCAGCAATCCCGGCATCACAGCATCAGCTGGCCTGACGTTCGGGGTGTCTAATCCTGCCTCTGCAGGCTTTGGGACAGGAGGGCAACTTCTTCAGCTGAAGAAACCTCCAGCTGGAAACAAGCGAGGGAAAAGATAGGCACCCCTTTTAGGGAAGGGGAAGTGAATCAACTTTGTTCATCTGAAAAGTCTATTTTTCTAGATTGATACATTAATTAAACTGCATCCCAGGAGATTTATAAAAATTTTGCTACTTTTCCCTAGTCTGAAATACAAAATGAAATCATATTGAACAGCTATTTTCTTGTGAATAGAAACCCGTTTATGTATTTTTATTTTTGGCCCTAGTTTTAGAAGTGTTCTATACTGCGTTATTATTAAAGAATCTTGTAAAACCATCTATTTAACCTAATGTTAGTAGCAGAATATTTTTTGTTAATAAGCTTTATACCATATGAATATATGCATATTTGTTTTTTGTACAGATAAAATATATTCTAGTACAAATACTAGAGTTCATATCTTCTGTTCCTGGATATGGCCTTTAAATCTACTTCAGGGTGTTTTTGTGTATATGGATGTAAATATATACAGTACAGTGCACACACTGGTGTGTATGTATGTGTATATATATATATATGTATAAAATACAGATGTGCAAACTTTGCCCCATAGACAGGTCTCCTTTCCTTTGTGTGCTGTTTCTCCATGTTGCCCAGTGGTCCCATATCTTGATCTTCCTAGGAGTTTCAAACAGTGGGTCCCGGGCTATGTCATCATAGCTTCTTGTGTTTCGTTGTTTAAGACCAGCTGAAATACAATGTTTACTATTTCATAAAGTTTGCTAAATAGTGATTAGTAGCTGGATTTTTTTTAACCTTTTTCTTGACCCATTTAGTAGCCAGTGCTAAAGAAGAATCTGAGATTTTGACACAGACATTTCATAGGTAATGTTCCCAAACCATTTGGATTTGTTTTTTCTCCTGTGCTGAACAGTAGGGCGGTGCAGGATTTCAGCTGAAAGCTCAGGATGCTACAAGGTCTGTGTGCAAGCAGAGAGTTGTCAGGCTGGATTAGCTTTTCCCTGCAATTGGGGGAGGTAGGGTATGCTATTCTAATGAAAACCCAGATTAGCTGTTACAAAAGAGTTGATTCACTAGCTTCTCGTCAGCGCTACTAGCATTCACCTAAAGGCAGTTGCGTATCTGCTTTCAATACGAGGTATAGTACAATAAGTTGCTGCTAAAGAATGGAGGAGGAAAATGATGTAATTTGAAGGTTAAAGCTATTGCAACAGTACTTTATGAATCTTGCGTATTACAACATCATAGCTTGTTGCACTGCATCTCCAATTTGGTGTGCACTAGGAGTAGCTGGGAAAACATCTTAAGGAGGTACTGCCTTATGTGAGATAAATAATAGATCAATTGAATCTTTGCAAATAAAGAGACAGGTTGAAGTGTGAACGTGGAACTTTGGAGCCGAGTTGCTTTTTATGTAGAAGATGTTTTGTATATAACACGCATCAAATGAATAATCACAATCATTTTCACAAAAGCACCTTTTTTTCTAAAACAGTTACAGTGCATAAGATTTTTCTAGTACCAGGTCATTTGCTTTCTATTGTTAGTGTTATTACCATTTTGTATGTTTTGGAAATGATGTCTGCATTCAGCAGTGATTTGCTCTTTGACAAATGTTCAGTTTGTCGCTTGATCTGATAAAACTAAGGGAAACTGAGCACAGAATTCTTCACTTTTGTACTTGTATGTTATTGCATCTTTGTGAGCAGTCTCTCAGGAGGGGATATAATGTGGTTTTTTTATGTCTTGGAAAAATAAAGCTTACAGTTTATTTTGATTTTAACCTTTTTTTAAACTTTTATTGGGCTGCAGTCAAAACCGTAATGTTTGTATTCCTTTGTTAGTGCTTTTTTTAATAGTTAATATCTTAAACCACTGGACTCTCCTGTAATGTATTAATTTGTGAAACTGACTCTAAATGTGTATTGTTTGTCCATATGTGCAACTTACCATTGTGCAAACAATAAAACAATAATGCTGTGATCCTTGTAATACATATTTGCCTGTTTGAAAGATTATTTCCTGTTGTTCTGCTATGTCATAGGAGAAACAAAAATGTCATCAGCTAATACATAGAATTGTTTTTCCCAGAACTTATAGAGTGCAAAATCGTCCTTGCTGAAGTTAGGGCCTTCGTCTCTGGTTTGAAAGTGGGGAGGTGAAGGGAGGTATTGTGTTACGGGTTTGTCTAGACTCTGTTCGCAGTGCGCTGTATAAACCCGGGTCATGCTGTAGTGTAACACAGCACTGGGTATGGCTTTGTAAATTCGAAAGCAGTCTGAGCCTCCTGGGTGCCTGTGTTCTGCTTCTTTTCACATTAAGACAGCAGTTATGTCCTTAATTTAGCCTAAGTGGAAAAGTGATTATGTAATAGAATAATCACATGCTGGAGTACAAACTGAAGTCAAAATGGGATTTGAAATAATTTTATTCCCAGAATATTACTTGGGTTGTTGAATTTAGCCCTGATCTTCAGGGATCAGCGTTGTATACGCTGTTTCAAATGTTTTGGGTTGGTTTGTTTGGTTTTTTTTTCCCCAATTTAAAGACATGTAATATAATTAGAGTGCAAAATACAAATACATTCAAGGTGTGGCTTGGTTTTCTACAAGGCAGGTTAGGAAGCTAACCTGTACTTAAACACCATGAAAAGAAATCAAGTCTGGATTATTTGTTCTGTAAAGAAAGAAAAATCTGTACTGGTGGAAGGTTGAAGTCACATATATAGGATGTGCTTCTCTTAGTTTGTACCTTGTTGTACAGCCGTGGTATAAACTTATTTATGTGACCTCTTTCTTTCACTAGAAGTAACTTGTTTTTTTTCACCATTCTCCCTACAATGGACATAGCAGGAGTTAGGATGGCGTTACGCCTCAGGTTGCTTTGTGAACATCTTCCTTGGTCTAGCATCTCAAAACTTTCTTTACACTCTCATTTGTGTCCTTTGTTCCTGACAAGTTGGCTAGCTAGACACTGCCATGCTTACTGCTTTCTTGCAGATCGGGAGGGGGGGAGGTTGAAATAAGGTGGAGTTGGATAGAGTTTGTGCATCTTCCTCACCATGGGAAATCAAATCCTGCTATACCCCCTCCATTTACGTATTCATAACTGCATTTCAAGCCTCAGTTGCTTTTATAGCATCATTTTAAAAATGAAAATAAAGTTCAGGAATACAGGTTTAGTGGCCTTTTTTTTTTTCCCCTCTTTGCCATCAGTGGTAATTCTTTGGGATTTTTGGGGTTTTTTTTCCAGTCTGCTACTCCTGTTCGTAGTAGAGTCGTGTCAGCTTTTACATGTTATTGGTTCTAATACCTGGAATGTCTCAGCAGAAGATATGAAAGAAGCACCTTGTAGGTTCTTGGTGAGAAGTTAAGAATAACTGTATAGAAAAATACATCCATACTGTAAAGCGTAAATGCCTTATGCTCTAGAAAAGTTCGTTTCCCTAAAATGCTTACTCAAGTTTATAATAACAAAGAACTGGCCGTGCACAAAAATTTCCAGCAATAAATTATGCAGTTTTTTGATTAATTGCTGGGATTGTGCTGTCAGGCTGTTTCCCTCTTCCCTCTCATTAAGTACCTTTCAGTGCTGTGGCTAGTGTCTCCAGACACTGATGGACAGTTAAAGTATCACAGGAGTAGATTTGTACAACTTCTCATGAAAATCAGCAGTCGGGCTTGGGTTGGGGAGTGACACCAAGCTGATGCCCGCAGCAGCCCTGGAAGGTAGGGGTTACCCACTGCGACAGTGCCCGTGGAGCTCCAACCCAGCTATAACATGCAATCTCCACCCAACCAGAGAGGTAGGTTGCTTGAAAGGAGGATGGAGGTGGTGAGGGTGGAGGAGAAGTGTGGGGAGAGATGAGGGGATGTAGAGCATAAGGCTTCCTACCGTGGATGGGACAGCTGGCTTTAATTCAGTTTGGGATCATTTCTTCTGAACTCCATGTTGAATACTTATATGCTGGTATTTTTGTAGTCCCAAATCAACTGAGTTTGTAATACTATTTTTTTGTATTGGTTGAATGTTATGTTTAGTAGGTAGAAATAGACAATCGTAGCAGTTTAATTTTCTACATGGGTGACATTTTATTTGTAGGGGAAAAAATTTACAAATTAACTCCATAACCAAAGGAATTAAAAAAAAAAAAAAAAATTAAGGGAGAGCTGTCAGGATTCCCATAGTTCTGTTGGAGAATGCTGCTTTCACCAGGTGGCAGGAGGCTGCCAGTTACATACTACCACCTCAAAGCCCTTGCAGGCGTAGCTGTCATGCACTATGTCACCTTTTGTTTCCAGGTCCGTCACATTTTCTTACATTTTTTTATTAAGGTAGTAGGATTTTGTTAAACATCATTATTTGAACGATCCTTCTGACCCATTTGACTCCTGTTGTTCTGAGGTTTATTACTTAATGCTTTTTTTACTCCGCCTCAGGAATTTAAACTTACAGCCCATCACTGCAGTTGAAGTGCCACAGTGAGGAGGTGAGGAGGCTGCGTGTTACTTTAGGTTTGAAAGCTTTTCCAAAGAATGGTTTGCTTTCTGTTTTCTCACCTTTAAGACGTAAGGCAATTCTTGTTACGAACAGGTTATGATTAAGTTTAGACGCTTCTACAAACTAGAAAAGCTTCTGGGTTGATTTTACTTTTGTTTAAGTATAGATCTGCCCCCACCAGGGTATCAGGTCAATTCTGTTGAACGCTTTCGTGGAAAAGTTGGCATACGTACTTCTGTCCTAAACAGGTCAATAGCTGAACAGGCGAAAGATACTTTACTTGTTTGTTCAACTAACATTTCACAGACTGATGGATTTCCCCCTTTCTTTTCTCTTCAATGCAGGTGTCACTCTACGGCGTGTGCTTGGGCAGCAGCAGGGCAGCAGCTTTCTAGAGCGTCATGTAATTGCTTCCAAAATCCATTTCTGATTAGAAGCTGGTGTATATCTCCTGGGCACAGAATCCCTTGCTGGCTCTGTGTATTTATTGTGGCATGTTGTGGTAACAGGATATGCTTCAGAGCTGATGATCCCAGTCACAAAAGCAAGCTAGGATGAGGTGGTTTTGGTCAGGCACTGCAGTGTAGTAAAAAGGGAAGGAAACACAGAATTGACAAATATTCAAAATCAAGTATTCAAAATCAAACTATTATATGGAACTTGAAATTCTGAAAAATATCATGTACTCTTAATAAGAGAAAAAAGGGGTTAAATTTTCACAGGGAACAAATTGTGACAGGCAGCTTGAGTAGACTTTCAGTTGGGTGAAGCCTTGGGGGAAAAAAATATGCACAAACTATGTGCAGTTGGGTAGCTAAAGCTACTCTATTAACTCAATGGTTAAGTACCTACGTAGAAGCTACTCTAAACTGAAAAATGCCAAAAAATTCTAATCCTGTCAACGGTGTTAGCATTTCTTGGCTGTCTAGACTACCTTTATTTCTTTATCAACAGAAACATAAAGGAATCGAACCTTTGAGCATAAACACTTTTGCTGCTGTTCTATCCAGGGATAAGGTAAGGTACATGTGATGAAGGAGTCCTTACTGGAGAAAAGTCCACCTTTCAAAGAAAGGCTTGGAGTGAGCCCGAATGCTAAATGGATGCAATGGCGGTGAGCGGTTAGGCCAGCACTGCCCTAGTCCTTAGTAGTGTGGCGACATCTCTCCATCTCTGCTGGAGATGGGCAGAGGAGTGATGGTGAGTGTACCTGTGTCTTACCAGCGTGTTGCCTTTGTTGTTTTGTGCAGCTGTGCTTGGCACAGCCCTCCAGCGTGTTGCCTCCGTTATCCTTAACAGCAATGCCAAAGGCAGCTACAGTGGTTCTGATTTAGCATCAGGTCGGACAAAATGAACCAACAGAAGTGACAGCAAACGGAATGTGCTTGCCTTAATGCCACGGAAATGAGTCTTAGCGATGCACATTATATCAGTTTCAAATAGGATCGGCCTTTTTTTCTTTTACCTTTCATTTTGGCTGCTAAGGGAACTGGTGGCTGTCTGAAGGAACTCACTGCAGCTAACATCGCCTTTGCTTACCCCCACGGTAGCACTGTAATGCTTAAACTACAAGAATAGCTTTCAACGAGCAGGCAGTTGTTCGCATACCTCCGGCAGCCAAACCAGAAGCAAGCTTTATCCCCAGGGAGGGCAAGACCTGCTTTGGCCTTTAGCTGAGTTTATGCGGTACAGGCCACAAGGGCAAAGCTCCTACCTCATCCCATGGTAGCAAAATGAAGCTGATGCTGAGCTTTGCTCTGAGAGTAAAGAGGGAAGGCTTTTAGCATTGTTTATGTTGGCTTCAGGCACAGTGATGCTCTGTCAGTGCAAATGACAACCTTCTGCTTGTATCAGAGATGTGCAGAAGTGGCTGGAACCGCAGGGAGGCTGTGGCAGCTCGTCCAGATTGCCCTGTGCAGGGCAAGAATTGCTGTACTGAAGATGTAGGTCTAATGCAAGTGCCTATTAGCTTAAATTTATACTTAATTAGTAACAATATTTAGCTAGAAATGCTTTTCTGAGTGATTTGTCACTTGACACTTGAAGGTGTCACCTTCCTCATCACCTCTCCCCACGCTTTATTTCCAGTGCCGCAGCAGCCTGTACAGCTGTTATTTGTTGCTCTGTCATGGTGATACCCATGCCATGGTGGTAACGGGGCTCGCCAGTCTTCAGAGCTGCTGGGAAGTACTGGGACAAAAGGGATACTTGGATAAGATTGTGGGCTCAGGCAGATGGATGGTGACAGCATTCCAGCAGCGACAGAAATAGTAACATTAAAAACCAGATACCCTTGCAGAGTGGTGGATGTATCGTTTAAAGTTAGCCCTGAGAATGGAGGAGGGAGGGTTGAAATCCAAAGCCTCATTGCTAGGTTCTATCATCCTGAAGGTAAGTCGTATTTGATCTATTCTACTGATGTCAAGTAAAACAGCAATGATGCAAGCAGACACAGTCTTTTTTACTTCTTTTGTAAGCAGTATAAAAAGTCCTGATCTAGAAAATATTCTCAGAAATGATCCCTATGTAAAATCGAAGACTGCAAATTAAGTTGTAGTTTAAGTCCTGTTGAACCACACAAAGAGGAGAAGCACCTTTTTCTCTTCTGGAGCTCGTTAATCTGGGCTACAGCTGCATAGTGATGCTGCTTTCACTGTGTTGAGCCTGAATCCTTGTCTTGCGCTCGGGCATTAGGAGGTGAGCAACAGCAAAATTCCATTTCCCTTCCTGTATTTGATAAAATGCTCATGCTTTATGCTCTGTGCAGCATAAACTGGAGTGTAAATGTGGAAAATTCCTGTACTTCGGGAATTTTTCTTTTTTCAATTGAAATAACTTCATAATAATGATGCCTTGTCAAATTGGCCAGTCTCACTGGAAGGGCAAGCTATGGAAAGATGGATTTAGTCCATAATAAGTAATTCTTCCTCTCTTCTTGTCTGAGGAGGGGAAAAAAGTTAAAATTCTTTCCTTTTTGCTAGTGGCTTGAGTGGTTGGTTACAGCAGAAATAATAATTCAATTCGGAAATGAAACCCCTTTCTGTCTGAAGATGTGCACATCAGCTTTGTGTCTTTTAGACTGTAATGGCAATCTGTTGTGTCTGCAGTAAGTGGGAGCTCCAAAAAATCAATGCACTAAGACTCCTGGGAGAAGAGCTTGACAGTTGTATTGATCACAGCTGAGTAGTCGGACAATGCTCACAAACTCCCTAAAGCCCTGGCCCAACGGCGCTCAGTGTTGAAACTGGGGGATGTTTTCTGAGAAACAGCCTCCTCCTTCACTTCTTGCAATGTTGCCCTCATGAATTTGGAGGGAGATGTCCCTGAGCGCTTACAGATACTCTTACCCCGTCACCTCGCTCCCCCCAGCCTGCATCCCTTAACCTCATTACCGAGACAGCGGTGCATTTTGGAGGCAGCCGTGCAATACTGGAGGTGTCTGCACTGGCTGTGATAGTGTGGTGCCAGCGCTGATGTCTGCTGTCACTGCTGCGGACGCCGAGGCAGCGAGCACTGATAGCAGAAGCCGAGCTTTGCGTAATGGTGTGCTTGGTGCCGGTGCAGACACAGCAGATTCACAGCCCAGCACTTGGGGAGTGTGCGAACTTCATATCATTTCATTCGAGGTTATTTTTACAGTCCTTTGGCTCTTTCTGTGAGATTTTTTTTTTTTCCTTGGGTCATCTTGTTCTAATTATTTTCCAGGAAATGAGACCCAATAAAAGAAAGCCTTTCTGCTATGAATACACATGTATTTTAAAAAGTAGATATTGAATATGTTCCCTAAGCAGAGATAAAAACCAGTCTGGCTTATGCAAGTAATACCACAATCAGAGTAGCAGTCTGGGCCTTTAAATATACTGATGGTGTTTAAATAATACTTACCACAGCTATAGGGACACTAGTGTAAAACGTAGCTAATAACCAGGGCAGGAAGAGAAGGAAACCCTACTAAGTTTAGCTCATATATTCTGGTAACTATCGTCATCTGGGAAATTACGTTACTATAACCTGTCAGTAAGGACTGCATTCTTGATTACAACAGTACTCCGTACAAAACCCATAGCGATGGTGTTTTAATAATGCTACTCTTCCCACTAACTTCACATGGGGGCAGCAAGGCATTGCTTTATCAGCAGGACATACGGTTTTACCTGAGAAGCGACTTTGCCAGGATAAATGTACAAGATGCAGGGATTTCTGACTCCAAGGTGACTTGTTTATAAGCTTAAAAAAAACCCAGACAAGAAAACAAAGAGTTTTTTGAATAACTAAACCCCTACATACTCAGCTTGGCTTTCCGATGGGAATTGGTTCCATTATTGTATATTACCAGGAAGAGGAATCTCTACTGATGAAGTGTTAAGCTGCAATATGTAAGTGTGCAAACTGCAATAAAATCCAGCTCTTGCGGTAAGCATGGCCTGGCTTTTACATGCCAAGTGATCTAAACGATAATGCTGTGATGATGAATTCTAGCTTTGCTCTGGGAGAAGCGAGGAAGAAGACTTCATGTTGCCAGTTTTAATTTACAATCCTGATTTGCAACGATGTGGACACAACTGCAGAGCCGAGGTAATTCTCGAATCCAGATTTTCAAGGTTTCTGATGAAGTCGCAAAATTGTTTGACAGTAATGATGTAATGGTAGATACATCATATATAGCTAAATATAATGAGAAAGGTACATAAATGCCTGTTTGGCATCCAGGGCTGGGCAATGAAAAACAGGTAATCTCACTTGTACCCAAGAATGAAGCCTAATATCCCAAAGGGGACAACAAGAAAGCATCCATCCACCGTCTAAAGTTTATCTCCAGTGAGTTGAAAGGAAAACAGGATAGGAGTTGCTGCCAGTTTTGTGTCTCTCTTACCATCGAGGGAACGTGGCAAGTTGCAGAGCACGGGTTGGAAATATGATAGGGAAAGCAAAACATCCCTAACAGCAAGAGCCACTTACACACCCACAGAAGCTCACGACAGCTCAGAGAGTTGTGTCGCAGGGTTTTCCTTTTCCAGGCCCTAAAGAGGTTCCAACCAAAATAGGTAGAGATACAGAATAAGGTGACAGGTCTGTGTTCCTGCTTTATCCTGGAGAATTTGTAAGATGGACACCCAAGGGGGAGGGAGAGGGACTATTGTTTCTTACTTATTATTCTTACGGCTTCCTGTAACGTGTCCTTTCTCTTCTTTCCTTCCTGTCCAATGCACCCTGGCACAGCCAGTCCCTACAAAAGTTTGCAGAGCCTCCCTGTGACCAGTTCAGCAGCTCAGACTCCAGGTGGGGTGTCCTTGGTTTTCCTCCAGTTGAACTGGGAGCCACTAAGGACAAAAGACGTGCTTTTGTATTAACCCTCTTTTTGTGCCTTTCCTATTTCTGATGTGTTTTTTGTTCATTTAACATGGAAGCAGCTGTATTTGCAAGGAGCTTTAGCAAACGAGCCTGCAAACCTAAGGAAAGGAAAGGACTGCGTTCTGAAGGCACATAAATACTTTTTAAAAACTGCCATCTGTAGAGGGACTGGAGTAGCAAACCAGCTAAAATGCCTGTGTTACAGTAAGGACACTATCTGTCAATGCAGTCACTGAATGAATTTACAAGGCAAGAAGATAGTGGTCTCACACAGTCACTTAAGCATACGGTGGTGATTATCCAGCAGCAGCTTTGCCCGCAAGGATCAGCATCCCGCTCCGGCACCGGCGCACGGAGCTGTGTCACAGCTCCATGCTCGGGCACGCAGGTGTGCGGGTATCGCTCTCACACGGCCAGCGCAACGGCTGGGCACTGGGTCCTATAAAAGCTATAACGTGCTGTGGATGTACCTATCCCCTATGCTGCTGCACAGGCAGTTTGCAGTTCAGAGTGTTAAAAATAATATGGAAGATGCACTTCATCAGTTTCAGACAACTAACAAAAGTAATTTTAACAAATCGTATTTTCCCTGCTCTAAGTGAGAAGATTTTGCAGGAAACACAGAACAGCATGCGAGTTCTTCAGCCGAATGTGAAACAAAACGTGGTATTTGCTTTCCTGCCATCATGCTTTTGGCTTGAGAAGGGCAAAGAACGTTTCCGCTGAGGCAAAGGCCTCAGAAGACTACAACCGGTAGTGGTAGAAGCTTGGATACTTTTAAAAAAAAATGAAGTTGAAGCAGATAATAGACATTTATAGACTATGTGATCAGTATTGAATATCTCTAGGCTTTAAAAATCTTTGCCCGCTCTAGCGTGTATGTTAAAAGCTGCAAGATGCTCAGTTTGATGGGAAATGGAATGTGGAGGCCTCAGTGATGGGTTTAGTTTATGTTGAAAAGGATTGAGTTAATGTTACGAAATTGCTAGACGTGGGAAAGTAAGTGCAAAAGTTGCAGAGTAGCTACTTTTGGTTTTGGGTGTTTTTTTGGTTTTTTTTCCTGTGCTTCAAATTTTAAATAATACAAATATTACCTGATCAGCTTGTAAAGACAGGTAGAATAAAAATCTTTGCTAATTAGTCTATCGCTAGCTACATTCTAAAGCACTTTGCAAAGTGCCAAATATTTTACATTTTACGAAAGCATAGTGAGGTGCGCTGTTATCTCTGGTTTTACCCAGACAAGTCGAGACCAATTCTGAGCTTGAATATATAAAGTACCTGTTACAGACAATCTCTGCAAGGGATCGGGGTGCTGGTATTTTGTTGTGATCAAGGCTCCTACCTGGGAACACATACGTGCTAGATGAATAAAAAGTAGACTATCTTCTAGTGGGCTGTTATTGCTATTGAAAGGGATCGACCTTACTGAATATCAGTGGCACCATCGACTCGAAGGATGGCGCTGGGAGGGTATTTTGCCTGCCACATATAAAAGAATCAAGAAGCTGCTTTTCTTATTATGAAAATGTCAGTCCAGCCCACGTTTAAAGAAAATGATCTTGTAGGAAGCCTTCCGTGAATGAAGGCATTTAACAGCTGCCACTGGGAGCCGCCGGACACCCCGACAGGTCCCTGATGGCTGCTCGTGGCTTTAACTCCTTCCCCAGAGGCTCCGCTTCCCTGCCGTGCCTCAGCCCTGACCCACAGCGCGGGGCTGTCTTGGGCCATGGGTGCTCTGGGCAATGTGGGCTGATCGGGTTAAATCTGTCGTCTGTCGCGACTGTCCCTGGTGTGCTCCTCAGGCCAAGCCAAACATGCGGGAGCTGACAGCTCGGGGTGACTGCTAATCAGGGTTTGAGATGGAGCATCTCAAGCTGCATCATTCAAATCCCTGCAAGTTTCTTCTTGTTTGTCCAGCCGGGTGGATACGGGCAATCCGCTGCAATCCCACGTTCCATGTTGGTAACCACAAGCTTTTCCAAAAGTTGGCTGCTCGGGGTTACTAATCCTCTGTGGGGTAAGGCACGAGATGTGTGGGAACCACCTCTGCACCCTGCCCGTGCCGTGGCGTGGCGCCGGCTCCGGCCGCGGGCTGAGCTGGGAAAGGGGCACGGCTGGGAAATAACTCCCTGGGAGCAGCAGCGAGGCCGAGGGGGGCAAAATGCAATTACCTGGGCTGTAATTTGACCAGAATCTGTTGGTCCAGACTAATACCTCTGTGAAAGCCTGCAGCTGTCTAGGAGCGGCTGAAAGGAGGGAGAACAAAAGAGAGAGATGAAAATGGAGGGGGAAGGACCGGTATGTCATTAGTGAAAGGCAATGATTTAACTGAAGACGAAAACCTTGAAAGAACGAGACAAATAAACATGATTTTGCAGTCACCTTCCCTGCAGTGAAATGAGTGAGCAGCAGGATTTAAAAACAGTGACAGCAGAGCTATCCCCTTTTCTGCCGCTTTATTACAAGAAGGGTGTTTTTTACGTCATCTAACGTCCCGTAAGCAAAAGCTCCGGTCGGTAACACGCGGGTCGTTTTCAGCCTCTCCATAAAAGCCAAACTTTATTGACGCTTCAGCCGCTCGGGCGTGTTTGGAAGCGCGCCCTTGCGCCTCCCCCTCAGCCGCCGCCGTGTTGCGGGGCAAAAACACCGCGTGGGTTCAGCGCGGTTCCGCGGGACCCCGCACGGGGGGGGGGCTGGGGGGGGGGGCTGGCTGCCGCTCCTCGGGGGGTCGGTGGCGGCTTTTCGGGGGGGGGGGCTCAGGTGGGGCCCCCCCTCCTTCCCCCCCCCCCCCCCCCGCCCCACGCGTGGCGGGCCGGGGGCGCGGGGCCGCCCCGTCGGGGGGGCGGGGCTGGCGCATGCGCGCTGGGCGGCCGCCGCTGCCTATAAGGGCGGGGCGCGGCGCCCCCGCCCCCCCCCCCCTCGCGCCCCACCCCTCCCAGCGGCGCTGCCGGGCGGGCGGCCGACGGACGGACGGACGGACGGACGGACGGGGCGCACCGCACCGCGCCGCGCCGCACCGCACCGCGGCGGCCCCCCAGCGCCCCCCGAGCCGTCACCGCCAGCGCCACACCCGCCCGCCTCCGCCCATGGGCGCGGCGCAGCGCTCGGGCCGGGCCGTCGCGGGGCGGCGGCGGGGAAGGAGCGAGGAGTAGCGGCGGCGGCGGCGGCTCCGCACCCCGCGGGCCAGCCCCGGGCATGCGGCGGCGGCGGCGGCGGGACCCGCGGCGAGACTCCCCGCAGCGCGGCGGCTGCATGCCCCGGGGGTCCGGGCGGCGCTGCCCCGGCGCGGGGGGGCCCTGACCGCCCTCCGCCGCCCCCGCCCCCGGCGGCGCCATGCGGGGCGGGCGGCGCTGGCGGCTGCTGCTGCTGGCGGCGGCGGCGGCGCTGGGCTGGCTGCTACCGGCGGGCGCCGCCGCCAGCGGCGAGTACTGCCACGGCTGGCTGGACGGGCAGGGCGGCTGGCGGGACGGCTTCCAGTGCCCCGAGCGCTTCGACGGCGGCGACGCCACCATCTGCTGCGGCAGCTGCGCCCTCCGGTACTGCTGCTCCAGCGCCGAGGCGCGCCTCGACCAGGGCGCCTGCGACAACGACCGGCGGCAGGGCGGCGGCGAGGCGGGCCGCCCCGGCAAGGACGGCCCCGACGGCGCGGCAGGTGAGGCGGCACCCGCACCCGCACCCGGGTCCCGCCAGCCCGGAGCCGCCGCGGGTTCGCGGCAGGCTCCTCGCCCGCTCCCTCCCCTCGTCGTCGCCGGTCCCGTCCACCGACGTGTCGTGGGGAGGAACGGGCGGCGGCGGGGCCAGCCCGGCCCTTCTGCAGCTCTTGAACGGGGAGGAGGACCCACGCGTGGGTGCTGCTTCTTCCCTCCCTGGCATTTGAAAATGCAGCCCGGTCTTCCTTAAAAGTAGGCGACACCGCTTTCTGTCAGCCTTGGACCAGCTGTTTGTCGTGTGCGGCTCTGCCACCGCTCCGAGTTGGCTCCTCGGCCCTGGTCGTGCTCCCGGTTAAAAAGGGAAGAAAAAAATGAAACAGCCCCTATGAGCGGGGGTTGGGGGGGGGGAGTAACGTGACATTTCAAAATTATTTCTGGCCGATCTCCGCTTTAATTGTATACATCCTTCCAGCTCGGATATCCCGCTTAGGGCTGGTTTTTACAAGGTTGAATTTCAAGGGTAAACTCTAGTCTCTTTCTACTGCTGTTTTGAAAAAAGCCTCGGTGCCTTCCCAGGACCCCTGTTGCCATCCCCACATGCTGAACGCACTAGAAGTAGCCTGAAGTGCTGTTATAATTAGGACAGATTTATTCTCGGAAAACTTGTGTGTTACGGTCTGTGGCAAGTGCGTGCACCTGCTCAAGAGCTACTGTATCGCCAAGCGCAGAAGTAGAGACGATTTTCTGCAAGCTTTTTTGCCTAAAAAGTGCTAAAACTGTGGAAGAAATGGGAGAAACGTGGCCTTTTGGTTAATAACCCACTCCGCGTAATCAGCTGTGCAAGGAGGTATTCTGACTTGAGTGGACAGATAACTCCCTCTGCAGTTTGGAGAGCAAGGCATTTTTCTTAACAATTAATATTTACTGCTCAGCAGGTTTGGGAGCCGTTGCCCTGCGTTAGCGCTGCTCAGGCGGGGGTCCGCAGCCCTGCCCGAGTCTCGGGGCTGCCGGCTTTCGGTGGAAAGGATGAAGCCCAGGCGTGTTGTCAGGAGCGTTCGCAAGAGCTGAAGGGAGGCCCCTTCCCCTTGTTATTCCTGGATATATCCGTGCGGGTTTCTTACTGAGGCAGAGAAAACAGCTTTTTCCCCGGGAGTGCAGAGCGACCGGAGCCCGGGTCCTTCCAAGGATGGTGTTTGCCATCCTCCTTGTCGGGCTCCCAACCCCACCGCTGAAGCCTCGCCTGTAATTTCTGCTCCCACCCCTCACCCACCCTCACTCCTCCGGTCCCGATGTCCCTTCTTTAAGCCTCACAAGGAGGCATGGTGGCAGCGAAGCTTCAGGTGACAGCCTGGTGCTGTTGCCCCGCCGCCCACCCCGTGGTTTCTCCCCAAACCCAGGGCTGAAGCACAGAGCAGCTTGGGCACGCGTCCCCGGGGCTGCAGTGCGGCAGAGCCCTGGCGACTGCTGCCTGGCTGTCCCTCTGCCCCACGGGTGACAGTGGCCGGAGAGGGCTGGCGATGGGGAGGGATGCAGTGCAGCACCGGGGTTTGACCACCCTATGCTCCCAAGCCCTAAGCAGGGATCCTGCCCCCAAAGTAGCTCCCTATGGCACGGGTCAAACCCAGCATTCTCTTGCCTGATTTTTCTAGCGGGGAGTACTGGAGACAAGATCTGTTGAGATGTGGAGTGGTGACTGAGGTGGACTAGACCACTGTCAACGGGAGTGAGCCATCCTCCCTCGAGGTGTGAGCTGTGAGCTTTCCTCCCTGCTAGTAACCTTAAAGTTGCTTTGGAAACTCCAGCCACTGGTTTTAGCAGCCCTTTTCATCCTCCCTGTGCAAAATGCTCGGCTGCACACACAACTTTTAGCGCTCCCCCTGCATTGACCTGCACTGGGGGGAGGTGGGCTCGGCTGGGGGCGGGGATGGGACCTTCTGCTGCAGCTGCTGAGGTTTGTCCTTGTTCCCCAGTGACAGTGTTTTTTTCTTTGCTGTTGCAGTGCCCATCTACGTGCCGTTCCTTATCGTTGGATCTGTATTTGTCGCCTTCATCATCTTGGGGTCGCTGGTGGCGGCTTGCTGCTGCAGGTGCCTGCGGCCCAAGCAGGAGCCTCAGCAGAGCCGAGCCCCCGGGGGCACCCGCCTGATGGAGACTATCCCCATGATCCCAAGTGCCAGCACCTCCCGGGGCTCCTCCTCCCGCCAGTCAAGCACCGCCGCCAGCTCCAGCTCCAGCGCCAACTCGGGGGCCAGACCCCCCCCGACCAGGTCCCAGACCAACTGCTGTTTGCCAGAAGGGACCATGAATAACGTCTACGTCAACATGCCGACAAACTTCTCGGTGCTGAACTGCCAGCAGGCCACCCAGATCGTGCCGCACCAGGGGCAGTACCTGCACCCCCAGTACGTGGGCTACGCTGTGCAGCACGACTCGATGCCCCTGACCCCGGTGCCCCCCTTCCTCGACGGTTTGCAGAGCGGCTACAGGCAGATCCAGTCTCCCTACCCGCACACCAACAGCGAACAGAAGATGTACCCAGCTGTGACTGTGTAGCGCTGATGCCTTCCTCCCCCTCCCCACCTGGCAGATTTTAATATCTAAACTGAATGGAGGAGAAATACTTCCTTGGAACGAAGCTCCCAGAACATCACTTGTAAATAATTTTGAAAGGCTCATGCATGTCAGACAGTGTTTATAAACCATTTATTTTCATCGTGGTCCGTTGCCAGAAACTGTAGGATGATATCTCTGAATTAACGTTGCCAGATACACTCTCATTCCAGTGCATGATTTACAGCGGCGAAGGATTAAGCTGCAAATGCATATGTATTTCAGATCACTGTACTTGTGAGATAAATGCCGGAGCCATTAAGTGCCCTTCAGGTATGACATGGTCAGAAATATTTGCCTAATTAATTCGTAGGAAGAGTTTTGTTACACTGTACAAGACCGCAGTACTTGCTTAAGAAACCTCTTTTCTCCTCTCCCAGCTCCTTAATGACATTTCCCGTTGCTTTACAGACAATCACAACCCCAAGCCGAACAGTGCAATCCCTGCGTGCCGGGTGCTGGTGCCAGCCCCTGGTTTGGGGTGAAATGCCACGAAAGGCTTAGTCTTGCAATGACCAATTTTCCTTGTCCCTGGTATTTATGTAGGAATGAGGAGAGTGTGAATTATTTGGCTCTTCCTTCCAGTGCACTTGAAACCCTTCTTGATTTGGTTTTGCCTCAAGATCAGGACCCAGTCGTGGTTTGCACAGACTTCATCTTTGTGAACTTTTTACTAAAAACAGGGTACAAGGTGCTTGCTCTTTGTGACGCTCAGCAAAGCTTTTGGTACAGCTAGCAGCATCTGAGCTGAAACCGCCTTTGCTGAGCAAGGTTGTACTGTGACTCCAAACATGCCTGATATAACCTCACTTCCCATGAAACAGTAAACCCGTGTGAATGTGCGTGAAGTTGTCAGCCCCAAACCCTGCTTGCGACCAAGTCTGACCGCAGGAAAATGGGCTTTGTCCCCGCTGCCAGCCAACTCTGAGTCCCCAGCCCTGCTCTGGGAGGGGGGGGTGGGAGTGGGGTGTCACACAAAGCCACCCCAACCTGGATACAGAGGGGCTGGTGGGGGTTTGAAACCCGTCCCCTTTTCTTCTTTGCCTGTGGGGCAGGGGATGAGGAAGGCACAGCTGTATTTAAAAATAGGGAAAAAAAAGCCCAACCAAAGGATGAAGGCGCTTGCAGCCCCCTGTGATGCCACAGGGGTCGGGGAGGAGGCGCAGTGCAGGACGGCGGCACTTTGCAGTGGAGCTGCTGGCTCTGTCTTGCTTTGCTTTGTCTGGGCGGGGGGGGGAAAATACCTCTCCATGTTGAAGAGGCAACAGCGTGCTGGGAATAATCAGACCATGCTAACTGCTATACAGCACCCGGGTGCAACAAACTATTTAAGGCTTGTTTTGTCTCTTAGGGAAAAAAACCAAACAAACAAAAAACAAAAAAAAAAAAAAAAAACAAAACAAAAAACAAAACCCATAGTCTCTGCCTATCCACCCATTTGTTCTTCAGCCAAAACACCGCAACAGAGGAGGGAGGGCATATACCAAAACTGGGCAATTACTGTAACCAGACCAGAGCTGATAAAAGGTTTCTTATTGTCTGATACTGTATCAGTATGTAGCAATAACTGTGATACTACTATTTTTTGTATGTCTGTTTTTAAATTACACGTATGTGCGGAAGCATTGCCAAATCCAATGGTTTACTTGTAAACATGCCACCCACAGGCAGGCTGCAGCAGGCAGAAATGGTCTGACCACTGACATAGGAAAATGAATAGGTAATTTACCCCAGATCTGTTGTTCCTGGCTGCAATAGCCCGTTCAGCGTGTAGCACCTGGACAGAAAGATTGGCTTACGAGACCCGGCTTCCCCTCCAGCCAGGCTGGGTGGCTTCGGCCAGGCAGCAACGGGCTGCTGGAGGCATCGGGCAACTGCTCTGCTCTGCCCGCACAGCTCAGTGCGTCTTTCAAGGCAGTAGGTGCACCAGAGCTGGGTGTTGCCAGGCGCTTGAAGGACCCAACACGCTCTTGGGTCTCATGGGGATTTAGGTTCCTACCTGCCCACGTTGCAGCTTGGTCACACTGACTTTGCAAAGCTGCGTCTGCAGCAGGCGCAGGCAGGGGCTCGGACGCCTCCAGCTGCTGGCGGCTCTGGCAGCAGCTGGAGGTGCTTGGCCCAGGTGAGACCCGGCCAGTTATTGCATGGCCAGACAAGAAGCCCACCCATGCATTTGTGATCTCTCCCAACTGTGAACCAAGTCAGCTCTCACCCCCACCCCGCCAGCGCGCGCTGCCTGCCTTGCACTTGCCCTGGCAAGGACACCTCCTCTGACCTATGAAATTCAGGTGAATCTCTTTGTATATTGTTTACTTGTTTTAAAAAAAAAAAAAAAGTTAAATCTAAGTCTGTAGAAATTCATTTACAACTGAAGGTAGAGAAACCTGAGTTGTAATAAAAGGAAGTTTGTGAGATGTGGTGGTTTTTTTTTTGTTGGTTTTTTTGTTTTGTTTTTTAATGTCATGTACAATAATGTAAAACCAATGTTACCATTTGATACAGCTTTTAAATCTCTGAAAGGGCACTTGCTTTAAAGTGTTTCTTACAAATGAGGAAAAAAAGCCCCCTTTGTTTCTTAATAAATACTTTATGGTGTGACATTGGGTTTGTTTGCTTTGTTATAGGTTGTTTTTTTTTTTTTTTTTTCTTCAGTTCATTCTTTACTTTTCTCTGTCTACAAGAGCACATCTCACCAGCCCAGTTCTCCAGACCCTGGCAAAAAGCAAAGTTAGGATTTCTGGCTGTGTTTTTAAAGAATAAGAGTAAAAACAACTTAAATGGCTGACCACTTGGTCATGCTGTACCTAGCAGGTCCCAAGATGCCACGGCTTCCTGGTGTCCAGGGGAGGTGAAGGAGCAGGGCTGGAAGCAGAAAGCTGGCAGGGGAGGAGGGGATCAGCCACGGCCTAGAGCAGATGTACTGAGGTGACAAGCACTTCGCAGGAGGAGAGGTCAATAGCTTGTGTCAAAGCTTTTCCTTGTATTTTTATATGGTTTGTTGGGTTTTGGTTTCCCCCCTGCCCCAAGCAGGTTGGTTTTTTTGGTTTTTTTTTTTTTCCCCCTTAGTGAGGAGGGGTAGGATTTTTTCTTGCTGCACATGGTGACTATGGACGACATGGGGAAAGAGCACAGAAACTGTTGCCGATAAACTCTGAGCAAGCACAAGTGATGGTTAGGAAAGATGCATTTATTTAATTTTTTAATAGGCTACAGTGCTAGTTGAGACCAGGTTCTCTTTGGCTGCAACTCAGAAGGAACAGTCCCATGTGTGATACAATAACTGGAAAGCCCTGGGGCAGTGCTGCTGCACAGCAGGGTCCTGCCCTGCATAGCAGGGTCCACCCAGGCTGGGCTTGGACCAGGGACCACGATGGGAATGGTAGCTTTCAGGTCCTACCAATGAACATGCATCTGTTCCATAGGAGAACTGGTCTTCCCCTTTTCTTTATAATGCAAGAGCCTAAAAATCTGACGATTAAAAAAAATTGCAGCCACACTTCTAAACCTGCTGCATGGCCCATAAATACATTTTTTAGCCTTATATGGCTGTAAGAAGCAATGGAAAGAGTCCTGCAGTCACTTCACCCACCCTGCAGCCCTGGCTGAGCGCTCCCCATGGGGCTGTCCGCGGTGGGTCATGCAGCTTGGTGTGGGATGACTCACAGCTCAGGAAACCCACCCTGCGAGGCCATATGTGTTTTTTGCTTGCTCAGTTTCATCCTATTAGTCCCATCTTCCCGGACTGCCCTAAACAATTCCTCTTTTTCCCTGCTGCTTACACCCCATAAATTTATGTTCTCACTCACTTGCAATTTAAAGTGTATGGTGTGGTTTTTCAGTGTCTGTTTCTGAATACATTGCTACCTATTTCAGGCACTGAAGTGTTAAGTACTGTGCCATGCTGGAGATGGTGTGCACAGTAAGCAGGTGGGGAGAAGCCAGCAGAACACATATATGCTGGGCTGGCACTGGTTTGCCCATAGCACACACCAACGCGCTGCTGGTATCCTCACAAGGGCCCCGTGGGCACACGGTGGTGCCCCCAAGGCAGCTGTAGACCAGCCTGCCGGGCTCAGGCAGCACTGACCCAAGGCCATGCCTGCGCCCGCTGGCACGGGCTCAGGGCAAGACAGTGGCCCAGCCTCCCCGCGGCACCCAAACCACTGAACCACGCAAGGGAACAGCACAAAACCATCACCAGCGGCATGAACCCCTCATGTTATGCACGTGGGACACCACTTTGAAATGTCTTACCTATTAGCTGGGCATGATCAGAGGACCAAGCCCTTTCCTCCCCATTAGTAGGTTTGTGTGCCCCAGTACAGCTGTTACCAGCCATCGCCTCACTTATTAGTGGAAGGTGGAGCTTGGTGCAATTAAAGGCTGCTGCTTAAATATGGCCCATAATGCCCAGGGTTTGGGTCCCAGCTCAATACATAAACCTCAGTACCTCCCTTTCAAAATACCTAATTTACTATTCACTTTCTGTCTTGCCAGAGCTCTTCTTTCCCCTCCAGTTTTCTGCTTTCCTGTTCTTTTCCTCCCACTGAAGTTGTTACTAAATATTATTCCCCACATGTATTCCCTTGAATTTTTCCAAGCTGAATCTCATTTTATTGTTTCCTGCTCATATTTCTTGCCTTTCTGTAGGTCCCTTTGTATTATTGCTCTGTCCTCAGTGGGGTTTGCAACATATTCCTGCCCAGGATCAGCCGCAAATGGACTGAACAAGTGACTTAAGCCAGTGCCACCCTTTCTCCTCTTCCCCATCTGCACTGAATGGAGCCAGTTCAGTGGGACCCTGCCCTCCCTGGGGGCTGAAGAGCGTTCCCCCATCCTGGAGTGGAGCATTTAATCCCCAAGACAGTGTTTCTGTGCGACACAAATGGCCAGATAACACCAGTCACTGGTGCTGTAACAGCCTCCTGTGCCTCAGCAGTGGGGAGATGCCCACCACGCTGGCCCGTGTGGCACAAAATATCAATGTGGGCTTCACCCATGGAAAGCCCTCACACTAACCAACACCATGGCATGGCTGCTTTACACCAGCTGAATGCTGTGGTGAGCCCCAGAGGTGAGGCTGGGCTGGGCGATGTCTTGCCTGAGCACCAGCGCAGGGCTGGCATCTCTCTCCCTGCGGCACACGTATCCCTTTCCATCCCGACACTTAGCAGTCTTGTAACTTGCTCACAGAAACGCTGTCGTATTTGCTTGACTCAATTTGTTCTTTGTGCCTGGAAAATGTCAGCACACCAACCCTGGCCTTTTCTCACCTGGCTCATGACCCCACACCTCTCACCTTCTCCAGCTCCTCCACGCTGGCTTCTTCACAATGTTTTCTCTGGACTTCCTGTCTTCTCCATCTCTTGCTTGCCCCCTCGCCAGCCCTGTGCCCTGCGGGGAGCTGGCACCACGCTGCAACAGCTGCCGAGCCGGATCTCTTGCTGGGCACCTGCACTGGTGGGGGCATCTGGGGGAGCTGGTTAACGAGTGGAGGCGCAGCTTCATTAGGAGACTATGTGCCCATTTAACAAAGGTGATGACTTCCTGGTTCTCCAAATACTGAGAGCAGGAAGGCAAACATTTCACTAGGCACGACTGAAAAGTTGCTAGGTGTGTCAGAGGCCAAGTATCCGCTTACTCCCTAATGTTCTTTAGAACAGGGAGAGAAATCTCTCCGGAGTGTAACATGAATCACAGCTCTCGGATTGCACTCAGACTTAAAAAGTGCCTCCAGCATTGTACTGGCCACTGGCTTTGCCAAAAGAAGGTTAATTTAATTTCTATTTTCTTAATATTTATCCAATTTGGTGGTTATTTCTGATGAGATGAAACCACACGGGTAACAACTCAAACAGCCACCTTCTGCAGTGGGCAAAGCCCGCTGGGTGTGCACAGCTCCCTAAGGAGAGATGTTGTTTCCTTCTCTTGTTTGCAGTGTCGACAGTATGTCAGAAAACTCACCTTGAACTTTGAAAACAGAATCTTGTCTGCCATCACAGGCTCTTTTCACCCACTTAGTAGGCTTATAATAGCAAAAGTATAATTCAAATATTCAAGAAACTGTAGAAATAACATCCTTTCTCCTAAACACGATAATCCTTCACTTTCAGGTAAGCAACCCCTTATTTTCTGTATCAGTCCTTCAGAAAAGCTCCAGCAAAATCAAGGCAAACATTGTATATCAAGCTGAAAAGTGTTGTTTAATTCAAAAGATGAGTCGCCTTCCTTGTGTTTGATGCTGAAGTAGCTCAGGGCATGGCCCAAACTGGTTTGTCTTTGTAGGTTAACTTGAAAACAAAAAAATAGTAAGGCACCACTTTGGATCCTATCAAGCCTATTAAGCCAGAGCAAGTGAACATCAAGTCAGAGCGCAGCAATAACACAACAATA
Organism: Morus bassanus; assembly: GCA_031468815.1. NCBI lineage: Eukaryota > Metazoa > Chordata > Aves > Suliformes > Sulidae > Morus > Morus bassanus. The sequence goes on from CM062568.1 coordinate 22,291,284, forward strand.
AAATAAAATTACTTATCACCTTTACAAGATATTGAGCAACTTCCTTCAATCAGGTTTGGAAAGAACTTTGAAAGCTGAGGAGGACAGGCTGACAGAGCATTCCACGCTGCTGGGCACAGAGCTGAGCCCAGCTGGGCCACAAACTCCACAGCCCTGCAGCCACTTGCCCCAGGGCAAGCCTGACCCATTACAGGATGTTGTTCCTCCGAGACAAGGACACTGGCGTGTTGTGCAGTCTCTGCTATGATTTATTACCCAAACAGTAAATATTAGCTTATGCAGCTGCTAATTCCCTCAGTATTTGCTTTCGAGAGAAAGAATCCTATTGACTTCAAATGCGAGACAGTCTGCGCATGACTGTAAATGTCTCATTATGGGGGAAAAAGCAATTCTCAGTTTACACCGGTGCAAACCAAAAGCAACCGCTGTAGACTTACCGTGCACTCAGAATCAGGCTCTCAGTTCAAAAGCTAAAATGCCACCTTCACTATGTACAGGTAAATACGTATAGCTATCATACAGGCTTTATTAACACATACAATATAGGTACACAGTTCAAGCCCTGATACCAGGCTTCACATCCAAATGAACTGACACTAGGACTACCTTACTTTTTTTCCAGGTAAAATCCCGTATTAGTGTGCTTGGAGGCAGCTCCTTCCAGCTACCAGCAATACGGAGAATGGAAGGAAGGAGATGGACCGGTACAGTTACAGATCCAGCGCATTATACAAACCCAACCCAACTGTCCCTTTCTTCCAGCCTCCTTTCTCCTGAGGAACCAGGAGGTGCTCCTGCTGCCTGTACTGGTTACTAGCAAGAACCACCAGCTCCATGGCATCAGTCCAGACCAATGAACCAGTCTTGTTTGTTTGATTGTGACAACTGTGCTGAGTGTTTGTCATCAGGCTGGAGGTCAGCAGCTACCATGCCATCCAACACAAAGTAGTGTGAGAGCTGAGGCTCCCAGGCACTTTACTGCAAGACTGAAGTGCCAAAACATCTCCAAACCTTGCAGCTTCAGGGTATGTCTTCATTACTCAAGGGCCTACTTCATGTGACCCAGCAAGGTCAGTCTCCCCACCGCTCCAGCAACATGAATCAGGGCAGCACCTGACACCATGGGAACTGTGGAGGGGAGCCAGGACCACCTCTTCCACCATCACCCCACTGTCCATCGAATCAGTCACGGCATGAAAAATGCAGCATGAGCTCCCTCCTATCGAGCTTCCTCATGGCATGTGTCCTGGCTGAGCGTGGCCACCGCAGTGTCTCACCAGCGTGGCTCACCATTACCCATCTCGGGTGCAGCCCACTGACCATCTGCCCAAGAGCCTCCTCCTCAGCACGGATGACTGAGAAACTGCAGTGGCTTTTGGTGGCATTTCCAAACCTTGTTTCTCCACAGCCCCATATTTCTGCTGAGGAGGAAGCAGGAGGAAACCCACTGTTCCATCCAAGTTTCTGAGGACCTGCTGCACCCCAAACGCTGGGGGAGCTCGAAGAGGCGCGGGGCTGTGCTGGAGGGACGGCCGGTGCTGGGTGGCTGGGTACTGCCACAGCAGCGCTCACAGAAAGGGATTATATTTCTGAAATCTTCTTGCTTAACATTCCTCAACCAGACCTTTCTCAGTTACACTTTTACTTTTTAATGCTCCCATTTCAGACTTGAGCATTAATCTACGGGTTTAGGGACTTTGATTCTCCTTTGGTCTGGTATGAGGCACCGAAGACCGCTGGCAACAGACTGAGCAGCTGCTCCAGCAAATATTTGCTCTGGGACATGAGCACTAGACACTCTCACAGCCTTGCCTGTCAAACTGTTGGAGGGAAAGTCTCTGAGGTGATTAGTCAACTAATATATCTAATAAGGGGTTTAAGAAGCAATCTATTATATTTAACAATTCTGAGAATCATTTCACTTTAAGTGTGCTGTACAAGAGATGACAGTGCAGGGAGCAATCAGCTAAGCATCGAGTTCTCCCACCACCAACGGAATAAAGCTTATTCAAGTTTATCATCAATTTTACTTGGGCATAATTGATTGCCCAGATGTGTGAGAAATCTCAACGTACAGCAAAGTTCCTGCTGCTACACACTTGCGGGCTGGACTGCTGCTACAGAGGCCCAGGGAAGGAGCAGGCGTATACTGCAGCACAACGGGGATACACAAGGAGTTCATTGCCGGCTTTTTATTCCTCCGCAAAGGAAAAGCAGGTACTAGGTCTGGCTTCTGGGATAAAAGTATTCTGAAACGTGCTCAAGCAATGACTCGTAAAGGGAAGAAGGGAAATTTGGCTTACACCTCCTTTTTGTTTCCCAATTTAAAAAATCCAGAAGTAATTTGTTGTTTTAAAAAAGTCTCTCTATGCTCTTAAAAGTGGTTCTGTCGGCAATCTATAACAAAAAAAAAAAACCATTCATCAAGTTACAGCAGCCTAAGGAGGAAAAGTTTTAGCCAGCTATATATAAATATGCATTTTGTTCCTGATAAAATCTGTTTAATTCCAGTATCTAATAATATTTGCACAAAAAGGTATCTTTGCTAAAGCTCATACACTTTTACTTTCTACAGGGATCTTACAATGCGCGTTCCCCATGGTCACCAAAAATCGAGCATCACTCCTGACTTGGTGCACGCGTGATGGTTTTGGTCAGGAAGGATGATGCTGTTGCCTTGAGCTGCCTGCGTCCTGAGGTCTTAACGCCCAGGCTCGCCCATGCGCCATCCCCCAGCTTCCCAGCAGACCCAGCACGAGGGACAAGGTGTTCACAGCTCACTATGAAAAAATTTTCATTAAATGGAAAGAACATACTGTAGCAAAGAGGATCACAGCACATGCCCCCCGGAGCATATGGATGCAGAGCTACTGGGGACAGGAGAGCCTTTGTGTGGTGCTTCACGCTGTCGGTCTTGCTTGAGGCAAGAGAGCTTGAGAGGTACTTCTCCGGGCAAGGCAAGGCGAGCAAGCTCGGCAGCGTCACGCGAGCACCATCAGCAGAGGCCGGACACGCTACTCCTGATCAGGCAGAAGCAGGAGAGACGCTGCCCCTGTGCTCAGGATGGTTTGGAGAAAGGCGTCTCTCGTGGTCTTGCATCACCTCGCGTCTTGACGCGTCGTCAGACCGCTCTCCCCCCGCAAACACAAGAGCGTGCAGGCCCAGTGTTAAAAAAGCCTCTTGCAAATGTAGCTGCAAGATGGGAGGAAATGAGATTTTAGGGCTTAATTTTCCCCTGCTGTGTCTACGTGACTTAGCTGGGACAAAGGATTTCCAAGGTTTATTTTGGTGAAGCCTTGGTGAGATCAAATGTATAATTTGTAGAAGAATATCTGTCCATTCAGTTTTTACAAAAAGATGGTTTTCCCCCCTGGAGACACTATACAAGTATCAGGTACCTGCTGTAAGCTCACCAGGATCATTCTTATTTTGCCATGCTAGTCTTGCGTTTGGGGCCTGATTCAAGATCCACTAAAGGAACCCAAGCTTTGTCCTTGGCACTAACAGAAGCAGACCCTTAAAACACACCCAAGAGGTCACGAAAAAATAAAAACAATCCACTCACCAGCTTTGCAGGCTAAATCTCAAACGCATTTAACATCGAACTCTTGCTGCAAAACTTGTGGGAGGTGGGGAGGGGAATAAAACAAACAAGCCTCAGTCTGTTGGGTTGCTTTAATAAAAGGTTTATTGGAAATACTTTTGTGCGGACATACAACAGTCAACAATGCTGTTCAAAGCTACAAATTTGCTAAGTTTTCCAAACCTTCTAAAAATACAAGTAAATGACCTTCATTTGTATTCAGTCTGGGAGGGAAACAAACTCCACTGTAATGCGATGCTGTATTTAAACTACCAGAGGACATTAATAGGATGTGAAAATGATAATACTTCTAGAGGAAAAAACCCACACACCACTGCTGCTCTGCTGGGAGCCAATTAAACATCCCCCCACAGCATTACTCCTCTCTGCATATCCAGATTAAAATCTCCCCATCTGAAACAATATTTAAGCAATTCGAGTACAGATATGACAGACAAGCGGGCACATAACTTGGCTCGCTGATGAAAAAGATGCTGTTAAAGATCCTGTCACTCAAGCCGCTGAATATTTGACCTCCCAGCACAACGGGCTGCACTTCGGGGGCAGGAGGAGGGACAGGGGGAGGTTTTCAAGTCAGACGACTCTTCCAACACACACATGCACACACAGCTCCAGAGGGCTTGGCTGCCTCATTGCTTTATATCTGGAGCCCTTTTTTTTAGAAGGAATTGAGAAACAACTTTGAGCAACCTTCCAGTCTATGAGCTCTTGACAGTAAGAACTGCAAGTGCCTGCACTCCCTTCCTGAATCAAAATATCAACCAGAAGGGCAAAGAAGAGCATATGCACTGTCTGTTAAATTCCGTGTTTTCTAAGAAGCCCTGCAGATGTTTTGAAGTTCATTAATTTATGCCAAGACGACATCTGGAACATCTTCACAGGGAAGCCACCCAGTAAGGTGGTCAGAATTTAAAACAATCACGTCTTTCTGTTAATGTTGGCCTTTTCCCTTGGCTTCATCACTCCATAATAACAAGGGTGCTGACCTCCCGGCTATGCACAGTGACAATTTGGCAATATATTAGTCTTTTCTTCATCGTCAGACTTCCATGTGACTGCCCAGAGCTGGGCTTGCCCACCCAGAATTTGTCATTTATCCACTTCTATTTCTCTTTAGTAGCTACAGAGACGCTGAGGGAGAACGATCAGCTCGTGGCAGACTTCAGGAGAACTTGTCTCACCTTCTTCATATGTAAAGGCAGGCTTTGGAGAAACACCAGAACTCAGCTATTTCACCTTCTGTCCACACCGCAAATGAACAGGCCACGAATCCAGTGAAACAACCCCTAGGCTTCACACTCTATCACAAAAAGACCCAGGTCCCCAGACAAACAAGCCCCTTTCACTGGCCTAGGGGATGGGAACCTGCCCAGGAGCAACACTTAAGAAGTCCCATTAACTGTCCATGAAAGATATTCCCTGTCACGACTGAAATAATTTCAGTGCTCAGTTCCTGTGGGTCTATGAGGCAAACAGCAGCCAGTAAACAATTTAGCAATCTATCATAAACCAGAAAACAACCTGCTAGAGCCAGGGCATGCTAAGCAGGGGAGCTTCTGGCAGGGACGTGTTCCCTTTCTCCAAGCCCAGGACTACAGCCTGGGCCAGGGGAAGCTCAGCTTCAGGAGGTAACGGAGCTTCGCAGGCTCACAACACAGTGCTCTCCCTCCCTTCCCAGAGCCACAGGAAGGAACCAGAGAAGTAAGCTTTATCACAGCTCTTCAGGGAAGCCCGAAGAATCCCTCCCCTCCCTCACCGCTAACAGCGGCAGTGGTCTTGGCCAAGCTATTTTGCTTCCCAGTCCCTTCTCCCCTCCAGACAGCCCATCCGAGAGCACATTCCCAGCCAGATAAACCCAGCCAGGCTGTCTGGGCTTTCTGCAGGTCACCGAGAAGCGATCACCTTTGGGATTCACTTGTGTGGCCAAGCAGCACAGGGCACTTTCTGGTTTTCATTTGCTAACAAGGCTCAAAGCCTCCATTAATCTTGCTGCTAGGTATGGAAAAGGTATAGAAAGTTATTCTCTGTACCCATATGGATTTATTTTGTTGTCATCTATTGTACTGACCTGTCCTGTGGCCTTCTCCAGACACACAGCTCTGGTCACAAGCACTGAAGGGTACTGGAGGCTCTCTTGGATAATGAAGCTTTCAGGTAAGAGGATCTGAGCTCTCTCCCTCCTGGAGCTATTCAGTTCTGAGAAGTCAGTGTACGCAACATCATAAAATGAGTGAAAATAAAATGGGAACAGGGCTGTGTTAACTGTGTAATGAAATCAAAGACACTGGCCCAACTCCATGCAGAAGGAGAAAGCTCTAATAAAAAAAAAATCAACGCATGTGGTTTCACCAAACAAAGCACTGAGCCTTTTGTGTATGGTACCAAAAATGGGTGAAAGCATGTTTCACTCTAACAGGAATTGCTTGCAGTCAACTCAGAAAGCTCAGCACCAGGAATAATAAGCTCCAGAAAGAAACTACCTGTCTGAAAGCTCAGGTCATGTCAAAAGCCCGACCTCATCAGCACTAACAGATCATTTCCAGAGAAGCAGGGGCTGCGCTCCTGGAGCAGCTGTTTTACCCCTGCTGCTGCTGGCAGGGTCCCACCAGCCACTGCCTATGATACAAAGACAACTATGCCACCACGTTATGGAACGGGCAGCTGCTTGGGGCTGCCTCTCTCAGCCTGGCTGGAGAGCCGCCCTTCCGAGAGTGATCTGGGACAGAGCTCCTGCACAGAGGGCTTCTGAGGAACAGTGACGTGACTGCAAATAAGCAACATGCTAAAGAGAAGTGTCGTTGCCTGTTCACTCACTCGCCAAGTGATGCAGTTGCTCACACAGGGCCTGACCAGTGGGATGGGAATGGGCCATGTACAAGTCCGGTCATCAGATTCATAACCTGCTGAGTCTGTATACCTCTTCGCACTGTCCGCAGTGACAATTATGAGTTACGGTTAGGAACAACACTTGATTTGAATTCAAAACTCTCCCCATTTGATAGGCACTTTGGCTGCGCCTCTAACATCTGCCTGCAGGACAGTCTCGGGGGTCTGCCCAGGGGAACCTGCAGGTACAAGGTAGGGAGGAGGGTCTGGATCTGCTTGGTGCTCAGCATCCTCAAGGAGGCATGGAGCTGCAGCACAGACAGACTCTGGAAGAGACGAGTATCCTTCCTGATAGGATAGAAGAAGTCCAACTGTCTGGACACTGAGGAACATGCATGGTCAGTGCCACATTTCAGAAGCAAACCATGACCCAGATGCATCAGGTATAGCATAGGCACAGACAAATTCTCCTCCAACCCACTATGTATTTATTGTTAGACTCAACAAGACACAAAGAGCTCTCCCTGCAAACTGACTGAAGTTTAAGGAATTGATACTGTGTGATGATCCAAAACTAAGGTAAAATAACCTCAGTGCCTAAAAACTAGGGGGGAATCTGACAAATCCAAAGTGCTTCTCAGGTGCAAACACCCACTCAAGGGCTGCTCTGCTTCAAACTTGAGCTGTGAGGCATAACAGCGAAAGTACAGTCCTCAGAGTATTTAAACATGAAATTAAGTCATTATTTATAAAACCAAGGGAGAATGTAAATAGGACATCACTAGTTTGCACTGATGACTGGAGGCAATGCAAAACAGCAGATTTGGTGAGTTAGCCCAAAAGAGCAAAATAAGCCTGCAGGACGGGGACAGCGTAAGGACCAGGCACCTCTCAAGCTCTTGGGGTTGTCCATAGAGGGCCAAGTTGCACCCAATGTGGCCACTGACTGTGTCATAGTCCCTGCATTTAACTTATTCTGGTCCACCTGAGCTTTCTCTTTATTTATAAGCATTGACTGTCTCCCAGCAAACACACTCCAATACATGTTGTAAAAATAATGTAATCTTGGTAGCAGAAGACTTCCCTGCAGCATCTGCTATTAGCTGCTGGCTCAGGCAGGGGAAGAGACTGCACATTTTTGGCATGCACTAAGAGGCGTGTGGTCTGGTGAAGTACAGATTAGCGAGGCTTGACTGTTATCTTAATTTACAGCCCATATAGTTCATGTTAACTCCACACACATTTTTAGATACATTAGCAGCTTAGTTTGACTCAAATACTTTTATTGGTTATCCACCGTTTCTCCTTGACAAGTTATTACTGACTTCCCATGCTAGCTCCCTACAGCAAGACCTGAAGCCCTGTCAAGGAAAAGAAAATGTCAACAGACTTCTCAGCAGTGCTCAGCTCAGGCTCCCGCTGGCCAGCTTTAATTTGCTACTAGGCAATCGTTAAAGGAACAGCAGCTTCTATGCAAGCAGCAATTACGGTGTTACAAAAAGAAGCAACCAGATCCAGGTTTAATTCAGGAAAATCACCACTTCCTTATGAATATTCACACCCCCCACCACCACTTTGGTCAGTGCAGAGAGCTGCCCAAGAAACCTTTTTCTAATCAACCCTAGGCAGTTAAGTCTGGACAGTCAAGCAGAAATCTCCCATTCCTTCTGCTCGGATACCCTGTCTAGCTGATAACACTTTCACATAGCGCCTTCAAAGGTTGCTGTTACTGCTACATGCATTTGCCTTAATGAATAAGGAATTCTGTTGATTCTGAGCAGCTGCCGTTCTCCTTTTGCTAACACACCACCAGAATACACCTCATCACTGTTCACCAAGACAAGCAACTCCAACAGTCAGGCTACAACATATTACAATACATTAATTCCTGTAATGACTCCAAAGAACAAGAAGAATGCCAGGTCTTGACCTGGGTGGGCTCTACAGGATTAACTCAGCTAGAGATTAAGGCCTTACAGTGATGATAAAGTCTGACCCGCTAGCCCCTGTGTCACATACTGTATAGCCCTGTGACAAACCCCATGTGTAATTCCCATTGAGCTGACATCCAACACACGTACCTCAATCTAAGCCACTATTCACTCTAGGGAGGGTTTGTGTTTGTGACACACACTGACCTCAATTTACAGAGAGGTCAAAATGATACAGCCCGTAGTCTGCACTAATAAAATAAATCACATTAGATGACAGCTGCTCCTCCCCAGCATCTCTCATTATGTTCTGTAAAATTTTGTTGCACTACGTTAAGAACAGGAAAGACTCCAGGATCCTTTCTGTTCTCTGCTCAACACATTTACTTGCCCTTCTTCATTATCCAGAGGTTTTTAGAAGTTTTCTTCTGTATCCTCATGAAAAGCCTCCAAATTGTTTACATACCAATGTTTAGTGTGTGGCTTAGAGTACAAAGACTAAGCTGATCTTTGTCTCAGTGGGAAGTTAATTTTCCTTGTGTTGTTACAAAAGGAAGAACCAGTTAGCAGTTTCAAGGACAGGCTTACACTACACATTTCCTAAACAGATTTTGTTTCTAAATAAAAGAAAGTGTTTAACAGGTTAGATCAGCATTAAGATTCAAAAGCTCCTGGGATCAGGCTTACCCTCCCCTCATTTATTCTCTGCACTAGTATTCATGCCTTTAAAAAAAATTCATCTCCCAGAAAATACATACACCCATATTTGGCCCCTTGACACTCATGCCTATGGCAAAATTATTTGCACATTTCCCTTATTGCGTAATTGTCTCATTAGCACTGCAGAAAGAAGGTGATGACTTTTCTCTCTGTGCCATCAGCCTAATCCAAGAGCAATCCTGCCTGGCCCTGCAGGAGCAATATTTGCTTTTTAACTTGGAACGGGACTCCAAACCTCCGAGGTGGCACTGGGAATTGAACTACGACACTTGAGCACTGTCATTTACTCACAAGACTCACAAGGAAGGATAAGCCAGTGGGCCAGGCTGGCATTTTCCTTTTCCTTGGTAAAAATAAATATTCATATTCAAATCTTTTGGATATATTTAAATCATTAAAAAGTTCCAGATGATGGCCAATAGGGCAAAAAACAACACCAACTTTTTAAACGCACAGATGTAGTACATACATTAACCATAAAACCTACCTGAAACACAGCAGTATTTACTTTATGCTATTCAGAAACGTGGCTTGGCGACTAAAATTAATAGAACTTGTCTGGAGGACAGCATAAGCTTTCTAAGAGCTCTTTAAGCTTTAACTTACACTCCAGTTTTTGCTTTTTTTCAAAATTCCAATCTATGCAGCAGCACGCTTGTCCTGCTGGCACAGCAAGGCCGTGAAGTCAGCATTCCTTCCAGGGCTCACGGGCCCGAGTGTGTCGGGAAGCCTGTTGACGGATCAGATCTAGAAGAGGGACTGGTCTGGCTGAACAAACAGCGGGCCTTCTCTTCACAATGACCAGCTGTGTGCGTACACGTGTGTGCACACACTTGTCTAAGTCCTTCCTAACTTTCCTTTGCAAGCCTACCCTACCCAGTCAGGGGAATGCTTCTTTAGGGTTACAGTATCAGCCTCCTGCGTGGATGCACATCATCTTTATCAACATCTGACAAGCTTGTACCTTTTAAGTCCTCACTGTTTTGTCTTCTTGCTAAAGTGGGAATGGGATCATGGAGGGAAATTGCAGGCTACATCTGAAGTGCATGTCCAAATACATCATAAAGAGTTACCAGGAGGCACCCATTTGAGTTCATCTTTGAGCACAATGCCATGCACTCAAGACAGCTGTCCTGGCGAGCTCTCCGACTTCCACATCCTGGCTGTGTGAGTAAGCTATTAATTGGGCTTCAGAAAGCTAAGACAGAGCCCTAATAAATCCTGTAAGAGGGCAAGATATATTCTAATTAATTCATTACTATCTTGTGTTACTCTGTCATAAGACGACAAATAAGCATTTTTAGCTACAGACTGTGTTGCAATCAAAAATTTTATGCCAAATTGTCTGTTAAAAATTTCAGCCAAATTAGTAAACAGTGAATATTAGAAGGAGTAAGGTCTGCATGCAGCCGTGTGCGTTTGGCCTGTGTGTAACAAAACAGGAAATCTCAGCACCCCGTTCCAATTAAGCAAAGGCTGATTTCTCATGGAACATAAATTTTCTACTTTTCTCCCAGAAAAACCTTATGCTGATGTTTTGAATAGTGGTAAAACATTGTTTTTAATTTCACACCTCACATAGCACAGTCAAACGCTTTGTAACAACATAAACAAAACTTTAGGCAGAGCTTTGCAAATGATTTGAAACAATGATTTCCCCCCACAATATGCACTCAAGGTTTGCAGGGAGAATACAGAAACTTGTTGGCTAAGGCCACAGAAATGAGTTCTCTGGTGTTTTGGCTGCTGCTGCCAACCATAGACAAGAATGTGTTAACAGTGGATGCATTGATCCAAATCCCATTATTCCCACCACCCGTCAAGTAAAGAACCATTTATTCTATTTCTGCTCTCCTTTTGGTTGTATCGTAGGATCGAACAACTTGCGACTGGGAAACAACACCATGTTCTTCTTGAGAAAATGCATACCCATCTGAAAAAGCAAAGGGAAAAAAAAAATAAATCACCGGAGTCCAGCTCAAGGGCACAGCCCATTTTTAGGAACAGTTTCAGGCATCACTAAAGTTACATGACTAAGAATGCAACAATCTTCATTTCTGTGCTGTGCTTCTGACATTTACAGCTGTGGACTGCATCATCCATGTGGCACAGAAAGGATGTCTGCTGCCAGCTCTGTCTTACCGTGCCCTTCCCCAGGCCAGGTTAGTGTACAGAGTCAGCATTTCCCTCTGAGTTAACCTGACTATAAGCTACAGATTGATTTGGACACCATGTGTACTCCCATAGCGGCAGAGCTTCTTTAAAGACTTAAGAGACAGGTAGAGATTTGCATTTTGGCTCAACTCCACTGTATAGTCTGCTTGATATCAGCAGTTTCCCTGGAGGAACATGGAAATGCCTAGACCACAACTGAATCTGAACTGCATCTTCCTCTTAACTCCATTCAGGATTCCCCCCCTCCCAAGTTTCCAGGTGGCATCTGACAAATCACACCTAGAAACTCTCGATTCTCTTGGCCAGTCACCCATATCTTGAATAGGGCAAACTTAAACATATTCTGGAGGTCTCCATTTTGCACAAGTTAATCCTGCTAGCTAACACAATCCTTTGGTCTCCCCAGAAATTACTCTGATGAAAATAACCGTGTGTCCGATTTCTTTTAAAGTATTGTGGACAAGGCAAGTGAGGTTTCTGACATCATCTGCGAAACACCATGTTGCTGGTAAAACAGTCACAAAAGCTAATGGGCCAACATGGTGAAACACCAAACAATAGTTAAAGCAGACATGACCCTACATATAGGGCCTGTATAGCATACAGAAAATTCGGAACAGAAAATTATAGCAAAGGACAACAGATTTTGTGATACCAAGGAAAGGTGATTTTCAGGTGTAAATGGGTAACCAGATAATGCTTTGTAGTAGGAAAGCAGGCAAGAGTTGGCAAATGTGAACACTGCCTGGAACAACCCAAGAATTATACCATGGCTAACTTCTCCATAGGCAACTCTCCATCTCCCCCAAGCTGCTCTGGAAGCAGGAGCTTGTGAATTCTGAAATCCTGCCCCACATTTACCCCAGGCTGAAAGACACAGCATCAGATAAGGATGGATGTCCCAATTACTACCCAGGGACCTAGCATGTGTCTTTCAGGAGTCTAGGCATATTCCCCCCGCTAGATCAGGTAACCAGGGTGAGATAAGGCTGTAGCACAACACAGAGGGACCCTGTGACAGAAAGGCACATGGGGCTGAACACCCCCTCTTAATAAGGCAGGAGGGATGCGAGGCCCCTAAGCAGCTTGGTGCTGTAGACCGAACTTGCTCCCCATGGGCCTGAATGTAGCCTGCTTTGAAGCAGGTGACTGATGCTGGTAGCCAGGAGAAGCCCAGAACGCCAGAAATGAACTGTATCCTTGAGTGATGCTTGTTAAACCTTCACCTTCACAGCCAAGTTGGGACCATGTGAGCTGAGCACAGATGCTCAAGCACTCCTAGATTTTTTTCCTCTAGGTGATGCCTGTACAGGGAGGGTGGTCAACAACTCCTATATAGCTGTAAGCTGCTGGGAAGAGAGTCCCACAACACTAAGGATGACCGCTGTTCAATTAATGTGGAGGGTTTTCTCCTCTCTCAAAGAATGCAGGTAGATGTCACCGCTGAAGCCACAGGGACTTTGCTGCAGATTTGAGCTTATAAGACAGAACGCACACTTCCTTAGCAGGAGAGCACACTATCAGCAGGTTAGCTGACCTGAATCACAAGCACGGTAGGAAATCTTTGCCAGTAAATGGAGGGGATTCAAACAGAAATACATCATCCAGAACTAACTCCAGGCACACCTCCCTCTTGGAGTGATTGCAGGACAGTAAGAACTTTGATTTGATTATGTGATTGATCATCCCAGCATCCCATTTTATTTTCCCTAAGCAATTCCATGCCAATACACATACAGCTGCAGAGGTACAGGTTGTTTCTTCCTGCCTCTAGCTGAAGGTACACAGAATACATTCCCAAAATGCAAACAGTCTTTTGGAAAAAGAGTACGTGCATTCTCGATAACTCCAAAGGAAATATTATCTACCAAACAGGCTTTCATTTAAAAAAGGGTAGATTCACACTTAAACAAATACCTCCAGTGGGTTTGTTCCATGCTAAGGGCCTGGATACTGTTAGCTTTTTTGGCTAAATTCTCAACGGAAAGTCAACTTGGTCAAAGACTGCAAGCCCAAGCCCTAAAAGGCTGAAGCCCATGCCCCATAACCTGGTCTGCATCAAGATGGCTTTGCTATATTTACTTATCCAGTAAGATCATTCAGCGCAGTAGATTCTTCAGCTGCTATAATGACTGCAAATCCAGCAGCGACCACTCGAGCATGTGGAGCCCGTCAACCCCAGGTATATTCCCATGACCTGCTTATTTCCAGTGCTAGCACAGGCCGATACAGAGCCAGGCAGCCCAAGCACTCTGCAAGGCCAATGCAAAATGCAATCAAAGAAATAGGTTCACCACTTTCACACCAGTAGAAACAACCTTAACACGGCAAAAAATTTCAGGCTAAGACAATCAATGGTTAAGAATACCAGGGATATCCTTACATCCTCATGTTCTTGATCCACCCTGAAATAGCAGCAATGAGGGTTTTGTGCGTACATCATGGGAAAGGCTGTGACCCCCACACTTGCACACTGCCCTACTTCGTTGAAGCTCAACTTTTGGCAGTTTATTTAAAACTGTTCTTGTTGATCTCTATACAGGAAGATGAGTTCATGTTACACTTTTTTATTCACATTACAATTAAAATCGAGCTTCAAGCTGTTCAGGCAGCTGACTCTGCCTTGTAGAGTCAGAATGCTGTAAATGCTCGAGTCCCATCCACACTCCCCAATCAGCTCTGCATTTCCACTATTTTTAGACCCCATCCAAAAACAATGAAAGTTTCCATCTGCCAGTTACTAGGGAACTTTTTGGAAGTTTTAACTTCTCCCCCAACTCCAGTTTTAAAACCACACCTATGAGCCTGCCCTGGGAACAAGGCCCTCATTGTTCAGCTGTCCTGCAGCAGCCCAAGGAAGGAGCACATTTCTTTGGGGCTTTCTGGGCACAACCCACTCACAGCCATCGCAGAAGGAAGGACCTTTGTACTCAGGGACTTTCTATTAATGGAGGAAAGGCGCACTTTTGAATATCTGTCAGTGGGGCTCATTTGTTAAGAGGAGATTCATGTTCTCATCAAATCTAATGTTTCACTCGTACGAGATATTATCAGGCAACCTACTGAATTTTAAAAGCATCCTGCTGGGTTTTTTTAAAGCTTTGATATTCTATTAGTAGATCAGAATCTAGTCTCCCATTAGGTTTCTAATTTAACACACTCTTTTTCTGTTCACTGCAATGACTATTCTGGTCTGTGCAATCCTGGATTAGAGAAAGTACCTCCGTACATGTCTTGAACACAGACAGTAACGCTGCGCAAGGTCAACAGCCCACTCATGTGCAACAGCTTCCAAGACCAAGACCAGAGAGGGTCCAGAGCGCTCTTTTTATTCCAGAAAATCTGCTCATGGAAAGGCTGCATACAGTTTTAGTCACTACAGGGATGTATTTTAGAGGTCTCCTACTCCTTGCACTCTCCTCTGATACACCTGAACAGTCTGCCCCAACGGGCAAGAGGGCAGTTCTCACTGGAAGCCTGTCAGAAACCTTGCCTTCCACAGCATTTCACTGTTTCATACGTGCAGTGGTATTATGGTTTAATATAGTCCAAAGTAAAAAAAAAATGCATTTTACCATCATGTTGTTTGCCTTTTTTTAAAAAAACAAACAAACAAACAAAAAAAAACCAACAAAAAACCAAACCTCTCTTTTAGGAAATGCTTCTGAGATACCAAAAATCTCTCTGACATAGTAAAAATCAACGTTAGAGTATTGTTTGGCCAGCCAGATTCTCTCTCAGGCCAAATGTCTGGTTCCGCACAGTTTTTAAGGAGATTTGCTATGATGTTGCAATTCACATTTAACAATTAAACAGCAAATGCTAACTCAGCTTTGACTTCTCTGGCAACCCTCTTCCACTGATCCTGGCAAAGCGAGAGCTGCTTTAAATCTTGAACATTTTGACTAATGCTTACAGAAATCATTAAGTTCTCTGCTGATAAACTATGCCTGTGTTTTCTGAAGGACCCGAGAGGAATTCCTGACAAATGGACCCATCTCTTTTGTCCCAGATACTAACCTACCGGTATTTGCACGTAGAAAACAGAGATGTCACAGCATCAATTCTGAACTAATTATTCCTATTTCTTTTTCTTAAAGGGATTTTAAAAGACTGCAACTCCACTTGACAGTCAACAAATACATAGCTTGGAAAAAATACAGAAAATATATTTCGAACACATGCACGATAAGAGGAAACAGAGTTTAAAAAGCATCTCAAGTAGCTACCCTGTTGTTTTTCAAATCAAAGTGCACCCGCAGAAAAGTGAGAGGAAGAAGGTGTCTGCTAGTGGAGAATAAATGGTGGGATTAGAGCCCTCAGCATGAACACATTATTATTATTTATTATTCACCAGCCCCCATGCTGTGAAATGAACCTCAGATGACAGGTGCTTTTTCTCCATTGATTAATAAGGTGCAAGCCACACGCTCTGTGTCCAGATTTACTCTATGCAATCACCATATTCTGTCAGAGGAAGAGGGTTTTTCTTTCCTAGCATAGGAAATCTGGGCCAAGTGCAGTAACCCTCATTCAGACACTGCGGAGGCATTTCAGGGGGAGTTCTGCCTGAGCAGTGCTTAACAAGAGCGGGATGCTGCTGTTTCTAAGAGCATGCTGAGACAAATGACAACTAAACACTGGCAGGGGGTATTCTGAATTACAGGAGGAAAACTGCACTTGAGGGATGGTATGGAACTTTCCTTAAAGATGGACAGGTCTGAGGGTACCTGAGCAAGTGGGGAGCATCACGCTTTCTTATCCTGCTGGTGAGGCTCTAGGGGCACAGGTGATACAGGTCACTCATGCAGGAAGAAAGGAGAGGTCAAGAACCATCTTTTGTGTCTACAGAGTTTGTCTAAAGGAGATGCTACTGTTACAAAGTCACAGAAAAGAAAAAGATGACATGAACTTGGATGGAGACTTGGAGAAAAGCTCACCTGGAGAAAGCCTCATTGCCAGCCAACCCCCTGAGAGGCAGAGCTTCTGGGAGTTATTATTGCTCCTTCCCTCGACTGTGAACCCCACAGCACACTAAAGGGAAGGGTCCGAAGACATGTCTGAGAGGAGCCTGGTGGCACTTCCTGCTCGCTCTTAAGAGGCTTCAGAGAGTAGATGGCAACGGGTAATCTCCAGTTTCACGAGGCACCTTCACCAGGAGCTACACCAAGCCCACAGGTCAGCATCACCACTGCTGCCCACAAGATTCCACTGAGATGGTTTTATGTTAGCACATGGGCTTGAAAACCACATAAAACTCTTCCACTAAAGTCTCATGACAATGCCATCCAACAGGAACTTCACCTTTTTTTTTTAAAAAAAAAAAGTTTTCATAAAGCTTCCCAGAAGTTAGTCCTGGTAGGAAGGAACCACATGATCTTTGACAGTACAGTGAGTAGATCGATTTCTTTCAATGCTTCTGACAGCTCTACATGATTCAGGAACACAAAACCAAAGCCAAAGCAAGAAAAACAGCCATGAAGGTCTTACACACTTCAAGGGCATACCCTTCCAGATGGACAGGGGCTACTCTCCAAGGCAGTCACTCTGACCCAGTTTCTTTGCTACGAGGAGGCTTTTCAGAGATTAATCCTGGCTGGCACTCCTGTATGGCACTGACATGGCACTGGCTGTGTGGCTTTGCCCCCCCCACTTTAGGGGCTGGATCCCCCAGGGTCTGGTGCTGCATGGGAGCACCCCAGCCGTGCATCCTGCCTGAAGGTCGTGTGCCATGCTAATGCTTTGGAAGAGAGGTTGGCTCACCAACGGAGAGCTAAGGAAACACAGAGTGAGCTTCTGCCTTTCAATGCAGGGCTCTGCAGACCTACCTCAGTCATCTTTTCCCTCCCACCATAGACCACCAGTAGTAGCCCTGAAACTCCCCATGAGATTTTTCTCCTTTCCATGTGATTGGGAACAAAGCTATTTAGGTATTGTTTCCTCTCCAAAAATTTGGAAACAGTTGTCAAAAATAAAGTGAAGCTCAAACCAGTACTGCATCTTTACAATCTGTGCTAGGAAATTTAATCCCGTTTTCCTTCTTTGTTGGGACCAAGGCAATTGATTTGCTTAAGGCTTTGTCAGCGCTAACTAAACAAACCATTTGCCTGCTTTATGTGCAAGTGTCAGACTCTGAGTTGGAGTCACACAAGCAATTTTTGGAAAAAGTGGCCTTCACAGACTGGGAACTTGGAGCCTGGTGGAAACATATGAACAGTTCAAGACTTCAAACAGAGCGCTTCTAGTGTGATTTAAGATATTGGCCCAGCATGTCAAGGCTACTGCCCTATTCATCAATTCTTTGCTTTGAAGATTTCTAGCATTTAGTAAACAGTTGTACAATTTAGGGTTGTGAAAACAGCACATATGTTCCCTTGATTTCACATGGCCTTGTACCTAGAGCAGCTATGGAACACTGGAAAATAACATTTGACAAGAGATGACAGAAGTTTTAAAGAGTCATGGATACACCATAAAAAGTGTCTTTCAATCCTAACAGCTTCACAATCAAAATTTACGTTCATGTGAAAAACAGACGGTGATTGTAACCTCTCCTGACTGGCCCGACTCATTTAGCACTTAATAATTTGCATTCATAGGGAAGCTGGTTATCCAAATTAGCATTTATTTTGATATCTCATTTTTCTTTCCCAATAGCTATTCCCCTACTAACAACCTGATGATGTGTTCTACCAGACTATAAGCATATATTAAGTCTGACAAGTCACCACTGGTGTATCTCCCTTCTGCACTGTGGTAAGTCTCTACAGCAGACTACTTTGACAGCAATTTATTTATGCATGTTATGGATTTCTTCTGCCAATCATCGCCTTTGGAATCTCCTTAAAGAGCGTGTTTGCATGCCCAAAGCCATGCTGCTGTCAGCATCCCTGGCTCCTTGATACAAAGGATTAAATCCTGGCAGGAGCACATGGTCCACAGGGCTGCTCTGTGCACCAGCCTCTTTTCCCAGGAGCAATGGGATTGATCGCTAAAGGACGCTACATGCCTTGACAGTGATGGCCTTGCAATGGCTCTATGAAGGACAAAGACTAGCAGATCCAGCACTGTTCCACCCCTTCTAGCCAAATTCCCCCTGGAAAACAGGAATACCTCAGGCATTTGGGTTCTCAGATCCCAGCCCTGTCTCCACAGACTGAACCACAACAATTCTGCTACAGAAGACGACCTGGCCAGCAATGAGATTTGACTTCCCTGGGATTCTTCAACAGTCAGGGGTGTCAATTCTCACTGCAACGGCAATATGAAACCCAAATCCCGAGTGCCTGCTCTTTGCTCTCTGCACAGCAGTACTGTACGCTGGTTTTCTTTAGTAAGATGAGCGTATTTCAACCACCAGTTTAATCACAAGAGAGACTGCATTTTACCAGTAGAAGGGGTTGACCAGACGCCCTCGTCCCTCAAGAGAGCATGATCCTTCAGTGGATCCTGCCTATCTGGCCTACAGAGCTGTTAGAAAGGCTTCCAGAGCGTTAAAAATAATCTAACACTGATAAAAAAAGCAGGTCCAGCAGAACAAGGCCTGTCACATGTTCCTCTAGGAAGAAGAGTAACTGGATGACCTCTACACCAACAAGAAATGCAATTTATTCCAAATAGCAGCAGTAGCAAGATGTGATGTTGCATCTCTTCTCCCAGCAGAGGACAAAGAGGGAGAGGAGAGAGGCAGCTCTGCACACCGTGGCTTTCCTCATTAGAAACACACAGAACCCCTAAACGGCATCCCTGAAACACTGCTGTATTCTCAGCTAACCACAGCTAATACGACTTTTCATAAAGAAACCATTTCTATTTTTAGCTAGTCTCTATCACAACATTTATTTTATCCTGCAGAGGTTTTGATTTTACAGTGTTCTTGAGACTCTCAGGGTTTTACACTTTGAGAACCTACGTATTGGGATTTTGTCATTTGGGCCTGTTGGTTGGATCCCAGGGAATTATCCACATTTGAGCTCCACTTGCCTAGGGCCAAATACACTAATTCCACTTCCAAATGTATGTGTCTTGCTTGGCAGCTCAGCCTCTGCGCTAGATTATCTCTACCTACAGTTTAATTAAAAAATAATCACCCTTCGCTTCACTCATCTGGGACCAACTGCTGTGAAACACGTGCACATACATGATCGCTACTTACGTGATACACTTTGCTGGACAGAATGAGCACGGAAAAGGCTCGGAGGAGTTTTCCTGCCGAGCCTTTTTAACAAATGATCACGTTCGTTCACGCTGAGGGAGAGAAAAAAAATACACCAGTGAGTAAACAGATAATTTCAAGGTAAAAGTCAACTGTATTTAAAGTATTTGGCAGCTTTGACTTTGTCAGTATTTAAGATGGTTGTAGCATGAAAAATAATTTTCTATTTCTTTAAACAGCACATTATCAAGAGAACTGTCTAATAATGGGAACTCCCCCTTTCTAAGGCCACTTTGTGTAAGTTTACATTTAGTTAATCCATCCCTAATATTACCATCACTGTGATTTCTGGATGCCCGATGCCTATAAATTATAAATTATTATAAACCATATCAGAACTCTGACATCAAGTGATATGGAACACTAAAAAGGAAATTTCTCTTTAGCATTATGTACATGAATCATGGCACCCACAAACTTGCCTTAGAGAGGAGCAGCAAAGCGTTGTGGCTTAGCACATGGTAAAAGGCTTCTATCACACCTGCAAATGGCCTGAAGCAACCAAAGGTGGAACCCATAGTTAATTCTCTCTTCTAAAGAACACTCTCATTTTCACCTCTCATACTGGAAAGAAAACTTTCTGTCCAGTTTTTGATTAGAAACCCCTTTGGTTTACATAGCTCCTGGCAAAGACCTGAAAAATTATTACTGAATTTACAGAAAGTGAAAATACCAACTTAAGGTGAAAAATACAGTGTGCTTACAATCGGTTTAACATATGCACACAAATCACTAGAGACACTCCCCACTCTGATTTTTATTAAAAACACAACTCATTTAATCAAAAACTTTACGCTCAGAATTAACAAATGATGGCTAAGATCCTGACCTTCCAAAGCACTTAATTACATATACAAGTCCCACTAAGTTCAATGGGGTTTAAAAATAATGTAGGGCTCCAAATCTCATTGCATTGGAGCCTCAAAGAACTGTAAATATATCAGATTATTTTGAAAAAGATATTACAGTCTATTTTAGTTCAAAGTTCCTCTGCGATGGGGTTGGTTTTTTCCATCTCACCCTTGTTCCTAACACTGAAATGGAGCCAGTGCACAGAAGGGATCTGTTTGCCAGTGCAGCTCCTCTCAGTGCACCACATTTACACTGAGTTTCCATTTTCACAGTCTGCTTGTTCTTTCACATCTTTTTTCACAACCAGTAATTCCACTGGTTATGCTCCAAACATGGATACACATCTGAATGCCAACGTTGATATCTTTCTTGGATTAGATTACAAATTCACATACATTTGGTATATGGAATGGAAATCCCAGCAAGCACAGCTGCTGCTGTCAACAAGCTTACAACAGCTTTAAACAAACAACTCCCTTTTATTGAAGCAGTTTGCTAACTTCAAACAAAAAAGTAACCAAAGAATCTCTGAGATGCCTATAAGATGTAATCCAGCCATGCAGGTTTATATTCCACTTAATAGTCCATTAGGGTACTATGCAGGCTCACAGTCCTCTGTTCAGCGCATAATGAGATGTCCACAAAAGAAAGGGAAGAATCCTTCTCTTTTTCCTGTGGTCTCTAAGCTCAGACACCCAAACTAGAGACTTGTACAACCTTAAAATCGTTACAAACTGCCAGCATTACCAGACACTCGGACTCTTCCCCTCCTTCCCTTGGCACCATAGAATCACACCTGCAACAGATACGCCAGGTTGCTTTCCCTGCCAGCGGGCAGTAGTATTCCCTCAACATAAAATACAAGTTGGTAACAGATTTAGAAGCAAAACTCTAGATACCAACTGAAAGCGTGAAACAATCTTTAAGAGCTCCTGGATCATGAGATCTGCATGCGTTCAAAGAGGAAGGGATCACAGGCTTCCATTAAAACCAGGGTTACAGCATGGAAACTTCTGAAAACCTTGGAAGATCCAACTGGTTAAAAAACCAAAGACCAGCTGACTGTAAAAAAAAATCAAGTATATACACAAAGAAATCTCCAGCTGCTCAAAGCAGGCAGCATAATACTAGCATGTGCTACAAAGAAACACCAGGTAAGGGGATGGCAGGGACAAAGCAAGACATGAGATTTCTCTAACTTTTAACAGGCTTACAAAGCTGACAGCCTGCAGAATCAATCATTACCAGCGCATGCACAAACACTAGGGATGCTGTATTGTGCAGCCTCCCACTGACTGCAGAGGACTGCTGGGTAACTTGTGAGTCCACTGACTAGCAAGTGTAGCAAAACACTGTCTGAATCTACTGCTGTCTTGTGAATGAGAAGTGGAATACTTGTTCATATTCTGCAGGTAAAGAACATCATAAAGGCAGGGTCTTTCCCACCTCAGTAGGAAAATCGGAAGGTGTTTTTGGATAGATGGCTTAAAAAGAGAATCTTAAAATCAATCAAAAATATTTGTTCTAAGGAACAGATAAGCAACATCTGCCACAAAATTCTTACACTGAGAATGGAATTAACCACAGCAGCAAAAGGCAGGAGGAACAAATTCTTCATCTGCCTGTCTACCACACAGCAACAGATGAAGCGCAAAATGGTATCTGCTACAGGCCAATAATGGTTAGCTCCTCAGGCTTCTATGTGCAACGTGTGGAGGGAAGTGTGCCGTCAAGGGACTTCTGAACATGAGTGACACATTGCAGCTCTAAGGAAGCCAAAGCCAGACTATCTTTGATATTGCTAATTATAATCAACAATTTTAAAACTGAAGTCACATCTGATTTTCCCATTTGGGAAATTAGATCATCTCTATGCAGAGAAAGAAGAACTCATGGAAGAATTAGAGCATTTGTGGTTTAAGTACAAGGGATGATGAAACAGACCGCAAGTCAAGACCAGTCAAGTACTATAAAATGAGCTCTGAATACACAGAGGTAAATGGTACACAGCTCTCCTGAAATGGATGAGTATTTGATTTATCAACAGATGTCCCAATACAAGCCCTGAAAGGAAAGAAAAGCAAAGGTAAGTGGGGGTCTTAACTAAAGTGTTTGCACTGATACTGAGTCCCTACTTTCAGAAAAGGTTTTTGTCTGCTACAAACAGATAACAGAGTGAAGGCTTCTCAGTCTCCCTCACACTTTGATGCAAAACTAATGATGACATCAGACTCGCAGGCACCAGGTTAGGCCTTACTCTTAGAAATATTGCTTGTAAACCAATTCAAAGTACTAGCCATGATTTTAAGCATTAATTCTGCTTTCCAGTGACTCAGACACAGTGCCTAAGCCCTCTCATGGGGTCAAAGGTTGGCATCTTAAGATGCATCGAGGCAAAAGGATAAAGAGATCACACTCTGAATATTGGATATAGTTGTGTTCATACTCAGGACCTCAAAAATGGTGTCAGAATGGAAGAAATCACAAACCCAGGACATCCTTATGGGAGTCAGTGACCTGGAAAGTGACAGTGAAATATATTAGGTTGGTTAGTTAGTGACCTCAGAAGGGGTAAGGGAGAGACACCATCTATCTGTAATTAAATGAAGCACAAGGGGCACAGACAAAATGCTTTGAACTAAACAAATAGTAGCTTAGAACAAAAACTATAAAATATGTCCCAACTTGGAGGGTTACTATGAAAAAAATGGATTTAAAAAAGTCATTACTCAAGTCATCTGAAACCAGATTCAGTTGCTATCAACGATAAAGAATACCTTGTGCCAGGAATACCTTTGCAATGGCTTCCTAAAAGGGTCAAGATGATTTCTGTCTGCCTGGAAGCCTGCACTAACAACATTACACGAATTCATTAAGTGAATGACAAATCAAAAGGTAAACTAAAGGCAACTTGATATTTCATAAGAGTATTTTCCATTCCATGAATAAAATGACTTCCATTTTCATATCTGAATTGCTCTAAGGTGTCAACAAAGATATTAATTTTATTTTCTGTGTTCCCTTCTTCTCATCCCGCACAAAAGCAAAGAGCCCTTAAATCTAGGCAAAAAACATCTGGCTTTACACATTCAAATGAGGTGCATCAAAACAAACAGAATAATTCAAAGCTGACCACAAGGTCCCACTGGCTCATTTGCTCAAGTAATTAAAAAAAGATGAGCTTCACCACCAATTAACCTACTGAGCACTAATTAGCGTTAATGAGGATTTGCAGTACTTGGTACAGCTTGACCCAGAATGTCCTCCCGAGTCCACTAATTGGCTGGTGGCAAAAGCAGGGCTCACAAAGAAGGGAAGGTTAAAGTGGATGCAGGTGTCGCTTAAAATTGGATCTTCCCTGAGAAAACACACACATAGCCCAGTCAAAAAATAATTCAGGGCCCCCCTTCTCTTACAAGAAATGAACTCTTAAGAAATGAGTTTGTGTTTTGTTATGATTTACCAGAGGAGATAGAGAGGCACACCAAATGGGTAAAGTCACTTACTTGCCATTGGTTTTAACTTGCTGCCCTTCTAGATTATTTGGAATTCAGTCAGAAACACATATGAAGTGATCTGGTTTTGTTCTGCTTTTCTACTTGCTAGAAGGAAGAACTGAGCTACTAGTAAAGACTTACCAGGGCTGCTAAAGATGACACAAATAAAACACAGACGTACACATCCCAGCTGCTGTCCCTGTGCCTTAAAAACACACAAAGAAGTCGTGGCATGGCTCTTCCGTGCATCCACGGGTAAGCAAGACACATATGTCTGTGGGTAAGCCCAGAGGACAAGAAAGCATGCAGCTGTTTTTCCTGTCATCTGAATAGCTATGAATCCCCTCGCCCTACTGCCCGCAGGTGCGCTGTCTGTGTTTCTTCTATCCTACAGTGCTGCCACAGCATTTAGCAACAGGTAAATCATTGCACAGCTTCGTTTAAAAGAGAAACCCCTCCAAAGCTCAGGCTGAAATTCTGCCCTTAAATTCACAGCCTCCCTCCTACCCGTATGCGTTTTCAAATGGAGCAGCAGACAAACCCTTGCTCAGCCTCTTCCCTTCCACTGTCACATACTCTGTTAAACACATTGTTGCTTGAGAAGCCCTGGCTGGCCTGCATTCCTCTCCTGTTGGAAAAAACATCTTGCAACGCGTTCTCCTTCCCTCCCTGTTGTTGCTGTGCAAGGACCAGAGAAGCCGTTTTTGCAAAATATCCAATGTGGCTAAAGATGAGCAAGTTTCTGTCCCTGTCATCTTAAGCTATGGATAAGATTTTGAGGGGAGAAGAGGATACTCTTCTCTCCGTTTTTAAAATTTAGAATTAAAACATACTAATTTATTTCTTCTATACATTCCAAACAGTAACTCACACGGAAGTTTGCTGTTTCATTGTTGACATGTTTCTGTCACCAAAAGTTACATCAACATAAAATATAAAGAGCAAGAAAAAAAGCTCTGAAAGAGACTTCTCCAGTTTTGATTAATCCTAATCACCAAACCATTTAAAAGCAGATTATTGATTTTCATCTCAGTCTCTTGGTTCTCAAACTCCATTAAGTTTCTTCTAAAGAAGAAACAGAGGTTTGAGCACTATGACTTCTCCCCAGGTATGACCTGGCAGAGGGGACTCATGGATCCCTCTCCGGCTGCTAGGATACACCAAATATTCCTGAGGATTTATTCACAAGTTCCGTCTCTCACCTTTCATGCAATATAATGCTGCTTAAAGGCTTACAGCATCAGTCACGGTCCTGGTGGACAAAGAACAAGTACCATAATCCAGGCTGAGTCTGTGGCCACACCTTTGTAATTGGCCAGAGGAGACCTATTTTTCTTCCTCAGGTACTCCCTGCTGGCTGAGTGCACTCCCCCAGCACAGCCGCAGGCCTTGGTTTAACTTGTTTTCTTTTAGTTTACACTCAAGTGCATTACTTGAATTCACATAAAAGAGTTGTTAGAGTTATGCAGCGGGCAGAGAGATGACAACTAATACACACTTGGAGTAAGGAGAATGTAAAAGCAAAATTCTCGCAGACCAGGAATTGAAAATTAGAGCATGCAAATCATCTCAAATGCAAGTCACGCTAATGCTGGGGGTTCAGCAAAACTCTGTATGCTCAAATACCCACAACAACCCAGGGCTGTGGAAGAAAGGCCTGACTGGCTGAGTGAGGAAATATACCTCCATCCTCTGGGCTTTGGAGTCATGGCAGAGACGATTCACTTTCATACAGAATAGCAAAAGCAGCAACTGTAGGCTTCTGCTGGTTTCCCTCTTTCAGTCCACAAAGGGGAGATGTTATTTTTGGTTATCTAGCATTAGACTGCAGGAATGTTTTACTATGAGGTCAATCAGGGTAGGAGATCTTCTTAATTTAAAAGGCAAACACACATAACTGATAAAGAAGCTGCAGTGTAGTCAAAGGAAATCTCCAGAGCATTTCACAAGGAAGCATCTGAGGCATAAAAACAGTAGAACAAAAAAATCAGCATTTTCTTTGCAGAGTCAGCGTCTACACACGCTACTCCTTAATCACTCAGGATCCAGCTGAACTGAAGAGACATCCAAATCCATGCTCCTTTTGCATTTTTCTGTAAATACTCAGCAAGCCATCAACAAAAACCCAGACGATGGCTAGAAGAACAAAGGGTCACCAGGCACAAACCACAGGGAAATGAAGACAGAAGCGTGGCTTGTGCCACTTGCAAGCTGAGAGGTGCAAGAAGTTACCTACCAGAGGTGACTCCTGCACCAAGACAACTAGGCTTTAGGGAGTACCAAGACCTTGCTGAGGGTTCAGCAAGAGCCAACTCTCCAGGGAAGCTGAAGGTCTTGTGCCCTGCCGTGGTATAACATCTCCAGAGCTTGTTAATGCAGCAGGTCCCCTCCAGCTGCTTCCCAAGTACATGTCATAGCCACAGAGGAGAAACTCCCTCTCCCTAGACAGGAAGCAACAATTTAAGGAACTTTCCCTCTTAAGAGTTATATTTTACATTATCAAGCCAAATGTTTTAAGCATCAAATGTATCTAGATGTGTGGCCCTGCAAGACTGACTTGGAGCATACTTAAAGCAGCCATGTAGTGGTGAGCTCTCCAGGCCTGCAACATGCAGTACCAAGCTCAGCTCACAGACAGCTGCAAGTCATTTGTTCCGCCTGGATCTGAAAAGGTTGAGCAGTACACAACTTCAGCAGCAGCTCCATGGACATCCTTTGTGGTGACTGATGGCTAAAGCGGTTTCTGCCCTTACCAGTCAGTCGGAGAACCTGACAGTGCTCCCCACACCATCTCACTTCCTTCAGCTCATTTATCACATGGACCCACAGTTGAGCTGATCCAACTGAGGAGATAGGGCAAAGACAGGCCAGTATGACCATGGCGGGTAAAGAATGATCTGGGAAACTCTTAATGCAGCCCTGCAGCCACATCAACAAAACCCCACAGATCCATGACCCTCACCAATGCCCTGGAGAAACACTGTTGTTACAGCTTGTGATTCGGCCTGGTAGTGTGCTACCTCACTAAGACAGCAGCTTTCCTTTCCCATTATATTTCAGAGGTTTGAATGCAGGACCCCAGCATGAAGGAGAGCCTGCAGCCAGTCTGCAGCAGCAGGCCCCATGTCAGGTGCATGCAAGTCTACCCATGTTGCCACATCATCTTGTGCCAGCAGCAGAACCACCCTGCAATAGCAGACAGAGGCCAAGGCATGTCGTGAGCTTTAGCCAGCCCTGTGTGCAGCGCCCAGACTGTATGTAGATTTCTGGGACCAAATTCTCCACTCTAAGCCCACAAAATCCTTTTCAAGTTGGTCCTTAAAGTTGTATGGCTAAGAGTAGTACAAAGCTTTTCCTTCTGGTGGCAAGTAAGGATGATTTCTATTTGCTTTTGCCATTAACAATGTCCTAAGGCAGAAAAGCCAAATGGATCCCTCCTTTGACTCCTAAAATCACTTGGACAATCCATTCTAGCCTTAATTTTTGAGGCTGTAATTCCTGAACTTCTTTCCAAGACTACTTCTTTGAACACAAGACAGTATTTACCAAGCACCTTTTAAAAATACCATCTAAGAAAAGCAGACACTAAACATCACATGCCTCTGAAAAGCAACAACCCTAAGAAAATAATGAGATCTCTCTCTGCTTAGAGTGCCTTCCATTTCTAAGCACTGCAAATGTTAAGCATGTGTTTATGCAGTTCATTACATGGTGGGGGCAGGCATCATTGTCAGCTGTCCCAAAGCCAATTAACACAAAGCTGAAGCTGCCCATTTTTGCCATCAGCCTTTCCAAAATATGGGCATTGCCTCAATTCAAATGTCTGAGAAGCAGAAAAGGCTAAGCGTGGCTTGCTGCTTTTCAGCTATCCTCCTTTTGGTATCAGTGCTGTTTACTTCTTGTCCGTAAGTGCCTCACTTTGCACTTACTCTAGTGGGTGCTTGGTCATATCTTCTACAGATAAGGTGGCAATACAGTTGCAACTGTAACATTCTTTTCCTACTCACTCATTTTTTTCAGAAGTAGTCACCTTGGAGGTTGAAGTTTTCCATGCTTGGTCTCTATGTAAAGGGGGGTTTGGTTGGGGTTTGTGGTTTTTTTTTTTTTTTTTTTGTTTCTTTTTTTTTTTTAATCCAAACTTTCTTTCTGGTTTAAAAAAAGTCCACTTACATACTTTGACTAAAGTTAAAATGACTTCTGTGTTCAAAAACTCTAAAGTCCTCCTATCAGGTTTTTTCTTCCTTTTCTTTAAAGAAAAAAAAGCTAAAGAACAGCTCAGGGCAACAACAAAAACTGATGAACTTTGAAACTGTCTGGATACAATTTAGAGCAAAGCTCAGGATATTTGGTTGATCTGCAAAAAATCAAATGGCTTTTCTTTAAGCTTTTAAGGATTTTATAATTGACCACTAAAAAGTTAATATCTAGCACAACTTTGGTTTTCTTGTCCTTGCTACACGTAAATTCGTACTTTATTCTTTGCCACGAATCAGAGGCGTGAATGCAGGCTGTCCTGCCCCTCTTCTGAGACGGGGTTAGCCAGCAGAGGAGCTGAGGCAGACTGCTGAAGCCATTAGGCTGGAATAGTTGTTGTGGAGCAGTTCTCCTGCTGTGCAGCCTGGAGGGAAGATTTCTTCTTCTCTCCCCTGTGGAGATCCCCGGTGCCCAACCCAGTAACTCAGGATTAGGCATCAGAGAGAGTGGCCCCTTAATCAGTTTTAACTCTCATCTTGTTATGTTCTCTTTTTTCTAATCTTTCCTTTCAATTTACAGTTTCATTTTGGCCTTTGTGCTGATACTGTACCTCCGTCAACTTTGACTTTGCTAGTAGATTTGATCACAGCTCTAAATCCTTCTCCAGGTCACCAGGTTTTAACCCTATTTGTGCACTGGATCTCCCTCCAGGTTACGTGATAGGCACAATCAGGATGTGAAATAATTAATTGCACAGGAGAAGGGGCATGTCAGCTCCAACTGGTTTGCACTAGCAGCTGAGCACTTGGGTCCCCAGTGCCACTGGGAGCATGATAACCCCCCCTTCATCCCTCTGGCCAGCTTCTGAAACCCTCTCTGCCGTCTGTTCCTTCCCACCTCTGCCCCACAGCCTCCCCACTGCTCAACTCAGAGCAGAATCAAACCTAGTAATTTCAAGTGCCTCACACACAGGGGTTAGAGATGCCAGAAATTAACAGTACATATTAAAACAAGGAAATACCGTGATGATTCCTTACTGATATGGGACAGGAGGGAGAGAGAAAGGGAAAAGTGTAAAATAAAACAAAATTATGCATTTTCCACCTACCATACACAAATGTTTACCATATGGAATCAAAGAATTTAAAAAAAACACTGATATAATTTTATGTGCTTTTTGCTAGTAAAAGGAGTCTAATATCTTTTTACTAGAAAAGCTGCAAGGAAAAATCGTAAATATGCCAGTCACTTTGTTGTGTATGCTGGTGGAGAAATCTTGCCTTTCCTTTCCAGAAATGGTGTGAAGAACATCTGGAAAAATTGATAAAAAGACTCTGAAACCTCAAAACCAAAATACACCTCTGCCGTTTTCAACCCCAATTTACTCTCAGCTGCACTGGATGGGCCAGATTCAGACCACAGTCATGCATATCCTGAGTAAATGCACTGAAGTCAACACATTCATGAAACAAGAACTTGGCTCCAAACATCCAATGCCGTTTAACCAGTTGAAAATACAAGACAGTTTGTTTCAAATAAGATTCATTGTACCTGCTGATGTGAAGGGGCCTTACTGGCACGGTCTCCCTATTCAAGTGGATGCAATTTGAAATGCATCAATGAAGAGACAAAGTGCTTTGAAATATAATGAGCCCAAGCCTTGTTTCTCTTGATCTTAATGAAAAAGCTCGCCTCTTCCTTGGGGAACCATGAGATCAGGTCCTCAGCTCATTCATGGGTTTGTTAAGACAGAAGTTAAGTCTGTTTTACCATTTCTGCTTCTGCCGGTGTGAGGCTGAGGGCTCTGCTACTCTCAGCTCTGTGCACAGCCACAAGCCTGAGTCAGGTTTCCCACATTCTCCTCTTGCTCCTCCCAAGAGACCTGTGGAGTGGGCAAGTCTCCACACCTGCCTGTGTCAGCTCACTGATTACCCACTGGGTCATGCAGCTATTGAAATGAGATAGACATCTGCCCTCACCCACCAAATAAAACCGAGGCTAAGTTAAATAAGACAGCTTGCTCTCAGGGTGAGAGCTGGTCATGCACATTTCACTAAAGCAACAGAGTTAGATTGGTGAAAAGCACTTAAATGAAAGAGTCTCCACCAGTGGGTCTCCTTGTTGAAGACAGCATTTCCCCACAGTCTCTCCACTCTCGTTTTAGGTACACTGAAACAGAATTTGTTTTATGAAATGGAGATGAAAGAAAAGAGGTGGCAGCGGGCATCTGAAAGCAGCAAGAGTAAAATGGCATATTGAAAAATGCTGCGCAAAAGCACGCTGCAGTGCTTCCTCGTCACTCGCAGGTATACCTCGCTAGTTCTGTAGTCACTTCCCTTCCTCTTTGTTGAAGAAAAGACACTGCCCTCCCAGATTTCTGAATAATTCAGAGAAATTCTTCCCAACACTTCAGTGATGCAGGCACTTTTCTGCAGCACCCCAGACAGGCCCTTCAGCTCCTTATAAAATACGTAAATCGTGAAAGCTACACTGTTCCTCAGTATCAAATAATCTTCTAATCCCAACCACCAACCAATTAAAAACTGAACAGAAAAACAACCAAAAAAGCTACTTTCAAAGGGACCTCTCTGGCAATTCCAAGACAGAGAAGCCCTCTGAAATACTGTCGCAAAGAAGGTGCTGCACAACTTTGCTTGCTCTCCATTAGTTGGCCAGTAGAGCAATAAAGTGACATGGGTTTCCAAAGTAAAGTTTGCTTTGGTCCCTAATCAGGCTTTACTCCACCTGAACTCCTGCTGACTTCAATGAGAGGTTAGGTGGAGTGAAAAGTGAATGAGGACTTGAAGATCTGGACCTTTATGAGCCAAGATTTAGTTGTAAACTTAAAGACACAAAAATCTCTGCAGCTGAACTCAATGCCACTTTTGAACACAAACCTGTAGAAAAACTGTTTGTTTTCTTTGTGTAAATCTTACATGTTAACATGCTTAGGTCTGCTAGGCAGGTGTCTCCACATGTCCGTATTTGCTTTGGCACACGAGCTGCCCCTCTCACCTCCCCAAATTCATGTAAATTTAGTGTTAAATCCTGCCCTTTGTTACATGAGAGTGCCAGGGAGCCCCTCTCCCTTCCCACACCAAGGCTTGCTCAAATTGCAGCTGGGCTGGAGTCCAGCCCAGCACCGCTGGGTGCCGGGCTGGGGAGGGCAAGCGCAGGTACTCATCTTCCACAAGCAGGCAGGCAAGCATGGCATGGGATCCATCGCCAGCCCCTTACTGCACACCCCCTCCTCTGCTTTCTCAAGGTCTTTCTAGGGTTGCCAGTTTTCCAGATACTTGTTTCCCTGCAGTCATCCCATCTTCCATGGAAGATAAAGTCTTAGCTGTCCAGATGAGATATACAGAGAAATGAGAACATGACCCTTTACAGCTCAAACCAATACACTTGGTATAATCTCCAAGAATCATTCTAATGTTATTTGGAAGGTTTTGGGGAAGCAGCTGTAGTGCTCAGGGGTGCTGACACTCTTCCCTGTGCAGACCAGATGCTCCCTGATTCTACCACTTGCCTTGCTGTTTGCTCCCTGCCATTGGTAAGGCAAAAATCTGCACCTGCTTTTTTAGATCTATACAAGCAAATTCAAGTTTAGAAACTGTTCAAAGGGGCTA
The DNA here is from genome assembly GCA_031468815.1 of Morus bassanus. Lineage (NCBI taxonomy): Eukaryota > Metazoa > Chordata > Aves > Suliformes > Sulidae > Morus > Morus bassanus. The sequence continues at coordinate 22,322,927 of CM062568.1, forward strand.
AGATTCAGAAGGATGCAGTGAGCACTAGTGAAGACTTTTTATTAAGCTGGAAAAACGTGTCTAGCAAGAACAGTTGGCAGGGTGAAGACCTTCTAAGACGGGATACGTGTATTTAGGTTTGAAGTGGCACATGCAGATCTCCCAACACTCCTTCCCCAAGTGCAGTGAAGACCCAGCTGCAATCCTGCTCACATTTTACAGAAATTCGACTGAGCCACAGCAAAGTGTTGGCACCCTGTTGTGCATGTCTAGATGCACTCACTGCTTTCGGGGCTTTGTGAATTGCTTTTTATTTAGCACATTAATCCAAAACATTCAGATCTTGCACCTCATTTTTTGCCTAAGGTCTAGGCAATGATAAAAGCAATTAGCTCCCTAAATCCTTCTCTTATCATTAATTGGGTGTGATTTTTTATTGTTTGTTTGTGAACAACACGGAACAAAAAGAGTGTCCACTATGTGGGCCAGGAACATAGACCCTGGTGACAGCCAACCTATCTTCCACAGCTGCCTGAACAAACCAACACCTAATGGATATGTTTTCAGGAACATTTCCAACCAAGAGCTAACACTGTTACTTGGAGGTGATGGACGGACCTGCGCAGTTTTAACACAGCTCTCCACTTTCCATTAGAAATGAGGAGACTCTGGTTACTTCCCCTTCCTGCATAGTGTCACATTGCCAGAAATATCCCAAGAGCAGTGGGGCTGCGGGCAGAAGGGGAGAGCAGCGCACACGACTCAGCACTCATTTCCACCAGCTTCAAGGACATTTTTAGAAAATAAAGAACGTGAACCAGAGAGGCTGTAACTGCAGAGTTCCCACTCTGCTTCTTTCCCACCCTCACCCTTCCCTTTGGACAAGCACATGATTTCTAGCAGGTGTGAAAGAGCCAGGAGACAAACAAAAGAGATAAAAGACAGAACAACTCTGAAGAGCACTCAGGAGGCCACATCACAAGCACAGCACACCAGCTCCTAGCAGGCAGAGGCACTCTACCATTATCTAGTTCACAGATGGACCACCCAGAAAATCTGGGAGCAATTAGGAAGGAGAACAAACAAATGCATGGAAAGAAGGGGGGAGGGAGAATGGGAAGGAGGGCCAGAAGGGATTCCTTACATCATCTCCATGCAAGCGTTTCGAGAATGAAGTGAAGCTATATGGAGGAGGAATGCGGATGAAAGAGTTTGCAGTGAGAATGCAATAAAATAAAAGGCTATGAAAACATGTAGCATATGAATGAATTACAACATGGTCATTAAATTTACAGAAAGTCAGGACAGTGTGTAAACAGAGAATAAACCCATCAAGTTCTTGGAGACACATATACCCGCATATAGACAGATCGAATGCTAACTGTCTCTCTTACTATTAACAGCATGTCAAGCCACCTTGCAAGAGATTCAACAGGCAAAAAGCTGACTCAATCTCCTCTCTGGCTGTCAATAACTGGCACTAAATACTGGCAGGAAAACACAAATGCCACGAACCAACAGCAATGCAACTTTACACCTTATGCATGGATAAGAATCACAGCAACAGCCAAGGGGCTTGTACTACCAGAACCGCATGCCTGGGAACAGCCAGTTTTCCACTGGCCTGGATTACACTTGCCTGCCATCTAATCAGTCTATCAGTCAGTACCTCACAACACCAAGTTACACCTTTCTTGCCTGGGAGGCTGACCTGATTTTGGTACCAAGTGCTTTGGCTCCAACTGACTTCGAGGTGTCTGCTCAGCCCTCTAAAAACAAGGCCCATTTTTAATTAAATGCCTGATTTCAGGTATCTTTGCTGGTTTTCATTGTGGCACAGAAAGTTGCCTTTGTTGACCAGTGCTGCAAAGTTTGCTTTTTCTTTTTAAATAATTTGATGTACAGTTTGTGACTTTTGCAAGTGAGCACAATTTATAAACTGTGTTTTGTAGGATCCAGAATTTACAGCAGAAAAACAACTCGAAATAAAAACTGAGCGTACCAAGTGTTTTGAAGTGATCTTAATCAATAACTCTGTGTTTACTCTGTCTTGGCCCCTGAGAAACGAACTCTGGTCACTAAGCACATCTTATAAACACATTAAAGTTCACACAAGCATTTTTTTAAAGCTTTTCAGTTTACTATAATCTTGGTAGACTCACTCCCTGATAATTTTCCCTAAAACCAGTGCTTATTAACTCACAAGTTCAGCTGAAAAATCTACTATCCGCTTGTCTTAGCAGCAGCTACAATATGGCAATTAGTTTACCTTAGAATAGACATCAAAGGCTCAAAGGATGACCCTGCCCCAGAAGAACAAAATCTTTTAAAAGCCCCATTCCACTCAGTTTGCTAGTTTATAAAGTTTGCTAAAATCCAGTTTAATGATCGTGTAGTTTCTTAGCAAGTCATGTGGTGCCATATTGTGTAAGGAACAGAAGAGTTAGTTCTAAAACCTTTTTGAACTTGGGGAGCTTTTCCGACCAGCTGATGCAGAACCACATTCTGAGATGGTAAATGAAACTGTTGGATGCAAAAGCCTCACTATGATTTTCTTTAGCTTCTTTCAGAAGAGACAAAAGTTCCCACACAACACATACTCTCCCTTTACAATGAAAGATTCAATAATACCAATGTGTTCAAGTCCATATGGTGTGGATATAAGGGAGAGACACAATGAGAAACTGAGAACCCTGAAAGCAGGGGCCTGTAAGCTGCAGTGGAAAAAAGCAAAAGCATAGAAAAAACCCTTAAGGTGAGACTGAATGAAGTTGTAGGGCACACCAGATGAGTCAGTTCTCCTTTTAGTTACAGTCTAACTATCTTCATATCCTCAGTCCCAGACAGTTCCCTCCTCCCTCCCCAACATGGTTGTCAGACTGATATATTTTTTTTTTTTCTTGATGACATACAACAAAGTCCTTTTAAAAACAGTCTGGCCCAGTGGCCAGGTAATAGCACTACATGTTACCAGGCAGGAGACTGAGCAGCAGTTTCTAATACAGCCTCACAGCAATAATGCAAGAGAAATGAAACTAGAAGGGCTGATTTTGGTGGGGGCAACAGACATATATGAAAAGGAACAGCAATAAATGAATAATACAGGAGAGAAACCTTCTTACCCTGTCTGGAATCAGATTTGAATAGTGAATGAGAAATAAGGAGGGGAGAGGACAAGAAGGGTCTGTTTTAATCATTAGCATAGACTTGCCCCACCTCTTTCCATTACTATCACGAAGCATGGCTTTTCCCAGCTCTCTCGTCTTCGTCTCTAATTCCTGAACTTGCTCCAGCAAAGTTTTATGGTAGGTATGCTTGGCCCTGTACCACAAGGAAAAGACAAACAGAAAAAAAAAAAGCCATGTGAACATTTATTTTGCTGCAAAGCCCCAATTTTACCTCTCAGATAAGAGGTACACGGCTTTCACTTGAACGATTTGGGAAATAAGGCACAGTGTATGAATGTCAACCCAGGTTCACAATACCTGGGAAATATTACATAAGAAGTGAGAAATCAGAAGGACTTCAAATTCAGTGGAGCTTGGCTGCTTCAACACAACACTCAAAATCTAACCAAGCAGCAAAGCTACGGGACTACGGAGACCTGACACTGCTGCCGTGGGACTGCTCAGCACCCGGGCATTCAGACAAAAGAGCTGGGATTCATTGAATATTCATGGCACTAAAACATGATCCCACTCTCTTTTGAGCTATGTGTGGCACTGTTCTGAAAACCTGAGGAGACTCTCGATAATAATTGCCATTCAAGCCTTTTTATTTTCATTTATCAGTCTCACATGACTTGGAAAGGCACTTCTCTCCCCACTGAGCTTTCAAAGTGAAAGTAACAAGACTGGCTGTGTCCTGTTTTCTCGGCTCGGGGATTCAAAGAGCAATCAATGTACCACACGTGCAACCAAAATTTGGAGAGCAATATCCCCCATGTAGAGACTTGGGCCTAATTTTTCCAGTTTCGCCTACTGCTCCAGTGCTATTATACCTAAATTGCATTGCTATAAGGAGAGAATCCAGTCCCCTCTGTCTTGACATGTACAAAGCAATAATACAAAATGCAAGCATCTTTCTCCAATGGTCAGTTTTTGATCAGCTTCCTCTTTTGTGTCACTTAAAGGAGGACAAGTGTCCCATGAGATAATATTGATTTGCATGTGACTGCACAATAAGCCTGAAAACAAGATGGAGCCAAGTTGGCTGAGGCACCACTTGCTTCATGGCATTAAAGTAATATTCTTCAACTCTAGGGATGGCAAAAATTTCTTTACAAGTTTTATAAAAATCTTACAAGCAGATACTATAACCACTGATGTAAAACAATGTCAAACTCCCTCTAGCAGAAAAATAGTAACTGCTGTATATGTAATTAAAATATAATGAAGATGCATTTATTTTTTAAAAGCATAATTCTTTCTTATTACTCCCTCCATGGGGAATAAAAAACAGAGACCAAAAAATCTTTGCTGATACTATTTTAGATGACAGCGCCTTGATATTAATAGTAGGTTATCCAAGTCCTCTGGTCTTTGTGTTGCTGAATTAGGCCCCAAATGTCTCCAAATGAGAAGCTAAAATAAAAACTACTTTTCAGAACACATCTGCATTTAAGAGGGGAAAAAAGAGAACAACAAAATATGAAGCATAGCAAAATCTGTGGGTAAAGAGTAGCAGCATGTACTTAGACAAGCATCCCATTAAAACAAACCACCAAAGGTGTATGATTTGCAAGGGAACATCAATGTACTGTGATGGAAGAAAACAGTAGCAAGGATATTTTTAAAATGCGTAATGTTTCAAGAATGTGAGATTACCAATAGCTGCACAGAAATTAATTAGATTCAAGCTCCTATAACTAGTTAGGCTAATGATTAGACTGGTCTCCTCTTTGAGGAAAGGAAACTATAGTGATTAAAATGAGAAAGCTTTGAGCTATTAATTCTTTTAATCTTTACAGTTGACTTCACTATCACACTCTTTAATTTCAGTAAATACATTGAAATTTTGACCTTGAACTCATCTCTTACCTTTTAAAGAGGCTGTACTTACTATTGCAAACTTGAAGACTGAGCATGTTTGGAACTTTTAAAATCCTTTATAACCAGTTTTCCCACAGACAAGAACACAGAAATCTACAAGTTACTCAATCTCTCCCAAGGTTCCATGTTTATCTTACCATACACCATAAGAGATAAGAGATGTTTTTCTTTTCCCTTAGAGTGAATACTGAATTCAAAATTAAACAGGATGAATCCCGAGCAACAAAGCCCAATTAGTGCAGCACAGCACAAGGAGACATTGCACTAGTATTTCACGATATGGAAAAAAATACTGTTGTCCTGAAGTTGGGGGTACTGAAGTATTTTGTAAGTAGTGTGAAATGATGAAATATACGGGCTCTGCTGTGGCTGGGTATCCATAAAGCAACAATAAACCCGTAGGTAATTGTTATGCATTGAGTCATTCCTTCACTTGGAAGCAAGAGCATCCATGGAAGAGTCAGTAATTAAGTATTTATAAAAAGGGCCTGAGCTAACCTATCCATGTGGTTCTCCAAAAACAAGATATGGTATTACATCTGCCTCAGAGTCTGGGCTTGCTCCCATCAAAGTCAACTGCAAATATTCCATGGACTGCTGGTAACAGGACTGGATACTTCATGACTCTTTCACAATAGCACATTATTAACTTTTGATACACAAAAATAAAGGTAGAATTCTTAGCTTTTACCTTGTACTTTACAAGGGGCTCTACATGCGTGATCAGTCCTCAATAAATTATGAGATCTTGTGTTCGATGTTACTGTTCAGCTGAACTTTGATGTGTTACATAAAGACAAACTCACCTTTCCCTCACACACTGGGATATTAAGATCATGGACCATAAGAACAGGCAAAGGGTTATCTTGGTACTTTGGGTGGCCCCTCCCCTTCCAAGTCAGGGAAGTGCATGGCTTCACTTCACTGCCCTAAGAGGATATTTAGGGGGGGTCAGGAGGCCAGAATCTGCCAGCCAGAAGCATGGTTACATTCATAAACTTTTCTTGAACATGATGACACCTCTACTCTGGGTCATTATTTTAGAAGTCTTGTGCTCCAAGGACTGCAAGCATGTGCAAGGACAGGAAGAGCTCCTCATACCTTCCCTCTTATTTATGCTGCGGAGCTGGCAAGTGCAACGTGCTTCTCCCACCATGGTAAAACATGTACATTAATATTTTGGTAATGATTGGAAGGTGCAGGAAGTTTTTCACTGTAACAGTAAGTATTGAGACACCAATTATTAATAAATTATTGCCTAATTTTGCTGGAGTACACTCTGTATTTTTATGATTCCCACATAGCTTTGTGGCTCAGCTGTTTCGAGACTTCCTAGCACTGGTGACATGTATTCAAGTGACATGTGCCAACTGTGAGGAAGCACACTCACCTTACAAAGCCCTGTTCATTTCAATGGTAGCACAACTGGGACTTTCATAAAGCAAAAATCAAATCCAAACCAAGCCACTGAATTCAGGGTAGTGGACCAAAGTTAACAATGTGGTATTACAGCCGAGTATTAATAATAAGCTTCCTTCTCTTTTTGAAGAGAGTTTTCTATATTTCCTTGATGCAGTTAAAAAGAAAAAAAATGTAAATAAAAAAGCCTGGAGCTGCAGAGAACATGGGAGATAAGAGGTGTGTTGACAACTGTAGCCTGTGCAACAAAGGGAACATGTAGAACTAGCTCTTGCTTCCAGCATTACAAGTTTTGACCGTGGATGCAGCACAGCAGTTTAGAAACAAAGATTTGTACACATTTGAAACAGACTTTCCTAACCCTCTTAACCTTCTTCCAGGCAAAAACTCTGTACCGTATTTGTGGTTTTCTGGCAGTGTTTTGTACTGAAATTAGGCAAGTACCTTTTGGGTCACACGGATGCTCCTTCTGCGGACATATGCTTCATGTCCAAAAGAAACTGAAAGGGATAAATTCCATGACTATGAGAAGTCAGAGCTGCTGGAATTTTACAGCCAAAACCAGATTCTGCTGAATTACAGACAGCAATGTGGTGTAACCACTGCTGTGGAAATCTGCCGGCTGATTTCCAGAGGCCTTCAGCTCAAGTTTTGAATGGCAAGCTTCTTGGAAAAGAAACAGACCTTTACTCCTTCCATATGGCAGTGCTGATAGCTGTGTCATTTCATTTATCCTAGTTAAAATGTTAATGGTGTTAATTTTTCAGTGATGAGTTAAAAAAAAACCCAAACGCCCCCCCCCACAAGGACTGCTCAGAGAATAGATTTTTTGCTTAATATTGGTAGGAGCCTGCTGTTTAAAATCTGCTGGGAAAATACACAGTATATCAATCATACACGTTTGTCTTGAGAGCTTCACAATCTCTGTACATTCTTGATCTGAACCACTGAAAGGACTATGTTGCTGAGATATCTCTAAGAAATATTAAAGAACAGTTTGAGACAGTAACAGAGTTTTAAATGAGTAATAGCTGAGGATGAGCCTGCCTTAGTCTGCCCTGTTTTACAATTCTTAAGTCATTTTTGCCAAGAACTGATAAGAACAGAGGACAACTTCAGGATATTCAACTATCACTAAAATATTTCAAAAACTAAAGCGTAATCTTGGACGTCTAAATATATATTTGAAGCCTGACAGTGCAAACAGTTCAGCTCTTACTTAGCTTTAACCACAAAAGTAGTCCCACTGACTTCTAAGCAGGTAATTTTAAATAATGCCTAACACAGGAGCAGGGCCTGTTATGCTAAATGAATTTTAAGATTTTTTTTTTTTTTCCAGAGCTTTAAAAAGCAGGTCATAGACACAGCTAAATATCTAAATTTAAAAATTTTGGCCTCAGCTTTATAATTGTAAAGTAATTTTCAATTGGAGAAGTTTAATGAATGTAACAAAAAACCCTCTAGTGTACTAGGCTATTAAATCATAGTTTGGCCTGAACAGAAATTTTACATTATGATACCTAGTTTTAACTTTAGCAGTATAGTTGATGAAAATTAAGCTGAGGAAGAAAATAAGAAAACATTTAAGAAGTACTCACTGACTGGTAGATCTGCCTGCTACTGGTTCAACTTAGCTGTGCTATTAACCCCATAGGAAGAAAAAATGATTTTCAGATATATGCATATGACCTGATTTATCCTTTAATGCCAGTGTTTGAAATGTGCCTGTGTTTGGGAAGCTTTCTGCTTTTTTCAGTATTTTCTGCATTTCTCAGTAAAGAAGACTGGTGGACATGGCTGTGTTAGGTTTACAGTTGGACTTTATGATCTCAAAGGTCTTTTCCAACCTAAATGATCATATGATTCTAAGAATCCTCCTTGGCTGACTGTCAGCTCATTCCTGGAGCAAAGTGTTACGTATTACGATGCTTTCACTTTGATCCTTTGTGACAAGTGACAAACTAACCTATACTCCCTCTTCACTTCAGCTAGGATCTGCCTTTTTGCCCCAGAGTTGGAATGCCCTGGGTCCTCCTTGCACGAGGTTATTATGTATCCATGTAATAAAACCTTCTTGGTTGTAACACAGCTTTCTAAGGGAAAGGATGAAAGCTTTGGTGCTGAAGACGCTTAAAAGCAAGCTGGGCAAAACACCTGAAATTCTATATGAAAATTATACTCCTGCATTTCAAATTGCAATAGTAGAGAAGGTAAGTTGCTTCTCTTAAAATCAAATCTCTTGAAATTGCTTGCCTTCTGCAACACTTTGAAACCACAGAGTTTTGAGAGAAGGGGATTACACAGGCTTGTACTTCACAAGGGTTGTTCCTCCTCTCTGGGCAGGGAAGGAATCATTAAGACTTTACTTCAGCCACAGAGTGCAGAGTATTGCTCTTCTCTCAGTTAAGTCTTGGAAGACCCACTGTTGAAGGAGAACCTAAAGAGCAGCTGACAAAGAACCGGGAGCTTACTGGGTATGGATTAGAGTGCCACATTTTTACTTTCTACCTAACCTTAGCCAAACTGAATAAATAACTTGCTCCTTTTTAGGAATAGGAAATCTCTGATGTCTGATTTAAATTTGCCTTTAACTAAAGGATAGACAACACAAATAATCATAAGACAACACACCTTCATTACTCAGACAAGGCTGCCTCCTTCAGATTCAGGACTAACCATTCTCTCACACTGCTGGTTGCACTGGCAGGTGCGAAATGACTCCAACTTCACCCTGCTCAGAGGTCTTCCAAAAGAATATCACCATTTTGCATTCATTGAAAGGCTTTGTAGTTCTTTACAGAACAATATTGGACTGGACTACATGTACATACAGAAAAATTCCTCTAACACTGAGAGGACTGGTTCAGGACTTACGCTGTCCATGCCACGTCTTTAACAAGGCACGCAGTGGGCACGAGAAACAAGCCAAACCAGAAGTATCCACATCTTAACACCATTCCAGCCTGTGGAGAAAACAAACAAATAAATCACGAATATTTTCAAGCCATTACATGTTAAGTGGTTGTTTACATGGAAAAGGCAGAGTGATGGTATCAAACAGACACTGCATCCATGATCTGGGTGATGTTGAAATTTGGTGGTGGGGGGAAGTCTCATCAACCCTTAGCAGAAATTAGGCCTATAATTAACAAACAGCAGCGGCATTTCTCATTGCGATCATTCCTTATGATCTAAAATTCCTTAGAAATTTTCAAAAAGTCAAGCATTTTGACCAAATCCTCCACTGATATTAATTTGTGGATCCAGGCAGACACATTTTCACTCATGGAGAAGTGCACCATAAGCATATTTAGCTTGCACTTTTAACTTTCTGTTGTGCCCTTTGCTTACTTCTCTTTCTACCCACTATATCTCTGAGCAGCATCAAACTAGCATGAAAAAGAAATACATTTCTCACTAAAACATTTCAGTCATATTCCACTTAAATACAGCACTTCCTGTTCAAACTACTGCTGCCTGAAACCCAGGGTGGGAAAGATTCACTCCTGTCCTGCAAATGGCTTTTTTTTTTTTTTTTTTTTTTAACAAAGACATCAAAGTTTATATTTGCATATTTCTCATTGTTGTAATGCTTTAAGAAAAAGCTCAGTAGGATTTGAGAAGGAAGATATCTGGAAACCCTGCAAGTCCCAGCAGACACACACAGTTAAATAATAAAGTTGAAATATAGCACTATTTACACAAATGCTATTTTAGGTCTTTAGAATCTTTTACAGATAAATTAACACTGAGTAAGGCCCTGGTTTGCTACACAGAAGACTTGAGATGACCTCACCACCTCTTGCATGCACACACAGAGTTCCCATAAGAATTGTTTAAGTTCTCTAGTACATTAGAAACAGAAAAAATTTTTTTTCTCTAATGACTTTTGCACAGCACACAACTAAAACGGGCTGAAATGTGTCAACAGCATTTCCAGTGGCTAGCCACATTTTGCTCTCTCGCCAGTTATGGAAGCTGCCATATCCCTTCCCCAAAACCTTTAATTCTCAATATTTTGCATGCCACGTACAATACACACACACTTATCTAACGATGTTCGTGTGCTATGTTGCCAAAAGCTGCAGGGAGCCCTATACCCGTGGACACGGAACTAAAGCAGCTGTCTCACCAGCGTAACGCAAGCTTGGCTGGCTCAGCTGTGCCTCACTGTTGTAGCACAAGAGAGCAGCAGCCTGCAGTGCTGAAGCATCAGAGTGTTTTACAAACACAAAGTTGAGCTACAGAACATGGAACCAAACAGAACATCTACTAGCCTTGGAAATACACTGTGAGAAGGCAAGATTTGTAATTATACCCTTTGTAAGGTTCATCAGCCATGGTTGATCACAACAGAAGGAACTTCCACCATTCACTACAGCAAAGCTTTAAAACTGAGAAAAGCCATCGCATTGCATTGCCAGGGTGTCCACCAGTAGCACCCAGCAGCCTCTCCTGGTGTTGATCTCTGTTCAAAGTTGTGCACCTCACAACTCAAGTCATATTTAGCAGCAGCTTGCCCTTGGATTGCCAAGTAGTGAGTACTCCAAAAGCATTTTTCACTTTTGAATGTTAAATCCTCCATGCTGTTGCTCGACTGACAGATCAGTGGTAAATCTTGTACTGAAACTAAGAGTGAGCTAGACTGTGCTAAAACATTTATGGACACTTTGCCACCCACACAGACAGTAAGCAAAAACATTCCAGTCCCAGAAACAGCTCTCAGTTATTTGTGAGCCCTCATGCCTGCTTTCACATGAGAATGCCAGAAGCATACGGGCAGTTTTGATCTATGCTTATTTAAGGAAAAGGATATACAGGAATAAGAGGGAAATCTTAACTTTATTGTAAGCCAAAGAGCTGAACTGTAATAACAGAGTGGCAAAACATAATGAGATTTATCCTCATGCTTTGCTTTTCTTTGGCTGTGACCCTGCAAGTGCTAGCAGTCTAATCACATCAGCATTTCCACTGACCATCCTTCCATTGCCTATGCTAATAAAGGCTAAAAAAGGACCATAGTATTCTATATGCATTTTCTGCTATTTTGGCTTCAAATATTTTACGTTCCACTTTTTGTTTTTCTAGCTGAAAGCAACTCAACACACTTTTAATGTGCAGAACAATCTGAGTATGTGTTCAGCAGAAGTTAAATGCTATTATTGTTGTTATAAATGTTGACAACTCAACCAATGGCTATAAATTTGGACATCTCGCATGTCAAGCTCAACAGCAAAAAACCTCAAGCCAAATACTTTTTGCCTGCAATTATGCATTTTACTCAAGTATTATTCTGTCCACAAACTGCACCGTAACAGTAAAACTATTCATCTCATCTGAACCCTTTCAGACACTCACTTTACTACTGGCAAGCCTTTTTCCATACAACCCTCTCCAAGATTTTACTCCATTCCTGAGCTCATCTGGATGTTTTCTTCCCTGCTGATCTCTAGTTTCCTCTTGGACTTATATGACTGCTATGCTGCATGACAGTGAACTGGGTTGTCTTGCATGCACAGCTCTGAACACTGTGTCCTCTCCAGCAGGGTTACACCACCTGCTCACAGGACAGGAGCTCCTCAGCAGAGGATTCACTGGAAACCACCTAACACATTCTGGGCACATCTACAGACAGCATTTTTAGGATATTCTCCAACTTGTGGAATAGAGGCCTGGGTTATGAACAGAAGCTATATAGTAAGAACACCTATATATCTCAACAAAGCCTTCCTCAGGCATCACAGCTGTTGCTGTGCTCCATTCCAGTTCTTCAGCTATTCATGACAGCAGTGAAGGCAGTACTACAATACATCTTCAGCGAAACACAGCATTCCCATATCCAGTCCCAACGAATAACACCCTTCAGCTATCAGTTATTTCCCCCAGATAAGAAAAGCAGAGCTACTAAACAGGAGCAATCACAATTTCTTTTCTTTTTTTAGAAGGTCACAGGGAGGAGAAATAGTTTTTTTAAACAAATTCAAAATTTGACCAGCTCTGTCACCACACAGGCCCCACGATACGCAACAAAATAATTTTTATTGTCTACTGATGTAAACATTAGTGACTAGCACATCCAAAGCCAACTACCAAAAACCATTCATCACATGGCACCCCAAAAACACTTGAGACTAACGCAAGTCCTCCTGCTGAAGACATTGCAGCTTAAACTGCTGCCATTGGTAGACTGTCTTCCAAGCACTGACGAGGCTGCCACAGTAAAATAGCTCATTTTAGAGGAGTGATAACATTTGTTAAAATGAAAGAATGGGAACAAGAAGAGAAAGAAAAAGCTTGGCTCCAGTTATTTCAACTGAGGAGCAAACAGTTTAGGCCCCAATACCTTTAACTTCTCGTAAACTGGTTTCGTAAGGGTGAGTACTTTATTTTTTTTCTTTTAAACACAGCAAAAAAAAGCAATAGTACTGGACATCAGAATGACTAGGAAGATCTGCTCCATACTATTATTTTAAAAAGCTTAAGTTTTTTTTTGTGGGGGGTTGGTTATTTTTTTTAGTTTGTTTGAAATCAAGGACATGCTTTACACAACCATATCAAAACAGGGAATAGGGTGTAAAAAAAAATCAATCTTAAATTGCAATATGGAACAAATATCAAAGTCTTTTCTCCATTTTACTCTTCTTTCCTAGCATGCAAATAAGCATAGTTTTCCTTTTCCACCAATAGGTGGTGCCACTATTTTCAGCAACAAATTCCAAGGAGAACAAGGCCAGAAGTGCACAGGGATGGGAACTCAGATATCCAGGCTGTTTTGACATTCTTATCACAGCATGGTTAGACAACAGCTAGGGTCCAGTAAATGATTCAGACAAACCAAACAAGGGTCTCAATCATCTTAGGTCATTCAAGACAGGTGAGACAAAATTTAAATTCATATTTTTGAGTAACAAAAGCTTTTTATTACTTCATATCCTCATACACCCATGGATCCTAACTCTGATAAATGGACAGCAAAAGTATAAGATCGTGATGGAAACAGCTGGCTTTATATTTACAGTGCAACAAAAATTGTTACTGGAAATGTGCCTGGACCCTGATCATAGCTCTCTCCACAAGGCACAGATAAGGACCCAATAAGCTGCTCAATTATGGTTTCATGTTCATTCAAATTCCAGCTTTATACACTAGGGATCCAAGTCCAACCTGCAGCCAGGTGATCAGTCAGATCACTTTGGTCCCCACCAATCAAACCTGGATAATAGCATGGCACTGCCTTAGGTAGCACTTGGGCAAGGAGGAGACAGGAAGAAGTAGGTCATGTCATTATTGTGAGGGTTTCACATATAACAGCACAAGAAATGTCCACTGCCATCACCACGATACTATTAACCTAGACATCTATAACACTGAAGGATCCAGCTGGCTCAAGACATGTGGCTGGAGCTGCAAGTGCAACTCTAGGACCCTTGGCCCTGCTGCTCTATCTGCATTGCCTCAATAACCAAAGCAGAAAGCAGTGCATCACCAGCAGGCAGTTAACCCCATCTTAAGGCAGTCTACCTAGTGCATCTCAGTTGACATCTCTGCCAGCACCTCTCCTCCATCAATTCTAGACCAGTGGCTTGGTCTGAGCACACTACTTGAGAAGGACTACAGCTGAGGCAGGGGAATCCCAGTTGGTCAATCTGCTCCCATCTCACATTTGGCAAGTCACCTGGAAGCATGTTTGTTATTCAGTTGGTGAGGACAGTCTTTTTCAAAGCCTGCCTCAGCCCACCGCTCTGAGGTGCTACTCCTTGGGTCTCAAGTCTCAGCCAGTTTCCCACCAATGACAGGGTGCTTGGACAAACAATTCCACTCCATTTATCCTGAAGTCCCAGTGTCTCACTTGATGGCATGGTATATGGACAAATATATTAATTCTCCCTGAGACACTCGGGCATTAACACTGCGACACATCACAGCAATGCTCCTACTTTACTCTGGAAATGCCTACATTCCTGGGAAAGATTGCCTTTCATTTGCTCTGTAGCAATAGGGCTGATTCAGAAACTGCTTTAAAGGTCTAGGAAATATTTTCATTAGAAAGTTAAACACACTCCATACCTATCTTGAAGTTATTGCATTTTTGGTGATGTTACAGCTTAGACATCTTTACTGCAGTTAGGTTGTTTGTTTGTTGGGGTTTTTTTGTTGGGTTTGTTTTTTTTTTTTTTAATTAATGCTTTTCATGAGTAAATCTGAAGTTTAACTTCAGTAGGAAGAGAATCCATGCATTAAAAAAACCATCACAGATTACGAACAATATCACTGTTCAAACTCCCCTGCAAATATCTGATGCATTTATACAGTTTGAGACCATTACCCAGCTTTCTCCCACATTAAATGATAAAACAGCATTTGTTAGACTGAGTCAAAACCTCCTGCTATTTCTATTAGCTTATGTGGAATGAATGATCAATATCTCCACCCCATGCTGTTATATTGTACAAAATACACAAATTCCATTATAATTACTGTATTCTACAAGATCCTTGAAGTGCTACAAATACCAGACTCACCTTAAAGATCATATACGTTAAAACCTAAGTGCAGAGAGATGACAGGGTTTGCTTACGGTCACACAAATCAATTGCAGAGCTGGGCAGATTGCCAAAGTCCTTCAATTAAATCATACTACACAGAGACTGAGCCTACTGGAGCCCAAGTATGAAATATAATCAATATCCAAGAATGCCATCTCAAGGCTTTTCCCTGTGCACACTGGAACATAATCTAGCCTCAACATGAGTCGGTGCTTAAGAACTTTTCCCCCCAATATAACTGTAGCCAGCTCTAGGCTGGACAGATTTACTAGATTCAGGGCTGACAGGTGTGATCAACAGATTTACCAGCTCCCTCTTCAACAAGCATCTTGGCTGGAAACGTTCCTAAAGAATAAACCCTTTGGGTTAGTGGCAAAGTGTTAAAAAATGAGGCAGAGGAATTTGGTTTCCCCTCCTGCTTACAGGACTGAGAGTCAGGAGTACCTCAAATGAAATCAGCGGAGCTCTACCACTGAAAGGTTGGCTGGATATTTCCATGTCTGAAATAAAGATGTGCAATGTTTTCCATAATGTAAGAGTTTTCATTCTAAAATGACTCAGATGAAAACAATGACCTCACTGGCTGGCTGGATGTAACACAATGACACATTGGTCCAGTCGCAAACCTATTTCCTCCCTCTCCCAGTCTCCACTCATACAGCTATATCCCCTTGAGGGCAGTAAAAGGAGGAAAGAAAAAAATCAGATACCTTACTCAAATATTTTACCCCTATTCCTTAATTTCACCAGTCATACTTAAAACCACATGGAAGTCTACAGTAAGAAACCTATCCACTGTCTAGGTTCCCTGCCATAGTTATCAAGCTTATTGGTAATTTTAATGTAATACCTAGATAAAAACGTAGGAAGGGAGGACAGGATCAGTACTTCGAGCAAAAAGAAAAATGCTAACACAATATCACAAAGGCATGTATTTGGCATTCCTAATAAAGTCCAAGATATTTTGAGATAGAGGTCTCAAGCAAGCAGCTTTTCATCAAAGAAGTTGCTAGTTAGGATGGTTAAAAGAAAGCATGAAAATACAAACTAAAGTGCAGAGAATCCAGAAAAATATAATGGCAATTCAAAAAAGACAAATCACTTGTTTTAAGTTCTTTCATGATCAGATAATTCCAGGAATTGGCAATACAAAGCTACAAAACCAAAAATTAATATCTTCAAGGGGCAGGGGGGAACCCCAAAACAACAACTTCCCACACACTGCCATGATTTATGGAGAAACTAGTTAGAGCTGTAACACCATAGGAGCACAGTGAAATCCTCAGATCTTCTACTCCCTTCTATTTTCTTGTTAGGAACTGTTTTTCCATAATGGAGGAATACTGCAA
This sequence comes from Morus bassanus, assembly GCA_031468815.1. Taxonomy (NCBI): domain Eukaryota; kingdom Metazoa; phylum Chordata; class Aves; order Suliformes; family Sulidae; genus Morus; species Morus bassanus. The sequence goes on from CM062568.1 coordinate 22,339,271, forward strand.
GTTAGCAACCTATTTTAGTTCTATTTCTTAGTGTAATTTACAGAAATTAACATGGATACACAAATGAATATATCATTGGCCAAATGTGTCCCAAAGGTGCTCTGTTTTGCATTAACTAAAAACATATTCTACGTATGCAGCCTTGCCTGAGAAAAAATTACTGTATCTCATTACTTAATTAGTATACAACACTACCAATTAAACATGGAGCCTGCCTATGTTACTCTCCATTATCACTATGATAGCAGAAAATTGAGAAAATTAATCAGATGGTGCTTAATTTAATTTTATGGTTCACTGGCAGTGTAAACTCTGATGCAATTTCATGTACCCTATAATTTCTTTTTCATTATTAGTTACATTAAGCTTAACAAAAAAATGTAAATGAATGTTTCTTGAAAGTCATTTGGAGAAGACTGTTAGTTAAAAAATTAGTAGTAAAATCATGCTCCATGTAAATGGATATAAGTGGATTCCTGAAATTTTATTAGGGAGCACAGATCTCATTAACCAAAGAACCTTCTCCTTAAAGTGGATGAAATACCTCAGTAAATCTTTAGGTAAATGGCACTAAGTACTAATTTTTCTTCCTGGTTAAAGAAATCCAAAAATATCATTCTGTATTAGTCTGAGCTCCCAAGCACAAATTAAAATAACTGCATAAAAGTAATTCCTTCTTTTACACACATTCTTATGGACCATGAACACCTTCAAAAAAACCTGATGCAGAGGACACTGTTGATGGCATCCCAGATTTATTTTTCCTTACCCGAGTCAGATGTGATACTACTGTGAACCGTAAGATAATCTAAGTTTTCTGAGATGTCTCCAATTAGATGGTTGCGCAACACAATATAATATTCTTTTATTGCAGTTTAAGATGAACTCACACTTGAGGATGGGGAAGAGTAGGCCCATGAGTAGCTACCTGATGATGGGTGGTGACCTGCCATGGTGCTGTAACTTCACTAAGCCCAAGTAAAATCTGTATGAAAGTGTGCTTTCCACCACGAAAGCAAAGACACTCTTACAGAATTTTTTTTTTTTAGGGTCTTCGCAGTTTTTCTTTCCTTCCCCCTCAAATTAGAGCAAAACAGGCATGAATAGAAAGGAGAAAGTAAATCTGAAACAGTAATTCTGATAGACCTGAAAATGAAACAGTTTGTTTCGTTCACTGTTTCATGCACTTCAGTATAAAGTTCTAATCTGCATATAAAAAGAAATTTATACTTTACATTATGTTTCTTCTTTTAAGTCATGTTCAGCATGTAACCACTCTTGTTTGTTGCCTGTAACTTCTTCTGTGCAGTTTTTAATAGGAACCACTCTCGTAGAGTAGCTGCCCTTATTTAATAACTGTGACTTTATCATGAAAGCTTCAGGGGAAAGAAATTAAATTTTACAGAACCCACCTTTGAATTTAAAACTCCAAGGGAGTAATTATGTTTAGCAGAAGCTGTTCCTTGCCAATGAAGATAAAAATATTTGTACAACCTGCCAAGTTACAACTGTCCTACTGCAATAGCACTGGCTTGCTCACACAAAACATTTGTTTCCAGATACTCCCTCCTCCCCGGTATTAGCAACGTAGCATCCCTGAGTAAAAAGGTGCTCTACCAAGAGTAAAAAAATCACTTTCAGGAACCGTGGTCTTATTCCACCTCTACCACTGTTTCAACGGTATGAATTTGGGCATGTGTCCTAACCTCAGAGAAAACATATAAAATATGATCAACCTCACTGGAGTGTTTTGAAAATAATTTTTTAAACAACCATTTTAGTAATATATTAAAAAAAAAGGCTAATTTTCAATGTGAGTGTCAAATAACACCTCCCCATCTCACATGATTGTTTTACTCACTTTTTTTTAAATCATCTTTGAAGTCTGCATTTATTCCTTTTCTATTTGTTTTGCCACTTAGTCTATCTTTCTGCCAAACACTTTTGTGCTTTTGTAGACCATCTCGAGAAGGGGGATTAAAAAAGAAAACATAAAGCACATTAACTAAGCTACAGTATTAAATAGTTCAGGTAAGTATAATTAGGTATTTATCCACTCACCTGGACCATCTAAACAATTTTGCCTTCTGAGTGAAGCTGCTGGCTAAAACTCAAGTTCTGCAGCACATAAAAAGACCTGGAATGACCAGTGGCAAAACTTTCATCAGTATTAGTTCAAATTAGGTTCTGCACCTTGTCCCCGCATTTGGCAAATAAGTTGACTGTGGCAAGACTGCTACTCTCCAAAGCCCTAATCCAGCAATTTAGATGGGGCATGAAGACAGCTGTGCCTGCAGGCAGCTTGTCACAAAGTACTGCAACTCTGCATGTGGTTTGCTGCTTGCAGTGAGCTACAGCATTGGGACCCACAAATGGAAAAGACCATGGTTTTTTATAATTTGCTTATAAACTTATTTCCTGATATGGTTTGACATTAAGTTTACTGGGATAACACTATTCCCTGGGTCTTACATCTTGGAGATTCCTTTATAGCTCGAGAATTCCAGAAAATGGCTGATAACCACATAGCATGAATTAGATCTAATAACTGCAAGGCTCAGAGAAGTAGATCTTTTCCATTTTTTCAAACTGGGGTCTAGGCTTATAAATCAATGAGCAGGTTGAATTCTTACCAAAGTCAATAGCAGCTGAAAGTAGATCAGTTCCATAGAGGGGGCTCTGCATCCTGTAAACTCAATTTTATAGATCTTCATCTGTTTTCAATCTGTTATGGCAATAGTTGACTTGAATCAGATAACAGTCCTTACTTATTCATGTTATGTTTCTCCAGAAAGAGTAGCTTACTAGCTCAGTCACTATATATTCACTTGGGATTTTATCTTCACTCAGCTACTATACTCAATGGTTATATTCCTAAAGCATATTCTGAAGTTTTCTTTACCATCATATTGTCTCTCTGGAAGGCCCTAAAGACTTTGGGTTATTTCAGCATGACTGCAGGTCAGCTCGAACCAGTGGAGTCTTACCACAAATGGGTACTTTTCCCCATAAAACCTTGGTTCTTTGCTTCATTTTAATTCCCAGAGCAATTTATTTTACTGCTTGAGCACATAGGACCTCTTCATACAACCACCACGTCTTTGTGCCTTGTATTATCACGTATGAGATACATCTGCAGTCGTTCCCACCATGCCTTCTTGCCAAAACCTGGAGATGCATTCTGTCTCTCCCTTATTCCTTTCACTCTTTACTGAAATCTTCAAAACAACAGAACAATAGATGGTAGTAATAATTTACATGAATTCTCTTTTCCACATCACAAATCACAGTTACAGATGCCTGCTCTGAATCTGAATAATAACTAATAATAAATAACTGAATTGCAGCCAAAAGTTAGCTTCCTGACCCACAGAGATGCCTGACAAGCCTCATGGGTAATGCGGTGCAATATTTTATGTTTGTAGGGGACACCTTATGCCATGGCAGATCTTCTCCACCGCTCAGTCTCGTTCACCTTGTGCCACCCTATTTTTCCCTAGATGGCTAATTTCTGAGCATATGACACGCAAAACACAAGAGCCAGAGACACACCTAGCAGCTGAAGACAGACAGTCCCACAGGAAACGGTCTCTTAATCACAAAACATTGGCAACATGACAAGGTGACCACAAATGCTAGTTCCAGGTGAAGAGGCTCTCCTGGATGCCCAGGCCCAGGGCAGGCAGCACAGCTGCCTCCTGCCTCCGCATCCCTTCCCAGCAAGGCTGACCAAGTGGCCTTTCCGCCAGCAGCGCGCGATGTAGCGCTACTTTTAAGAGACCCATATTGCCAGCTTCTTTGTTGGGAAGAACACTGTAGAAGTACAATACCATTTGGTGCACTAACTTTGTTTTATTATATTGATTTATGCTTTCCCTTTAATTAAAAGGTACCAGGAAAACATTTGTTTTTGATTCGGATACTCAAACCCGCCGAGACCCATTTCAGCCGACTCCTCAGTGCAGGTCTAGCAGGCCCTGTCTGCGTCTCCACAATGAATTACTTCCGCGAAAGCACAGACCGAAAGCCTCCCCGAATCCTTCCCCCTAATCCCCGACATCTGTTCTGCGTCCCGGCCGGGCCGCGGCGGGGACCCGCCAGCGCCTGCTGTCAGCGTGGCCGCAGATGAGTAAACACACCAGCGCCCATGTCAGGCTGCCGTGTGATTTCAGCTGAGAACTCCGGACGTGGAGCACGGTTCTCATTTAAAGCATTCGTAACGTCGAGGAAACACCTGTTAAGAAACTATCCAAAATAAATCTACCATGAGTCTTTTAAGAAAGAGAAAAAAACGTGATTGACAGCAGCAGTACAAGATCCGACAGCAGCAGAATTCAAAGGCCCATTACAAACGCTGACCAATTAAATACATAAACAGCACCATTTTTCATTGCAGGGTAACAGTTACTATTTCATTTCTCATCTTCCACTTAAAATAGATGCTCTTCACACTGGAAGACTGAAGCATGACCTATTTTGACCTGGTTTATTTTCTTCTGCGTGCAAAAATCCTATGATGCCATGTTGTGTGTAGTTTTAAAAGAAACACTCCCATATGGTTACTCTTTAAAATCATGTCAGCAGCATACCATCACGAACAGTTTTAAAATAGTTTCTGCCTGGCTCGTGAAAAAGGTGGATAGCGATATGCTGCTTAAAGCCTGCAAGGTACAGTAAATGAAAACCAGTAATTTTAGAATTAATGTTAAAATAGTAAAAGTATTGAGATTTTTCCAAAGCCGTATCACTGACATCATAAGCAAACCACAGTCTTTCAATCTTTGAGTATCGGAGATAACTGGCATTTTTAAAAAAGCTTGCCAGCAATCTTTTCACTGAAACCATTGTTTTCCCCCTTTAGGAGCTCTGGAGGTTTACCCAGGCCGATGGTGGGGACCTCCCCCTCCCCGCTGCGTACACATCTGACCAGCGACCACACTGCGGGCCGCTTACTAATGACTGTGGTATTTTTCAAGAACACTTAAGCACCTTTGGAGCACGGGTCACACTGATGTTCAAATATAACTAGATCAAGTATTTTGCAATATGGTGCATTTCCCAGTTTCTTTCTCTCCAGGGCTCTCTAGCAAGAACTATGCTGCTTACCAATTTGAGCACTACACCATGCCTGTGAGATAGGAAATCTCATTTCTCATACTGCAGGTATGGAAGACCAACACTCATAGCAATTAAGGCAACTTTCCCTACCTCACACAGCAGTTTTGGGCCAAGAAGAGGTGAAGCCAGCTCCACCAGCAACTTCCTTGGAAGGCAGAATGCCAGAGGCACAAAGTGCCTGCAAAGGGGCACCCATGACCCTGTTGCTGTGTCTACACCAGAGGAGAACAAGAAAAACTCCGGGCATGGCACAGCGGGCTGCACAGGATCTCTTGCCTGAGTCAAACAGGCTTCCCCACTAGGCAACCTCTGTTTATTCAGATTTCCAAATTCTGCTTGGTCCAGCTCAAGCTGAGTCTCAGAAAATAAGGTACCACAGGATAAGTGGAAAAGGCCCTTACACAGGAGAGTAACCAGTTAGGTAACACAGAACCAACAGCAGGACTACAAATGCAGTGTTCTTAATGGAGACAGATCATCAGGGGAGTCCTACAGATGTCTGTGCTACAATTTGTGCCAACCAAGACATTCCTAGATGGCGTAGGAAAGGGGTGAATAGCAATGCAGCAGTTTGAGAAGATAACATCTCCCTCAGAGAGCATATAAAATAATAAAAACTAACCAGAAAAAGAATGGCAAAAGGACTTTTTGTGCAATAAAATACAATTGAGTATCTTTAATTAAAAAGTGATAGACATGGAGAAAGTGAGAGTAGTAACAGGCAGCTAAAGTTCTAAGAATGCAATCCTGTTACCCAGCAGTCCAAAAGAGCAAACTGAGCATTAGGACTTATTAGGAATGGGAGAGAAGAAATCTGAACATTTTGCTGCTATAAAAAAAACCCTGTGCTTCATCTACATGCTCCCCTCACTCCCAAAAGGACACTGGACAATTAGAAAAGGCTGAGAGGAAAGGCAACAAAATAATCAGAGTACAGCATGGCTTCAATATGAGTAAGAACGAATGCAATGACTTTCCTTTTTAAGAACATGGAGAAGAGAGAGACTATATAAAGGCCTGTAAATACAACAGTGGCAGAAAGCAGGTAAACAGAATAATTGCTTCTTCCTTCTTCCAGTACAAGGACTGGGGACAGCAGATCAGACAGCCAGTGGCAAGTTCAAAACCAGTTAGAGGTAATATGCTTTCACGTATATAGTGTGGGATTCCTGCAGGTTGTTGTGGACCTGAGAGTGATCACATTACTTGAAAAGCTTAGCTTGAACTTACAATTACACTGGTTCCTGGGAGAAAAACCCACTGAGGTTTAATACATACAAAAGTATTGTTTCTGTGTGTTGAAATCCCTGAGCTGCTTAGGGCTGGGAGACTACACCACAGAAGTACCATTAAATTCTTTTCTATTCTTATACTCTTCCTAATCATCTGCCACTGGGCATTGTCATAGCCGAGACAGTAGGTTAGATACCTATATTGGAACCAGATACACATTATTTAGATTGCATTGGCTGGAGACTGCAGATAAAGGAGATACTGAGAGCGCCAAGTAGAAAACATTTTTTTTCTCTACCATGAAATGAAATCAGTTGGGCAAAACTGAGAGGATACGTAACAGTGAGGGGCCCAATCCCTTGACACTGCACTGACCCCTACCCATCACCTTACTCTTACGTCTCCCAGATCCCCCCCTGCTTCCTCTGCCTTCTAGAACCCACTCCTCTATTGCTCTCACATTAAATTCTGTAGTCTCATAATTTTGCATTCATCCTTCAGGCGGTGACACTGAGACCCAGCCTGCTGGAAAGCCTGACTTGAGAAGATCAACAGAGTTGATAGTTCTCTGGGACAGTCACCAGCCATTATCAGGGGTGCTAGTTCCCAAAGACAGACGCTGATAAAAAGCGCCTGATTCGTTTCTTCTAACCCACCACACACGCATAAGGTCTTCTGCATGGGTACCTAACAGACATTCTAGTTAATAAGCCCGTTGTCTCAAAATGGGGACGATGTGGCATAATTACACACTACTACTTTCTCCCTCACTCTCAGATGGGAGAAGCTAAGGACCTATGCACATAAGAGCTGGGATTTGACTAACTCCTCTCACAGCGAGGCAAGGTAGCCATTGGTCTCAGTTGCAGGAGTTCTTCAAAGCTTTTAGTTTTGCTTAAGAGACAAGTAAACTAAACTGATGATAAAGCAACGTGCATTTCAATCAAGAAGTGAAAGGGAGAAAGATAACTCATGCATTATGTAGATAGAGCTCCTTGAAGATGATGTTAGCAGAAGAAAACCAACACCAGAGCGCCAGGCTCTAGGGCTCAGCTCCTTCAAAAGTGACAAGCTTTCAGCCCATAAACCCACACATGTGGCCAGCTTGCACTTTGCTATTAAACTTGTGCTGCAAAGTTCCCTTTTCCAAGGCGTACATGAACACAGCTGCAGAGATATAGTCTTGGGTAAATACTCAAAAGAGCATCATTGTATCACCTCCTCCTTACAAACACATTTTCAGCAGGTCTGGGGCTGGCCTGATATGAAAAGCAGTGCCTTGGAGCACATTCTGAGACCCCAAATCAAAACCTGAAGCTCCTTCCTCTCCTCCTCCGGAGACAGCCACACACACACACAGAGGAAGAGAAGGGTGCTGAGAATCTGGGCTGAGCAGGAAAATGCTCACAAAACAAATCCCACAACCATACATAATTGAGTAATCCAGATTTTGGCTTACTCAGGTTTATGAGAACCAAAACAGCATTTTAAATGCCTATTTTTGCTTTCCTTTCAGTTTAATTAAGCTTGCCTCAGGCTTGCAAGCCTATTGAACTTGAGACTTATTTTTAAGATAACTGATCTGGAGAGTTTTCCTACCTGCTCTGTCCTTAAAGTATGCCCCAATTTCATTCACTCTCTCTTACTGTATTACCACAGGCTTGACAGCAACAGAGAGATAATATCAGAGGAAGAGACCTTTTTTTATTTTTTTAACTAGGTGATAAACATTAGCCACACCACATAGTATCAACCTCACTAGTAGACTCAAGGGGTCCTCCTGCAAGGCTCAAGATTAGGTGAGACAGGAGTCTTTACTTCTAGGTTGTGCTTTTCTGTTTCTCTCTTAGCTTTGAAATTGGGGCTCTCTGAAAGGGCTCCTGGCTCCCACACTAAGCCCATTTGCTACAGGCAGCAGAAGCATTATCAAAGACCTCATTACAGTCGTCAAAAGCTGGAGCTATTCTGCAAGTGACAGGAAAAATGTGGGTTTGCAACACCAAAAAATGCGTCCAATAGCTTCTCAAGTCTCCAAAGAGGCCAGGAATTTGCCAGGAAAAAAATAATCCAGAATACTTATGTTAAACCTCCCCCCTCCCCCTTCCAAAAACCCCTTAAGTCAGCAGGGAAGTATTGTTGAAGCAGGAAGGATTGCTAAATTCAGTATAGCAACAAGGTAGGACCACGCTAATGAAGTCATTCTGCTTTTGCACAGGCAAAAAAGGATTATAAGCCTGTGCAGCAGGAGAAGAAAAAAAAAGATATAAATATAGCTCTGAAGCCAAATATTTCAAAGAGGGAAGAATCTAAAACTTTTTTTTTGTGCTGTTATTACATTCTCGATCATTAACCAAACAATCCAAAAGGATAAAATAGATAAAAACATGGTGCAGTGTGGAAAGGAGGATATAGCTAGAGGAAGATTTAGAGCACCAATTCCCTGTTAATGGTTCAGATTCATTCAGATGGGAGACGGTCCTAAAGCTCTAGAGATTCACACATCCCTGCCTCAATTCAAGGCACTAATAACCAATCAGTAGTTTAGATAAGACTCTATAAATATTTAAAATTTTTAATCTTTTGAGTGCCAAGAATAACATTTCCCATCATGTCCTTGCCTTTCCCACAAGCAACAATGATGAGATTTCTCATCTGGCATTGCTGGCACCAGCACGATGTCAGGTGGTTTCAGTAGTGGCAGTCAATTAACTTAAAAAGTTACATCTAATTGATCCATTTCCTGCTCTGATAAACAATTGTAAACAAATACTTCTCTTCAAAGGAGGAGCTTTGTTCACAAATTAAAAAAGGAAAGGGACCATCTGAATCATGCTAGTCATGGCTGTGTCAGGAGTTTTATTATAAACACTATTTTTAGGGCTCTAAATGAGTGTTGTGACATTAAATATAGCGAGCCAAATTCTTCCCCAGTTTAATATGACAGTGGTGCTTCCTCACACAAGTCTTTGCTTTTTCTTTTCCTAAAGTCATCTATGTTACTGACAGCAAAATGTGTGTATATTTACATTGTTTTGATTTTGCTAACCCATATTTAGCCTTTCTACTTTATGCTCATTTTTGGCACAAGAAGCTCACTACCCCCCTTCACTTATACTTTGGTCAGGTTCAGCGTCCGATTCCTGCACCACAGCAGAACAACAGCCCTTGCAGAAAAACAAAAGCCAAATCACTTCTGTTTCTGTTTGCAATTCCCATTACAGACAGACACCCACCCCCACCATTTTGATAAGCGTGCATTTCACGGTCCTTTTCCAAACCTTTCAAAATGTAGCCAGCGAAAAATTTCAGTATAAACGTTAGGCTTTTATGCTGATTTGAAAGAGACCACAACACACACAGTTACTTGCAGTATGTCAACTCCTCCACAGCCTTTACTGAAAAGCCATGCTACTAGCTATACTTCACCCTGCCCATTCCCCCCACCATCTGTAATTTTGTTTCCTTATCCACAGAATGGAAATTGTGATAAAATGATCATTAAGATATTTGCTTGCCTCTAAATGATTTCAGATCCAATGATAAAACATGCTACAGAAATACTTAAGTGTTTTTGCTACTACTGTATTCTCCTTTGGCAGAGCCGGAAATTCTTAAATTTAGGGCATTAAAATTGCCACTGTCATTTCGTTAGCAATTTTACCTTTTGTTAAGGTAATTAGGAAAGTGCAGTCTATTGTACTGTTAATTTTGATATGGTCACATATCTTAGTTCAGGAGTTCAAGCCCACTTTTATTAAAATGCACAATTCACACATCACTTGAGCAAAGAGATCAAGTGATTGATTTCTACACCCTGTCAGCTGCTATGTCTGTTCTGACAGATTCAGGGTGTTTTCACACCCAATTGCCCTAACAAGGTTACAGTCTGAGACAGCTCTTATCATGCCAATAAACTTTCTGAAATTGATCCTAGCACCATATATTGATTACGCATTTTCAGGAGTTAGGTGCCTGCTGTTGATTTTCCAGTCCAAACATCCTGTGTTTTACCTGACACAGTTTTAAAGATAGGAAATCAATCCGAAATGCAAATTGGCAAACTAAACAAAATAACCCAACCTGGTGTGCCATTTGGTAATCAAGTTCCAGGGCATGCTCATAGGTACAAAACATTTCCTATAAGCCTGGAAAGACCATATCCAAGCTATTTTACCACAAAACCACAAGCTATTTTACAGCAAAACCCCTGCATTTTATTTACTAAGCTGAGAGCTTAAGTATGATAGTCCAGGCCTAACACTGTCTGAAACTGCAAATTCTAGAAACCGTAAGTCTGGAGAACCAAAACAAAATAGCTGCTTACAGAAGAAGTGGTTCTCTGCAAAGTGAATTCTAAACAGCAGAATAAAGGTGTACCTATTTATGTATATATATACACACACACACACAGAGAATCAATTATGAAGCATAACTGGTCATCAGAAGAGAAAGCACTGAAAATAAGCAAAAAAGAAATGAAACGTTAAAATAATTAGCAGACATCAATCAACTCCAGGAAAATAATATAGTAACAAGACTCAGTGCCTTTCACTTGACTGGCAGTGTTAATCAAGTGCAAACGAGAGGACTCACTGTCAGGTCAGTAGAGGGTAGGATAGTATTCATGTCATTACTATTACAATAGTAATGTTCCTTAGAGAACAAAGAGGAAAGTGTAACGCAGGGGAGCGCACGTACTGAAAGAAACTGGTAAATGAGAGAGAAGAGAATCTGGAGCCCTCCAAGGCTAAAACAAATACAGAAAGTCCAGAAGACAGATGTCTCTCCTTCAGGGACATCACTGCTCTCAATTCCTAGCAAAGCTTCTGCTATTGAAAACATACCAGTCTTCAGTTCAATCCCACTGACGGAATCCAGGTTTTCTTAACCTTTCCTTACTTGGGGCAGACTCCAGTGCTTGCTTAGATGTCAGGTTGACGCTGGTAGGCTTCCTGGTTAGGCCTGTCTACACCATAGTTATTACAGTGTTGCATGGAAAGGCTTAAGATTTAAATTAGCATATTCCAGCAGTTGCAGCTGATCAACTAAGTGTTCAGGTGTTCAGAAAGTTTGATGTACCTGAAAGCAGGAGAAATCCCAGGAAACCATTGCCTAGGGAAGCCAGACTGCCTAGGCTCTTTTCTGCCGTATTCACAGTTCATCAGTCTAGAAGAAAGTTCCCCCTCTGACAGGCCTTCTCTCCAACTGATGACAGATATTGTCATTATTCCCCCAGGACGACCTTAATTCTTATAAGCATTCAGAGAACAACAACAACAACTTCACATATATGTGGGAATTAAAAGATACACGTTTCCACCTTTTTTTTTTTTTAGAAGTTATAAATGGAAAAACAAATACCAATCAGAATAGCCCTATTTTCAGCAAAGAGCATTATCCCCTCCTGACTCAAGACATCACAAGAACTTGTAGACCTTTTTCAAACCCACAAAGAATCCAGACCAAGAGATAAGACAGCTCAGCAATATTACTGTCAACATCAGAACATCTGAAAGAAATAAGGGTAAGATCTGAACCACTGTAGATTTTCATATCCTTCGAAATGTTACTGACCCTGGCAGCCTCAAGCCATCAAAAAGTTCACAGAACAGTAAGTACTATATCCTCAATTCTTAGCAAGAGGTAATGCAGATATCAATGAGGGCTTTTAATGGATTATCCTTTAAATACATCAGGTCCAAAGGAGGTATTCATATAGGAAAATTAGGCCCAGAAATTCAGACTGAATAGAAAGAGGTAGACCTCTACAAATAAAAACCCAAGTGAGAACCAATGCATGCCTCTGAACGCTGATGCAGGGGTACCATTAAGTCTAAGGGTGTGTCTGGGCCATGTTCCAAGTCTGTACGGGGACGAGACACGAACGTGCAGGTGACATTTCCTGCATTCTAGTTTTCATGCAAAAGAAATGCTGGTGCATGGGCTGGAATGGAGCCATGGCTTGCTTCACCATGTTCCTGACCTGGACAGTCAGGCTTCCCTGCAGAGCGCTCCCAAGAGTCTGCTTAGTGAAATCAAAGAATGGTGGAAAGTCACACGGCTGCATTCTGTTCAAATTGGGATAGCTCTTGCTGTTGTAATTCATGGATCACCACTTTGGATTTTACATAAAAAATACAGTGAGAATGAAAAATTTCCTAATGTAGGATTAAAGTTAATTTGGAGGCTGCTAAGGCCGTTTGACTGTGATGATAAAGACTGAAATTTAAAAACACTGCCTAGGATACACAGAAGAATTACAGTATGGAAAAGTAATTAATCTTAGTAACCCAGAAGGAAAAAACAAAAGGAAACAATAAAATAAATTAACACTGGTGATCAAATAACTTGAAGTGCTGCATAAAAGAACTGGTCTAGAAGGGTATTTATAAATTGTTCCCCTTTCTCAGAGGGCAACTAAATACCATGCTTCTGAATAGGAACGAAAGAGCAGTCAGATGCTGAAACAGATGTATTATGAAGAGAGCTAAAACTAATAAACTCCTCATCTACAGCTTAAAGGAACAGAAGGAAGTGAATTACAGGTATTAAAAATGCAAAACCAGAAGTTCAGTAGAAAAGCCAGATAAACTGCTGGATAACTGGACAGCAGGGCTGGGGGAGTTCCAGACAAGCCTGGATGCTTCTTGATACAAAGATCCTGTGGAGAGATATCAGTGAGGCTAAGAGCCCACAGAGCTTGAAAGGCCAACAGAGGAAGAGGGGTCAGAGAGGCAATTAAACTAATGCAAACACAAAAAGCCCCAAGACCACACAGGTTTTTCAGTAGAGCTTTATAGCAGAAGACCTGGCATACAAGGTACACAATCTCTACCCACTCTATCTGACATCTCTAGAAAGCGCAGAGGATCCCAAAACCAGAAGCGAGGCCAGTCTAACAGTACAAAAATAAACAGACTGCTGAGTTTTGCACAGGCTAATCTTGTCTCTGAGTGGAAAAAAAAAAAATCTTAAAAAAAAATGTCCTCCCCAGAACAACAATAAACCATGTGGACTGAGGAAGGATGGTTAAGTAACGGGGCTTCCTACGGAACAAACCATTGAGGCTCAGGCATGGGCAGCCAGGAGCTATGTAAGCACAGACGTGAACTGGTAGCAAGGCACATGTAGTATGGAATTAAATATACTAACACATCTAGTCTACTTCCAGACTGGTGCTGGCTTCTAACCCTATGCTTAACTGTTGAACCCACAGCTGCTCTACCCAATCGTATGTACATACAGTAAGTGAGGACATTGCACAGACCACAGTAATGACAACACGTGGTTGCTATCTCTCAAAGGCTTATTGATGCTTACAGAGTGACCTTTTCTGAAAAACTTTTTTCTTGAAAATGAGGTTTAGAAACAACATCAAGATTTGCATAACCATATTAGATACCCACCACCTCCATCCCCCAAAATTAGCAGAGTGAAATCCAGAATAGCTTAACTACGAAGAGGAGGAAGACACAGGTGTCCCTGATTTCCTCTTTTGTTATTCATCTTGAATTCCTGTTAAAAAAAAAGCCAAAACAAGAACAACCCACCCCCCAAAAACTCCACTTCCAATGTAACAGAAAGTACGACTAATGAAAGAGAACATAAGCTTGTGCTCTATTCACACAGTCTAATACTCACGTTAGGCACATTCGCTGACTTGTATTATGAAAAATGTGGATGAATTTTAGTAACACATTAAGTTGTAAGGTTTCCAGTTCTACTATAATTTTAAGTATAAGGCTGAAAGAATCTGTAATTGAACAGCTCCAAGACAGACGAGAGTTTGTGTGGTCAGAGCTAATCAAGTATGTACTGCTCCTAACCTCAGTCAGCTATATGAAATTAGTTTTCCTCTTATTATTTTGAGGAGATTTGTAGAATAAAAAAAGCCTACATTTTTCTTGGCTATGCACTACAGTAGTGGTTAAAGGAAAAGGATTGCTAAAAATTGCTCTTCTAATTTGGTATATATCAACACAGTTACCAAAATGGAATAAGCAGATTCTGCTCTAACAGTAAATAAATTCCTAAGAACAATTATGGCTCCTAATAGCTTCCTTTGGAAAGACAGGATACCAACTCCTACCAAAAGGTGACTGGCTGGCACAACTTTGACTGCCACCTCCTGGGAATCTTGCTGACCACGACAATTTTGAAGCAGAGGTTGAACAATAGGATGTAACATATATATGTATTTCATTGTTTATTCTAGCCCCGAGTGTCTTGAGTTGACACAAAAAGAGAATTACTAGGGAAATACACATCCTTCACACGTGGGATTTCTTATAGAGAAGAGACGCGTCTTGGGTCTACTAAATCCAGGAGACCTCACTCTTGTCATCATACTACTTGGGCATATAATGCACAGGAGAAAGAGTGTATAACCTTAAGCCAACTCTTCTGAAGTGATAAAATATTAAAAATGAATACCAAAGAGATCATAATATTCAAATGCCAAGCTGGCTTATTTATAACTGAAAATTTGTGATAGACTAGTGGGAATTTCAAACTGGAAGCTATTTTGCCAGTCACTGAGCTCACACTGGCAGCAAAGAGTCATTTCAAATACACATTTAGAAAGCTTTCTCTAAGAACTGCAAAGTGCCCTCCTCCTGTGGCACCACTTCAAGTGCAGACATTTTCTGGTTTTTTTTTTTTGTTTGTTTGGTTTTTTTTTTTTTCAATATGAAGTCACTGTCAGTTTGTCACCTCATGAAAATATTAATCTCCTCCTACCAAAGCAATTTGTTTTTTTCTCTCTTGCTCTACTACTGCTACTATTACTGGAAAGCTATCCTGGAATTTCCTCACCCTAGAAAGCAGGTGTCACAAGTACTTTTCAGCTGAAGTTTATACAGGGCTTGTTTAGATCCCTTCGCATCAATACTGTCCTTTAGCATTAATAACACATTTCCTTATTTGGTGTCCCATCTCCAGATATATATATTTTAAGTAGAACTAAGAATAGTGGAACCATATTTTAAGTAGTGTTTCCCCCCCATGTTTGCTCTCTGGCAATGTACAAGGCAAATTCTTAGCCTCTTCTGCCTTCCCTAAGCATTTGAGTAGTAACCCTTTGCAGCCTTTGAATTAACTTTTTTTTCATGAGACTGCTCAGAACCATGAACAGTATTATAAACGAAAAGAGTTGATACTTTCTTCTGGAAAACCTTTTGCTCTGATTTTTCAAACTTAACAGTTAACTGGATGCCAACAGTGTCGGATGTGATACTTTCATTCATTCAAATGCAAGAGGCTTATTAGACTGTTTATGTTGTCATTAAAGGAATAAAGGAAAAAATCTGTAGCAAATGCAATCGTGTGCTTCAGCGGAGATCTACAGTTCCAAAAGCAGCTTTACTCTCTGCATTTCCCCTGTCATCTTGCTTGGAAACCACCATGAGCACCAATTCCACAGAAATGTTAAGAAGAAAGCAAGTGGTGATGTTCAGAAGATGGGCACATCAGGGATTATAGCATCGGGTTGAGATCTCACAGAGAAGGAGTAGAGAAGAAACATTCGGGGTTCAGTAAACATCAAAGTGGTAGACTGGCAGAAAAGTAAGACCTTCTTCTTTGTGGATGCAATGCAGATAGAGCCAATAGCTGCACCCTTAGCTTAACTGAGTAACAAAAATCTCTAACTCCGGTGAAGGGAGTTAAACAAAAAGCAGTGTGAAAATCTAGCCCATCCAGCCACATAAATGTATCCAGCAGAGCCCTTTCAGCTACTAATTGGAATATTCTTGATTGACAAAAAACTTCCAACTTTCCATCTTGACAGCCATATAGCTGTCAACTCTATCACAGTGTAAACGGAGATGAAGCTCCGATAACAGGCCTGGATGTGAATTCATCACCATGAGAGGGGCTGAGAACACATGCAGCATCCTGGTACTTTACAAACACTTCAAGGGTGTCCAAAACCAGAACAAGCTCATCACCAGCCAGCAAGATCACCAGCCTGCCTCATGTTTTCTCTTGCTAATCACCCTTGGCAGGAGGAAAGAAAGGACAAGGGGATGTTCCAAGTCAAGGAGGGAGCGGGTTTAAAAGTGGAAATCCCTGCTGCAGAGCCTGAAAAAACGCATTGCAACAAGATCTCTTGGAAGCCTACAACCTACCGAACCGTGGAGGAACCCTCCTCCCCCCACTGGCTCTTCCGGTATGAGACTGCGTAGCAAGAGCGAACCCTCAGATTTCTTACTGGAATGCACTGTGTAATTAGAGGGCAGCTCCTCCCATTTGCAGCTCTATGACGACTTTCTACAACTACCCAGTTGCTTTCATGGCTGTGTAGTATTAGGAAAATATTTGATATATTTTTAGCTTTCTTTTATTGTAGCTTAGCAGCTGGATTCAAAGAGAGCCAACACCGTGTGATCAAGCTGACCTGTGTATGGATCCATAACACATGCTCTACCAACCAGCCATGGGCCCTCTGAGACATGACAAAAAGGGCCAAGTCGGGGATTACAATTTTTAGGGTATAAATCCTCATGGATCAGGGCACAAGGTGCTCCCCGCTGCCATCCAGATTACTACGGTTAATCAGCAGCTTTTCATGTTTCAGTCAATCCCTGATGGTCCAATTCCTGTTTTTTGAAAAATACTACTACTACATGTAACCTGAGAGAAGACAGAGGACCAGCTGGATTAGTGACCTGATACAGCAACAATTTGTATGGCTTGGCTTGCCATAAATCCTGCTTAAACACTATCCTCTTGCTTGAAGCTGGACAGTCAGCGACCCTCAGCCTGCTTGGCCTGTTATGGAAGTGACCAGAGCAAACCACTTCCGAGTAAACCAAATCCCTGCCCGCTGAAGAGACATGCCTTCTCTTAGCAAGGTTGAGAAGGGCAGTGAAGAACATGGCTGTGCTTTAGGTGGAAATTTAATCTGTGCTGGGGATATTACCAACTGTGGAAACATTTGACTTAAAGTTATGCGTTTCCATATATTAACATACTTCCCACACTTGCTCACATCTGCCCAAATAAGCTAGGAAATAAATATTTTCCACACTGTAAATATAGCACATATTTCTAATGCTCAGTGATACATCACTTAATCAATCCAGAACAGTATAAGCCAGCTTGTGCAACTAAGCCTTTCATGGCACAGCCCAGCAGGCAAGTAAACAAGTTTAAAAAAAATTTTGCAGACACTTCACTCACCTTCCAGTTTGCACTTTTCTTGTACATAGAATTTGTTTCATTTCAAAAAAAATAAGTAGTATCAACAGCTTAACAGAGTAACAAGCAGCACACTCTTCTTCAAAAGTAATACCTTTGACAAGAGGAGCAACTTTCTTATGCTCATCTGTTTTCTATCGGCCAACCGTCAGATGCACAAAATTAATGAGATAAGCAAATATTAGTATAAAAGGTGACTCACAAACCAACTGGCCTTTTTATTTCATTATATTGTATTTTAAAGATCTTGATTTATCCTGCTAGATAATGGCTTTCTGTCATCCTAGAAATCCAATCAATCAATGCCTTGTGCAGCATCCTTTACTTTCGAGGAATGATTGAGTACCTTGGAGATACTTTATTTAGTGATTTTTTAACAAAGATGTCCTTTCTCCAAAGTGTTTAGTTAAATTTTAATAAAGCCCATCAATTTTTGTTTTTCTTTTTTGAATTTTACCTTTTTTTAACCTGAGAAATACTAGGTGTACCACATGTATGTTCCCCTACTTCTAAAAATTAATTTAATATCTCCAGAACATTAAAGATTCAGTGAATGAAACAAAGACATTCATTCTCCAAAAGGTTTAGTCAGGTGACATAGTAAAATAGCTGTTAATAAATGCTGATTAAAAAAATTAGAACCAGTATGACAAAAAACCCTATCCATTCCTACTTCCAGAGCTCTCCGGTATTGCTAAGACTTCACAAGCCAACATGCCTACCAAGGTAGCCAAGGAATGAAATTAGCATTTGAAGGAAAAAAAAAAACAACACAAACCAGAAAACCTTCCAACCTTTTTACATAGCAGAACACTTGAATGGTACATTGTAAAGACATAGTATGGAAAAAAAACCCAAAAATGTAAACCAAATGATATCTACATTAAGACAACGATAATAAGGAACAATTAATTCTGAGTAATTTTCTGACATTTTCAGCTTTATACAATATTAAATTTGAAGCAAAAATGTATTTGCTGGAAAATAAACCACTCGTAGAAAGCTGAAGCAACATCTCCCACACTTTGGAAAGTTGTAATTGAATGAGAACTACTTGCCATGTGTTTAAAAAAAAATTCTAATCATACTTTTCTGAAGACAGCTACCACAAAAATTGCTGAAGTTTGAAGCCTGTTCAGGATATTGTCTAAAATAAGTACTGGAGTATTTGCGCAGCTTGAATGGAAGGAAAAGGAAAGACTGAGGTAACTGCTGCTTGGAAACTGGTCAAAGACTGTGAAAGGACTGATGGCTGGAGAATTCCTCTGCTTGCTTAGGCTAGTAAAATGGAAAGCCAGCAGTAGTCCAGGATTTCTGTTGACTTTACCATAATATGTGTTACCATAATCACCATACTTTAGCTATAGCTTAGCTAGCTTTGTTTACAAAGGAAGCAACAGAACAAACAGTTAGCTTTTTCGCCAGATTATGAAATACATTCTTTAAAGTCTTTTTTTGTTTTGTTTTTTGTTTTAACAGACAAATATTCATCCACGCAAGGATTTACAGACTGACCATGCTTTCTCAGCCAGGGTTAGTAAATATGCCATTTTACTAAGTTACTACCAATTCACGGGAAATTTCACAGCAGTAGGATTAAAGTCTAATAAACCAGTCTCCAAAGAAAACCAACAAAAGTGGTGCTTCCTCAGCAGGTAAGTGATGAAAACTGTAGAGCTACTGTCTCCATCCATGCTAAAGAGAAATCTAAAGAGCAGCAAGAACTGTGTGTTCTGATAGTATTGCTTTTAACATCTGATGAGGCAATGCTACGCTTGGGCCACCCACCCTGGTAGAGGGCTCTCAGTGATGGCACGGGGGAAGAAGGCCAGTGACCCAGATACAGTGGGGTGTGGGCACCTGCGCTGTACAAGAGTTGCAAGAGGAGAGACACTGATAATTCTTGTAGAAGTCTGAAGGGAACTGAAATGTTACTCTAAGCAGGCATGAGCTACATGTATTTTCACAGTTTACACTGCACTACTGCTTAGATGCACTATTATTGAAGACTGGTTTATTTTATTTATTTATAACATCTCCTGGTGTAGCACATGATTTGGGGTAGTTTCATGACTCCATGGGAAAGGGATCTTTAATTAGCATTTTAATCTCACCAAACACCCCTATAGTTTTGCAGGGTAAAATAGGCAGAAGACTGGTCAGTTTTCCTCATGCTACACAGTGTGGGATTTATTTGCCAAATGCTCTTAAAAGCTTTCTTCTACATCAAGTGATCTTAACCCTCCAAGCAACTTCTGATTCCCTGATTCAGTTGTTAATTTATGGTTCAGTATTCAAGCTTAATCCACCTGGAACCTGCCTGCTGCTTCTGACTACACATCATACAGTTTGATAGTTCCTCCTGAGCAGACCTTGACAAATTGCTGCTCACCCTTCTCTCCCATTCTTCAGTTTCTCTGTCACAGAGGCTCATAAGACCTGTGAAATCCTCCCCCCACCAAGTCAACCCCTCATTAACTTTTTCTGCCTCTGCACCAGTCTCAAGAACAGGTGACTTCTATTCTAGGATCTCCTTCATCTGCCCCGCCGCCCCGGATAAACTTGACAGGAGCTTCCTCCCCTCTTTTTCTACATCCTCCATCATCTTTGCCTTAAAGCACTGCTGTGTTTAGGTCACTTCACTGACCTTGTCTCAATCCTGCTTCCTATGCACACACCTGCCTGAACAGTTTTTAATCCACACTAGCACTTTGCCCTGGATTACATGGCTATTTATTTTCCTCAATAGAATCTCAGGAGGGGCATTTAGGAAAGCTTTTAGGAAACCCAAGTAATTTGTCTTGTCCAGGTTGCCTTTATCTTCCATCAACTTTTTCAATAATGCTGATAATTTAAAGAACTACAATTTCCTCACCAAAGCCATGTCATTTTGACTTAAGTTACATTAACCTAATTTTCCCCTTGTGCTCTTCATGTATGAAATCTCTGTGGGCCGAACTCCATATTCAATTACATAAAACCGTATCAGGAAAAATTTAAAAGTAATTGATGGAGTTATCCATGGCTATTGCTGTCCTAATAGGAAAATTCATTCCTCAATTTCACTTCCAAGAGCTGAAGTAAAATTAAGTTATATCTAAATCTTAGCCTCTCCCTTGAAGACAGACTTCATTTGCATACCTTTAAGGTTTTCAGGAGCACTTATTAAAAAAGAACAGGAAGGGATTTCAAAACTGCTTACTATGTGCCATTCGTACAATAACTGTTTTATCAAGGAATTTACTGGGTACAGATTTATTGTTCTATCTTGTCATTATCTCCACTATAGTATTTGAGTGATTTACTGCACTTGAATTTTCCATACATCTCCTAACTTTCTCCTAAAACATTAAGATTTGCTAAGGTCACACACTGATTTCCATAAAAAAATGCCCTTGGAATAATAATTTCTCCTTCATCTTCTATAATGAAAATAGATGTAAAATAATTCATAACTTCCCTGCCACCTCATCATCTACTTTAGCTATCACTCAAGTCTTGGTGCTTTAGAGTGACTAGCCCTACAGTCACAGATAAAATGAGGACAATGATCAGCTGATATTTCTGCCTACAGATCACATAGAAAGGAAGATAATGTTTTATAATACTGATCTCCTTAACTCATCCTGAGTACCACTTCATTCAAACATCAGTGAGCACATCCCAGTGTCCCTTGCTGCTTCAGGCCCCACTGAAAAAGAAGAAAAAAAAAAAAAAGGAAAAAAAAAAGAGCTTGGGAGAGAAAGGTAGGGGCAAGGACATCAAAATCAAGGAAAGCAAAGAAATCATGGCAGAAAAGGGTGAAAATTAATACTTATCTTCAATCAAAGATTTCAACTATATCTGAAGCTGTTGCCCATTGTAGACTTACCACTTTAAGACAAACATCTTTAATTTCTTTGAAGCTGCTTCCTGGAAAACACTATCAAAGCTATTTCACTCTCTCCCTTCACTATCCCACCTCTCCCGCCAGATCTATGTACTTGCCTCAGTGACGCAATAGATGTCTCTCATGCTGTGCAATACTGCGCATTCACATTGATTCTCCCTTTGTCTCTGGTGCTGAATATACACAGCACAGTGCAGGGATAAAGACTTTTCCTTAACAAGCTTAACAGCAGGACCACGAAGACTCTCAGGAGTTCCAGCAGTATGAGTAAGTGCATAGTTCAGAGAGAAAAAGAACAGGTGAAAGGGCCAGGATGCTCTCAAGATTTCTCAGGTGTACCATATCAGCTCAAACTCTCTATTGAGAGAACATGCACAGCCTGAGGAGGAGTTCGATACATCCTAATAGTACAGCTTAAATTTGGTTCAGAGTTCAGAAAATATTTATCTGGTGATCACATGATGGGAAGTACAACTAGCTCCCAGTACCACTACTGCTGCTGTGCTGCCAGCCCATCTTGATCTGAATGCCTCTTCAGAGGAGACCAAGCTTTTAGGAAGGATACAGCTGGGTTTAGTAGACAAAATTTGTTCTCGGGTCTGCTCCTCTCTACTGCTCCGGCAATCTGAAAACACTGAGTCTGAGTGACACGTAAGGACAGATTAGAAGGAACAGAGAAGAGCACATTTAAATGGAAAGAGCTTAAGATGACTTACGTGTAATTAATCTACAACATTCATTTTCCATTCATACTCAGCTTATCAGCCTTCAACTGAAATATTTCTTCTGTTATGCTAAAACTCCGCTGGATGTCTATGCTGTTACTTAAGGAGCATGCAAAGCAAGAAGTGTCTACTTAAAGAGGCATCACATTGGAAACATCTTTCAAACAGGAAGTATTTTTTTTCAGAATACTGACATACCACACATCACCAAAAAAAAAAATTCCCATAAGACAGAACAGTGGATAAACTGAAATGAAATTTAGCACAAGGAGGCAATTCCATCAGATCTTTCTCGTGACCTTATAAACACAACAAAAAGTGCTATTCATATATCACCTAGCCAAGTCAATATTTATTTTCTTGCTTTATGCATGCTTTGCAGGAGTGACCTTAATCATAAAAGCAAGGCACTAAAAAGCATGGTTTGGTCCAAAACTTGTTTTGGCAGGCACAACAGATTTCCCCAAGTAGCTCTGCCAACATATCTCAAGCCAAACTTGCAATAGTCTGACCTAAAAGGACAAGAGCCCTGTCATAAATGAGACTACAAACATACCCCCAGGAGCATGCTGTGTGCACAGCCTCTTTCCATGATTGCAAGGGGGAGGGGAAGGGATTTTCCATGTCTGTATGTGTTTTCCATATATATTTGCCAACAGTTGCTAGATGATCCCCAGAGCCTACTTTGAACACCAGGATAACTGCTCTACTGTAGAGACTGTATTTTCTTCATGAACATGGAGATTTCAGAATAGAAGGCCGGATCTTGATCTCTGAGTTATTCTGGGCACACCAACAAAATAAATGAACCCTGGTTTTACTTCAGTGTTGTTGAGACCAGATCTAACTCCTCCAGTCTGCAGCATCTCCTGGGATTTAGAAGTTGAAATGGAAGGCAAGTGTAAGAACAGGAGAGCAGGCAAAACAACATTAGATTTGTTTCTTCACAAAAAACCATTACATGTTTTACACGTCTCAGTTGCTTGTTTCTAATAATGTCATATTTTATTCCTGAGCACAGTGAATATATGTAATGCTGAGACACAGAGAGATAAATGATGAGCAGACAGTAAAACCCCTCTCATTATCCCTGATGAAAACATGGTCTTGAAAACCCATAGACTAGAAGTAGCTGCACGATGCTTGACTGGCTGCCTCATCAATGAGAGATTCCCTAGATGTAAGCTGCCAAACTACCAACCCAATCCTTTTTATTTCTTCCTTTGTCATCGTAAGGATAAGTCTAAAAGCTTTCAGTGCATTTCCTCTCAGTTAAACTCAAATTAGTTCCCTCTGCTGGACTCCTACCGAGATGTCTTGGTCTATCGCAGAGCCCTTGCTGAGAAAAGCTCTTTTCAGTCCAGCAAATCACCTCCATACCTGCTACTCTGACAAGGCCAGCACCATTATTTATTACATAATAAGCTCTCGCTGTTGAGGGTCAATTATTCCATTGACTGGGCATTACAATAATTCTTGGTAATTAAAAGAGGTACTTATGTGAATCTGGATGCATATTGAAAGAAACATTAGTCCTTTTGTTATCTTGGCAAGCCCTTGCTCCTAGCCCAGCCCAAGCAATTAGCATCTTTTGGCAATCCCTGTCAGCTGGGGTTTGGAAAGCCTGAAAAGAGGGTCACTCAGATGCTAATTTAGATACAATTGTGACAGCAGAGTTTAGAAGGAGCTGCTCCAAAGGCACCATCAGGGTTTAATAAAGCAAACAGCTTGGGTCCCAGTGACCCTGCAGGGGTAATTAAAAGGACTGCTCTATGTTGCCGTGCCAAATGGGAGAGTGGCATCATGAAGCCCGTCCACAAAAACCATTTTTAAAAGACATATAATCACCCATTTAATCTACTCATTAAACAAGTCTCTCATGCGGACTTAACAAGAATTAGCACTTTCTAAAAGGCACAAATTGACAGAAAGCAGACGGTTCAAATGATTCTAAAGGTTGTGGTTCCTAAAGGTTTTTCCATTATTATTATAAGCTTATTTAATGCTGATGTATAATATTTGGGGATATCAGTGTTCAAGACTATCCTTTTAATGTTGCCTTTACAGGAGAAACATTAACATCCACTTCTCAAAAGTAACATGGGGTAGTGACATCAGCTTTAACAACAGTAGGAACCCCAGTCCCACAAAGTTTGTGTAAATAACCCGACTCAACCCACACCAAATTCTACAGGAGTACCACTGGCACTTCGTTTCCCAGGATGCACCCCAGTAAGAGAGCTCTTGCATGCAACTACAGGCTCAACTTCTAACACACAAGTAATATTACGTACCTCATTATATCCACCTCTTGTGTCCCCCAAAGGCTGTTAAGAGTTACAACTGTCACTACTGACAGGGAAGCAAACCACCTCCCACTGCTTCAGGGGGAAAAAAAAAAAAAGGTTCCTTCTCTTTCAGTCTGGAAACCAAAACTACAGAGGTTGTAGGGCACAGGGTGAAAAGTAAGGAAAACAGGTACTTTGGCTTGACAACGACCTAAAGTATATTGCGGGCAAGCTCTTCACCTCCATGTAGAATGCAAGATTTTTATTTCTGGAAAGCTACTTTTGGAAAGTTGTTGAGGTAACCCTAGAACAGCAAAGGAGGAGAAAAACAATAGGGGAAAAGACAGAGGGTAATGCCAGATGATTTTTTTCAGTTTTAATTCAGCATTGAGAAAACCTGATCTCTATACAAGGTCTAGGAGAGGATGCAGATGGTAAGTCATCACAGAGGTTAAGCAATTATATTGTTCCCTGAATATTTCCTATTTCACTATACTGTATTCAATTACAGCCTCCCAAACATGAGTCCTCTTCAACCTCCTACTAACGAGAGAACAAAACATCAGGGAGTCCAACTTGGCCCCAGGAAAGAAAAAAAAAAATCATTAGGCATTGTAGCATGCTCAGCCCAGCCACTAAACTTGTCCTCAGACTCATGAGACTCAATACTAGATCTCAGCTCATCATCGACAAGCTGATGTTCTACTGAAAGATGTTAATTAAAGACTCTAGAGATGGTGTCAGCATACTTTATATCTCTAAATGCAACTGATGCATGCACATCTTTCACAAGGCAGAGCGCTGAGCTGGAATGTCAACCTCAATCCCACACAAGCTAAAAACAGTAGGATGTACTTGGCATGTCGACCTTAATTGGAAATGAAAGGCCAAAGTCTGTTTGAAGCCCTGTGTGCAGGTCATTTGCCAGATCAGTGTTTCTCATTTTGTGGTCTGTGGACTGGTGAACCACACAAAAAGTGTATAATTCCTTTCACCCCTTGCTTAGCACATCACAAAACAAGATCCTTATTATACGGACAGACACTAACTTTTGACTTCCTCCATGGTGACTACAGAACAGAGACTGACAAAGAAGGCAAGGACTCAGCCACCACTGTTCATTGAGAGCTGACTCAGGTGAACTGCACAATCGCGAACATAAATCGCTCCCAATTCTCAAGATCACCAACATACTGCAGTTACATGTCTGGCCACTATTATTGACCTGACAACACCTAAGTGTGCTATCTTTTTCCTTCCCTGATTCCTCAGCCCTAAAACATTACAAAGCAGAAAAGAAAAAAAAAGTAAATACATACAGAAATATCCTCCTCAGCATCATTGTCAGAGAATATCTATATCATATATCAGTAGAGCTACAGCCCAAAAACTTCTCCAGTTCTGCCTCAGACAGGTGACAGAGGAAGCAACATCCTACCTTGGGAACATTATCTCTGTACAGAATTACTAATGCCACAAGGGGACGTATTTTCCTCCCTCCAAGAGGCAGCATACAGTACGGAACAGGTCACGTTAGAAATTCTGGAAGAAAGACCAGCCACTACCTACAGTTTGCAGGACTTGCTGCAGTACAATGGGAAAGACCATAACCTTGGAAAGGGAACCCTAGTATCTTATCTGAGTAACTGCGCAAGTCCACTACCTCCCAGGGAATCGCCTAAGGAAAAATCAGCACATATCCTATAGGAGTATGCCCAAGTTAGTTGGAGGAACAACAATGATATAGGTGATGACTTTTATGTGCATTCCACCTAAATCTATTGATATCCAATGATCAGAGCATACTACTTACTTGCCTTAGGTTGTCCCTAAAACAAGTCACGGATACCAGGAACAAAGCTCTTAAAAGTGAAAAGAACTTTTGCACCACAAAACAAAGCTTAAATGGGTAGGGGATAAAACACTCTTTCCCACCATGAAACAAAAGCTGAAACGGGTGTGGGATGGGGTGCTTGGAAATAAATCAAGAACTACTGGTTTTCAAAACAGAATGAACATTGCTTTAGACTCAAGTTCTTTTTTTCTTAATTCAGTATGGGGAAAAAGTGGGTGAGGAAGACAGGGATGATGCAAGAAGGATGAGAGCACATAAGGAACAGCAGGGGAAGAAAGAGGGAGAAGAAAATAAATCTTCAAAACATTTATATCCCTAGACTGCCTCACAGGGGAGCAGAGGAAAAAAAATTAGACCATTCATCTACAGCATGTTTGCTTATTATCTCTTGGGAGAGCTTCAGATATAATAGTTGACACCATTATATGTATGTGCAGTTAACCTTAACATATACTATTTCTTTGTACCTTTGCAGTCTTATGCATGCACACAAGTATCATCTTGTACTGATAAACCATGTCCAGTTTCCCTTAGTACTGTATAGAGAGTAACTGCTATGTAAAATGATCACAGCTCTTTGCGTTAAAGTACACTTTGGTACTGACATTTGGAAATAGCTCTGTCTAGCTCCAATAACTAGACTACACACTCCCTCTGTATTCCCTACCATCAAGTATATTTCCTAACACACTTGAGAGAGTAATTCAATAGCCAAGCTAGCTACAACTACACTTTCAGGTCTATTTAAAACTGTAAAAACAATGTGTTCTTTCTCCTGGGAGAGCTACACTACCATTTGGTCAGACAGCAACACATTTTGGACTCACTTCTAAAGTAGCTGCATGCATCGTGAAGATTTATGGTTGGAGAGGGATTGAGACAGGGGTGCAACTCCCTGGAAAACACTGAAATCCATCCATAGATGAACCATCATGGACAAAGTCACAGATGCAGTTTTCTGAGCAGTTCTGCTGTGCAGGGAGATGGGGAAATTCACATAACTACCACATTTTTTTCTTAAAATTAATCTTCATGTCACAAATGAACATATTGCTTTGCTGCAATATGTAATACTACGGGTAGTGTTTACCTCTACTTCTCCACCAGCATGTGTGACAGTCATTCCAGACATTCCATCTGCAGCTTTTTGTTTTCTTGGGGAACATTTTGAAGGCTTTTGTGTTAGTCATAAAAAACCTCCTATTTTAAAAAAGCCCTCACAACTGCGGAGGAATCATCTATACAAGAGTTTCTGTACAAATAAATACAGCTGCATAACGAAGAGTAAGAAGTTACAGGAAAAAGCACTAGTAGGTGCCAGACCAATTTTCTAATAAATCTTAAGGCTAAGGCTATCCTTCGATTCTTTGGAGTTATATTATTTTATCTAAACTGTACTGTTGTTTCTTTTTTCCCCAAAAAAGTTATTTTAAATAACAATGAAAAGCCAACATACCACTAGCAATTATTTGTAGTAATAAACATATAAACTACTAATATGAGCAAAAGCTGACTTACAAAAAGCATACTTCAGAAAAGCACCATTAGTTACGCTTAGAGCTCTCAAATGGAATTGAGAGATTGAAGACAATTTAGGAAGAAAAGCATACAGGTCAATTTATCCTCAGCAATGAATGGTCATTTATTTCTGGTCACTGGGTAAATCTGCTTTTTTAATTCCTTTATTTAACTGTCGGAGGTTATAAAGATATTAAACCAAGATCTTCATATTATTGGGCACATAGTTAAAACAGAACAAATGCAACAGGGGTCTGACTAGTTTAAAAAACTGTGCTCTCAATGTTTATTTCTCTCTGGCTAAACAACAGTGTCAACTGGAATTTGAAATGTTTTCTTTATTTAGACCCTGTAGGCTGAACAATAAGCCCTGACAGCTCCGTCTCAGCTCTCTCGAGGCCTGTACCAAATGAAGCCTAAACTCACCATTCAGCAACTGCACTGGCCACGGGATGTCTGGAATTTGTTGTGTGCACTCATCCTTAAAATGGAACAGCTGTCGTGAAAGGCTGTTACAAGACACCTAAAGGGGCAAAAGGCTCCAGTGACACCCTTATCTACAACCTGATATGAACAGCATTTGCTGCTACCCTGCTCCCATCTCTAGGTGTAAAGTTACACGATACAAGGGTCCAGAATACTCGGCTCAGTAAAGTGGAAATCTGTACAGCCTCTGTTCCTTTTCATGCCATTAATTGTGCATAGGATTAAATCATCTATAAAATGTACTTATTTAGTGTAACACATCTGTACACCCATTTTAAAAACATGTGTTTTAGAAACCTACGTTTCCACCCCCCTCTCCCCTCACACTTTAATAAAAGCAATAAGACAGTCTTTAGGCCATGCCGTGCTTCCCTTACTCTCTGATTGACTATATAGCCTATAAGCCTGTAGACTAGTTTCACGAGGGGCTCAACCAGGATTTGGCCGTTAAGGATCAGAAAGCAATAGCAATATAGCAAAAATAGCTCTCAGGGGAAATATATCTTATTACTGCCAGAAAGAATGTTTTTGTAAGAGAAGCATTTGTGTAATTCTAATTAGCTAAATAAAACAGTGGAAATAACCAGAAGCATAAAGACCCAAGGGTCTGAGCTCCCATTGGAGTCAATGGCAGATTTCCCACTGATTTCACTGGATACCCAATCAAGACCAAATGTCGAATACAAAGAGGAAACGATCAGAGGAAAGACTCTTTATTCAGAAATGCATTCTGCATCTGCAAACTTTGTACCTGCGATTGAATTGTGTTCATAAATCAGACCTGTGTCTACCCACCATACAACTGTGATGACTTCCAGTTCTGGTGGGAAAATTGTAAGAAACACTTATACTTAAAAAAAGAGAAAAGACAGCTCCATTTTTACAGATGCACAGCACTGGGCAAAGCCCAGTGTCACCAGAAAGTGCGCTTTTCTATGGACATCCCCCTGCCGGCCTCTACTCTCTCCTGTGCTTGCTCAGGTGACCCAGAGACTCTGCAGCCAACCTCTTCCTTCCACCAAAGGCAGGTACTATTTCTTGCTAGAGTTTCTCTAATGCATCAAATCCTCTCTCTAAACTCTATATTGCAGAGATTAAACAAGTCTGTAACCAGTCAGGAAACACCTGCCTCTAAATATTTTTATGTCTACATAAACATTGTTACAATTGCAACAGACCATCAGCCCAAGCTCAATACCAGCTTGTAGGTGCTTCTTCCAACCAAACCACAACTTGTTATTTTGGCTGCGTGGATGAAATCCTATTCCCCATCTCTCACATCTACCTTCGGGATTTTGGTTGGTCAAATTTCCTTCTACTGCTCTTCCTATGAGATATTATTCTCAGCAGCATACAATCCCACCCTCTACCAATGTTCTGGCCTGGGGTTTATATCCCAAGACATGCTCTCCAGTGGGGCACTATGGGTTAGCAGCCTTATTTTCCCAAGCTCACTAATAACCTACTCTTGCAGGTGGAGTAAGAAATTGGAGACCCAGAACAATAAGAATATCTAAGGAGCGAGGAAGACTGAAGAAGCAGGGGGAAATGAGACTAATTGACTAATATAAGGTAAAACATGGCAAGGCAGACATAACAGTCATATTTGCTGCAACAGGGTCGAGGATAAAAGTGGTCCTAATTTGGATGCATCAAGGCACGGATATGTGCAAACCAGAGACAATATTAAGTTGAGTTACACTCCAGAGCATGACTTTACTCTCCACCTCAAGATGATTTACCTGTAGCAAAAGACAATTCCAACACAAGAACCCCTCTCCCTCTTGGAGAGCCCTCTCAGGAACCATTACGCTTGCCTCAGTTCTGAAGCAAGTAGAATATCTCAGACTAAAGGGAGAATGAATCAAAAATCCTTTTTTACCAACTACTACAGTATACGTTGGTCATCTACCATCCAAACAGATTCTGCCTGCTTTGGGCACATCTAGAAACAGAGCCATCTGTTCCTAAGATGGCTGAGTCAACTGTCTCTTCCTTCCCTGTCAAAGAACACTGAAGTGGTATATTAAATACTCATTCAGTACTAATAAACACATTTTAGATGCCCAAAAAAACCAGTCTTCCATCTTAGGTTCACCATATTAAAACTATCTCAGACTAGGTTCCTTCTTACAGATTCGTCCAATTGTGTATTTGCTTCACACTTTCAGCTCTTGTTCCTTGATGCTCGTGATGCTATCTTAACTTCCAATTCTTTAGGGCAACCTGTTGTAGTTGGAAACCCTGCTAAAAACAATCACAGTGAAGAGCAGCTCTTGTGATCCTTCCTGTTTGCCCCACAACGTGCTTGAGTGTGAATCATCTCTTTTAGTCCCTACTATTGAGCTTTGATTGCCTTGGGTATTTCTGCTGTTTCCATTGCTGTTCGAAGCATTCCTCTAGATCCACTGTATTTCAGTTACCCTATCACCCTCAGGAAACATCCCATTGGTATCCAAACACTTCAGCCTCTCATTTTTGGATATCTCCTGGAGTTGTTTGCATGGTTCAGAATTGTTAAGTCAAAGGTTCAAAACCAGATGGAGGAGAAAAAAACCAAACAAACCAAAAACCAACCCACAACAAGAAAAGCCCAAACCCAACTGCCTAGAGCTCTATCCCCCAGTTAACAAAAATGGATGACTTCGCCTCCATCTGTTCCTTCAGCCCCACCACACTGAAATCTCTACTGAAACAAAGCTCTGGAGACAAATCCAGTGAGCTCACTACCCTGTAACTGGAGTTTTAGTTTCATTGGTGTCATCTGACTGAAATCTGTCCTGTGGAACCCCACAGCCAGTCTCATCCTTTTCTGTGATCCACCAACGCACTGTACCACCATGATACTCCTCTTTGGATTTGTACTGCATTTTCCTCTTTCTCTCTTGTTCTCAGCATTAATTCCCACCCACCCCACCACCCCCACCACCCCCCGCCTTACTTTCTCCTGCACAGCTACACTGGGCTTATATTTCCAGCTACATAGTTATAAGGTGAACCTCAATTTCGTGTCTGGTCAGTGAACTTCATGACTGTTCTGTTTAATATACGATCTGTTTTCTGCGGTTGCCACTAGACTCATTTTTTTACATCTGTTTGCATTAAAGTGTATTTTCCACTGAATGACTCGGACACTTAAAAGATTCCAAATCCCTCTGAACAGGCTTGCATAAGTTCTGAAGTGTTTGCTATTCCCTTCTCTAACTTTGGTATCATCAGCTAACATTTACTATGATCTTACATCTGATATTCTCATTCAATTTATTTATATATGTGTTATTAAAAAGATCAGTCCCTTGGAGTATGCCACTAGTAACCTATTTCCAGCTACAGAAATTATCATTTGCAGACACTGTATGTAACCTGTTTTGAGACATTTTCCAAGCCAAGAGGCTACTTTTGCTCCTCAGATCATGACTGCATAGTTTAACCAGTAAGCTCCTTTAAGAAACCTTATCATTTGTTAAAGTCTCATTAATTCACAGAGTACCAATTTTCACAGTATTATTTTCTTCATAACATGGAAAAATAGAACATTATCATGATGCATCTGGAAAGCCAGAATTCAGAGCACAGAATATGTGCTCATTTCTCAAGATTCCTGATTTTCTAACATTTTTTCTTCTGACAAACAATAGTAAAAATACAAATAAGCTATTCAAGGGAATTTCAAACACACAAATGTTAGAGTGTTAAATTTAGTTCTCCAGCCCTTTTTGTTCCATTTGTCCTGAGTTAGGGTCTTATTCATTTTTCCTTTAAAATCATCAGCATTTCTGTGTCTGACAGTTGGCAAGTAGGAAGGGAAATGGTTTTAAAGATCAAATTAAGCAAACCTGATTGAATAATTCAGATTTGTCATGGGACTCAATTATTTCTATTAGAAACCCTTATTTTTCACAGGAATAAGAAGCTATTTTCCTTGGCATCCAAATAATTATTTCTTTTACTTCTGGAAATGTTGAAGTAGTTGTTTCCTGAGGTTTTACCTGTTAACTCTTTCCTATTTTTCCTGAGGTTTTACCTGTTAACTCTAGCCAGAAACAACAACAGACACTCCAAGAACAAGTATACAGAAAAACAGGTAAGAGATATTTTCCTCTTTGCTATGAAAAGCACAATATAAATAGATTTGCAAACTAAAAATGCTACAGTATTTAAATAAATCTGTCAAAAATTTGGTTGGATTATCTTACAATAGAGATGTTTCTCCCACTTAGTATAAGTGCATTTATGGATGCAATTAGCCCTGCTGCAGAAGACCTACACAACTGTATGAAACGTCAGTGTGTCAACTAGCTGGATGTCACAACTGTCTCCATATCTCTTTGGAGCAGAAATCAAGGTTAATAACGACAATGTCAATTATCCGAGGTGAGGCAGCACCACACCTAACCACGCGAATCCCAGGGCCACAGAAGCACAGAACCACCCCCAGACGATGGGTGCACTCGTCCACTACCCCACCACTGAGGAACTGCTCAGCCCTGCACAAAGGGCTGAAATTCCTCAATCCTAGGCAGCCTGCAGGATCATGTCCATCAGGCACTGCGACTACGCTGCCTTTTTCAGCTCTGACTAACTACAGTGGCCCTGAAAAAGAAAGAGAAAAGCTATATTGTTGACTTCTAGGGCCTTATGCTGATGGGGGACATGCAATTAGAGAGGACGTCAACTGAAGGGCCTTGTGAATAACTGAAGGCTTGTTACAAACCACAACTGACACTACACAATGTGCAAACTATTTGGAAGAAGATTCCCTGTATCAAAGTTCACTGTAAACCAACTGTATTAGACTTGATAGTTATTTTCCCAGGTTAAAAAAAAACAAAAAACAAAACACAAAAAACCAAAAAAACCAAACAAACCAAAAATGAAAACAATCACAAAACCACAAAACAAATAAACCCCCAAAAAACCAACCCCCCCAAAAAACTAAACCAAAACACTTATTTAAAGCCACCCCTGAGGGAAGGTTCAGGAAACTTTCTGTGCAGCAGCCTGCTTGCAATGGCAGGGACACTTGGCTATCGCCTGCTTTCCTCAACCCACCTCTGATCTTGTTCTACTTCCCTCCTCTTCCAGGGCAAGATGTCAGCTAGATGATATGGAGTCTCTAGGAAGTTACATAAAGCATAGAGTACAGAGCTGAAAGGGTTACCAACTTAGCACTCAATAGGTCTGTATCCTTTCACAACAGGCCAGTTAAATCCTTTCATTCTCAGTTCTTTCCATTTACCTTTTTTTTTTTTACAGAAGAATCTTCAGATGACTTCAATTATATCTTTCCCACAGAAGCATCAGGCAGAAATAAGGCCCTGAGTTTTAATTTTTGAAGCAGAAACATTACAATTTAACTACATTTGAAAGTATTGCCAGATTTTACAAAGAATGGTAAGACTAAGCATACGATGCTTTTTCCAAAAAAAGATCTTCAATATTAACGTAGACTACCTTATAGTTAAATATAGCTCAAAAAAAGACAGTGCCATTAAATCACCACATCTAACAATTTGAAGGAAAATCTTAAACGAAAAATCAAATGGCAAGATGGGATTCAAGATAAATACCAGTAATTAACAAAAAGACATACTGCTCTGGTACAGAGTGGTGCAGAACGTATTTTCCCCAAGCAAATTGATCCTGTTGCTACTAGAGTAAGGTCCTACTTACTGTGATTGTAGAAGTGCTCCAAAGACCTCGATGCAAATATTATGTGCTCCTCTATACTGCTGTTAACAACTAGTGAGAAAGAAGTGCTTCCCCAACTTGGGACGCTACCAGCAGTTTCAGTAACTAAATTCTACTACAATGCAATACAGAGGGATGAACACCTCTGCTTCAGGATCAACTGAACTAAGTGAAACATATGGAAGGGAACAGGTAGAATTACTCCGTCAAACTGTGAAAATACAGTATCACTCTTAAAGACATCCTATGACTTTTGAGAGCACCCCCTATTTAGAGGTAATGGCTGTGCCTAAACTTTACATGAAGAATAGGCTTAGAAATTCATGTAGGTTTGTTAAATTTGATGACCTGCTTGTTCTCCTTCTGCACCACAGGCTACTGCCCTGTCTTTATGCTTCTCCTCTGGATCATGCTGGAACTCACAGATTTCATGCACCTCCCAGGAGTCTGGGCTGTAATATATTCAGCCTGATCCAGAGTCCATGCAATAGTGAGAGCTCATGCTCATATAGTGACTGTCCCTCTTTGGAGGACTACTAGCTTGGTCTAACTTCACCAACACATTTATCTGTAAACAATATGAAGATTGACAGGAGGACCAGGACACAAGAGACCAAGAACCCCTTAAGGAACACACACTCAATACAGTTGTGCTTCTAAACCCATCAAAAGTATCAATAAAAGGATCTGGGATGTGCAGACGTCAGGTATTTATCTCCTTGGCAAACCCTGGTCTAAAAGATGATGAAAACAGTAACAATAAGGCATGCCGAGGGCAGCAGCATATCCTCGCAAGGGATGAAAGATGACTCAGTTTCAGGGATGCAGCACTGTTCTTCTGCCAGACTCTTGACTATACATCATACTGTCCTGGTATAATAAAGTGACTCAACCTACTCTACCATCATAGCTCCAAATTGGAAGACCAGAATTTTGTGCTAAACAAGTAACAGAAGTGTCTTTTTAGCCTCTGTGTTAAGAAGAAGGATTAGGTTATCATGCCTTGTTCTGTCTGACTCTTCCTAAACTTTGGAATATATTGGCTAAAATCAAAGTTTGGCAGAAGATCCTGTCTCAGTAGTAGTTTAAGTTCACTCAAATTTCACTGAACTAAGAAGGTGGATAGAGATGTTCCAAGTGCCGCTTGAAGTGCCCTGAGAACGGTAAAGCTGCAAGGTAGATTCACATGTTGGACAAATAACCCACAGGAAAGTGACCCTGGTACAAACCAGGGGTTTGACCACAGTGGAAATTATATTGCAGCAGATGGCTGGCTCTCATCTGGTCTCTGCTAAAGCTCCTGTTCAAGTGAAGTAATACCTCCAGTAACCTTTGTATGTGAATAGTCTACTGCCTTTCTACTTTTGGCCAACAGCTGGTCTGTGCTGAGTGATTTCTCCTCCTGCTCTCACTTGGTGCCTTTACGAAAGCAGTGCTGCTGGGAGCTTCTGCTCATCTTTGCAAAATGATGATCTGCGGTTAGAGAAGGGCTTTGTACATTCTCTCAGCTCCATTATCTGCTCACCCAAGATGATGTATAGTGTTCTCCATGGTAAATTTAAGACAAATGTCTAAAAATCTCATTTAAAAAGCAGGAAGGAGCCCCATTCCATAAACAAATTGCTTTAGGACATGACTATTTCAAAACACCTGATGGATACTGTGTACAACAGCATACACCTTGGCTACCAGAGTTTCCTCTGACTCCCACAATACCCTTTTGAAAATAAAGTCTTTATAGCGCAGATTATTTGTCTTAAAAACATTTAAGAATTGGCAACATGGTGAGAACATGCACTAACCTTTTATTCCTGCAAATAAAAGGTCAGACTTGGCCTTGGTTTGACTTCACAGGAGCTGACTCCTGATTATCAACACTCAAAGTTGCTTCCTTCTGAACTAAAATTGTCCCTGATTCAACATCATTTCAGCTACAGTCAGACTTTCAACTGCCTTGTGCAAATTTACACTGAGCATCTGATCATGAAAAAAGACCAAGAAAAAAACTAACCAGTCAGAAGAGGTCAAAGATTGAAGAACATACAGTCTTATTTGAGGTAAAGACAGGACTATAAAGACTGAGCAGAAGAGGAGCTTACCTGATGCCTGCATACACTGAAATTGCAACACAGTGAAAGATCAGTTATAAAATCATGAGTCAGCTTAAAGACAAATAAAATAAGTAAAGTCTGCGCTCTCATTTCAGACTCTGTCCTGGAGAAGCACAAACAACAATGACAAAATTTATCACACACAGCAACCTGCCATACCCTGCTGCAGAACTGCTTAGGAGAAGACCTAACCAAAGCCAGGACTCCAAAGTGCCAGAAGGTTAAGACCAAACATCCTATACTCTGAAGAACTGTCAGCCTGGTGCAACACAAAAAAGCTTAAGAAACTGGTAACAGAACCTAGCATGCTAATGGGCCTGCCACAGAAGGTGGGAGCAGATGGGAACATTTCATCTATGTCGCTAAATCAAGATGCCAGTAAGCTTGAAGTACCTTCCTCCACTGTTTCAATTGCTTAATCTCACATCTCAGGTATACTTGCACCGATTACCTCAGAGGGTACCGGCAGGGTATTCTGTACTAACGTTACCAGCAAGTGAAACAACACACAATAGCACTTGAAGTGGGATATTAGAGAGGTGAAAGTGGGATTCTACGCTAGCACAGAGACACCAGCACTAATTTTAAACCATGTTACATGTTGGGTGAATGCAAAGCATTATGATACCAGTGTGGGTTAACTAAGCCTACAATATAGGCTGTTTCTTCATTAAGCAGTATGGCAAAGGACATTATTTTTTTATCTTTATTTATACAAACAGGTTTTATTCCTAGCACGGCTTGAAGCCACCCTTAAAAGCTTAATTGTCTTATGTGTTAAATGGGTTACCTGCCCAAAGTAACATCAAATAATAGAAAAGGTTAGAAGAGATGCATATATTCAACGTCTATCACTAACAACTGTGAAGATATGGAATCCTTGCCTGAAGAACAGGGCAGCTTCCTTCATGCTATAGTACATCAGGTGGAGATTTACTCTACTTCCAAAGCATATGAAAGCAGAAGGGGTACACTGCAAATTTTTTCCTGTTCCTACGGCCATCTGAGCGAAGGCTGGGCTCATGTTGCTTGTAATAAATTGGCAAGAGTTGGCAGCAGTAGAAACAGGGTTCGAGGAGCTTGAGAAGGAATTCGAAGTGATGCAGAGTCTGATTAACGGGCTAAAAAGAAAATTTTAGCTGCTGAAGCTTGGAAGGATTGAAAGTATGGTTTAGCAATTAGGGATATCAAAACAGAGGAGTTTGGAGTAACCAAGGAAGGAGATAATCAGCATAGAAAGAGCACAGCTTTTAGCAACAGACACAGGCATACAAAACCACTTGTTAACTCTAAGATGCGTTTGCAAGTCTGAGTTAAAGCCCTACTTTCCCTCAGGGAATAAGGCCCTATATCCCCTTTTAAAATTAATCCCTTCCATTCTACTATTTCAAAAAGAATAAGTATGGCAAATTATTTAGAGCGGACAGGGGCAGCCAGGTGCTACACTACATCCTTGCTCTTGACTGATTGCGAGTCGGAACAAGAGGAATTTTGGCACATGGGATCTTGGCCCATGCATGTGGAGACCCAGGATGGCTCCAGTCAGACCAGAAAGTAGCTTTTGTACCTGTACTGTAAAGGGAAGGCAACTCTTTGTCAGGGCAAGAAACACTTCAGGAGGCGGCTGGCACCTCAGACAGAAGCAGGGATTATGGTTTTACAGGACAGAAGGATGGTGTGAGTGCCAGATACCCTTTCACAGCTCTGTTTAAGGCCCCTCAACTTGCTAGCAGTTCCCAATGCAGACCCTTAGTGCCACACTGTAATTAAAAGATTCAGCATCAAGAAATCAATGTTATTGACTCTTCTTGGAAAAGCAATACTGATCCAGTCAGTGTTAGAGTCTGATCTATAATACACACTGGCGCAGTTTCAGTAAAACTATTAGGGCCTGCCTAAAACTATGAACCTGTTCTTAAATTCTTTACTCTGCACTAGTGCTTCCCACATTACACTTTGCTGAACTAAGAGGTGGACAGTTTATCCCCGTGAAAGTTCAAGAGGGGCCTGCAAGCTTGAATAATGGGCTGGCTTCTGTCTTATGCTTCTTAAACCAGCTACTGCAATTCAAGTGTGATGGGAAATAGCGACCTGTTTCCTGATCTCTTCTGAGCAAAGGAATTCAGGCACCGAAAGATGCAGATGGTCACTGGGATGGACAGAGGGAAGATGAGGGGTAGAAAAGGGAAAAATCAAGCAGGAAAGAAGTGATTTTCAAAAAGAAAGTATAAACCCTTCAGGTGTTCACACTCACCTACTTCTGTCACTACCTACATCTCTCAGCTTAGCCCAGTATAACTGTGAGAAGACCCAACAACTGTACAAACATCATATTCTACATCTACTGCTATTGTGCTGAGTTCGCATGCCGTCTGTTAGAGGTGTAAGTCCAGATGTCTGCTTGGTACAAGCCATGCAAAGGGAGATCCAGTGACACGGTATTAAAGAGATTACCTTCCAAAAAGACAAAAAAAAAAAGCAAAGTGCTTAGTCAGAGCAGAAGTCTCTCCTCCAAAATTATTTACTGTCTTCTGGAATGGAAGCTTATTCATTATAAAATCCACAGTGCTCACCCTCCCCTATCCTTTCTCTACTCTTGTTCATCCTGTGGTTTGTAACAGTTTGGAAAACTTCAGGGGCATTCCTAAGTGGTTACAGATGTGTAAGGATGCACACTACAGGCCACTTCATCAAGAGGATGACATAACCCTGCATGCCAGCTTCAAAAGTAGCTCATTTAATACTGAACTTGGAGACACGATCGTCCCAGACTCACTGTATGCCTGTTGAGAGTGATGGGATTATAACAGCAGCTGGCAGTGCTCTGTTCCAAGAAAGCTCACAGCATTATTCAGTCTTGAGTTCCCTCTTCCTCTGTGGAGCCATTTGATCCTTAATCTCTTCTATGGATTCTTAACCCTTTTGATGTACTTCTCCCCTCGACAAAATTTTAAACACACATCTTTATACCAAAATATGTGTGAGGACTATTAATAAGATGTCACAGTTGCACATCTATTTTGAACACTGCTTTTAAGTACTTGTCAACCACGCTTTTGCATGAAGAACTGTCTAGCACATAGTTTACAGAATTAAGTACAGGGAAATAATATTTTAAAATCCATTGCACTGCTCTTCCTGAATCAGACTGTGTAACCAGAAAATATTAGCACGATGCTGCAGGGTACCTGTGACCACGGACTACTAATACAGCTAGTTCCCTGTATTGCAGTAGTATCTGTCATATGCTTTCCACACAGAACAAAACCAGCACTACTTCTTAAAAAGACTCACAGTCAATAGTTGTTAGGAGATTTCTGCTCTGTCTGTCACTCTGTCACTGTTCTGCTAGGACGCTCTGGTCAGGACCTACTTCGCTCTCTCCCAGCAGTGTCTTGTATAGTTAAAAGATAACTACAACTTGCTGTGTATGATCAGGTTGCTTTCCCATAGGAACTGAGATGGTAAGACACTAGCATGATAGCTTGGGACAAGAGGTGGCTTCTACAAGGAAGATCATACCAGCATTATCCAAACACAAAGACAAAAAAAGCTAGTGGCTTGAGAGTTAGTCAGGAAGGTGCCCATCTGTGATAGGGAGACGGAGGAACTGGACTGAAGACAGTCCTGGTCGAAGAGAAGTGGAAACTACACAAAGGGTTACCAACATTTCAGTGACTAAAGAGACAACAGAAAAAAGGGATGTGGGACAGTATTTCTTGAGGCAGGTAGAAAAAAAACAGTGTGATTTGCTAGATGTCAGAGGAAACGATTAGCTTACTGAAAAAAAGATGAATGGATGCAAAAGAATTTGAGACACAGCAAACAATGTGGTTTTTTGGGGGGGCGTGACTGCTGGAAGAAGCAGAAGAGAACAACCCTGAATGCTGCTGATGGCAGAAAAGACAACGGAGTGCCTACCTCAGATCTTGATTTCTCCTTCCCTTAAAAACCTTGCATGAAGTGGCAGAGAATACCTGGAAATCGACACTGACAAATGGGTAAACAACAGATGGATGGGAAAATAACTGGGAATTGAAGCAGTAGTTTAAGTAGTTCAAGGCTGGGAAATAGCACAGCCAGGGGAAAAAATTACCTTGAACTAGCACTGGTGAAGTTCCTCTACAGGAAAAATATTACACAGCTGAACTACAGTATTTCAACACTGTCACTAGAATGTTGCATACATATTCCTTAAATAGAAACGTTATTCGTCTTTTTAACCACCTGATCATTGGTATATAGCCCCTTGTAATTCCCCCCACCCCTGTTCTTGTCTATTTACTCAGTTCCCACTATCAGAAAATCCAATAAATCTTTATTGAGTTAGACTCATATACGAACATATCTCTTCTCCAAGGAACACATTTTAATAATTTAGATGGCAGCTCTGTACTGCATAATTTCTTTGATTTCAGGGGATGATGCAGTAGGCTAGAAAACTAATTTAGATGGGCTTAAAATTACCACATTTCCACAATTATCCTATATTCTAGTATTCCATTTGGCATATTTGGTGTGTATGAATTGTTACAGTATTTTTCCTCCCCCTAAAAGATCTCAAGCACTATATCATCTTGCACACAGCACAGTAAGTAGCACCACCAAACATGACACACGTACCCAAGTCATGAAAGAAATTACACAGCACTGCAAGCTATTGTTTGAAGGCAAATATGCAATTATAGTAGTGGTCATATTGTACAGCACACATACGATGGCAGAATTAAAGTCACACTAAAACCCACCCAAGCCTTACAGGGACACTGCTCAAGCCCATAGTAAGATTCTATAGGAAAGCTGACAGCCATTTGGGATCTTTTCACAGTAAGAATTCAACAATAGGAGATTTAGATTACCCACAGAGGGGGAAATCTCCAGCTTTCAAGTGAGAGGCAGAGAAAGGTCACAACCTATTAGTCTATAAAATCACAGCAATAATTACTTTAACATACTAACATTCCCATCCTCTCAGCCTTCCAGCCTCAGGCTCCAACAACAAAAGCACCCACCTTCCCCAGCAGATATGAAAACTATTCTTAATGGGATTCATTTGATTAAAAACACCCCTATCAAGTGTTTTAAACAGTATATCTGATAGTACTATGTGGTAGAAAGCATATAGTGGCCCATGCATAAGATAAGAATCTCTTCCTTCTCCATTGCTATGATCTTCAGCTTCCTGCTTTATGACCTTAAGACAGATTTCAAACCCATCACTGGCTCAGGGCTAAAAAAGCCACTTAATCTGAGATGCTGGCCAGTATAAATTGGAAGAAGGAAGTTCCACATTTGGAAGAAAAATTGTGCAGAGGAAACCTCTTTAGATGTCTGATTTAATTAAAAAGGAAAAAAAATATCCCCAAAACAGGCAGACCGTGGGAGGCTGATTGGGCTTTGGAATGCTAATCCTAACAGCAGAGTGCAGGTGTGGCAAAGAAGGGCTCTGCAAGTCACTGTGATGACCACAGCACAGCAATGCTGCCACATTTTAGACTATCGAATTGATTTTTTAGCTTAAGACGGCACTAGCTGCTCTTTATGCTTCATAGCTGAGTTCTGGCACAGATA
Organism: Morus bassanus; assembly: GCA_031468815.1. NCBI lineage: Eukaryota > Metazoa > Chordata > Aves > Suliformes > Sulidae > Morus > Morus bassanus. Next base: position 22,380,955 of record CM062568.1, read on the forward strand.
TTTAAAACTTTCCAAACTGTTTAACAGATTACACAAATGGCCAGCAGTAGCTAAGCAGGGAGAAAGGGCTCTAACTCAGTAATGTATTCTACTGTGATAAATTCCCTTTCAGTGAGGCCATGAATCCTGTCCTAGTTGAGTCTCTTTGGAAGAAAAAGGAAAATGGAAGGAATCAAATATAAAGCGAAGAACTTGATGAAATGACTCTTCAGGGCCTTCCCTGCAGTGTTGGCACTCAAAGCTGTACCTGGGCTCCAGTAATTCTTTAGCCATAGCAACACTAATTAATTGAGGGCACTTTGGAAAATGCCCTTCAATCCCCTGCTGTGACTGCTGGACTGCTCTCAAAATTTCTCCCTCAAGTCCTTTCTGCTCTTTTGAAGCCCCACTGGAATATGCACTGCACAATGTGGGGCAAGGGAGCAGCTTTCACTGGATGGGACCTTCCCTGAGGTGGTTAATTGAACAGGTGCGGGGGGCTCAGGGAACGAGTGGGAGCAGGACTGCAGCTGCCGGCCCCGTGCAGCTCAGGGGCCCCGCAAGGAGCCAGCTGAAGAGAAAAGGAGTCAAACTTGAAGCTGCAAGAACTGCTCCTCAGCTGTCTCTGAGCAGCCAGAGAGGAAATGGTGTAAATTCAAGACATGAGAAATAAACAGAAAAATCTTATCTACAAAAAGATGCATGTGCGTTAATAGAAATGATGTTTTGAAGCACTGCATGCCTCGGAGCATACACAAAAAGTAGGTGGTGCAGGCAGCAGCCGTTGTGAATTGGCACGAATGGGGCTGCACCCAATTGCACCTATGCAGGGCTATATGTCAGGGTGCTGGCTGTACCTATCTGGGCAGCAATGGGTAGAGAAGCTGGAAGGAAGCAACCACACTAGTGAGGATGTGCTGTGTGCAGATTTTAAACACTGCATGCTCTCTGTATATCACCAGCGTAGCCCACAAGAGGCAGAATACAGATCACAACTGATTTTATTCCAGCCAAAACTAGTGGCAAACAAAGGCTTCCAGGGAACTTGCACACATGTGTTCAGGCTCACTGTACCGAGACTAAGGGAAGAGCGTTCCTTACGGTGCTCTTGACAGGCACAAACAATTAAAATTCAAGTTTCCCAAGAACAGGAAAGCCAGCCAGAGGCTACTGACCCAGAGGCAGCTATTGAAAAGACAGCAGGTGTGAGCACATCTCACTGCTCTACTGTTGCTAAATCTCACGTTAGACGATGTTTGAAGCTAGTAGTGTCAAGGGTGAGCTGGGCTGAAAGGGGCAAAACCAACACTGTATGTAAACAATAGCTCAAGAAAAGGGTTAGCATAAAATAATGTACTAGCAGTCTCAGCAGTTTGCCCTGGGTTTTGACCACCACTGCTCAGGCAGATACTTTCCATGCTAAAAGAAACAGATTTATGGCAAGCTTGTAATTAAACTGAAGAACCAGTCAACTTTTGCACACTGTTTTTTTTATGCCACTTTGAACAAGATTAACGCAAGTGTTATGTGTGTCTGGGTCTATCCTTGTTTGACTGCTGGACTGCCTTTTCCCAGTTCCCTGTTTTTATCACCTACATTTCCAAACGTCCATCAGTGCTCCAAATTCAACAGCACAAAAATCTCCGGTCTGTTCGTGTGTTCCTTCTCTCACTGAGCAATAAGAAGAATTTAAGACATGTTGGTCAATGTATTTAATGCAGCTCCGCTTCTCCTACTGAGAGACAGCTATTTAACAAATTAGCAGCCAGTTCAGAATTTGAACAATTAATCTGCTTGTCCGTGAAACTCCTTGAGTGCCTCCTGGTTTTTCATCAGCCACACATAGGTGCCTGTACTACCTCGAACAGAAAAAAGACAGCGGTAAAGTCAGAGCGCACACATATTTTGAAGTGCTATTTACGAAATTTACTTTAAAATTTGGAAGTGCTATTGACAAACTTTGTTACATTTAAAAAGTTAAAATTAAATACATACACACCTTTGTATGCACTAATTTATCTAATATGCAAAGCGAAGAAGCTACTCCAAAAGCCAATGAACATCCAAATACTAAGCATTATTATTACTGCTAATGTCAAGTTCTTTCATTTGCAGCTTTCGCTCTACGGTTTTGACCTTACTAGATCTCATTTTCACACAGGCTCCCTTGCCAGCACACTTTTAAGAAATTTTCAGATATGCAAATATTTGGCGACAATGAAATTGAGATAAAAACCAAAATCTGTAGAATAGGGGACCTAGGCTGAAGTTGGTTTTTATTTGAGGAAAAAAAATATCTTGCTTTTTCATATATCAGTAAAGTAACTATCAGATTTCAAATCTTTGGTAAAATATAATCAATTAATAGTTACCTCAGATACTGTTATTAAAATGTTCATCTGGCTCCTTTTAAAATTCAAACTGCTTTAGCTCTAGGTGACATTCTTACATAAAATTTAGATTAAAGCCAGCAAAACCAAGGATTCTCTTTGGTCAGGGACTGTTCACTTTTTTTAAATTTATTTTTTATTTAACATTGATATATCAAGCTCAGATTCAAATCAGTTTCAAACAAATAGCAACCATTACTACTAAAAAAACACAACCAAAAAATCTACTGATGTGAGAATCCATCCATCACTTGTTAACTGTTGCAGAACCGCCCCACTCCCATCCTCAGCTCTGCAGCACCCATTGAGATATCTGCCTTCTGAGTATTTGGGAGGGAGGGGGAGCAAATTCTAGTACCGTGGCTCTTATAGGCACTGATATTGGGGATCCAATATCAGGAAGAGGACCAAAGACTAAACTCCTCAGGACACAAGCCAGTTTACTTCATGTAGCCAGTATATCTGATGTTCTGTAAATAGCATAAACAGTTACACTACCTATAGACAGTTGCTTGTGAAAACCCAGACTCAGGTTACTCTGAAGACACTGAACGCTACAGCCACAATTCTCATGCTCCATTTTGAGGCTGGACATTTGGAACATAAATAAGCCATTAACCCGGGAGAATTAGGTAAGCCCCATGGTTTTTCAATGACTTAGTTTTTGTCTGCACTAATTTTACCTCCAAATCTGCATGTCTGAAACTCCACACTCTTCAGGTCTGCTTAAACTGATTACGTCTTTTCAGTAAATCTCGGATTGTTCTTTCTCCCGGCTGCAGAGCTGTCTGCCTGCAATTTCTCAAAAGAGCGCCACGATTTCATGTCCATTGGCCCCTGCATTCCTGCCAAAGCCCTGCAGAAATGAGAGCTGCTGCAGCTGCCAGGGTTTATTTACACACATTCCTGCCTCAAATTGAATTAATGAGCATAATTTAACTCAGGCAATGTCCTCCACAGCTCTTGTTTCTCTTTGCCCCTCTTGACATTTCTTTCTCTCACACAACCCCTCTTGTAGTCTGTCTTAAAGCAGTATCCAAAGTGATTCTGGTGTAAGAAGTAATTGCAGACGCATTTTATCTCCCATTTGAGCTGATTAACTGGTACATATCTGCTTACAGCCTACTTTATGGAAAGCCCAGGATCCCCCTAATGAGTATCCAGAAGGTTAACTTGAACTTAGTTGCTCTGTTCAATCCAAGTTTGTCAGTTTAGCAATTAGCTTCCAGTTTAATCACTTACAAAACATCACTTGGAAAGAGCTCCGATGCAACAGATGAGAGCAACTGAAGCTACAACATACCTACAGTTGTTAACATCCACATGCTATACTTAGTAAATCTTTTTCTACATAGGTCTCTAGTCCATTTCTGCTCTCAGAAATCTGAAATTCTGCATCCACAGCGTAAGGGGTCCCAACATTAACAAGCCCTGCAGGCCCTGTAGGGGACACATCACATACAGGAAGCTCCTGTTATGCCACTAACTGGACCAATGCAGCGTTTCCCACGCGTTATGTCAGAGACACAGCACAAAAATATTCCTCCAAATATTCACACTCATGTGACTAACAAAGCCCATTCTCTTCTCTATTATCACCCTGTATGGTGTGTGTGTGTCACAGACTATGTATATTACATGAGGCTTGAAAGTGTTAGAACAAAAGCCATACACTTCTACTAGAAGAGTGTGGGGAAAAAAGGAACTAAACCTTTCATGATAAATACATTTGCTACATCAGCACTTCACAAGCATCATGGACAAGAACATTTCAGCAACACTTTAAACCCCTAGATCTACAGGAAGAAAACAGATTGCTTGGCACACAGCAGTTAGGCTGTCTGGGAAGAGTATTCTCTTATGAAGTTCCCACAAAACTGTATCTATCTAGTTAGGCTGATTCACTGAGAGGATTTTCCTTCCCCTAAACAAGACCAACAAGATCCTTAAGAATTTTTCAACCAGAAATTGATGTATTCCAGGACTTAAGATTGAAACCACAACAAATTCTATGTACCTGAGTTTGCAACCCCCACAAATAGAAACAATTCAAGTAGTTCCAGTAAAATCAGTAGGATTTTACATAGCTACTCACCACGATCACAGAACAGGCAGGCACCCTGTGCCTGGGATGAAAGGAGTTCAAAGGCTCATCCCAAGATGAGCCTTTCCTGAAAAACTTACTCCTGCTGGAGAACGTAAGACTGATCTTGAGGCACATATCAATTCTCTTCCACATATACAACATCAAAAGGCAATACATACAAAACTGCCTGACACCCCATTGCAGAAAGTAGCTTGGAGTAAGTGTGAAGGCAGCAAACAGCTGGCAAAGACTGTGTGTGCATCTTTGAAAGTCCAAAATTGAAATTTTGAACTCTCGAGCAGAAGCCTGCTCTAGCTGCAACTGGTACAGGCTGGTTGGAAATTTTCATAACATTTAGACTAAACAGAAGTGGCATGTCCTGAATCTTTTGACTAATAGATCGAAGACATTACACCCAATTACAAGGCTGTTTATATGTTGTGCTTCTGCATACAGTCTATTTAGATGAGGAAAACCAGGGGCTTGGGGTTCCACGCCAAAAACAAGGGTTCATGAAAAGAAGTGATTGTCTTGGAAAAAATAAGGGAGAAGGTCTGAAAATAAGATGTTGGCTGCAGGAAAGATTCTGGAAGCAGCAGAAGATCCCAGAGAGCAGGGACAGGCATAGAGATGAATGCTGGGGAACAGCCAGGGACCTTGACCAGTAACACTTGTGGGTGGTCAACATGGACAGCAGTGGCACAGCAGGAACCAACCCAACCCTCTGCCCACCTTTCCCAGGCCAGCAGTGACCTCCCTGCAGGGAAGGGAAGTCGAGACCTAGGGAACGTAACGCCATGGTAGGAGAAAGCAAATGAGAATAATCAAGTAGAGTGCTAATGTCTCTGGTTCTGAAATAAACCCCAGTATCCAGATCCACTAAAGGTTGTCATTTACTTTGTCTTGCAGGTGACAGCCAGCACTTGGCTAAATTTGAGTCCCTGCAAGCCACCTGCATTAGAAACTGATGCAGAGTATACATGGCTTTAAAACAATTCTGCTTGTTTGCACAGGAAAAGCATAATAAACACTTATTCTTCTGACTTCTAACATCAGAAGACCAGAACACACCTCGTCTTCACAGTCCCAGCCCTAAACCCATTTCACTTAAAAGCTCCCTCTCAGTCCCTTCTTTGGCTATTTCCAACTTTTCAATATAATTCCACACCCCTCAGTAATATTTTCTCCCTTACACACAGTTGAAATCAAATACGCTTGTCATTAAATATTTATTGGGTCCTTGGAAAACATTTTGGATTTTGTGGCTGCCTTTCATACACCTTTTGGTCTGTGTGAAGGTGCCCGTGATTTAGAGTTCAACTACTCTTCACATGTATTCTGCATGAACAGCAGTGGTGAGACTCATCAGCTCACTGTGATTTTGCCTAACCCCAAATGACAACAGCACTCTTCGTAAGTTTTCCTATGAAAAACTGTTTGACAGAGCATCACTTTTTTGTTGTTCAGCTCCGCACCAGATACCTATTTTGTTACTCCATATGCTCACTTCTCCCTCCTCCATTTTTTAAAATTTCTTTTTATATTGGCATCCAATTTTATAAAAGCACAATGAAAGTCAACTGTATAACACTATCAAAGAAATTCACCATTACTTCCTCTGACTTCTGTATCATTAGAATGGAGAAAAGTCACTTGAATTTGGAAAGGCCTTCCCTGAATGCAGCTCCTGTCAAAGCAAACTTTACGTAGTTACTTTTCATGCTTCTCTGAAATAGAAATAGCCTGAAAATATTCCTTTTTGGTACCTTTCCCTTACAAATTCTCTTAGAACCCCATAACAATAATATTTCTTCCACACGTGAAAATGAAATGCCAAACATTGGCTGTTCTAGTGTATGTACATACACTGTCAGATAAAATACTCTAAGCAACAGCTTACATAGATACAGGAACCATAGGACTACTAAAAGAAATACCAAAATAAAACCCTTTAGTTGTTTACTAAAACAGATGCTTACTCAAAAATATTGCACAAAAGAAGTCATTGCAAAGGTGATCGCAATTTTTTGTAGAGTATAAAATTACACTCTGCTAACCACATTATCTTCTCTTTTAGTCACTCACACATTTGCTTGCCATTGCACGGGTGTGCAAATTAATTGAGTATGGCATGGAAACTTTGAAAGCCAATGTTTCTTCATTCTACCCTTTATATTCCCTGCCCTCTCTCCAACTAAGAATCCTACTCCCTCAGCATCTCCTTTCCTCAGTACTAGGTGCAGCTCAGAGACTATCACAGGTGGAAATGATGTCTCGTTGATCCTCTTCCTTCCCAGAAACCTTCTGAAAACGAGAAATGCTTCAAACACGATTTCAATCTAAGTGAGTCCACCACTTTACAGATTCCACCACTTTACAGAATGAGATGCAGGAAACAAGTTTACATATAATATTGTTCTGGCTCATTTCTTTGAAATGAATTGTGTCATGGTTTTAGCTGGGATAGTTGATTTTCTTCACTGTAGCTAGTATAGTGCTGTGCTTTAGACTTGGTATGTAAATAATGTTGATAACACCCTGGTGTTTTAGTTGTTGCTGGGTAGTGTTTACACTAGTCAAGGACTTTCTAGCTTCCCATGCTCTGCCAGGTGCACAAGAAGCTGGGAGGGGAGGGGATACAACCAGGAGAGCTGATTCGAATTGGCCAAAGGGTATTCCATATCATGTGACGTCATGCCCAGTATATTAACTGGGGGGAGTTGGCCGGGGGAGGCAGCGATCGCGGCTCGGGGACCGGCAGTGTCGGTCGGCGGGTGGTGAGCGGTTGCAGCACTTGTTGTTTAGTTTTTTTTTCCCTCTTCTTCCAGTGTTTCATCTCTCTCTCGCTCATTATTTTCCTTTTCATTATATTAGTATTATTGCTGTTTTATTCTAATTATTAAACTGTTCTTATCTCAACCCCCGAGTTTTCTTACTTTGGCCCTTCCGATTCTCTCCCCCATCCCACAAGGGTGGGGGAGTGAGCGAGCGGCTGTGTGGTGCTTGGTTGCTGACTGGGGCTAAACCACAACAAATTGGTATCTCCCAGTTGCTGAACAGTGTAATAAGTAGTAAGTAGTACCTTCAGAGAAATAAGAAAGGTTGTTTGACACCATGAATTTGAGCAGATTTACTGAAAACAAAAAGTGCCATATTGGGCCAATTCTAACATTTATTCTGCAGTTCAGCCACTGCACTGAATCCTTCCTTCTCCTCCCCCAGCAGCCTCCAAAAAGCACACCATGCTATCAAAAAAGGATGTTTATACTTACTTGTCTTTTTTTTTTTTGTGTGTGACAACACTACTGTCCAAGCTTTCTCTGCATTGGCCTGTTGACTCTACAGTAAACACTAAACCGCCTTCAGTCATATACCAGAAAACGGAGATGTGTCCAGAGATGCAAGATGAAGCCCTGCAAGATCCTTGGCAAGAGACTGCAGCTCTTCGCGGTGGAAGAAACTTGCTTCCCATCTTCAAGCTACTGAGGTGTGCTGTAATTGGGTTTTATGCTACAGAGACCAATGGTGGCACATTAATCATGAGTCCCTCCTTCACACTTTAGGCATTATGTTATGGACAACACCTGTATTATTCTCTGTCCTCCTTTCCTGTAAATCCTCTTGAATCATGTACTACTCTAAAGAAAACACAGCTCCCTGGAAGCGTAAGTGTGTACCTGCTTAGCACCACCGTTACAACACTGTTACTGTCTGCCACAGTCTCCGTCCTATGCCTTCTGACAAGGTTACTGGTATAGAAATACCAGCTCAAGTGATACACATAACCAAATGAGAAATTACACTTTACAAGCCAAATAGGTGCAGATTGACTTCCTGCACAGACACCCAAAGGCACTCCCCAAACTTACAGCATTCAGATTAGAATTGCTTTTTGTTGGCCACATCCACCAGAAGAGAAGCAGCGCAAGATACCACCGTTGCCGTCAGCTGTCAAGTTAACAGGAAAGCTGTAGGGAACAGGCTGCACGGGCTGACCCACGGCGGTGGGCAGGGTACTTGGGAGGGCTGCACTCCTTCCAGCCTCACTACTCTTGAAGCCTGTGTACCCACGTTTGCCTTAGAACAATGTAACACAGATCATTTCCACTCCTCAGGGCTTTTTGGATCAAATTTTGACATAATACAACTGGGAAAAAATGATCTCATGAAACGTATACTGTAGGGAGGAAAGGGAATAAAGGTATGTTTCAAATAGATCTGGAAATATTTTCCCATATAAAATAGTTATGCTTGTCTCACAAAAATGCAATCCAACCAGTACAGGAAAGAAACAGTGGCATGGAGCACAAATTCATCCAAACAACAACAAAAAAATTGCCCAGAAAACCAAACTCCTTTATAATACATAAATTCAAATCAAAACATAACAGGACCCTCCTGTCCCCAAGGAATGAAGGGAAAAACAACATCTCAAAAAAACCCCAAATATCTGCTATCCGGGCTTTCCTGCATACATCAGAAAACAAAGCAACTTAAGTGTGACCAAAGCAAGCTATAAAACCACTAATTCGAACTCACAGACAGTCACCTCCTGCCCTCTGGAATAGAATCCATCTGCTGCTCTTCTTGTTTTCTAAAGGAGCCACAGCTTCACTGCTATGAGCTTAAATGCGCTTTTGAAAACCATTTCACATACACAAATACTCTACCACTTTCTTTTCTTTGTGTCCTAGAGATTATAGGAACAGCAGCGCACCGATCTCTCTACTTCCATGTCCTCTCTCTCTTGCCCATCCTCATCACGCCAGACCATTTTGCAATAAACTCCATGTAGGAACAGGATATTGCTTGATGCCATCACACTGCCTGAAAACGTGACTGGTTTGCACAAGGACAATCACAGACCGGCGTACCAAATAGTGAACGCATGCAAAGCCAGGCCCAAATCTCTTGGCTATGAGGTCTCTCACATCACCCTCCAGCTCACCCTACCCATCCCCCCACATAACAGACTAAGCCTACAAAGTTGATCTGCAAAAGATGCCAAGGAGGCCAAGCGCTTCGCAAGAGACATAAAAACTGTTTGGCTACTCTCCAGTTAAGCTATCCAACAGAACAAAAAGTTTTTTCTTTTACTGAGAGGCACACACAAACCCTTGTCATACATGACAAACCCACACTGCAGAGCTGTTTGGTTTTCCTCCTTAAGCTTCCAATGCAGAACGCAGCCTATATCAGAAATGCTCTGATCCAGTATGGCAAGTCATACGTTCTTACTTTGTCCTTGTTCGTCAACAGGGCTTACAACACAGACTTTTTTTGTAGACTTGAGTATTAGTACACACTGCCCTGGTATAATACAGTAGCTGCTTTTCTATATTTAAAAGCCATCTGTTTCTAATTAAGAAAATACTGAATAGGATATCTTCCAAACATCTTTCCATGAGCATGCAACAAGGTTTCACTACTTCTAAATACATGAGAAAGTGATTTGGGGAAATTTTGAAGGACACTGAGTAACCCTGGACTCCAAATTTAAAAAAGGTGCAATTTTTGAAGCAGAATCTGTTACCATGGAACGATAACTCTATCCTGAGTAAAGAAGCTTGTTCCGGGACACCGCTATACCCCATTCCAAAACCAATAAATCTGGATAATCTGCCAATTACACAGAAGCGTATATGTTCTGTGTGTGCACCGTATTTCTATTTAAGCTACTGAGCAGCATTTAAACTTGTTAAGGCTACCTGATCTTCAAACAGACACTGGCCTGACAGCATGGCTAGCATCCAGGTTACACTACAACACTGGAGGAAAACCAGCTGACCCCCTATTCACCATCTTACAACCTGCAGGTAACCATTTATCTCCACTCACTTTCCTATCGCTCCCCCATCTAACACGCTGGCCTGCTAGCCACAGTTCTTCTGCAGGGCATAAATAAAGACCGAAGTGAGGATGGGTACATGAAGACTTCAGAGGAGTTTGAAGGCCAGCTGACTGCCTCGCTCTGCACTGCCAGTTTTGATGCTTGTGGCTTAACCCTATTTTCACATGGCTCTATATAAGAAATGCCGGCACACTGCTAGGCACAGCTGCGTATACAGTCCTGCTTTAAAGTCTTCATGAAATACTTCCAAAAGAGAAATAAGTCTGGGACATTTTTTAGAAATATTTAGAATAGGTTCGCTGCAGAGTTGCCAAATAGGTAAAGTGGCATGTTTTGGGGGGTTAGCCTCCAGAAAATAAGCATGTTTAATTTATTAGTTTCACATTCAGGAGTTATCAAAATATTTATTTTCATTTATCTCTTTTTTTCATCATTCTGGTGCATGACACAGAACACCACAACACCAGGAATCTAGAATTAAGATTCATTTCTGAAAGCCATGTGTGGCTCATAAAAACAACCCACTCCTTCAACAGATGCTTAAAAATATACGCATGCTTCATTAGTCTAATTTGTCTGCTCAGAGCCTAGTCCAAAAATGCAGAAAAAGTTCCAAAACCACATCAAGTGCCATGGAGACCGCTGTGCATAATAATAAAACCAAACACAATCAGCAGGCATTAAGGACCTCAATCTGCAGGCAAAGTCTGATTTCTGCCTAACAGCTGGATGAAGCACTTCCACCAACCAAAACATTGACACCACAATGTAATGTGCAACCGATTGCAGACAAACAAACCACAATCAGAACAGCCAATTTTCTAACTAGCACCAAACTGCAGAAATGTGAGAAGCCAGAAAGAACAAGAACTGAGATCTCAGGAAAAAAAAGATTCAAATGTAGAGAAAAAGGCAAAAATACTCAGGAAAACACAAAAACGTATATTAGGCTGTCAGTATTTCACTGTGGATTTGCAAGAGCAATAATGTGAAACCTGTTTATTATGTTACAATAACGATTATTATCTTGCCTCTAGGATTTTTTTTGTTTTGTTTTATGTTGTTTCCGAGTCTTCCAAACCATGCAGGTTTCTCACACACTTCAGCAATAACTGAATCATCAAGATTTAAGAGAGCTTCAGATGGAAGGCCAGTTACTAAACTGGCCATGCAACCAGAGTCCTTCAGACCCTCTGGGTCACCTCCCGCCCTCAAAAGCGAACAACATAGTGCAATAGCTAAGGTGAACCTGTCTTGCTAATGGCATGCACAGAGAAGAATGGGAAGCTTTGCTGTAAGAGGAATAGAGGTTTTCATGACAAACCATTAATAAGTCCGCTAGTGTCACATTACACGGGATCAACCAAAGATCTCCATTACTGGGATCTGTTAAAAAGCACCCTTAATCCACGTAAAGCTGATGCACAACTTCCTTGAAAGTCTTTATATAAGTAGACAAATAACCTAGCAAGAATCTGACAGTTTAGCTGGAAAAAAAAAAAAGAAATATCTTCCGTCAAGGATGTGCGCAGCACCAGGAAACAAAAAGCAAGCCTGCCACTGGAGCTGTGAAAGCATGACAGTGGCTCTTACACGTAGCTGTTGCTACTATGCAGAAGCAGAGCTGGTGGTACAACAATTATTTGGATTGTGATTTTGATGAATCTCCTCTCAACTGCAGTTACACAAATGTAGCTGGGAAGTGCAGCAGCTCCTACTTCAGTACCTCCAGCCATGAGAAAGCTGGAAGCCTCAGATGAGAAAGGGCTTCCTAAGACTATCCTGATATCAAAATAATGGGTTCCAAACTCAAAACGATTCTTAAACCCCAGTTCCGAGATACGACCAGACCACATACAGCACAAAGTGAAAGTGTAAAAACCTAGAAATTACTAACCTGCACTTTGGATTAAGCACAACATATGATTTCTCAAAGCCAGACAAACTCCCACTCTTTTACCCCCTCTCCTCCAAGCTGAAAAAATGAGACTGATACTTCTTTCTGAAGATATTTCCTTAATAGTAACAACAACTAATGACGCAGAGACAAAATACACCACTTACACTAAGGGAACTGAAGAGTAGTCCCTTCTTCATCCACAACCAATAACAGATGTTTCAGAAAGATAATGGGAACACCCCTTGCCTGCCACCCTCACTCTGCCTTGAAACACTAAAAATACAGTATTTTAGCTTGGGATGGGAAAGGAAGATACCTGTTGTTCTTCATCTTGGATAATGTCTGGATCAAGACTCAAAACATGATCACTTTCATACACATACATAACATCCTCTTGTATACGTACACATGCTTTCAGGTACATGTATCTAGGTATGTGCGTGGGTGGAAATATCTGCACACAGGCTTTGATCCCGTACAGTGTAATTTTATTCCCATAAACCTAAACTATGCTACAACTCCTATGAAGAAATCCATACAAGAAAAGAACATGAGCAGCATTTCACTCACACGACCTGCACGATGTATGCAAGAAACAAGCACAAATGTTATTGCTCCCTGTTCCCTTCAGGGCTTGAAATCCCCATTCTCCAGGCTAAGAGAATAACCAAGACTGCATGAGGGCAGGACTATGGCTAACGTGCTTGTCAACAAAATACCACTGGGTTATGAGCCACAAAAGCCCCAAAAGTTCAGGAAAAGGATAATTAAAAAGTCACTCACATCCTTAGAGCAGAACATTTCTGTACCACCTCTTAATTAATGAGTATCAAAGTAGGTAGCACTTTTGGAAACACAGCCATCCAACAATCTGTGGTGGTAAGTCATAACTACTGGAAGGTGGGAAAGGTTTTACATATTGTACAAAATGCTGTCATCTGGAAGTGCTCATTCAAAAACAGTCAGCTCCCATACAAGTATCCTGGCTCCAAAGGCAAGACAAGAAATAGGCACTGACTCTTCTCAATGTCACTGTTCTCTGAAAAAACAAAAAGAACTTCTCTTAAAAAAATAGAAATACTCAAGGAAGCCAAGAGAGCTATCAGAGGGTTTCCCTGGTCTTACATTATTGCTTCTGATAGTATTAAAGGAAAATATTGTGTGTCTGAAAAGGTTCCCCTAAAACAGCCAGAATTTTTACTTCCAAAGTACCAGATGTCATAGTACTGGAAAAATTCTATTAAGGACTACTGAGATTTTTATTACTGCTTTGTCATCTTCCCTTATATGTATTCTATTATGAACACTGTAGTGGAAACAGAAGAAATACGTTGACTCTTTCACAGCAGAGAATAACTACAGTTGCTTCCCTTTGCCGTCAAGGAAGAAAAGAAATGGTATTATTTTCCTTGTAAGCATGTTCAGGATATAATGGGCAAATAAAAGAAATAATTGGTGAAAATGGTTTAATAAATCCCAGCAGAAACAAAGCATCTTTTCACACACTTAAAAGTCTGCAAGGCTCCATGCTGACATTTGATGAATGGACAGAATAAAATGTTTTGCACCTCCTACGCCTTCTACCAATAGCACAAAGTTCTGGCTGGCACAGATGCTAGATGAGTATTTCAGTAAATAACAGGTCCCTTCAAGTGCTATTGGATTTGCATAGTATGAGGATCTAAAATATTCTGGAATTCAGTTTATCTGAAGATAAAAACACTAGCAAGATTTAAAACCAAAACAAAATAAGCTTTTCACTGTCTCATTTTGCTTTTAGGATACCTTGATTACTTGTAAATACAGAAAAGACGACAGCAGGAGTAAAGGCATAGCTTAAGTCTGGGAAGCAGCAAGGCAATTCGTTTTACTGACTAGAGCCTAGCATGATCCCAGCTCATTTCACCACGCGCTGGTTTTATGATAGCAACTGATTACTCAAGAAACTTGGTATAAGTTAATGCAAATGATAAGCAAGTTCCCTTTACCTTGGGAGCTTTCCTTGATTTTACAAAAGGAAACAAACAAAAAAATCCACTCCCTTCCACTGCTGCTCCTTCTCTCAAAAATACAAGGAAACTATCATAGAATGCTATTGTTTCTGCCCCCCTCCCAAAAGCCATACAACAGATTATTTCTGACGGCTTGTATACAAAAAGTATCTTTCTAGAATGATGAACAATCCTTAACATCTTTCATGACTACTGACCCAGGGACACAGCTCCACAAGTACTAGACTAGACACTCAAAGTAAATGAGTTCTCCATTAAAAAAAGTACACTAGATTATTTTAATCTTGGCAAGATACGAGTACAACTTCTCAAGTCATAGTGTCAGAAAACCAGAGCATAAAACCAAAGTTTAAATAGAAACCCTTTCAAAAACCATATTCAAGCAAAACAAAAACCTTATTAACATGAAGCTTTTGTTCTGAGACCTGTGGTTTTTGTTGGAGCAAATGTTGATAACCAACACAATATGAATTTTGTTGCAGTTGCCATTAAAAATGGGGGCTACTTCTGAAAAAAAGAAAAAAAAAGGCAACACCTGGCTCTGCATGATAAGTCAAATTTCTGCTTGATATATGAAAATTTGAATTAGAGCTACTGATGCTGTATGTGCTGTGAAACACACAAAGATGACCATGAAATACTATCAAAAGACTGAGGCTTTTTCTGTCAGTCACTTACTTGCTGATCCCCGCCTGTCAGCGGTCACACTCTGCTGTAAAAAGCTGTCTGTGAAAATCTACCATAGCCTTTGTTATCCCCTGTGTTTTAGCACAAGATGATAAAATATATATTACGCCAGAACAGTAACAAAATCATGTCTGACTGCTCTTGTTGAATACAAACATGAGAGTAACCTTAAAAATCTCTAATTGGCTTGCCAACACTTGACTTTTTTAATTATTATTTTCTAGTACACAAGGGTGACATGAGTTAATTTTAACAAAAAATCGAAGTGTATTTATTAGTTTGCTTTTCTTCTTTCTGTACCATAAACATCTTCATATTAAAGAAAACTCTAAACTTACTACAAAATACCTTTTTCTGGTCATTTTGACAGCAGTTCCACTTCTACAGAATAACTTTTACCACACATTTATTAATTCCTTCTTTGTTCATGGTAATCCCCTATTTTAAATATGCACAAGGCTCTTGAGTGCTTTCGACAGACTCATGACTCAATCTTCTCACCACGGGTTGAAATAATGACACCAAAGGGAAAACTTCACCACCTGGAACTCAGCTGACACTGAAGGAACAAATCCAAAATTCCTCTAGTATTATAAAGGGACCAGTAACATATCAGCCTCCCTTCTGCTTCTGACCATCTCATCCTATTCTTGAGTAAATTCTCGTTTACTTTAAACGAATGCAGGAAAAAAGGAACAATACAAAAGCAAAATATATGGAAGAGAAAGAACCCATGATAAAAACCCAAAACCCCAAAACAAATAAACTAAATTTCTACTGGGCATTTTGTCAAACACACGAAGTCTTACTAAGAAAGTACTTATGAAAGAGACAGTCTCACTGCTATCCAAGTGAACTGAGAATTGTCATATAGTATCCACAGTGCATATAATTACATATGATGCCACTTTTCAGGAGAAAAAGAAAGAGCTCTTCTAGTGAGGAGATTAAGCTAAGTGAATGCAGGGATTAAAAAAAGGGTTAAAATGAAGTACAAGTGCTCTTACTAGAGCACAGTTCATTTCCAAGGATTGTGTGAGTGTTCAGGAAGCAGAAAGCAGCAGCGTTGGTGACAGCGGGGCGCTGTGCTGAGCAGCTTACCATGCAGCCAAGCGTTTGTACTGACCTGCCCCAGCATGTCTGGTGCGATGGGAAACGTGGGCCAGATGGCTGAGTAGACGCTGAAGAACACCAGCCAGAGCAACATGCTTCCCCAGACGGCCAGGTGACTGAACTGTCAAGGAGCAGGTAAAGAAAGAGAGTCAATACTTACTCAGTCCACCTAACCTACAGATATTTCTCTGTTCTGGTCTCTATTGGTCTCTCTCAGGCCTGTCTACCACACTTGGTTTCAGGCAAGTAGCACAGGTTGTTTAAACAGCATAAACTAGTTCTCTTTAATCTTTGCCTCACAACAGGGCAGACAGATAGTCTTCTCAGCCAATCTGTCTTTCTTGGAGCTCCAAAACTCATCACATTTTCCTTGGAACTCTAATTTCTCTCATCTAACTCCTGCTTCCCATTGCGCACGTGCCAGGTTCAACACATACATCAAGGTAGAAATTTTCAAAGGCTCAGGTTAGAGTTCACATGGACAAACCCCTCATGGCAGAGTGTATGCATACAAGCCGTGTGCACCACTCACCTTTTACAGAGGGCGATTCAGTGCTGTATACTACACTACCACAACCAGCATCTACTGATCAGCTTTGCTTTTTTTGTTTAAAAGGTGCCTTAAGTGATTTACAGATATGCAATGCAGTTTACATCTTTACAGGTTCTTTAGTCTGTAGACTCAGAGTAAATAAAACTAGTATTAAAGTGACCAAGAACACGTCCAGCACAGACTTCGTTTCAGTTGCATTAAAGAAAGTCATTTTTCCTACATACCCAAACTATTTTGCTGTTCAGGATGATTTAAGCTGTTTTACTTTTACACTGCAGTGGATGGAATCAGTAATTTCAGTTGTAACAAGCAACTGAGCTCATTATTGGCTCCAGCTTTTTTGGATGCCAACAACTCCCATGGCTGATGATTTTGGCTCCAATTCAGAGACGTACCTGCATAAATCTTAATTACTAATTACATATGTGTTTAGGAACATGCGAATGAATTCACATACTGGTTGCTGTGGTGGACACTGTTTGTTTAGTTCTCAGATTTATACTTTCTGTTAGATGATTGTATCAGGGGACTTTTTGAACAGTCTGAGAACCAAAGTGTCTGAGTATTGTGTTCTGCCCACTGAGACACAGATGAACTTCTGGAAGGAGAATATTGCTCCTCCTCTGGAAGCAATGAGCATCCTTGGAAAGGAGAGCTTTCTCCGGCAGAGGCAGTGAAAACAAACAAGTAAGGAGTCTGCAGCACCAGTGCAGGCTGGCAGATAGCTGGGAGCAACTGGAGGCTGCCTCACAGTAGAAGCATTCATACAGCAAAACGTCAGAGGCGATGGAAAGAACACTATTCTAAGCACTCTCAGAAAGCTGGAATTTTTTTCAACCCTAAAAGGTGCTGGGTTAATGAGCAGGACATAGGATAGGCCCCTTCCTGGACAGACACAGTGGGGAAGAAGATTTGTTTTCAAATTTTGCTATTTACTCTGTCTCACTCAGGAGACCTGACCAGGAACTGATTTAAAAAAAAACAAAACAAAACAAACTCACATCCCCCACTCCAACCCCCCCAAACAAAAAAAAAAACACCAAAAAATTTTAAAAAAAACAAGCCACACCACATTTTTTGTTCCATTTTAATGTGAATAAAAGTAAGAGACTGGAAGAATTATTAATTTTTTTTTTTTTAAACACTTGGAGGAAGGGGGGCATTTTATCCTTTCAGTCTACTCGCTTTTCTGAAAACTAGGGACAATTCATGTCAAGATCTGACTAAATAAAGCCCTGCCACAGTGAGCAACTGTAGTGCTCAGCTCCCCAGAGAACAAGTACTGCAAGGCTGCTGCAAGAATTCATCTTAAAGAAAAGCCAGCCCCATCCAATGGCCGAACAGCACCAGCACTGCTTTCCCAAAAGGACGACACCTTCTCTTGAACCACAGCCTTCCTTCCAAACAAGTGATCAGAAGGCTCAGAATAGCTTGGACTGATGCTTCCAAGCTGCAAACGCCTACAGACTTTACGATTAAAACCAGTAAAGATAAAAGCAAGCAGGGAAACCAATCTAAGACATACTCTTATTTTGTAGGAGGTGTATTTATGCTAGTGAAATGACATTATCTTTTTTTTTTCTTTATCTCCCTCCTGTTTTTTTCTTTCCAGTCCGCTGGTAGGACAGTTTTCGAGTTTTGCAGCTCTTCATCTTGCCCCTTCCAGCTCAGCAAAGACTTTGCTCATTTTATGTTGTCTTTATCTTCTCATGGTTGTCCCAATTCTCTCTTCATCTCAGGCTTTTACCTTCCTGAATTGCTTCCCTACCTTTAGAAGAGCTTCTGCTTTCAGGAAGAGCCCTCCTTGCCCTGCTTGGAAATGTTCCTTATACACTCACCCCAGCAACCTTTGCACTGTTGATTCTCCCACTGATCTCTGTCATCTACCCCTGGAGAATTCATGTGCAAAGCAGAAGTGAGTCCATCAGATATGTAAAGTGAATGACAGTCAGAAAAAAGAAATCAAGGTTCTCTCACATAAAAACTAGACACACTGTATGGTTATCCTGTGCGCTCTATTTAACTGAAGTAGTTCATATAGCGTTGTAAAACAGTGAGAAATCTGCAAGTGTTTGGATAGGTAACACTTAACGTGAAGCTACTCCACACAGCTCCAATGTGCAGATTTTGTTATGCATCATGTTACCACTTTTACAAAAGCCTTTCTTTCCACACTACCTACTGGACATACCAGGCTCCCAGCCATTTTGAATCTGCGTTATTTATTTGAAGCTTTCAGCTGAACCCATCACATACTCCCAAGTGGCAGTGTCCCCCTCACTCTCAAGAACAAATTGCATGTAACCAATCCACTTGATGATGGAGAAGAGGCTTAACTCAATGCTGTACATTTAATACTTTTCAAGTAACCTAAAGATTCTCTGTGTGTTGATTCACTCACAGCTGAAACAATAACTGTAACCAACATGAGATTCCAAGAAAACCAGAGTCACTGGTCCAAGCAGTGGGACAGGAATTATAAGTGTATATTAGAAGTGTATAGAAAAGAGTAGATTCTAAACACAACTTCTCTGTGCCTAACAATAGTTTCTCAATAAAATGCCAGTGTTAAAGAACATTGAGATCTACTAAACACTATGGTATCTTTTAAAATAAAATTTAGAGAAGAGGGGATCATGATTATCCCCAAGTGACTGAAAAGGTACTAATTACCCAAGGAAGAGGAGAGATGAGGAAGCATCAAATAATTCACAAGATAACAGGATCTGAACAGGCTCACAAGCCTCCAATGCAGACTTGGATATATCCCCTTCTAGTGCATGAGGAATTAATTTCTTTACGTCTTTTTGCATTTTAAAATGTTGGTATACAACATAGAACTTCATGCATAAGCAACAATAAAAAAAAACAGATTTGATTTTCAGATGAAAGAATGAGGCAGAGAATATTAGCATGTCCCTAGTAATTAAATAACTCACACAGATAGCACTTCATCTTCAAAATTTAGAACAGACATCAGCTCATTAATCTTAATAATTCCTCTGTGAGGAATAAAAGAAAACATTTTACAACTAACAGAAGCAATGAGGATACAAGATTTAAGCCAAGCCACTCCAAGAAACTAGTAAAAGAAGAATATGAGACTCCTCAAAACAGCTTGGTCTTGAGGGTAGAGTGTCGTAGTATGCCATGAAAACTAGATTCCCATAAGGTATCTGTCTCATAGGCGTGGAGAAACACAGACTGCATCAAAATCAAAAGATCAGTGTTTCAGAGGGGCAGGGGGAAAAAGGGGAGAAGGGTGTTGAAGGTTCATCAACACAGGAACCCTCCTACTCCTCATATTCTTTGGAGGTCACTGCCCTGCCAGATTCCGACACCTACCAGTAACAGAGCACTCACTCATCGCAAGTGAATGACACACCTAGGAATCAACATAACCATTTGACTAACATCCTTATTACTATAAGTTTCCAAACAAAAAAAATCTCATCCAACGTGAAGTCACTAGTGCTTTTTGCTAGCTTCACAGACATTTTTTAAGCCCAGTTGTTTATCTGTGGGCAAACACATTTCATTTCCCTATTGCATTAATTTTGAAGGAGCTACAAAGATGTTGTTCTTGATTTATTTCCTTAAGCAATTACAGTAGTACGTTGATTTCATGCAAAATTTTCCCAATTTTAAATATTTAGAGATGTTGGCAATATAATTCTAGTGTTCTCTTCCCACTTCTGACAGGCTGCCCTTTATCATCACACATATCGTGTGATCTACACCTTCATTCTCCTCTCACATCCTGTACTTACGGAGCTTAGCTGTTTATCCTTACATGAAAGATCCAGTTAAAACACTGAAGCCTCAAGTGATTTTTAGTACTTTTTTTCTTATTAAGACTCATTAGGGAAAAAGGTGTGCTAATAAAACCAAAGATATTGAAGAGTACTTACTCTAGTCCAAGCAGTTGTTTCCAAGCCAGCTTTCAGACAAACAGTGACTACAACATACTGCAAGAAAAAAAGAAAAAAGGCAATTTCAGTATTAACACTCTCAAATTCAAAAGGTGTTCACAGCCCAGTCTCCCCTTTACACCTAAAAAGTTACTACCATTTAGGTACCAACCCAGGGCCTTAGCAGTGTGGGATGGGGGAAGAACTGAGCAGAAATATTGTTGGTGCATGTCTGGGGGTAGGGGGGAATGGGAGAAAAAAAAAAATCATGCACACAACCTAAGTTTGATTTTATTTTACTTGTACACTTTCTTCTGGTTTACACTATTTACTGATGACATAAAAAGAACTGCAAAGAAATTCTACCATTCAAGTTTGCTAGGATACACAGGCTTACAGTGTAAACTATGTTTCCAACAAATAAATAGTCAATTCCCTGGCCATTTGTGAATACTGCATCTGAAAGAAAGAAAAATATCACATTTGTTAATCAGTTCATCAACAGAATGGATGAAATAACAAGGAGATTTTCAGGAGAAAATAACTGGTCCCAGCCTTGCCTTTTACAATGTCTAAAAGCACTTTTAAAAGCTGTGAGATAATGGTACTGCAGAAGTTGTGCTAAGCAGACCGCAGACACAATGCTCACATAGAGCATATACCCATAGTCCTGGTTGCCAGAAGCTGTCCTAGCAAAAGGGGAAGTGTTTGCCAGACCCTAATGTGTAATTTGTCTGCAAGAGCTGAAGTATGTCAGTGTCACTTTTTCTCTCGCTATCTGTTCTGTACTACTTATTGACACCTCTAACAGATCCCCTTATTTGCTGTGCCTGTGAAGAAAAAGCCTGTAAAACACCAGCTGATTTTGTGGTGAAATAAAGCTGAATTAAGAAAAGCCACAAAAGATTAATCTATGAAGGACACATTTAACATCTAAAATTTCTTACTGGAGGTTAATTCAGTAACTGAGCAGCATTCAGTCTCCACACACCCTTTCTCTAGGCAAGCGTGCACAAGGGTAAGTACATGTTGATTTATCATTTGAAAGTGCCAACCTTGGCAATGCTTCAAATGTCTGTTTAGTTCTTCTTAGCCCTTGCTGAATAAAACCGGAACACCATGAAAGCACATTCAACAGCCACACTAATGCCAAATGAACTCGAACTCACAGGAACTTTCAAGCATTACTCAAGCATGATAAGTATTGCTACTTTCACAGGTTTTAAGACAATTGCTAGAGAAACACACAAACAGCAGGGATGAAAAAGGCTTAAGATAAGACCTTGGACCTGTTCCTAAACACATACTGCCTAGGCACAGTGCTTCTTCTATGAGGGTACCACTTTGCTAGACTTACTTGCAAAACTGGTTCTGACATTCTTAAACTAGGGTCATCTACTTAGTTAACTACATTCCTATAACATAGGTCTCCAAGGATCAGTAAATTTTTTAAGTCAATGTTTAAGTCTATAGAGAAGAGTCCCTGACACCCTGACCTCCGTGGTGAATACTATGCCCAGCTGATGGGTAAAAAGACTATATATTTAGTCAGTGCAGCTACCCCAAGCTACTTTTTATGGTTTTCTACAACGGCTGCATGTGGTTGTCTCCAAGGAACTGACAGGTTGTAAATGTTTTCCAGAAGTTGCCGGTTCTGTATCTCTGCTGTTTTTTTCTCTTTTGAACCCCAACTACAAAGAGACAGCTGCAGATAGATGAGTCACTAATATTGCAACAGGAGCTAAAGCCTGAGACAGCTTGGTTAGGAATTGGTTTGGTTTCTAGCCACTGACATCTCTACCAGCCCAACTCCTCCTCTGGTACTCTGTGGCTTCAGGCATTTACCACATCATTCACAAATACACATCAAGTTTTAACAGTCACTTTGCTCTTTCCCCTAGTGTCAACGAAAAAGGTGAAGAGCACCACAGAATTGAGCCTTCCATGTCCAATGAACCTTGCTGATGCCAGAAGTTTCAGTTTATTAAGAAAAAGGCATGCCTAAATACATATTGGCTTTGATAGATCTAGAATAAACTGACCTAATGACTCTGCCAGTATATTGCTCTAGTGCAACATCACAGGCACATTTAAGTAATTGAGTAATTTTTGGTGTAAGTCTAACTTTTTTTTAAAGTTACATTTTAATGCAGTGAGTTAATGCCTTTTTTTTTCCCAGTGATTTCCATGACCTTCCACTTTGGGAGGCTAAGCGATCCTGAAAGGAATATTTCTGTTAATGAGAACAGCAGGACACTCAGTGAACATTCATTTCTAAAGTGAAACAAATGCCCATTCATGGACTATGTGCACTTCACATTCTAAGGCACTTGAGAGGTTAAAAAACATCCCAGTGTGAACGGCACATTTTTTGTCTCTGGCACTGAAATCCCTTTTTCACTTGGGAATACAAAGAAACTTCAAAATTCAATATTCGTTCCTCTTCAGAAAGCAAACTAAGGAACCCATTCAAAGGAACTCAAAGTTACCATTTGAACAGGTGAGCATTCCAGTCTTATCATTTAAGTTGTTAAAATTAAAAGTACATTATCTAGTTAGGAATTAGTTAGAAAAACATTTATGGAAGACTAAAACAAAAAATGCATTTTTCTTTAACTGTAACCACTACAGACATCAGCCTAAAATTTCTGAAGTTGGATTTAAAGAAGAGCTATTCGAGATGAGCATTTCTCAAAAATAGTGAAACAGAACAACAGAAACACCCAAATCAAAACCAAAAACCAATCAACCCTAAAAACCCCTCTCCCCCAAAACTGAACTGGGCTCTCAGCCCACATACAGAGGAAAGGGAAGTCCATTTCTTGTGTGGCCCATCAGACACCGTGTGAAGCTGCCACTAAGGATACAACACTGACATTTTACTGAGCCTGGTAGAGAAACATGAACCTGCCTCCCACAAGTATCTTCACCATCATGCCTCTGATGTGAGCATTCATCTTCCCTCCCTTCCCATTTTCTTTCACCTCCTCCCCAGTTAATCCATCCTGGAGCTAGGAAGGTTTCCTTGACATTAGTGTTTTCCAGGAAAGTTTCAGTTTTGAAAAATTCATGGGTTTAGATAAATATTATTCTCTCCCCCCCAACCCAAAATTTCTCATGTGATTTAGTCCTATTTCTTAGAACAATAAAAGAACAGATTTCCCATGGTTTTTCCTGCCCATGCAACTACATTGTCAAGCTAGGTAGGAACCATATGGAAATTACTATTCCCTGAAATACCATGTAGTTGCATTACTTTTCATGGAAAGCCAGACTTAATAAGCCTAATTTGTACAACAGAAAGTCTCATTTCCCCAGTATCTCTAACTCTTGATCTGGTCTACTTCCATTTCAGCCAATTAATTTTTTCCACAGACTTCAACAGTAGTGAAATCTCTCTATTTTATCCTACATTTTACAGTACTGTGTTGTGGAATCAGAGAGATCCAACAAGACATAAAGCAAATGGTTGTAATACAGCTGCTGTAAGAACATTATGCAGTAAAAAATTGAGATTTCAACCCACTACCTAAAAAAATAAGGCATTGTATAGAATATTATTCAGTATTCGAGTAAGACTTTTTGGCAAAGCAGCAGTTTAATTTTTCACATAAAGTCACTATATGAACAATAATTACATTAAATCAGAGTTAAGCTCTGAAAGCCACTAGATAACTAGCCAAGTTCAGCAGCCTGTTGAACTGTCTGTCAGCATTATTTTCTTGGAACTTGTCACGACCTCCTGCTCTGCAAACACTCTGGGCTCTGTAAGACCGAACATCAGTTACTGACGTAAGAAATAATAAAGCCCTTACCGTGCTCCAGCACTTTCAGTGGAAACCAGAAGAGAATGATGGAATGGATCAGGGCATTGATGCAGTGACCCCAGAAAACCTGAGGGAAAACAAACCAAGTCATCAGTAAAGTCCAAAACTCTTGACCTCTCTGTAACTCCTAACAAACACTTCATTGTGTAAGTTTAGAGTCAGACAATGCTTGTCCTGAATTGAAATACCTAAACTTCTGCAGGATCTATTTCCTCCTACAATTTCTGCTCTTTCATAAGAAAACACTGGTCCAGTTGGATGGTTTTATTCTAACAACTTAAAATATAATAAGCAAGCATGCTTGCAATTTAAGATCTTTATCAAAATACAACAAACAGATGGAGTCACCCTTTATTTACCTCAAAGAATGATTTTAAAAGACTGATTCAGTAATATAAGATGTTTTATTTCTTTTAATGAGCAAACACTTCATGCCTCACAAATTTTAACTTACAGATAATGCCATTTTGCACAAACTAGAGCTTTACGTACTCTACAATTTTCTCTCTAAACAAAGCAGTCGTAGAGCTTCCTTGACTCAGAAGTACATTGAGATGTGTCTGTTATGGAATAAAGGCATCTTCCAGCATTTAAATAGCAAAATGAACTAAAACGTGTTCTTCAAAACATAAAGTGCAAATAAACCAATTCGAATCTTATTTTCCAAAACAACTATGGGAATAGAGCTGTACCAACTGTGGAAAAAGGCCCATAGTAGAGAACATGATGACAACTTGTACATTAAATAAAATCTAGGCGATGTTATCCAGTCCCTGTGAAAGTGGTCAACTTGCCACTAATCAGTAATTGGGAATTGAAAAATCATACTCGGATACAAATCTTACTTTGAATCAAAGTTTACAGGTATTTCAGGACCAGTTTCAGTTGAAGCCATACCCAAAAATCCTTATTTAAAAACTAGGACTTCTACTTTCCCCCCCCAAAAAAAACCCAACCCCAAATCTCTTGAAAAGAACTAGAAGGCAGAACAATCTTACTCTCAGTGGCTAGCATAAAGCAGAAGTAACAGTGGGGAATAAGTTACTTTCTGACGAGGAAGACCTGGAAAATAAGAATGCTCGTGGTTATTCTTAAAGAAACACACTTTGCCTTACCCTTGTGTTGAACCCATCTGCATTTTGAGTAATTTTGTAGAGCTGTGGAAATCTAAGCATGCTATCTTGAGTACACGATCGTTCAAAAATTCCCAGAGTAAAGGGTGGCAGCGCTGTGAAAATCTGCAAGGAAAGCAAATACTAATTAAAAGCAGCTATTAGTTTTATAAGTGGATCTCAGATAATATTTCAGTACCTAGACAATAGCAAAATTCCCACAGACTTCAGTAAAGACTTATTACCAAATAGCATGTTATTTGACATAATTTTCAAATGTCCCAACAAGTCCAAACATGGATTTCAGCAATACATAACTCTCCAATATTGACTTTCGAACAAAAGCAGCATGAAAGAAAATTCTTACTATTAACCAAGAAGTTAAGCATCAGTATAGTTTCTGATGTACCAGCTAATCTAGTGAGGGTAAAACACATCAGACTGCAAAGGGAAGACAACGTGTACTTTTTCAAAAAAGCTTTGTGGGAATGGGTTCAAATATAGCTATAGCCATAATTAAATATGTTGTGCTTAACCAAAGCTAAGTTTACAGACAAAGCAAATGTGGAAATCACATTAAAAAAAATCTACTGAAAAAACCAAAAGCCATTCTGTATTATGGTACTTGGGGGATTCTCCAGGCAGGCATGAACTGATAGGAACAAATTAACCACAGTATGTGTCTGTGCTATGGGCAGACGCTTGATGACCAAGTCTCAGAAGTTTTCCAGGAGAGGCAGCAGGATACTTTGCCAGAAGCAGAGCAAATTAGCCTCTGCTGAGTCCCACATTGCTGCTCTTAAAGTGTTTCCAGAATCTGAGGCAGCTCATTTAAAGTCAACTTGGGTATCCACGTTTCTTGCAGTCTGCAGTGCAAGCACAGAGTGAAAATAATACCAGTTTGCATGTCTGAATACTTAACTTCATTCATTTCCTTTTACATTAACAGTTTATATCAGAAAAATAATTCTTAATCCTATACGTACATATATTTTTTAACAGTTTGAAAAGTGTTCTTGAAGTTAAGAAGCAGTTTGAAGTTATGAACTGTTTCTAGCATGTATGCATGTTAGCAAAAGTTGGGCTGTGTTTCCCACCAGCAGCGAGCTGGCAGTCGAGGAGCAGACAAAGAGGAACACAGAGGACTATAGACTAATGAGAATCAACAATTACATCCCCAGATCCAACTGGGAATGTGCTTCTTTCGCAGATGGTTAAAACGGCAGCAGGCTGGGGGTGGGGAACTGAAACTAAGACCACTGGTCCAATATATTTATTCCATATCATTCTCATACAACTTTAAGGTATTTCCCCAGGTTTCTTGTGTTTATTGTGGCATTCACATTCTCACCAGAAGTAAATCTTCTAGTGTTTTTGTTTATGAAGGTAAACCTCCAGTGTGAATCAGTGCAAAAGCGAATGACAATGCTACTATGATTTCTTACATGTCGTATTTTAATGACACTACTAATGAAATAAAGGGTTAATCTGCACAGAAGAAAATGACAGAGCTAAAACCACTGTAAAAATCTAACCCCTACAAATTGTGGAAGTCCCTAATATCCTACCAACACTTGATTCTTCGTAAGTCCATGTTACCAGTTCTAATTTTAGAAAATATCAACCTTACAGAACAAGAGTTAAATTTCTGTTTCACTGATTCTAGAAAATGAGTTTCATCCATGAGCTTTATGTAGGGTAGGTAGATCCACCAAATCAGGTTTAAAGATAACAGATGCAAATATCCAAACACAAATGACAGAGACTGAGTAACAGTCAGGAAATTAGGGTGAAGAGAATCAAGGGAGTGGAAAATCCCTGAATAAATATATTCCATAAGTTTTCATATTCTTTGTGGAAGATGAGGGTTTGTGCCATCATTTTTAAGATTAATGTGACAGAAGTTAAGTGTTTCCATTACTACTACTCAGTGATAGAGATAATTTGTTGGCTTTTTCTGTATTACCATATAGTTGGAATGAGTCATCTTAAAAATACTTAAATTTCCTTCCTCCAAAGAGAAAATCAAAGGATTTTTCAACACTGACAAAGTGTCCTAATGCCTTATAAATCCAGACACCAGGCCACTCATCAGTAACATTACAAAGGTAACACTGTTGAAAATGCCAGCACAGGTCTATGGTATGGTACAGAACTTGATCCCAGAGATCCTCCAGACTTTAATCAATGTTATTGATTAAATAATACTATTGATTAAAGTGATAAAGCCATGTGGCACAGTGTGGCACTCTGCAGAGCATGGTGAAAATCAGAAATCACTCCCGGACTGACACATCCTGCTCTTGGTTCAAGTGAAAAATGCTGGTGACACAGCAGTGCTACTTCCCGTTCTGTACCTAATGTAGCGCACGTCAACCCAAAGCACCTGCATGACAGTTCTCTGCGCATCTAACTGTTACAGGGTCTGAGGAAAAAAAAAATTCCAAACTCAAAGATTAAGACTCTGTATTTATTCTGAACATGAACAGTCAGCAAAATATTCAATACAAAAGACCAAAGATGCTTTTGAAGAGCAAGTTAAATTTCATCTAAAAGCTGCAGAGTTTTATGGAGGTTCTACTGGCCAAATATGTACAGTTTCAAGGCTTTTTCCCAAATTGATTTTTGCAATAAAAACACCATTCAAAATTAATTTTTTATCTACCTCAGAGTGGATTCAAAATGGCTTTTACAAATTAACTCACCTTCCCTGACATACATCCAAGACAGTTACCTGCGAGAAATGGGACACAACAAAATAATATACAAGCCCCAAGCACTATCAAGTCAAAACACGTAGCACTTACCACATTATACAGACCAATGCACCATCGCTCAAATAAGATCTGCCCAGAAAATCCATTAACGAAAGCAAACCAAAGCTGAAACAAAGACAAGTTACAAGAAGCTTTAGATTACTACTGCAGTACATGGTTCCACTTACAGTAGAGGAGAAGGATGGGGAACACAGACCACCACGTGGAGACAGCTGCTTGTCATGCTCTAAAAATTATCATCAGAAGTGCCAAGCAGTTTTTCTCTTCTAGTGTCTTTCATTTTAAATACTGCTAGAGTACTGCTTATTTAAAATAAAATACTCAGGTGAGCAATACAATAATATAATGATGCAAATACAGCAATTTGCTGTATTTGCATCATTACTCAAAAAGAAAAAAAAAGGCCTCAAACTACTTCAAAAGCCTTACTGCTGGCAAATTAACATGCTTGATGCCAGAAGCCAGCCTCTTTTCCATCATGGTCAGCAAAGACCAGAATTTTCAAGGTAAGTGTGCTTTGATGGATGCTGTGCTTGACTTCTGTGTCCTATTTTTACAGTCCCAGAATTACAGTGATACCAGCTTATCAGTTACATAATCATTACAATTTTATTGTCTACATGATGTAAACATTACTATTTATTAAATTACCAATTTAATAATTAAACATTGGAAGAGGTTGCCCAAAGAGGCTGTGGAGTCCCCACCCTTTTACAAGTTCACAAAACCCAACTAGGCAAGCCCTGAGCAACCTGGTTTGAATTTAGTGTTCACCCTAGTTTAAGAAAGAGGTTGGACTACATGGCCTCCAAGCTGCCTTCCAACTGATGAGATTCTGTAATGCCGCGATCCCAGGAAACCACTGTAAGCTGCAGTGCAAAGGTAAACTCTTTTCAGCATTTCCTTTGGCCTAGCTTCCTTGAGCCTACTTCTTATCTTGTTTAAGCAGCTTTTTGAAGCAAGAACTGCTTTACTGGGTTGCAACAAAGTTTCTTACTCGGTCAGTGGGCACTGAAGGCAGCTTAGGAAAGAATATAAGAAGGAAGGGAAAGAATTATCTTTTCCCGAGTAAATTGGAAACTGGGAGAATTATCAGCAGTTTAAGGGCATCCTGAAACAGTTTGCATGTGAATCATTGCACTCAACAGATAAAGATTTCTGTGAATTTGTGGCTCTAGTCCCTTTTCAAATCCACACTGCACCATGGCACTTAGTTCAAAATTAATTCAACGTTATGTGTGGGAATACTTCCCCTCCCCACCCCCTTTCAAGATGCTTTGTCTTGCGTTTACTTTACAAGTTCACATTGCACTGGAGGCACTAGGTATTGCAGAGCAGTCAAGTGATGCCCATGCCTATTTCCCTCCTCACTGCTGAAGAGCGCATGGCACTCACGGCCAGGCGTCTTTTCTGACACCGTTCTGTCACTCGTATGTAGCAGCACTCTCCTACCAGCATCATTTATTCTCTGGCTCACTTGCACAGTATTAGCGTCCTAGGCAAAACACCTCAGATAAAAATTAGTTAACTGTATGTCATCTGATCTCTTCTCTGCTCCTGCCCAAAATGGATATAGAATAAGAAAGAAGACAAGAGAAGATAACAAGACTGCATCAAGACCTACAACTATTTTCATAAATGCAATATCTAAACAGAGTAGAACTCTTCAGCATAGGACAGAGGCAACTTAAGGAAAGAATAAAATATTTACAAGGCTGACAAGAATAACAAATAGCTGTTGCAAGACATTAGATTATCAGGCTACACAAAAAATGAAATGTTTTCACACAATACATGGTTGATATATGCAACTGCCTGCCAGACGATACTGTGGATGCAAAAAGCAATCAGAAAAAAAATCATGGAAGGAAAGCTGGAGACCAGATGAATCTGCCAGAGAACTACCACTGTTCACAGAAGATCAGAGACCAGGTTAGTTGAACTCTTATTCTGACCCTCTACAGCTCTTCTTACATCTATTATATCACCATTCTTGTTTAAAATTAATCATCTTTCTCATGCACTCTCACTGTTCAAGTGAAAAGCGATGACGCTCACCTCAACTCATTTGCTTACAGATATACCTCACACAGTAGGCCAGCTATTTAAAATTATTTCCTACAATTTTCAAACCTTCGGTTGCTCTTTGTAGTAGTGAGTTTCTATCGATTTTACCCTACGCTATTCTGAAGCTTGTGCTTTTCTATACCTGCTGCCCTTCTTGCAGCTTGTAGTTTAGAATTGACCTTGTAAGCTTTCTTAAGGGCCAGCATTTTCATTCCATTTCCATTTAGTTGAAATGCATCAACCTAGTAAAAACTGCAAAATATTTCTCCAGTTTCCTAAAAAAAAAAAAAAGATCTCTTTTTCCCCTCCACATTGTCAACCCTGCATTCATTTATATTACATAAGCATTTAAGTGTTCACCTTTCCAGCTCGGTCCAGAAAAAGGACAGAAGGAAGACACGTTCTACATCCCAACTTTTTTCATCACTTCTACTGAACTGATACTGTGAATGATCACTGCTCCTTAAATCTCGCTCTAAGGACTTAATTAGCAGCCCAAAGTAGCATACTGACCAGTCTCACACTTGGAACATTTCAACCAGTTGTATACCTCAGATCTTTAAATGAAAGATATGAAAGAACCTGGGTTCAAAGCCCAAGGTCCCAAAAAGAAACCACAATTAATTTGGGGCTGACAAAGTAAGGAATTTGAGGATTTCTTCTCCTAGGAAGAAAGAGAGCTTTAAACAAGCATACTCCCAGATATTTAGCAATGATGATCTAGGCATTTATGTAGGTGTTTATCATCTCCAGACTTCTTGCAATTAATTGCAACTATGAATTAAGGCAGCAGTGCTAGAAAACATAAATAGCTCACAAATCAGAAGCCTGGCTGCCTAGCTGGCAACCTCAGCCTGTGCTCTGCACAGTTTTCTAGATCCCACTGGACAAAGCAAACTTCAAAGGTTTGGTAACAAATGCTGAGAACTTTTATGACATTGGCTCATGCTGCTTAGGAAACTATTGCTTTCTGAAACCATAGCCTCCCACAACTAGTCCGCCAGCAACAGAGATTTCTGATTTTTCTATCAAGAGGGTAAAACAAAGCAGCCAGACCTTCTGTAGCTGGCCCACGGCTAGAAGAAAAGCCCCAAACCAGGCAAAGCTAACATGTTAGATCCACATTTCCCCCCCCAAAAAAAAAATATTTGCAGTAATGAAGTGAAGATACAATCACATAGAACTTGGAAAAAGCAAAGCTGTTAAGATGCATTTAAAAGCAGCAGACTGCTAAAGTACAAGTGAAAAATACCCTCTCAACAACCCAATTCTTTCTACTCAAAGTTCCTACCCTACTGTAATTGGGTGATGCAGAATTCATTGAAGACCCTACTAAAACCACCTTAAGATTAGTCCATCAGTATAGGAGAATATCGAGATGGATATGTCTGACTGGTGAATAGATATCTAAGTGCCACCATCTTTAGTCTTCTGCAGCGCCATTCAACACTGAAAGAATTTTTCTGTATAAAGTTTTATCCTTATTTCAAGGCTGCTATGATTTAGGTGGGCAAGAACTAACATTCAGGAAGTTCAATGTTCTGCTATTTCAAAAGCCAAATTTGAACTATTTGTCTTTTGGCAGGATCCACACAGCTGAAAACTGGAAGTGAGAACATTCCCAGCACTCAGACAAGTCTCTGTGCACCACACGCTCCAAAGAGAGGGCAAAAGCTGTTACAGTTAGGATGCACTGAAAAATAACGGCTATGCTTGTCTTCTCCAAAGATTCACATTACCAAATGCCATTCGACAGAAAGAACGTCATGTACTTCCTCAATGTCTTAATGTCAAGAGTAAATCAGACACTCTGCATAAAATACACATTTATTTCAAACTTAACACAAGCCATAAATTGTCATGCATGGCTTAAGGATTGTTTGTAGAGAGAGTATGGTATTCTTTAGGGTCAGCAAAGAAAAAAAAAAACCAAACCCAAAAACCTCCACCTCAACATTCCTGTTAAAGTGTACTAAATATATTTGAAGTTGCAACAACTCATGCTTGACTCAGATTTGGTAAACTGGTAGGAAAACTTGCCGAGTCTGCCTGACCTGCCAAGCTCCAGGGGTTTGCAGGGCTCAACTCCAGTACTGCTATGAACAAATGGACCCAAAGTTATTAAACTGCTTTTCTGGCTGGAAAAAAAGAAAACTTTTCACTTTAACTATTACCTGGCTGCCAAAAAGCTGGAAAAGCTTATTTGTAACTCAGCTACAAAATATATATTTTTCTCCCAAGGAACAAGAGGTCCAATTTAAATGCAAAGAAATTCAGACCTAAGGCTGAAATCTGGGTTGATATATTGCTGCGCTTTATTGTAGCAGATATTGCAAAGATCTGAAACCAGTAGGTATTGTGCACAAAGAAAGTGGAACATGTTGCAAACTGAAAACCAGCCCACGTTTCCCGCCTTGAAGTGTGGCCGCATTCTTTAAATAAGAAACCCCACTGCTGAAGCACTCAATGCCAGCTGTGATGTGGGCACTCTGCCACTAGAGAAGGGGAGGGGGAGAAAAAAAAAACCAACAGACTGCTGCCTCCTTCCAGAGGTCAACAAAAGCCAACAGATGGTAATACTTGGTTAATATTGACTTGAGCTGGAGGCAAACTGAGCATCTCAAGGTAAAACAGTCCCACACTGCCGTTTTGAGCCACACAGCCCATCCACCTGCTCTAGAGTATATTTTGAGAAAAGATCAAGTATTATTTTCAAAAAATATTCCCACTTGAGCAAGTTGGAAGGCAATTTTAATTGCATTATTGCTTCATGCATAATTACCGCAACATTAATGTCTGAAATAGCAGGAACTAATTTATTTAAGTGCTCTAAGGCACTGGGATAGCAAATCATCTATTCTAAATGTGTATATTTATGATGTCTTGATAATAGGCAGCTTAAAGAGTACTAGAAATGTTTTCCCAACTCTGCTAAAGGGCACAGAAAGCTAATGTAGTCAGGGTATCAACAATTGCCACAGGCACCAATTATAGACAGACTGGATGCCTTTACTATTCAGAAAGGAGTTAAATTCTCAGAATATCCTCTCTCAGCACACACATATTTTGCATGTTCTTACCAAATAGGCTCATTTACAGTTTGCCTAATAAAGCAGGTTTGTGTGTCTCCCGTGCAGTTCATTAATAATGTATCCTGATTAAAAACCTCATTAGAGACGTCTCTCTCAATGCCAGGCCCTTACTCCTGCCCAAATGCACACAGCCCTAAAATAATCCCTTCATTAGAGAATGTACAGCACCAATTTTATAATATAGTTAAAGAGCCTTATTAATAAAATTTGACAGGGTAGGCATGGCTGCCTGAGACTCACTTGATTTGCCAAGGAGTATTTCCTTTGCTCCTTTTATTCCCCCCACTTTTCATTAACTCTTTGCCGAAGAGAGATCAATATTTTTCAATTGAAAAGCATTTGCTCTAGGCCTGTGCACCCCAAATAAGTGCCCAATGAAGCTTAAAAATCATCTCCAATCTTCTCTGCTCGTGTTAACAATTACTTTTAAAGCTTCATGCTGCTTTTGTCTCATTAAAAAAACCTTATGCATTTACTGCAAAGCTTGGTCAGATATATAGATATCAAAGCAACCGATACAATAGAAATTTCCTTCCTTTAAATACTAATTTATTAAATAAGCCTGAAGACCTGTTATTTCTTCTATTGCTGACTACACACACAGTTTATATTTCAGCATACTAAAGAGCACAGTTTTATCAACTTCATCTTTCCCTGCTTATAGAAGAGGCACATGCAGAAAATTTTATTTCTTCCTTATACATGTTGTTTCTGCGCTCCTCTTCTCACCGATCAACTGCTGACATCCCTCCTCCAAAGCACAGGTAACATTCAACAGGAAAGGCAAGCACAGAACAAAAGGGAGAGGGGGCATGAGGGGCAAGAGGAGCATTGGCCCACTGTTACACAAACCAGCAATTCTTACAGTTTAGATCTTCAGAATAATTCTGAAGACTTAAAATTAAATAAGAATTAGCGAACCTCTGGGTTTTTTCTCAGTGGTTACCATTAGATAACAATCATGTTTCTTGCCCCAGAAGTTTTGAGCATTGTGGAAAGATACCACATCCACAGATGACTGTGTAGTATACACCAAAGGACCCAGCCATGAAGACATGAGAAGATTGCCTCTTCCAGCAACATTTGGCCCTGATATACTGATTAATGCATTTTAAAAACCCCAACAAAGCATAGCAGACCACGCAAACTCCTGTTCTTCATGCTGGGGTGCTGTTTTTCTTTTTCTGTGTTCCTTGAGTTACCTGAACATCTAATCAGCATGCCAAATTATGCATTTAATACTTATATCACTGGTAAAATGAACATGTAGCCCATTAGAAAAAATGTAGCAGAGAGCTGTAATCTGGCATTTTTTTTTTAACCTTATGAAACTGAGTAGAGAAAGGGCAGGATATTTATCCAGCTCTTTTGGTGTGAAGTGTTCCCCAGGGACTTAATATTTCTCCAGCACACTAATTGCTGCAGAAGCAAGCCTATGATAACGTGATTAGAAATGGCCTGTGTTGCCAAAGGGCAGATGTACTTGCCAAAAGATGTGGTTAAACTTAGCAGTTCCTCAGAACATTTCCCTTCTGTAAATAGAGCCAGCTCTGTTCTGAGTTTATTTTTCATCCTTCCTTAAGTTTTCTGGAATATCAAGAAAGCTGACATTGCTACACTAGGATTGTCTCATCATGTACATATGTGACACCCTAGAGATGACAGGCTTCACGTACTGACTTTTTAAAAATCAGATGAGAGAACAACATGGGTCAGGACAGTTCAGTCAAGGATGTAGAGTTTCGGCACTCCTGCACAGTCAAGGGGGTCTGAAACCACGTCTAGAACAAGACTATCAAGACTGATGATGCTGGGAAGTCATGCATCATTATCCTACAAAACCAGCAGTGTCCTGCTCTGGCTGGAAGCCAGGCTGAGATGGCTGGAAGATGCCAGCCGCAAGGAAACAAGGCAGGAGCTTGTTGGCTACATCCTCCTCCCACCCCTGCTTGGGGAGCAAGGTGGGCTCAGCTGCTTGGTTGTCAAGCTGGAAACATCAGGCCAGGCCACCGACTGCTGCTGAGCAATGGAAATTCATGCTATGAACTCCCAGTACCATCAGCCTTCTTTTACAAAACAAACACTACTCTTTTCTTTAGCAAAGAGAAAGCAGCTGTGGAGAAAGGTTTCCACTGACATGGAAGACGTGCTTATACACACAGTGGCAGTGACTGCAGTGTTGGAGCCAATTCACTAACGCTAACATTTTTTGAGTTTGGGGTTTTTGTTTTGTTGTTTGTTTTTTTTTTTTTTTTTTTTTTACCTCCCATATTTGCTTAATCAACTTCTTTAACTGCCCTTGAGTACCAGCACATCACTGTAGAACTGAGAGGTACAATACGACTATTAAGAGTTTGACATGTATCACTGAGAATTTACAGTATCTCCTCAGCATGTAATCACTCCAGACTAGTCTTGATACAACTTTAACAACTGTGTAATTGACCCACATCCCACATAAAAAGATAAGGACATGCTACTACATGGTTTTAAATGACCTGCTGGCTTTTCTCAAGCTAAGTGGTATCTTTAACCAATGATAATGTAATAGAAGTGCTTTGGGTTTGGTTGTTCTTAATTTGTTCTCTAGTGCTGAAATAAATGGATAAAAAAAGACGTAAGTTTAACTATTTATATTAGTACGTGAGGAAACTTGAACAGTTTCAGGTAGCTTATCCACCTGAAGTTTGGCTAAGCACTTAGAATCCAGTAACAGAAGTAAGTCAGAAATCAAGAAAAGCAGTATTTGAAATAGAGTATTAGGGAACTGGGGAAAAAAGGATGCTACTACTATTACCCAAGTAAGGGCAATAAAAGGGAAGGAGACACAAAACGGGCTACAGAAAAGATCAACAGGCCAGCAAGTATTGAATGTGCAAGCAGAAGAAAAGCCAACTAAACACACAGTGCTCCATGCGTGAAGTCTGACAATGCCATGAGTCAAAAGTGAGATTAAACCCACCAAGGCTCTTCACACCTGGGATGTGCACTAAGGCTCACTGCAGCCTGAATAAAGCACATCACCACGGACCTGTAACAACAAGATATTTCAACAGCTCTCATACCAAAACAAGAACATAGAGAGACCAGAAGCTTTAACAGAAATCCGGCCCCAGAAATTAGCACACAAAATGCAAAGAATCCCCAACATTGTGTATATTTGGGAAGGGGAGAGTGGAAATGTCAAAAAACAATCTCTAAATACCCACATTAGGACACTGTAAGCCTTGTGAAGCTCTATCTGTGGGGCACTGGTAGAATGCACCTGGTCTCACTCAAATGTAACACACGTTTTCATGTACGTACATGCCCTGAAGTGACTAACAAGCAATCTGTTTCTCTAAAGTCATAGTATGCTGTTTTCACAGCCAGTTAGCTGAAAGAAAACAAAATCCCAAACCCAGACTCATTCCACGCAGTATCCCGGGATGGCACTGCAAGAACACAGGAACATGTAGTAAAGATTTCTTTGAATCTAAAAGCAGTAACCCTTTAGGGGTAGAGATTTTCAGGGTGGAGTGAGACAGAACTGAACTAGAAAAAGGACTGTATGGAATGCTGTACTTCACTAAGAAAATGGTACTACTTTTGCTCTTAGTTTGCCTCTTCCCATAGTATTGTGTAGTTGGCGTTTCTGTTTAGCCTATACGTAGTTTAATGAAGCAGAGAGGTCCCAATCCACATACAAATGCATTCACTTATACCTGGATACGGTACAAAGCGCAGTAGGATAAAAAGTAGTAAGAAGATCAATATTCATTTAATGTACCTAAAGTACAGTTGTGCATTCTTATTTCATGGATAAGAACCCACGCAATGTCTTATAGTACTCAAAACTATTTTAAGGTTTCTGAGGACCAAATGCATTCCCAGTACTGACTGAATAAAGCTGATGGTGACCGAGACCCTGACTGTCACTACTCAGCTCTTATTTTACAGGACATTTCACTTCAATCCTTTCCCTTCTTACTTTTACTTGCAGAAGTCCCTTATATTACAATTCTAAAATGCAGGTTCACAGATTTTGCTTTTCATGTCACCACATAAAGGAATCCTTCTGCAGAGCTGCTGAATTAAGTGTAATAGGAGCAGTTCTGTAGCAAGGTCATTTTAGGTCTGGAACCGCAGTCCCCTTAGGATTCCCTATTATGGTTACATGAACTGCCAGGTTCCCCTTGCAAGTCTGTTTTCCCCCCTTCCTCCCTATGAAATAAAATTCAGTCTCTGTAAGCCCTTGCATTAAGCTACTTTTATCCAGGAAGTTTATATCAAGTTTTCTGACAGCTGGGAACCCAAGGAAAAATAGCAAAATTAGCAACAGAAAAACCAGACCACTACAGAAACTGCAGCTCATCTTCCATCATACTGACAGGAGTAAACCTTTACAGCAGTAATGCCAGAAGCAGCCCATGTTTCTCATTACCAACAGCTCTATTAGCATTGCAGCACAGAGACAACATTCTAACCAAAAACTACCAGGACACATGATGCAATCTAAAAATCTCCGTAGTACTTATCTTACATTTGTTCCATTTTTATTTATTAGTACAGCTATTTTCTTGGTCAGTGTGACAATCTAAAAATAGACAGGACCTACCATTTACTTTTTTTACACATGTGCTTTTAAACATGCTACCCCGTCCCTAAAGGCTCCATGACTTGTTCACAAAAGGTCTCTGCTCTCCTTGCCACTCCCCTCATGTGGAAAGTACATGCAATATTGGTAATTTATTTCTTTACATGCTGGCAAAAGCTAAAAGACTTAGATCCTAAACATCTCTTGCCAAAATACGCAGCACATTGTAAGCACATGCAATCATTTCACTGGTAAATTACTTATTGATGTACTTCTCACTAAAGAAATAATGTTTGAACTTATTTTGGAAAGCAATTAGCTTGCTTTCACTGCAATACATACAAAGAAATTCTTGGTGTGCCTTTAAAGCATTCGCTGAATCTTCTGATAGAGCTGTGTCCAAAGGAAAAAAAAAAAAAAATCAAAGTAAGTAGGAATAACACCTTAGACAAGAAAAACCTAGAAGTCCATACACAGGAGCAATGCATTCACGTAATTCCTGAATTCAGTCCAAGAATTCATGACATGGCTTCGGGAAGGTATTGTACACTCACACCCACTACACCAAGCAAGCAGCAGAGACTGCTCCTTTTTATGAATGACTCTCCTTAAAAGGCTGAGTAGCAAAGGAGACACTACAGCAGACTGACTATGTTTGCTACAAACCAGGTCTTAGTTTCACAGTTTTACAGCATTTTGCAAATGAGATTTTAACCAGAGCAAGCTAATTCGCACCATCACCTGCCTGCTGGGAAAACCTTTCATGACAAATGACCAGCAAATTGCCTCTGAATGTGGGCCAGGGTTATACCTCTGGTTTCTGTAGCTTTTTACCAAGTTCCACAAAAACACAATGAGGCTGAGTGGTTACACACAATGAAAATCTGAGATGGCACCTGAGGCGACACTCACAGGAATAACATCTACAAATGAGGTTTGACCTTAGGCAACACCGTAAGTAGTAACTCTGAGAATGAAGATGTATTTGTCATCTTTTAAGCGGCATAGAACAAAAAATTATGACGAAAAACTAACCACAAGGTTACCTGAAATTTAGGCAAAATATGTGTATACTGTGAAAACATTGTTTGTACAAGACCCCAAAGCTATTTCAGAAACAAATATTGAGGGGAATTTCCACAAACTAACTACAGTAAAGGGCATGAGTGTTACTAGCTTGTAATACAGCAAAGAGTGGAAAGTACGGAAATATGCACAGAACTCATCCATACTGTGATTCACTTGATCTACAGAGCTGCTGTACAAGTCCCTTCTAGTCCTCCAACAGTAGCTGTGCTTCAGAACTAGACTCAAGTGTGAAAAGCACCTGAAGAGTGCAAGAGGAGATAAATAGAAGTTTTCGATTTGCAAGCCAAATGAATGAAATGCAGATGAGATGCACATTTACTACCTCTTAATGAATTCTTGGGACAGTGAGCAATTCAGAACACAGCAAAGGCTCCAAAAAACATTATTCTCTAAGGAAGGAAACCATGTACTCTATGAAAATTTGACCAACTAAACCATAGTTATGGTTTTCCTGCTAATGCATTCTCCCCTCATTTCTAGATAGGAACAGCATACATCTTCAGAAAAGTAGTTCTCCTTGGTGCAGAATGTAGCAATTTAACATCTGAGTTGAGACACACCAAGACCTTTTAAAAAACAAAAGAAAACAAAAAAACCCACCAAAAAAACCCCAAA
The DNA here is from genome assembly GCA_031468815.1 of Morus bassanus. Classification (NCBI taxonomy): domain Eukaryota; kingdom Metazoa; phylum Chordata; class Aves; order Suliformes; family Sulidae; genus Morus; species Morus bassanus. The sequence continues at coordinate 22,420,592 of CM062568.1, forward strand.
CACAAACCACAAAAACATCCAGCACAGCACGTCGTGTAAACTGAAGGCAACCAGCCATACATACGTAAGGAAATAAGAAGAGTCATCAGCTGTATGGGGAGACTTCTGTTCAAGTCATATGCATTACCATTTCTTTTCTCCTCAGAAGCATGAAGCGATCCTCCTAAGACCTTGATTACTGGAAAAAATGCTCAGGTCTCTGAAGGAGCACCTCAATTCCAGAAACCTTTAAAAAGAACTGCAGATGCTAACTCTGAGTAAGAGTATCAGGACAGTCGTACCCATTCAGGCCAATGGCTCATCCCACCTAGTTGCCTACCTTTAACAGTGCGTGCATACCAACACCTAGGGAAGAGTATGAACCAGGCAATTTCCAGGTACTTGCCCAGTATCCTCAAATATCCAGCTCTGCGGATTTTCCAAGTCTCCTGTGTCTTGCCTATATAGTAACCTGCATCAGCTCTATCTCTTGGTGCTTTTCCTGTTTCTTAAGCCCCTGTAAACATCCTGCAACACAACATCCTTTGACAAGGAGTTTTACATAAGGCTGAAAACACCAAGCTCAAATCTTTACATGAGGCAGAACGCTGGCGCAGCAATTAACAGCCTTTACAATTGGAGCTTGGTTTATTTTTTAGGACCTGACTAGCAAGGGGAAGGAGCATTATGAACAGGACCCCAGTGAGTCAGTAAGGTTGAGGGAAAGAATGCCTCTCCTCAAATTTCAACAACTCAACCAGCAAATAATAATTGGTTAATAAGCAATATTGAACACTTAGCTCACAACCGATTTTTACCAGCTCCACCTAGAGAATGGGGCTGGTGACCAATATATTTGAAACAAAGTGACACCCCAGATCACCTCCAGATGTTTTCAGGCCAGGATGGGGAAAAAAAAATACTTGTTCTAAACAATGCTGCTAAGAGGTAAGAGAAGTCTTTTAAGCTGGGCATCAAAAGATTTCTCCAGTGGCAAAGCATTTAAGCTATAAAATGTCTTTCATTGCATATGGCCCACAGCTAGTCTGAAATCTGGCACCCTTACCCCATGCAGTCCTTTAAGCTATCTTGGCAGGCTTAGTACCCTCAAATATCCTCTTATCTTGCCTTATATCCACAACGTAAGACCTCACAAATGCTATAAACACAGATCTCATTCTTTTCAGCCCTTCAAAGTTTTAAAAAAACCCCACACAGTTGGTCTACTCAGACCAAGTACAAAGGGCCACAAGACACTCAACCTACTATTCCTCCAGGTGCTAACACTGAGCAATATGGACACAAGCCAGTCCACATCTATAAGCCTGGTAGTCAGCTCTCTGCAAGAGCTGAAAAACACAACATAGCTATTGCTCCCTCAGAAGGCATCGGAGACCCATCTGGAATTAAACAAGGCAAACAACCCTCTTATTGCACATGGCTCTCACAGACTCCCCTCACTCAGGAGCACTTTCTCAGAAAGAGTAATTTAAACTCTGGATAGGATATCTATCACAACAGACAGTGACTTAATGTTCCATTTAAGACTATGTCTTCCATAGTGCAGCACAACAATCAACTCAATTAATTTAAAATGCAGGTTTTAAGTCCGCAGAACAAACGATCCAGACTATCATTTCAATTTAAATCAGGCTTAGAATGCTCACAGAACATTTGGAACCACTTTAAGTAGATTTACAATCACATCACAGTTAAACCACTGTAACTTCCTTGTGTAGGCAAGCCTGCATGGCAGGCAAGTGAACATTTGTTTGTAGTTTGGATGACTCTATGAGCAGAAAAAGGATGTCAGAAACAGCCTTCGCTTCACTGCTTGGGGATTTCAGCACGGGAGGTTGAAAGGTGGGGGAAAAAGCTTATTATTTTGCTTGCACTACTCAAATATTGGAAGAAACCTTAAACCACTTTACACTGGGATCTGTCTCAGCTGCTGAATTCTAACAGAGAAGGTATCACCCCATACAGCCAGGTCCAACCACTTCTGGGGAAACATGACCAGAATTTACATGTCAGATCTTCTACCCTTAGTAATGTAGGTGTTTTTCAGTTACATCATTAAATATAATTAATGCTTTTAACACCAAGCTTTTCTTTTAATCTTGCTTAATCCCCAGAAACAGTATCCAATCCATTTTCACTGCCATAGCATAGCTCTTCAGATAATTTTAAGATGGCAAATGGTTACCTGCATCAGTCATCTTGCCATTGAAAGGTTTTTTCCCTTGCCAGTGCTGAATATAATACACAGAGGAAAAGCCCGAGCCTCAGAACTGCCATATGTATGATACAGCTAATTTCTGGGCTGCACTAGGCTGGACATCCCTCGGTAAGGGACTGACTTGCAAAGGTTTGGCCCTCAGTGCCTTCAGTCATTCCCAGGGAGCTACTCTCTACCTTGTTTGTCTTATCAGGTTCTATCATGAACACATGTGCCTTTTGCTCAGACACTACAATATCCTATTTGAAGACTACTGAATATTTTCTTCTTGAAGGGAAGAGGATTTGACAAGGTAGGGAAATATTTTCTAAAGTAAAAGCTATGACAGCTGGATTTTAATCATCTCAATTACCCCACAATCAACATGCCCTCTTTGGGGTCAAAGTATTTTTCATGCTGCTGAAACAGAGCACAAGGTATTTCAACCTTCAGCTGAAATCACCACCCTGCCCATGGAACTATAGCGCAACCATTTTGCATGTTTCCAGACTTCACGCTCAGATACCAAGAAACAGACCACACGTGAGAAAACAGGTTATATATTCTATAAAAGCTTCTACCTTCTGCCCAGTTTTAGAGACGCAACCAGAGATTTAAGGAAGTGAGGAGTTGCCAGGGCTACTATTGGGTAATTTTTCATAAAACAAGGCACTTCTCTGAAGAAATCAACCTATATGAATACTTTTCAGCACAGGGAACTGGGTTTCCTATGCTTAAAAAACAAACAAAAAAAAAACCACACACACCACGAAGAACAAAGCACCTGGCACAGCAAATAATTCATTTTATATGGCAGGTTCACAGTATGACATATGTATGTATACTACTGAACTGTAAAATCAACTTGCATTCATTCTTGGATAAATGTGCAGGTTAAATCGTATTTAAAACAAGATACTGCATTCAAAACCACTGTGTTAGTTTTCCCTGAAAATTAACAGAAGAGGAAAAAGAATGCTGGTGATTACAGGTGTTAATTACACTCAACATCAAGGTCTCTGAGATAAGGTATAACATGCAGCCCATGGAGAAGCTCTTTTGCTTTGCATGGAAACTTTAGAAGCTTACAAGGTTATTTTTAATTCAGTACAATGCTTCTTCTCAACACAACACTAGATTCAGAGTCATAACCAACAACTCCAATGCCTGACACAGACAAATCATATGTCTTGAAGCAAATCCAGTGCTGCAAAATAATTTATACCTTGGCCAGTTTAAAAAAACCCAACACATATTGCAACCTATTTCTCATGGCTGAGAGTGTTCCTACTTGCTCATAGCCATCACAGAGCTACCTCTCTTAGTTTGCTCTGCATGCATTGCTATCAGCTTGCCAAAACTACAGATATTACAGGCAAAGTTATTAAATTCCAATGGTCCAAAAAGCCACAGAAAACAGTTCTGTAAGAGCAGAGCGAGTAGGTTCATCCTTTCACTATAGCATTTTTAGTAATTCCTCCCACACTTACACCAGATTAAGGCAAACTGATAACACTTATGAAATTGTAATATACTTAACACTACAGTATAGTAATGCCTAAGTTACTTACGATTCTTGAATTCTTATAATAACTCATTACTACACACAGCTTAGTTGCTGGTATTTGAAGGCAAAACCAAACCTCACTCATGAACACCTTCATCTACAGAAGTAGTTCATTAAATCATCTTCCTTCCTACTGAGATTTTTTTTTTAATATTAAACTTCTAAAGAGTTACTAACATCACTGCCTTCCTGTCACAGCATTAAAATACAAAAGACAGGGAACCAGCGAAGCATCTTCACCTCTGAAAATGTGTGCTTTTCCCATTGCGGCACCTGTATTGTATAGAACTTCATCTGAGATAAAGGAACCAGCAAAAAGAAGGCACTTTCTACTATGAAAAATTAGAAGCAGAACATGGACTTCACAGGTCCTTTGTGAGAACTTTGGGGAAAAAGTAAAAAACACACCGGAAAAGTATGAGGGGGGGAAGGCGAAAAGGTTAACACACTTCAAAAGGAAAAGGGCCTTGTGATCAGCAATGTTTGCTGAAGAGTGCACAGAAGTTTTTGGCTTTTTTGTTGTGGGGGTTTTTTGTTGTTGGTTTTTTTTTTTGTTTTGTTTTGTTTTGTTTTTTAATAAAACTGACTTAAGCCTTCTGCAAAGAGTTGTAGAGTTTAATAATTTAGCCCGTGGATGATGCTTTATTAACGGCACGCCTCAGAAGTTATCACCAGAAAACTGGATAGAAGCCCACGTCTGGTTTAAGACCATTTTTATTTCCTACATTTTCAAAACATTGCATGGGGCTTTAGCTGCACGACTCAGGTGAACTTAATGAGAGTCATGCAGCTATGCCTGCATATGCCGCTTTGAAAGCGGACAAGTACTGTTTTGGGTTCTATTTTTCTGAAGCTCTCCCTGGACTGATTTAAAGCTGGTTTTTACTCTGTCTTTTCTCTAAAGGTCTTCTACACTTCACATCACCATGTCCGACACAGATAAATAGCTGAAAACTTTGGACACCTCATTTTTCAATGACTCCAGTACTCAGAGCTTGTGTGGTACCATGAAATCAAATAGTAAACAGCCAGGCAGTTAAATTCAGCCAGTTGTGCATATGTGCTGAATTCAAGTGCAATAGGTTACTCAAATCAGAACACTACTGTGGGCACTGAGCAGAGTTGCAACTTGGTATCAACATATGTCATTTATTATGATTGATTACTACTTACCGTAAACCATTTTAATACCCACACATGATCAAACTTAATATAGATTATTCAGGTTCACCCCAAAATGTCAGTATATACAGTGTATCACACATCACACAAACCTCTACAGGAAAGCTAAACTGTAAATCATAGATTAAGAAAAAAAGAGAACTATATATTGACATGTATCATTAACAAACTATTTCAAAAATTCATTTTGCTATATTTGCTGTAAGCTATAAGAATAATTTTACTTTACTCTCATCTTTTAAAATATAGGATTTCCTTATTTTCTTTCATTTTCTTTAAGTGGGAGTGCTAATCTTTCTCCTTCTAAGCTTATGAATTGCCTGTTTAAACAAGAGCCCTCCCAGTCAGCTGGCAGCTTGCAAATCTCTTTTCAGGTCCAAATGGACAAAGCCCGAGAAAGAACCGGGACTTCACTCTAACCTTTCAATTCTGCAGTGACATTGCAGCAGAAAATTGAAGGGAATATAAAGATTGTTACTTTTCCATTTTTAGTGCTCCTATTTTATAGAAATAAAAGATACAAGGCACCATGAATTCTTAACAATTTTATAGCAAGTTCTGAGAGAAAAGCAGGCACAGGCAGGATCATTTCGGAGAAGCCTATCTATATCCGAAAACACATAAATAATGTGAAGGAAAAAGGATCGCCTGTGGTAGGCTAGTAAGAATAACTTCAGAGAAAATCAGCTGCAGTACAAGGATATCTTTCCTTCATATAGGAAAGATAGACACAGAGCATGTGTACAACAACACTACTGATGGATAAGCTACACTTGTGAATTATGTTCACAATCATTACACAAGCCATGACATCCTGGAAAACAATCTCCTGGAAAACAACCTCCTGAAGTTGAGAGATCCTCCTGATCCTCACCAGGAGTAACACAACAGAGACTAGCACAAATGAGACAACGTACTTGCCTTACTGTAGGGTTTACCCAGGATGACAGTTTCTTCTCAAGTTTCCTGCATATCTTAAGACCCCTGGGCTCTAGAAAGACTCATTCTAACTAAAAATACACACACAGCGCATCCTGTGTCACCCTGGTGACAATCTGTCATCCTTCAGGCATTCCCCAGCTGTCAGTTTTGAACAGTATTCGTTAAATGCTTTAGTGCACTGAAACACATTGCAGAATAAGATCATCTCGTATTCAGATGCATTAGATTTTTATATTCTTTGCTAAAGAGAGTGGTTTTAGGTGAACATTTAAAAATAGGGCAGAAAGACAGGCAGGCAGCTCTGAGACATAATGTGTCACCAGTGCAGAGCAATTTGCAAGAAGTAGGGAACTGCCTTGATCCTCCCTCAAACAATAAATATGGTATTTTCCTCCCAGATTCAGCTTGCTCTTCTTCCTTATGTGGCTGTTGCACTCTGGACAGAGTATGAGCTGTGCTGCAAGCAGCACCCTGCAGGTGTTTGTTGTAGGCCCAGTAATTTTTTATTTTATCTAGAATGCAGATGGGTCTGACTGGCATATTAAGGAGTATTCTTCTACATTTGGAATTCAAGTTTATGGCTTTGGGGCCAGATCAGAGCCGGAAAAGAAGCTTCCACACACTACTGGTGGCCACTTATATCTCAAGCTATTGATCTGAGAAAGTAAGAGAGTGGTATGAAGTTAAGAAGCTTAGTAATTTCTGATAAATTCCTGTCAAAACAACCTGAACCCTCAGAGCTGTATATCATTGCCAGCTGTATCCCAGTAAGAAAAGACTGACACCTAGCTTGCATTCTAGAGGCAACCATCCATCCGAAAGGAATCCCTGTAAAACCTGAGAATATACTATTACCCCTGTGTGGATGCTGGGTCACATACACAGCAGCTCATCTCCAGGATGTCAGAGCAAATATATTTTGTGAACGCATAAGGACAGGACTAGTGAGCTGACTACATTCTGGGGCAAAGCAGACACCATTCAGGATTCCTTTAGGGAGCCAGAGCACACATTGGGAGGCCACCATATAGTCTAATCCCCATGACCAGAGTGTATCACCAGTGCTGTACATGGTGAATTTGCCTGGGTAAATGTGCAAGGGCTAAGTCCAAACTGTCAAAATCTCAGCTCCCTAGTCCAAACTAGGTTCTTGGTCCCCAGTCATCCACACTACACAGGGTAGCTCAACAGCCTTTCTTTTGGAAAAAAGTATTTTTTCCCTTTATAGCAAGAGGTAGATATCAGTTCTGTGGACAACCCACTTCAGGTATTGCTCTTTGTAGATAACGCAGGGAAAAAAATCCGTCAAGTTCAGTTCCCTCCAACACTGACCCAGCAATAGTGGCACCATATACTTCATCTCACCCCTCTGCATGCAGCACATACCTACCATCAGGCTAAAATCACTACACTGGCAGTAGTGACACAGCCATCAAGTTATTCCAGATATTTTTACTTAAAAAATAGCTGGAAAATTATTTGTCAGACTTGCTAGATGCCTAGAAGACATTTCAGCACAGAACTACACATTGTGGATATAGGTGTTCTTTCGGAGAGACCAGCTATGAGCAATGTGACAAACCATGCTGCACTCCTTGCCTGGGAGCCAGGCATTGCTTTTCATGGCAAACCTTTATGAACGCAGATATAATCCAAGTCTAGAAGTAAATCATAGCTATGTCTTCAGTACACTCAGCAGGAAGGGCCAAAGTGTGATTAATGGCACTTAACACAAACAGCATCAGCAATACAGCTAGAACCATTGCCCATGCAGGTTAAATTTCAGGACTTTTTTTTTTTAATTTGTTATTGCTTCCTAGCCATTTTGCTTTCAGGGCATCAGCCAGTGAATAAACAACTTGGCTCTTATCCCAACAAAACATGAATTATCTTGAATAAACACTAATAGTAGAACTGAAAGCTGTTCCGTGCACTAAGTATATGACAGTTGCACAGAATGAACATACTTTAGAAGAGCAACAGGAGTGAGTTAACTGTTTGGTGTTTATGGAGCTGCTCCTTAAACTGGGAAGAGACAGAACTAAGATCAAACTCCAACCATACTGCCAGCTGTTCTGCTCTGGCTTGTGAGGGTTAAGAAATGATTGTCACTATAAAGTTGAAATTTTCCTACTATGTCTGGAACTGGACTGATGCCTAAAGCCACTGTTAACTGCTGTTGCCAGCACATGCCAAACTGAGAGAAGAGGAGAAAAAAGGAAAATATAGGGGGTTGAGCCCCCAAGCTGGCATCTAACTCTGCAACGAAGAGTGCCAACCTGCACAGGAGCCAAAAATGCCACATGGAACCTCTAGATTGGGAGAGCTAAAAGTTGTCAGATCACTCAGCAGTATCTTTTCAAGCTGGTGTTTTGTTCTCAAGTAAATCTATTCATTACCTGTAAGAGAAAGCTCTCAGCAGAAATTAAAATTAAGACCTGTTTATAGTGAAATCGGATTGTATTTACTTAACAGTTATCTCAGTCCAACCCATTTTGTCTAGACAAAAGCCTTGCTCCAGTATAGACCCTGGGCTGTTAACGTTTGCCAATGACATTTCTGAATACTTTCTACAGTTGGTACTGAAGCTCAATCCACTTGATTTAATCCTGGGCAACAATAAGGCACCTATATTGATGCTGAAAGCGGGGGCTTAACCTATTTTATTTAAATATGAATTGAGGCACAGCCAACCTTTTCTGTTAAAAGGACAGGGAGATTCCACACTTCATACAGAAGTGGGCCGGGGGAACAAGATGATCCGAGTCCAGTTCAGATAGGCTATTTCATAGCAGCAGATCCACTGCTACTCCCATCCTTACTGACCCATAGGAGATTTCTGTCTTTCAGTCATCTCAGTGGTAAATTGGACGAGGAGACCTGAATGGTAGAGGTGGAAATTGGGGCAGAAAAGAATGATGTAAACATCCTTGCTGTAAATTCTGGCTTCTAAGCATAAATTGCATACACTGTAGAGTTTCTTAGGGGCAGCTCCAAGGAAAGGTTAGGAGTGATTACAGAAAACAACTGGCACTGAGGGCAGGTTTTCTTGTATATGCCAACAAGATGGTCTTTCAACAAAACTTTGCCTTTCAAAATTAAAACAATGTCATCTCACTCACATGCAGATTTTCTAGAAAAAATAAAATGCAATATCTTCAAGCTGTTGTTGACCTTTTAAAAAAGTGACAGCAATTCACCTTAAACTTTGTATTACTACATAAAGTAGACATCAATACATTGGAGAAGTGACCACAAATGCCTTGTTGCTGCAAGAGAACTTGTCATTCTAGGGAAAAGGAAACAGTGACATGGTTTAATTTTTTACCCTTTCTTTTCAGCAGCATGAAGTGAGAACATTTTACATTCATATCACAACGGCAATTGATTTGGCTCGATCAGATTCATTTTCCTAAGGCTGCCCATTTTCCTAAGGCTACCAATATTCTTTCAGAAGATTTTATTCATATCACAAAGTTCAGTAAAGAATTAAATTATTGTTTCAGATTTTGGGAAATGGCCACCACAAATTCAAATAGTGAAAATATTAATTGCAATACCTATGTTCTACTCTACTCCTTTTAAATTTTCATTAGCAACTGATTACTTTTAAAGTTGAGGGATATTGGGATGGATGGAACTTCCTAGTCTGACACACTGCAACTATATAGCCTCCTGCTGTACATACAACAGGGATTTCAAAATAGTTTGGGAAACAGGTTCAGGCAAGAGTAATGCAAACACAGAAATAGCTCCTCTTTGAGAAATACATCAAGGATACAAAGGGACATGTGCATCCAAGTAAGTAAGTTCAAAATGCTTGTCAGGAAATAGCTGAAACTCACTGATCATTATAGAATAAGTTAAGCTATTAATTCACAAATGGAACTGTGCTGAACTTCCAGCTCGTTGAAGTACTACAGAGAAACCTGGAAGTCTGTTTTCATTTTGGTACTACTACAATTTTTATTTTTTTTGTGTGTGGTTTGTTTTTTTTTTTTACCCCCCTACTCCTCTTCCCCAATATAGCAGAACAGCTGTGACTGACAACTTTTATAAAGGTACCCTTTCTGCTTTACAACAGACAATAAAAATTTTTTACAAATGGCAAAGCAAGACACCTTCAGGTGGTGCATACGCAAACCTGCACATTCAATTTAGAAGAAAGTGTTACATGGACTAGAAGGAAAAAAACCACACCTACAAGTAGTACAGAACACGTGCATTTCTAGAAAAACGCCTTTAAAACTCTAATTCTTCTCTGATTTAGTTACAATTAGTCTCAGATGATGCAGCATAGAGCATTTGAACAACGCTGATATTACCCCAAATGACTTTTCATGGATGGAACTTCCTAGAACAGTTTGGCAAAACCAGAAAATTTAATATATTCTCGAAAATCATTAAACAAAAACTTGGAATGTAAAAAGATCCTTTTACTTTCCACGCTAAGTGGTTTTCTGCTGATATAACTGATAGTTAGAATATATTTTGTTTATTGCTACAAACAAACCAAATGAACTGGACACGAAATCCTGTAAGAAGATACATTACAACTCCCCTTGCTGATATCAAAGCACAATTACAACTAAAACAGCTTCTGTAAAGCAAACGTGATTTTACATAGTTTCTAGACCATGTAAAAATTCACGTTTGAATTGGCTACTATTTTTCGAAGCTGAAAGACTCAGTAGCGAGACAGAGCTGTGGAATAAAAAGGGATCCTGTATTTTACTGTCTAAGCAGTGAGCTGAGGGAAAAAGATTTAAGGACGACTATCCCCAGTATGGTGTTGTAGCTCCCAGCACAGGAGCCAGACACATAACAGTGCTGGCTTGGAATGAGCCTACATTTTCCAAAAGATGACACTGCTGCAAGACCCAGGCACCCAGTGGAGGAAATGGCCAATCCTCAAAATTTACATCAGCCCCAGAAGTGCTGACAAGAATTGACAGATTTTTTTAAATTTTATTTTTATGACGACACCTCAAAAGATTGTTCTCAGTACCAAACTCCACAAGACAAGGCCAGGAGAACTTCATATTTGCAATGGAAGCAGGAGCTATTTAAGTGCCATACAAAAGACATTTTTGTAGGGTATCATTCTTCATCTACCATTCAGTAGGCAGTCATCTGCCAACATTGCTTTTTGCAACAGGATACTTACTCATTACAAGAGTTTACTGTGACTGATGCCAGTAGCGGGGAAAAAGAACTGAAGCCAGGCAGGTGAAGGTCTGTTTCTCCCCATTTATTGGAATTATATAATAATTACTTCCGTTCAAACAGAAGAGAGCAGACATTTCCTGCCCACCAGACTGGCTTCCAGCTACACCTCCAAATGGAGAAGTGTGATAATTAAAGCTTCATTGGTCTTCATTATTTTTAATGTGACAGCAGATACGGGAGTATTGCTAGATTTTATATTATAGAAGTGTATGCAGCAGCAACTTTCCTTGCAAATGAGAAATTTAACCAAGTGCCTGAGCACAACCCCAAGTGCCTGAGCACAACCCCAAGTTTATTGTACCTAGTGTTCGTATCATTTACTGCTGCTTTAGGGCTGCAATAAAAACCTCTAGGTTTGTTGTTCATAGGAAAGGAATAACACATTTAGTGATGAATATCAAGTGAATACCAATGTGGTTAAAAGGAGCACTAAAAACTTCTCATGAGCATGATTCCCCACCAATGCACCAGTAAAACAAGTAGGAGGACAGACTCAGTCAACACCATGGAAAAACCCACCCAAAAAACCCCAGTCAGTCACCAACACTCAGGTTACAATGCAGTCAGCTATGTGAAGAGTGACAGGCAATGACCATAGGAATTGTTTTAGTTTCTGAAGAGCAGAGTTCTCAGGAGACCACCATTTACTGATCCGATAACCTGCTCTATAGGGAACAAAGTCAGACCAAAAAAAAAATCAAGTATTAGATCCCTGTAAAAATCAAGACAAACCTTCATGCTCATGAATAGTTCTCACTGACTGTAGCTATCCTGACAGTAAACAAAAGAAAGCCATAGAAGCAAGTGTCATTCATTAGAAGCCATGTAGGTACTAACAATACCTGTGAGTATCAAAACCAGCATGCTAAAAGTCGCATTATTTTGTGTGTTACTCCTTTTAAAATGCAAACAAAGTGATGACTTCATTGCTGAAGAGACAACAGACCTCTTCCTCAGGAAGAAGTTAAAAGGGGAGAGCTTTGTGCCTATCCAAATGTCACCCAGCCCCCAACGTGGATTTTACAAACCTCACAGAGACCCTGTGCAGACCACCAGCATACACTCCCCTTTCTTCACCAAGCCCAAGAATGGAGAGCTTGCCAGGCTTACTTATAACTTTTTATGTAGTCAAAAGCCAAACACATAAGTTGCCAATCCTCCTAATCCATCTTTTTAAATGTTCTAGCTTTTCTCTCATGCCTTCCCTGGAAGGCTTTCTCAGCAATATCAGGCAACTTGAAGAGAATGGTAATTCTCATATCTCTCATCTCTAGAAGCACTATCCTCGTTTTAGGTAACATATTCCTGCTTCTTCCTCTAGATTTATTGCTCCCACCTTCTTATTTCAACTCAGCATAAATTAGGAACTGCTTGAAAAATAGCAGTAACCACTTCCAGAGAAGCAAAGCCTGCCAGGACTTCCACTGCCATCATTTTATCACTCCTCTGTTGCAGGAATACTTTGTGTTTTAGCACAAGCCAGCTCCTTGCTGCCCGGATGGCTTAATGCACATTCTTACAAGATCCTCCCTGTCGCATACCACAAATCACACACCATAAAAATCCAGTAATTGTTCATACATTCTGTTAAAATTATGGTCTCCAATGTATTCTCAGTTTTTGAGAGATCACAGCTTCTTTGCACACATGAACAACATGTGACAGACAAAGGGAAAGGGTTTTTTGTTTATATGTGCCTTTGGGATTAACTACCAAGCTCCTTCCCTCTTCCCCAGCTCTACGTTTGGGATGCCTTTGAGTAACAGATACCCAGACAACCCAAAAGGGAAAAAAATGGTTGATAATAAGTCCCCAAGTAGTTATGCCATGAAACTACTAGGGATATCATGAACACCAATTCACACCCTTCACCTGCTCTACCTCCAAAATGTTTTTGAATCTTCTGCAGAAAAGCTCCCACCTTAGCTTACTAGAGTAACACGTACCCTTAAGTCTGATAAAAGCCTATGCTGCTATCAGAAGAGCTGGTCCTACCTCTCGGCCAAGAACTGTGTACATCAGGAACGTGATCTGGCTGAACTCTAACCTTAAAGAGCTCATCCTGCAGCTGTACAAACACTAGTGCCTTGACAAGGAAGGGGAAAAAGAACACAGTTCTAGGGAGAGATGAAGATCAGACTGCCCTTTTTAATGGCAGTGTGCATCATCTCAGATTAAAGCACATCCCAGTTGTGGATTCAAGCGATGGTGAAAGCACAGGCCAGTGATGGGTACAGCAACACGCATGACACAGCTGGAGGGCCTTGGACTTTCTAAGGGAAGTGGCACCTTGAAGGTGAGCACTGCACAAAGCTCCCAGTGCAGAAAGCTGCCAGACCCACCACCACAGCATGACGTGGTGCCACTGAGGCAGACTGCAGCAGGCAAACAAGGATTAATCATGTCACTGTGGAAGTCACATCTTGAAATTTCCTAGACTTCATGCATTTATGTATTCAATCACAACAATAAGGGAAAAACGGGAAAGTAAAGCAACTCAACAGTCCATCTCTATCTTGTCCATGAAGCAGGAGGTATTAATAGGCATAAACACATTTCTAAGTAGTACAAAACCACGTCATTTTTAACACTAATGAATGCCAGCTGACACAAAGCACAGGCTGACTGTCATATTGCTTAGCCACTCCAGACAACTGTCACTCCTTGGCAACAAAAGGGAAAAAAGGTCAAGGCACTTACTACACCCAAAGGGGAGACTCACTTTCCTACCAAAATTAAACTTGACAGGAACCATCATCACAAATAATGCTGAGAGGTTCAGGTGTTACTGGTTACTGACGGTTTATGCTTCTGCTGCTACCAAGCCGTCTACATATTTTAGTCATCTGCACTGTCATTTATTAATAAAGATAGCATTATTTGTTTCTGGATGAGAATATACAGTATTAGATTTCTTTTCTTACACACATAGTATTTATAGAGCTTATACAAAAATATATATACACTTTCACTGAATCCCTGCAGAACTTAGATACAGCTAAGGCAAATACATTTCATCTCCTCACTTTCCAAATCCTTAATTGTTTTTGCATGAATGCAAAGAAATCCAGCAAGAAGAAAACGAGCAAAATAACTTTGTCACGTTTAAAAACTGGCAGACCAAGTTTTGACCTTCATTCTTCTGACAGCATGAAGTCATCAGTGGTCATCCATACCTTTGTCTTGATGCAGCAGAACCGGACTTGTAACACACACACAAACATGCATCAAGACCACTTAGCTCTTGCTTTTCCACAGAATGGGCCCCTGTGCCTTTTGGGATATAGTTCTGGGGTTTTAGCTTAAGCCCGTGATTACACTGATGTTTATATTCAACATGCAAGTATACCCACAAAGGTGTTAAAATTATCGTGGTCTCAGCCTTTAAATATTGGTCCTGATTCTCCTCTCCCTTGCCTGACAGTGGCCCAGTTGCAGTGAACTGACAATCCTGGTTCAGAAATACAAAGAAGAAATACATTGGTCCAGGATGCCCTTGCTTGAGAGCAGTTGCATTCAAATTGCAATGGTTCAAGAAAAGAATCAGGTTCAAAATAGTGAGGAAGAGGAGAACTAATGGAAAACATTACGGAATGGCAATAGAATATCGGGGGGGGGGGAGCTGCACCTGACTCACTTTTGACATCTTTTCAGAAAAATAGACTGTATAACTCAGAAGTAATACTATCACTAGACAGCATGATTTGCTATGTCTAGTGCATTTTATTATGTTCTAAATGATTTTGTTGAAAAGAGCAAGGAGATATAACAAGAAATTACTTGCTCTCTAGAGCATATAAATAACCAAAAGATTATAAACAGTCAAAGGTCTCTGCATTGTGCTGAGCATCTCAGTAGAGAATGAAAAAAATAACCTGTTTGGGACAGGTTACTCAAAGCTTACGGTGTGCTGACACACAGTCCAACACATCCTAATGCCAGCTCAATTAAGAGACACACAATTCCCCCACAGGAAGGGAGCATCTCAGGGGCACCGAGTGATAACAATTTCTATACTCCTGTCCCCAGCCACAGAGCTCTAGCTCCTTACAGGGCAGATATCCCCTGGGTCAAACACAGTCAAACCACTGAAGTGGTTTTACAGCAGAAGAGGATGTAAAAGCACATTTGAAAGCAATGCCTACGCTGCTCCAGTTTTGCACTGGGGACTGGTCTGATCATGGAGAATATAATGTATTTTTTACCTCTGCCCCTGCTGTGCTAATAAATTAGATTGAAGACCTTGAGCTCCAGCAAACAACAACTCCAAATCTATATTCTAGATTCTTTCCTTCACAAATGTAAAATACATTTTATTCTAAATCCTGTACATGCGCTTAAACTAGGCTACAGATGCCTTTTATGAATCCCAAAATAAAACAATCTCTAGTGGTTAATTAGTGAAACTGGATAGAGGTATTTTTATCATTAGTGCTCACCCAAGTGAAATGGCAAAATTATTCTCTAGCAGCATTTAAAAATGCAGTCTGTATTCAGTTAAATTTGTTCTCTGCCCTAGCTTCTTTGGGTCATGATCCTAAAAAACCAAGAAACCTCAAAATAATCAAGACCAGCTCAGTTCATGATGCAGATACCAGAAAGGAAGAAATTTTATACTGAAAAATCTGGTGACACCACATTTTTGAGCTAGCGCTCAAAAGGTTTTTCTAGTTGTTTGTGAAGCAGTATTAAAACAGTAGGAGTTATGAATTCATCAATTGCATGCATCTGCACTACAGGACACACTAGAAAATGTGACAGTTAGAAACTTACTCCAGTGGTGCCTCCAAACATGCCAGAGAAATGCCCATGTCAAGAGCTACAAAGAAGTTGACCACAAGACTGCTGTTGGACAGGAGCTCAGGTAAGGATCTCTTTTTTGTTCAACTTCACAAAAACCAAAGAGACAAATTACTAGTAAAATGCTTCAAGATAATAAAATCGAACACCGAAACAAAATGCTCCAGTGTTATCATCAAGTTACTCATGCCTAAGAAATATCAAGCTGTATAGCCTGACCTTACTGCTGGGCAAGCAGCTGGCAGACTTCTGTTCAGTTCAGACAAATGAAATGCTGCCCATGCAGACCAGTACACTTTTTGTTCATGAGCGCACAAAAATATATAACATCATAGCACATGGCTTGGAACAAATAAACTCATTTTATTCTGAGGAACTACCAGGAAAGTAGAAAATGGCTTCAATCACAATTCAGTGACTTCAGTGGGACTGCTCACAGGCAAGCCACCACACATTTCCAAAAGTGGGTTCCAAGTTAAATTTAAGAGTACTTCAGGCTTAAATAAAAAGTCAAAGGATTTTGTGAAATTGCACAAAAGCATGACTCATGAATCGATACTACACCTTGTCTGCAACACTTCCAAACTCACTGGCACTACCTAAAAATGCTTTACAAAGAGCTGTGCAGGAAGAACTGCAAACCCCTCCTCACACCTAGGCTAAGTAGTGTTTTTAAATACCAGAATAACATCTGAATTTAACTGCAGCAGATACAGCTAACTCAGTAAAAGTAATTCTGTTCTTCTCTCTGCTGGAGGACTAAAGTCTTCCAAGATGCATTAAGTTGCAGAACATGCACGCTTATAGGGCCATTTTAACATGAGTGCCTCAAAGCTTCTAAACCAGAGAATTAAACTCACTGTTCCGATTTGCCAGCAGTCACTGGGGCCAGCACCTATCACCAAGTCCTCTGTGGCAAAATGTAGCCTCATTTGTAAGCATTTGTATTACCATTCTCAAAAGTAAGTAAGTTGCTGTAGAAATGCTTTTTGAACATCGCTATTTAGAGCAATGAAGTACAGGTGAAAAAGAAGAAACCCTCACACCTTCAACAAGCCAGCCCCATGGCTTCTGTCTAGTAAAATGCAAAACAGACAAAAACCCCCTTCTTAATACGTACAATATGGATAGGACCTTTACTCTGCTATCAGTTATTCCTGTGAAAGCAGAAATGTCTCTACTAAAGGAAGTCTATTTCTAGGGTTACAGGGCAGATATAAAGAAAACCAGTATAGGGCCAAAGGATGTATTTGTAAAGAGCCGTATTACCATATATACATCAAAGTATAGGTGGTGTTCGATTTTAAAGAAATATCTCTCAAAATTACTCCCTCCAGCGCAGTAGAGCACACGTGGCTAAATTCAGCATGAACGTGCTAAGCACAAGTTATTCCCTGATAAGGTTTATTTGCACTTTAACCTTGATACCTATTTGAAATTTGGCCTTCCGTGTACCCACAAATAATGCCAAACGCACTGAATTGGCCTAGGTGGATGGGAAAGTAGGATCCGTTCCCCTTCATTTTTATTAAAACAACAGGTTATCCAATATTACTGAGTCAGAGCAGTTAATGTTTTTCAAGTCAATATTCAAAGCCATAAGAAGAGTAACATTTGATATGAAAACTTTTAGCTTTTGGAAAGAAAGCAGGGTCAAAAATCAAGCACAATAAACTCTTGCATTTCAAAGCTGGTTTTGTTTGATGGAAAAAACCCTGGGTTTGGGTTTTCCTTTCCTAATACACGTTTAGCTTTGCTCCTAAAAGCTTCCTCACATTAGGTTATCTCCCTTCTAAACATCAACTTGCATTTTCACTGATGATATAGTTAAACTGAAAAACTATTTACTGATGACAGAATTCTGGCTCTGATGAACACATTACTCAGGAGATGGCTAATTTCTCACTAATTTTTCACATTTAATGGCCTCAAACTGAGAGAACAGCATTATTTTTCCTTTGTTATAAATCCTCCAAATATGAGATTAAGATTTCTCACACCAAATCAGCATATATTTGGGGGGGGGGGGGGGGTGGTTTGTAGCCAAATGACTGTGCCTGTCATACACCCCTCATATATAAACATACACAAAAAATGCATCCAGGCACTCTGAACATATTATTCGCCCAATAAAATATCACAGTAGATCTCTTCTTGAAGTAGTCTATTGCAGCATGTATTGAACCTGGTAGGTGTTTCACCTAGACATTTTGAGACCACGCTAAGGAACCTAATTTATCATTTCTAAGATTTGGAATGTTGAAAAATTACAAGCCGTGTTGGTTGTTGGGTGTAATCAAGGCACTGTTCATGTGAAATCAGAACAATGCTGGTAGTCATTCCATCACTTTTGAAAACGCTTGGAAATTCAAAATTCAAAACCAGTTGTTTAATAGCTGAGTCAATTTGATTTTCAGGGAAGATGGACTGCTCTCTAATGATTCACTGTGTGGTGCATAGCAGTAAAAAAAAGAAAGGAAAATTAGCATGGATTTCTCTCTGTGACTGATTCCTTGGAAACTCTTGGGATTAACAAACTCAATTACAAATCAAAAAAACATGTCAATCATGGATTTAAGTTGGTGAGACCAGCCTATAAGCAATTCTGAATTTCTTCAGACAACAGGGGGGTTGAAATATGGAATAAACTGTCAGTGGTAGCAATATAAACTAGGCACTGTAAATCACCTGAGGAAGAATTAGGATATATTTTTAAGACTAAAAAGCGAAGCACTAGCTGGACAATTTTGGATTAGGTTGGCCAACTGTATTTTATGATATTCCAAGAAGTTTGGCAGGCTATTTGCAGTATCTGTTTTCTCTAACTATTGCTACTAAAGAATGTTTTCTTGAATTGGAGCCTATGGTTAGCTTTTTTGGTGGACGGGAAGGGGACAATGTTCTGTGCTGCCCTAGGTCTTCTACTTCTGCACATTAAAGCTGTGTACGAGGCTGATAAGAAACAGTGCAAGAGAAAAACAGGCACACATCTAAGAACTGTTTTTCCAAAAATTATCAAGAGACAGTGCCGAGTCTCACATGCTGTGCTCCTCACGCTATATCCATTACTGTGCTTCCCAGGTCTGCAAGTCCTGTATTATAACTGAAATAAACATTCTGCATTTTTTGAACTGATCAACAATACCCAAGCTGAGGGATTTGGACCCCTTTCTTTTTACATGCTTCAAAAACAAATGACCAACAAGAACAGGGCAGGGAAAAGATTCCTTCACTTTCCGGACAGGATTCAGTTACCTCACCATAGACCTTAAGTACTAATAACACTGCTGCTGTTTCAGACAGGTGAAGGTCTTTGGCAGGTCCTGTGGCACACCTGCCAGTCCTATACTGCTCTCCATGACCTCACAGCATCCATATAGGCCGTCTACATGGACACTACGTAGGTTTCCCTCAGGCACCTAAATTTACACCTGATACCAATCTTAAGGACACTGAATCCCACCTTTTGCCTATCTGAAAACACCTGCCCACAGAGAACAAGTTACTTACTCAGGATATGCATGCATTTGGGAGAATTAAAAAGCCAGATTTCCAAATTATATAAAATACACATCACACACACATTCCTACTTTGCTTCATCATGATAAACCATTGTTATAAGCTTAGCACACCAGCTGAATACATGCACACAGAAGAAATGACTGTTAAATGCCTACTGGCTTTTGAAATATTTGAACAGGCAACTGAATAATCTGAATACGTAAGCATGACAAAACAGCTAGCTGCCTGTATCATTGTTATCCCTGTTAGAGAAATTTACAACCAGATGTTCTTATTCTTAATTTAACGCTGGGGGAAAATACTGCTCTTACCTTTTAACAGTGTTGCTTTTTATGACAACAGTTATTGCACTTCAGTCCTCAACTCACTGCAAAAATCCCCGTGCTCAAGGTTTTTCTATTGCCTAGCTGTACCCTCTGAGTCGCAAAGTCAATTGGAAACAGAAAGCACAGGGATATAGGTAAGAGTCAGATTACATAAATCAGGGATAAGCACACAGAAGCATTAGCTGTGTATTTTTTAGTATCATATCAGATACACTCAATTCTGCATGCCATTTGGATAAGAGGGCTAAAATTCCCATGTCTGCTTTCCATATTTTTAAAAACACCTGTTGTGTTTGACTGGAAAGCATGAAAATTGGAAAAAAAAAAGAAAGGTCTCATGCAGCAACATTTCATATGTGCTTGTACAGCTTGTGCTATTGGCTAGTCTGAAGTGGTGACCACTAACAGTACGTGGAACACTTCACAGCTCTCATTGCCAGACCTAGCTGGACTCACAAAATCACCACTTTTTTAAAAGCATGTTTATCTAGGCATTGTGTTTACTCAGAGCTTTTAAGACTTGAAAATTCAGCTCTAAAAGAGAAACTATGACCCTGGTGTTTTGTTCTTCAGTACACTTATCTTGTTTGTTTAACACTGGTCACATATAAGACTTCCCTTTCAGCCTCCACAAAGAAACAGCTTTCCAGTCTGGGCTTACAACTTATCTCTGAATTCTTAAGGCAGAAAAGAAAAATAATGCAGTGTCAGGGTATGTACACTATACTGTCCCCTTCCCACTTGCCATTCATTTCTCTGTCATGGCCCTACACTGCCAGACCTTGACACAGGGGCCACCTATTTCCTCCCCACCCCTCCGACTCATTCTGCAATATACAATACAAGAGCACTTGATATTAAGTACATTTCAGATAAACAACATTCTCCAGTGAAGTACTTAGTACATTCTTCCTGCACACTGTGTTGGCCTGAAAGCTATCTTCCATGCTACTGTTTCCACAGAACCATTCCCAAATGCCTTGAACTCTTACCTGATACTTCTGGTATCGCCTTTGATCTTGCCGTGTTTCTACTTCTCCAAGCATGACATGAAAGCAACATTCCTGTATTCTTTTACATTTGAAATCAGCTATATTTCAAAGCTCTGATGTCATCAGGACAACTTCATATCATCTCCAGTGAAATATATCTGCTCAACAGATGTGAAACAGATCTTTTGTTTCACTACTCAGTTTAAAGCCAGCTACATAAATAATTGAATGAGATGGTGTTTTGTAATGATGTCCAGGTATTTGTCTGTCAAATCTTGAAAAGCCAAAACCCTGTCACTGACCTTCTGCTTCAGGATGATGCTGAATGATTGGCTTTCCTCAGTAACGGCTTCAGTGCACACTGCTACTGCAGCCAGACACGGGAAATGGAGAAATACACGAATGGACCCCAAAGAGGGGGCTTTATATTGGCATTTCATCCCTGCAGCCATCTTGGTAGCTTTCTACGTGGATTCCCTTGCGACTGTTAGAACAGACCTATAGCAGGGCCAGTCAGAATGGGGAAGCGGGAGCAATTCATCTACCAACCAGCTCTGTGGATAGAAAGGCTTGATTCTGCACCCCTCTGCCGGTAAGTGAGGCCGTTAGCTAGGGAACCCCAGCTTTACATCCTGAAGCACCTTGGCAGCAGGTCCTAGAAATTCAGGTCTGCTTCTCTTTCTGCCTTTGATCCATATTTCACTGAGATTTGTATTTTCAAAAATCAAGAGGGGAAATTAAGAGAATGGCAGGAGGACAACGATGAAGAAACGCAAAAGGAAAGAGAGGTCAGCTCAGAGAAAGGAGAGCAACATTGAGTTCCCAGCTGTTAAGCCAAACCAAAATCTTCTCAGACTTCACTGAGATTTATCACTTTGATGACTCAAAAGTCACCTCTTAAAAAAATATTATTAA
Source organism: Morus bassanus (assembly GCA_031468815.1). Classification (NCBI taxonomy): domain Eukaryota; kingdom Metazoa; phylum Chordata; class Aves; order Suliformes; family Sulidae; genus Morus; species Morus bassanus. The sequence continues at coordinate 22,442,265 of CM062568.1, forward strand.
GACCTAATCAAGGGAGAGGGAAAATACTCTTATCTCCATTTCCCCTGCAATTCACTAGACTACAAAGCCCGCCTTCTGCTATATTCGCTCTCTAGCTGCATAAAATTGTCCCAATATGGGTGCACATTTTAGTCATCATCAAAGCAGCTAAAAACACAGTTCCCTCAGGTCCCTGTCTCTCCACAAAGAATCAGCCGTTGCAAGAAGGTAAGCACCAGCTTTAACCCAGCAGTATCTCTTAGGAGTAAAACCCATGATGCCAGTCAACTCAGTACGCTTCCCACCAAATCCCAAATTCTGTATTTCAATTGCCATTTTTCCCAGAAGCTGAAGGAAACCTGATGAAATATAATATTTCAGAGATGCCACAGTTTGGATCCTCCTGATATAAGAGTGACTGGTATCAAGATTGACTTCTACGTGTTTTAGGGATTTTAATATACCAATGTTGGGATGCTAGGAAAGAAGACAGCAATATGTTCTCCTCAAGCATTTATCACTGTTTAATTAAGAGTGATCTGTTAAGATTAATCTTAATGTATGCCTCTGCAAGTTGTGGCCAGATGTTCTGTGTGCTAAGCCTGAGTACCATCTCTTATTTCTCTCTGATATTTAGAAAGTATCAGGGAATAAAAGTTATTATGAGCCCCAGTCCTTCACTGCTGCACCACTCATTCACATAAGGCTTACTACAGTTATTCCTCAGATGTTAAAGCTTCACTGAAATAAAACAGATAGAGTAACAAAGGTGTAACTGACAGTCATATTGACCAATGTGCTTTTTGATTCAACTCTATTTACTCAGTACAATCCTTTAGAAGATTAACTTAAAAACTAAGTAGTTCAAGTTCAAATCCCCGTTTCATTACAATGCTAAAAGAATATTCCCCATACACCACACATCCAAGCAGGAAGTACAGGTAAATATTAAACTTGTCCAGAGCATTGGGAAACAATCAGGAACATACCATATGCACAAGCAACAGTGCAGGAGTGCCAGGCACTCAACTACCATTCTCTCAAGTTGAAGGATTTACTCCCTCATGGAGCTTCTCTTTCATAAGCATCACACTATACCAGAAACTGATCAGCGCTCCTGAGCCTCACACAAGAAATACAAAACAACTCAGCTTTCTTTATGTAAAGCTCAGAAGGGAATTAGAGACCTCTTGTCTCTCTCCCCTGCATCCCTAGGATACCAAAATTGGTATCTCTCTTCGTTATCCAGGCAATTTGGCTAGTTTTATACAGTTTTGGAGAGGAAGCTCCTTAAACCCACTAGGTAAAGCAAACTCACCAGGGGAACTGAAAACAAATTGAGCAGTTCCCGTTACTGCAGTTCTACAAGATTTATTCTGTCACTTCACCTTCCTTAAGCCTTAAACTTGCTCCCAACTTCCATGCAGCATAAGCACAGAGGGGTAACCGAGGCGCAGAGCTAAAGCTCGTTACCCATTTTTCAGTGCTCAGATGTCAGATGGAACTGACTCCCACCCTTAATCATGGACATCAGGAGACACAAAAGCTCATTTGCCTCAGTACAGTACACAGAAAGAACTGAAGGCAGACTAATACAGTGAAGAGAACACCTGACCTCACATTCTCGCAGCAGACTTGCATTTTATGTATCATATAGTGATAGCTCTGGCTAATAAAATTCCTCCCTGTGTAAGATGATTAAGCTACCTCAGGCTAGAGGTCTCAGAGGCCTTCACCTGTCTTCAACCCCTTCCACAGCTGCTCACATGGAAAGGCATAATTTAGCCATACAACATTTAATGCAGAACTTAATTTACTTGTCAGACTATAGTAAATGAAGCAAAGACACACATTGCTACAATGGGCGAGAAGCAGAACTTTCAAAACTAATTTTCAAATGGAGAAAAGAATCCTAGAAGGCAGTCGTGAACCTGTTAAGCATTTTCTGAACAATTCATGAAAAACCCCAGCAATTCCCATGCTCAGTAAGAAATCCACTAGAAAAGTTCTTTAAATTATTTATATTTCTTTTGCATAATAATGAATACTATTGTCATCTCCAACAACACTGAAAAACCCTTACTAAAAACATGAGTTATGAGCAGCCCAAGTCAAATTAAGGACTATTTCAGAAAGTAAAACTTGAACCAAATCTTAATTTTTTAAGTGTGCTAAATTTATCTCAGAGCTGTGAAGGTGGCTTCTACACTAGGACAAGAACACACCTGTGAAATCTCAGGAACATGGATTTAAATTTGGCAGTGAATCTGGCTAAAAAGTTGGAACACCGTCAAGATTTGGATGCTTAAAATTTAGAAAAAATCAACTCCTTGTATTATTTCACAAATCTAGCATACTGTATATCACTCAACCATCCCGCTCTCACCCACTACAGCAAAACACTGGCATGAGATTTTGACTGCATAGTGTAAGCAGACTAATCTATGTTGAAGTTTTAACAGCCAACAGCTAATTTAGAAATACTTAGCACAGGAAAAATGGAGCAAGTTCGTGGAGAATATTTGTTCTCTAAGAGCCTAACATCATGCATAAAAGATGATCAGACCCTGAGGGAGTCAGGTATACACACACTGACCATGATATGATTCACTGAATAGTAAAACATGACTTATCCACTATCTCCTGTAATCAATATAACTAGCTGCCTGATTATAAATGTTCTAATTTTCTTATCTGTTAACCTCATTCACTTCTGCTTAATTGTAGGAAGAAATAGAAAACCTGATATATACACAGACATATATAAAACTGACAAACAATGTGGAAATTGCTGTACCAAGTGACCACTTGATACTCAAGGGACCAATCCACTGAGTTCAAGTTCCTTGTGTGTTTCTAACCAGGCAACAGCACAGAATAAACATCCCTTCCGGATCCTTCTTAAATTCAAGACTATATCCTGAAGCATGAGAACTACACTCCTATCTAAGCAGGCTGAAACCCAATGTATTCATGTTCCTAACAGTATTCAGTCCTCAAATCCAGTTTCACTACTTGATGTCTTCAGGCAATTAATTTTTCAAAACACAATCAGTTACATTTTAAATATTATTAAATCAAGTAACCTGATTAATTTTATATTTTCACTGGAATTGTAGGGCAAAACTATGTCCTCTCCTTCCAAAATACAAGGCAAACTGACTTCAGTTCCAGCTAAGCTATGGTCTTTATTATTTGGAAGCAACACCTATAGTTTTTGCCTAGTTTATTATTTGCCTATAGAGTTTTTCCCAATTCTATTAAATGAACTTTTGATTTAATTTTAGCCCCAAATTAAAGTTTTATAAATATAAGCTCTAACTGAAATGTTTCCATCAATACAGAGAAGCTTTCAGTAAGAACATTTGTACAAAAGGAATGAGCTTTGTCCCTGACATCTCATATCCAAGGCTTCACTGTACTGAAAACTTCAGCTTTCCTTTTGCAAACATTAAAAGATTCAAGTGAACTAACTTAAAACTCTGTTTCCTTTCTCAGATTAAGTTGTTAAATATGGAAAAAAATCAGTCCTTTTAGCTCAATCCGTTTGGATGAGTTTTTCTTTTTGTAACAGATGATTTGAGGACTGAGCATCAGTAAGACCCATCCATTTAGTTACTCTTACCTCAATAATGTACAAAACTACATTCTTGTAGAAGCAATATAGTATGCACTTGGTAACTCGATTGTAACTCCAAGCTCCATGGACCAACAACAGCTTCTCCAAGTAGGAAAACTGAAAGATAGAAAACAAGTCATTACATATATGAAGAACTGTTTTAAAAAATTGGTTAAAGTAAAGCCCTGCCCTCAGAAAAAACCAAACAACTTAGATTAGCTATAAAAGCTGGTCTTTAAGCACAATATTTAAATAGCTTAGCAGAACATACCTGCAAAAAACAACACTTAAAATATTTACACAAAAAGCCTTTTTTTGTAGCAAAGCCTCTGAATGTTTTAAACAGCAAGAAGTCTTCAATTAGTATTGCTATCCTGATAGCAAAATCAAGCAAGGTTGACATAATATAGCCTTGTGGACTGCACATAAATGTGAACTCTTCATTTCACGGTCAAAGAAGATTCCTGTGTTTGAGGGCTTCAAGGTTCAGAATCTCCTTTCTCCGTGTTAAACAAAGTCTGGTAATTAGAACTGTCTTGAGCTGAAATAAAATGCACAAGGAGGGGAACACAAGTGGAAAAATAGATGCATAGAGTCTTTTACAGGGAATGAATACTTACATTAACATTTCCAGCCCACAAAATGTATGCAATCGTGTCTTATACAAAGCACCTAAAATACTGCATAAAGAAAGAAGGAGCATTTGCCAAAAAGAGCAAGTAAATGAATCTTGTAAAAACGGATACCTTTTAATGCTAGTTTGAACCACAGATACAGCTCAAACTCAGCTTCTCAACTCAGCAGTTTTGAAAATGGACTTTTAAACAACCAGTCTCACAATGCAGTCTAGGAAATGCGTAATTTTGTAGTCTTGGCTTTGTCAGTGAACTTTTTTATGGCCTGCAGGATTCCCCTTTTGTCCAGTTACAGACAGCTCAAACTGGTGATTAGATTTAAACGTATGTGTACCTCAAGGGTTCTTAGACACCAAGGTGGGACCATTATTTGCTTTGCTTCCTTTTCCATGAAATGGCTTGATAAGAAAAAGCTTGACTTCCTAAAATTAGATTCTAGATCGTTTATCTTAACCAAAACTTATTTGAAATTGAAAGCTATAGTAATGAATTAGGACTGTCATGAGATAGCTCTGTTCCCATGATTTCCAGCACTGAAATCACTGAACCACAAATCCTGTAAGAACAGCCTCTCCCCCATGCATCAGCAACTCAGATTTGTTAGGATATGCCAGCAAGAAAGGAGGAGAGAAAATAAAAGTGAACCAAGCTTCATGGTTCAGTCTCTATCCAACTTGAGTCAGGACTGGAAGTAGAACACTCACAAGGGAGTAGCTGACCTACTAGACACCCAATGCCTCAGTTAACATTCAGCACAGCTAAAACTTTCCTCAAAATTCACTACCAAAACACATCAGCAATGATGGGAAACTTGCCACTAAATCCTGACAAGTCACCTCTTGTAGAGAATAGTTAGAGATACCCTAAAAGCTTCTCTCTCTGCTGAGTCTAACGAGTGAACATCTCAGATGTAGTCTCCTCTGGAGCTCAAGGCAAGGAAAAATCTTACCATTAACTACTCTGTCTCTACTCTTGTGAAAATGAGTGCACTGCATAGCACACCAAAGAAGATATCAGTAACCCAAATAATGCTGTTAATACTGGTGAAGAGTCCCATTAAGATGTGGCAAGGAATTAAATTTGTTTTGATGCTGGTTACTGAAATTATGCTAACGCATAGCTACTGGCATACCTGAGCAACTGTAGGGATAGGGCTGTACTAAGACACTGCCTTTGTTTGGACACTACTGGAGTTTTAAATCAGAAGGGAACATTACGACCCCCTGGCCAGCCTACCTGTGAAAGAGTTTCTGTAAGTTTTCACAGTCGTGTCTCTATCAAGCCTAGCATAACTTTTTTTTTTATAACAGAGATTATCTTTTAGAAAGATATCCCCCATCTTGACTAAAGTATGAGGTGATGCCATGTTGGGGGTGGGGGGATGTTAAGACAGTGAAAAATGCATCCAAACTGCAAGCCAAATTTTCCAGCAAAAAAAACTGAAACATGAACATTTGTTTAAGAGTTTCCCTAGTTAAGAAAAGGAAAAATTCCCTAGACACCAGATGCTCTTTGGATTAAGATGATAAAGCCTTTTACTGAGAAAAAAAGTTATTAGATTCTGTTATTGTTCCTCTAAACAGATCATTTGATTTGGGAATTCTCTAAATATGGATCACTGGTACAGTATCATTTCAAGGGAAAAGCATGATTCAAACAGATGCTCCTTGCACCTGTGGAAACTATTTAGAGTGGAGTCAGACACAAGTTGCCTTTTTATTTTTGTTTGGTTTATGCTTTGATTCCCCCTGGAATCCTGAACAAGCCTATATAGCGACTTTCTCTTCCCTAAGTGCCTACTTCTGGCACCACTGCATTTGAAATACCATTTGAACATGAGATGCTACATTATAGCGATCGTCTTAAATTACTCAATAAGAACATATACTGCCTTCAAGGCATGCACATACAATAACACTTTAGTGGGAGTTATATGTCTTTGCTGAAAGAAATATACCGCACAGAGATCAAGTTTTTCTTTTGAACGCTTTTTTGAAACATACGTCACCATACACTATTAGTCTCCTTTACAAGGGGGATACCTTTATATGTTTTCTAATCAGCACAAAGCTCTTCTGCCCAATCACAAAAAAAAGAGTTCCATAGTGTTTTACTAATTTTTGAAAGTTAAAATTCTGTGCTGATGTGACCAGCTTTTACTTCATATTGAACTAAGAAGATCCATTTCTATTGTTTAAGTTCCAGTCAGGGAGTTACTGACAAAAAGCAACTTATTTCCACATTCTAACACTAAATCCAAAGACAGATTTTTGTTAATGCAAAAGCAACACATGAATATGGAATTACTTCTTCAGATTTAACATTACTGCAACTAACACAAAAGGAATTAAGTGTCTAGGGCCCTCTATGGACAAAACTCTCACTGCTTATGCTTACTTATTAAAATGGAAGTAATAAATGATCTGAGGAAATTTAAGTAAAAAGCATTCAATTAAGTAATACAGCAGAAACAATATATAGTCTACAGAAGTTAAAAATGAGAAAATCATTACAAGATCCCACAGACTTTATGATTATTGCAGTTCCTACAATGCTATGTATTTGTAATATGCTACTGTTTATGACAGAATAAGCCCTTGATAAAACAGCCTAAAATTCTCAAGATAAATTTGGTGAAAGGTCTCAGTTATTCAAGCTTGAAAGCCAGGGTGCTTCATCAGACCTCAGAGTAGAGCAGCAATACAAGACTGCCACTTTGCTTCACAGCAGGGTTAACACAATAAACAGGTATCTGTGCCAACAGCAGCGTTATCCATGCCTTTTCAAAACCTCACCTTCTACTGAAGCTATCAGAAGATGATAATATTTCACATCACTTAGCAGAGCAAATCTGCCTACACCCTGCCAGAAGGGAACATCAGCTGATGCTCACAAATCAGTGCGGAGACAGTGGGTCGTCTCTGCTTCTTGTCAGCTCCATCTATTCTTGCCCTGCAATCAGTCTCAAACACATACACAGAGCACCTCAGCTGTAAATAGTATTCAGAAGACATCCAGCAACATGAAGCATCTTCTTCCTTTCTTATGTTTCTTTTTAAATCTTTATTCTACATCTTGGTTTCTTCAATAAAACAAAAAAGGCTTTTTACTCTCCTCTTCAACTGAGGTAATCAGTGCTGAATTTGACAGGATTGACACTGCAAAATAAGAATTTCCAAACTGCCAAACTCTTACCCACCTGGTTATAATGCCTACTCATAGTAAGAGAAAAGCGCTTGCACCAACAGAGATAAGTTACACTTAAAAGCACATTAACATAAGCATCACAGAAAGTGCTTCTCCCTGATCGCTGAAGAACCAAGACATTACACAGCTGTCAGGAGGAAGCTGAAACTTTGAGGGGAGGTGGAGCTTTGCCCTGAAGAATACAAAATCATAATAATGAATCCCCAAAACACATCCAGGATATGTTTTAGCTGCCTTGAAAAGGAAATTAACAGAGATGCTCCTAGCTTGAAGGCAAGAAGAAGCCATCAAGCACTACATGGCTGCACAGTGCATTTCTGATAGCAAGATGGGGCAGTTGCTCTCTTTTGCCTCTGACCTGTGCAATAGCGTAATCCGAGCAATTCGTTGCCTGCATGCCCTCATTGCCACTGATCCCCACTCCAACGTGAGCTGTCTGGATCATTCCTACGTCATTGGCACCATCCCCAATGGCAAGTGTTATGGCATTGACGTGTTTCTTGACCATGTCTACTATTTCAGACTTCTGTAGAGGAGACACTCTGAAAAGGAGAGAAAAAGTTGTCAGTTTCTCACATGCTGAGCTATGTGCCTTTCCCAAAAGGACAGCTGTAACCTACATTTAGAAATAATCAAAGGGCAGTTGTTGGGAAGTTTCTTTATTCAACAACTAAGCTCCAGAACCTGTGCCAAACTATTTCAGAATGAAAAAGAAGCTTTAAAAATAGTTTCACATTTATCTACTTGCTCATATTTTATGCAAAAGAGACCAAATATATATGAGAGGTTGTAAGGTTTTGTTTTCCTCCCTCAGCCCCACCTGATACACTTTGGCATACACGAGTAATGTTACATTGGGAACACTGGTAAAGGGAGTTTCCTCTTCAACTACAAGGGTTTACAGATTAACAGTGCAGGCTTCCCTGACTGCTGTCAACAGTGCATCTCCATCCAAGAGGAGAAACACCACTAATACGTTCAGAGAGTATCAGAGATGTTTTCAGTGGTTTGGCAAAAGGTACTGCAGGCTTACTTTATTCCCTCCTCCAGCTTACTCCCCCACTTGCCAGGTCATCTTTCCAATCTCAGACCACGCAGTTAGGATCAGAAAGAAGGCTTCGCCTCTCCCTGATCTCACATACACCTTGCGTGCTAGTGCAACTCTGACTTCAATGATGATGTTACTCAATTCCAATTCTAAAACAAAGGGCTGACTTCATGACATCTGAATATTCTTATCAGTTTTATTGGTAATTACTTCAACCTGATCCTTCCCTCATTTTACATCAGTTCCAGTTCGATAAACATTCATGGAATTCAACAGAATTAAAGTAGTCTGAACTAGGGAAAAGTGGAAAAATACTCAGGACTGGGTTACTAAATTGGATAAGACACCCAAAATGCCCTTTTTTCATGGAAAAGGTAGATCAGGTTACCAAATTATATGAGTTATGCTGGAAATACCTACATGTAGATTAAATATTTCCATTCTGACCCCATCTGTACAAACAACCCTAATTCCTTTCCCCATCAGTTTTAGTTAAAGTTCCAAATTATTTCATACTCCCTTAAATAAAGCTTTGGACAAAACTTTTCCACATCTCAAGTCAGCCACATAACACTCAACAAAAAGAATGTAACTGATATCTAAAAGCTTTACTACTAAAATAGGAGGAGAATGGGGAGCTTGGGGAATGGGGGAGACAGAGGTTTTTACATGGCATTTTTTCCAGAGTCTACATCCTGTGGGAGCAACTTACATAGCCTTTTAATACACCTGGTTGGATTACTGCTGATCAACAAAAGCAGAGTTATCTCGTTCAGTATTTTGCTTTGTGGCCTTTATTTTGTTTAGTGCTGACCACCTCTTAAAACAACTTGATGACTAATTGGGGGAGAGAGAGTTCCTGAGAAAAATCTGTTGGGCTCAAAATTCATATGTGAACTAAGCCACCTGAAAAGTCTAGCAGCTGTCCTGTTCCTAAAAGCTGAAAATAGGCATAAGTTGACGGGCCATAAAATTTACTTAATATCATTGGATAGATTTATTAAGCACTCAACTACCTAGCAATGAAAACACCACTTGGCACCATAGGGGTCCAGTTAAACTACGACCAGAAAACCCTAACACACTAACCAACCTATGGTACATGAAAGCTGTCAGTTCATAATTATATAGCAGTTCTGAATGTAGTCTGCATCAAATTTTAAACTTCTCTCATACATACACACACACACATGCACACTCCCCTCTACCCCATGCCCCAATCTTCACATGATAGAACACTAAAAGCAAGGAGCAAGCAGTCAACAAGGACTTCAAGCCATAAAATAGGAGCTCCAGAAGGACTTGGAGCCAGTTCTAGAGGGATGGGACTGACAAGTGCCCAGACCCCCATTACCAGCCCCAGGGGCACCCCCAGTGCACAGGACCACATACTTTTGGCAGTCCTCTCATGCAATTATTTCAGTGCAGCTGAGCACTGTGCATATCTGCTAAGGTCCTGCTCAGACACACACATTTCTCAGAAGCCCAGTTTGTGTTCATTTAGTATTCAGTTGCATGGCGACAGAAATAGCCAAGAAGTTTCCTGGTTCAAATATGCTTGAAGTAACATGGGAATGAAAAAAGACTGTGAACAGCATCTCTGATTCTGTACTTAAACCTAGCAGCTTGTCTACAGACACTTCAGACATAACCAAAATGTGGCAGAGATGCTCGAGCTTGTTCTAGTGCAGTTTAACTGTGACCTGTCAGGCAAGCTAATATAGCCTGTATTCATTTCTGTGCCTGCAGTGTAGATGTGGCTTTAGATCTGAAGCTTTGACATTAATGACCTATTATTTGTCAAATCAATGGAACGCCCCAATATAAACATATTTTACTACTACATAATGTACACAGAGTATGCTTTTACTGTCTTGACCAAATAAAGTTAATTATACCCACAGTTATATAACACCCAGTTAAAGACTAACATCTTTATATGCCTAATAAGACTAAACAAGCTACAGGAAACACTAGATACATGCTTTAAACACCAAAAATATTTCTGCACTTGCTTTGAGAACATGAAATTAAGACAAGATTTCAGCACAAAGTGTTACTTGATTGTAGTTGTTTACAGTAAAGAGAAGCTTTATAGCAAGCATTCTCTTTGACACCTCCCCATCAAGTACATCCCCGAACTCCAGAGAACACATTTTACTGCACACAGTATATTAACTACAAAAGTTACAAATCGAGATGCCTACTGATTTCCTGAGGGGTTTTTACACTGCTCCCCTCCCAACTCACACTCTCAGCCTCCAAACCTCTTCTGCTCCTTGTAATCTACTTGGTACCAACACACTGCATTAGATTACATTAATCCCCTTAGCCAGCTGATCAGAGCTGCTGTCCATTTCTGCACATTTGATAGGCTGTCTACATGAATAACTGGAAGATTATAACGCAGGACACTATTAACCTGCAACTTCCCCCAGGTGATATCTTGGAAGGGGAAGAGGAATAGCCAAGTTCACAAAGATTCCTGGACAAATGAATAAGTTCAAAGTAAAAAGCACTAGTAAGAACTAACCACTTTGGAGAAAAATTTTGCAGTGACAGGCAGTTACTGGTAATTATGATTTGGTGGAACATCCCTGGCTTTCACTACAGAGCTCACTGCAGCAATATCAGGATGTAAGCCTTGCCTTGATACACACCCAAATAAGAACTAAGATGTGAGCAAAACATCAGTTGCATCAAAATCTTCTGCTTACTCATGTATTCATTCACTGGTCAGACAGCAGTGCTTCTCACAAAGGTTCTTAGAGTACAACTCAGAATAAGTTCACTGGAAATGTTTGTTTATACCTAAGTTATATTTACTGTCTCTGCTCAAAAGCATCTTTGACAACAGATACAATCAACTTAGGCTAGACTGATTCTCTTTTACACATACTCCTGGAAAAAAAAAGTCAAGTTTCAAATACCACAATTATAGCTACAGGATCAAGTCTTCAGATTCCTCCTCAAACTGCTTCCCTGAGAACCTGTATTTAACCTACCCAGGCCACAGAGAGCCTGGGGTCAGGACCGTGCCTTTATAAAGTGTTTAGCATTCAACATTTGGCTGTGCAATATGAAGTGTTTGTGGATGACGGGAAGGATGCATAGAGTTAAGTGTCAGCCATACAGCAGAGCTGCTACTTGGCCACCTCTGGGACTTCTTTACAGTAGCCTCGCTCCTGAGAGAGTAAAAGCTGATACAGAAAAATGGAAGGTTCTCCTCAGTCTCAAACCTGGTTGGTCTTTTTTAGCACCTGTAACAGATAAATACAGAAAGCAGTTTCCACCCTGAATGAGATGACTGATGCCTTGATGTGCTAACATTGCTCCCTCTGTAATGGGATGGGTGGCAGCAAGAAAGGGCACAAAGCACTACACCTTGGGAAGAAGGTGGGAGAGAAATGCAGCCCAAAGTCAGGGACCCTCAGGAAGATATGGACCTAATCATCCTCAAGTCACTTAAATCCATAAGGGAACTGTGGAAGTAAGCAAGGGTAAGTAGTTTTCAGATAACGCAGTATTATATTGTTACCATCAGTAAATACTTTAAGGTGCCTCTCTTACTTAGAGGAAGCTCATGAAAAAAACAACACAGGGCACAGCAAAGAGCAGTAACACAGCTGGTTTCCACAGAGCATGTTTTAAGTGGCTTCCCGCCGACTTCTGCAGATCAGCTCCCAATGGCTTTTAACACCTTCAGTCAGCATTTAACTTCTTTAGCCTGGGTATACACATTTATGAGCAAACTTCCTACCTGATACATTTTGCCTGTGCAGAAAAGTTCTACTCCTGTGGTTTAGCCTTGGGTAATGCTGCAAGGAGCAGGGAGCTGGACTCCACGATCCTTATGGGTTCCTTCCAACCTGAGATATTCTATGATTCTACTCAGCATTTTGCTGGAAGGTTTGCTCAGGCTTACTTTATTTCTTTAAGAAGAGAATTCAAGCACAGATGGAGGATCTTCCAGTTCAATTTTTTTCATCAGGAATACTTACGGGACAACCAGAGCAATTTACAAACTCACATAATCACATCAGCTCTGTCATCTCTCAGTGAAAGACTTCACAAAAAAAACTGCCAAACAAACAGTGAAGTGGTGATATTTTAAAAAATAAATCTCAAAAATTTAATTTAGAAACCCATTTTGGTAGCAAAATTTTTGAAACCTCAAAAGTAAGTAGAAGCAAAACATTAAAATATCAATTTTAACCAAGCAAAACAATGCAACAGAGCTTTAACTTCAATTTTTGACGTACTGAAACTGATTTAAATCAATCAATTCCTTTACTGCACTTTTTGCAATCTGGCAAGGCAGCTATCCCTCTTATTCCCAGACTCCACCTAATATCAAGATGGATGCAGTCACAAATGAGATGGGAAGGACACAATCAGCACAACCAGTCCAGTGTCACATAGGTCAGCTACATTCCACAAGATACTATCAGCAGGAAGGGAAAAATAGTTTTTTAATTCTGTCCCTATGCATATCTGTATTTATTGCACGGTTACAGATGCATGAGAGCAACTGATGGCAACTGTAAATAATACTTCTCACACAGGCGCTTAAACTACAGCTGCATCATTGCAGATGCTTCAGAGTACACCGACATAAACCACAGATGGGAAATAAAAACACTATTTCAGAAAATTATTAGTTTTATTTATCGCATTCAAGTATAAAGGACCCAGTGAAGCAGGGCCCTGCTAGAGTAGACACTATCAACTGTATATAAAAAGAGACGTGATTAATAAATAACAAGTTAGGTAAACTTTATTGGAGTCCATTTATCTATAAGACATAGGCAGAAAAATATTAGGTAATGTATAAAAAATGTTTATATCCACAGCATCTTACAAGGCCGTGAAGGGAAGGCAGCCCCACAAGCTCGTCCACACCTGAAAAAGACACAGCTTGACACTGAGTCTCAGCAGTCTCCTCTGTTCCCTCTACACATGTTGGTTTTTGTGGGTGTTTTTTTTTGTTTTTGGGGTCCCTCCCCCAAAAATAAGGGGACTAGAGCATTTCTGTGGAAGACTCCGTACTTCCCCCAGCCCCAATTCGATACAAAATACTCATAAGACATTCTTACCCACACTTCTAAATTTTTAGTGTTCATTTGTGAAAAGAGGAAGGCACGGAAGGAAGCTGTTTCAAGTATTACCTCCTCCTGCTTCCACGCTGTAACAGGGATTAAACAAAGACATTAATGTCTTTAACATGAAACATTAATCTGATATTCTACTTCCATGAAATGCCTTGTTAATGCAACACAAGAGGCCCTTAAGAGCCTACCTTTATTGCAGTGAACATGATTTTACCCTGTTCTATCGTAAAATACACTAGTACTTCAAAATGCTCAGTGACCTCATCTTCAGAAAAGGCAAAGATGGGAGACAGCCCAGAAAAAGCTGAGAGCTATCAATAATATTGACATTTACACTTATGCATTGGTCCCCAGAAAAAGCAACAACATAAATTAACACACCACTAAAAGTAACACTCAAAAGGCAAGGAATGTTACCATGACATCATATTTAGCAGTTTTTAATTACACATTGATTTCTCCTGACACACACCAGGGCCCAGATTTCAACTATGTGTCATCCCAACAAGAGCTAGTCTTGAATTACAGAGATGATGCTCTGAGATAGCTTGGATAGACTTATGATGCAGTAACGCACACTGAGTAAGAGCGAAGAAAAGCGCGCACACATTATATTGACTCAAAATGTGCATGACATTGAACTGTTTTCACTTACAAGTGCTCTGATTCTCCTTCACCTGCTGACAACCACAATTTCACAGGCACCGGCTCTGGTGCAGCACTTACAACTTTGGAGACAGCACTAAGTAAACTGATGGATACTTCAATGTTCACAAAAAGCACCAAAGGAATTCATCCAACTAAATTTAAGTGCCTCCAATGGAGACATCTCTATCTGCACTAATCACGCTATGCTCCTTTTATAGTCAACGTGGAGAAACAGGCACTTCTGGAGTGCAATTCATCTGGCTTATTTTAGACATCTACTTTAACGGTATAGTTCATCTCCTCTCACAAGTGCCCTTTTCTCTCCACCAAGGTAAAGGGGGCTGAAGGTAACTAGTTCACATGAAAAAGCCTACTACTGACATGTAAAATCACACAGGATGAAACCCATCTTGCATTACTGCAGTGCTATATACCTTCAAATTAATCAGGTGTACAAGCTTTTCCTCTCTTCCTTTCTAGGAAGGTGGAATGCCTGCTTCCTCCTAACACAAGCACCCAATGCTGAACTGATTGATATACCACATCCTCCTCCCTTCTCTTAAAATTCTCACTTCTTGACTGCGCTTCCAGCTCTTGCTAGTTCTTTTCTACAGTCATTTCCCCAGTCCCATCTCTTCTGAACACAGACTACTAGAAGTCTTACCAAACCTCTACTGGCTTCTGTAAAAACCACCACAGCTTCACCATCCTTTGTCATTTCAGCTGCAATCGCACTTCTCTGTACTTTCTTCTTTTTTTTTCCTGAGCAGACCACCCTCCAAATTGCTTCACTTGTCCAAATTTATCAGACTGATTTCAAGTCTATTTTTTTAATTTTAAGAAGAGTTTTACATTCTATTCCACTTATCAGGAGTCTCATTTCACCTTGCTGTAACTACAGAAAAAAAAAAGTCTTCCTTCAGTTTTTCAGCCTGACATGCCACTCACTTGACTTTCTGAACATGTATTACCTCTACATTTCAGGTTATCCAGAACAGGGTATTTTTGATGCCTAGCATGGCTCTAAGTCAAAACACATGCACACACCCCTACATACATGCTCACAGAATATGTGGTGTTTCTTTTTAATTTAACGGTTACCAAAATAGTTCCTTCTGCATCACTTCAGGTATAACAGACATACCTTCTTAATATAAAGCTCTCTTTGTAGTTAAAGCCACTTAATCTTACACGGTCTTCTGATGAGGAAGAACCTGAATTCATTCAGTACCATTTTTTTTCTAATTACATATGTTACTTTTTTTTAAAACATATGTTTCACTAGAGAATTTCTCCCTTGCGTTCCATATTTTGACAATTCATTTACCATTCACAGTTGCCAGTGAAATGATCTCCAGAGAACAAGGACTATGAAATAATCTCTTTATAAGACGAATTCAATGTATTAAGCAGTGTGATATAATACACCGTGCCCCAGTGAACACAGGGTTAAGTCTCAAGTCAGCATCTTCTTCCTCTTTGATATCCCTCCCTGTATGTCTGTCTTGATTGCCCTTCCCCCAGCCTGCTTTATGGGGCAAAGATTAAATAGGGAAAATCTAGTTTGGAAAGCGAATTATTTGGAAAGTGATGAGTTGGCATAAACATCGCATTGAATTGAAGACTATTTTGCATTTTTAACTCTAATGGTTGCTAATGGCAACAGCTATAATACGTTTTTAAAGTGAAACTAATGTATGAAATTAATTTTGAGCTTCCCTCATGCCCAGCTGATGAAGGCACATTCATTTCCATGCTAATCAGCCTGAGCAGTTCTCATGCACCACAGATATTTGCCTTTTTCTAATGACAGAGAAAAAAATAAATCAGTCTATAAAACCTCCAGATTAGTGCTTTCATAACTTTGATGACATGCACAGAGAGTGAGCACCCGTGCATTTCATACAGCAGAGCTGTTTACAGACTTTTGCAACACATGGTGAAATTCAGCAACAATTGAGACTACAGCCATTAATAAGCATGTGAGCCCACTTAGCAAGGCTCTGCCCTGTGATGAAGTCAACAGATCAACTGGGAGAACCAGGGTGAGCACCTGCCTCTAGAAGCAGAACAGCAAACACTGCAGTAGCATCAGCCACACCATGCGGGCAGCATTGCTGCCTGACAGGCACTCTGCTCCTCCACACTAACCACAGCTCAGGAACACAAAATACAGCAGCTTCTGACAGCATTACTATTGTTAACTACTGCTTCTTTCAGGATCATATACCTAAGAAACAAACCACAAACATGGGAGGAAGATGAAGGGAGATGCAGCTAGTAGATTAGAGATAGTTTGCCATTTCAGCAGCGCTACAAGCACCGACAGTTCTGTTTCTTCATTCTGAGTTCTAATAACTGCATTATTTCTTTTTCTCCCTCTCTATCAAAAAAGTCTCCTGGAATTTAAAATGAGAATGACTATAAATGATCAACTTGCAACTACATGCTACTGTTAAAAAGCCTAGGATCTCTGAATTACATGCTCCTCGAACAGACAGGCACACACAATCCCAAGCAGGATACATTACCCAGTTATCATCCTCAGAGGACTACAATGTACCAGACTTATTACCCAAAAACGAAAGTACCATCTATTTGTAAAAAGCGAGTTTTTCAATTTCAGAATTATCAGTATACCTCAAAAGTCAGGGTCATGTTGTATCAGGGAAGAAAGATGAGCTCCCAAAAGTTTTGGTTGTTTTTTTTTTTTCTTTTTTTTTTCCCCCCCACAACAATGCCAAAGAAATGCAAGTTATTTCCCACCCCTCCCTGAAGTCCAGTCTCTATTTAACAAGAACAAAATGCTTGCGGTGAAGTCCCTAAATCTTTAGACATTTAGAAAAAAAAAAAGCAAACCTAACTTTTGGTTTTCATAGTCTTTCCACAGCTAAGGAAGTTGAGCACCGGGGTGTTCCCACCAGGATTAGAAAAATTCAGACCGCTTTTAGATAGAAAAGACATTGACAACTGGAAGTCTGACTGGGACCAGCTCAGTCTTGGTCAACTATTAAATCTGCGCCCTGTTCAAAGCCAGGTTAATTATTAACTTACAGAAAAACATTCACAGCACGCTCACTACTCCCAAACACAAGCTGCAAGAAAGAATCTTTACATCAGCCTCTAACCACAGACTCAATACAAGCAACACTGCTAAGAAAAGAGTGGGGAAAAAGAAAGGAGTAATATTCTAGAGCAAAGTCAGTTATGCACTAAGTTAATGATTAAATTGAAGCATTAAAATACAGCCTAGGGTAAGGTGGTGCTTCTATTGTGTTTAGTCACCACCTATACCATAAGTTAATATGACCAAATTTCCAGCAAGTAGGTTTAGTAATAGCATCTCTGCCCATGACCAGCCACTAACATGGCCGTATTGCTAAGGCACCTGTAAGCCTCGAACATACAGTTCCAACACATCCATAATCTGAGTTAATGTTTCCATATTCAGGTTTAAGACACAGAAACGTTCTGTGGTTTGCGAAAACAACAGTGATTAAGAGCAGCTGCTTCTGTAACAGCAAAATAGAAAAAACAGAGAGCAGAGTGAACACAACATATATTGGTCCCCTGCACCCCTTAATTTGAAGCACCTTTCAAGAGCGAGAACCCTGTCGGAGAGCAGAGCACGTGGAACTGAAGCTGCACATCGCAGGCTGTCAGAGAGGACATAAGCACATGACCTCCTGTGATAGCATTGGCAACCACTGGGCAAGAGGAGACCAACCTGGTCCAGCCCCACCCCTGCCATACTTGGAGGGCAATTGGTTGAGCTGACTGTCCCCAGAAGCTTGTCCATGCATTTTGGAGTAGTCCAGGCAGAGTCAGGGAGTATTGTAACAGTACAGGATGCACAATCACAGACCAGTGTCCATGCTTGCTCCTTAGTGTTCTTATTAACAGTGTATGCACAGCCTGAAGTGCTTAACACACAAGGAAAAGCTTCACATATCTCAACTCCTTCTGTTTTTTCCAAACTTGCAGTGACTTCAGAATTACGCCTCTTTTGAAAGCTCCAAGCTGGCCACCTTGCTGTTATTGAAAAGAAAAAAAATCTTCATGGGTTTTAAAAAAATGCAAGAAATTACAGTTTTCATTTCCTGCATATGTCTCAACTCTGAGCTGATTTTCTTTTGCACATATGATTTTTAGTTTTAATCTCATCCATATTTCTGACCACAGGATCAGTCCTACCAGTACAGAGCTTTGCAAAGACAGTGCTCCATGGAGTACAGACAGTCAAAAAAGCACAAATATTTTGCTTAATAGCTCAAACTAGGCCAACAATTTTGCTTCCTGAATTAGACTAAGAATACAGAACCAGAAGCCAAGTCTTCTTGATGTCAAACCTTTGCATCTTTATAGAAAGGGCACAAAATGTTGCAGTTCCAGTTTGGTAACACACATGCTCATGTTTCACAGGACATGCTTAGTGCTAAGTAACAGATGCCAGGGCAGATCTTCCCTTCTACCATCCCTTTTACTTCAGAAGAAAAAAAGGACAAAAAAAGACACTAGAACAATTATACATAAGGAGCTTTAGAACAGCAGAGTTCTAAAGTTAACCTTTTCATGAAAGTGAGCAGGATATTGCCTGAAGGACTTTCTTTCCTGGAGAGAAAACCAGCTTTGAAACATTTTAGCAGGCATTATAATGACTCCTTTATCTATTAACTTGTCTTCTAAGGTGAACAGTTCGACAAGTGAGAGGCAGCATAAAGTATCAGTCCATTACTAGGGGCAGAGGAAGGCAGGTTTCTTCCATGCCACTTTCATACCCTATTGGTCTTGGAATAAGAGAGGAGTCCTCTCACTGCTAGAGTGATTTTAAGCACTGGGCTGCTTCAGACAATTAGTGCCACAGTAATGTTGAATTTGAGCATGTCCAAGTCATTAGTGCCACTGGAATCTGAAGTACTGGACAGAGCTACCTTATTATTGCTAAGGTAACTTAAATCACCCATAGCATAGGCTACAACTGGAAGAGCTAACTGAGCCAGACCCCATGAAACATCTCCTTAAAAAGATACCATAGAAATTGAGGGGAGGAAAAAAAAAAAAGGAATTGCTAGGAGTTGAACTGTATTCACTGGCACTCTTCCTGGCTCAAGCAAGATTAAAAGTAAAAAAACCTGGGAGGGAAAATGATGACTTGCCCAGTGCTGAAAAATTCATGGGCTCTACAGGAAGCAGGAAAGGGGGTTTTGTGAGTTAGACAGGATACTCTCCACATGCACCCAAGTATATCACTACGGCTAAGCTAATGCTTTCTTTTTTAAATCCAGCCATGAAAAGCAAGTCAGCTTACAGTGCTTTCTGTCTCGAGAAAAGCTTCAAGCCTATACATGCTTGCCTCACTTAATAAAATGGCTTTTGTAGCAGTATGTAGTCTACTGTCAATTTACACAAATTTATTTTGTTTTTTAGTTACAAGCTAAGACTTGGAAGCCTAAGTTCACACAAACCTGCTCACTATATGTCAGATTTTATATATTGAACACACTGGCAAAATTCAATCAACAGCAATTCATTTTCAAAATACACTGTGAAAAATCCCATAGTCAAATAGGCTACTGAGGTAAAAAGTGAGCCCCACTTTCAAATATGACCCAGCAACTGGTAAGCTCTTAAGATATGTTGGGGAAGCTGAACATAGATTTGATAATGTGAAAAGCTATAATGTTCAAAGGACTTGGCAGATATACAGTACCTTCTACAAGCTCCTACTAGCTCACTGGAACAGGCTCCCCAGGGAGGCAGTCACAGCGCCAAGCCTGACAATATTCAAGAAGCACTTGGACAACACCCTCAGAGACATGGTGTGAATTTGCGGGTTGTCCTGTGCAGGGACAGGAGTTGGACTTGATGATCCTTGTGGGTCCCTTCCAACTCAGGACAGTCTATGATTTTATGATACAAGCTAGTCTACAAAGCAGGATACATGACATACTAATGCAAATGCTATCTTTAAATAAACTGTGCCCCAGAGAGCCGGGGGGGTGGGGGAGAGATGGGGACAGTAGGCAAGGGGCTGATCACAAGCCTCCTAAAATCAGATGTGCCAGTTATTTTGGTGATGACAACTGCATATGGGAATTCACTGTCAGAGTTCATGTGGCACAGCTTGTACTCTCACCGCCAAAGCAGCTGGCTGACTTGCTGGGCTGCCAGCAGGTTCCTTCAAGGCACTATATTTTCTTAAAGTTTTGAAAAGCCACTTCACTTCATGTACATCTATACAGTTTTCTATACCCTCTTTCTCCAAACTGGGTCACAGTAGCCTTGCTAGAAGTTTGCTGGCAGTGATGTGCAAGGCATAGTCAAAGGTTACTACCACAAAATTCCAGGAGAACTCAGCAACTCTAATCTAACATTAAAGTGGTCAAAACACTCAGTTCATGAAGATGGAGAGATATTATATGAGCAGCTCTCCCATGAGTATAATGGAAAAACATCAAGATTACAGACTACTAATAGCCTTACACTCACACTTGATACTGACTTAAAATTCAAACCTAACACTTTGAATTAAAAAAACTCCGTAAAAACAGTTTGAATGCCAACGAAAGTAAATTACTAAATCTTCTGGATGTAAAAAAAAAAACCAAACAATTTAAATGGAACAGAAAATCTGCTTGTTCTCTAAATGCACTTGGCTATAATAGTACTGTAGATGCCCTGCTGTTTCATTTTTAGGAATACAGATTTTATTCTCATTCACATTCTTCATAACCAGTACAAATAACACCCCAAATGCAAGCCAACATGAAGTTGGAGCACGGCAGAATGATTAGCCCAAGTAAGGATCCAACTGTTTACATGTATTTGAGACATAACTAACACATTAATCTCTGTATAAAATATAGTTCACAGGAATAAGGTCAAACATTCAGTGTCCAGCTGGCAATGGTCAGGTTACCACGAGGATCCATCCTGCTCAACATCATCAGTCACCCAGGTGCCGACAAAGAGGATCCTCTCAGCAAGTCTACAGGTAACACTGAACTAGGGGGACTAGATTACAAGGAATCACAGGCTTTTATTCAAAGGAACCTTGAGAAATTCAGGGACTGAGCCAACAAACCTCACAGAGTTCAGATGGAGAAAGGCTAAGCTCCACACCTGGGACAGAATAACCTGATGTGCTAGTGCAGGCATCAGGTTCAACGTGAGCCAGAAGCGCACTGTTAGCGTGATTGAGGCACACTGTGTACTGGGTAGTGACCCGCTGCACAAATGCGACCAGCACAAAGACAGAAGTTATCATCAGCCCTCTCCTCAGCACAGGTAAGGTAACATCTATAATATAGTCAGGTTTAGAGTCCAAGTTGAAAAGACAAGGAGAGAAACTGGAAAGAGTCCAGCAGAGAATTACTAAGATGGTCTGGGGTCTAAAATACATAACCTGTAAGAAGAGATTGTGTCACCTGGGCTTGTGCAGGTAAGGGGCAGTTTAACAACAGTGTACTACTGCTTAACATGGAGTTAAACTCTCCTGTCACATCAAACAATATAACAAGGGCCAACAGCCACAGATTGCAAACTGGGCGGTCCAGGTTGGATATCATGGATGTTCTCATGAAGGTGTTGAGCAATGGAAAAGATTTGCCAGAGAGATTGTAGAATCTCTGCCCATAAGTGTTTTCTATGGCTCAACTACAGAAAGTCACAGCTGACATGATCATAGTGTGGATGACAACCCTGCCTTGAGCAAGAGGTTGGACTAGGCCTCCAGAGGGCCCTTCCATCCAGACTGTTCTACATCTGAAGTCTCAGTTTAGTGACAAGGGAGGCACTTTCCTACTGAAGGACTGATATGGTCCCTGAAGAGGGTTCTCATGTGGTTCTGTCACACAGCGAGGCCTGCATTTCAAACAGGTATGCTTAGTACACATGCTGCCTTGTGTGCTAAAGGTCTCCAGTGAGACACGGTATAACTGGGCACTGCAGTAGAGAAGTGACCTCATCTCCTTCCCCTGCATGTAGTCATCATCCCATGTTATTGGAGCACCTTCCCCAGGTAAATAGTCTTCTCCTTCCAGCCTTGCCTTTTCCTCATCCATCAGCACTTCAGACTCTTCTCACCATCACATCATCCCCTTTCTTTTGCCTGAAAAACCCACTGGTGTTGAAATTATAAAATAACTTTGTGCATCATTTCCTTAACTTGAGTTTTTTGTATTTTAACAGTGGATACATTAGACTTGGCAACTTTAAGTTAATAACGCTTTGGGTAGACACTATAAAATTTCTTGGTTATTTTTATGCCACAGACTCTTCAGGAAAAAAAAACATCTGGCATAAAAGCCAATCCATCAAAAGAAATAAACAGATCTCTTGAGAAAGCTAGACAGCCAGTGTAGACTCAACAGAAACTGCTCTGATCCAGCAAGAAAGTTCCACATGGGAAAGATTCCTTCCAAAAGGGTCAGCTCTCAAAGACTTATATTTTTTAGAAGCACTCTCCACATTTCTATTTCCAAACCTCGCAAAAATTAACATTTTAATCTCATTAGTGCATAATGTTTGATCATAACCCAGTTTTCTGAAAAGTCAGACCTTGTAGTAACAGATAATTCTAGTTTCCTTCCCTCACCTTTGCTAGATAAAAGTAAATTGAGAACTAAATCTAATTCTCCTAATCTGAGAAAACTGATCTGGAATAAGTAGTAGAACTGAAAACTAGACATTAGCCTCATTTCTGTATAACAGTTGCTATGAAACTTTAGCATATATATTAGAGTTGGAATCTTGCTAAATGCTTTGTCACATGTATTTGTGTTTTACTATGAAGAAGAGGTTTCAAAGACACAGATGTTCTAAGAAAAACAAAAACCTTTTCAATTGCATTGTGCCATAATCATCATGGTCAATGCTAACTTCTACAGTAAGATTTCCCAGCCTTTTACATCTGAACCACAGTTTTATTCCCCTCTGTCCCTTCCTACGTTTGACTACATATCTGTGACACCTACAGACTATTACAAAAACCACAGACACATTTTAAGTGCCTCTTTAGTGAATCTAATAGCTCACAGTAATCACTATGAGCCCAGTCTAAAGCTAATCCTTCCATGGATTTTAATGAGGCTTGAGTAACATGCAGATGATCGGTCAGTCCTCTGTAGACCTGGGTTCTCCTAATAAGTCCACTTTAAGAATTTTCCAAGCAAAGTTACATCCACATGACATGCAGAAATTCTGAATATTTAGCATTGGCAACTGTCTTTGCATTACTATTCCCAGTACACCATGCAGCAGTGGATAAAGAAATCAACTCAATTGTGCATGCTAATCAATGAATAGAGCAAACCATCACAAGAGCCACTGAGAGTCCTCTCCCCATCTGTAGCATTTGCCTAGCTGCTAGAGAGACTGAAGGAATTAAAATTAAAGTAAGATGAGGGGGAGGAAAGAACCTTTCACAGCCACGTAACCAGAACTGGAATAATTGCTAGTACAAACAGGCTCATTTTCAAATATACATGGGTCAGAAATACCAGCACAGCTCAAAGCAGCTGCGGTCACACTGTTTACTCTCCTTTTTGACATAAAAGCCTTGTCCTCTGTGAACAGTTCTTAATGCAGAAACATCTAAATGTATGCTAATGCCCAACAGAGCAATAACTTCCTTTGATTGATTCAACAGTACTGAAAGTACCAGGAAAAAAGATCAAACCAAGTATTATACAAACAACCAATGTCTTCAATATGGTACGTGTCAGCATGAAAGCTGAAAGGAGTTGAACAAGCCAGCTACTAATGTCTTACATGGTTCTGAAAGTGGCAGTGTTCTTAAGTGCTTGCAGATAAAAGTGTTTTTCTTAAGTTGTGACATCAGTTTAGGGAGCTCTGTAATAATGAAAGTGCTTTGATTTAACATGATTTATGAAGCAAAAGCACTTCTGGTGTCTTCAGAAAAAGCATAGGAGTTTACAATAAACACAAGATAATTAAGTAATTTTGCAGCCAGTTACTCTCCTGAAATCATAATTAGGAAAAACAAACATGACCTCCCTCTCTCCTCTTTATGCTGCTTAAAATTCCTTCTTCTGTCTTCCATTTCACTGACTCACCTTTCTTTCAACATCCTGTCACTGGAGAGCTTCCAGTGACAAACTTCTCTGGCATTACTTTAGTGAAGACATTTTCAACTTTCAACTAGTCCCAATACCCTCTTTTTCTACAAAGTGGCTATGGTGTTTACAGAAGAACACTAAGACACACAAAAAAAAAATAAATCTGAACAAAGGTCTATGGCTCTTTCAAGTGTGTCACAAGTAGTACAGACTCTGGCTGCAGCGTGTTATGTTTTACCGTCCCAGGGTTCATGATCTTTCTTTTTTTTCCTCCTGATGTGTAATCCGTAATTGGAAGTTATTTAACTGCTAAGAAAACAAATCTCTGGCTAGATTTAACTGACCGTGTCCCAGATGCACAAAAGTATAACTGAATTGTTCTTTAGGTACAGACAGATGACTAAGTCTGCTTCAGAGGACAGGGATAAAGCTAGAGGAGATGAAGGCATTTTGCCTCTGGATAACTGGTAGAAACAACAACAGAAATAGGATTTAGAAATCAGGATCCACTGTCCCGTCCTCTTCAAGTAGCCCAACAGGAGATGCGTAACACACCTTACCTAAACCTGATCTCAGAAAAAAAAAAGGTAGCTGTAGTTTTAAAGTCCCAGACTCTAAAGAGGACACTTAGCTTAAGCCTGCTACATGGAGTTCCTTCAGGACATACACATACCAAAGCCAGCCCTTAAAAGCATTTACACATATGGAGGTCTCTTCATGCAACTCAAATTCAGACATAATAGCTACTTGTCAGCTCTGCCAACAGCCCTTTGTCTCAGTCCTTCTGGCCTTGTCTGGGACATGACTAGCTAGAAGCCAGATGTTTACAGACCTTCAGCACATCAGTTGTTAAGCAAAGCTTTTGAGGTAAATTGTATTTCTGGACCTAGCAATCTCAGCTCCATGTGAGGTAATTGCTCAGCTATATCGAAAAAGGAAACAACTTTATAAATCCACAAAACATAAATGACAAAACGTCTCATTGTACTAGTGCCTAAATCCATAGCGTATAGCGTATCCACACTCATATCAGGCAGATGTTTTAGTTCTTTTTATCGGTTTAAGTGAGAAGAGGTCAAAAAAAAAAAAAAAGGCAGGCAGGGAAGATCAAACATGCAGAAGTGCTGTCAAACAAGGATCCTTTACCTGAAAAAGGCAACTAAAAGTCAATATATTAGAGGTTCATTTGAGGAGGTAGGACAAGAGAAGCAGCCAGAGAATGATTATTCATCATTTCTAACATGCAAGAACTTTATGGCATCCAATGAAATTACCAGGCAGATTTAAAAGCAAAAAGAAATACTTTCTCTGCACAGTACATAACACCCTCTGCCCAAGGCGAGATTACAGACTAAACTAATCTCTAATTGAGATTAAATACATTCAGGGAAAAACATTTAAAATTTATGAAAGAAAAAAATATCAAGGATTATGAAAACAAGACGCAGATACAGCTGCTGACAAAAGAGGTCTCACATTCACTAATTATATACACATTCCCAAGGCAGCTACTACCGGTCACATTGAAACAGAAAACTGGGTTAGATTGGGTCTGGTCCAACACAGACAGTCATATATGAAACCAGGCTTAAGATCATTAGTTGACAACTACAGCAAATGTGGTTTTCTATACCAATTTAGCACTTATCAAAGAATAGCTCTACTAAGGTATTATCCACTAAATTTCAACATATCCTACTGAAAACCTCTTGGAAGAGAAAAGCTAGAATCCAGCTTACATTCTCATTAAAGAGCTACAATGAACTGGAGAGCAACTACTGCAGGAAACCACGATGCATTGTTAATGTCAGGTAACTGATTTCTTATTGCTTTGAACTGAAATCCTGAAAGCAGTGCATCTGCTTCTCTGCAAGTTTTTCTTCTAGGCAAAAGGAAACCAGTTATCGCTGATTAACAGTGTATGATAACAACTTGAAAAGTTTGTAACAGCTCAAATGTACAAGATATTTTGAAAAATTACAGTATTTATGAACATTGAGAATTCAAGTTGCTTTTTCTACTTACATTCCCTATTTTTTTCTGGGGAAGAGGGGCAGTTCACAGAAGAGAATAAGTAAGTCTAATTCCTAATGGTCATGAAAAATCCACTTGGTCTGCTATCATCTCCTTGCCTCAGGTTTGGTCTTACTCTACATCTGGCAGAGCACAGGTCAGTTCTTCCGCTCCTGTGTTGCAGGGTCCTTTTCGCTCTTGTTCCGTTCTTGTTCTGTTCTTCACAAAAATATCCCAAACTAATTACTTCAAATAGAAAACTAACTGCAAAGAAGGAAAATTAAAGGATCTAACTTGATTTCATGGCCTGTGTACCACAGCTTCTCTTTTCCTTCAGCACTAACAGACAAAAATAAAAAGAACACGCCATAATAATGGAAATTTTTAAGAATATACAGACTTTAACTATTAAGACTAAAGAAATCCTCTCAAGAATGAGAAGCTTGGTAAAAAAAAAGCACAGCTACTGCTATTACTAAAATAATTCAGACAGCTAACAAGAATTAAATCTGTCACCCACAGAATTTGGCATTTACTAATATTTTTGTTCCTTGATTTC
This sequence comes from Morus bassanus, assembly GCA_031468815.1. Lineage (NCBI taxonomy): Eukaryota > Metazoa > Chordata > Aves > Suliformes > Sulidae > Morus > Morus bassanus. The sequence continues at coordinate 22,469,163 of CM062568.1, forward strand.
TTTGGTGGCAGTTTTCTTACATACCTAAATTCCGCTAACACTCTTTCAGAAGGCAAAGCAAATTGGTAAGACAATGTAATGGAGAAAAAAATCCCAAGGAGCTCTCACCAGGAGAAGATAACAAAGCAGAAAATTGTATTGAACCAGGGGTTTCCCTGCCAAGGACTCAGTCTGCCATAGTGTACATGCAAGGACACACCAAATATTTCCCCTTAACCATTCTCAAATCATCCATTAATAGAGAAAGCAATCTCAAAATCAGCCAAAATATTAAACCAGTATTTTGCCAAAGTACATTTACCTCAGGTAATGCCTTTATTCTTATTTCAAGTGAATGGGAAAAGCAAATACACTGTTTAACTTGAATACAGGTGCTCACCTGATGAGATGGGGGAAGAGTCACCACTTCGGACAGGAGAATGGGAAGGCAGCAGTTTTGTTACGCAGCAGTGGATATTCAGAATGCATGGCCTGCAAGTGTCTCAATATAAACTGTATTATCTATTCTGTGACAAAACATTGGGCACCACTATATAACTGAAAGATTTCTGGAGTTCAGTCTAGCTACCTTGGTTTGGATAATCACATCCATTCATTACTCCATTTGAGTAAATGTCAAAGGGCTTTTCAATCCACACATGGGGCAAGAAAGTTAGCAGGAAAATGGTCTGCCTGATGCAATGGAAAACTTCCTGTTATTTGTCTCGTCTGCTAGTATTTACCTTGACAGAAGCTCCTCAGCTTTACTACCAACGTACCTTCTAAACAGAGAATACTTGGTGGAAACAACCAATTCATCCGTTAAAGGACAACCTTCCTTCTGCTGTACAGATTTGCTAAAAGGGAAAAAAACCTGCGTGAAGCTTTGCTTTCAACACAGCACTATGGGAAGCAGACAAAAAGGTTACTGCTTCCTGAACGCAGGAAATAAATACTCCTCTCAGTGCTCCAGAATCCCAGGGAAGCTTCCAGCTGTGAAATAAGGTAACTTGATGACTTCTGCAAGAAATGCACCAACTAACACCACATTTTAGGAAGTACACAGTAAGACATTGAGGATCAGTTTTGTCCAAATAATTTTTCCCCTGTTCCTGAAAGACAACTGTGAAGTTTCCTCAATCCAACTTGTTGACACAAATGAAGACTTTTTAAAAGGGCAATAAATCTAATGCCATAGTGAGCCTGGAAACTGCTCTGGCACACCCATCTACCAGTCGTGTTTGCTGTGTCTGCTGAAATCTCATTCTACTCCCAGTAGAAGTCTTTGCTTTCGAAACAAAAAAATTGATGGAAACCAAAGTTTCTCTGAACAGTTTAACTAAAGGAAGCCACACCAGTCCCAAAAGAGTTAAAATTTGGAGAGACCAGTTCGATCCAGACAATTCAATGATCGCAAAAGAAAGTGATTATTCCCATTCTAATATGTTTACACCAGATTTTGGCCAGATTCCCCCTCAGATTTCTTTAATTATGCCTGTATAAACAGAACTATTACACATATGATTCACTATCTTCTACAGTTAGGGAGAAATGGCTGTAAAAAAATATTTCTTATTAATGAAACAGTATTTTACGAAGGGTCACTGAAAGAATGCGAAGTCATCTCCACCAAGCAGCTGAACCTCACAGAGCTGCAGGGTTCGGTGAGAATGACCTAAGCTGCAAGCACGTTAATACACAGTCAGCTTCCTTCTCAGCATCCTGTCAATACCACCAGGGGCTGGTCTTATTTCATTTACATATGCCATAAAAATCTTTCCTGGAGAAGAATATTGCATTACCGTATGCAGATTTTCAACCAGGAAACTGAACTTGAGGACAGCACTCATGAGACTCTGCTCTTCAAAAAAAAGAAATCTTGTAGGCAAGAAAAAAGGAATAAAGCAGCCAGTAAGCTAGCATACATTTCTTCTGCACTTTTTTTTTTTTAAACTTTTCTGTTCATAAAGACACTAGATATCTGCACCAAAAGGAAAAAATATGTAGAAGACTAATGGTGCCATCTGTTTATTCTGGTACATGAATGGATAAGTTAACACCAGCATTCCTCACTGCACCGGCGTCCTGTCAGACAGCTGCCCTGCCAGGAGCCTTTGCTCTCAACGTCTGCAAAAGTTAAGCATGATATCCTGCCCAGTTTAGTCCTGGGGCCCCTCCTAGAAGATCCTGTTAATTATGCCAAGGTCTGTTAAAATTATGTACGGGGTTCTTTCAATACATGTCTACTCAGCTAAGACTAACAGCCCTCCAATACTTTTGGTTTGTCAGGTCTCCAAATGAAACAAATGAAAACCAATGGAGAGATACTAAGTGTCACCATACCCCTTCAGGAACAGATTTAAGGCTATTGAATTACTGAACAGAATGCCACAAAGAAATACAGGCTTTCAATTTCCTGATGCACAATATCATTAGATGCCTATACTGCCTGTTTGGACAGCAGGATTAGCCTCCCATATGCTCCCACCTATTTGACACTACAATCTACAACAGTGTTTTATACAGCTGGTGTCAAGAAGTTCATTATCTCCACAGATGGAGCAGAGGGCTTTCAGACTACTAGAAGCCTACACTCCAGGGCTGAAGTGGGTGCAAGAAGCCAACGAGTTGGTAAAAAACAGCATGATATGAAAGGGAAAAGAAACTAAAGGGAAAGGCCAAAGAACATGAGAAAGTCAGCACTAGAAGCCTGTTAAGATGCATGTATCCAAAGCAGGAACCGAAATATCTACAGCTCCAACTGTTCAGGAGAAGTTCAGGGAAAACCCAAAGACAGGCTGAGGGGCCTTTGTGAGAAGGAAAGGAAGGGAAGATAGGGGAAGCAGGGAGAAAAGGAACAAACTACTAAAAGGTCATGACGTGAGACACTGCAAGGTTTAAACACAGACTGAAGCTATTTCCTGTTCTAAAACTGAGAGAAAGTATTGATTAATATCAAGGAGACTGATTTAGGATAACATAAGTCAAACTTCTCAAGAGCTGAAATGCCAAGAATGTTCTAGCTTTTAGAAAAGGGCAGGGTTTAGTTTTGGGGTTCCCCCCCCCGCCCCCACTAATACCTTTGTGTAAACACATCTAGCCTAATACAGAAGTAGAAAACAGTGTGACCTTTTTTCCCCTGAGGGGAAAGATGGGATCTTGGTGGCAAAGACAAAATTAAGGGAGTCTTTTGCATCACACTGAGCCCAAAAACAGTTTTCAGTGAAATGAAAAAAACCCCAACACACACACCTTTTCTAGGCAAGCAGTGCTCCATTCTTATTGTTCAGCCTTATTTCATCTTTTCCTTTAGTTTAAGTCCACTTGTATATAAAAAAATTAAACAACATAAACAAATAGCTTTGCACTGAAAGTTCTTTGAACACTTATTTCCAACACTGAATTCATACATTTGTTTGCTTTGCATCCCATCCCTTAAGAGTTTTGGAAAGAACGTGCTGTCTGTTGTCCACCTTTCATCTCATGCTACCCCTCCCCATAAATGTTAGTGCCCATTTATTCCAGCATAATTGATTTCCTCCAAGTACACTGTAGTACTTACAAAGACTTTCCTCAATACACTACAAGTCACCACTACACATTCCACAGCAGCATCCTTTTAGCCCCATGCATTTGCCACATCAGCCCCCCTACATGTACACTGAAAGAGATGGTTTTTTATTTTAACTATTCCTCTTCAGTTTAAGAATGTGATCACATTTACTCTCAAACTTTGATATATCGTCTCCAGAAAGAGCTCAGAGTCTTGATACATGATCTGCTAATATGAAGTTAAAGAAACATATGATTGAAACGTCCCAAAGTAATCCCAGGTTTGAGCAATAGCTAGTGCTGCAAGAAAATAAAACAAAACTGTGCTTTCATATTCTAGCTTGGTCTCCAGTCTGAGGTATCACAGCACTTAACTCTCCTCAGACAAGCCTTTCTCCTGTTATTTGCATAGTGTAAAACACTGGCCTTGGGGCAAATTACCTCAGTGTGTTCACAGGCCTCCTTGCAGCTGATTGAAGTGTCTTCTGTTCACTGCAGCTCATGGCCTGACACACAACACTTCCATCAATGCATCTGTGACTATCTCAGTCTTCTTATCTTTCAGTACTTTAACATCACATGTCTTATTAAGCTGTTACCTGCTACCAGCCAACACAGACTATCAGATTGTACTCCGGCTAATGGGGCTTTAACTCAGCCTGTATGAACGCCCCAAGTCTCAACTTCCTAAAGGAGTTCTGCTTTCCCTTGAGAGTCCCTCATTTTGATAACCAAAGTGACATTTATGAATATACTTGACAAGAACCCTCCTCACACACACACAGTTCTGTGGGCTCTTTCCTTTAATCCCTGCCATGCCTTCAACCGACTTGCGTTACCTTCCGATCTACTGCACCTATAAGCCTATTTTGTCTTACCTTTGTAGCAAAAGTAAGGTGTGTTGGGGAGACCTAGTTGCAGAAGCACATTCCTGTGTTGTGCTGTGCACTTACCCATATGCTATAAACCCCACACCTAAGAAATGCAGATGCCTGACCTGCACATCACCTCTTCAGTCCTGTGGTCTGCTTTGCCTCTAAGGCTACTTAGCATAAAAGCTTGAGCTCAGCAAGCTTGTCAGACCCAAATCAAGCCACAGGTGAAGGCTCATAACTTACAGAGACCCTGGATCCACGTATCTTAAGTGTGTGGAGAGAAACCTGTTCTTCAGTGATTTGCAGATCTGGGGGAATTGAGGGAAGGGCAGGAATTCTGTCCAATTTAAATCTCCCTTGGCTAATATAAGTTCTCTTAGAACAGAAACATAACAAATACCAGAGACCTGAAAAGGGCAGCTTTCCAATTCTCTTTAAGTACTTCAATTTCAGAAGATTTCACACCTTCACTTTCCATCCCAGAAACCAACAAGTTCTGGTAAAGCAATGTTTGTTCCTTGTAAGATTAAATACCTGCTTCTTAAAAAAAAAACAAAACACACAACAAAAAAACCCACAGCCAAACAAAAGCCCCACAAGCATTTATAATTCCCACTTCCCCTACTAGAATACATTCTTCCTACATTTTTATAAAAATTAATTACAATCCTTAAAACACATGCTCTTTGTTCTTCAGTTCCCAGGCAGATATTTTTTCACACTCATCTGAACGTATTCAGATATCTTAACGTTTCAACCAGGCTTTCTGTTCTCTTGACTAAAGGAATTTTGCTTGCAAATAATTTGAAACCTCCATTAGAAATCTTCAGAGTTACACACAGATTTCAAGGTCATGAAAGTGTCTAGAATCAAGTCATATTTCAGCTTGATGTCCAGCTTTCATTTTACACAAATAAAACAGGGGATCCAAAGCAACTGCTACATTGAAACACTGCCTGGTTCAACAAAGCCTGATGTGTCATCCAAGCCCATCACCCAAGCTCAATGTCCTTAGACTGTGGCATACCAAATACACTTTTTCCCCTGCCTGGCTGAGATTCTTCTGTTTTAATTTAAATTTTTTATTGACTAGGCTGCTTCACAACTTTTCATCTCCATCTCTGTGAAAGGCTTCAAAGCACCCGTTACAAGGGACACTGCCCCAGTGGTCTGACATTTATCTCCTCATCTGCAATATTTCTGCACAGTTGCATGAATTCTTATCAGCAGCATTTAACCCTTCAGTACAGCTCAAAAGAACCATCTGATTGCATCTACCTGCAGCTCCAGGGCCTTTCAAGAAGCACGTTGCATAGCTACCCAGTCCATTCTTACATTATCCCAAATCACCAAAGAGCACAGCACAATCATCTGGTGAATCCACATCTATCTTAAGACTTACGTGAGCTGGATAGGAGCAAGAAATGGTGAAGATTTATTAGGGGCCCATTTCGTTACCTGCACACACACCCTCCCTGCAAAACCCACCTCTTACCTGTGATAAGAAGCAGTTCATAAGCTAGAAAGTGGTGGTAAATCGATTTTAAGAGAGCAGTTTCTGGTTCCATGCTGTAAAACTTAGACGAAGGCTAGGTTCATGGGCCCCCTGCTACGCTTCCTTCCTTTTCCAAGGAGTTACTCACACAGTCCCTCCTGGGTGGTAGACCAGGCTTTGCTATTTGGCCATAAAGAAGGTGACTTGAGAATTCATAGAACCAACACTTCTCAGTGCACTAAGAGACACACCAGATTTCTCTTCCACACTGCCTCCTGGTTTAACATTTTCCTGCAGCATTTTATGTAATCGCATTAATACGATTTAAGTCTTCACTTTTGAGAAGGAGAACAAGTCATTCCATTCTTTGCAACAGTTTTATATCCCCAAACTCTTTCCCAGACTTAATCTCACAAGTTGCTCTTGATTCATGTTTCTAGAATGAAAGTTGTCCTTACTACTCCTCTTTTTTCTGTTGGTCCATACCATTTGCATGCACTAATTCCATGAGCATATCCCCATTTCTGCAAAAGCAGAATCAGTGACTGCTGCTATGCAAAATTTATTACTTATTTTTAAATGGAAAATTGTCTTTTTAATATTCCACACTATTCAAAGCTGTTATTCATGCTCAAGGAAGATAACAGGTTAGAATACGGCATACAATATGTCTGAAATAATTTTTTTCAAGGTAAGAGGTAGAGAATTGGTAGAATGTTTCAGCACAAAGCAAGAATAAGCTAAAACGTTACAGGACAACAAGATACTTAGACTAAACTCTAATGTCTTCCCAGCTCAGAGGCATATTTTATGCTTTTAACTGTTTGCGTCCCTGTTTTGATCTTCATTATCACAGCCTAAAACAAAATAGGAACTCAGTCTTTTTTAAAACCTAGAGAAAAAAACCAAAAAAATTATTCCAAAAGCTGGTGAACATTTGGGCTGGAAGGAGAAGAAAGGGGGCGGGGGGACGACAGGGTTGGGGGACGACAGATACTTGTAACGAACCAAGAGCAAAACTTGCAGAAGTAAAGTAGTTTGACAGTGTAAATACCAGAAGAATCAATGGAGTAATTAAAGAACTTTTACCCACAAAGTTTATTACAAAAGTATTAGGAAGAGAACAGTAGCTAGCTTAGCAAACGTACATCGAATATATTCTTTCCCTTCCGTGTTTTGACCTAGGCATGGACTTTCTTTTGTTTGTGTTTTCAGGCCTGCTATCCATATTTGTAGCCAGCTGTTACTATACCCTAACACATTCCCCCTGCTAAATCCCACAGCGCAGTGCTCTGTGTGTCACAGTGTTTGAGGAGAATTGTCTAGGACAGATGTCAGTTCTCACATTTCTCAGTATCTGAAGCTGGCACTGAGCACCCCTCCCCTTGCCTGGCTGCCTTCTCTCCCCTCGCTGGTGGGGACCTTCTCTGTCTGAGAATGCAAGTGTCACGGCAAGGGCAAAATACACATTAAATTGCTTTGTGTAAATTAGTCAAATTAGGAAGCAAAACATTTCTGCTGAGGGTTATTTCCCTCAAGGTAACAGAACAACGTTAACTCTCTAGTAATGATTTAATTCCATATTTGCCATGTCTCAGGCATAGAAGCTGTTTTGGTTTTACTATCCAACTCAGACCGCAATGCTTGGGGGGGGTTCTTTTGGGTTTTGTTGGGTGTTGGACTTTTGGGGGCTGAGGGCAGTGGAAAAATAGAAGGGAGACTGTGGAATTGTGGCTTGTGTTTCAAATTCATTGCTTTATACTGTGACCTGCAACTTCCAGATGAAAGACAAACCCCCCTCTATTCCTCCTCACTGCTGCAATAAAATTCAAGTGCTCTGCATTTCATTCTGTAGCATACAGCTGCCCCTACTGCATATAAATGGGATTCACTGTCTTCCTTCACAAAAAAGCCAAACACACTTTATGAATGACAGTCTGTCTTCTCATGGGTAAAAGAGGAGCCATAAGCTTTTCCATTATACCAGAAGCAAAAGATATTTTCACCATCCTGAAGGGACAGGTAAAAGCAGGATTGCTTATACTGAACTACAAATAACTTCTAAGAAAATTTTCTATTAGACTCCTGTAATTCAATAAAATATGACAGCCAGTTCTAATAACAAGTTACTAATAGTAGGAAGGCAGGAATTTCATGTCACATTCTATCTACCTTATTAGTTTACACAGGTTTTCCTAACAATGTTATTAATTTGCTACAAATAAAGCTGCAGCAACAAAATTATTCCATTATTGGAACCCACAAAGCAAAAATCATCTTTGATGGCTCTCAAACCACTTTTACACAAACAACTTCAGGAACTCAGCCAACCCTGGAAGAGAACATGCTTAATTCATCATCATTCATTGGAAGAGAAAAATGAAATCCTGAAGGTCCATTTACACTGAAAAAAATAACTAGATCCATTTATTTTAATTCCCAGACATAATGGAATAGTAGTATAGTTAAATCCAGAAAATACACAATAGAAGTTTTTTGTAAATAAATATAATCTAAACAGCAAGTACTCTCAAAAAAGACAATTGGAGTTTATACAGTACTGCCTACAACAGGATGCTAAGACATCTCACTATAAAAGCAATGCAAATATTTAATACTTGTTTAACAACAAAGTTTTTGCTTTGGACAACAGATATAAGATACTACTATAACCCACCTTTATATTACACTTCAGTAATGAAATATTTTACTGAGATATTCCATATCATTAAAAAAATCTGACGACAAGATATACAGAAGGAATTTTCTAATTGTAAATTGTGCCTATCAGAATTTCCTGGCAATTTCTTCATTAACACACGAGAGAAGGTGTTGGGTTTTGGGTTTTTTTTTCCATAATAAAGTTACATCCTGCTCTGAAGTACAAAATACTTATGTACAAAATAAGGAATTTATGTCAAAATTATTTAAACACGAGGAAAAATTGTTAAGCAGTACCTAAAGGCAGCTGTTTTTGTTGAGTGGCTACTGTCTCTGCATTAGCCTGGTCCTGTATATTTTAAGGCCCATGCTACTACTGTCAAAAACGCAACATCAAATAGTTATATTAAAATTTATTACATGAGCTATCAGCTTTCAAATGGATGAGCATTAAAGTCTTCAAGGCTATTTCAGATGGTTGCAGTAGCCAACTGCCCAAAGACTGCAGTGATGCCCCATCTATAACAAAGAAACAGATTCAAGCCTGCAAATAACAAGCATCCCAAAACCAAGTTCCCTCACTTCTAGTGGAGTATTCAGTTTTATTCTGAAGGCACTCAGTACCATGCTGAATCTGACCTCAGAGAAAGTTTTATCACCATCTGAAGGTATTCCTGCTTTGTAAGCTTATTTTTAAATTGGTGCCTGGAGTTTTCATCAGTAAAACATATTTTGATCACTACTAAACATTTATCCAGAGACCCATTATTTCATTGCTTTGACATTTCAATCCAGCGTGGCGTATTACTTGAAAGTTTAGTACATAATATGTTTGCAAACCCATCTCAAAATCAGAACCAAGCCCTCCACTGCACATGCTTCTGCCTTTAGGGAGAAAGGCAGTATGAAAAGTTAGACAAATCTCTTTGCCAATTTAAAAAACTTAGTCTCATTCTGACTTTTTTCAAAACCAAGTACCACTGTAGATGGTGAATAACCTTTTACAATACCTTCACAGACTTAAAGTCAAAGTCAAATCTCATTTTCACCATTGTAAACACCCTTGAAATGACTCCCAGATTTCAGTAGTTTGTCCCTTAAATACCATCTTTTTATTACTTCAAACATTCTGCAGAACCTTTTACCATTATTTGTTATTAATGAAAGCATCACAGGACGATCACTGCATAAACCTGATTTAAAACACTAATCCCACATTGTGTCAAGCACTTAGCATCTAGCAGAAGGCATTTAGCACTTCACAGAATCAAGTTGTAAAGAAAATTTTATTAGAGAGTCTTTAAACCACATCTACAGCCAAACTTACACCCCCAGAAGACACAATTTGGCACCTGGTAAAAAAAAAAAGAACAAGGTGGAAAATACTGAAAAATACAGGGGAGAGCAAGGGAGGGCAAAGGCACCACACATACCCACAAGGCAATTTCTGCTCTTTCTTTCCTTCTACTGTTGACTTGGTTTAAAACAGGAAGGTGTTTTACTGCTCTGTAATAGCTCAAGTCCCTTGCTAGATCACCACTAACACAGCCTTTTCCCCAACATACTACCACCCAAACAGAGCACTACCCCCATGTCATCCAGCAGAAGCAAGCAAGGGGCAGAGCCTCAGATGTTTCTAGGAGCTTGATTATTCCAAAGATCAAGGAAATTTGAAATATTCCCAGGGAGGACACAACTGCCCTTCCCTGTGCAGACATTTCACTCTGCTTTGTAGCATAGGAGCAGGAGAGGAAAAAACAAGTTGCTTGCTCACTCATCATATTTGTGTGTATATCAGTTACCTTGAGGGAATCACCTTGCTCAACATCCTCTAGACCCTGGCAGCTGTAGGTAGTATCTGCAAATCCATGTCTGAGGTTACATACCAGTGGCTGCAATTCACACTAGAGTGCGGACTACTCTTGAGTTTATGAAAAACTGCCCCACCTCCACAATATCTTAAAGCTACATGTGGCAAAGACAAACCTTAACAAAGCAACGATTCCTTTACAGCCTTTCAAATAACTTTGGTAAATCACAGCATTCTGATATCAAACCTCTTGGGAAACAGCTTTGTGAAACTTCCAAAACTGAGTAGTTGCTCCTGTTCAGATGTTTAGAAAACACAGCTAGGTTGTTAGGGTTAAAAAAAAACAACTCCAAGTACATGGATAAGCAGTTTGATGTTTTAAGTGATTATTCATCAGGGTTTATTTCAAGATAGATTGACATTTAATACACAAATATTTGGAAAGACACGGTACTTAGGAAAAACTCATGGGTTTAGCTCAGAGTTAAGAAGAAAATGAAAGAAATAAAAGCCAGGACAGGGCCAGTGGGAAGAAAGAGATCAGTTCTCACCTGTAAAACCAAGTTCAGATAAATACTGTGCCTGGCAGTTCAGTACACATGACAAGGCTGCCATCCTCAGGGAATTGGGGAGCTACTACAGCTAACTTCCAGAGAGGATTTATGCCTGGACCTCCACATAACAACTCATGTAAATTAATTCCTCAAGAACTGGCTAAGAAGCCAAATAATTAGGATGCCTTAAAATTGTCTTCAATGTTATCTTCCTTAATCATAGTCCTTTTCAAATGTTATACAAACTAGATGGCAGGGTCATTCAAGCCTTCTAGTCACAGTGCTGTACAGAGAGTTCTCCAGTATCTTTCAGAACAAAGAAGTCTCTAACATGTCTGACAGCTATGCACACAACTCAACAAGCCGTAAAATCAAGGGGAAAAAAATGGAAACTTCTTACCTTTTAAAAGGTATACATAATTATTTCTCTTTCAACTGCCACAAATAGTACTAGCATAATTTTATTGGATCACAGTATAAGTGTTAGATATAAGTTGAGAGACAGGACACAAGAAATGGGACCATTCCAACCATTTTTGATACCTTGTAATGATTTGGGATCAGCCTTCTGGGAAGAACCACCCCTTCTCTTGACTCTCAACCATTCATCCAGCTTCTTGCACAACAGAGCTCCTTTCCCCAAAGGCACTGTGGGGCCAGCTATGAAGAGCACTTCTAATCTTCTAGTAGCAGACAATTTCATGCCCCGTTCCTACATTTACTGTCTTACACAAAAGCCATTAGTTTCTTTTCTAAACTGCCTACTCCACATCTAATATATCCTCCTAAAGATACTTTGGATCAGTTCTTTAAAATGAACTTATATAGTTTTTCTATTTCAATATACAGGGACAGCCTCTATGCCACTTCATCTATTGCTCCTTTTGGTACAGGAGAGGGAAACCAGAAACCCCACAAACTTGATTTAAAAGCTCTGTTACGCTACTTTTCTTCATGCCACTTGCGTAGCGTGCAAGTCTGAAAAACACAGAAAGAAAGCAAAAATCCTTAAATAAGCTGACAAGAGGAGAAAAAAAAAAGATGTGCTCACACACAGAGCAGTAGACTGGCTGTTCCAGAGTATTCAACTTCCTGAATTCCAGACAATGATACCATTTGTTAGAGCAAAATGGTGAGTGAAATCAAGTTTAAAAAAAAACCACACCCACGCTGGATTGCTGCCAAATGCCCATGAAAAGCTGATCAGTTTAATCACAGATAGGCTTGGTTTAAATGAATTTGGAACTTAGTTCAGATTGCACGTCTAAAAGAAAAGTTTACTATAAATTAGTGGTTTTCCCCACCATCTCCTGTGGTAGGTTCTGAAGCTATTGATATTCACAATTATCTACTGACACACCCAACCAGCACCAAACACAGCCCCCAATTTACAACTTGTGACTTACTAGCCAGCAAAACCTAGCCAACAGATCTGAATGTAATCACAAAACCAATAATCCATTTACTGCAGAGTATTTAAGCCATTAAGCCTTCCAAAGCTATCTGTTGAGTTAAAAGGAGTTAACAATATAGGAGAAAAGGCAAAAGTCACAGTAGAGGTAACAGACTGCAGAGAACTTTCCTTGCAGTGAAATACTTGAGGAGCTCAGTAATTTTAATGCATCGAGTTTCATTTAGTTACAGCCTTTACACAATGGGACACGTTCTCTTTACTACTCTGTAAGGTGACAACTTTTTTATCTAGGCAGGCAAAGGTCCCAGGAGAATCACTGTCCAGTTGGTGAAGTTGGATAAGATTTCTTCTTTCTAGAAACAGTACCCATAAGCCACCCCTAGAAAGACTTGTTTAGAGGTTGTGGTAGATCCACTATTTCAAGCTAAGTTTTCTCCAAGAGGCTTTCCAACTCAGTTACCCAATTCAGTAATTACTCATCACCTGGATAATGCTGCATGAAGAGAATGGACAGTATTTTGACAATAAATCCATGTTTAAACCTCAAAAATTGTATTTCTTTCCAACTTGACAGAAACACTTTCATTGGGCCAAAAATCTCATTCTACAAGTCGAGAAAATGGTGTTGTCTGTTCTTCATATGTCTTGTCAGAAAAAAGCTATGTCTACTGTACAACTCATTTCATGTTCCCCCTGTTGATTCCTGTGACTGATGGCCAAATACATCTATGACAGGCCCCAGATTGTAGAAACTGGACCTCCACTATAGATCCCAGGCACCAGAAATACTCCACACTACTGTATGAGACTCTTCCAATCTTTTTTTAAGCCCCTGCCTACTATAGAAGAGTACACAAGCTACATACAGAACTGTGGAAGCTTATTCAAGAAATGTTTGTCTGTTCATCATGAAGAGGTTATTAAGCAGTAGCATGGGACTCTTCAGTTCAAATCTACACCAGATTGTCAAGTAGGAGCCATACTTAACACCTGCATATCTGAAAACAAAACAGGAACCCCTACTCCAATCCTCATCATCTTCCATCAGCTACTGCAATCCTTTTCACTTCTACAAACCCTGCCTTCCCACAGAACAATATCAAATGCTGCTTTTAAGAGACCACTATTCATGATCAAACGCTGATTGCAATTAAGTCTCAATTCATTGCCAATATCTTCCTGGCTTACCTGTTATATCTTGCCTACAAACCAAGTGGCGTACCCTTTACTTCAGCTGTTCATCACTAATCTCTCAAGTTGCCTAAGAATCACTTGTCCTGAGCTTATTCCCTTTCTGCTCTTTATACTTCCCCATAGCACCTCTGTAGCCACTCTACTTAATCCTCCAGGTTTTTTCTTTCAGTGCAGCAACAGCTCTGTGGCAATATGCACAGAAAATTTTAGTCATTAAGCATCCAGTAACTAGGGTTCACAATAACTTTCAGAGTCATCCTGTAGCAACTGCAAGCAGCACAAAGCCCATCATATACACTGGCTGTCTCTTTTCAAGGACCGGCTTCTTAGCAGAAGTTTATGAACTCCCTGATGCAAAGTCTCCTGCTGGAGCCCACCCAGGTTCCATCCTTTGTTAGCTGAAGGATTTTTCCCTTCTTCAGTACTGGCAAAACTCAGAGCATCACAGAACTGCTATGAAAAATTATTGGACAGTTTTTCAAATGCAAGACATAAGAAATATTCTGAAGCTGTTCTTAACCAATGGTAAGGCAAAACTTATGATACCGGGACTTAACTCAAACCAGGAATTTGAAAGGTTTAATAAGTTCCCAAAGCACTTGAATTATTTGATAGGAAGAGCAGAAGGCTTTGAAAAGTATTTTTTTTTTTTTTTAAAGAGTAATGACAAATGTTAAGTATTTTGTTTCATGTTTGTCTGTCTTGATTATCTACATTAAATCAAGCAGAATATATCAGTGGACTTTTTGGAGAAAATGGTCCAACATTTTCCATTAGGGAGCTTAAAAACTTTTCTTTATAATGAGCATGAGCAATTTAAAAATTGCTAACATTGGATTTCTTCAGTATTACATGTTTTATTGATGTCATTTATAAAACAATGCTTTCCAACTTGTAATAATATCAAGCATCAGTTACAACAGCATCTAGTAAAATGTTTTTGGCAAGACTGACAAGTATAGCACTATTAGATCCGGAATTGCTCTGTTCCCTGAAAGCTAATGAAGTTCTGAATAGGGGATCTATTGAAAGCATATCAGTGCTCTTGACTCTATGCAGCATAACACAGAAAAGGACGTTGATGTCACTTACTACTTGCCTACACAGCTGAAGTGTGTTGTAATGTAAAAATACACAGGAGGTCACTCACTTGCTTCTCTGAAATACCCCATGGGCACCGTATACATACACCCACACACAGGGATTTGGGGCGGGGACAGGACAGGGGGAACAATTGGCCTCTCCCTCCCTCCTCCAGTGAGGGCCTTACCAACAAAATAGCAGAAAACTTGTTTCACTGAGCCACTTACCATTAAATATCTTGGAAGAGAGCAGTTTGCATAAACACCAAGTAACAACAGGCTGAACTGCAGCTTAGCTCAGTGCATAAACTGTGATAACTACCTCTCTGAGTGAAACTTTTAAAAACAAGTTTGATTTATAAAGTATTAAACACCCTCATTTTTTATAAGTCCTAAGGGATACGGCCCCTCAGCATCTTTGCAGAATCAGACTGCTGTTTAGAGCAGCATGGTCTTACCAACAATAGCCTCTGATTTGCTACAGTATTTATGACCCAATTTTAGTTCTTACCCATAGTCTTCAGCACGAAGAAGAATTCAACACTAACTACAGTTGCCAAAGCACGTCCCTGAACTAGTACAGCAGAAGCATACATACAGCCAGGTAAAACATGCTGAACAAACTTCTCCCATATAAAAATATGCCAGTTCTCTCTCTCCACTAAAACACACACATCTTTTTCAGCTTGTTTTTATACTGTCTCCTAAGATCTAACCACTCCATACTTTGTACTCCATGTTTTCTTTCCATCTGAGCTTGCAAAAAAATCCCCATTTAGTATCAAGTTATGAATTTAACTGATGAGCTGTTTAGTCTCCTCCTTTAAATTATTAATAAAGGCATTCAATCTAACTGAGCCTGATAGTTATCCTACAAGCACTGTTCCCTACACTGGAGCTCAAATTACTGCCACATCTACTATTTTTGCTTAAGGTCCTTCAGCAAGTTTCCAGTCCATGCAACATTTATGCCAATAAAGTTTTCCTTTCAAAGTTTTATGTGGAATTTCTTCCAATACTTCTTGCTGAAGTATTCGCTGCATATAGTATTCCTCTACCTGCAAAATACTGTAACTTGAATTTTCAGAAAGAAAGCGTATGCTTTTTCATTTGGACATACCAGCAGTTTATCGGTCACAGCTCTATTATTTTCAAGTCTATTAGAGATGTACCCCTTCCAGTGTTGATGTTAATATTTTATGTAAGGATGGATGCAGAATTAACATTGAGAACTCTTACTGTGAACATACACATACAGAGCCAATTTCTTCGGAGCAGACACACGCAGCCTGGCTACAGAAGCCTAGACTTCACACTATGCTGTTTATCCTGTTGAAAAAGCTGGTCACAGCTGCAGCTAAACTACTTTCAGCACCTAAGCCAGTTAGATGTTGAATTAATTCCACAGCCAAACAGCAGTTTGTTCTTGTACTTTAAGATATTGGTGCTGCATTGCTTTTTCCTATCTGTTACTGTCACCAGGCTTTCAAAATCCACTTGCTAATTTCGTAAATTCAGTAGCTAATGCCTAACCCCTTTATGTTTAAAAAAAAAAGCTGCTCTTCATTTACAGATGTCCTTTCACTATTATTGTGAGACAGAGATTCCCACCCACGTATCTGCAGAACCACTCCACTGTCTGAAGCCATCCTGGAACAAACAAGATGTTAAATACAGCCTCCCACGGTGCAAAGCCTGCAGGAACAGGCATCATCACATACACAACCCTGATTCTACAGAGAGCTGAGCTATCGGAAGGTCAGGTGTCTCAAGCCTCCCTAGCAAATAGGGAGCACAAATCAGGTATTCAGACTTCCAAAACAAGCACCACAGATGCAAAGCCATCCAGTTATTTCTACTGCTCCTTGAAAAGTCTTTAGAATGTGAAAGGCAAGAACCTGAAATAGATTCACAGCTTGTCTCCTTCCAGAGAAGGCATTTCTGCCTCATTATCTGTGCTCCTGCAGCCTGCCAACTTCAAAATTACAATTTGGCTTTCACATCCTTGTGAGATTGTTTTTGGTTTTTGGTTTTTTTTTTTTTTTTTAATTAAGGTGGAA
The DNA here is from genome assembly GCA_031468815.1 of Morus bassanus. Classification (NCBI taxonomy): domain Eukaryota; kingdom Metazoa; phylum Chordata; class Aves; order Suliformes; family Sulidae; genus Morus; species Morus bassanus. The sequence goes on from CM062568.1 coordinate 22,485,839, forward strand.
GTGACTAAGCCACATGCAGACTCCACCTTTGCAAGTTTGTGTTAAATTGGAAAAGACATGCCAACTTGTGTTGCCTTAAGAGTCAAATATATGTTTCACAAGCCTATACAATTCATTACACTCAAATACAGCCTTCATGCTGCTAGCACTTCATGTTCAACATTCCAATAGGATCTTCTTATAATGCCAGGAGATACAGTCCCAGATCTGATCTCATTGCTGAAGAGTCCAAGGCAGAATATTCATTCATGTCACTGGCACCACCACATAAATGGTGGTATAAGAATTCCTAACAAACCATATTACAGACCATCTTTGAAAGAGATACTTTGCCCTCATACCTCTTCCTACTCCCCCTCTTATTTTCTAAGCAGGCAAGAGAAAAAGAATTATCAACAGTTTGTGGGCAAACCCTGGGTTCACACTTGGACATCAAAATGGATCAAGGCATGCAAGAGCTTAATTAAACAACTTAAATGACAAAAAAAACCCCACACCCTGATCTCTGTACAATGCTATCCAAGCTATAATTCTAAGAGCCTGAAGGTCAGAAAGCTCATTTCTTTAAAACCACTAGAATGTACAGGAACAGAAGTCCTCTTTTGTTCAGCAGCTTTCCATACAATAAAATTCCTCATTTGTCTTTCCTTTCCTAGACTTCTTTCCTCTTGCTAATCAGTGCCAGCTGCCAATTAGGACTGACAATAGAAAAAAGTCTTTTTATGATCTTCAGTCATCACTACATAAAACACCAAACTGTACCCCATTCTGTACTCAGTTCCTTCTTTTTCTCAAAAAGAAAACTTAAAATAAGTTTACTGGTGTTTTAATCCTTTTCTTGTTCTCAGGCCAAAAACAAAATTCTTTCCAATCCTCCCATTCTGGACTTGGACTGTGAATACTGAACATGCACACTGGGCTTGCTGGCTGCAACTTCAGCTAAATTGCTGCTGCCGCCACTGTTCCTGCTCTCTACCATCTCATAAAATACTAATTTCTGCAGTACATACCTGGTAAAGAAAACAAAAAAATCCATTTTCCCCTAGCCACAGCAAATCAGCAGCAACGTAACAGATCAGCCTGTCAGGCTGGTATGCAAGGCTAGCATCCAAAAACAAACTGAAGAGACAATGTGAAGAAGGTGGAAGGGTGTATGGGGAAAAGGGGAATGCAAACAGTGGTTGTACCAGAAGAGAGTCAGACAAGAAAAAGGAACTATGATTGTGAAAGATGCAGTTTGTTACATCTTTAAAATTCTTATTACAGTGTTATAAGAAAGCAGTATCCTGTATCAGCTTTTCTACAGGACAGCCAGTGATGGTCTGTACGATTCCATCACACTAGCTACCCTGAAAAAATTTGGCATACACACTGAAAAAGTTTAAGAGCTACAAAGTCATTAACAATCAACAAAAAACGGAATGAGAAAGTAGTCAAGTGTTTGTATAAAATGGCTGCATCCCCTAAAGCATCAGCATATATTCGGAAAAGCCATGACAGAATCCCACAATAAAAACACTCTTGATTCTTTAACACAAAGCCACAGGCAAAGTTTGATGACGGACAGAGAAAAATAAGGTGTTGTACATTAGCCGAATCCATTTGAAACAGTATAAAGCCTGAGCAAAACACATCTCCCAGGTGGGCTGAAGGAATCTTTCCCCCTTGCATTCTCCACTCCCGAAGCTCCCTGCTGTGACCCCAGCAACTTAGACTTTTCAGCAAAGCTCTCCAGGCTCTCCGCCACTCCCCGTACAGGAAGAGCGCCCAGGAAAACCTGCACTGCTGTGGAGCACATACTGAAATGACAGACCTGCCTCCATCACACCATGAGACACCTAGGAACAAGAGGAAATGCTCAGCCTCTTCCCTGCCTTCACACATCGACCTCATCTCACCCTCGCATGTCAAGGTACAAAAAAATAGGCCTCTTCCGAGCTGCCGACCACTGAAAGAGCAACAAGTCTGACCCCTTCTAGCACCTAGGGTACTTCACACGACTCTTCCTTTAAGCAAAGGACTGCAGAGACCAAGCACTGGCTTCACCCCAAGAGATGCCTGTGAAAAAGCCAGAGCTCCTGGAACGCTCCTTCCCCTTTCAGCACAGCCATGAGCTGCACATCAGGAGCCAACCTTTGATAATAGCCACAAATACGCAGTAAAACAGAGCTCCAAATCAGTGGAGCTTTTTATATACTCTAATAGATCCCAACTGTATCAAAACATTAATATTGAGCTCTCAGGACTAAGGATATGATATTCAGTCCAGGATACATGCTTTTAAAAGGTCCCTAAATGCTTATTCATATAATAAACTACAAAAGCTTTAAGGAAGCTGTTGGCATCTGTTTTCTGGACTCTGACATTTCTATATGATCCTCTCCCTACCCCCACCAACTGCTATTTTCTAGAATACCATAAAAAGGAGACAAAAGAAGAAACTAAAAAAAATAAAAATTAAAACTAGGACTGCATCCTTTAGTCACAACTCTTTTCCTGAATATTGTAACGACCTCCAAAACTTTGCAACATGTGGTGCGGTAAGAAGTCACTTGGCAGGCAGTTTAACTCTACATTTCCTTACTTTTGTCATGTAAATCAGACTCAGTTTCTTTTGCATGTGGTTTCTTTCCATTTTAATGGGAACTCATTTACTATTTGCAATTTGAAGTAGACATATTTCTGTTTTAAGGGCGATTTGGAGGTGGTGGTTGAGGAGGAAAGAATGGTCAAGTGCTAGGTTTCCTTTGATCTTCACATCTTCACTTAAGACAGTTGAGATGGGCAGGGACCCCACTAACCACACCGTAGATTAAGTACTGAACACATTTTGTCCAAATCATACAGAACATTAGTCTTTTGGATGAGCAAAACAAATAATTCAAAGATACCAGCAGTAATTATACAGAACAGATTTATAAAAACTGCATACTGTTTAAGCAGCTCTTTACTTTTCTATTTTAAATTGACCTCAGGTGCCACGCTTGCTTCGGGGAGTGCTACAACTGCTGTGTTATTCTTAAGGGGCAACCAACTACTGGCTGTTGTTAACAAAAATGTCCTAGTGGCAGTAGCAGACAGTGAAAAGGACAGCAAGTCACCAAGTATCTCCCCAGCTCCATCATTTGAAGTAGAAATAGCCAAAACAGTTGAAGAGGGTTCTAGCTGACCAGGTACAGCCAGACCATCTCCCAGAACAGCTGTGTTGTTGTAAACAAGGATGAAGTGGGCTACATAGCCACTTTTTCTTACATCATTACTATTTACCTCACCCATTCAATTAACCAGACAAAACCAACAAATCCCATGAATAAGAACTCCTGAGCTCCGCAATTAAAGTTAAAACATTCACTAGATTCTTACATTTGTGCATGATAAAACTTAGTTCTATGTTGCCTTTAAAAGCCTACCCTAACAAAAGATCCCCGAACAGCTTACTTTTCCAGCCCACACAAGTTGGTTATCAAAAGCAACAGGACGAGAAACAATGAAGGAGAAAGCTTGCACAGATTTCTTCCTTAGACTCCTAAAACCATTTGTATTGAGAAAACAAAGTCAGCCACCCAACTCCCATGCAGAGACAGTCACAAGCACCAGAGGTTGACAGCCACGGGGTCAGATACCTTGAAGGGAACTGCTTACAAGCGTTGCCCAATTCTTTCCTTCTGAGATACAATCGGAACTTCTTAACCATCAGTAATGCAGGTACAAACAACATCTTGCAGAGGATCAAAACAATCAAGCAGCTGCTTGTTGCTCTGGAGGTTGTCCCCAACTCTAAGTTTAACTTAGTCACATTCTGGCTCCTGCTATACCAACCGGTATTCCACAGTCTATAACGACCTGAACTGAATAGCAGGAAATCCAATAGTACAGCTGCTTTCACTTCATAGAATTTGTAGAGCCAAATCTTGTCACAAATTATGTCCACACCAACTCTGATGATTTTATGAACTGGATGCTACTTCTGTCAGTTTTAAGGACACTTGTTGGGGGATGGGAGGGAGGAGAACACCACACAAAGGCCACACAAACATCCCTCAACAGAGCCAAAGACATGCACTCATCTAGTCTTTGGGCAGTGATCCCAATGTCACAGTTCAGCTTTGGACACACTCATATTATTAAGGCAGCGTTCAGAGTCATTCCATCTCCTGGACAAAACCACTGACCCACAGTTCCAAGAGACCCATCACACAACTCAGACTGGATTTGGATGATCTGTTCATACAACCCAGCAACAAGGCGTACAGAAGTACCTCACTTGCAGGATGTGGAATACATAGGTAGAAGGATTTAGAGGTAGAAAGTTTTGGAGAAACTTGGCACTGACTTTGACACTGAATATACCATATGCAAACACGACCCTCCACCTTCCGAGTACAAACAGTTCTGAGCTTAAACACCTCACCAGACGAAAGAGTAAAGCTTAGTGAGATACCACAGAGAAATGAACTACAGCTAACGGTTCTACATACATACCAGGGTAGCCTTTCTTGAACTGCAGAAAAGTTGTTCTGACCTTCCAGCCTCCATAGAGGCTGCCAAAACCTGTCTATGCTCAGGATGATTAGTTCTTCAGCTAGCAACCTCTGAATGCTCAGTACATGCTTCTGAAGAACAAGACACTGTTTTACAGAAAGGTGATAGGCATTTGAGTTCTCAGCAGATGTCTTCATCCCACCTGCATCCAGTTAGTAGTCTGTCTTCATTCTGAGACCCTAACACACTTAACATCACAGGTTGTTTTGTTTGTTTTTAAGACTTTTTGGTTCTTCCTTACTAGGGCCCACAAGTAATAGCTCTTTCAAGATCATGTGTACGCAAATAACCACGGGTAACATCCTACACAGGTTCAGAAGCTCTGATCAAAGAGGTCCCTTTAGGAACTTGAGATTGTGAGTTGTATACGAAAGGTATATGCAGGGCATAAATAAAACAATACTAGAAATGCACAAAGACAGCATATTTTATAAAGTGAGACACTTGACAGGAGACCTGTGAGATGGAGCAATTTAAAGTCTGTGTGCTGTGACATGGAAAACAGTAAGAGAAGTGGGATATGAAGGAGCAAGATTAAAAAATGTTATCATTTTCAATGCCTACCACTGTATCATCTATCCTAGACACTATGGGAGAGGCCAGTTTAAAAGAGTAGAAGAAAACTTAAGGCAACACAGATGCTAAAAGGAGATAGCAATGCAGCCTTCCCAGAATAGGCTGGAGGTATCTAAACCTGATTTTTCAGAGAAAACACAAGAAAAGCCTAAAGGTGAACGCAGAATCCAACAGACCAAGTTTTTACCATTTGGACCCTGCTGGTGTTTTTAAGAACACTGGCTTCTCTTAAGCAGATTGGTAGTTCAAGTACAGCAGAAAATGAGTTTTTCCTCAAGTTTTGGAGTATATCTTTGCAAGACCAGGTTTTCCTCACACTTGTGTTAGCTTGCCTTTTCTTGGAAGTACTAAGGAGAATTACTGGCACAGAGAAAAAGTTTTTTCTTTTTGGAAGGATAAGTTGAGTATTGCTCTGCATAAGCAAGTGAGCATCACTTAGAGAGGACTGTTAGCAAATAGCTAACTGCACTACATAGGAGATCCTGCAAAGAATTATTTCTGCTGTCTTTGGACAACTGTGCAAAGGAAAGCTTAAGTCCCCCAAAAGCTATCACACCATCAACTAGGGATTGCTGTTTTACTAAATTGTTTCCAGTTGGGCAGTCTTGATCGCCCTGCAGAATATGGTAGGATTTACTCACAGAGCTAAAGAAAAGGCACGCCCATAGATCTTGCCACATTTCAGGCACATCAAGTACGCCAAAAAACTGCATAACCCACTGGAGCCAGTGCTTCTCTGCCTTTCTGCTCACACGAACAAACCCAAAGAGTTTACTTCCTATTCTAGCCCGCTGAATCAAATCAGATTTACTACGTTTCCCTCAAGCACAGTTGTGTTTTTAATTATCGTGATTTCAGAGACATGAACAGCAGGGAAATAAGTTTAAGCCTAGCCATTCTACTCAGTGCAAGGTCATATTTCTCCAAGTATCCAGTATGGATTCAGCTATGGTACTGAACACAGAAGTCATACTCTAGTCAGCTTCCACCAACACTAAACACTTTTGGAAGCCAGAGCCATTTTACCAGTTCAGCGTCCCACATACCACCATGGTGCACTAGAGCCCAGAGTTCTCATCAAGTTAATTCCCTGCTGTACTAAGGAGCTTGCAGAACAGACTGTTCCTGCCTCTGTAATTTTATATCTGGCACTTTTAACAATGGAAAATACAATATTTAAGCTGGTCCTGTGGGATAGAGCACAAGCCTTTGCTAGGTCTTATGAAAGGAGCAATATCATAGTTGTTCTGAGTGTCTTGTTTCTGAATGCAGCTCAGCACCACATACTCTTTAGAGGCCCTTGTTTTCTGCACATTCATGCATCTGGGTATTAGTGAAACTCAAACATTTAAATTTGGAAAACAAAAACAAGTATTTCCATGAAAGCAATGAGTATCCTCAAATCCTTTCCTCCTTATAAAAGATGTCAAAATTTTTCCTAACACTCAACATTCAGACAAGGAAATTCCGAACAGTAAGCAATAATCAAGATGAGGAGAGGTACCTATTCCCTCGTAACGTTCTCCAAACCACTAGAACAACACAGAAAAAGAAAAATATTTCCTTGCAGTTGCAACTTGGTGAGCAAGAAATTATAAACAGCTTTTCTATGCAGTCAGACACCTTTACAAAGCAGTTGCAAGGTGAAAGAAAGGCACCAGACCCTTGGCCTCCACATCCCGCCTGATGGACTGGCAGGGAATTCCATAAGAGGAAACATTCAGTCACTCTCTGGCAGGCAACATACTGTTCCAGGAACTCAGAAAAGGGGTATTTGGTGCAACAAGCAAGAAGCAGTAAGAAATAAGAGGACTATGTCAAGAGTCTAATCATGCCAGAATGCCTGAACAGGAAAAATTCTGCATTACTGGAGTCTAATGGAGAATAATAGTGTGTCCGACAAACTTTGGTTTGGGGGAAAGCTTCAGTTGAGACAGGACAGTTAGCTGCAGTTAGCCTACACGCTTCATCATATTAAGAAACTATTCATACTAGATACAGAAGTATATACACCAATTAATGTTTTTGTACACCCTGTCAGAGACCACATTTACATACGCAGCACAACTCATCTTGAAAGAGCTTAAACATTTTGCTGACGGCTACATTACAAAGTAATGGAGGGACTTGGGTAAGCCCAGGTGAACATGCACCATCTCCCAAATATAAAAAAATTAAAAAAAAAAACAATCACAAAACAACCCTCCCCCCAAAAAAGCCTACACATTTTGTTTTAAGACAGTTGAGATAACATTTATGCTTCCAAAACTATTTTTACAAGCCAGAAGGCTAAAACCAAGGCTCACCAATAGTTAGAGCTGAGTTTCACAAGCAGGACCTTGCTGTAGTACCTCTGGGTTACAACCTAGCAAGCTTTTAACATTCACACTGACACCCTCACAACAGCTTTGAATAGGAAGTGAAGAATATCATACACAATAGAGAAGGCAGGGGGAATTCCAGTGAGAAGAAAGTAATTGTTCAAGTTGGACCTTGGCCAGAATATAGGGGTTAACACACTAACACTTGTGGAAAAAAAAATATACCAGAACTATGGATTTCTCATGGAACAGAAGGTCTTCCAAACCACGGTTTTATCTTTCTTCTAAAATAGCATATGTTCTAGCAGCACAGTGTTTTCTCTCGTGCAGTATCTATGGAATGTTTATTTTCCAATTTGGGAAGCATAGCACTAAATGTAGCATTGCTGGCTGCTCCTGCTCAGAAAATGAAAAGACTGGTAGCAATTTGGACAAGGTACTGTACTATGGTGAAGAAACTGATACCAATGCCACTTGGAACTGTTCACAAAAGTTACCATACCATTGCTCAAGACTGAAATTTCACTTGCATTTTTTAAAATACATCAAGTGAAAAGCTAAGATTCTGGTCACCTAAATACCAGACTCACAATGCAAAAGGCAACAAATGAACTTAAAATAGGACAGCTAGGGTAAACAGCACTTGGAGAAGAAACTTCTTTGTCTTTATCAGGACATACAGTGTTTCTCCTACAAAATTGTTTTCAAAGAAAAATGAAGTCAGCTGCTTTAGCTGTATTCATGTCTTTCCTCCAACTTTTTTCCAAATACATGCTGGTAAGTGAATCTGCTAGTGAGAATGGTTACAGAAATAGGAAGTTCAGGTGAACGTAGCAGAAGATTTCAGGAACAAGTATTTCATTCATAATCACAGTTATGGGCATGAGAAATCAGTCCACTGGTCATCCAGTATGAAAACAAACCCAACACTGAAACAGGTACCCAATCTGAACTGAAGCATACAAGTTCCAGAAACACAATACAAATTTACTCAAATAACTAAGTATTTTTCATTAATAACTTCAAAAAAGCAAGCATTTTGCCAAATTGTGAGTAACAATGGAAACTGGAATAGCTTCTGGTTCAACTTAGAGATTGCTTTTTCCAAATTATTTCCTCACCTCAAATACACAACAGAAAGAGGAAAATAATTCTAAATCAGGCAACTGAATAGTTACCCAAGGGAAAGAGTGAAACATGCTTCACCTGTGTCATTTAAAAATGAAACACCACCAGTCAAAACAGTACCTTTAAGTACTTTTTTAGTGTAAACAACAATAACCCTAGGAAAGCAAACAAGCAATTTACAGATGTTTCTGACTTGATAGGCATGTATTTCCTTATTAGAGGACTACCCTGAGTCTGGGATATTTACCTTGGTTTATGCATCTAATTGACGTAGCAACCTTTTGGAGAAACATTAATGCACTTAGTCAAATCTTTGCTTTTTGGGTTCTCAGTTGACCAGACAAGTGACTGGAATTAACAGTAATTTTTTTCCCCTTTAAACACTAGCTATATGTTTGAATGATTTAAACAATTAGAGTGAGGCTTGGGAACTGTCACAGCTCAGGACACTGACTAACAAGAACAAACAGATGCCAGAAAAAACAGAAGCCAGAACACTCAGCAGAAACTCACTGTGTCACTCAAAGGACAAGATAATTACCAAAATTTAAGACCAGCCTATTCTTAAAGTTTGCCCATACTGGCTTTCCAACACAGAATTGGTGGCATTTTGCAAGTTAACTCTTGCAAAGCAGCCAATAAGCTTTTAACAAATGTAATCATAAGAATAAGTCCCAAGATTGCTTTACACATACCTACATACACACTAGACAATTTAGGCAACAATTTCTAATCATCTGTGAGTATTCTTTATTCAAGAGCGCAGAGAGCACCACATCATGCTGCAACCCCAAACCTTCCTCCCACTTCAATTATCTACAAACATTAAAGCTGCCAGAATAGTTCTTCCCCCATGGTTTTTGAAGTCATGAGATGAATACTGCTGTCATGAGTCATCACAAATAGAACAAGAGAATGAGCATTGATAATTTAGTAGGTGATAGATGAGAGAAAACATAAGATGTACATACAGGAAAATGTAACACATCCATAATTTTCTTTGGGACCAATCAATGTTAGAATTGGTTTGCATACTCTTAATCAGAATTGCGTTGTAATTTTCTGTCACAAGAATGGGGATCTCCTCTAATGGAAGTCAACAAGACACCTTTTTGATTTAATAAATACATTCTGAACTACAGCACAGAATAATCACTTTGTCAAATACTAACACCAGCAACAATATGAGACTTAGGGGCATAAATGTTTAGTGGTATTCTAGATGTTCTTTTTGTAAGCTGTATTATTGATGTCTCCTCGAAATGATGATGGAAGTCCAGAAGCATCCAAGCTATGGCCTTACAACTCAGAGTGCTGAGACAACTTCTCTTGTCTCCTCTTCTCTCTTATTACCTAGCTGACGAAGTGACACTAACAGTTAGCAACAGGTACTCTCCACAGGCTGCTTTTTTTTCCTTCCCTTCTCCCACCATCTGCTTTCAGTTCATTTAATCTCTTCCCTTTCAACACCCAAGCAGACACACTAGTCAAAGGGTATGTTCATTTAAGAACATTTAGTGTTCATTCTCAGAGTGATGTTTGTGGGTCAAGTCCTCACCCCGCCCATTCTGCACACTATTTGAAATGGCAATACAAGTGGGAACACAGTCAAGGTTTTTTTTTGTTGTTGTTGTTGGGGGGGTGTTTAAAAGAACATGCATTTTCTGACCTCATTGACTTCGTTCCTGAGTTCCTAACCATTATCACTACAGCTCCACTACTGCTCAAGGTACTGCAAGCAACAGTTTGTGCCTCTATCACCTAACAAAGTTACCTGCTGAGTTTGGCAGTCAATGCTCAGATACTGAGCAACAACTGCACACCTTTCATAACCAGAAGCCAGCAAAATCATGCTGATGTAGTAGCCATGAAGAGCCAAGTGCCCCTGTCGAAACAGCTGATAGCCCATAAAAATTGCTGTTGCTGGGTTTCCTCAGTTTCTGTTCATGCCGTGCCACTTTATAGATCTCTGCAGAACAAGACATCTGCTAAAAGCAGGGCAGAAGGGTTGACAGATTGTACAGCATTTGAGACATTTTTCTTGGTGTTCCTATTGCCTGAACTTTGTCACAAGCCAAAACCCAGCAACACAATAAAACCTCAGGAGAAAAATTGCTCACAACAGACATTGCGATATATTTTACTAATAGAGCAGGCTGATGAAGTCATCATAGCTTCACTGAATTACCCATGGCTATACTGATTTCCACCAGCACATGAACAGCAGAAGCAGATGAATACTGCATTGGAAAAACACACATCTGGAAGGGGAGCTGTTGTTCTAATAGAGATCGTCTTACACAACAAGTGTAGGAAAAGAAGAGGCTGGTCAAAGCGACTTTGTTACCTTCAAGCAGAACGTATGTCATCAGAACCAGTGCAGCATCAGTGTCTTTTTAGAGGGACAATTTAGTACAACAGAATTTCCCTGTACAAGCAACTTTTCACAACTTGCTATGAAATAGCTAAATAAAACTTCGGCTGGCCTCTGCTCCAAATTATACATAGTGGATGTTTGAGGGAAGTGAATACCATCCAAACACCGTATGCCAGCTGATCCTATTTCAGAATACAGAAGTTCTGAACAGTAGCTCTGAAGGATGGGGGGGGGGGGGGATGGGGGGGGTGGGGTGTGTGTGTGGGTGTGTGTGCGTGTGCGTGCGTGTTTCTTCTGCTACAAAGTCCCAAACCCTCTCCTATAAAGGCACTGACTCACTGTTCACTCAGTTGAAAAGGGCTGCAGGACCTCAGTACAAAAGCTTAGTTTAACATTCTTGCTCTGTAGACACGTGTGGAAAAGAGCAATACTCTACTCAAACAACATCCAAACACCATCACCTCAAGCAGTATTGCAGAAATGGCCAGTAATATAAGCAAAAGAGCAAACAAAAAAAACCCCTGAGGCAGCCCAGCAAGTATGTGGTCCCAGTCTCACGCCACACATCCCTCTGGAGATGTTTGCTTCATTGTGCTTACATCTGTGAGAAAAATTAAAGGATGGACTACTTCTGCTGTCCAGCAATTACTTCTAAGTACTGAAGTACTTATAAACTACTTAATCTATAAAATGCCAATGAATTGCTTCTTCCTGATGCAAGTCTTTTTAATACGGCATTAAACCCATACGAAGGCAGTGTCACTGTCACCTGCAGAGAAGTTCCATTCAACAACAAAAAATACTCCCAAAGCATAAAAAAATCATAAAAAAGTATTTCTGAAACAACACATATTTCAGTTACAAATATTTCAGTTCAAAGCAGGCTCTTCAGTAGAGAATTAAATACGCTGCAGTAACATGCAAGTTACATACTTCTCTGCTACTTTAATATTCAAAGCCAAATGCAGAGATCTAATGTATAAACTAACTTTCTAAGAGGTATAAACACTAATCATAAAACTCCATTTTGTTATTAAAAAAAAATCTCACTTCTATCCAAGACTTAACATTTTGCTGCTGTCACAAAACATGAATAAAACCAGACCCTTTAAAGGAATATTTGAAAACCAGAGACAGGCAATCAACAGCTCAGATCTCGTAAATGAAGTCATGAGTTCAACTGCCTTCCAAACAACATTTACTTCCACTGAAATTAAGTTATGCTTGCTCTGGACTGGTAGCATACTGACATCCCAATCAGTGTGAGGGAAGAAAATAAGATCTGTCAGTCTCTGCAAAGACTTTTAACAAACAAGGCTTTTTCTTGAAGAATTGTTTGGGTTGGTTTTGCAAGCTTCACAAAGTCTCCCGAGGGGTGTATTTTCCTGCACTGTGCCAGTGGCCTGTTAAAGACACTGTAACAGTGGAAGGCTTAAGCCCATCAGAAGATACCATCTCTCCCTCTTAATGCAAAATGGGGCCAGGTTTACTACAATTTCATCTTAAGAGATTACCCCTGAGAATCAAGTTCAACTACAGTTTATGCCTAAAGCCCAGCAGATGAATATACAGTATATCTTAAGTATATTTAAAAAAAAAAAACTTTGAAAGGCAAATGTAGCTGAAACCCCCCAGAGGAGATGAAAATGTTGTAGTAAATTTATGAAATATTAAGTCCACAAATTTATGTTATGTTGAGAATAGCAACACAACTCCTCCTAGAGTGGTTAAACATCATACCACTAAGTTTAAAGACCCAGATCCCCCTCCCAATTAACATTTTTGTTTGAAGACTAACTCTATTTAATTTGAAATTTCCTCTTGCTATGCCAATTACATTTTAAAACTTTTTCCTGTGAAGTTGAAGTGCACTATCTTATTTGACATACAAAATACTATTAAAAACAGCCCAGAGTAGAAAAAAGAAATGTTTTTCTTTCTTCAGTGTCAAGCACCTGGCAAGTAAATGGAAGGTTCCTGCAAAGACTTAAGGGCTATTAAAGGCATTCCTCTTTTTCCCTGGGGATTTAAAACTCAGTTATTTTTATTCCTCTTTTTTAAGCCTATGAAATTACATCACCTTTTCCCCTTTAATTTACACTTCACCATATTTTTTCCTGCATTGTTCCTCAATTTGCTAATTCACTAATAATTAAAACTGCTGATGGCTCGGTCATGAAATAACAGGAGAGGAAGTAAGTGTCCAGTAATACACATCTCTTTGCAAAACAGAACCATTCATTATCTTCAGTTAATTACGTACATTAATGTAGTATAATTTAATAATTTGCAGTTTATGATCTGTGTCAGTTACATAGGTCTTTGACCTAGCTTCTCAGATCTTTGAGAAATAAACTAACAAACTGCCTTGGAAGGATCTCTACCAAAGCATTGTGATAGAGCATGAAAGTAAGAGCTTTCTATTTGCTCAATGCCTGTTAACTTCCCCACAAATACAACAGCATAAGTCTACAACATAGGGTCAACTCCCTTCCTGGGCACTTGGTGCTCTCTAAGCCCAAGATAACTTTCTACAAAGAAGAGAACACTGACCTTCTTACTGGCCCTACATCTGGGCTTGCTGTATTTAAGAGAATATTGTTGCAATTGTGTGAGCTCCCTCTTGTAAAACACTCCTGTTGACTCCCATGAAAGAGGTGTAAAAGTGAAACCCTTCCTCTAACACCTCATGCCCTCTCCCTCTATGCACCCCCCAATTAAAAAAAATCAATCAATCAGCAGTAGCAAAAAAAAAAAGCTATTAAAGAACCGATTTAAGAAAGTCATTGCAGTTGACAACCATTTAGAACAGAATTTGAGAGCAGGACAAAGAGCACTGGCTGGAAAAAATAAGCCATTTGCCCCCAGCCACAGAATCCTAGAATCACGCAGGTTGGAAGAAACTGCTAGAAATCAGCTAGTCCGATGCCCCTGGCTAAAGCAAGGTCAGCTAGAGCAGGTTGTCCAGCACCATGTCATCCAACTGGGTTTTCCATGTCTAAGAACAGAGACTCCACAACCTCTCTGGGAAACCCATTCCAGCATTGAACCACCCTCACAGTAAAATATTGGGAGTTTTTTTTGTGTTCAGATGGACATTCATCTGTTTTCGTCTGTTGCATCCTGTCCTCTCACTGAGCCCTACAGAGAAGAGCCTAACTCCCTCATCTTCATTCACTCCTATTACATATTTATGCAAATTGCTAGGAACCCCTCTGAGCCTTCTCCTCTCTAGGCTGAACAGTCCCCACTCCCAGCCTCTCCTCGTATGAAAGATGCTCCAGCCCCTTAATGACCTTCGTGACCCTGCACTAGAATCTCTCCAATAAACCTGTTTGTCTCTTATATTAAAGATCCCAGCACTGGACACAGCACTCCAGATGTGACCTCAACAGTGCTGAGCAGAGAAGGATCACCTCCCTCGACCCGCTGGCAATGCTCCTTATACTGCAGCCCAGGATACTATTGGCTTTTTTTTTTTTGCCACTAGGGTGCACTGCTGGTTCACTGTCAGCTTGCCCACCAGGACCCCAAGATCCTTCTGGACAAAGCTGCTTTCTAGCCTGGCAACCCCCAGCATTTACTGGTGCACAAGGCTATAACTCCCCAGGTACAGAATTTGGCATTTCCCCTTCTTGAGCTTCACGAGATTACTCTCCGCTCAATTCCTCGGCTTGTCAAGGTCCGTCAGAATGGCAGCACAACCATCTGGTGTATCAGCCACTCATCCCAGTTTTGTATTGTCTGTAAACTTGCTGACGGCATACTCCCTCTAATCATCAGGTCATTAATGAAGACACTGAACAGTGCTGGCCCCAATATTGCACCCTGCAGCACACCAGTCCAAGACTCCTAACACTTGGAAAGAAACTAGTCAGAGATGAAAAAAGCCAATGGTTCACCTACTTCAGGTGCACCGCCTGCAATTGCTTTTGCCATGCAATATTTTATGCTAGTGTGCACATATATAAGGATAATTAAGACTGCAAAACAGCAGTACAAGACCTCCAAATAGTCATTCCCCACAAAGCAGGTCTTGCTTCTAGGATGCAGATAAAGCTTCCTGTCCACCTAAGCCAACGACCCCTTCTAGGTCACGTTTCTCCCCAAATACCAGCAACGAGGACAGACACACGCGCATACACGCACCCAGAATCCTCAAAGCTACATAATCTTTCAAAGTTAAAAATGATGCAGCCTTCCTGCTAAGCAGAAAGTAAAGCAGGCCAGCTTTTGGTTTTCGTTCTCTTTGGGCTCTTATCTCCTTCCTTCTGAAGTAGTAATGACATAGGACCACATCTGTGTATGGCTAAATGCACAAACAGCATCAAATTCTGCTGTGACCTAGTAAAGCAAGTGGTAGTCTAACATTTAAAATAGGGCAAATTGCACTGTTACTGACATTCTTGTATAGAGTACCTAAGTGAAAAATCAAGACAACTTAAATGCATCCAGAGACCTTCTTCAGAGCTGAATTGAACAGTCACACAAAGTTCCTGCTAGCCCATTCCTGCTGCTTACAAATGATCACATCCATACCACCCCTTCTCATCAGTGTTTACTATAATCAGGTATAAAATTTTCTCATGATCTTTCATTGTTTTATAAAAGAGACTGCACTCCGTTGGGACTGACTGTGGCAGAGGGAATGCATTATTAGACGGCGCTTAATTTCAAGTGAAGGACTTACTCCTCCATAGGAGCAGGAAAGAAACTACTACCCAAGTTACTTTCCAGCATACTTATGAGACTGCTTCCAAGAGCTAGCAGAGTTCTATCACCAGGAAGGAACATGCAGCTGGTTGAATGCTCACCTTGAAGGTGTACAAGCTCTACTGCTGCACTGTAAAACACCCCGTAGGACAGCAAGAACTGAAATTTTAAACTTACTTGGCCTGACAGTCAGCCTTATGAACACTTTCACAGACCTGTCTGTGGCATAAAAGTAATATCTCTCTACAGTCCTCCTTTACCCCTCCCAGCACAACCTCACTTCATAATAGTTCCAGAGCAGAGAAATCATTTATCAATGGGCTCACACTGCAGCTTGCTTCCTCTTGAATATAACACTATTTCTGCTACTTCTGTATTTCCTGTCAACACTATAAGCACAAAAGGAAAGTTAACATACTAAAGTTTCACAGGCTTTGTGCCCATATTATTACCAGGAAGAGTCCCAGAATTTCTTACCTGCAACAAATGACCGCTTTACAGGAGAGCGCCAAGTCCAAAAAGCTCTGCCTAACTTCAAATGAAAGGGCATACTTCAGTGTGTGGCCATCAATAATCAGAGCAATATCGTTTTCCTTGCGCAGTGACTCCCCCAAACTGGTACAATGTTGAGTCAGAGAGGCTCTTGTGGCCTAAAAAATAAAAAGAAAGAAATCATGTTTCTTGTTAATTTAAGAAAAGTGCATCCAAACTGCAGCAAGGCATCTCTGGACTATGCACCCAAACTAGCAGCGACATGAGCTGGTGTTTTAACAGGACCTTGTGCAGACATATTAATTTGGGTCACAAATCAACAAAAGCTGCATCCACTTGCTTAGGAACATATGCCTTGTTTCAGTGCAGATTCTGGCATCCTCACTACACACGCCTGCATGATGCATGTGCCCACAGCAGTTCTGATAGCATCCTCTTCATCTGTAGGGCAGGTATAACCTAATGCCTTTCTTGGCTTTTGACATCTTTCAAAGTATTACTATTTATTCAAACAGCATTCCCTACCCCAAAACCGTTTTCACTGACAACTACTGCTGCGAAAAAAGAATGAATCAAAGTGTTAATGTTTCACTGTCACCCCAAATATTTCAACCATCCTACTGCAGTGAAATGCATGCTTTAAGCAGTCTGCTCCACTCCCATGCAGGTTAGCTTAGCCATCAGTTCCAGCTGAGTTAACCGCTGCTAAATAGTTCAAGCAGTTGCTCGTGATCTAAAGTGTACACACACTTTTTGACAGAGGTGGTCTTGACACACAGGACATATGATGGCAGAACATGAAAAGCAAAGACTTCAGTACCAGTCAAACACTGCTTTTACGTGACAAATGATCAGTAACTGCTGGGTTATATAATTTTTCAGTTTTTCCCCCTTGTTCAAAACACAGCATCAGTGGCATACACAAAAATAATTGGTTTCTCTGTTAGCAAATGCTCACCCAGTTTCCAGTCTAGTGTTCTCTCCACTCACACCAACCAAAAAAAGACAAAGTGCACTCCTCCTCATCTTAACTGTGCACCTTTGAATAATTGTGCTAAACCAAGTGTTACACATGCTTCTGCTTATTGATATTTTAAGGTACTCATTTTATGATGTCTGTGCCGATCTAAGCAAAAAATATATTTTTCCTTTATATAACAGAAAGAAACACTAGAACAGAGTTGTAACTGTCAGAAAGGAAAATGTGGTATTTATGCCTCAATGCAACCCATTCATCATTCTATAGATCCAGATTTCTCCAGAGGATTACAAAGCCACAAACTCTTGCCAAGTGCTGCATTTCCTATTTGCACCTCCAGTTTAACAGAGGAATGTTAAAAAATGAAAAGAAAACCTAAGGTAGCTAAACTTGTTACTCTGGATTACACACCTGCTGGTCCTGAGCAACAGATTACCACAATGAAGCCCAGGACTGATGTGGAGCCTGGATTTCTCTCTCTACATTCAACTGAGAACAGGAGTTGGGGTTTTTGCACATGGTTGAGCAAACCATCAAAGACCTATAGAAACCTGCATACATGAACCCCCTTACAAAGAAGGCAAAAGAAGTATTTAAAGTTGCATCTCTTTCTCATCAAAGACATCTGAGTCAAAAAGCTCCAGTTCCATATTGCACTACTAAAATAGCAGGGAAACAAGTTTACATTCCTAAAATACTTCCTTCTGTGATCTCTCCGGCATCTATCCATGAAGGGAAGAGATAGGAAAAAACAGCACAAAGAGCTTACTAGTACCACGGCTTAATTTCTTGATCTAAGCTTTCACAAGCTGTTTTCTGTGCACTCTAAACAGAAATGTCACACCAAGGTGAGTTTTTTCTGTGAACAAATCGATGAGAAAAACTCCTCTGACCTGGGTTGTCAGGTCAACAGCTTGCAGGGCTGTTTCTCAGTCCTTTCTCCCCTCACTCCTCACCATCTGTGCAGCATTTTGTCCTTTCTTAAATACGCTTTCCCAGAGGCGCTGCCGTCTCGGCTGAGGGGCTCAGCTGTACCCTGCAGAACTGCTGTGTCCAGCATGGGGCAGCCCCGGCCTCTCCTCACCAAGGCCCCTGCAGCCTCCCACACCTTGCCAAGGACACTGGGAACAGCCAACCAGACGGGCACTGCTACAGAGCTCAAAGAAGCTCAAATAGATCAATTCAGTGTGTCAAACTATTGGAGACTGACAGCTACTCCACATCCTCCAGGACAAAGAACCACAGGCAGTGCTTCTGGCTTCCAGTAGACCACCTCTCCCACCCACCCTATCCCTGTGGTTTTTTCTTTTTTATTGCTACACTTGAGTAAGACCACACTAACCCAAGTTATCTCATGCTCTCTAGAAGCCAAGTCCCAATAAAATCACGGCTGCTCAGATGTTATACAGCTTGTCTTGCCTTCCCAGGCTCCCAACAGCACCAGTCCCATGAGCCACCATTGCGGTTCCAGCACCTCATACTGCAGCCCCCAGGAGAGCCAGGTGCTGCACACCACAACCCTGTCCTCTGTTCCTCTCACTTCACACCCTGCTCCCATTTTGGTAGTAAAGTTTTAACAAGACTTTAATAGTAATATTCACCCTGGCTAGAGGTATCCTGACCACAGCCACCAGCAACCGCAACCAGTCCAAACTTCACCTCCATTATGGTAACAGCAGGAGCATCCCAAATACTTTGGGCTTTGACCATTCCAATAATGTTTTACTGAAACAACCAGCAACAAAAGTGTTCCCTTTCTGTTAAGTTTCCCCCCCACCCCCCAAAGACTTCTACTATAGGATGACATCAAATGATCTTTAAATGCCCATGTTTATAAGGTCATGGTACAGGATTTTTTCCATCATCTTTTTACTTCCAGCTCAAATAAGAATTACCTTGTTTTGGAAAAATACACTAGCTTCCCAAATTAAATTATTTAATTTTAAAAATGTTTTTTCATGCATAACACTGAATGAAATTGGTCTGACTTCTGTCAAGACAGTCACCACAGTACACCAAGCAACAAGACTGAGTATATTGTGATGGTTAGAGGCTACATATTTTTGCTTGCCTTGAATCATATTTCTCATATAAAAGTCGATAAATATATGAAGTCTGAAGCATATCGCAAAACTGCTAAACATGGCAGCACTTCCAGCCATCTGCTACGTAAAGTTCTGAAGTTTGACTAGATCAGTTTTACCCAAATAAAGCCAGTAAAATAAAAGATAAAGATAGCCACACAAACAAACCAGACCATGACTGTGGCCAGAAGCAACCAGCTGGGAATAAGTGCAAGAATACAGCAGGCATATACCAGCTCTCAGAAGAGCCTCTGGGCCCCCACAGTTGGCAGCTCCTGAGTCAGGTGCAGGGTCTGTTATGGAAGAGCCCTCGATCCCCAGTTACCATCAAGAACTGTGGGAAGTAGATCAAAAAGTTAGCAAGGGGAGAGAGGTCACCTCTCCTCTAGAGCAAAGCAGGATGCAGAACAGCATGTAGGCAAGTAGGAAACCACAAGAAACGTTAGAGATGAAATGGATTTTGGGCAGTGAAGAAGCTGAGGACATGACAGCAGTCAAGACAGCTTTACTGAGTGGAGGAGGAAGATCAGGTAGCCAGAATGACTGAGCTTTTCTGGGCCAAGCAGGTAGAAGGAGAATCTGGCCACTTTCACACAAAGGGGAGGGAAAAAAAAAAAGGAGGGGAAGTTGCTTTGCAATTTATTTTCTCTCACCCCACTCTGCTTCACTAAGAAACTAGCCCCAAACCGGAGGCAAATTTACAGATTAAGTTAATGAGCACGACAGAGTGCACAATTCAGCCATTTCAGAGAAATTACATTTTGCACCTTCTTCATTACAAGAATGACTGCGCCATTCCCTGTTTCCCTATTAAACTGTGAGGGGTTAAATTTATGACTTCATGGCATGCTTTATTTACACTGTCCTTGAAAATTTCACACAAACTAGATGACTGTGCTTAAACCATTACAGACTGGTGCAAGGAAAAGAAGGGTATGTCTTGGGGGAAGAAAGCCGATTTAGCTACTTCAACACTACTTTGTAGTGACAACATTGACAGAAATCTCAAAGATAGTATAAGGGATACAGTTTGGGTAATGTCATCAGTAACAGAATTTTAACCCAAGAACCCTTGCCCCCCAGATCTTAGAAGTGGTGTCATTTGGTTTTCTTTACTGCTTCTTCTAAGTCTTGCTCAAGCCTTTTCCTTGCTCTCAAATGCAGAATTACCCCTGTCCTTCTCCCAAATCCACCCACAGAATTAAAAACTTCTCTAACTATTTGAAACCAAGGGAGACAGTCCCTGCCTTTATTCCCTGTCTAGCCCTTCTGGCACTTCAGAGGAGACACCTTCATCTTCCAGTTGATTCTTCACCTGACCCTAAGGAAGGTGAAGGGCCAGGGCCCAGCCACCCGCTCCTGCAGGGGGGAACCTGAGGGCCAGTTCAGGAGGGTTATTCAATATCCATCATCTATTGCCCAAAAGAAAAAGTGACATGGCAACAGGAAGACTTACAAAAGGTGATGGTTCTCATCAGATGAGATTACTAGTCTCTCCATAGTTTATTATCATGGCTATGCATAAGCCACATCCAACTGCTGCCCGGGTCACTGAACTTACTCATCTTACGTACAAGATGCCACAGAATTAGTAACAGGGTTCATGATACCCCAAAAAGCCATAAATCAAGGATTACAAATCAGGCACCTCTTTTAAACAAGATTTTGTAAAGCTCTCAATATAACCTTCCATATGCATGCCTAACTTACAACCTAATAGCTTATACAGTAAAAAAGCACTAATTATTATTTGTTTCTTCCAACTACTTAAAAAATGCTATGTTTTAAAAAAGAAATCAAACTACTGCTCCTGTAGGCCAGTGAAATTAAGCAAAAAAGAAACTAGCTCCAAATCTCACTGGGCATGCAATAAAAACTTCCTAAGTAAGCAGATGAACAAACATCTGGAAACCATGGGGAACTAAATCCTTCCGTGGGCAACTCATTACTGATAACTAGGGTAAAAATCTCTACTTTGATACCCAGCTTTTACTTTGTGTTTGACATCAAGGGATAGGTTTCTTCCTTGAGTCACATTAAGCAAGAAAAAAAATCAATCCTTTACTAGAACAAGCATGATGGAGCAGAAATCAATAGAAGTCCTAAGCAAGTATCTGGATAAACTGACCTGTGGAATATCCCTGCCATTTTTACTGAGTACCCATCAAAAGTAAATGGAAAATCTGTCAGGAGTTCTGACAAAAATAGAGTATTACAGAGAAAAATATTACAAGCATTTCACTTAACCACAATAAACTTGGTTTTTTCCTTCCTCAAGATTTCTTTTAGACACACAGAGCATCCAGCCGCTCTGGGGAAATCTGGAGAGGTACCTGCCAATCAGACCTTATTGTACTGGCATATCAGAGATATTTCCACCAAATATTATAAATAGAGATACAATTTTACTTAAAGGTCAGAAGGTCCATCAACCAAAAAGTTCATCGGTTTAGTAGCCCTGATTCAGTGGGCTGTTCAAATAAACACAGACACTTCATTAGTCAGTAGAGGACACATGCACATGCTTAAGCTATCTGTTGAATCAGAGCAACATTAACACTTTAACTAGAGCTTCACAAGGGCTTAAGAACCCATTCATACAAGACTACCAAGTAAATCAAAGCACGAACATTAAAAAAAGGGTCAGATTGCAAAAAGTCAACTGCAGAGCTCAAACTGAAAAAGCTAAAGAAATTAGGCCTTCATTTCTTTTTTATTCTACTTTTGCACATTCGGCATGGTTGGGGGAGTAGATTATAAAAATATCAACAACCCTGACTCACACAAATGCATGAAAGAGTTAATGTTGTTGTGGCTTCTGTGCTTGAGCTAAAATCAAGACATGGTGGTATATTCCATAACAAACCTACCCCACCTGCTTTTCTGTTTTAAAAAGTCACAACCCCAAATACAAACCTTAAGCAGAGCATTTACTTGCATTACTGTCTTAAAACAAACTTTCAGATTTTATTGTTCTGTGTGTGCATAGTTTCCATCCAGAACAGGGAGTAACATTATTGGTACGCTATTATAAATCTCCATAGCAGAGTGTAACTTGTTGACAGGCAGAAAATGAAAACATCCTGAAATGGTGTTTGTGTGGTCTCTTGTCTGGACTGCATTCTCAGGATCTTTAACAAACCCTGTAACAGCATATGTTTGTATATTTTCACTTTCTAAAGCCCCAGAAAAACACCCTGCTATGCCCAGCTTTGTATTTAAGTAAAAAAAAAACTGACATAAACAAATTCTGGGCTTTCCCAGGCTATTATTTTGTAGTTTAACAGAGCAAATAATAATTTTCACATGATGCTTAGAGTGAATTTGGAAGTCAATGCAATCAAGTTAATCAGAGCTCTGCTGACTTCACTGAAAACAAGAGTTGACTCATACTGTAATAACAACATTAGAAACATTACTATATAGGCTACGTAACAAGACCCGAAGGGGTTTTCTGTGTGCGCGTGCCTTTGGGTAGTTCTTTTGGGTTTTTTTGTTTTGTTTTTGGTGTTTTGTTGTGGGTTTTTTTGTTTTGTTGTTGTTTTTTTTGTTTGTTTGTTTGGGTGTGGTTTGTGGTTTGTTTTTTTTGTGGGTTTTTTTTTTTTTTTTTTTTGGAGTTTGGTTTGCTTGATAACAGCAGCACACTATACAGCCCATTCCCTCCCACAAGAGCTTGGAAAGTTTGCATGCTACAGCAAGAAATATTACTGTGTGAGGCAATCTGGTATCCAACAATGAATGACTATATCAGATACTTGCCAAGAAAAAAAAAATATCAGTAGGACTTGCGAAAACTTTAGGTGCAAAACACTTTAGCTGGATAACAGCCATTCCCTAAATTGATCTTACTAACAAGCTCATGTCCAGAAAAGAACTGGACAATTACTCTAAGATGATCAGCTCCAAATCTCCTCTTCTCCTTCCTCCCCTGCTTTTCCCTGGAAAGGCTCACAAAGTCACCGAGCTGATAGCAGGAGAAAGAAATGAAGCCTCATTTGTGCAGCAAATAGACTCATGTTTCATTCTAAGCATAGAGAGATAGGTGGCCCACAAGACAAAAGATCTTGGGAAGAAAAGCAAATGGCCAGTAGCATCACGTAGACAAGAAGACCTCTTTAGCTGCAGAGAACTATTCACCCCTGGATCTGTGACCTCTGAGACACATACCCTCATTAAGCCTAAATTAGCCTTACATTCTGGTGTTCTCTGGCATCTATATTTCATACACCCTTCTTGCATGGACTTTCCTCCATCTCAAAGGACCTAAAGCAATCCTCACACACCAAGCTCCTGCAGGAAGAGAAGTTAAACTAACTCTCACGTTAATTTAACTGTAAGGTAAGCCAACTGCACATACTACTTGTTTGTCATAAATGCAGAAAGTACTTCTAGCTACAGCAGTTTGAAGACTTCTCCAAGTTAATTCTTCCATCATCCTATAATTCATTTCCAAACCATTAAGTCTGTGAGATATGAACTACACAATCTGCTAACTCGTTGTTCTGCAGTACACTGAAGTGCCAGCTCAACTTATTTTACCAATCTAAGAATTGACTTTTTATGACTTCTGCTGTTTCCTTCCTATGCACAGATAATGTGAAAAATCACATGAAAAATTCTTTTACTGTAATGAAAAAAGTGGTTTCAAGTCAAAATACCAGCCATGTCCCCTGCCCCCCCAGTGTTAAAAGAAAAATCTTCCAAAGAGAACTTAAGAAAAGCAAGGACTTCACTGCATAACCCCATTCAAGGTAACACTTTCCAGCCGTACTTCATAGAAAATTTTCCACTGTATCTTAACTGCAACTTAGAAGCTTCACCCCATGTTTGGTGAAGTCTTTCACTTCAAACCGCCTAGTTGCTCTACCTGAAGGATCTGTAAGGACATCTGGCAGAGGAAAATTGACAGGAGAATAGGGGTAATAAACATAAAGGCAAGACAAACTAATGCTTAAACCAAAGCTAGTGAAACATAATAAAAATATTTAGAGCAACACCTGTTGGGCAGAAGAGTCACTGGAAACACTTTCCAGAATAAATAACACATGTGCAAGTGCTAACCTTGAAAACTCTCTTGGAACCAAGGAAGAAATACCACTTCATTTCCAGAACAGATACTCACTTTTGCCAATCTTCCAAGTTTTGCACCAAACTTGACTAGGACAGCAAACAACTTCAATTTCTGAAAGCACACAGGCAACTTCCAAAGACCTAGTTATAAGCAAGGGTGCAAAGTACATTGCCACAAAGCCTAGTAAAGATGACTTCTTGTGCACAGGAAGAGGCCAGCTGCAGGATTTGTTGGTCAGGTTCCTCTGCTCCCACTCTTTTGTGACTTCCTGCAACTGATCAATCTTCAAACAGCTGGTGCTTTAACTGCTTATGTGTACTTTTAAGAGTTAGATTTTAGATGCAAATACAAATGCAAACATTAGTGTTTGCTAGGTGCACTGTGTCACCTGCTTACATAAAACTGATCCAAAAGCCATGGTTTACGGCCAATGAAATGGAAATTCAAAGCATCAGTAAAATTGGAAATATTTAGTTCATACTTTCTCAATAATGAGGATGTTCTTAAGAGCACCCATGAAAGTACCCTGGCTTTCTTCTACCCTTAAAGCTGTGTCACAGTGCCAACAAAAAAAAAAATCAAACTTGACAACAGTATGGACATTAGTCTGACCACCTAGCTACACACTGCAACAGGAAAGGCAGTATGTGTTGAAGAGAGTAAGCTATATTCCTGTGCCATACTTTCTTGCCTTTTGCCTTTTTCACCACAACAGAACACTTAAATTACATCCAGCTTGTGACCCATCTACTCCTTTTCTGCTCTCCATCTTGTGTTCAACTAGCTTAGCACCCCTGTGCAATAATATGATCTTGCGTCTTTCCTTTTTTCTATTGCTTCTTTTAGAAGAGGCCAGGAAAAAGGATTAGAAAAGCAGGAACGTGTGATCAGACACTCATACAGGTTCTGAGAGTCATAAGGGACTTGGAAGCATCTCACAAGATGAATGTATCTGAAATAACAGCAGCAATATTAGGACCTATGAGCTATGGGATTATGGCAGAAGAGCTAAGAGGAGAAGCTAGACTAATATGACTCCTAGAAAAGAAACTTCTGTACCAAAATATCTCAGTAATATGCAAAGAGACAAACTATGCAGCTCCATATGAAAACCCATCACCTGTAAGGTTCCTGTAGAGCCAGAAGTAGCAATGTTTTGTTTATTAACTCACTGAAAAAAGTGCTATGCAGAGATGCCCCTGAAAACTACATTTCTAAAACCCAATTTTAAGAGTTCATCCATTCCTTAGTGTCACAGGAAGAACAGAATATAAGGACACTCTCCAGTCCCAAAGCCAGGAGAACCTTTGAAAGCTGAAGACTCCAACTGTGAATACTTCACTACTTCACATTTCAAAAGAAATGCTACGAGCATCTGCCAGTTTAGGAAGACTTGAATACTTGAAAACACATGCTTCACTTCAAATTCAACCTGCGCACACAAAACCACTCCACAAACGGATTGTGGGAGAAGATAATACCCCAGCTGACTACCTTCAATTTACTCTTTTCAGTAAGGTCAAAATTTAACAAAAAAACCCAAAAACAAAAAACCACAAACAAAAAGAAAAACAAAAAAAACCACACACCACACTAAAAAAACTAAACACACACACACACCCCCTCCCAGCTCATCCATAACTGTTGCTCAGAATTGCTGCAGTGCTCAGCTTATGTCACATGCTGATTTGAAGAGATGCATAAGAGCACACACTATGTGAACACTCCAATAACACTTCACACTGATAAACACTAACTCGATCTTACACGTTTCAATCAATTACTTAAATTCACCACTTTGAAGCAATTCTCCAAGAAAAGACTGAAAAGTATAACAAAGTGTCCCATAGTCCCTCTCTTATATAAAACAAGCATGATTTGGATAAAACTTCAGCCTGAACTAGTTATAAGACCTTTGATCCCAGATTCCTCTGACAGGAGTGCCAAAATAGTTTAATATTCTCAGAGCCTGGTGAGAACAGGAGCACATATGCACAATAGCTGGGAAATAGTCTATTCTAAACCACTTCTGCAGGTACCATATAGAAAACCTGCAGTTTCAAAATCATTCCCAACTGGATTCCTCACAAAGCCCCTGGAAGCTTCAGTTTCACTGAGTGGCATGAAAGGATAATTTTTCAGGATGACGTTATTATGATCATCATCTGCCTTCCCACAAGAGTCTGTAGAAGTTGATCAAGCAACATATGCATTTCTTACAAAAGCGTTTAATAAGCTCAATAGCACAATTACACACAAACAGCCCCAGCAATATGCCATCTGTTCATCCAAACCCATTTACGAGAGTAAGTTCACCGTGATGCTTAAAGAACCACAACATATAAAATATTAGGCAAATATTGTTATACAGCAAGTGCACATATCACAAAATACAAGGCAAGACAACAAGAACCTATTCCTAGAACATGTCAATCAAATGACTGTCACTGATTCTACACAGCAGGCCTTGCTTATTTAATAGCACCATGATTCTTCTTGATGAATATGGTCTCCTACTATGCCAAGAAAAACATCATATGGAGGACCTAGAGATATTAGATGGCCTCACTCAGATCATTTTCATAGCTTTGAATCTAACTTCAACCTGAAATTCCTTCACAGTAAACCAAGTAATCTGAAACATCTATATACAAAGAATCCTTAATCTGCATAGCAAGTCTCCGGTTATCACACATACAGACCAAACTTGCCTTCAAAAATTAGATAAACAGATCATATCAGTACTTTCGTCTCCAGTGGCAGCTGAAAGTCCAGATGAATTGGACCATCAAGAGCTATAACAAGAGCTGTACATAATTATTCAAGGATGTTTTCAGTTCTGTAACGAACTGATTATGCAGGAGCCCGGGAACTTGGTAAATAGGGAAGAAAACATACCCTGAAGGAACCTCTGTCCTGTCAGCCGTACATTTACATTCAAGCATGCTCCAATACAGTTTAAGAAGAAAAATGAAATGGATCTTTTACAAGCTTTGTCTGATTACAGAACAATCACCTCCAAATACATCAGTCATATATACCATCTCAAATAGAGATCCTGTATAGTGTTGCAGGTAGTTCAAGATCACAGTAAAGAACAGCGCTGAAGATCTGACCACTTGAAAAGTACATGGTTAAATGTTCAAGCCAAAACTTAATACAGCATACCAGACAGTTGCATGCTAAGCTTCAGGCTCTCAGTGAAGAAACGTGGTGTCTTTACTCAGTAATATGTATGAAGTAACCCTGCAACCCATGAGCTGGGAATTGGGGGGTGGGGGGAAGGGAGAGGAAGAGAAATGGAAGGGAAGAGAGACTTTTTCCAAATTAAGAAGTAAAACTTATTTCTTCAGGATTACGCTAACCAGTCATCTCCTGTCTTGCAGATTAAGTATCATGGCAGTATGTGTGCCAGAAGTGGTGGTCCTAGCATTTTAGCCTTTTGAAATAAAACCTCCAATTTCCTGCAACAGTACATTTTCCTCAGATTAAAGAGACACACACTGATTATGGGAGTAGCATCTTCTAAATGCCAATCTTCACTGTAAAGCCTCATTGAAATACTGAATTTATTTCTTAAAAAATTAAGAAAGGTGACAAAAGTCTCAGCATTACAGGCCAAAGAATTGACATCCTAAGTAGTCATCCAGTGCAACATGACTGCTAAAGGCACCATCTTGAAAGCCATGAGCCTTTTGCAACCCTTCTTTGAGTTCTCAGAGGGCAAAGCTTGCAGCATAAGAAACAATTGTAGAAACAACTGCAGACAAAGGGACAATTCATCATCAAGTGTTCCTCAAATGCTATGAAAGACAATACCACATTTGTTTAGTTAAACATTATTTTTTATTATTTCTAACTCTAGCAAGAAACACATGTGTACCCTGGGAAGACTAGGTATTTCAAATAGTAAAGCTAAACCCCTAAAATCCTCTTCACATTAAGAACAGGATTAGGCTTATTAAATGATTTTCATTTAGTCCAGAAATGCTTTACATAGGACAATTTCTCTATTGCTTTCAATACATATTAGATGTTTGACCACAGAACAGTTTATGGTACACGTAAGAGTTTATATCTCATACTACAGAAAGGGCAAGAAAGAAATGCTTATTCTGGACACTAATACATCTGCATAATTATTAAAAGCAACTGTACTCTGACAAGAGGAAGCAGTCTGTTAGTTTTGCTAACAAGCCAGAATGCTTCAGTGTCTTTATATTTTGATATCTGAGCTTTATTAAATTTATTCAACAGAATAGTCTTTGTTTTATTTCCTTCTACTTTTGTCAAACAAGACCCAATTGCTTTTTCTCTTTCTAGTGTAACAGTCCAGCTTTTCCGGAGCAGGAACAAGCTCTTGTTTAGACATCCAAGAAAATTGTTTCTGCTAAGTAATTTCCCAAAGATAAAAGCCAATCTTTCAGCTCACTGGGTAAATCTTCAGATCAAGAAGATACCACAACCTTCTGCTTTAGATCATGAAGATACAGGATTCTGTGTTACAGCGTCTTAACCACATGCTTCTGTGTTTTAAGTTGTTATCGCGCTCAGATGCCCACAAACTGCTAAGGAAAATCCAGCCAAGAAAATGACACTGGTGTATGGACATACAAGTCAGCCTATAATCTACTCCCAGAAAAAAAGTAGTGGTATTTTCTCATTATGTGCATCTAGGGTGCTTTAAAAGACCCAGATCTCAGCTACAGATCCCGACTTTCATATGTGTGTGTATGTTTATGTGTGTGTATAAAAAACCCATATAAAATAATATATTATCACTGTTATAATACCCTGGGTTGATATATATGAAATATAACCATCCTGATTCAATGAGACTAGAATAAACTTTTCCTCAAAGGGAGACAGAACACATAGCCAACAATGTAGCCAAAACTACACTGAAGGAGTTTTATCATCGCTAGCAAGTAAGGAATCCATATTTATTAGTGTATAAAAGACTGAACACTAGCCACAATGAAATACAGACTGGGTGACAGAACCCATCTTTTCTCCAGAAAAATGCTATACACAGGAAACACATAGTATTGAGTAGATAGGTTTGTACAACACAGGATTGCCTCAACATGATTTTCTCACGCTGCAGTATCTTGCCAGTACAGACACAAGCGTGTTCCAAAACTAGTGTTCACCATGAAAAAAATAATTTATTATTTTCAATTCATATTACATCTGTAGTGTGGAAAAGAAAGAGTTTTGGGTTTACTTTTTCTTATAAGGTAACATCAATCTGTAAGACATCAAAATGAAGTTGGAAGGACAGAATTTTCCTCTCTACAGACTAATAAAATTTAAAAAAGGCTAGGGAAAGCCAGAGCTTCAATTATTTTTAGTGTTCCACTCTCAGTTTCCTCTCCAAAATCCCCCTTGAAAAAAAGTCACTATTAGCATCTGTGTAGTTAATAATTCAGTTGCATGCTAGTGTAAGTAACAGAGGCCATACCGCTGTCAGAGTTCATAGCCAAAGTTATTCTAGTACTTAAGTAAAAGGAAACCGCTTTGAGCATTAAGCCAAACAGCAAACTATAAACTCAAAGCTACTCAAGACAGTCCCACACATGCAACAAGCCAATCTGTCTTATTAGTCTTCCTTTCAAGTCCTTGTGTGCTATCAAATCTGTTTTCCAAGTGAAGCCGAGAAAGTTCCAGAGCAGCTGATCAGCAGAGGCAAGCTCTGTAATAAAACTGGCTTTTAAGAAGCAGATTGTTTTTAACCCAAGTTGTTTTCTTAAAGCCTTGGTTTTGATTTAGACACAATACAGGTATTGAACAGAAATGTTAGAGAACATACAGTTCTTGAAATACCCTCTGAGATTTTACTTCTACCTTTAAAGCATGACAAGCATCAGAAGTTACTCATGCTCCTTGGACTACACGGTTTTCCTTTTTACCCATGGCTGACTAGGCAAAGCAACACACAAAAAAGTGTTTTCGAAAGGATCTGATACAAGTTGTACTCCCATGACCTTACCTCTTTCCCAACACCCTCTTGGAAATGGGGAACACGCACCTTTGTTGACTGTTCCCATCCAACTGGGATTTCTGTAAGGACTCCTAAGCTCATTTACAGTCCCAGAACACCACTTTGACTCAAAGAATTAGTTCAGGCTTCCTGCCCTTCAGCAGCTGCCCAAGCGAGTGAGTAGGCAGGGCGCAACAGGCTATTCTGGCAACTTCATTCCCGGCCTCAGTCCAATCTGTGCCCTCTCAGGACTTCTAATAAAACAGTCCAGCAAGCAGACAGCAAGGCAGCATTCTCCTGCCTGAGCTAGCCCCTTCAGCAAGCAACTGGAAAGACAGCCCTCAAAACTGACAACACTTGCGTTTAAGACGAAAGACTGCCCAAATTGCTTAAGAGCTGCCACAAGGGCAAGTGAAGGCTGAGGAACACCCTGAGCAAAGGAAACACCAGAGCATGCCCTAAAGGACAAGAATCTGGACACTCCTGCACCTGGAAAACACAGACAGAAGGCTGCTAGAGAGAGAAGTGGAGCTGAGAAAGCTGGAACAGCAAACATGGGAAACTGGATTTTTCCCTCATGCACCGAAACTGAAAAAGCTCCATAGCTTAGCTTTCAGGGAGAGGAGAATAGCAGGACTACAAATGTTCACCTTGGATTACTGTTTTTGAAACCCAACAGTTACAGTGCTAAAGTAGAGGCATACACTAGGGAAGAAAATAAACACTATTAGGTTAAACAAGGAAGATGCTAGAAAACATTCCTGCTACATCAGCGGAGATCTTTACTATCTGAACGCTTGCTAGATCTATAGGATAAAATAACTCTTGTTCAATGATTTAAGGAAAACAACAGGAGAGCTATCCAAAACACTGACATTGGCAGAACATGTAAAAAAATTACAAAAACTGAAGAAGTTAGTGTTACACTCAAAGACCAGAAATCCAGATAGCTATATGCTTGCTCAGCTGATACAGGACTCATAGCTCAACTATCTGCAAAGCATTAGGTCACGAAGTGAAAAAAGCATGGCAAAATTATCTACTGGTTTTATGCAAGCCAGCCTGTTCAAATCAACTTACTAGTTTTGTTCGAATAAGATTTGGTCAAGATGCCAACTCTTCTACCACAATTGGATTACAAAATCAGTACTACGCAGCAATAACATCAGGTAATTTAATTAAGATTGTCCAGCTTTAACACCTTTAGTCAGAGGAAGTCTGAACAGTGGATTTTCTAACAGAGCTCTACCAAGATCAATTCATGCTCAATACTATTCCTTATCTTCAAAAGTACCAACGAAAACAGAAACCTTTTGTCTTGCAACTCAAGTACAACAGATTAATGAGCAAGAAAGGGACAAAAATAGAAAGCTTCACAAAAGCAAACACACACAAACTTTCTTAGAACAACTGATTTCACTTCAACTGGCAGCACATGTGTGAGCAACAGCTAACAGGATGTGGCACAGATCCAAATCCTCCCTTCTGCCCCCACTTCCACTCTCGAAACTGGCCACAAGGCAGCTAGTTCCTCCAGCCCATCCCTCACCATGTGGCACATGAAGAACCAGCAGCAGGGTACAGCCACTGCCCAACTCCTGAAGCTCATCATCTCAGTAGAAGTGGGGCCTGGACATCTGGACTAGCTCACCACAGCTAATCCAAAAGTTGCAATAAAATTGTCACGCTTTCTGCTGATTTTTACTTCAGTTGTAAGCCAAATTAAATTAATTTCTGTGCATATTTTTTAAAAAATGCTTGTTACTACACCACAGCTTTTAACTGCTCAGAAGAGACTAGATGTAATGATAAAAGCACACAGCTGGAAGCTCCTAAAGGGTCTGAAGCCTTGTCTAGAGGGTTTTAAAAACAAGAAAAAGAAATTCAGGGTTTATAAAAGATGATGAAACAGGGCATCAAAATTTTGCGAAATATCAGTCAGTAGCCTGGGATTATTTTACGTTACTTAACTCCCTCAAATGGCATTACCTACTTGACACAGGCTATAACCTTGGGGAAGGGCAATGTGGATGAACAAGCGCAGGTCTCCTGACAGCAGCTTCAGAGAGGCACTGCCTGCAGACCGTCTGGCCTTGCAACATCTTTACATTGGTGTGGAAAAGCAGGAACAAGGCCACTGGCCTCCTTGCAGATCAAAGGAAGCAACTGCCTTCACTCGGCTGCTCCCTAGACAGCATTCCTAGTTATTTTGCTAAGATAGTTTTAAAAAATAAGGTAAAGTCTTGAGCATTCCAAACACCTCCAAGCTGCACAGGAATAGAAGAGAATAGCTTTTTATTATTATTTATAGTCCTATTTAATAGTATGTAAGATAACGTTAGGAGGACATAAAGATGACATTTGCCCTTGCCATCACATCCTGCAATGGTTAGGCAGTTTCTTCACCAACCATGGTACACAGTCAGCACTGGTATTTCAGACAAACTGCATATTTGAAACATTATATGTGTTCAGTTGACAATTTAGTGTCTTCATAATTTCATAGCTACAAAAGAGGCAACAATCCCAGGCAGTGGGTTTGAGGGGAACAGAGGTGAGAGACACATTTGCTTGTTTCAGTGACTGAACAATTCATCCAAGAGCTATTTTAAGAGCTGTCCTGGTGCCCAACTCTGAAGTTAAGTTTCAAATCACTTCACACAACTATCTTTAAATTACAGTATTGATGAGAACCTATGGAGAGCTCCCAAACAGATAATCACTTGCTGAAACAGTTATATAGTTATATAAAGTTACATAATCTTAACATCATGTAACAACCAGTTTCAGCAATTTAATATTTTAGATACAAAACAAAATCCACAAAAAGCCTTCTCCCAGCTGAAGTCAAGAAAAGCTTTACCTGACAAGAATCAGAAATACCCAAAATAATGAAGTCTATCACAGCAGTTTTTTGGACTGCATGCCTCCCAAAGCTTATACCACTATCTGACAAGATCATTATGTTCACCTTCAAAAAAATTCTACACAAATGCACAATTTCACAAGGCAGTGCCATAAAGATTTTCAGAAGTCTAATACCAGTGTCAGGTAACACACGGTTAAGGGAACAATATTCGTAACTCTAAGAGCAAAATATTCATACTTAAATCATACAGGCTACTTCTCTGACTACATGAGCTGAAATCCTGTCATGGGGGAATTAGGGATTTAGCCACAACGACTTTGAACATTTAAACTAGTTAGGGCAGTACACCATCTTTCGGAAGACACCGGCAGAACTGTGCAACAGACAGTCTAGCTTTAAATAATACGTAGCAGCAATAATTCTGAGGTTGGCCAGTGGTCCTCATTGCTAACAAATACATCTGCACTTTCCTGCTCTGAGCTTCCTTCAGGCCCTAGTTAACCTTTGCTCATAAAGCATCATGTATTCCAAAAATGCTTAATGGAGTAGAATATTGTAACCAGCCATTTGTACATGTGAACCCAAACTCAGGACTATTGAAACTGCATTTATGAGGCAGTAGGCATGGTCTTAAAACCACACTGGCAGTTCTTCCAGCACAATGTATTTCTACTCAGTGTCTTACTGGAAAACAAAAATAAGATCCCAACCCCATTTTAGTCCATGTTATTTTAAGGACTAAATAGGCCAAATATGCACTCTATTTTAGTCCATATTAACACCAGGCTTCTATTAAGCACATATGTGACAAGCTTTCCTCCATTTAAAAAAAAAGATAGTGCTAGAATACTGATGAGGGCAATAATGACGGTATGTATATTAATTGCCAAAAATCCCAGTACAGAACAAGGCCATTTTTTGGTAGATGCTGCTATGACTGAAAAGCAGAGGCAGTCTAGGACTTGATGTTCACAGAGTGGGCAATACACAGCAGTTACCTTGCCTGTCCAGTGACCTAAGTTCCCAGTGCAAAGATTAAAGCAGTATGAGTGGGAGTGCTGCATCTCTTATAAAGAGTAAGAGATTTGCTAGATGCATGCTTGGTCCTACATGATTACCATTCACTTCAAGATACATTTTGAGTAATATTTTGAGAATTTCCCTTAGGCGACCACCACAAAAGTTATACTGAAGATCTACATCGCTCTCGGGATATTAGTAATTCTACTACACTTTGGTACAACAGCTACAGGAACAAATTTAACTTCCTTGAGCAAAGCGCTCTCCTAGTATATTGACAAACAGGAATGACTCATTCTTGGCAAACATACTTCCTAACTTCTTTTGCCAGAATAATCCCTCTGATGTGCAGATGTCCTTGTTGAAGATTCATGTGTCTCCTGAGTGCTGGATAAACCACGAGTCAAATAAGTCTGTCACAAGGTCTATTTTATTTGCACCCTCAAGTACCTAGATCATTTCTATTTCTTAACTTCACATACTTCCACCATACAAAAAAACCCATCAAATAAAGTAAACTATCTGCTGCCTTTTCTCCCTGCAAAACCAGCACACTGGATTTCTCCACTGTCCTTACTTGACTTCTCTAAAATAACCTGTCCACAACTCCAGTAAAACTACTAATGGTAGGTAATAAACCACAGAGGAAAAAACATTTTCTTCCAGATACTCTATAACCTGCCAGACTCCCACAAATAGCCCATTCTATCCCCTTCCTCTGTTGCAGACTTGTTTGTTTACTCCTTGCAGATTCAAAAGCCACAAAAAAAAACATTAAAATGGACATTTATTTGTTGGCAATTGCCACTGCTAGGTATGACTACATTGCATAACACTTAAAGAGGTCATAGGGCAGCCTTTATGTAGATGCTGGTTTTGTTTGACTTTAACTACTCTAGAATGCATTATAAACTAGTGATTTACAATGGCATTTCAGATAAGCTTGGGAGCATCTCTGCATCCAAAATCAGTAAAGTTCTAACGTTGCTGATCCTAGTCCTAACAACTTAAATGTTCTATTCCCATATACAGTTGGTGCAAATTGACATTTCCCTGACATCCACAGGTAGCTCAGGATGCACCAGTAGCTCTGCTGCTACAACTGCTCATCGTCTGACTGCTTTTGTCTAATTCTAGAGAGAACTGGTAAAAATGGTATTGACACTGCATAACTGTTGCCCAGCAAAGACACCGGTACCCACTCAACCAAGAAGCTGAACACAACCCCTGATTTACCTTCATCCTGATCATTTCCTGTGTTTTTACTTTTTTTTTTTTTTTAAAAAAAGCCAAGAATATAAAGGTGCTATGTAAGAAAGCCCCAGGCAAACTTCTCTTTTTTAGTCAAATAAACACCATTCCCTAAGGTGAACGCTAACTTTCAAAGACCTTTTCTCCAGAGTTTTAAAAACACACCAGTTAGTTCCCTATCAGTTTACTCCATATGTACATCTGAAGTTTTTATTGAAGTTTATCTAATAAATATGATACCTACTTCAATTACTAAAAATAATTTTAATAAGAAAACTCCACAAAACCATCAAGATCATGTTTCTTTTTTAAAATTAAATCACCACAGCAATTTCCCTAAAGATTTAGTTGTACAATAGATTTATTTTATTAATATTTACTAAAACTATTAACTCTGTCTATTGAACTGTAGAGTTTGTCTGTCAAGCTCTGTATAGAACTATAAATCCCTTGAGAACTTAATAGTATTAAACCTAATATAGACAGAGCAATTAAGTTTTAATAACTTGAAAAAGAAAGCAGAAGTTCTCAAAGAAATCAGCTAGTTAATTTTTGAACTCATTCCCCCTTACGTTACTTACAGAGAAGTTGGGAAATATTAATTCCATAATGAAGACAAATATTACCGTACCAACCTAGATCTTAAAAAGACCCTTAACTGTTAATTGGTTTTATTCATCCACATTTTCCCAGACTTCTACAGACTACTAAACGCCACGTCCAAAAGCACATGCTTTGTTGACCTTTTTCCCCACTGCAAACACAGAGTTCTTGAAGCCAAACAACTTTGGTCACCATTAGCCACATAAACGGACCCCAGTTGTATTGTAGAACTTGGTACCTCACCTTTTTACTAATAACCGTATCTTATTATTTCAGTGAATTCTATACTTTAGCTACAAGAACTTGAATTACTAACAGACACTGAATTCCTCCACCTTTCAAAACAGAGGAAAGCTTCCTTGTGATGTGTTGGTTTTGCTGGACACAAGAAAAGGGCAAAGATTATGTCCAGCTTTGCACTAAGTACTCACCATCACTTCTCAGTCTTCTGGTGCAATTTGGATATTGTCAGTCTATTACCAATATGATCCTGGGCTAAAAAACATTTCAACCTTTAGTTGTCTCAGTCACTTTCTCTTTTCTGATCAGAGTTGAATACTGAATACAGGCTGTACATATTAGCCTAAAGAGGAAGCAGGTGCTTAAATCCAGAAGGTATCTACGAGCATTAAATTCTACCCTACAGTCACTGTTACATCAGCCAGAGGCCCCAAAATAGAATATTCCACAGCTGAACAGTTCTTACCTCAAAAGGTAAGATCCTTGCTCCCGAGGATTTATCTAAGGGATGTCAATGCCCTATGGCCATACTCCAAACAAAGGAGACATGCAGGTAGACTGAACAAACACCCAGGTTACCTTTCTAGGATAAGGAAGTTCATTATTTTTAATGTTTCCGATAAGTAATAGAAAATAAAACCACTTTGTATTCAACAGTTCTCTTTACCTTACCAAAAAGGAGCACCAAAGGATCCAGAGACACGTGCATTGAATGAACACATTAGCAAAATGAACTAGATAACCAGGCTTTCACATTTGATTTCTAAGGGCTTTGTTACATGAATTGTCATACTGGATCACTTAAAGTATTTTCCCATAAAGCTTTTCAAAGTGTCAGTAATCCCTTCGTACCAGATCAGCAACTGGTTCCACACTGAAGAGAAGATTAAACACTGAAGTTAAAGCATAAACAGCTCTAATTAAAAAAAAAATAATCAATTAATTAGATGAAAGCTATAGCTTGCAAACTTCAATTTAAGGTGAGATAAACTGGCAAAGGTGCTTGTTATGAAGCACTGCATCACAAGGAAGGCAGTTTTCCTGATAAAGACTTGAGGTCCACAGCGCCTAGAAAATAATTCTGGTTTAGTTGCTTCAGAACCTCTTCAGATAAAACTAGGCAGACACCCAGCCAGCCATTCCATGCACTCAACCCCTTCTCAGCTGTAATATTATCACTTGAATATAAAACTCAGCCTCTAAGTGCACACAGTGATCCTAAATACTGGTCTACTCACTAGGGAGTATTTATTTAAACCTAGTTTATTAGATAGAGAACTGCAGCCCCCTAATTACAATAAAAAGTTTGAGTCTCGGAGACATTGCCAAAAATTGGGAGCAAATCAGGAGATGAAAAGTAATGAATGTCAGGCTTACAGGGCAAGCAAAACTTTTCTGTCAAAAGCCATTTTGACAGAACTGCTTCCCAAAATACATTTTCAAGAAAGGCAAGAGACCTGCATTGAAATAATGCCCAGTAGAATGGGAATGTGTAGGGTGAAATAACTGCATACACTGGAAGCACCCTGCATTCATCTCAGCCAGCAGAAGCTATCAATGGTTAACAGTTACAGTGACCAAAAATGTTAGTCCTTTAAGAGGCTGTCACATGTTTGTGGCACACACATGTTATGTTTTAAACAAAATTTGCACCAGTATCTACTATCAGCACTGGTCTGGAAAATGAGACCAAGATTTGAGCATTATTTTTAATAAGATATAAATAATACAGGGCTGTGTCTGAAGAATTCCCCACCATTTCACCAGCATTATCCTGGAGTAAACAGCAGAAGGATGTGACCCAGTTTCTCTCAAGTCCTGAAGTGAAGAGTTGCTACCCATAATAAGTAAGGGCTATTAGAACTAAGCTTACAATTGACAATTTTGTTGTCAACTATTAGGATACAGTTAACAAGTGGTCATGAAAGACTATGCAGCACAGGTTTTCTGTGGGTCACCATACTTCCAGGATATATGCCACCATAAAGACAGACTACTTATTATACATCTCTTTTTTTCTTCAGACTTCTCAGTGGCTCTATGTCACAGCACATACCCAACCATTCCATAAGTACTAGTGCAGCCACAGCTTACAGAAGTCCTGCTTGCAAAGATCTCATTCATCTAATCAAGTCACCTATTTTATGGACCCTATTGTGATTGTATTTAGGTCAACAGCAAAACATCTACCCACAAAATTCCCTAAGTAACTCTACAAGCTGTTACATTTCTTTTTTTAATTAATTTGCAGCAAACAAAAAGAACAAAGTTATTTATGAAATGTCTGTTTATAAACAAATAGGAGTCTCTTGGGTTTTTTTTAGGAGAGCCTACTCAAAATTATAAATAGATTTCTCCCAGTGACACAGCTTGTTCGTGACAGGCTAGTAATACATTCCTTGACAATGGATAATGCAGGTGGTCTACTCTGCCATAGAAAGACATCATCACAACATGACTATACACCATAGTCTTTTTACTTTCAAGGTGGACTGGGTTTAAAATGTTAATGTTTAACCCTGCTCCCATAAGACTACCAGGGTCAAATAAACAGAATATCTCACATTGCTTATTTGAGCAAATAGCAAGGATGCACGGGAGTTGCCTTGACATACAGAAACACTCTGATTTTGCAAGAATATACTCCTCTTCTGTCAAATCAAAGGCAAACTACAAAGTCTAAACTCAGCAACAGCTCCTGTATATGCACAAATTTTATATTTCGAGAGGGGATGGGAAGGGAAAGGAATTGAAAAATTTGAAACACTACCAATTCAAAAAACAAATTGATTCTTTTCTCCACAGCTAGTTTTGCCACACAATTAATATGTCACAAAATGTTTATAATGCTGCATTTAGAAAAACACCAGCAAAAACACTCATAATATAGAAGGAAAAAATTGAAGTACTCCCAGGATAAGGACATCTCACAGCAGAACAAGAGATACAGAGCTGAATAGGAGGCTTTGCCACAGCTTGAGAAACATGCTTCATTGACTCAGCTGAACTTATTTTGTAACACACATTTTACTTAAGTGAGGCATGCCATGAAATACAGCCAGCCTACCAAGAAACATGCTCATAGAACTTGTTACCATTGCTCAACTCAGAAAATCACTATCTACGTTTATCATTGTGCAGTAGGAGGGAGAACACAGTAGTATAAGTGAATAGTTAAGTTTTCTGTGGATTTTGATTCTCTTCCTAAATTAGCCTATTTCTAGGTAGAAGGAAAGAGGACTACCTGAGAGGAACACAAGACTCAAGTTTGCAAGAACTAAAGAGATAACACCAATTCTAAGCTTATGAGGCATTTTCTCTAGAAGTCTTCCCACCACCACAGCCTTGCTGTCCATTAGGGCTGTCAAGAGCCTCACAAGTGCACTCTTACCTTGCCTGGTTAGCTTGAAAGACCAGAGTGTATGACAAGCACACATACCACCGCAAGCCAGCACAATGGAGGCCTCAAGAGCACATCTGAATCACCTCAACTCTGATTAACACTCATATTCCCAAAACTCAGAAAAAAGCATTAAGTTCTGACATTTCCGAACTGCTTAGAACACTGGTTATGATAATTTTAGAATTTGGGAATTATGTGAAAATGCAAGATAGCCAAATGAGTTTAGTCTTGAAACTATGGGGGGAAACCACACTCACTACCTAGCTTCAAGTCAGCTTATCTTCTCTACCAAATCACTTTCAAAACATGAAACAGAGCAAAAACTGACCCTCTAGCATCACTGCCTCAGTTAAATGACTGGAGTTACATATACCAAAACACACCTTAAAACACTTCTCAGTAAAAAATAAGCACACATCATTGTGGCAAAGGCATGTAAAAACCTTAGAAGATTCTAAAAGATTTCTCTGATGAGTTTTACTCTATGCAGAAGGCACACATACATAGGCAGGTATTAGCTTGATACAGGTGGAGAATTGCTTAATTCTAGTTTCTGACAGACCAATCAGCCCATAAAAATTCAGTGGGAGTTCTACCTTCAAGCAAACATAAAACATATTTTTCTTAATTCTCATGTGAAGGAAATTTATTCCTTTATGTGACTGATGAGTAGGCTTGGAGTAATCAAGATTCAGCTACAAGAATGACTCTCTAATTCTTAAAGAGGAAATAATATTCAGAAAAGGGTTTAACAAAGTAGTAAGTCAGTATTATGGGAACCACAAAAATAAGACCACAGATACCTGTATCAATCTTCATCTTCTGAAGGTGTGATCAAGACATACCCTAATTCTTACCCTGAAGCAATAATTCTCCACCATTTTCATTAACTTAAAAAGCACAAGTGAATAAATCCTGTTGCTTTAGGCTGGCCCTGCACCAAGAAAGGAAGACTGCTTATGCTTAAAAAACCCACGCTAACTTGCATGAACAAGGACTCCCCTCTCCCCTACAGTGAAAGCAGAGGATTAGATATGAAAATAAGTAGCTTGAGAGAAGAAAAGAGTATTTAGTTCTTACCCCTCAACACAAAAGACAAATCTGAATTGTTTCTACAGATGTGTAATATTAGCCACGTCAATCAAGAGGATCAGTATCCATAACTCATTTACCTACAGGTCAGACATCCACTTAGTCTTATTCCCCTAAAAAAAAAAACACCACACCATCATGCTTTAACATAAGCAAAAAACACATGTCATGGCCAGCTTCTCGTTTAACAAAAACCTGCTTTCACTTCATTATGCATCCTTATGTTTCCATGGTCTGTCGTGCTTATTAGAAAGCAGTGTATCAGTATGCTGCAGAGAATCCCATCTTCAAACAAATACTTCCTTCACCATCCAGCTGAAGCCATTATATTGTTACTTACACAACAGAAAACAGATCTGGATAACACTCAGATCATGTGTTGAGATATTAGCCACCACACATGTGAAGATAGTGAGTAGTTTCAAGAGAAACAGTGTTTGTTCCCAATCATTTTCCTCTAACATATGAGAACTCTTACAAACAAGGCAGCAAATTTTAGATAGAATTCATGGAACATACACTCTTCCTTTCCATTTTTATGCCATGTGACCTATTCTGTCCTATAGCATGGACAAGGCATTAGCAGGATGAGCCCCCAGCTGCTAAAATACCTGCAGCCAAAAGCTGCAAAATGTTTTCTGGGTCTTGTCAAATGTGATCACTATTCAAACTTAAGAAATGAAGGGAAAAGTAACTTAGAAGAGAGGGTGGGTTTTTTTAATAGCCCTCCCCCAGCCCCACCAATTTCCAGCTATATAAAGTTATTTAGAAACCTCGTCTTTGGACTCCTACAGGTCCTTGCATTCCTTCAGGTCCAAGTGCCCCCACTTCATCCAAACCAACTATCACAGTGCCAGAAAACACTAACAGAAAAAACCAGCACCACAGATAAGGGAAAACAGTCATTAATGAATGCTGAAAAGGGAAAGCAGGACGAAACAAAAATACCAGCCCAGCTCATTCACCACTCACAGTTCAAACATATTAGTATTACTTCCTGAAAAAATGGTAATCTAATACTTAAATTACACAGTCCTGTGTGTACTTAAACCTACAGGTCCAGGTAACACCTATATTCTTTCATTTGTAATTCTATGCAGTAGGGTCAAATCAAAGCAGCTTTTCACATGAAGAGCTGTATATGTTCCACATACGCACAACTAACTTTCTATGCAGATTATCAAATACCTGAACTTATGAAAGATTATTTGTTCCTCAAAAACAAACAAGAAAAAACACTAAATACCTTCTACCTAATATTTTTGAAGATTTATCTGATGACTAGACACTATTCCTTGTGTAACTACTTATTAGCTTCATGTCTGTTTCTAGATTAAGAAAAACAGAAATCTGAGCAATATGAAGAATTTAGTTCAATACAGAAATGTATTCTTCCCCTAGGTTTCCTAATTAGCTTCCTTCACAAATTCCCAGTACTATACAGAAAAGCTGATTACAATTCCAGGCTGACTGGTAATTGAAGTAACTTATTAGCCACAAGACACCAGAGGAGCATCCCAGATGCCTCTCTGAAGGAGAGCTGATGGTTGGCTAAAACTGAGCTTGTCCATATTGATCAGTTTTTCAGAATACTAACTTAGTCTGAAAGCATTTGGGCAGATGATAGCAGAGGAGAAAAAATCCTAGTCTCCTCTCTTGTGCAATATACAAAATGTAATCTTCAAAGTATCTACAAGGCATTAGCATTACAGGACTTGTTCTCATCTTCCCAGCAGTTCTATACACCTTACTACCTTTTAGTAAGACTGAAGTACACAATACCAATGCTTTGGAACTCCCAGTAGCAGGTAACTTTGGTTTTAGTCTGAAAAGCTGACAATATCTTTACCCCCATTCCTTGGGAGTAAGCAGCATGACACCACTGACAAAGCGTAGACGTCCTTCCTTCCAACAGCAGGAGCATCAGGATCCAAAATGCAACACCTTCAAAGTTTCTCAGAGCTTCACAGACACTGTCTCCTGTAGTTGTGCTCAAGAATTTGAAGTACAGATTTATACAAAATTACTCACATATTGTATATGCTAAAGAAATTCCTGTAGTGAAGCTAATACCTTTCCCATGTAAACCATAATGCTATACAAACCTTTCTGCCGTAAGTATAAAACAGAACACATTATTGGAATCATATTCTTTGCTGCAAGACAGACATGCTGATTGACAATTAATTTTTAATGGCCTACTCCTCAAGTTTTTCCTCCTTTCCACACAGTCTGAGTTTTCCCAATGGCTACCAGAAAAAGTTTTAGGCAGCAACCCAGCAAGACCTGCTTATCTCTAGCATATGGGTAAATCCAGTGGCCAGATCAGACCTCCACTTCTTAAGAGATCCAGAGCA
This sequence comes from Morus bassanus, assembly GCA_031468815.1. Lineage (NCBI taxonomy): Eukaryota > Metazoa > Chordata > Aves > Suliformes > Sulidae > Morus > Morus bassanus. The sequence goes on from CM062568.1 coordinate 22,528,940, forward strand.
GATTAGATGCACAAGTCCCAGACAGTCTTAGATCTGTAGACCTGTCAGTATTTAAATACAGTAAATAATGGTGCCTGTTAAAGATCTCCTTAACAGATTTTTCTTTTTTAAACTCTGCTAAAAAGCATGGGAAGAAAATGTGCCCGTAAGAATGAAGGTCGTGAAAGTCAGTGAATAAATCCAATAATATTCCCATGCTTAAGAGTTTTTCCTCATAGGTTGTAGAACCTTCATAGTAATGCTAAACCTATAAAACAGCAAAAATAAGATAACAACAAAATAACCAAATTTTCCGGGTCCTCTCTTTTCACCACTAGAATAGAACACGTAACTGCATGTAAAGCTTCCCTGCAGATACTAAGACCCAGTTTGGGAAGTCAAGATACTGACTACAGCCAAATTAGACTGTGAAGTTTTGTTTTTTAAGACTACTACAAATACCATCCTCACACAAACAGGTTTATCCATGCTTATGTTCAATAGCTCACCCAAACAGTGAAGCATGCGAAAGATGCAGCTGAGCAGGCAGAGAAGTGAGGGAGACCAGCTCCTGCTTCTGTGCTTGCACTTCTAGTCAGATTATCATCAATAGACACTGGCACTGAGGGTTCTTATACTTGAGTATCAGTTTGGTGTTACTTACACATCTATGTGTAGCACAGAACAATGACTGTCAGTCCAGGCACACAAGTTCTGCAATACACATTCACTGAGTAGTTCTATTTATAGCAACAGAATTACTTTACAGCAAAATACCATCTACAAGTTCAGAATTGGGTCCCTCCAATTTTGCCCTTCCACTGTTTAACACAGCCCAATGTGATAACCAACAGTTCCCAGCTCTCCTTTCTACAGCACTGAAGGCAGGGAAACACACCCAACATTCCTCAGACGTAGTATCCACTACTCATCTCAGGCTTTCCAGGGCCTCTCTGGGTCATCCAATTTCCCTTCTTCAGCTTTCCCTCTCACTGCTCTACAACTATACTTCTATGAGATGCCAGTGAAAGAAATTTGTCCAGGTTAAAAGCTGCACAATAAGACTCTATGGTGTTTCCAATTTAATTAAACAGAAACTGAATCCAAGAATTATATTCAAAGTAAATCTTGTGCTCAAAATATTTCCACTTGAAAAAGCTTTATTAGGAAAAGGAAAGAAAAAAAACCTAAGTGAGCATATATGTGTGCATGTGGTTAAGTCTATAAGGGATAAACATTTGCAGATTACTATGCTAAGTTGCTAGAATTCAGCCAAATCAAGCTAGGGATTAGTCTTTCTATTCCCAGTAGTTCTCGGAAGAGAACATAAATGATTGATTTTTCCCTCCAGTGCATGATTCAGAAAAAAATTTAGCTCTCAAAAACAAGCCGAGACAGTTGTTCGATCACATCTCACCTGCTGCTGCATGCCAAGGAGCAGAAGTGGGAGGAAGAGAGTCACACAGGGACTGCACAAAAGGGAAAGTGTATCAATATTTAAAGGCTCTAAGCTCAACTTGCATCTTGTAAAAATTAATTTTTAGCATTAATGGATTTCAGAGATGGAATATATTAAATATAATGCTACAGAATTTCAGTGCGAGAATCTTCTGTTGATAGATTTTTAGGCTAAGTTGAACACAAGTCATAATTTCTGTTACAAGTGCAACATACAAAGTAAGTATTACTATGGAGATCCGATACTGAAAAATTGGCAGTAAGCAGATAAAGACACTTACCTTAGAATTATAAGAACCCTGGCAGTTATTAACAAAACATCTAAGAGTTTTATGTTTAGACTTATGCAAAATTCAGTTCTACATTAAAAATGGTGATAGGAGTACTTGGGAAAAAGAACCAGAATTACTTTGGTTTGAAAACAAGACTGATGTAATAGAAAGCATTTTTGATGTACCAGCTACACAAGTTCGTGCTCCTGTTTTGGAAAAAAACACGTTATACTGAGCTAAAACATCACAATCACCTTCAATATTAGCTATGTCTTCATGATGTACCATGTAATCACCCATCACTTCCTTCACTTAAAAGAACAGCAGCTACATATCAATGAGTTTTTTTGCTTGTCTGACATGCCATCATAGTTCTCCATTTCTCCATCTGGGTTGGTTTTTTTTTTTTTAATGTTCTGAAAACTTCCATTAGTTTTTCTGTTTCCTGAAAAACTTCTAAGAGTGTTGTCTTAGTTTACAGCTGGATTCTATAATCAAAGTCTTCCACACATGAAATTATTGAAACACCTACTAGATGAGGGAGCAGCAGAGGAAAATTAGAACACGAAAGACATTTTCCACAAAGCGCCTTTTTTTTTCCAATGTACAAGTGTCTAACTAGAACTTGAATAAACTATGAAAAGATACTATGTTACCTGCTGTTTTTGCTAAAACCTATCCACTTATTGGTGGCTTGTTAACGACTCTGCATTATTCAACATAAATCAACCATGATTATGTTTTACAAGCTATTTCAAATATGAAATCTGCACATAACACTGAAATGCTCCAAGACTATTGATGCATGGTATGTCTGAAGTAAATTCACAACTTTGCACAGGGGATGTTGTTTAACAACTATCCCTTTGCAAACTTAAATAGCTCCAACAGCAGCCATGACCCCTTCCTTAGAACCTCTGCCAGAGACATGCACAGATGAGATGAAGTTTGTGATCTCCAAATCTGACTTATTTATAAGTACAGGACCAGAAAAAGATGTTCTCAGCTCTTTATAATTGCAAAATTCAGGTGATGTTATTTCAAAGAAGCTACACAAACGAAAAGCATGAAAAATAAAGACACCAATCTTACATTTTTTTACAGTATTAGCTCACATTTTTAAGTCATGAAAGGGAAACCAGAAGGAATCAGCTAAAATTAGGTATGGAAGATATATTGCTATGCACAGGTGGAACACCTCTATTGTTTCTTCCCACTCCCCAGTCTCCCACCACTACCTTATCATGTGCACCAAGCACCACATAACAGTAATTCACCAAGATAAGTGTTCAGCATTGAGTTCTGCAAAGTATCTTCATCTGTCTGCAAGAGTGAATCCTTAAGTGTACTGTGATACTACTGATCACCACAGCTGAGGCCAAAATCAAGGTGTAAGGCATTCAATTCAACATAAGCCATCAGCAACACTACAATTCCAACTTAAAAAATCAGGAGCAGCTGCTGTGCTCTCTGTATTCCACAGAACTCCTCATTCAGCTACATAACTGGAGGTAGCAGGTGGTACAAGATGATGATAGAGTTTCCTTTTTTATCTAGGGATTTTAAAGTCTGCCTGCCTTTTCTATGCTGGCAGGGGTCAGGCTAGAAGAGGGGAGGGAGGGAACCCACGTTTGATCAGGGTTTCTCATTCTAGTGTGTCCTTAGACTGAGCTGCGTGGGAAGATGCGTATGAAACAGCTCACATTACTGAGGGTGTCATCCTTGACCTCTCATGTTTATAAGCATGACTAACTGTATTTGAGGAACAGATACACATTAATGGCCAGAATTCCATAGAGTCAGAAAGTCTCCCATCCTCACACACTCTTTAAAGACAAATACAGAGTCCTCAAGGGTCTTAAAATAGGCTCCACACACCCCCCCCCCCCATCTATTCAACCAAAGCCCTCTCTGCCACTGAGACAGTTGGAGACTCCACTAATATTTTCATATGTTTTACATGTGACCAATGACCCCCTTTACTATCATGGGGTCTACCTGTCAACATATCTTTGATTGGTGTTCATAGTGGAGACTGTTGATTAGATAAATCTGCCAGCACTTCAAAACAGTAACAGAAGAGATAGTCAATAAAAAGCTTCTCCTCACCTTAATCTGCATCATGAAGACTAATGCAACTTCAAATCTTCCTAAACTGTTCAATCCATTCAGCTTCTCAGTTTATTACCCTGTCTTTTTTTAATCTGTACCCATTTTCTCATTTCTTGAACAGCTGTTTAACAAGTCTAGTTTCTCTAGAAGTTAAGAGTTCACTCCCTGGAGTTAATACCCAGATATTAACTTTTATTTTTTAGGTGTCACTGCAAAAGTACATACTTCTGTATCCAGTTTTCCAGACTTACCGTTTCCACTTGTCTAGTAGTTAATAGAAGACCTCAAAAAGGAGCACCACATTTACTTATAAGAACACTTAAAAATTTATTGAAATAATTGCATGCCCTACTACTCCTCACTAGATGCTAGTCTCCATCTCCTAAACAGCAGAGACAGCTGTTCATTCCTGTCCTGCCTCCGCTGCCTCAGAAGACTTCAATCTGAAACTGGCCAATGGAGTCAGGATTCAGCACGTGGAATTGGGTGGGTAGATCTGTCACCTTTTCCCTTTCATACCCTTCCCTTTGATGGGGAAAGGAATATTTAGCCTCTCCTAACTTAATTAATTTCTTTCCCCAGAGGTCCTCTCTGTCACTCCAAGTGAAATTTTGGCACTCTACAGTATTTGCAAAGCTGGCATGTGGGAAAGTGAGAAGAGATCCTTTGGTCAATGACATTTTCTCCCAGTTCAGTTCCCACATAACTTTTCCTTCATACTTCTTGGCAAAAGTTTGGGAAAAAGTTGAATATATAAAAACCTCAAAGTGCATACGCTACCAAGTTAAGAAAGGAATTAAAATAAGCCTTCAAGTATTTTAAAATAGGCGATTCCCTTATACTTTCTTGGAATACACTAGTTGCCACCTTTCAGCATTTTCTGTACCCTGTATTGTTTTGCTCTTATTTCTTTTTCCTGATAGGTTTCCTCTCTAGTAGCTGTTTTTGCTTCTGTAGATCTGTGCTAAGATAGTAATAAGATGAAGGACAGGTTTCACTTTCTTGTTACTATTACTTTGGCATTTAGTGTATATACTGAGGCAGGGCTCGTCAAATGAGGCTGTGAAGTAGGCAGCTGGCCCTCCAAAAGCAACTCAAAAGGTGGGGTATGGAGACTGTCAGCATGCCTTCTCCCTAACCCACATACCCAGCCCACCAACTCTAAGCAGATGAAGCTGAAGAGATATCATCACACAATGAGCTGTTGCTAAAGCAGTGCTTTAAACATCACATAGGATCTACTGAATCAAAACCAGCTGTCAGAGGCCTCCATTTTCTCATGTTTCAACAGAAGAATCAAAGACTCATCTAAAAAGCAGAAGGATCTATAGGACTTCAACTTATGTCAAGTGCATAGATCAAATTAGCTAGAACTCCTACTTTCCTAAAGCAATGAAAAACATACCAAGTTTTAAAAATAAAACACAGAAGCCTTTTTGGAGTCTAAAAATCCTACAGAAATATATATAAGTATTCCTTTGTACAGCTACGATATGCATTTCATGAAGCCTACGTCAGTTTTGTAAACAAGATAGAACTGCAATCACACCGATTAACCAGAGCTGGTTCTACACATAGGCCAAGGCCAAGCTGTTCTTGCTGCTGAAGATGGGAAGGGAGGGGATAAAAAAAAGTTGAGATACCTAGCCACATTTTTCTCTTCTTAGTGCTTAAATCCAGCCTTCATCCCAAAAAAAGGCAAGTTCATTTTTGCCTCTTACGCGAAGTCCTTGGATCGTTCTACCTACACTACTGTTTGACATTTAAAGAAAAATCCCATAGGTGAAGCACCCACTGTTAGGGCATACGTAGTAAGCCATTTCATTATTCATCCTGCCCTTGGTCCTTTCAGCCAGCTAAGTGAAGTCACAATTTAAAAGCAAGCGCTGAAGCTGTCAGGTACTACTCAGTACCTTTGGTATTATATTCACTACAAATAGAAGTATCAAAAAAACCCCACCCTATCTGTCACTATATCACTGCATTCAAAACCAGAAGCAGTAAAAAAGTCAAGTTAACATGGCTTGAAGAGTAACTCGTCCAGCTTCCAGGTGTTTCTAAATACCAAGCAATATTAGCTCTATTTTCTTCCTCTGATCTAGCAAGAAACTCCTCTGTCCTGTCTTCAGTTTGCACCCCTTGTTTTAGCCATAGAGAATCTTTATCTAAGTCTTACTATTTCCGAACAGGCATCACAAGAGGCACATTGCTTGTCTGCAAGTTTAGAGGAATTACTTTTGATTCAGAATGAAATAAGAATCTTGTTTTCAGGGTCAAAAAAACCCCCCAACCTCAGCTGTGCTTTTCTCAGAGCTTCAGAATGTGTAAGAAATTTTAAAAGGGAAACAAAGCATAACCACTTTCCTTCTTCTGGTTGAGTTCACAATACATTAAGAAAAAAGAAACAAAGTTGTCTTATTCCTATAATCCTAACCAAGTAATCTTCCTGCCTCAGGAAACAAAGACCACCACCAGCTGCTCATTTTCAATTGAGGTTCTGCATCTTTCTTCAGTTTCAGAGGTCCAGTCAGCCAAGTGCGGCAGAAAGCTCATCCGAAGCACAGTATTTTGAACCCACAAAAAGAAAACCTGTCCCTTTACAGAGGGACCATACAGAAGTGGAAAATTGGAAGATGATGGTCTGAGCAGGTAAGAGTCTTAAGCAAGGCATTTAGATGTTTGCTTGAAACAATTTACATATTCCAATCTACACACACTTAATGCAGTTACTGCATAAAAGTTTAAAACCTGAAGTTTACTTATCCCACTAGAATTATTTAGACAAGTCTCTAACTACGCAGAAACATTGAAAACTTAACTTCTGCAAGAGAACTAACATGGTCTTCATTGCTAGAACTCAGCAATAAGACAGCTCCCATCAGGGTGCGTTATGCTGCACATAAACTAACAATCCAGGCTCTGGAGGCAGATCATCTCCCCTGGGATTCAGTGGGTTCTCCTAAGTTCCTGTGAGATAGAACACTAGGGTCTGAGATGCCACAGCTGCATACAAAGAACGTGAGTCTGAGCTGAAAACACTCACAAGACTGCTGTTAACTAAACCACATAGACACAACTGGAAAGTAACGCTTACCAGGTGGTTGCTTTGCCACAATAGTATTCCCCTCTTCCACCAGAATTCCAGATACCCAGTAACTCCTTGGATATTCAAAGGTACAGGCTTTGCATCTCCCATCCAGTCAAGCAGGATGAATTGCCAACTCTAAACACAAGTATCATATGCTCCCTATTATAGATTTTTTTCATCTGTCCTACAAATACCTTTAACAGCAATCAGATATTCAAGTGATATCAAATGCTGGTACTGATGCTGAAACAGGCAAACTGGAGAAAAGATCTGGGAAGATTCATGTACAACTGTACGATTTTTCTGGTTAGTTTTTGCACATACCTGAAGAGCACGACAAGCAGTAGCAGGAAATTCTTGATCCAATTTTCAGGCCTCAAAAGCTATACATAGGCAAGCTCATAATGCAGTTTGCTCAGGCATAGGTTTGGTTACAGTTGTTCCATGCAATGCTGAAGGTAGCTTATTAAGCTGAAATGAGTCTTTTAGCCTAGTATTTTTTTTCTTCTTTCTTCAAACATGTTACTCCTATATCTATACCTTAAAACCTAACTATATTCCTGACGGGGTACTGCAGGTTTTACCAGTTTGCAGCAGAACCAAAACCATGGACCTAATGAGTTTCTTGTTTTGAGACTTGAGTTTGATCTGCACAGCTTGTGACTGGAGACCTCAGGAGTACATTTTGCACATCCCACCCCAGTTTTAGCATGAATTGTTTATCTTGCTACCCTAAAGGCAAGTGAGAAAAATAAAATGAGAAAGCTCAACAACTTTCTCTTTTGTTACCAACATCTTCTGTCAAGAATTACACCAGAAATTGCTTACTTACATCTAGCGAATCCTCATTAACCAGGATGAGAGACATACTCTGTGAAATAAGTCTGCAAGAGTACCCTGCAAGAGAAAAAACCAAAAGCAGATGTGAACACACAGTTGCGGCTACGCCATGTGACTGGAAGCATACACATTGAATCCGTTGGTGCTACCCAGTCCCCTTTGCCCACGCTTAGGTTACATGAGCATTTTTTACTCCCGCGAGTTTAGTGTGGAAGGTTTTGGAGCTTCATCAAAAACTACAGACCAGTGACACACAGAGCCCCTACCAACTCCTATAGGTATCAAGTAATTCTACTAGATTATTCTTAGTTTAGGACCGGGGCATGAAAGAACAAGAGCAAGTTGCCATAGCCTGAAGCAGCACTCGGAAGGCAGTTCTGTACATGTGCCAGGACACCAAAATTCAAAGCAAAAATTCTCAAGACAGAAAAAAGCCTCTTATTTTTGTAATACTAAAAGCCAGTGACTGCAGTACCACTCAAAGCCACTGAAGTGGCAGCTCCTTTGCCACATGACTGCCACTGACATGAGACAAAGTCATATCCAGGATACATATACTTGGCATTTATAGAATAAAGAGTTGAATTCCAGTTCACATTAATGGGACCCCACTGCATTATCCTAAAAGCTCATGCAAGTTCTCTCAGGATTGGCACGGTCATGTAGCTTCATACAACAGCAGAGAATTCATTTATTTGAAGCATGTGCCTTTTATTGCTTATCTAAATTAGATGGGAAAAGGAATACAAAAGAATTATTTTGTATTTCTACTGTGCTTTTGTACAGAAATGACTCACAGCAAGTTTAAGAAGTTGCTGTCATAAAATGAGGTCTCAGGAAGTCTTTTACTTTTCTAAAATGGAGACTGGAGGCTATTGCAGTATAAGAGTGACGCCCCAGTGATGAGCCACTGCAAGGCTAACAGGTTCAAAAGCAGAACAGCATAGTCAATGTAAAAACATTAAGAGTGTCTCTCCATATCTCACAACAGCAAGAGAATAACTGAAGCATGAATTTATTTTCTGTGGAATTCTCAGTTCCTTAGGAAAACCATACTGACTAATCAATTGCAATGCAAGTAACTTCCTCAGGCTACAGAATTTTTATAATTGAGCAAGTTTTGTAGGTATAATTCAAGGTTAACATGCCTGCATGAACAACTTCTGTCAAGAAAGCAAATCGCTCATCTTCCTTTCTGGAAGGCATGCTTATATCACACAGCCACGCACTTTCAGGCAGCAGGTTTGATTACCTGCAGAAGTTCCATTTCTCTTCCATTTTCACAGCTGTGTGGAATATGAATATCAGGTGCAACCTTGCAGATATATTCTCATCTTATTTGTGTTAATGAGCTAAGGTTTACTTTCTGCTTTAGAGAAGAATACAGAACAACACTGAACTCGCACACACCTGTTGGGAAAAGGATGAAATACATTCTAACAAAGTTCAGCCTACAACATGAAAGCTTCCCAGGCAGCCTCCGATTCTGCGCGTGAACAAATCTCAGGCAGTAGTACAGAGCTGAGTAATGAAGCTTCAACAGGTATAGACAAAACACTGACTTGGGAAAAAAGTCAGTTTGCCATTTTTGAAATTTAGTCCAAGGCTGAAGAACCACTTCCTTATTTTACTGAGGAGAAAAAGAGAATATTACTAACTTAGGCACTTCCTTCCACATCAGGATTATTCTTTCCCCATGGAATAGGAACAGCCTTGTGCAGTAGGCTGTTACAAATTCAGTATAACTAATTCAAAAGGATTTTCTAGTAGCATTCGATTGGAACAGCAGCTGCAACAGCAAGCTGTAATATCTCAACTACTGGTCCCTGTTTCCTTTTACCTCTTTAAAGAGTTGCCACTCAACAAGTGGAGCTGGGAAAAAAACAAACCTGTGGAAAACAGAGTTGCTCTGCTGTGCATCTTGGAAGTCATGGAGTCAGAAGAACTAATCCTGCAATTGAGGTAGTTTTGTGTCTTGTCATCACATTAAACAGGAAGGAGATGAAGATTGGAATAGGAGGATGTAAGTCAAGCCTAACAATGGTTTATAGATCTATACATTATGTACAATTTCAGGACTATGAAGATGTTAAAATAAAACACTAATATAAAATAACATAACTGGCAAGTGTAAGATTATAAGTGACATTTGTAGTCATATTTTACAGTTTTACAATGGTTTTATAATAGTTATTACTGGCAGTACTAACATGGCAAGCAAAAATACACTAAGATCAGGGCATATTTTTGTCCATCCTTCTGAGTAGAATAAGATCAACTCTTGGTTCAAAGCGAGGTATAAAATGTCAATGCACACCTGTAAGTTGGTATCTAGCTCTTTCATTTAAAAGTCTGTCTAAAAGTCCATGAAGCAGATGAATCAGGTACTTCTGGGACTTATTTCCCTTCAAGTGCTATGGGAGAAAGATTGCTTGAACCAGGGTTCAAGATCATAGCCCACAGGCACATTCATACCGCAGGCATGCAGAATCCAGCATCCGAGGCAAGAATGATTATGCTCTGTGTTTAGAGAGGACACATATGCCCTGCTCAACCTTCGCATAGGGATACAGGCAAGCATGCTGGCATTGCTTTCCTTCCCTCAACTGAAACATCATGGCTCGCCATAACAGAAATATTATTACCTCTAAATCGGGGAGATATGGGTTTGATGGATGGACTGTTAGACGGATAAGGCATTGGCTGGATGGCTGCATCCAAAGAGTTACAGTCAACGTCGAAGTGGAAACTGGTAACGAGTAGCGTTCCTCACGGGTCAGTCCTGTGACCAACACTATTCACTACCTTGATCCATGACAGACAGTGGGATTGAGTGCACTCTCAGCAAGTTTGCAGACAACACAAAGCTGAATGGTGCAGTTGATATGCTAGAGGGGAGGGGTGCCATCCAGAGGAACTGTACAGGCTTGAGAAATAGGCCTGAGAGAACCTCAAAGTTCAACAAGTCCAAGTTGCAGCAATCCCAAATATGATTCACTATAGACTGAGGAATGACTGGATTGAGAGCAGCCTGCTGAGAAGTACCTGGGGATACTGGTGCAAGAAAAACTGGACATGAGACCCCACCTGGAGTACTGCATCCAGCTCTGAGGCCCCCAGCACAAGACAGACATGGACCTGTTATAGAGCACATCTAGAGGGCGGCCACAAAAGCAATCAAAGGCGTGGAACATCTCTGCCATGAAAAAAAGGCTGAGAGCTTTCAGCTGATATAAACTGAAGACCCTATGTCACATTCGAAGATGTTTCTGAACCTGGAACTCCCATTTTCTATAGGCAGAGAGTTCATATGGTTAATCAGTATTAAAGCTTACCAGGAACATACTCCTCACCTGCAGCACTATCAGTTGGCACATGGTTGGGTGAAAGACGTACAACCACCCCACAGCAAGGTCAAACATTACTCCTCAGAGAGGTCAAGAATGCAATCAAGAGAGAGGAACACACACAAATTCCAAAGGCCAGAGAATCAAGAGGAAGCTGGAAGAATGAAGTACTCCAACCCCTCAGGGCAGCTGCCAAGAGCTCAAATATCCCTCAATACACATGCATATCCATACAGCAAGCAAGAGTCCATAAGCATAACCACTATACACAATGAGAAAGTGAAAATACTTTTTACTCCCCAGATCGCATATTTATACCTGAAGCATAAAGTATACATATGGATTGGGTTTTAAATAGAATGTTTATTTGTTTTAATGGATTACATACAAAAACTGGAAGGGTGCCACATGTTTGTACTTTCAAGTCAACTTGAGCTTGAAGCTAAGTTCCAGAGTTTTACTACGAAATTGTACACTGAACAAAATGGTAATTTAAAAGTTGTAAGGAAGATGCTTATTATTTTCAAGTTGCTATCATATAAAACACTTGTAGAGACAAGTTGGAAGTTCGTCTCCTTCACAGCCTTCAGAGTAAGCAATTGCTGTAAAGCTCATGTACTTGTGTTCAGGCTAGCTGCTCTCAGTTATCTCAGATATTTATGCCAAAAACTGTAGCAGCTTTTTTTTATTTTTTCCATTTGTAAAGATGATGCTTCCCTCAAATTCACTCCTGCTTTTGAAAAAAGCAAAATTTGCAGATACCAGTTCAAACCAACTAGCATTTAAATCAATTATCTACTTAAGCCATCCACCTTATTTCTACTACAACTGTATCAGTTCAGCAAGTTACTTGGTCAAAGTTGGTACCAACTTTGACTTACAAGGATACATGAAACTCGATTCAGTTTTGATAAGTAAACAAAAATTCTAGTCAGTCAAGCAAACTACATCCTGAAATTCTACTAAACCAACCGAAGCAGAAAGCAATTAAAAAGCAGACAAAAAATAGCGAATGCCTGAAGTTTTTCTAAAGGTAATATAGGTTCAGTTACAGAGCATCACAGTTCTGCCAGGAGGAGCCTGAAATACACCCATCTACATGCAGTTCCATATATAAAGAGCTTCATTGGTCCCATTCTTCATATAGTTAGAGAACCTTGAAGTCAACATGAGCGTAAAAAGGCTAAAGAAATAGCTCCTTCAAAAGAAGGCAACCTATGCTGTTAAGGATCCCCTTAACCTACACCTGTACATCTAAACAGACTAATCTGCAAATCTCAATACATTTATGGATGGCACTTTACATGGGTAGACTAGAGACACTGGGGATAATCAGAATGTTCTAGACTTAAGGATCAAGGTGTAAGCGTCACTCAGTTCTGCGAGATGTCAGACCACCAGAGTGCCACGCTGCCTCCTTCCATCTCTGGGCAGATTTACCAGTTACAGGGAGAAAAATCATCAAAAAGAACACAAGAGCATCATGACACTATATTGCCGAGGATGCTATACTTGGGGGATATGGGATGTCATGAAACAGGTGTGCTTACATCAGGATCTGTTCCTTGAACAAGTCTTTAGCACTCAGTGAAGACCTGGATAGGCCCTCTCTTAGGAGGCTACCAGTGTTGTGTGAAGGGCTGCAGCATAATGGCAGCACAGGCATAGCTCCCAAATCAGCATTTCAAGCACAGCAGCATTGTGACAGCACCAGGTATTGCTATCCAGGCTGCCCGCCCTCCAAGCATCCACAGCGAGAAAAAGGCTGAAGGATTTGAGTTTTGAGCACTTACTAGACCTATTTATGGCATATCTAATGCAAGACTAGCACAATAGCAGAAGTGCTACAGAGCACAACATCTAGTTGCTATAGAATTGAAATTACAATGCTGACCTCCAGTTCAGCCCAGCCTTACAGTAAAATCTTTGTATTTGACAAATTACAAGTAGAGCTGGGTATATAGACTGATTTTATAAGATACATTTATGACCTTAAAGAAAACCTAATTTTTAAGGGCTGCTTCTAATAATGAACCTGAAGTTACAGTGCTGAAAACTCTCCAGTTTTATGCTGCAGGAACAGGTAGTCAGATAAACATCTATGTCTTAAATAGGTTACCATGCTATTACATCAATATCCAAGCACACCTGTCTGAAAGAAACTTTAATTTGTACTTTTGGCATTACAAAGAAGGTAGTTTCTAAGTCAAGATGCATCAACACATTTGAGACAAGCATGTCCGTATTGTGCCTTGATAAAATAACCCATATTAAACTTGAACTATACACTCAATAGCAGCAACACACTTCCACTAACAATCACGACATACTTGACTAACAGATGTGCCATAAGGTGACAGCAGGAGCAGTTATTCAAGCACCCACCTACTTTGACAGACAGAGTTTGCAAGAGATTGTAAGCTATACACTTTGTATTACCATATTTCCCATGATATCCCAAACTCCATTAAACTCTAGAAAAGGCAGTCAGTAAAGAACAAAAAAAAAAAGCCATAAAACAGTTTGATATAATGCACAGCATAACTGAAACATTACAATCTGGTGGAGCTCTCCAGCTTCCATCAGAACACAGAGTTACCTATATTCACTCCTTACAAGAACTGCACTTGACCAGAAGCAGAAGTGTCCCTTTTGCCTTAAAATAAAGACAACCCAAAATCCTTGCCCCGCCCCCCCCAAGTACAGCCTGACACTTCAGAACAAAGACTTCCCTCCAAAACCCCCCCTTCTCAAAAGTGAAGGCTACCACATGCCTGTCTGCTGCCAAGGAACCATTTTACAAAAAGCAGGCCTGTTTTCATTTAAAACCCGACACAGCAGATCTAGTATGCAACCTGCCACATATCAGAAAAATTCAGAGTAATCAGAAAGATAGATACCTATATTGAGAGCTGTTTCCTGTTTGTCCCCCGTCAGAATCCATATCTTAATTTCTGCCTTCATTAGTGTGGCTATTGTTTCTGGAACACCTGCTTGCAGACGGTCTTCAATGGCTGTAGCTCCAAGAAGCAGTAAATCCTGGAAAAGAAAGAATTTAAGGGATTGTTTTCTTAAGATAAACCTCTATTTGGAACACACTCAAAAAGGAATTCAAGACAGCATGTTATGCCCCATTTCTAACACAGCATCTTGACAAGCAATATATGCTACAGTAGGTTTCTGGTGTGGCTATTCTACTTCCTCTGCATACAATTCTCATTTCAAGAGGTACAGAAAGGAACCAAGTGTTTCTGATCAGAAAGATGGCAATGTTTCAAGAGCAATTAACTGAAGTTATACAACTCTAAAGCTAGCCTATGGATGAACATATATACTAGAGCATTCACTAATCACCACAGCAACATGATGAGCCGTCACAGTTCATGTACTTCTCAAGCTCACAAAACAAAAGTCACCTGGCATCACATCATTTAAACTAATTTCCCTCCCATAACATGTACATACAGATGGGATACAATCACTCAAAGCAAAAATTATTGCAACTATTTATGGATATAATCACTATATTTAGGTAATACAAGTGGTATGAACATTAATCAATCTAAGTATCTCTAGTCTACATACAGATGTCTGCCAGAAAAACAAGTCTCATACAAGCTTAATACTAAAGGAGTTAGCCATAGTCTTATGCAATTCTAAAGCAATTACTTGAAGAGATTTGGCCATGTTATAGAAAAGAAAAAAGGCAGAGAAAAACACCTAAGAAATAAGCCTTGTCAAAAGGCACAATCTACTCAAAGTATTTTAACTTGAAAAGCACTTTAATGATTCCTTAGACATGTAAAAGTGTTCCATTTAAAAGAAATTGATACAAATTGAATTTAGTTATACTGTAGCATTTCAGGAATTGCACAGAAAAAGTAACAGCTTCTGTTCTTTGTAGGGACTACAATTAACAAGCAAAAACAGATTAAGTGAACAGAAATAGTTAGAAGAGTCAGTGTTGTTCAGCCTGGAGAAGAAAAGGCTCCAGGGGGAGCTTACTGGGGCCTTTTTATATATGAAGGGGGCTTATAAGAAAGATGGACAAAGACTGTTCACCAAGGACTTCAGTGGCAGGACAAGGGGTAATGGTTTTAAACTGAAAGAGGGTAGATTTAGATTGGACAAAGTAGGAATTTTACGATGAAGGTGGTGACACACTGGAACAGGTTGCCCAGAGAAGCTGCAGATGCCCCATCCCTGGAAGTGTTCAAAGTCAGGGTGGATGGAACTCTGAGCAACCTGATCTAGTGAAATACGTCCCTGCCCATGGCAGGGGGTTGGACTAGATGATCTTTAAAGGTCCCTTCCAACCCAAACCGTTCTATGAGTCTATGAAGAGGGCATTAGAGCAGCTCCTGCTTGTATGCATCTATGCACGCATAAAGAAGAGGAGGGGAAGTTGTTATTCATACAGGTGTATACACTGGCATTAGTTACAGGTCTGGACAAAGCTTAAGTTCTGGCTGAGCTACCTGAGCAAGGGAGTTATTACTGGGCCTGCTGAACCCCTCTCAACCCATGTAAAGGTGGGGAAGTAAGCCAGTTCAAGATTGTCTCCAAGTGTGCACCTGTACTATCATCCAGTGACCTCACTCAGACTGACAAAGCAGCTCTCCCACTCTCATTTGAGCCCTCAGATGAAAAATTGGCCTGTTAAAATACATTATATTTTATGTTACAGACACAAGTCAGTTTATTATCTAGAAATAAATGCCTACAGACCAGAGAGTTTAACCTGCGAAATAGCAGCTCTAGTAAAAAAAAAAATATTTAAGTTTCAAGTGCAGTTCCCTGCTCCTTGGTATGACCAACAAGCAAACATTAACAGGAAAGGAATACAGAGGGTATTTCCTACCAATAGAACATTAAGTTCAAAACTCTAATTCTTCAACCCACTCATGGGACCCCTTTTTTCAAGATATTAAATTGTGAAAAGAGGCAGAAGGTAAATGGCCAAAAATGATCTAAGGTTTGAGAACACATTTTAAAGAGAATCAACCCATGCTCATTTTTCACCTCTGTGTAAACAAAAGCGTATGAGAGGACAGTGCAGGAAGCAGAAAGGAGCTATGCAAACCTACAGAATATAAAGGATTAGCTAACCACACTGCTACTAACACAAAAGACGACTTCAGGTGTTAGTTTTAAAAGCAAGACCAATCTTCAGCTGTTAGAGTTCTTAGAGTTTTTCTGTCACCCTATGAAAATTAGCTCCCATCCTAGTCTCAACCTCCTTCCCTCTTCTGCCCCAACTAACTTAAATAACCAACAGTGCTCCAGAAGTTAAGTTGCATTGTTAATAGTAATTAAAAAAAAGAAAGAAACTGAAGTTCAAAGAGCATTTTAAAGAAACCACCAAATAAAATGGGAGTGAAATAACTGGAGCAAGGGGAAAGAGCATGAATAAGTGTAGGTAGTAAGTGGGACTACCAGCATTTCAGAAAGCAATTAAGACCAACAAGTATCAAAGAAACACTGGCCTCTAGTGTTGACCTTTTAACATTTCACTCACTGTGGGATTACAGAATTTAAACTGGTTCTCTGATACCTGCTTTCCCCTTCCAGAATTATGAGTTCTGCAATTTGTATGGAGAGCTATTTTTCATTTTTTTTTCAGTCCATGCAACTACAAGCCTTGGTGAGCACTTTGTTTTGTCTACAGTGTCTACAACAGCCTTCAGAAAACCTGAACTGATTACTCTATCAAGAGGAACAAATTTCTCTTCCTCTGCTAGTACATGGGAACTTGGCACAACACAACAACTTTATACATTATCAAGTTACATCAACCTTGCACAAGATAATAACATAAAGAATGTGAGAAAAGAGTTTGTAAGTAACAATGACCTTTTATACATATGCTAGTCTCAGATTTATGAACTAAAACTTGAGAGGTCTATGGACTGAAGGGGATGCGAACTAAGAATACCTTTTCAGTTTCTCATGAATGAAATTAACAGTTTGTTTTACCATATAAAGCCCAAATTCCCCGGGAAAAGACACATGCAAGGGAATCTGTATCTGATCATCAAAAAAAGTACGCATCCTACCTTTTCAATGATCTCATAGCATTCCTCCAGCTTCTGAGTTCTGTCTTTCAGAACTGTACTGGATTCGTTGTAGACATTCAACCACTCTCTGTAAGAGTTTTCTGACAGGTCTGCATAAGCAATGCACAAAGTCCTCAGACCTACAAAACAGAAGACAGCCATTACATGCAGTGAAATTACACTCAGTATCAGAAAACCATTAATGCCTAATGAATGCTAAATTCTAACCCTCTCACTGGAGCCAACAGGAGCTTTTAATGCATGCTTAAACTCTGGGTTCCAGAAAAATCTCCCCATACATTTTTAAAACATTTGGATTTTCACAAATGTAAAACAAGAGCCTGGCTCATTTAGGTTACTAACGCTGGTGCAAATCAAGAGAGCTTAACAGGCACAAAGTTTACCCTGATTTTCAGTATCGCAATCTAGCTGTACTAAAGTAACAAAAAGGTCATCTTTAATCATTTTAGTTTAAGTATGAAAGCAAGCTCAGCTTTCATGTATTTTAAGAAGATCTAATTAAAGAAAGAACTGGCTACAGATTGTGATTGGAGATATTACTTAGTCAAACATACTGCAGAGCCCATCTTTCCTTTTAGAAAGACTGTTTTCTCCTTCAGTGTATGCCCATAACTCACATTATTAATGGGAGTTACACATGCACAAAGGAGTAGAGAATAGGCCCATGAAGTATGAAAACCATTTTATTAGACCACTGCCAAAAATTAACATAGAGAAGCAATGATTTTTTTTCTTTCCTGGCATGAATCAAGCAGACAGGAGTGTGTGCCATAAAATACAAAAGTTTAGTTACTGAGAATGTGGGAGTCTGCAAAAAAAATTTTTTTTTTTTTTTTTAAAAGCTGAATAAATTATATTTTCAGGTTTAGGAAGACAACCACTGGTTCATGGTTTTACTATAACAGAAGTATTTTCTGCTACTGCAGAAGAGGGAACGAAGCCAAGTACTTCCCTGTGAATGGAGCTGCTACATCAGTCATGAAGGCCTTAGAGACCATTTCAGATGATATTTGATGTCTTGGTCTTCCAGGCTTCTCAGCATGTTCAGGTTATTATTCTGCTTCATAAAGCCAGACTTGTCATTTGGACTTTTACACTGGCAAAAACAAGTCTAACTCCAATGTAACTGAGGTGTTCTGGGCAATAGAACTCATGCCCTTTCCCTTCAACATGGCCACACAGAACCTTATCTTTTCCTTCCAAATTCCACTTCCCTACTGAATACACACAGAAGCCGGGCACAAACTGCCTTAGGCTTAAAGTTGTCCTAGAGTTGTTAATTTGCTGATTATGCACCACTTGTTAATTTATCTTCATAACCATCTTTTTTGGCATTGCAAAGCTTAGACAATGCAGAACACGCTGGAAGTAATTGATAAGTTGAACTGTCATGACATGCTGTTTCTCTTACCTTCTGTTGCGAAGTATTCAAGATGGCACAGTGTTTGCTCCATATACTGGGAATCTTTTGAAAGCCTCTCAAAAATTACATTATCCTATTAAAACCAAATTCGTTACAACAGAATAAGTCTACATATGAAGTTCCCATTTGTTTATTCACAAGCTCAAATGAAGTCACCTGCATGGACTTGCCAATATCAGAACCCAAGACTATATTTACAAGCAATGCATTTGGGTTTCAGAGACTTTGGTTTGAGTAAGTAATCTGGATTGTGCCTGGTGGCGGAGATACTGCATTCACTTTAAATAATGGGGACAGAAACACACACTGCCCTCCTGCTCTCTTTCCATAAAGGGGTCCCCATTTTGAGGCAGTACAGAACACGCCTTTCTGAATGTATCTAAGCAGATAGATTGATTTTCAGATAGCAAGTGCCTAGTCTTATTCAGTACACACTGTAGACCCATACAGAAGAGCTTCTTGCAACCCCTTCCAGAGAAGATTCCCACTAATGTTAAAAAAAGTAGAAGACAAACACTGAACAGGTTCTACCACATAATTCTCTCAGAAATAACCTTTCTCCTGTAGCAGCTTCCTTCATCACTAAATCAAAGGGCAATTGAAAAGGCACAGATACAAGCTAAAAAAAAATCAAAATGCAGCACTATCACCCACATATCTAGAGTCTCTGGGTTTTATTCTGCAACTACCAGAACCAGTTCGAACATGCATGTGAAATACACAAACCCTGCTCTTAAGCTAAACAAACAGGCCTACATCTATCACTGATTAGAGACAGGCATACAAAACAAGTAATGATGATGGATGTCACAGGATGGGAGATGACTATCAGAATGTGGAAGAGTTCACATAGATAGGCAGTTAACTTAGAGTTTAGATGAGTGGCGGATGCAGCAGAACATACAGGACAAAACACCCCATCACACTAATTACTACAACCCTTTTGCTCTTTTAGACATCTGAGTCTGCTCATACAGAAGATGGCAAAAATTTTTTTACTGTGAATTCTCCTGTTCTCCATCCCTTCCAGTGCCACACCCCAAGAAACAGCATGAACATAAATAAGCATAGTATAAGCAACAAGCAGTTGCAGGTCTGTGCCATCCTACTAGGCATACAACTTTCAAATACCACACAATGTCAGTGGGCTTAATTCACTCCCACCACACCAGCATAAAGCCCATGCATCTTTATCAAATCAGGGGAGTTAAACTGAAGCAACAGAGCAGTGTACCCAGACCTGTATGTAAGGACAAATTCAAGTAAACCAGATCCTTACAGAAGTCAGAAAGAGTCTTCCCTGTTGCAAAAAGCCACCTGCACGGTTTTCCACTGAAATCAGAACCACTCTCTGGCTGTGGCCAATGCTAGTTTTGCAGCCTTTATACTTTGGTAAGTTATTGCTCTTGTCAGTGAGGACAGAAGCACAACATGGTGCAAGTCATGATGATAAATAACAGCAGGTGCAGAGATGCAAGAGCCAGATCAAGAGCCAACTGCTTCAGAACAGATTTTAGTATTAGCTTCAGACAACAGCATTTAGTCTAGCTCCCGAATTGCTGCTGCACAGCTGGGTGAAATCCAGCCTTTGTGTAAGTATAGGGTACTGCTCCCATTAGTCTCAGGATTTCAACTGGGTAGTAGAAAGCCTAGCAATCTTCCTGCCTGCAAAAAGAGTAAGAGGAGGAATGACAGATCTCCTAAATCACTTGGCCCCGAACAGAAAGCCAACAGGTATTACGTATGAGACATGAAATGCTAGCATCAGCCACAGCTGTTGAAACAATAACCACTAGTGTTAGTTCTCCATTAGGTAGCACAATTACTTACAGCCCCTTTGCAGTAGAGACGTAGCTGTCCTGCTGGAGTTCGAACAATCACTGACATTCTCTTCCTGTTGCTATTGAAAGAAAAATATTTGGTTTCTTTAGTCATAGTGATGACTAGTAAGTCCTGTTCTAGCCAGTGAATTCTCAGATGTGCTTAGTGCATCTAAGATCAAGTGAGATGTAACAGTAGTAACTTAAGACACCAAAATCCTTGACAGCAAGGAGAAATACTCAATTGTCCATTTCCAGCTTCAGCCCTATGGCTCCCGTTGGTGATCACTCAACCAGAACACAGACTTGCACCCAAATGTGAGCAAGAATTTGGAAAAGAGCAAGAAGACACAGAAATCCTCTTGAAAGAAGGGTAGTCATATTTATTCTCAGCTTTTCATTATTCCTGAAGCAAAATTCTTTTGGGGACTCGGGCTATAAATGGAATCATTAAGGCTGAATGCATATTTATTATAAGCATAACAGAATGAAATAACCACCCACTGACAAGGGCAGTTATTTAACTTCCTAACTCAAAAGAATGCAAAAATGTCATAGAAAGGAATCATGGTATAGACCAGGTCTTGGTCTAATCAGAACTACGTAGTTAGGATTATATTGAACAAAGTCAGACCCTCTGAGCAGGGCTGCGTATCAAGACAGTCAAGTTAGGGGTATATTTTTAAAATAAAGATAAACAGTAGCATACTGTACACTTATATTTAACAAAGGAAGGCAGGCAAGGATTTGATTTTTTTTTTTAAAGATCAATTGTGGCATTTTACTTATCAATCTCTCCTTCAAAAGCCACTAGGGAAAAAAAAAAAGCACCTTCTGAAAAGCAGAGGGGCAAGCAAATCAACTCTCATCAAGAGAACCCTAAGAACACATAGTTTCATATCGAAAAGAAGTTATCTGTAACTATAATTCTTTTCCTTAGCGAAAGGCGAACTCAGAAGCATCCTCCTTCCTCACTCCCTTCTTGCCAATATTTACAAGCAGATCAGAGTGTAGAGCAATCTTCTTCCTCCTCCTCCTCTGAAGTTCCTCTGGGAAATCTAGCTCCTTTTCAGGGCTCAAGAGCCATGTGTGAGAAAGCAAGCTCTTGGCACGTATGATCAGACAAAACAATCCTTTCTGAGACCTTCTAAACAAAGTCTGGAAGGACAGTAATTCGCTGTACCCAGAAATTCTGCAGCAAGCTAACAACACCAGGAAAATTCCTTGTGCTTATTGAAATTTACTTACAGGAACTCCCTTACTGGTCAAGTGGGAAGTTGCTACACACAAGGAAGAGCTAAGACAGCTCTTTTTTTTTTTGCTGCATGCAGGCTACACCTACTCCTGTCCACAGACACCAGGGTACTGATCAACTTGCCAGAAAAAAAACCTAAAAGACTCTTCTCATATCTTTTCAAGTACTCCCACAAGTAGCCTTAGTGGCTACATTCTGAATGGAAACGGTAAAGTAGTCCCGAGTCATCTTCCAAGCCAGCCAGGACACAAGAAAATCTGCCTAACCCAAATCTTCCCTGACTTGAGTTTTATGTACTCCTTTAGAGCAGAACCAGCCAACTCAGAGGGCAAAGAACAAGACTTTAAGGCTTTAAGCCAGAGTAAGATTGAAAAAAAAAAAAAAAAGCCGAAAATCCTGCTGACCAGCACCATCCAAAACAAAGTGAGAAAACTTTATCAAGTGACAAAGCACCTTTTATCACCTCTAGTGATTTAGAGACCCAAATCATCACACAAAGCTTCTTGCTACCCAAGCAGTGCCCATCCTAACTAGTCTTCCAAGTTAGCAGTGCTTGCAAGGTTTAGTTTTTCATAGCTGGAGTAGTTCTTAAAAAGGGGCACCAAAAAGCCCTCCAGTTGTAGATGCTACCTAGTGAAAACCAAGTAATTTACAGAAGCACTATAAAAGTGCAATCTCAAAGCTTGTTCTTTAAGTAGACAAGTGGCACATCATGAAATCAACGGGGCACAGAATGACACTTTCAGGGCAGCAACTTCTCAATAAGCTATCAGAGCTGGAGCGGCAGGGGAGAGCTTCATGCTCACATGCCAAGAGCCACCAGTTTGTAAGAGCCCTGTACTGGAAACAAGGAGATAGAGGGGCAGAACAAGGTTAAGGACGTTCAAGCTTTTCTATTGCATCAGTTGAATCTTTTTATTCTCAATAATGTATTTACAAAAATGGTTTTCCTGTTACCCCGCATTTAGTATATTAGAGAACAACTTACCTGGAGAACTCCAGCACATTAAGAATTTCAAAGGTTTTTTCTTTTCCCAGCTACAAAAGAAATCATGTACTTTTATAAGCAAAATTTGCAGTACATTCTTACATGTATAAACATGCAAGCTGGTTAAACACCTTCATTTACACATCCCAGTGTAAGTTAAGTGTGGTAATAGCTCCCTCTCCTGGTAAAAGTGATGCAGAGCCCTACTTAATAAAAGCATTCTAATCTTAGTTGAATATCTTATATTGTGGCATCCTCCACTTAATATTTTTACACCATTTCAAGGAACTACTATCTGACTCTAAATGGATAAGCATGCTCTGAAAATTAAGCTACGTATTTACTTCTTGACAGCTATCAACTAAGAGACATATTACAGACTGTGAGCATTATTCCAAGTTAAAATAAACATGCCATCCAGATTTGCTATTCCAATAATCTTTGTCTGAACCGCCTTAGTATTTCTTTTACTTGCATTTATAAGCATATTAGATTGTATTTTCTGTGGCAAAAACGGTTTTAACGAGGAATAATTCCTGTTATCACCAACAGCTGTTTGCTGGGGTTGAGCATGAGCAACCTAAGGAAGGAAAAGGATTTAGTAACACCTTGTCTTTGCCATTCCTGTTGTATAACAAATAGTGGGACCAGTGGGAGTTACTGGAGTCTCAGAACTCCAATAGTATTTGTAGCACATGGTTAAAGAAAGGGCTGTAGCAAAATCTAATTGCAGTGCACAGTTACATCCTACAAGGCACATACTAATTCAGCAATATCCCCCCAAGGCCAAGAGCCATCTCCAACTCATGTTACATGTACCGCCACAGATGTAGGCAATGAGGAGACAAGAACCTCTGGGAGTGACAGCTTTTATTGCTGGCTGTAGACTGACCATGCTCCCAGCTTGGCATGCATGAGGAGTATAAAACTAGGTCAAGTAGTCCTGGGTCCTCTTGCAGAAGATAGAAGAGCCTAGATAGCTCTAGATGACACTGATCATCCTAAGCTCTTCCCCTTAAACTAAGCAGCAGTTTTCTGAGTAGTTGTAAAAAGTTTGTGACAAGTCTGAGAAAGATACATGTTTTAAGTGCTTAGCTTGGCCGTGTACCAAGGAACTTGAAAGTGAATACAGCTAGGAGGAAGGACAAAAATACATCCTTATTATTCTTCATAAGGACCCTACTATGTATTCCAGAGACAGAGTTCTCATCCTGGTTCCACCTGTGTAAATCTGAAACCACTTTAGCTCACATGGAACTTAAGTCAGAACATGGCCCCATGAGTTTGAAAGTGCCTGTGTCAATTCTAATCCGTTACCTACACAATCCTGCATATAGAGCTTGTTGAGCAGATAGATCTTCTGTAGATGATGTTACTCAGAAGCATAACTCCGTTTTAATAGAAAAAATCAAACATCTAGAAGTACAGTACAGTTAAACATAACAGTTAGAAAATCCCCCAGACACCTGAATTTCCTTCTGATTGAGTGTGCTCATCTGTGCTTCCTAGGCAAGGGATATATTATTCAGGCACAACTGCTGTCGTTTCCCATATAAGCTTGCAACTTCCTATTGCCTGCACCACACAGAAGGGCAGAGGACTTTGCATCTAAGAACAGAGTAAGACAACTTTTCCAAGTCCGCAAAAGCCTTTTGCATGTAGCACCCTGAAGGCCCTGGTAAAGGGGGACTCTCAAGAACTACACGGGAGACATTTATGTTCCACATGAGCTTAGCAGTGTATGCCATGCACATCTACTACTTACCGCATCAATGATAACTGAATGTGGAGTCCGTCCTGTGAAGACATAACCAAGTTTCTTTGCTCCTTTCACTAATGCTCCCTCATCTGCCAGTACAAGAAAAGCTTAAATTTAAATCTGGTATGTACAAGAGGCCTGCAAAGCCTATACTTAAATACGCCACACTGCCGAAACGCAGAAGCCCCCTTCCCCATCTACTCCCACATTTGTAGAGCTGCTAGAGTAGCTCTACACACACTTCTACAAAAACATTCACATTTTAGTCCTACAAAGGCCATGTAATATCAACTACACACACTTCATACTCAGTTTGTATAAAACATCCTGTAACTACTGAAGCATTAAACTCTACTGTTGTGGAGAAGTTATACTTTTCTACATGAAAAGAGGAAATACCTGTTCTGAAAGCAAGATCAAAGCTGTATGACTAAATTCCTACAACATGCATTTAATCCATTTCCTGCTGCAAAGGCACTAAGTTCAGGCGCTACGGAAATAAGTACAGCATTGTCTTGTGGAAACTGAACTGGGCAGTGCCATTAAGAGCTCAAATAACTGAGCTGAAACCACAGCCAACACCTCTACCTTTAGTACATAGTTATACAGCCTCGTTAAGAAGCAAGTGGCATTAAGCACAAGCACCATACAAATGAATTTAGTGCCCAGCTCAAGTAACCCAAATGTCTCTACAGCTCCCTTGGTCTCCTCATGGTTCATCAACACTGTTATTAGAGCTGCCTTACATGGGCTGTTTACCCAACTCTTCAGCCACTTTATTAAGACAAATAGAAATGCTGCTGCTTTATCACTGAGTGCATCACTATAAATTCTAGAAAAATCCACAGAAACAGAGATAAATTTGATGGGGAACAGGGCCCTACTGTTCTGCATTTTGGCCCTACCTCTTTCAGTACCACTGTGCTGCCTGAAAGAAGGAAGAAATAGGTGAAGGGTAGGCCCAAATATGACCAAGACTGCTCTTTGTTGTATTGTGTCATGTATCAGCATCTTATCTTTGCATAAAGCAACATCGGAAGCTACTAGACCAAGACAAACAGTTTGCACTCATGCCAAATAGAGCAAGTAACTGTTCACGCAGAAACAAATCAGTACTTCCATAAGTCAGCTCTACGTAGGGAAGATAAGTCACTGAAAGTTTAACTTTTGCTTTTCACCCCTGCAGGAAGAGGCCAGAGTAGAAGTTCTTATGAGAGCAGAAGGGATCATAAGCCCAGCCCAGCTCTACAGAAACATCATGGACTTGGCAGTTTTGTATGAGGCATTCAAAAGCAGTGTGCACTAGTGACAGAAGAAGCCAGATCTACTAACATCATGGAGGACATCTTGCTTTTAAAAATCAGTCACCTTTTCAGGAATTTCTGGACTTTCCTTTCAACCCCATCCATCCATTTCTACTCACACCCTCCATCCCCAAAAAGACAGCACACCAACCAACCTGGAGAGGAGGCCTGGTAGATTATTGTATTTCCTTGTCTCTCAGGAACAACAGTATGACACACGGCCAGCAGAGTGAGGAACTCCTGTATGTGCACAGCTGTGGGCTAGACAAGACATCAAGAGTCAGGTTTAATATTACACACAGACTGAGGCAGCTGTTCACTAACCTGAGACCACCTCTTAGGTACCACATACAAAAAAAAATTCTGTTCTCTGTTTATAGTAGTTGTCTTGGTCCCAGAACATCAATACAGCAGAGTTAAAGGTCAGCATTAACGAACTAAACTGATGTCTTCATCATTAGCACTCAAGTTGCAGAAAGCTGGGAAGCCAGAATATTCGCCCAGCCCCCCAAATATAGGAGGCATTGGTTTTGCAGCACCCCAAGCTTCACGTAGGCAAATATGTCTGCCACAAGATGATACTGATAGTCAAGCAACAGGAAATACTACTTTGGTAGCTTCCACCACAGTTCTCAATAGATTGACAGTAACCACACCAGAACTAAACTCATCGCAACTGCACCCTTCGTGATAAACATCCAGAGCTGACAGCAGGTGATCAGCCAGTAGAAGGAACATCATGTACTCTTCCACAGGAATACATCATCCAGCCAAGCAAAAACTTGATCAATGCTCCCTACCCATTCAGCATCTTGAGAAGACACAATATAAAACATTGTTCACAGACTGCATAGTCACCAGCCATGCCAGAGTGCTTAAAGACACCTTAGTTGTACAGCTCAGCAAAGATGCTATGGCACTTAAATCACAAGCAAATTCTGGCAACTGCAGCTATAGTGACTTGAAATGGAATCCCCCATCCCATTCTTCCCTCCTTCCCACCCCTGCTTCTAGCACAGCATTTCCAGTCTCACAGCAGTCAGGAATGGTACTCAGCTGCCCAGCTCACACTTGACACACTAACTTAATCCACAGTTCACACAGATCTTTAAGACTTTTGGCTGAAACAGCTGAAGGGAACACCTTCCCCTTTACCAACTCTGCTATATCTGTAACATCCACAGTTCACAGCATCAAAATCTTAAGTCACAACAGCCGTTTGCTCAGTGACTGAGTCAGACGTGAACTGAAGAGTTCTGCCTTTGCAGAAAGCCTCAGTTGACTTTGCAAACTCCCGCAGACTTTTTGCTTATGAAAATATCATCTAGTTTCCAAAGTTT
Organism: Morus bassanus; assembly: GCA_031468815.1. NCBI lineage: Eukaryota > Metazoa > Chordata > Aves > Suliformes > Sulidae > Morus > Morus bassanus. The sequence continues at coordinate 22,556,002 of CM062568.1, forward strand.
CCACTAGCATAGCATATTTTATATATACTGTTTTAACAGAGCAACTATAAAATCAAGAGCATTTCAAGAGCTGTTAGCACAAGTTCAAGCCAAAACCCCCCTACTGTAATATTAAAACAGATCAGATGAAGAATCATACAAGATTCTAGTAAAACAGTATCCAAGGTTTTTTCAGACAGTTCATTAAAAGATGCTTCTACACAATTTATTATGCTAGTGTACACCAGGATGATTCACAACACCAAAAAAAGGCTGCAGTGTTCAAATGAAACGTTTTCAAGTGAGAACTACATGCCACCAAAAGTCCTCTGATGCGAGACACTTGTATTACATGTATTTCTCTAAGAGTATATAAAGTACTACTATCTGAAATGCAGCATGGAGTTATTTTATAAAACCTTTTGATCACATGGAACTATTGAGACATTAAAGACCCCTCTGTTTCCCACTTAGAGGGGCACTTAAAATACAACTTCTCACAATTAGGTCCTAGCAGCATTCCTAACTGGCTCTCAGACATGTTAATGCTTCTCTCCCCAAGCCAAGCTATGTGACAAAAATAAAAAGAAAGTTTTGTTCTATCTCAGGTCCTATTTCAGGGATCAGACCAAAAACAGGGAAAAATGGTTGAGTTTGGTTTTTTCAACATGGTGCACATGTTTTGCACAACAAAAAAATGCAGTGGCAACAGCAAGGTTTAATTAGTAGGAAGTAAATTACTATGAAAGCCACAACATGGCAGCTGGCAAATGTTATGTTAACAAAAAGTAAGCATATCAGGAAAGTATAATAAAAAGACTATGGATCCAGTACTTATATTCTTGTTTTATTTCATGTACTTTGGAAGTTATCCTTGAAAATACTGATGACACGGGACCTTTATCTTTGCATACTGAAACTTCTGAATCGTATGGTCACAAGCCACTAAAATAACAACAATTGTAGCTTTTGACATGCTGTAGTGCAGAGGCTGTGTTCAAGAAAATGAACAGATGGAATATAATCAGAGAGCAGTGTGCAAAATATGAAGTTCACAGCGAATTACTGGTCAGGAGGTTACTGCTGCTCCATTATTTCCAGTGAAAGTAATGCAAGTATTATTTCCATCTCAGAATGCATAGGCCTGCCAGATTCTCATTTCAGTATCCATTGCTGCTGACCTTTGATGTCCTTCTCACACATATCACCTAGCCCTTTACACGCTTTCATAGTATGTGTTCTATCAGCTGGAAACAACCTGTCTCCAGTAACATCATATATTTTAATCCTTCCTATGTATATATTTCTGCTTTTAAGCCAGCAATCTAATTTGTTGCTGTCTTGGTATTTTCACAGCTCACAATGTATTACATGGCAATCTTCCAATTCTATAGCAACAGATCACCAGAGGCCCAGCTTATGTCAGCTCCTCCACACAGCTGTCATTTGTTTCCTTTCCGTATTGTTCCAGCACTGACACAATATTTGTTGCACTGGCATGAATCAGGATAGAGCATTCAAATTCCTACTTCAGAGCTGTGAACAGAAAAATCATTAATAGCTTCTGTGGCGATATATCCCTTGCACAATGCCAAGTTCAACCCCAGCATAAGACGAAGTCCCACAGGTTAACTGATTCTGCTTTATTACTTATTTTCCTCTATTAAAGCAAGTCTCTGCCATTTTAGTACTAAAATTCTTACTGATGGTCTCTGTGAAACATTCCTTGCCTGCTCATATGTTAAGCTCAGCTCTGTTTCTTCCCACTCAGTTTCTTCCTTCTCTATTTATCTGTAGCAGGAACAAAGTCTGCATGTTTTAGTCTCTTGTTCATCTGTCCACAGGCAGCTCTCAGAGTGCCTTCTCCCCCCATTTTTCTCCCTGTGTGCCAACAGCTCTTTTGCTTCTCTTTCTCTAAGTCATTCCCAAAGATCCATGGAACACATGGTGTACAACCACCTATGCCAGCAATACACCCCACTGGCTGAACTTTGCACACTGCCCCTGCAAACTGAGAACTACAGACTGACATATTGAGACATAGCGTCGTATTTCCGGTAGTAGGCTCTTGATTGTTATCTACGAAGCATTATCTACACTGAAAGTAAAGTTTCCCTATCTAGAAGGCACAGCATTATCCATTATCAAGCAAGGCATAGACCAGGTCAGGAAGCTGTATCATAAGTTTTCATCCCTTTGTGTTATCCCTTATTCAGAGGGAACAAAACACTGAGTCGAAACAGTCTTTTGGGGAGCAAGCTACGCCCTGCAAAGCTGAATATCTGCACATTTGTCACGCATGTCCTTCTCTGGGCCTCTTCACTCTGACGATAGTAACTGCATTATTCTAGCCAACTGTTTACAGCCTGATAAAATTACAAGGAAGTCGCATGTGAAGTTAAAGATATTTATTCATCTCTCCTTTTACTTGTAGCAGTATCCAATCAGTGCCTCCATTCACAATATTTCCAGATGAGCAGGACTGACAGGTTTTGAGCAAGTGGCCTACAAATGGCCAATGGGATATTAAGGCACAGTCTAACAACTTGAGCTTACTACTTGCATAAGCGTGGCACATTCTGCCAAGGAAGCTAGCAAAATACTTATCCATTTCACTACCAGAGAGAATTATGACTCACTGTCTTAAAAGGACATGAAATTCCTCCTGTTTTGTTCATTAAAATATCTGGAGAACAGTGTGAGGAACCAGCCATGTTGGGCATCTCTTCAACAGTGAAGCTGGTAAGGCTGAAAGGGATCAGGGTATTTCACGCACAGACTCAAAGAACACATTAACTCTACTGATACTGAAATGCTAGTTAAATGCAAGTTTATCTTGTCCAAAGCCACCTAAATATGACCTATAATTAAAGATACTGCCTTGTACTTGAGCAAAAGGAAAGTACCAAAGTCCCAGGCACAATACGGGCAAAAGTAGAAGACTGAAAAATATTTCTCACCAAACTATAACATTTTAATTGTCAGCTGTAAAACATCATGTTTGGACAGTTTTCAGGCAACAGTTACTTTCTGAACTAAAGCCTCCCAGAGATTCTCACCACCTGAATTTATTTTCCCCCTACTGTATTTTGAAGTCCAGTTTTTCATTCCAGTAGTGGTATGCTTTTCATGTTCTGCTTTCCTAAAGAATTAAGAAACAGCTGACAATAGCAGTCATTTTCAAAGCCTGATGAGATAAAAGCCTCAGTTCCCACACGCTTCATGAAAATAAGCAGACATGTTCGAGAAATCTAAATGAACGCTTTTACTGAGGTAAAAGCTCAACATGAGCACAACAGTTACCTGTCATGCCTGGCCAGCTGCTTAACTACTCATCACACATACTCATGGAATCAATTCATGCATCTGCAGCTATACCACATGCTTGCCGCTTCTTGCCCAAGCAGTAATTTGCGGGCCACAGAAGAGAGTTTATATGCGGACTGGGATTAGTAGAGGAAGTTTGGCGAGAATCCAAAGAAGATAAACAGAGGAGTCTCGGATAAGATCCAAGTTTACTAGTTCTTACACTTCTTGACCTCCTTACCTGCACCCTGCATATCAGGGGAAAAAAAAAACAACCCCATACCAAACAGGCTTGCATCTCCATGATCAGTTTATTCACAACACATGTGCAACTCACAAGCACCAAGACAGAAACCATCTAGCATATTCACCAAACTCTTAAGTTATTGGAAATAACCAATCTTTTATTCTAATAAAATTTTACACTGTTTTCCCTGTAGAAACAAGCCAGCATCATACTCTTGGCACTGCTGCACAGTTCATCCAACGGAAGCCATTACGAAGAAAAAGCATACGCAGAAAAACCTAGATACTTTCTTCCACGTTAAAATCCCAGAGAAGCCAAGAGAAATCTCCACATGGTTAAGACAAGTTATTTTTCCTTGGAACACTTCCTGCAGGGCAATAAGTCTTTGACTGTTATTCAAGAGTGGACTTGGCCATCAGTCAGTCCTTACATACCCGTGGCCCAGAAGAGCTATGAAATTTAGAGGTGATGTAGGATACTAAAAATCTTCCTAACAGATGGAAGACAGTCTCATGAGGACAAGTACATTATTTTTTATTTTCAACCTGAAAAGAAAATTATTTGGCACTGAAACAGCTCTCAACTAATTCTTGCAACTACATTAAAAAAAAATCTTCAAGACCAGAGCAATGAGCACTTACTGACTGTTTGTGAGAGACAGCACATTGACAACTTCAGCTGCAAAATGGCCGAAGTTTAAAAGGAAATGTATTGCCCAGCTGAGGACAGCACGATCTGACCCCACAAAGCAGCTTGTGCTAGAATACTTCAGTTTTATCACCTCAGCTCACTACACAAGTCTGTAAATGGCACCTACAGCTATCTACTAGCTATGTAAACTAAGACACTACAGAGTTTTAGATAGAAGGAAGCAGTTCATGCACCTTAACAACTGACCTAATGCAAAAAGCTAATGGTCTAGAAACATGTGACTCTTTCCTCTGCCACTATCCTATAATCCAGCCCTCATCTCCCTGATGCAGATGACAAATGGATCTCAACGTCCTAAGCAAACTGTCACATGTAGTCCTTGTATTCTTGTGTCTTGTGCTAAATCACCACTTGTCAGTGGGTGGCATCCATCCCTCCAGTACAGTCAGGCTCCAAAAGATATCTTTGACCTAAAACAAGGTATGCCTTAAGTCTTATCAGCCAGAAGTTTCCTCACTGATTGTCTAAGTCAACTGTGCAATGACAACAGTATTTATCTGTTGAAGTTGCCAGTCAAAAGGAAGCTTGATGCATAAGGGTTCAGCATGTAAAGAACAAATACTTGTGAGCTGTCTAGACTACGTGACACCTAAGGAAGCTACCAAAATCCTTTATTTGCCTCCTACAACAGCAAATATTCCTTCTATCTCCCAAAGTAGAAATTCTACCCAGAGAGGATCAAAGAATTAGAGATATCTCGAAGTTAAGGAGCCATCTCAAGGCTAGATGAGAAACTCCATCTCACAGTCCATTTGATATATGTCCCTTCTGCTCAGTCTATTAAAATGTACCGAAGCACTTCTCTGTATAAATGCCTGAAGCAACAGCCAGTGAGGAAGAGCTCAAACACGCTTTATCTGTAGCCTGCACCTAAACCAGTAGCCTTCCATTCAGAATGAGCACCTGGAGTCAACAACTGCCAAAAGCCATACTGTAGCCATATATAAACAAACAGAACACAAAATAACAGGAGGCAACACAAATCTTGGCTCCAAGTGATGTGCAGTGGCAAGCCATTCCAGTGCAGATGATTACAAAAACCACACAGGAAACCAGCACATTGTCCTGGCAGGGCCACCATCCTAAAAGTTGGAACACAGGAGCCATCTTCAGGCTCTATCACCCTGAGGAATATGTAGCAGCATACTAAGTAATTAAATATTCCTTCAGGAATTTACCCTATGCTGCATTTCAACTTCTTAAGTACTGTAAAGCAAAACTTTGCTGCACACGAACAGTATGTTGTAACTATATTTTAGATGCTCATCCTAAACTTAACCAGCCCAGTCACAGAAGTTATACTGTTTAAGGACAGCAACCAGCTAACTGAGTTTGTCATTTGTGTTTGTGCTTGCAAATACCCAGATCCTCTACTGTGATACAGCTTCTGCACAATGGAAGGGTCGTATTTTTCACAAGTGACTTTAATTGTCTGGTGTCCAGTCAGACACTTCCTAGCTTATTCAGAAACCATGCAGCTACAAACTGACACTCTCTCTCTTAAGGACTAGGTCACTTTAGGACACAACCAGTTAGGCTAACATTACTAATTACAAAGTCTCAGGCTAAGCTTAAGCTTGCAATAAAATCCCATCTCATATCCTTTATGCAACTGGAATTCCCAACATGCCAGTATTTAAAGCAGGTCTCACACCAGAACCACCTTGCAATGCTCTGGATTACTCTTAAAAATTGCACTTTAACAGTATAGACATTTGAACACTTCAAGTAGTTTTTCTTTTAAAGAATTACAATTTCTACCATCATTTGCTAGAAGACAGTATCCTCTATATACACTAGCATATATGAAGCTGTCCTATAGCTAACTGGTACCCACATTGATGTCATTGTTTCTTTACTTCAGTAGTAAGACAAGTGGATAAAATGGGGTTTGGGGAGCTATTTTGTTTCCTTCTTTCCCCCTACTCTGTGCTTCCATGACACACCCGTAGCACAGACCTGATCATACAAGTAGATTTGTTTAGCATTCAATTCCAGAGAGGCCTAGAATAGGGTGTTTAAGAGACATGATATTTGAGGAGTAGACTTACATGGTCATTTTCAATGTTTTGCAGCAATCTTGGGTCATCAAATTCACACGATTCACTGGTGGAAGGAGGTAGCTGGCTGCAGAGTAAGACAAGCATATTCAAACAAGAGTGGCAACATTTCCAATCTTATTACTTCGTCTACATTATTGGGAAGCAAAAGAAAAACAAAATAAGATTCCACTATCCTTGAAAGTATTGTGAAGAGATCATGTGAGTAATGCACACCGTGCTGAAAATGAGTAATAATTTCTTCAGAACACCAACAAGAAACCCAAAATGGTTACATTTGAAAGTGTATTTGAGAAGATTCAAGTGCCAACACACTTCCTAGGGCAGATGTAGCAGAAGCAGCTTTTAAGTGGAGTTGAAATACATTGATTTCAAGGTGACTTGTTTTTAAGATAGGTCAAAGATCAATATGTCCCTAAGCTCCCTCTCTAGTCAGTCAGTTCTGCTTCAGGTTAACCACTGGAGAATTTTAAGCTTCAGTATTCCAAATTAGTTCCTGGAAGAAACTCTTCCACAGAACTGACTAGAAAAGAAGCATACAAGGAGAAAAAAAGATGGCAATGAAACAGCAACATACTGGAAGAAAGAGGCATCCACAGAAATCACACTTCAGCTGAAGTAGTAACATACCATCATATCACTTTTCTAAAAGGTGATCATAAAAATGAGAGGGACCAGTGGAGAAGCCTAACTTAGTTCACCAGAAAGCAGCTAACACATTCAGCATCTACCTGTTTCTTGGGTGGGAACTCACTCCTTACCTATATTTGCCAAAGCCACAGCCACCCTCTCTGGCTCTTCCCCCACTTCCTGTTAGTCTGAATATGTTGCAGTGACACCTGCGTAACACTTAGGTTTTCACTCCTTTCTGTAGAATGGGACAGACTCACCACCTCTATTCATGAAATCTCTGAACAAAGAGGAGTGGTTCTGTGACATGAGACACCTCCATATCAAGCTCTTTCCCAGGTTAATTGTGAAAACATTGCATTTTAATAAAGAAGTTCCTTTTCTTCTCCTTGTCAGGTTTGAACTTAGTGATTGCAAAAAGTAATATTCAATCTCTAGCTAGAGGTAGGGTTACTCTTAGCTTGTAACTTGATTGTCTGCAGTTATAAATAAGCACTGCATTAGCATGTATCCAAGCCACCCCAGCCACTGCCTATCCCTCACTCCCCTTCACCCACCATCTCGCTATGCAAAAGAGAAGATCCATCACCACCCACCAGCTCTGCATTAGGCTCCTGCTAGAAGAGCATTTGACTCAAACACAGTGCTCCCTTGGACTTCTTCCAGTCCCAAATTGGAAAGCAGTCTTCATATAGATTGTCCCCACTTTGCTATACAGAACACAAACATTGTACAATATATATATATATACCTGAAGTCTTCTGATGAACGTTCTCTTACCAGCTCAGGAAAGTGACTGAGGGGTAGAAAAAGGAAAAAAGAACACTTATTCCACTTTGCAAACCAAAAAACAAACAAACAAAAAAAAACCCAAACAATAGAAAGCAAGTATCAATGAGTCACACATACAAACATATGCTGGAACCATGGGTTCAGCTGTTCACACATTTGAACCAAGATTTCTGCCTTTTGAGGTATCTAATTTAACTACCATGAAACTCAAAGGTTAACTTGCACAGAGATCTTAAAACTATCCATTTAAGACAAAGCAAAGGAAAAGACTGAGTAGTCAAGACTCAAAAGGCAAGTGCTATGAAATACTGGCATGACTCAAAGGGATCCTTTTGACAAAAACAGGACAAAACCAGTAAGTGGGTATCCTTCCCGTGCAAGGAATATTTAACTCTATGACTACAATTACAGCTAAATGGTTGTAATGAAATCCTGGTTTATCTGAAGTTAAAAACATGACTGAAAATTGATACCCTTGGGCTGCATCTTCTTCCCTCTAGAAAGGCCAGAGGTTATTTAGCACTTCTGATTTAGTTTAAATCATGATCAGATGAGTTCGGAAGCAAGTAATTATTTCTCTTCACTTCATATAAAGCACCCCCCAGGTTTGCATTTCATCATTTGTGTTGCAGGACATGAAAGCTATTAACTGAGACCACAAAATATACCAAAATACAGATTGAAAAACAAAATGTTCTAATCTTGTTCTGATATCTATAGTATATACCATTAATAAGCACATATTAAGCTACAGAGTTTCTAAAAATGTCATACCTACCCATATGTCACTCCAGCAATACTACATTTCTTAAAGTTCATGATATTGCATGTTAGAGTACCTGTTTTATCAGAAAACAGGTATTTTACCTGGAAGAAAAAAAAAGTCTAATTTTTGACTTGCAAAGTAACAAAACTTGGTTTGTCTTATGAAAGCTACATGAAAATAATCATTACAGTTATTCAATGGCATTATTTGTTCTTTATCTCTAAAGGCAGCAAGGCCCAAATAGTAGTTATCAATTGCCTAGGCTCCAGTGTGGTCAATACAGATGTACTTGCTTGTGCTAGATGAACATTCACCAAATCTTTCAACTGTACTAACGTCAAACAGAGACGGCAATTAAAACAAAGACTCTTAAGACTGTTGAAGAAACATTAGAATTTAACACACTGAAGAAATTCCATGTTCCAAAGATCACCGGGAATTTGGCTTGGGGTTTCTTGCCCATAAATAGTACTGCGCAAGGAATATCCCACAGTAAGCCCAAGCGGTCTTTCGCAGGCAAAGAGAGTGCTTCTTCTGGTATCCAGTTATGAACAGTCCTGAAGTGCAAGATGCATAGCCACAGTCAGCACTGCTCAAGCTAGTAATCCCTTAAAGCAAAACAGTGACTTTCAGCTAGAACTTGGAAACACCACCAACACAGCGACACGACTTCTTGGAGCATTAGCAAATTCAAGATTCCCACCTTCAGCAGGCCACAACAGACCAGAATTAAATGCAAGCTAAATTCCACGCTGTTTTACCTCTGCACCAGGTAATATTTTAAACCAGCACCAGGTAGGAAGGGGTGATGCTAACATAGAAGTTAACTGATTTAAAGACCAGAATATTTCGCCTAGAGTTGCAAAAAAACATTCCTCAATATTTACAATTCAGTTACAAGACAGTGCACTACACTACTGATAAAGTGATTCTTTAGCTGTGCGCTACACTGCTTCTGAATACAGCATTGACTTCTAACTTGCACAGGCTCCAAGTGGGTACCCAAACATCAGTGCAACTTCAAGCCATTAATAATTCTAGGATATTAACAAAATTTTAAAATGCACCTGCGAACAATTCAATAAATCAAAAAACTCAGTCTATTTTTATGAAATCACTAGTAAGCTGTTTCTGAGAACAATGTATAGGCCAACAATACACATTATGCTACATTATATATAGTTTACTTTGGATAAAAACACTACCATAATTTGGAGGTTGATAACTTCTCAAAGCAATTTAAATACAAATTGATTTTAACAATCCTAAGGAAAAGGCCAATCAGATTAAGCAGGAAGAATATTGACTAACACACTGCTGAGCAGTACACAGTAATTATGTATTTTACATACATAAATATTGTCTCCAACTCTAAATCCACCGGAATTATGAAGCTCATGTGATTCAGTTACACACCTATCACTTTGGCAGCCAAGGAAAAAAGCTAGGATTTCTCAGCAGTACTACAAAATTCCAATGGCAAAGTTGTGTTTTGCAGCAACCTTATTTCAGGAAGCCCTTCCATTTTGAAAAGTCTGATTTGCAGAATTTAACACAAATCCCTTACAATTAGTACAAGTTTGTATACAATTACCTTTATCTGAAAGGAAAATGGAAATGCTTGAAGGAACACAATCAAAATTAGGAATAGAACTGCAGTTTTTGACTTGCATTTCCTGTGAGGTGGTCAGAAACATGAATAACCAAGAACACAGACTGAGGCTATCGGCCTGCTAATCAGCCAAGCTTAGTCCTGTACATTCTGTTCCGGTATAGATACTCACAAGCACAGAGCATCTCTTAACACCCTTGAAGAAAAAAGTCAGTTTAGGACAAACAGAAGAAATAAAGGTTCAATTCCCAGGCTTAAAACTACCTATATGATCTCAAATTTAATCCTGTGATATCTCATTACTTTACCTGGGACATCTTTACTTTCAGTAGTCCAAGTCTTACATTACCCTGAGCCACAAAGCAACCGAATAAAGCAGGATTTGTACAGCATGCTCTCATACCTTCTGTCTTCCCAGAACTTACCACAAACATGACACTTAAGAAAACGTTGTCTTACCTGCCCAAGTTCCTCATTAAGGTTTGAGGTTCTGGCCATCGCAGGTGTATCTGTTTCAGGATAATACATATCTATGTCCTGAAATGAGAGCAAAATTAGACCTATGCCATGAAAATTAAACACTAAAGTCACCAGCCTTCTTTCAGTCAGCTCCAACTGGGCTTGATTGACTTAACTCCATTGGTGGAGGTTCTGCAAGCTTGAGACACAAACAGCATCCCAGGCTGAATAGGGGTGTCTCCTATCCAAAGTACACCTCCGTTCTACGTGTACATGAGTAAAGCCAGACACAATTACAGGTAATTATGATTTTCTTCACTGCATCTCTACTTTAAGATTTTAGTACAGCAGGAAGAAGTTCTAACAGGCATTAGCCATGCTAATCATAGGTCTTCAGTTACAACAATGCAATTTACTCTAGCCACATGCATGACTGAAGAGACAATTTAAGTGACTAAAATCAACTCTTCCTATTATTGCATTTAATTGGGAGGGTAAACAAAACAGCTGCTACATGAACTAAAGCAATTTCTCAGATAAGCTAGTCAAGCATCTCCAACAAATTATCAGCAGCTCAGAGAACAGATACACATTAGACCTTATTGCTTTTATTTTAGAGGAACCACTACAACTTTACTGCAAGCCCAAGGATTAATGGATACCAAGACAAAGTACACCTCTTGTTTTGGTTCAGCTTAAAAGATATCACTACAGTACTTTTGGTCCACAAATGGAGAGAAACACACTTTGAAGTCAAAGCTTGCCCAAACAGAGAGATCACTGTTTTGTTACATGAGGCACCACCAACTTGTCTCCTTACAGAAATACTACGATTCATACCAGAAGTGACCTTAAGATCAGCCTCAGGATTAAAAAAAAAAAACCACACCACACACAAAAAAAAACACCAAACAAACCACACAAACCAAAACCAAACAAAACCCCAAACCACAAACAAAAAACCCCCACACACCACACCCAACCCACCCCCACATACCCCTAAACAAGTCTAGTCTTTCCCTCTGCTGTGGCTAAGAGAAGCTATAAGGCACTTAAACCCTTAAGACATTTACTGAACATGAGTCAGCTAAGAGACGTCTTCAACCAAAACAGCTGAGCCTTACTTCTCATCCTGAAAGCCTAAAATATACAAGAGCGATCATCTGCACAGGGGATCTTCCGACAACTAAATCTTTTAATTTCCTGTGGAACACAGAACTAATACAGAATAAATCCTCTGAACTTCTCCCTGCCTTTCCCAGATGTTGCATGAGAAAAGTCATCAGAAAATCTGGTGAAGATTTCAGGGTGGGTTTTTTTTTTTAATGTCACTTTCCAAAACTAACATTAATATATTTATTCTTGCTACTTACCCAATTTATAAAAAGAGCCTGAGTAAACTTGACAACTTCCAATGTCACTAGAAGACTGATTGGAATAAGGTTGTTGTACAAGATTATAAATGTCAGCAGATTGTATCCAAAGTTGACAGACAGCATTTCTGTGGACCAAAAGACATGACATCAACAGATAGAAAGCAGAAACCTGAGTGGTTCAGTATAGAGGCAGTCATCTTTCTGCTGTTGGCCTAATCAGATTTAACAGTGCTAAAATAATCACTAAGTGAGTTGAGGCATAGTCCAAGGGCCTTAATATTGCTTTCAATAGTACATATATAAAACACCCACAGAACACACACCTGGATACACAGCATATTATGTCAGATGAAAAAGGGCAAGATTGGTGAGGCTATATATTAGAGAAGAGAAAACTTTCTGAACAGTTTTTGCTAAACAGATGGCACGAAGTATGATATTACACACTATAACCCAAATTTCAAGGTTTATCTCGTGTCAACTGCCCCAATTAAAAGCCACCAGTATCACTAGTAACATAACTTTACCTTTCAGGAAGTGCTTACTTGTCTCAGCAGAGTTATAACAAATTTTAGTCTTTATTTATCATTTTCTAAAATCTGCCAGCATTGGCAGAATTGAGAAGTTACTCACACTAAAGAAATCTAAGAAAACAAGCTGACTGTTAAACACACACCTAGTAAATGAACTAAGGCATCCTGCCTAGACAGAAGAGCTGTTACTGATAGTGACAACATTGGGCAAGTTGCCCAAATAAATCTGCCAGCACAACTGGTCCTAAAGGAAAGGGAAAGCATTTATAGACAGCAGGCAGGAATGGACAAGGCTCAGCACAGGCAGAGGATGACGGCTCCTGTTCACAGTGCCACCCACAGCCTCTCTTTACATCCAGAGTTCTCTGCATTTATCTGTTTTTCACTTTCCTTGAAGCTTAGGGAGGCACTTCAGACAGCATACAGAGCACCCAGCACAGTGGGGTCACAGCCCACAACTATGGGGTTTTCAGTGTCACAAGTTAGTTAGTAAGAAGGCAGGGGAGGAAACCAGGAAGAGACAGAAGCCAGAGAAAGTTACTGAAGCCTAATGAAGATCAGAGCAAGACTTGAAGTTTAGACCCAAGCACCTCGAAGTGTGAGCACACATGAACTCCATACCTTTGATCAGTTCACAGAAAGAGTAAAAGCATGCTTGATACTAGAAAAGGTTTTTCCAACACAATCTTGATACAAATTAGACATTTAACAAAAATTTAACATCTACCTGCCTAGCCTAAGGAAGTGTCTTTCCTGTGTGTGGCCATTACAGACGTGATAGAAATTGCGCATGCAATTTACAAAAAGCATCTATACAGACTATGTCATCCTGGTTTATTACAGGTTGCACCTGTTCTATATTGGCACAAGTTCAAGAGTTTGTTCCATTCATCTTCTCAAATATTACCTCCATCACTGGAAGGCACACATCTAAACTGCCTCATTAAAAAGCAAAGGGGAGGGAAGGGACGAAACTTTTGAGAGTTGCTGATACTGCTACTAGAAGACATTACAACTACCAAAGAGTCAAATATAGTCTTCCTATCTGAATTTTTCATTACTATCATAATTGCAGTTCTTAAACTGCAGAAGACACCCTTTGCCGTCTGTTTTGCAATCACTGGCAGAAGGACCATTTGCAGTTTGTGAGAATTGTTATCAGATTTGAATCTCAAATTGTAACAACACATTTTATAGCTAGCTAATGTAAGCCCATCAAGTCAGAAGTCTCCTGGAGAGCAATTTATTTCATCCTTAAGTGTTTGCATAAGGCCCATCTTTAACTGAACTAATAAATTCAAATAAAGCCCCTGAATAAGGATGCTGAGATCAGTTTTCTCATTACAAAATAAGTCAGAAGCCAAAACGAGTCTGAAACATTATCCAATAAATACAAGTCATAACATTTAGCATTTAACAGTTTTCTCTTACGACAGCAGATCACCATTTCTGACTAAAAAATGCTATAGAAATCCTTTCCTTCTCTACATTAGCATAAAGTTGAGGTCACTGTCAGACTGATACCTGCAATCCTGCAGTCAGGTACAGTCAGACACAATATGTAAGGCAGCAGTACACGACCTGCTCTAAGAACAAATTCGTGCACGGCATCTCCACAGAGCTGAAAGAACTTGAACATCAAATATTCAAGAACACCTCTTGCTCCTCTCTTCTGTTTCTTCCCTGCTCCCTGGGTAGTAGCCCAGTGATATTTACCTAACCTTTCGAAGGTTTTCATTAACAGAAGCCTCACCAGCAAGTTCACTTATGCCAACCCATTTTAAAAAAAAATATTGGGCCATCAAAAGTTAGCAACAGGCTCTGTTTCTTGTGTTTGTTTCTCTGTTTCCTATTTTATACATTCATTTAGCAAAGCTAAGAGCCGGGTTGGCCCTACAGCCTGATACATCCCTAGCATGCTGCCTGCATACTCACTGTTGGAGCCAAGGTACCAGACAACTTCGCCGTGTGTTCTGTTCCATAATAAGGCACCTACAGAACTCACAAGGGCCATCACCAGGAGAATACAAAACAAAACCAGGATCTGCATGTTGGTCACTTTCTCCACATTTGATCTCTTCAGAGGTGCTTTGGTCGAATTCTGAACAGCAGTAGGAAAAAAAAAAAAGTCTGGCAATGGCTGATACAAGAGGGAATTGCAGAGGCAAACTCAGTCTTTAGAGTCCATTATGGAACTTGCTACTTCAACTTTAATTAGCTCAATATTGTATGCAAAGCTTAATGTAGTAATAGGAGCCAATATTCCTAATGACTCCAAAACTGACAGGAGACTGGAGTAGGAGAAACCTTCAGTTCTAAAGGCCTAGTATGCTCACCTCCTGTCTGCCCATCCCACTGACAGTCAGCAGTGGTAAGCAACACGTACATGTTTGCTGGTCTCTCCAGGCACTCCCTGCCATTAAGGCAATACAGAGACTGTAGTCTCAAGCTAAATATCTTCAAGTGCTACAATTGTACGTGGTCATTACTATTTCCTCAGCTGTTAAATCTGTTTTAAATGTTGTCCAGCTACCATATAAAATAGTTAGTTTTCCTTACCTACTGAAGTGTTTTGAGACCAATACCTCAATAACTGTTTACACATGTGCGCATGCAACCTCAAGGACAAGAGTATCCTTGTGTTCCTCAAAGCCTCCAAGTCTTAAACAGCCACAATGGGTCAAATAATTTCATAAACTCAAGTCCAAAAGACAAACAGAATACAGGAAAGATGACCACCTTCTACCAGAACATCCTCTAGATCTCCTTAAAATATTTACCTGCATGAGTTTTGTATCATGTCCTGTATACACAACAATACCCAAGACCCACTGAGTGTTTCTCAGTTGTGCACCTCTTAGCAAAATCTGGTCTGGACCAACAGGAACTGGGCTGCAAAGCAAAAAGCATGTTTATTTTTCAATTCTTTATTACACTTCAGGAAAGTGATTCAACTTTCAGCCTTACTCCCCCCTCAAAGAAAAAAAACACAGAAAAGGAGAAAAGTAATATAATGAACTTACATTGTCCACACAACTCAAGAGAGCACTGAAACCTGTGTAAGTCTAAACCCTGGTAAAGCACAGTACAGCAAAGGCGATACAAGGGAGCTGTTCTAGTTACCCAAAACTTGAGAACTTGTGGCAGCCATAAGCCTACTCTGCACTTTAGCTTAGCTAATACATTCTCACACATCAAGGTCAGGGAAGCATCACACTTGCAAACACACCATCCATTCCAAGCACACTATAACCCACACTATAACAAACATTTGGGGAAACCTATATTACCCATGTGATTTTCAAGTGGAACAGAAGTGATCTTGTGTTCTTGCATCTGTCAGTATTCTGCTGACTTGCTTAAGGAATATAGCTTTTGTGCAGGAAAACAGGTACAGCAAGGATGAAACCTGTATGTTCCTACTGACCTTTCAAATTCTATGAATTCAAGTACTAAAACTAAGTTCTGTTCTTCCAAGAGTTGCAACAGATCAAAGTCACACTGATAAAGACTCCAGATTTGAGATCATTTTTCTCTATAGATCTGAACTTGGTGCAGCCTTTGGCAGTAGTTGGAAGGCAAAGGTTTCCCGTTTCCTCTGCTTATCTCCTGTAACAAAAAGGCCCTGAAAACCCCAACCATTACCCCCAGTCTTCCTTCTCTTTAGGTGTTACTTTTGATAAAAAAAAAACCCACTACAATTCCAGAAGAAACCAATGCTCCCATAACAAGCAAAAGACTCCATAGGTAGACTGAACTATGTTGTCTTATACTGGCAGATGCTCCGATTGGCAACTGTTAATTATTACCCTCCTCTTCCCTAGCAAAAACATGCTTATGCTCAGTGTTGCAGACTAAAAGCATACAGGAAGCATTCTCCCTAACCAAATAAATTTCTAGCTTTGTCGTCAAGTCAATACCTTTGACCATCTAGACGCAGGTTTCCAGTGAAGTCATAAAGATGACGGTTGGGTCCTTCACATTCTATCCTTCCAGATACTTTCATCAAATCTTCTCTTGACTGGAGACTAGCAGTTTGAGACAATCCCTGAAGAGACCAATCCAAAGGAGATTCTTGTCAAAAATTGTTATTAGAAGGCAATCTAGGAAAATGGTGCTTTCTTCCAACATCTAAGAGATTAAATGCAATTAAGTGTGTGGAGGTTTTCTGTCGAGTTTGTTGGTGGAGGGCGTTTGTTTTGGTTTTTTGTGGGTTTTTTTGTTTGTTTTTGTTTTTTTTTAATGGGTATTCAATAACTTTTTCCTGCAAGGAAGACTCTTGATGGACACATATGATCTGCTTATGTAGGACTGGTTTAAATCCCTCTGCACAAGAGAGTTATACTACCTACATGATCTCTCTGTAACGAAGAGGAAAGTCCCATCCACAAAGCACAAAGTTGCACATGTGCAGGAGGAAGTAAGAGACAAGCAGTATAAGCAGGCCTGGCTTTACTCCGCAAGTAAAGCTCCACTGATGTGTTAGTGCTGCTAAATATAGTCACTCCTAAGTGAAGTCTCTCTTGGGTCACTGCAGCCATTGTGTTCTGATCCTGCTCAAAGTTAATTATCAACCCATCACACAACTGTAACCTAATGTATTGCTACTCCACCTCAGAGTGCACATTCAACACTTAATTGCTTTTCATCTGTCTATGAACACCTCTGCTTGGTTAAGGGTGATCTATTTAGTGTTCCTGTTGCCAGATTTTGACTGCAGCACTGCAAGCCAGAACAAGGCCTTAAAAGGCCCCACAACCTTATTTTTGTATTTTAAGCATGTGTCCTGAAGCAAATAAAAACTGACAGGAGCTCAAGATACGATCTACTGGGCTGACCCAGAACAGTAAATCACATTCATACAAAGGTAGTAAACAAGCAGCAAGTGTACAGCTTTAAAAAAACAAATAACCTGTATTTCAAAATCGTAATCCAAACTTTTTTTAATGAAAGAGGACAAAGAATCTGGACTATATCTAAACACCATAATCAAATGCATTTCTTAAACAAAACTAGAAATATCCAAATTCCACTATTTACCACAAAGAGAGAACAAATTAACTTAAACATATAAAAAAAGGTCCTTTTGAGCACTCTGCAGAAGCAACAGACTGGCACTTGTGACAGCAGAAACTGCAGCTTTCATCACAAGCACAGCTGCCTTTTGGAAAAAAAAAAAAAGTACCACACTTCAATTCCACTTACTGGACCTTCAGCAAAACACAGACAAGGTCTGCTTGGTTTGCCTTTGTGGGCTTATATACTTCTTCCAGATCAGTTCCTTACACTTGCACATGAAGCATTATTGGTTGGGTTTGTATCTGTTGAAAAGAAGGCTATAGACACCTGGAAGGAGGTATGCTTTTTTTTCCCCCTTAAAAAAGAGTCCTTGTATTGTTGTCATGCAAGCTATACTCCACTTTGTAGCAAGTATTAGATACCTAAGGGGGGGGGGGGGGGGGGAAGGTGAAATTCAGTTTGTTTTACCTGTCGTATTTTAAGATTTGTCTCCCCATCGAGATTAGCTGTTTCAATATAGCACATAGCTTGCGGTTCACTGTAAGGAGCATAAGATTTTCAAAATTACAACTCAGTACTTCTACTTTTGCACTAAAATGGTCCACAAAAACACTTTAATACACTGCAGAAGACAGAAAACCATATTGGTGGTATATGACCATGAAAGAGCCAGCTGAAAGTACACATTTTAGAGATGTCTTTGGATACGAACAACATACAAACTTGGATACAAATCTCACAACAAATTACAGAAAAAGACAAATCTAAATCAGAAGGTTAGTAAGAATTTAACAACTCATCATAAGCTTAGATGCCCAGAGTGAACTATTTTACATTACAATCCATAAAACTGCTTCAGACTGCAAGACCTACAGATAAAATTTTAAGTATTGAACAGTGTGGAAAAAAAAAGGGCATGTGGTGGATGAATAGAGTAGTGCTCTCTGCTATTAAGTTCTGTCTGTGAACTGCACACACAAAAGGTCATGGCCACAAGAATAACTTAAAGTTGAGGGCCTTGTGGAGGTACATCTGAACTCACTGCTAATCAGCTTTTTTTTTTTTTGGGGGGTGGGGGGGGTGGGGTGGGGGGGGGGGGGTGGAGGGAATCAGGAAGAGGTACAATGAGATTGAAGCTGAGGGCTGTGATCTGCATCTTGCACCTGGACCCAAACACGTGCTTCTTCAGCACATCACTTATATTCTTGAGACATTGCTATTTCTTTTCCAAAGTAACCAACTGCTTTAACAGCAAGTGTACTTAATAAGCAGAAGAATCAGTAATAAAGGCTCCTTAGAACAGAAATTTTTGAAGAGACAGATAGGTATATTTATAACAGTAAAAAGCTAGATTTTTCTCTCCAGATAATTTTTCTTTAGAAAAAGGTTCAGAGTCTGTTCTTTGTCTCCTCCTGTACAGGCAACCTGAATCTGAACCCAAGAAAGCCACAGATTAAGTCCAGCTTGATTCCAATTTTACTTCTGTCACAGACACCTTATCTACTACAACTGAAGTGGTTAACTCAGGAGGGAGATGTCTTGCAAGACAGTTCCTCTCACTTCCACAAAAGGGTGGAAGTGTTTCCACAAACAAAGTTGTGTTTGGATTAAATTTTTTTTTCTTCATGTAAATTTATTATCTATGTAAAATTTATTTGATGTCACCTTTATTCTACGGGGGAAGAAGGAGTCAAAATAAAACCAACTTTATTTCACCTCTGACAGTCAGCTCAGATACAGAAAATAAACACACACAAGCAAGAGACCCCACCCCTTCAGAGCACGCAACGCCTTCTGGTGAACTGAGGACACTTAGTATTGTCATTTAGAATTATCATGGGAATAATACCAATTGCAAAGCAGAACTGCCATAGAAATTGCTATTTACTTCAAGCAAAGCTTCTCCCGAATCAACACATTTTGGGTTAAATTCTCCAGTTATTACATGATTATCAATGACAGCAGGTTAGTAGAGTAAGGTAGAACAAAGGGCTGACCCATGCAAGTTAAGAAATAAATCAGGCTTTGTAGTATAATACATTAGAGAAGAAGTTCTCAAGCAGAACAAATACTCCTCGATGCTGGAACAGCAAGTTATTGATGTCAAAGTGTAGCCTAACTAACTGCATATTAAGGCTGACAACTGCTTATTTAAAATTTGGGGTTTGTTTTAAAAAATACAACATTGTATACCATGGAACGAAGATACCTCTGTTCTTGGATCATGGGACAGTTCAATAAGACTGAGCTTCCCCACACAGCTTCCCAAAAAAAAGAAACAACCCCGCACCAAAACAAAAAACACAAACTCCCACGAATGGCACAGACAAGAAAGATAGAGCAGAAAATGCAGTAGCTTAGAAAACAAGTTCCCTTAAAAGTTGGGTCATGTAAGAGAACTATAACCTGGAGAACCAGAGCAACCTGCAGTCACTGTTGAAAAAGCATGTGGACAGAAGGAAATTAGGGTGAAGAGCAAGGTGTCATAAGGTTTGACTATTAGAAAAAAGGCATGTTCAAGAAGAGGAACTGCACTATTGTCTCTTAAATCTCATCTGAGTGGACAATGGCCCTGATTTGGGATCAGGTTGTTCAACACAATATAGGAACTAGATTAGCAGCCAAGTACCACTCAAATGCTTTTAGGAACTAATGACGGAGCTTTGTTTGCCAATACATCAGTAGAAACAAGTTGTCCCATATTTCACAAAGAAAAATTAGTAGTACTCAACATTTATGGCTGCGACCGTACTAGGGGTGAACTATGCGCACTGTATCAAAGACAAGGAGTAAACAAATGAAGCCCAAAAAATATTTTGCAGGCTAGTTATTAGATGCCAGCTGCACTAGCCTTTTAGAAATACCGTTTGAAAGAGAAATCTTTCCTGAGGGGCAGGAAAATATGCTGGAAGAACTCAGCAGAATTAATTGGAAGAAAAAAACTTAAGCTTCCTTAATTAAATGGAGGGATCCTCAGAAGGCCATAGAGCAACTGACTGCATGAAGCTTGTGAAAGACTAAAGGTCTGTTACAACAAACTCAGTGACGGACTTCATGAACTACACATATATAAAAGTATGAAGTCTTAAGGAAGCCTTCTTTCTTAAGAACCAATCTACAATGATACACGAATCATTGCCTAGTAAAGTACTGTTCTGACATTGTTGAAATTTAAATGTGGAGAAGAATTAGTGCCATCTGATGTCTGTTTTTATTAATGGCAAATACAGAGTTTAGAGTCCTCTGCACCTCAGTTCATCAGATATATCATTTCCACACCCACTCAGGATACCTGGAAGATATAATGATCATGTCTGCTGGAAGATGTTGCCCATTGGTGACCTTCACAATATCTCCTACTGCTACCTGTTGAGTCAGGGGCAGGAGTACAGTAGCATGGAAGAGAAAAACAAACAGTTCGCTTGTCTGGAATGTTAGTTTGTTATTTTCTTTCACCCAGTCAAAAGAACAGCATCATGCACAGAACAGCTAGAGACAGTGCTTCTGAAAGTCAGGGTACTTTTCACTGCAAGTCTGGAAGTATTAAAGACTTCCCTTTTCTGAATGCAAAGTAAACAATTCTCTATAGAAAAAAAACAGATACACTCAACTGCAAAGTGTGAACTTCTGTGGCTTATATTAAATAAAAATTACTTTTTTCTATAATCCTGCCATTATCCAAATTTCAGTTATTTTTCTTCCTTTAGTCTTATTTAACCTACAGAAACATTTTTTCCTAGTAAAAGTTACCTTTAAACTTCACCTGCCTCAAGTATCAAGAGTTTCTGCTATTCCTTCTCCATATTATTTACTGACCCAGTCATCGTTATAATTTTCCCTTAGTCCTCTTTAGATGCACTACTTGTACTAATTACTAGCAAGGAGTAGCAACCAGTTCTTCCCTGACCTATAGTCACTTGAGATGTGCAAAGCCATGATTTCCAGAATACTGAAGACCTAAGAGTTCCCATCACCTTTAATGCGAGTCACACATGCATGGGACTTTTAAGGACCAAACAGCATTCTCAAAACAGTAAGCCAGGCTTGCCTGATAAGTATCAGATTGCTTAGCACCAATGCACTCCTGAGAGTCTGAAATGGGCTTAAAATATTTAATTTATAAAAATTGGAACAGATGGCACGTTTGAGCAGGCAGATGCATTAGTCTTACTCTGATCCCACTGAAAACAAATTCCCTACCAATTGCAGCACAAAAAATACCAGAAGTCTCCCTTAAAGTAAACAAGGTGGATAGTACAGAACTGTTATTCCCTAACAATAAATGCAAACCTGGACAGTATGCAAATGCAGGCACATGCCAATTCAAGAAGTGTTTAAGGGTATAAGAAAGCCAGATTCCAGTCTCAGCTTTAAATATTTTTCAACTCAGTATCCTCACTACAAACAGGACATGGAACAGCCTAAGTAGGCATCAGCATTAGCCATCAGAATCCCTGGCAGTCTTTAGTTTCTACTATAGCCTAACACTTCAGGACTGCTTTTAGGTCTCTTGAGGTGGCTCTCATTTCCCAGAGATTTTAAAAGGGTGTACTTTTTCCTCATTCATTAGTTAACAGGGCTAATTTTGTCCTTAAAAAGGCATTAAGAGCCACAATTAGATCAACAGATCCTGAAGGATTTCAGCACATTCTAGAAACAAATCTCACCAGGTCCTGGCACAGGGCTTCACAGAACATGGGTCCTGAGTACCTGAGGTAGCAGCAGGGCTTGTGTTCCTTACCTGAGCAAGCAGCTTACTTATTAGCCTCAAAATCTAACAACTTTTTAGTACAGGTAGCAAAATAAGTCTCTGTTCAACTTTCAGGGGAGGTACAGCATTGCAGTGAAAGTTACTCTTCTAGATGTGGACTGAAAACAAAATACTGTTTACACCCTGGACCATATTAACTGTCCAAGCAAGAACACATGCAATAGTTCTTCAGAATTTGACAGAAACTTAGTACTAGGATTTAAAGATGGGTACACAGGTGCCTTGCTCAGGGCAATTTTCACTACCACAACAGAAAGGATCCCTCCCACCCCAAGTCACAAGGAATTCTCACATAGTATGCATTAACTCTAGGCCTCCGAATTTCTTCTAGCAAAAGTAATTCTTGAACAACTTCTTCCATTCCCTCCCATGCTCAGTTTTATTTACCTCTTTCCACATGATGTTCTGCCACATCCCATTTCTTAGAACTGGAAAGAAAGTTTGAAGTTAGATTAGAAGAAATTTGTCAAAATCTTGGGTATTTAAAGAACTGTATCAGCAGTAGTGAACATTGACCAGAATAGGAACTACCACACACATCAGAAAAGTACTTTTCAGAAGCTAGGACCACACTTTTGTCCACAGCTGTAGGCATGTGCACCCAAGAAAGAAGAAGAATCTGCCCTTGGTATTTATATTATAGCATTTTTATCACCTGCTAGACAACAGTTGGTGGCCTGATTTCTTCCTGGCATCATTTGATACTAATGCACAGATGGGCAGCGTTGTCACTTGTTTGGGAAGTGACCTTCCTTAAAACAAAGGGCATTATTGCCCACTGTCAATCAATACCAGGAAGCATCTTTACTCCGTGTATGACTTGACCACAGAATTTTCACTTCTCACCTTTTTCCTTGCATTTTATTCATTATGTTTTGACTCTAACACATCCAACCTCACAACCATATAAATTGCCCTTATAGGGCTGAGGCTTAATTTCAAGGAGGCTCAAAATCCTACTTAAAAGCAAAGATAGGACTCCCTCTGCCAAAGCTTATGTGCTGAAGCTCACACTGAAACAGAAAAGGAAACAAGGTACTGAAACAGGCCTTGGCTTTTGTAGTGCTAAAGTTCTATACTGCTGTCTTAAACTTACTGGTCATCTACTCTGGAACGTGCTTTTCCACCCAAGTAGTTCCTCTACATGCTTCTACACATAATTGATACTACCCTAGCCTAAACAGCAAGGTCAAAATTTATATCCCATCATCGCTGAGCAACCAAATCCAGTCCAGGTCTAAGCACACTAAGTGCTTAAACAAACTCAAACCCTTCAGTGAAAGCACCTGTGGCCAGTTTAAGATGTTCAAAGAGTGTAGTGTGCAACAGATGAAAGTTGAAGAGGCCAGCCCCTTACTCTGAATAAATTTTCACCTCAGTTCTATGCAATTCACATACGTAGCTCATCTGAAAGTGATACCAAATTCCCAGAAGATACAGTTCTGCCGAACACAGCCTCAGCCATCCTACCAGGTTAGGGCACTCCCCAAATGGGAATGTAGTATTTGATCTGGTCTGAAAAATCTAAGAAACCCACCTCTCGATTCCTGTCCCCAGGCCACACACTTTGGAGTAGTGAATCCTGAGATTTAGTATTACAATGGATGGATCACAGGTCACATTGTTATATGTTCACATGCAATAAAGATACTTCATAGCTTCAAGTGCCCTGAACTTGGTCTTCTAGACAATTCACTTCAACCATCTTTCATGCTTACTGAAATAAATTTAACTAATAAAGTTAGTCAGCCAAATTGCTGAAGCAACTATTTCTTTAAGCTCATAACCCCACAATTTAAAGAGAAAGCTTCCATTAGACACAAAACAGTTGAGAAATTTTGGTGTTGCAATTTTGCACCTTCTACTCCGCTTAACCCAGTTTTATAGGAGTACTCCAACAGACAGAAAAGCCTACTTTCACTAGACTATTTACAGGAGGGTAGAACTGATGAATTACTCATTGTCAAAAGGTATTTGGTTAAAGTAACGAACAAGTTTCTAAGAAGACCTCTCCTACTTAAAAACAGAGTTTCAATATAAACCCCCTATCTAAGACTTTCTAAGACTAAAAAACAGTGTATTGATTTTCTAGGTCTAGAACTGTCACTCACATCTAGGTGTCTAAGGCCATTTGAAGTGTTGCTCCTGAAGGGCAAGCATTTCCCATCAGTCTTGCACAATAGTTTGCTAGCTCTGTGCTTGTCTACTGTTCAAGGGCATCCCATACAGTATTAAATGGTCATGGCTTATTTTAGAATAAGTGAGATGATCAATACACCAGAAGAGTTATTACTGAGCTCTCTACATCTATGCAATATGCTGCTCAGGGGCTTCACTCAGGATTACATCTAGTCTGGGCCCTAGATTCAATGTTATCTCCATATACCCCACTTGAAGCCATGTAAGACATGAAACACTGGCTCAGAACCTAACACACTCTACCTCCTAATGGAGATGTACAGTGCTCACCCAGAGCAGAACTTTAGTTTCCTTCAAAGGGAATTTAATTCCTACATATCAAAGCCACTCTGCAAAGCAAACCAATCTTTTCAATGGGAAATTTAATATAGGAAATACGCTTTGAAGATACACTACTGCTTAGAAAACTAAACAAGAAGACAACTGAAAGCCTACATGAACATTACTGAAGCAAGCATCTGGTCACTGCAGTCAGTGTAGTTCAGAACATTGCTAAGCAGCTGGTAGATGTCTGCTTTTGGGTAAGCTGAACTGCTCTCTCTGACTGCACTGACTAGACCTCACTCAGCTATAAGAGGAACCTAAAGGCACATACTGAACCTAAATTTTCATTCTCATAATACAAGTCTCAAGAATGAGCCTCTTTAGCCTTCCTCTTAAGAGATATGAGGATAGTTTTAAGTATCATTTTGAAAGTTGTTTTATTTTTTACATTTGAATACTCTAAATACTTGAACTAAAATAATTTTTCAAGTGCTTCCACTTAGCTCCATAAGAATACCTTGTGTTATTTAAGGTTGTCTCTCCACAATTACTGTGATAAGCTTCCCTTGAAGTGTTTGTTAGCACATGTTCTCTAACTACAAAGGAATTAGAACTGCCTACATGACCTTTGAAAGGCCAGTCTTTTGTATTACCTATAACAGGGCCCACTGTGCTACAGCCAGTTAACTGCTGATTTCTCATGACTAATAAATACAGTGTTTTTGCTCTTGAAACATCTTGCCAGTCTCTTACAGAGAAGTTACCTTAAAGAACTGGTAAAGCAATGCTTTCTGATGTTCATTAATATAAAATCTCCATCAACTTAAATTATCAAGCACAAAGGAAAAACAGCTCACTGAAAACAGTCCTGCAATTTTGCCTATTAACTGAAGCATGGAGCTAGCAGGTTGTTCAGTCACCCATGTTCCTTTAAGTGTTTCTCTAGCTTCTTGACACTTCAGCTAAATATGTTTGGGAGGAAGGGGCTCTACTCAAAAGGTAAAGTCCCTGTGCCTTCCGTTTCATCCACGGAGGAGCAGCAGTGAAGGAGCTGTCCAACAGCTCAACAGGAACACAGAGATCCTGTGACTGCAACACAGACTGACCATAGGACACCCATCAATAAACCCATCGTATTTTCTGCACAGGTTTTCAGTTAAGGAGAAGAAGAAAATGAAAATGAGGTTTTTGGGTATTCAGTGCCAAGTAGCATCAATACCTTAGGGATACATGTAGGCATTCAGAGGGTATCAGTGTTAAATTCTTTCAGTGACACTTGAGGAAAGCAAATCCACAAAATCCCCAGCGCTCTTCCTATGTTTTAAGGGCAGCAGCATTTAGAAGTTACTAAAAATTCCTTTGACACCAACTTTTAGTGTTTCATGGGTTTGTTGAGGTTTTTTGTTGGTTTGGTTTTTGGGGGGGAGGGGTGTTGTTTGTCTGATTTTTGTTGTGGCATTTTGCAGGTTTTTTTAAGCATAATCAGTATAGAATTTGGCAGGGGAGAAGACTGCTTGGTTTTCTTGGAGGAGCTCAGAACTGTATAACTTTATAAGTTAGTTTAACTTAAGGGTTGTCCAAATTCTAATAATCCCCCCCATGCCTCACCCCCAAGTGTCACACTATCAGCATCAGTCTGAAACATTTCAAGTAAAATCCCAACATACCAGTAACTACCTAGGTCAAAAAACCATGCATTCCACACCATCATGACTGTTTAAGAAGTAGAATTCTCACAAGTAACTGTTGTGGTATTCACTACTTGCACTTTAAATATTTAGCTTAAAGACTGTTTAAGTCTTACCTATCGTTTTCTTTTTATTCACTGCACTGTCCGCCTTATGCCTTTTCTGCAAGTAAACAAAACATTTCATTACACCTCATTACAGATTCCAAAACCATTAGAGCTAGAAACATGACAAACCTCAAGATACACTAGGTCATTTTTGCCTTTACGTTGTATGTTTTTAAAAAGCCACACGGATCAAAATGCAAATAGTTTGTAAATAGATAATTTAACTTTAAAGTGGGAGTCCCCATGTTGGAAGTCAGGCTCAAGCCTGGATGAGCAGCAACAAAACTAAGTCTCCAAAACTAGTTTTTGGAAGAGAAACAAGAGGAACAATGACAGCTGCACTATGCATTCTATGTGCTGTTTGTTTAGACCAATTTCTTAATTATTTTATTTTCATCAGAACTTTGCAAAGCAGAAAGACCTTTTTATTATAAACAGTATCCAACATAAGTTAGTGCAGATTTTCCCCAAAACAGTTTGCTCTATACGAAAGTTGCTTTCCCCCTGCCCATTTTCAAAAGTAACTGAAAAAGTCACATATCTGTCAAGATTCTACAGTGTCATTCTAGCCAAGCCTTTCTAATAAAAGCATAAATAAACAAGTTTGAAGAGGTAGAAACAAGTGTCCTGACTTGTACTGTTTCCTTGTTCGCCACCTATAACAACAATGCTTAATTTATCTCAGTGTGCTACAGAAATTCCAGTCAGGTTCAGAGCTCTGGAAGTCAAAAGGATATTTTGCTGCTGTTCAGCAATGACTCAGTAGACTTCTGAGATGCATAGCTTTGTGGCCTTTTGTGGCTTTTGTGAAACACTGTCTTTAGCACAGCCTTCGTCTTAATCATACTCACGTAGTCTTCTATGATTTCTTTGATGCCAGCAACTGTTAAAATAAATAGCAATGGCACCAAGGTGGTATATCTTCCTGTTGGAGAGACATCTGGAATTTGCTGGGAACAAAAAGAGAAGAGAGACCCATTTTGTATTTGTATTTAAAAATTAGTTTGTAGCAAATTTAGAACTTTATGCAAAGCTCTCAGAAGACAGAATGCAGAGCTTTCTGATTTGTGCCTGACTGACATCCAGTTTCAGTGGGCAAAGTAGCCTAAGCTCTCAGCAGAAGTGAGGAAACTACTACCACAAAGTTAGAAGATAAAGTTGTTGTGCATGCCTTTTATTCTATTTCTCCTCTCTCCACAAGAAAAGCATTCAACTGATGTAATTCAGCTGGAAGCAGTGATAATCTGGACTATCTAAACAGCCAGCAGTTTCACAAGAATCCACAAATGCTTTTCTCAGTATGGTCGATAGCTCCATTTTTAAATGATACTACTTCCTATTTTTACTTAAGAATAAAAGTAGCTTGATTTTACAAAATACATGGAAGAAGTCTCCAAGTTGCCTTCTAATTTCAATTATTAAGTATGCACCTTATTAATATTACTATTAATATATGTCTAAGAATTTCTTTGCAGTTAAGCGTGACAACTGAAACAACTTGTACTACAATTTCATTTTATAATCAAAGCAAACCAATAAGATAATACCTGCAGTAAGGCAATGAAGAGGAAGAACGCATTTGCAGCTTTTCTTATCTGCTCATACAGGAATCGAGGTAGAAATGTCACCACGCTGTACTTGGCTGTGCTGCAGGTTAGAAGATTTTTATTTTAGTACTTCATTGGAAAAATCATATATGGATTATGACCAAAAAGTTTCAAGTAGGCTCCTAAAACCCCGTATTAGAAATATTACACAGTAAAGACAAATATAGAACATGGAAGTAAATTGCCTGTGTTATGAGGAAGAATTGTACAGAACAAAAGTGGTATCACACAGACCCAGAAGGCTGACAGTCCCACTTTAAACCACTGGTACCTTTATTATTGGATTAACCACCAGATAATTTACTATGCATCCAAACTTCAGCACCATGAACAGGCACCCTTTTACCTCAGTTCCAAGCACTTGATGAAGTGCTTAGCCCTTATCAAAACATGGATTGACGTGCTAGAGGGAGGCAGAGTTGAACACAGGAGAAAGTTCTGCAGTGCTATTTTTAAAATGCCTCATTTCCCAGTTCAGAACCACTCTATACTCAGTTGTGAGTAATCCTCCAGAACAATAATACCCACTCGTTCAGATTAATCTTTCCTGGCTATTTTCCCTGAGCAGTTTTATTACTGTTTCTTCTACCTTAAAACAAAAGTATACTGCACTAACTAGTCTCAACGATTTGTAATTTCTTGTCTTCCTCACATCAGACCCATGATGGGGATGAGCACAACTTCAGGGAAAAAAAGCATCCAAGATGACAGGAAGATTTAACCATTCCATTTTTAAATGAGTTCTATAAGCCACCCCCCTGTTCTCAGGTTACCAAAAACAACCTAAAAAAGCTTAAGACTCTTATATTCAAGTCCTTGCTCTCTGAACACATCAGTTACAACCCAGTCATCCACATGCCTTCTTGAGAGAGGTTCTGCAGCATTCTGCTTCCTTGCACTGTCTGAGCTGTATGAGAGACTCAGTCTATCTAGTAGCATGTAGTGTTCCATTACATGAGGAAAAAAATATTTTTAGAATAAGAAAAGCAACTCTGCTTTATTTTACCCCACCAAATTAGCACATGACCTTCCCCCACTTAAGTACTGGACATCAGCATGAGTTGGATCTTTAAGAGCCAAGTGCTTGCAGCTGTAGTTCAGGTGTCTTCCCTCAGACAAGGAATGTAAACTGCAGAAGAGCCAGAAAACCTGTGACCGGAGTTTTCATTTGTGTTTTGGGGTATCACTTCATTTAGGGTTTGTTTTTTGTTGGTTTTTTTTTTGTTTGTTTTTTTTTTTTTTTTTTTTTTTTGGTTTTTTTTTTTTTTTTGGGGGGGTGGGGGGGGACTGTTTTCTTTGAAGAGGACTTATATTTCCAAGGATCTGAGAGCCCCAAGATACTCCTTTCCTGAAAGAAAATTGTTTCCTGAAGCACTAGTAACTCCTCAAACAAAAAGTTTCCTAGAAATGTCAAGAGCACCCTTCCATTAAGGCTGATTCTCTATGTGAAATGCTTTTCTTGTTCTCTCCCACCAATAAGCCTTCCAGATCATTTGAAACCTATGGCATTACTATTCACCAATCACGAAGAGTAGTATAATCAAATGTTTAATCTACACGATCTGCTTTTCACAATTGACTCCTATGGATAAAACCCTTACTACAACCTTGAGCTACAGGCAATTAAGTTCAGTGGGGTTCTCTTGTACTTATCTGGGTATGTACAAGGTTAGAGAATGGCATTCTCCAAGACCATTTTTATTTACTTTAACCATTCTCTCCCTCTTTTCTTCCCCAACCCCATCTAATGATATACTGCTGCTTCTTCCAGAATCAAAACATTCACAAGGGAAGGAACATGGCACAATTTGTTATATGAAGCTCTATTTTGGACACTAGAGTAGAATCAGTGGGGCAAGTTAAACAAAACGATCAATTAAAAACCAATTAAGATCCCATCTATTAGACAGTGGTAGTTATATTTCCATTTCACTTAGTTGCCTACTCAAGCAATTATAAACCCCTGCTAGGTTTGATGCAAATCAGTTATTACTTTAAGCAGATCTCTAAGAAAAGTAACATGACAGAATTTCTAGCATTACAGCCTACAGACTTGCTATTGCTACTACTGCTCAGCAGAATCATGTATTCAAATACTCAGTGTGATACTTCAGAAATTGCAGGTGGTCATACTTCAACATAAATTACATCAACTAAGCCAACTGAGTGAAGACATGCATCCATGTTTACAGCATATCATGTAGTACACTTATTGTATAAAGTGAAGAGAAAATGTTTCCTTGAAATGCTATTAGTTTCTTCCAACTCTAAGTGCTTTTTTTTTTGTTTTAAGCCACATTCACTTGGTCCCACAGGTAATAGCCTTCCTATAATACAGAACATAATTAAACATACATTCCTCAGAAGTACCTTGTGACTTAAAAAATATGAGTTAATCAAGTTAACAGTTTAGATCTACCCTACAAGTGAATTCCCCACGTAATACTAATTAGAAATCAAGAGTTGGTAGACTTTTACAACAAAATAGTACTCCCCGGGTATCACATTGCTAGGACTATATTAAAGCAAGAATTTGTCTGATGGTAACCAAGCTGAAATATCTATTAAACAACGTTCTACCGTTTAGCAACTTTAAAGCTAACTGGTGCAAACAATATTCTTACACTAATGATCACGTTAATGCCAACACAATGAGCTTTATACATATTAAGTCACTCCATCCATTGCTTAAGTAACATGACAAATGCCTACAGGAAATAGGTACAGTTCTAATTAGAAAGGAGCACATTCAGATGTTACCATGCAGACCCAGAACAGTAACCATATGTATGTATAAAAAGGTGCATGTTATTATTCAGAAAGAAAGCTTCTTATGAAAAGCTAACTAATACTCTAAGCTGGGCAGGAGTATTTTATTAATTTGGCTCTGAAGAAGAGCTCTCAAAAAGGACAAATACAATACTTAAAAATAAAAAAAGCTTTCTGCTCCCTCCCAACAGAGAGATGCATTGTAAATGACTTCAGCATACTCGAAGCTCACAAAGATGATAAAATCTGTAGGTGGACAGGTAGAAAATTCAGGTAGCTCATTCATAGCACCATTTTGGTCACGAAACACGGATATCAGCAAGGGTTAGCCCTCTGACCAGCCTAAATCAGAGCCATCTTATCTTCAAAGAAGTGCCTGGTACATAACTTCAGGAACACCAGGTCTGCAGCTCACAGAACAGGTTGTGGCAGGGGGGAAGAGGGGAAGCACATGCAGGAAACCAAACAACAAACTGGCTTTTCCTAACACAACAGCTGTTCACTAGGCAAACCTTGCTTAACTACACAAGTTTGATGTTTAAACAGGTGCACAAACATTAGAAGAGATCTGTCTCCTCTATATCTGCAACCTCATTCATATAAGTCACATTTCAAGTTACACCACTGTGCAAGTCAGGAGGAACACTATCAAACCCTGTTAAACAAATTAACTCGGATACACATCAGTACAGCTGAAAGAGTCTGACCCCA
Organism: Morus bassanus; assembly: GCA_031468815.1. Classification (NCBI taxonomy): domain Eukaryota; kingdom Metazoa; phylum Chordata; class Aves; order Suliformes; family Sulidae; genus Morus; species Morus bassanus. The sequence continues at coordinate 22,587,608 of CM062568.1, forward strand.
CTGCTCCCAGGGCAGCGCAGAGGTTTTTCTAAATGCAACCAATGTATAATTTGGAAAAGGTTAGTGTCATTCACATACCTTAACTCATTACCATGCTATTAAGGAGTACCAAGGATTAGTTATTTTGATAACACTCACATGAAAACTAGCGAACAGTAAGCTGACAAACTCAATAGTAGTTTTCCAGTATAGTTCCCACATTTGTTAACATGGAATTTTTGCATGACAACTCCCACAGTTACCATTTTCCCTGTTTCCCCAAAGCTTCTGAAAGTCAAGTTTTACTCTACTGAATCATCCGTGAAGAGGCAAAAGGCTGCCAGTAATAGAGGTAGAGAGGTTTCTTCCTCCTGAAGTTTATGTGTGCTGGCAATGTTCAGCTGAATACAGCTCTACATTTCCCCAGTCAGCTATTTAAGCACTTCCACACCTTCCTAGACAGTTTAGATTGACAACTCAGATGAACTTCACCTTCAGACTAACCATGATAAAGAAAACAGGACCTCCTTGAAACACATGTGGTCTCATTTCCAGGGTGATAAGTACAGCAAACTGTCCCTTCCCAGGCAGCTATGCCACAGCTATCCATTCCTCAGTTCACATACTTTAAATACTCTCAAATCTGAGATGTGAAGAATGAGAATTGCTTGATGTTAGTGCTTTTAACACACACCAATTCGCAGGAATGATTACTAAGAAAGCCAGGCAGACATCTGAACCACAGCAGCGGGACTAGGTAGTTCAAGTGAACATTAAGGACCTCAACTCTTCTCTCACCAAGCACGCTTTGTTTCCATTAACATGTACAAAAGGTCAGATGCCCTGTAACAGAGAAAAAAAGAGTTAAAGAAACCCAAGATGACCTGCTTGAATTAAGGGCTCAAATACTGTCTTCAATGGAACTGCCTGTGCATGCTTCGGTCCTGCAGGCACGTAACACTTCTTTTAACGGCTAGATTGACACCAGCTTCAGAGGTTCTGCAGGGGCTCTCAAGTACAGAAGCAGTATGAACACAAATTGCCTCCAGACAGTCACCATTGCTGTGGGAGGCACAGCAACAAGCTTCACATATTTCAAGTGATATTCAACTACATTAACACAAAAACAAACAGGCAATTATTACACTGGCTACAGAGAAAGTTCATAAGAACATCTCACCAACAAACAACAATGCCATCCAGAATATGGCTAAAGTTGTTACCAATTCGGGTGTCATGAACAAGCTTTTTAGCAGTTGCATGCTTATGACAGTGGAAGATCATCTATGTCCTTGCAACATATGGAAGATAGATTATTTTGATTATGAAACACGCTAAAGAGACAAAAAATCAACTGTTCACAAATTCCCCAAAGAACATACTGTGAAGGCTTATAAGGAGCAATTACTTATATGCCTATGCAATGACTACTGGATGACTGGAAACTAGGTCCTAAACAGCCAGTGTTGTTTATTCTAGCAGACAGCAGGTTCTGTCTGAACCAATGCAGCCCCCAATCTAAACGAAGAGCTTTGCTCTGTCAGATGAATCCTTGAGACTACAGTTCCTGCAGAGGAAGACTTCAGCCAGTAAGGGTTTCACCGCTTTTTTTATACGGCTTGTCACTTCCATCAACTAAGAAAAGGGCATGTGATGCTTAAATACGCCACAATTTGAGATGGACTGTGAGTTCAGGTCAGAAACGGAGGCATGCAAAAGGAGCTAGACTTGCTCTTGCACTGTAAGAAGTGCATGACTTGAATCCTACAAGATATTATTGCTTCAAGCTGAAATGCCTGATGAGAGCAAGTCAAAGAACCAAGAGCGATCACATCAGAGTATCTGTCACCCGGACTATGGACAGTGGTTGCTCCAGAGCCAAGTGCTTGTTTTTTCTCCATCTTTTCCTGCACTCCCGTACAGCTCGTCTATAGTTACAGTGACATCTCGCACATACAAATTCATCTATTGTCAAAAGATAAAACAGATCATAACTCTGTTTAAAGGACATTTTTCTGCCTAGCCACCGAAACAAACCCTGAATGATTTTTCCAACAAAAATGCAGCACAGCCTGAGATCCACCCAGCTGTGGAGCAGCTCTGTGGAAAGGGACCTGGGGGTCATAATGGACAATAAGTTCAATATGAGCGAACAGCATGCTGCTGCAACAAAGAAAGCCAACAGGATGCTGGGTTGCATCAACAAGGGCATCACCAGCAGAGATAAAGTCATTATCCCACTCAGCACTTGTTAGGCCACAACTGGAATACTGTGTTCTGTTTTGGTCCCTGCTATGCAAAATAGATATGAACAGGCTGGAGAGGGTCCAGAGAAGGGCCACAAAGATGTTCAAAGGACTGGGAAGCCTGCCATGTGAGGAAAGGCTGAGAGAACTGGGTTTGTTCAGCCTTAAGAAAAGATGACAACTTAGAGGACCTTCTCACCATGTACCAGTATTTAACGGGTGGCCACAAAGAAGATGTGACTCCTTGTAAAAAGGGAGTCACCATCAAAAATAGCGGTAATGGGTACAAGTTACTCCTGGGGAGATTCCAACTGGATATAAGAAGAAAATTTTTCACAATGAGAACAATCAGCCATTGGAATAATCTCCCCAGGCAGGTGGTGGATTCCCCAACATTAGGCACTTAAGCTTCAGCTGGACAGGGTGCTGGGCCATCTTGTCTGGACCGCACTTTTGCCAAGAAAGGTTGGACCAGATGATCCTTGAGGTCCCTTCCAACTTGGTGTTCTATGATTCTATGATGATTCTACGAAAGTTGTTGCAATACTTTCAGGGGAATAAATCTGTTGTCCTAGATTATCCACACAGACAGTGAAACTGATTGGGAGTATTCAGATGTATTAATCCATCCGAACTTTGGCAGTGTACTAAAGACACTTATGGCAGCTTCAAATTGCAGTGCCCAGTAACTAGCAAAACTCTTACCAGTGGGACAGTTTTCATCAAGGACCTCATCACTTCCCTTCATCTCCACTAGTGCAAGGATTCCTTTCTTTACAGGATGGGCTCCCACCAGAAGCAACTAAAGGCACCACTGCATGTTTGGAAGACTTGTTCTTCCCCTCCTTTGTAACAGGAAGGACTGATCACATCTCAGTATCTCTGAGCTCTTTTCTCAAATCATATGATCTGGGGAGAAAAAGATTTTTTTTTTTTTTTTCCATACAAGTTTTAAAGAGTCAAGACATATCAAGCCAGCCCACAAACTGGCCTCCAGGTCAATTCCACCAGAACTTGTTTTTTATGGGCCAGAATGGTGCGGGTCTGCTGTAATAGGACACTGAAGGTCTTCTGAACAACTGTTTATTTCAAGTTAAATTCAGGGCCTTGTACATGATCAAATAAACAAAAGAAAAAAAAGGAAAAGCAGAGAGGCTGTCAGCTAGACAATCAACCACTGAGGTTTAAGAGTGTTTTGCACAAGGGGAAACCTAAGTTAGTACAGACATCTCAAATATATGCTTACATCATTATTTTATAGTAATGCACATCATTAGTGCTGTGCCCTACACTAAAGCCTAATAAAAAGGCAGGGTGATAAGTGCAATATTCATTGATTAACACTACTTGCCAGCAGAAGCAATGGTAATCTACCCTAATGCACAAGTTCCATTTCAGGAGCGAGATGTTCAGGCTGACAAACCCAGCCTGGCAGAGCTATCTGTACCTCCTAAGAAGCTGCATTAGCAACAAGCTTATCTTCAAGTGTTTCATTTTGGTTGTTGTCTTTGTATAGACCATTGTTAAGACAAAAGTACATGAAAATGCATCACGAACTGTTGTCCGCTGAAGCATGACAGTCTTATTACTCTAGTTGAATAAGATCAACTCCTAACCATGTAAGGATTTTTCAGAATTTCTAGCCTACAGTATCTTGTGCCAAATTGCCCCAGTATCAGCAGGACTTCTGCCATATGTAGCGGCAGTGAAAGACTACAAAAACTGATGTAACTGATGTTGCCAAAGCAAATATTACTTCCATTAGAAAGGCCTCCTACAGTAGTGCTCATGGCAGTCTTAATACTGAGTAGGCATTAGCACAACTGCTTACGCTCAGTTTAACCTAAAAACAAGACCTCGTGGTCACATTTAATAGAAGTGATAGCATTTTTGCTTCCAAATCCTGTACCCTAGAGGCTTTTCCTAAAGCGTGCGAACAGAAAAGGCCTTTCCATTTGTTCTCTATTCACACAATCCCTACAGAAAGGGAAACAGACTCCTGGCTATTTTTCAGTAACAAATACATTAGACAAAGACTGTTTAAAAACAGCACTGAAAGCTTACAGGCATGATATTGTTTCAGCATGCTCTGATACTGTCGGGTCAGCACTACAGAAATATGCCCTTGCTTTTCAGTAGTCTGCTGGCAAGTACAACTCAATAAAACAGTGCTGACTGGAACAGTTAGCCTGGAAATATTACTGTCTAATAAAGAAAGTTTGGTAGCACATTTAATTACTGTGCACCCCAAAATAGGCTTCACCATAAACACACAGCATTGATATGAAGATGACTGAAAAAAAAAAGAAAGAATCCAAAACAAGTCACCTAAGTTAGCTAGCTGTCTAAAAGCCAAACTGGTAACTTCTGTTTTAAAGCTATTATTTAATTCCAAGTGTCACCACAACTTAAGAAGCTATTCTAGCGACAAGCAAGGGGGTGACAGAAGTGAATACTTACATTTCTCTCAAAACTGAGCAAATATCCTCACAGCCCACAGAAGCTATATGGAAAGCAGTTATTGCAGTTCTTGAGCTCTACTTAAGTTGACTTAAGAGAATTTCTTACTCTTCTACCCTTTCCTACAGACCACCAGCCATCAGACAGCAAGGTCTGTAGCACTGAGCAGAAGGCTATGCACAAAAGTGTAAACTGCAAGAGACTTCAGGAAGTGCGATTTATTGTACATGCCACATCTAGGTCCTGAAAGACCTGCTTTGACTCCACCGTCAAACTACACCAAGAATCACCAGAAACATTTAGTCTCTTCCTGTTCACACAATTCTCTGGACAGAGATCACCAACACTGGAGGAATAAGTTGAAATGCAGAGGCTCAAGGAAATACACACTGCTGAATACGAGCTAATATTTATTTGACAAATATGTGGGAAAGCAGCTTTGTTTGCCTGAACATGAAATCGGACTGCATTTAAGCTTTGGCTCCAGTATCTGAGAGTTGCTTAAATAGTGATTTTATCTAAAAACAAGAAGAGGACCCAGTTTAATTCCCTTGCTGTGTTGCTACTGCTGATATATGTAAAACATCATGATGCCAAAAAAAAAAACCACACACCACCAACCACACAATTTCAGGATGCCGGATGCCAGAGGGCTCAGCATGCAACAGGTGGAAGGGCACTAGAACACTCTCACATCTGTTTTTTCCTCATCCAGACATTTCATCTAGGCAAAATTCAACAGTTTAACTGTCCAGGGGCTCTAAGCCCTAGGAGTAGCCCACTAAGGCCAAAGATGCAACATCTTCAAATGCAGCAACTTCAAATATGTTGGCATAATCTGGAAACACAACATCAACACCAGGCATACAATACCAGTTACTTTTAGTGGGTTTTAATGGCTAAAACAATCCTTCTATAGCTGTACCCAAGCTTCTTCATTGTGATAAATTACAGTATCAGCAACAGCTGCATTGCAGGAAAATTAAGTGTTAGCTGATTTACGAGAAATATGTAATACTGACAATTTTTCTGTTAAGAACAGTATCTACCTAGAACTGAAAAGAGTTAGCAGAGGATTAGTTTAACATGTGATTACACTTGTACCATTCAGAAAATACAGCCGTTCTTTGAAGAATTCCAAAATGCTTTTCTGCAGTCAGACAAGCAATCTGTTCACATGACAACAGATTTCCTAATATAATACAAACACTAGTACAAAAGGCCACCATGTCTCCACTCTACCAAGACCAGAACTGAACACAAGTAGGGGCCAGTTTTACCTAATAAGCAAAGATATGTTTTACATCAAGAGCAACGCTGGTCTACAGCATAAGTGCAGATACATGCACTTGCATATAGCAGACTACTATTCACATTTTCAGCCGCCAATCATAGTGAACACTACTTAGGATAGTCATGTTACAAGGGTAGATATTAATGGGCTGTTGATACAAGCAACTCCTATTTCAGCAGCAGGAACTCACTAAGCATCAGTGAGAACCTCCCCACACATTCAAAAAGCACCAACTGCTCTAAATCACAAGTGGCTTCTACAGTACCTATTTACAAGCCAAGAAAGCAATGCACTTAGCTTTCATTTGCAACATACAGCTGAAATCAAAAAAGAATCCAGACTGTGCCTACAATTTTGTCACCAGCAAGCATCCTGCAGACACTGATGGGACAGTCTGGGACTACAGATAAACAGCAGCCTGTTTAACACAGAACTTGGGGTGCTATTAGAAGCCTTGTTACAGTCTTCAGTGCTAAATTCCTAGTGGTGGCTCTTCTGCCTTACGAAATGAGAAATTCCTTCTCACCAATTTCCTTGAATTTTCAGACCTTGTACAGCTTAAAAGTGAAAACTGAAGGCTTCTTGCTCGTTAATCTTCTCTAGCAGAATTTAACTTTTGCCTGTATGGAAGAAAAGTCTCCGAACAAAGGATTTTCTGGATATCAGAATGCATCTTTTGGGGCCTCCCCAATAGATCAAGCCACCAAACTGTGCCCTGAAGAGCAGCTTTTCAACACGGCTTCTGGATTCAAGATGCATTAAACACGTGTATGAGTAGAAATTTGCCCTTCTTGACTGCTACTTTTGCCCCTGACCTCCCCTGCAAGCCACATACCCAGACCAAAACTGGAGCCCTGATTCAGATGTAAGTCAAACTCACACTAGGATGTACTACCAGGCCTCGAATATAAGATTACATAGAGTATACATATTACTGGTTACAGTGGCAAATGCAATGTACTTAAACAATTTGGAGATAGCTTGAAGTACATTTGCAATTATTTCAGCACTTTTGTACTTCCTGGATCAAGAAACCAGAAGTTCCAACTACTTTTGCATCAACATTAGTACATATACAACAAGTGAGGGGCTCAAATCGCTCAACTGGTAATATTTACTGGATGCACTGGAAGAAAGTTTCAGTAGGGTCTGTTATATATTCAGTATAAGCCACTGGTAAAGTCGATTCCTGTATTAATAAGGAACATCAGGGAATTGCATTTACATGAAAGCCAGATCTGTAGAACATTCGCACTTTAAGCAAAACAACCAGTCTTCTGCATGCCGCTGAGTGTATATTAGAAAAAAGTATTCATGCTGTTAGTTCGGTGATCTCAGAAGTACTGGCACAGCATTCAAACCGCTATCACCACACCTCATCTGTATACCTGTGTTTTTACAAAGCAAGTTTGTTTTCAAACTATAAAGATTTTTGAGTCACCTCACCCACCATACAGGTAGTGACATTACAAATCCAACTTAGCAATAAAGAGCGATGGTTTAAGCCATCAGGCAAACTCAAGTAGCAAAAAAACCCTTTCAAGTCAAAACCACCAGCCAGGCTGGCACTTCTGCTCAACAGTTACTTTCACACTGTGCTGATCTACTACATAACAAGTGTACAAACTACCATAATTGCTTATACTGAATCAAGCCAACAGCAGAAGAATTAAAGGTTGGAAACATTAATGATCCACCACCATTTTGTGTTTCACACCTGAATTCAAAGGAAAAGCTATACTTTAAGTAAGTACAAAGAAAGCCTTTTCCCGGAGCACATCGGAACCAAGGAAAAAAAAATGCTGGCTGGGGTCTCTGTAGAAGCCTGACTACTATCTCATACTGTCTGTAGCCAGGAATGTCTTAGGTTTATGAAGGCTGTTAGTAGATTCAGACAGGTGTAGAATGCCTGAGACTACATGATTATAATTATTGCCTAGATGTGGCATAAAGCTGTGTACAGAGTGGCTGGCAGTTTTCAGAACATAAGTGTTTCATTTCTTACTGAACTTAATTTTGAAGTACAGAAGTGTTCCTATTAAACAGATACATATAAGTCACATACACGGAACAAATCAAAACAGGTACTAGTTAGCTTTCATAAAAGCAAACATACTTATTACCACAACTACAGCTATGTTGGTCGAAGTCATTATATTTGTTCCATTTTTACGTATTTCAAAGCTTCTAAAATGCTTCAGCTGAAGAGAACAACGTTTACCTTTTATTAGAAGGTCCAAAGAGTTACACAAACACAAAGTTTTTCAAACTGAACACAGTAGCAATAAAAGCAGCTTCTAATGCAGGCAGAAGAGACATGTTCCTACAGAAGGAATCACTGCTGCAGCAGGGCAATAAGAAATGGTGACAGCCATGTATACGCACCCATAAAGATCGAAGCTAAATCCAGCCTACAACACACAAAGTTTTACAGCACGAGGTTTTAAAATAGTTGGTGACAAAGTTGGAAAAGCACACAAAAAAAAACTTAGCCATTGCTCTACAAATTCTCATTATCTCACTTATTTACACCAGAAAGCCTGGGAAAGAAAAAAAAGAAAGGGAACAGTTCTTCCTTCTACATCTTCACACTCACACTTCAAGATTTTTGGAAGTGTCAGTGCCTCACCCCATCTTGCCATCCACTTAGCTTTTGCAATAGCACTATATACTATTTAGAAGTGGTATTAGAGGATTATCAATTTTGCTTAACTTAACCAAAACTTTACAAGTGTTACTTATCACTTCTTCCTTTTGCTCCCACAAACATAGGAATTCAGTTTTAACAGTGACTCTCCAAAAAAGTTAAAGTTCAAGATGCTTAGAACATGTTAAACTATAAGCCGTACCGCTAACCTACCTTCTCCCACCCTCTGCACCTCCCTTTCTTCCTGTATTTCACTCGATTTTGAGCAAGCTATTCCACACTACCCCATAATTTGGAAAGCTTCCTATGAACTTTCACAAATACCCTCTATTGTTCAAAGAATCATTCATGACTACCAAAAGACATAGTCAAAAGTCACATGATTTACAACAAACTGTTTTATTACCTGCTTCAGTTTAATTTTCCATAAGTCCTTACATACAGGTGCTCATCCACTTACACAGCACTTTGCTCTGTGGTACACTGATGCTTCCTATGGAGACAAAGTCTTCAAATCCAATGGCACTAAGAAATCCATAAGCTGGACACAGTAAGAAAGTCCAAGGACAATGTAAAACTGCAGTTCCTCAACAGAAACTTCAATATACATAAGCAAGTGAGTCAATAAACCATGAACCACCACTCATACTTCATACAAGGCGCCCTTACTCAGATATTACAAGCTCAAGCCACCTTCGCCTTCATTCCCCCTGGGCTGAGGGGAAAAAGCTAATCCAGAGCATGGAGAAAGCACAGCCAAAGCCTATCACCCTTTTAAAAGTCAAAGGGGTCAAAGCTTCCTTACTGAGCAGGAGCAAGTTATTATAAAGTTAATTTAATTTCTAGATGACACTAAGAAGCTAAAGATTCCTGACCAGGTAATGCAAACACCTCTCCTTTCCCACCACACTATTTACATTTTGTCCTGCCCCTCACATACCAATATTCCTTGTGACTCAAGTTGCCCTTGTCAGGAGGCAAAGCCACAAAAAAGCTATTGAAAAACTTTTACAACTACCAGGAAACAGCTTCCAGACAGCAAGTTGGACACAACAGCTTGTTCCTAATAGTCCTATTACCAACACTAGAGCAAGAGTTTAGTGGCAGAGTCACACACTACTTTTTCATAAGATCAAGCCGGCTCAGAACAGAACCCCTTCAGGAAAACCTCACCTACAGATTCTGCCAACCCTCCACTCCCTGCTTTTCTTCCTGTAAAGCAGGAAAAGCACAAGTAGTCTATCCACAGAAAACAGTTGAATCAGCTCATAATTAGTCAAGGAAAAATAAAAATAAAGTGAGAAAACATCCACTGTTGCTGCCCACGTACAAAAAGCAAGACACTAAGAAAATCTGTCATTTTAACTGCTCCTAAACCATAGACTTTCCCAGACAAGTATATAATAAGTCAAAGTTGAGGAGAAAACCCTGTGTAAATAAGTTTGCTGCATTACCTGGCACACCAGCATCCTTCGGAGCATATTCTTAGAATTGCCCCTGATAATACACACAATAAACCAGCTAATAGAAATGATCGTTTCAGTAGGATATCAAGTTCCTCTCTTTTCGTAAAGGCACTCATTGTGTAAACCATTCTTTGGACAATAACCCAAAGATCTGCATCAACAAACAGAAGCCTGGTAAATAACACTCCTTAGTCACGACAGGAGCCATCTGTTCACCTAGCTAACCCAGGGCAAGCGTAGCAAGCACTGCCACAACTTGCTTATGTTATGCATCCTCATACTCCAAGTTGCAGTGCAGATTATTTGTGTTTCTGAACTGCAATAACAGCATTAATCACACCAACAGAAGTCTTAAACACTTGCCTAAAATGAAAGGCTCCAAACGCCAAAAAAAAATTCCCTTTGGTCTTCAATTAAAGAACAGAAGTGGACCACAGCCTTGTACGCACAGGGATGCGAGTCTGAACTCTGTAGTTATTCTTGTCCTGTTAGACTTACTTTCTTTTCTTCCTTCCTATTCTATACTTTTTTTTTTTTTTTACACTTAGTCTAGCTATTCTTACAGCTGGACACTGCTACTTTTTAAGAGAACACTCCATGGAGTTTACATAGCCAACTCTATCCAAACCTTGTAACATATTTTAATGGGTTAACCCTTTAAAGAGAGTGTTCAGGGTGTCCAAGAGTACTGGATTAGGTCCCGTTATTCCAAAAGTCAGTGGCCCTACGAGACCTTTTCACGCGTCTCGCCCGCGCAGCTGCGAGCTCCCAGCTCGCACCACCGCCGACACAAGCGGCCGGCAGCCCTTGCTGCTGCTGGGTCCCTCCCGGCCGCCTCTCCGTCGCGCTGCTGTCCGGACCCCGGCACCCACTCCGGCCAGCAGACCCCGCCGCCCCGCCACGAGCGGAACTCACGGCGTTGCAGCCAGGTCCGGGCAGGGCCGGGAGGCAGGGAGGGGGACCAGGGCCCTCCCTGCGCACAGCTGCGGGGCGTGCGGGCCGCCGCCGGCGAGGGGAGAAGCCGGCATTGCTCCGTACCTGACCCAGTTGTCGCGGAACTTGCTCTGCTGCGGCTGGTTCAAGTAAATGGTGCGGGCTGGTGCCTCGTCCAGATCCGCCGAGGACGTGGCTCCGGACATCTCATCATCCGCCTTCTTGTAGCCCGAGGGGGAACAGACGGGTCCTGCAGGGAGAGCGCAAGGGGAGGCGGTCGGTGAGGGGCTGCGCCCGCCGGAGCCGGAGCCGGAGCCGGGCCGGCGCCTCGCGGGGGGGGCGGGGGGCTGCCGCAGGCGCACCCTCCCCGCTGTTCACCACAGCGGAGCCCGCTAAATAACGGCCGGCCGGGGAGGGGGCGGCGGGGCCCGCCCGGAGCCAGCCCGGAGCCAGCCGGCAGCGGCGGCCCCCGCCCCGCCCCGCCCCGCCCCGCCGCGCCCCAGGGCCGCGGGGAGGGGCGCAGACCCCGCGCCGCTCCCGGCGCCGGTGCCGGTGCCGGTGCCGGGAGCGGCGCGGAACGGCTCCCGCCGGGCCTAAATCCCGGCCGGAGGGAGCGAGGCGGCCTCCCCTCCGCCGAGCGGGCCCTGCGGCGCGGCCGAGCGGGTCTGTGCTCCGAGACACGGCTCCGCTTCGGGCTTCAGTCTGAAAAACCGTCTTGCTGTACACCTACAGCTTCAAAGCTGGAAGCTTTGACATGAAGTCATTTGCATTCCCAGCTCGAGTCCTATGAAGCATTGTTTAGCTTTGCATGAAGAGAAAGCCAAAAACAGCAGGGAAAGGAGCCAGCTTCTTCCTCCGTCAAGCCTCAACATATTACCGAAGCTGCTGGAGGCAGATTTACTGCTTCCCCCTTCCATTCTGAGCCATGAAGACGCTTTACATTACTGGACCTGGATATATATTAGATAAGAATATCAGTTTATTTAATAAGTCACGGATTTATAACCTAGCACAGGCGGTTCTAGACAAGAATAAGACAACTTGTTTCATAAGAATCTAGTAAAAGTGTTATTTTAGAGTTATTGGAAAAGTCAATTCAAAGATAACATTGAGAAGCAACTACTGTAAAGCCAAATCCAGCAGCTATTTCTGATTTCCGTGCAAAGCTAAGATCGTACTGCAACAAACTGATCTGGTCAGACAGGGGCTAAAAAGGATTCTTTCACTGAACAGAGGAGAGCCCCGGGAAATTATGTCCTTCTTAACTACAGCTTGAGTCCTAATACAGCCTCAGTATATTGCACACTTAAGGTCTCACACGTTACCAGTACTTGTCTTTTTTAAAATAGATTATAGGTCTAAGCTAACATCCTACTCTTAACATCCCAGACTTGCCAAATGATGGATTCTTTACTGATAGTGCAAACAGGCTCTGTATCCTCTCGACATTAGCCACTGGAGGGCAACATTACCCATTCATCTTACAGTATAGTCCAGCACACAAAAAACCTTTGCAATGCTAATAGCCGGCCAATAAAGCTAACCTAAGTAACAAACTAATTGCTTTCAACAGCACTGTCTCTTGCCCAAGGCAAGTGTTGCACGTTGTGAATTCATACTTCAGAGACATGAAGCTGAACTTGTAACCGTGAGGCTAATAAATTGATTTTCTTTCATTTCACTTGACACTAATTCAGACAGAAAAAATATGCAAAACTGCTAATATTTACTTTGTGAAAAAGGACATAAATTTAGGAAGTGAAATATCTAAAACTAGACATTATGCAAGACCGTGCCATTATAACACTATATTAGGTTACTCAGCCTGAAGAAACTTGCCACAACACAGAGGACTGCTCAACCTTGCCGAGTGGGTACCTTCCCCTTCAGAAAAACAGAGCTAAGAGCACTGCTGGATACTTGCTGTTCTTTCCCATTGATTTCATGTTGTGTAACTGCAAAGGAGATCAAACAACAGTACTCTTAAGAGCATTAAGTACAAGGAAGCAGCTTTCATCTGCTTTCCTAGTCAAGCTCCCGAACAGAAGTGCAATTATTCTAGAACAAACATGCTGTAAAAATTATGGGTTTTTTCAAAGATGTTATTTGTTCCACTTTTTCATTACTTGCTCTGATGCTTGAAATCCTCCTGCTTACTAGTTCTCTTCACTGCCAAGCGTCATGAAGCTGTCCCACAACTTCAAGAATTAACTGAGTCAATACAGCTGATAAACTTTAGAGGTATTTAGGTTTACTTAATGCACTATACTTTTGGCTGCTCTCTCCAAGATAGGTGCCCCAAGGACAATAGCATTTGCCTTATTCTTTAGATGCACTGAAATATTTTCAGAACAGACTTGTGAGTGTGTAGAAATAGCTGTACTAAGAAGGTTTTCATTTTTGAAAGTGGCTCAAGTCAGCTGCTTCAACTCTTAGTGGAATAAGCCTCATTTTGGAAGATTATCCAGTAATCCTGCCCATCATGAATGCCTTCCATCTCCCTCTCCTGTTACTGAGCAGATCACACCCAGAAGCCTGCAGACACAGTGACCTATGCTACTGGCTGTAGATGCTCTCCTTCCCCACAGTTAGAAAGGCTGTGGAGCCCTGAGCTTCTGAGGGGCTCCTAGGGGGCAGCAGTGCCAGAGACTACACCACCTTCAGAAGGCATCTCCCTCAAGGAGACCTGACCACACGCAGACCGTCACTTCAGCCACGTGAAAGCAACTTCACCTCTGCTCCTTGTTTGAGAAAGGCTATGGATAAAGACAGCACAGTTTTGACCACCTCCAGCAGTAGCACAACTTAAAACTCAAGTCTGAGCAGCTCTCATTCAGCAGTGTTTACCTTCCCTGTATCCAAAGGGATCAGGCTCATTGACTCCACTTTAGGGCAGACCAACTTTTCGCTCTGGGAAGGTCTCCCTCCCACAAGAACTGCATCTTCTCTGTTATTTGCCCAAGGACTTGCAACACTGCTATGCAATTTATTTTGAATAAAACTACTCATGCTTCAAGGAGTGTATTAATGGTAGGCCACTGTACCTCAACTGTTCATTCAGTATGTTTTGCTATATCAGATTTAGGATCTTGTAACTACATTGATCTTAAGTGTATATCATCTCACATTTGCACCTTGTATATAGATGACTGTAAATTAATTCTAAGTGTGATATTTAGAAGTCAAGACAATTTGATGAGAGGAATCTGATTCTACAAGAATAACCTAGCATGGTTTTGGTGTGCTAGTAGGGCACCTCTCTTCACTGGCTGAACACGTCATTTGGTTCAGCTTGTTACCTCCTGAGCTCTGCTGTTGGTCTTCCTAGTCCTCTTGCAAGTATTCCCCCACCCCACCCCCCAGAAATCATGAAAATCCATCACCACTGTCACCACCTACTCTGCTCTCAGCTTGGTAACTTGTACTTCAGGGAGAAGGGAAAGCAGAATTTTTGTATTGGCCAAAAGTTGTCAGAACAGAATCAAAAGATGTCATTAAGTGATTATTCCCACTCATCTTCAGGAAACAAACCTTGAAGAGTCTCAATAAACTGAAGTAGAGCAGAAAACACGAAAAAGTAAACAAGACAGCCTGACCTTAAAAAACTCAGAGAATATTTGCAAGCCAGTCTACCCATAGGTGTTCTGTCAAACTACTGAAGAGCTACTAGTAAAGCTGCGTGATTATTAGAGTAAAACACCACGATTGCTACCTGTTTTCATGGAACTTCGATCCTTACAGAATTTAAACAGTGTCCAATACACCTGGCTTCAACTCCGAGCCATGAGACACTGCTGGAGTCTAATGCTGTTTCCCCACTGTGCTTTGCAAGTTCCATGAGTCAGAGTTGAGTTATATACTCCCTTTTATAAAGCCCATTCATTTCTTCAAGGCTCTTACTTCACACTACTTATCAAGTTTATTTTCTAAAAAAATATGGGATTAAAGCTTGACAAAAATAAAGATATTTTATAGCTTTCTATCATTAACAGAAACCAGGCTTGATGCCCTGACAAAATTCACATGGCATTTTTTACCACTTGAAAAGCAATGAATTATAACTTAATACTCTTACTTCACTGGACTGCAAAGATGACATTTTCCATGTATATCCGTCTCCTTAATGTCTGCTCAGTAATAATCATAGCTTCTCTATGATAGAGTTGTGAATTCTGTAGTGTTTTTAAAGATGAGTCACTTGGGATGCTTGCCGACTGTCAGAAGTCACAAGAGAACTCTTACTGAAATTTTATCACTTTTCTCTTAAGTAGATTAGCCAGCTAGTTACTACTGTCTTCTATCTGGGTGAGGTGCTTCATTGCTCTAACGTGTTCCATTTTTAAGAATAAGTGATAATGGAGCAATTAAGCACTTCACCAAGACAGCAGAGCCACAGGCTATGAGAAACAGCAGGTTTGTAATGGAGAAGTTCACCAGACAGGCTTCATCATGCCAAGTTTAGAACCTAAAGCAATACTAAGGGTCACAGCCAAGAATCATCCTACTGCTTTTGCACACTGTTTGCAGGACTAGGATCGAGTAGAAGGACCGACGCTTCTGAGCCCACTTGAGCAGAGTTGGGCTATGGTCTCCAGAGGTCCTTTCTAACCTCAACTACTCTGTGAGTTTAAGCTTAACACAGTCACAAGTCAAAGTTTAAGTAGCCAGAGTTCCTTGTGTCCCCCCAACTGTATTAAGTGGCAGTTTTCAATTAAGAGACATTTGAAAGACAGCTTTCCTCAGACTGAAAAATAGAGCCTCACCGAAAGCCTCCAAACTTTGTCATTTACAGAACACACGGGGTGTCATTGTTACAGGCTTAGCCTCAAAGAAATGAGTTAACAAACTGAACATCTGAGAAGTTAAGACCCATATTTAGAGAGATGGCAGACAAGTTGGACTTTTGCCTGCATCGAAATACAAAGTTTGCTCTTAACAAGCCACCCCAGATTCAGTGACTGACCTTCACCTTCTTGGAATAACATCCTTTTCATAGAATTATCTTCACAAACCAAGTACCAAAGATGACACCAAATGAGCCGTTCTGCAGTTGAGACTTGTCAACAAGTTCATATAAAAACACAGTTACTTTGACGCTTGGCTGAGTTGTTTTTACCAGAAATTCTTTCTTGCACTATTTCATTAGCGGCCTTCACTGTTCAACAGGAATGCACTTGAAAGTGAATCTAAAAGTGCATAAAGGTAAAAGTTCAAACAGGCAGAGCACAGCATGCTCTCACAGGAGATGCAAGGCATGAACTCAGCTACCAGGTCCTCCAGGAAAGCTTTGTTCTCACCAGGACTTGGATACTTCAACCTTGAATTATAACCAGTTCCTGTGAAAACTTGATGAACAGCATTAAGGTTTTATTTTTTAGAATTTAGACAACTTCTACAGTGTTCAGAAGAGTAAGATTGTAGGCAAATATTCAGACATAGTCACGTCTCAAGAACGGAAGTTCTGGAATAATTTATAGTGTAGCTTTTATTTGTTACTCTTGATAACAGAAGAGCTATTTCAAACATGCTTCCTTCTTTGTAGATATGCCTTGCAAAGTAAGATGTCCTTAGATCATCTGCATGCAAGTACCAGAGTTCATAACAACAACAGCCTTGAAGTTAATACCACAGTTGCAAAACACTTCTCACTTCTCTTGAGAATTATGCAAGAGTTGCTCTGCCTGGAGT
This sequence comes from Morus bassanus, assembly GCA_031468815.1. Taxonomy (NCBI): domain Eukaryota; kingdom Metazoa; phylum Chordata; class Aves; order Suliformes; family Sulidae; genus Morus; species Morus bassanus. Next base: position 22,604,321 of record CM062568.1, read on the forward strand.
TATTGGAAACATATGACTCTTTCATTTGCTAAATGAGAAGCAAACATGGCACAGTATTCCTGCCCAGATGACATTTACCCTATATTTTAAGACTAAATCAAGTTACATCAATGAAAGAAACTATTATTCCCTTAAAAAAATATTGCTAAGTAATATGTATTTAGTCTTTTTTTTATCTGTTCGACTTCAAGCTGTTTTCAAATTCTGTAAACAGCACCATGGATGTTACTAACATCCATCTTTCAGATGAAAGCTTTTAGCAAGTACAGTTAAGAAGTCTGATCACAGAAACATGAACAATCTTGTCAATTTTAATAGGCAGTTAAAAAGCAGAGGGGAAGAGGATACCTTTTTCCTCAGCTTTCCCAAGGGAGTTCCTTGGGGTTTGAGGCCAACCAGAACTCCTGTAGAGGCCATTTACTAACAACAATCTTATATATGTGATAGTAACAATTTTAAGGTTTCCACAGGAATGCAAACTGTGAGTAGAAAAAAGGAGCAGAGAGTAAAGTACAGTATATTTTAGCCTAGGACTTCACTAGCACTGAGCTTCTGCTCTAGTAGCGTCTCATCTGGTTAGATGACAGAGTTACCTAAAAAGAGAATGGTGTCAGTTCTGCTAATGTGAGGGCTAAGCATAAGCAGTTGAAATCTTTTTAGACTAGAACACTAGCATTAGTGCTTCAGTCTAGGATAACAAGGAGGCCATGACGAATTCTAGTGACAGAAGATGGTTGCGAGCTACAGCATACACAATACATGAGAGAATATATGTAGGCAGCCTTCAGAGTATCATCAGGAAATCCCTGTGATGCTCAAAGCAAGAGCCATCTCTCCACCTCCATTCCAGGCATTAGGAACCCCACAACTGGCCTTTTATGCCAATAGGATTAAATGCTTTCCACCATGCAACACTAACCAAGTGGCCAAATTAGTACAGTTAGATGTCTGCATTAGCATTTCAGTAATTGGGTGACTACTCAGTCAGATCAAGCCCCTCTAGTTACCAGCTTGCGCAGTAAGACACACAAGCAACATTATATGCAGTCCCAGGGAAGGTACTGTTTTTCTTACAGGCTAGAGACAATATAAAACAGAAAAAGTTGGAAGCAAACTCAGTTCTGACTCAGTTCTGAGTAAGTAGTAGGTACATTCTCCCAAATGCCTGTAATAGTTGTTTTGGGTTTGGGGTTGGGTTTTTATTATTATTTTTAATTAGTTGCCTGTTCCAGCAGAACTACCAGGATACTGAGTGAGCAAAACAACATCAGATTACATTTCTTCCACAAGATCTTATTCTTTAAGGTTAACCTGAATTTATGTCTGTCAACAGCTAAAGCTAGAGTGGAAAAACCTTGTGTTTAAAGGCCAAGCAGATTCAGATAGCTATGGAACAGTTCTACAAGTCAAACATGGGACAGTGGGAATTAAAATTTTCAGATAACCCCTCTGTTCAGGTCAGAATGCAGAGAGACATCCATACCTTCATAGCAGATGTTTTAGAGATGCACAGAAAGGAAGAAAAGCTCTTTCATGCACTGCAGAAAATCAGATTTGAAGATAGGAAGTTTTTCTGTGCTAGATAGAGACCAATAAAGAAATCCACTCAGATGAAGACAGTAGTCCCCAAAAGGATATTCAGAGTAAAGAAAGCTTCAGGAGCAGGACAAGAAAGGACTGCGCAAAGGAAGCTTATTTTCTGAACTCCAAGATGCAAGGAGAAAGTTGTCATCGACCAACCCATATATTACAAAGGAAATTAAACAGACACAGGTCTGTAACTTCTCTCCTTTTCTCTTTGTACCCATGCAATGTGTATGGATTATCAAAATTAACAAGACTAAAAGGGTATTGTTGGGCAGGAAAGCTAGCCAATGTGATAACGCTCACTGTCTCTCATAACACCCTCATGGACAAGCTAAGAAAGTGTGGGTTAGATAAGAGGACAGTGAGGTAGACTGAGAACTGGCTGAACGACAGAGCTCAGAGGGTTGTGATCAATGGGGCAGAGCCTGGTTGGAGGCCCGTAACTAGCGGTGTTCCCCAGGGGTCTGTGCTGGGTCCAGTCCTGTTCACCATATTCATCAATGACCTGGACCAAGGGACAGAGTGTGCCTCAGCAAGTTTGCTGATGATACAAACCTGGGAGGAGTGGCTGATAGACCAGAAGGCTGTGCTGCCATTCAGAGAGACCTGGACAGGCTGGAGAGCTGGGCTGAGGGGAACCTCATGAAATTCAACAAGAGCAAGTGTAGGGTCCCGCACCTGGGGAGGAACAACCCCATGCACTGGTACATGTTGGGGGCTGACCTGCTGGAAAGCAGCTCTGCTGAGAAGGACCTGGGAGTGCTGGTGGACAGCAGGTTGACCATGAGCCAGCACGGTGCCCTTGTGGCCAAGAAGGCCAGCGGTGTCCTGGGGTGCATAAAAAGGATTGTGGCCAGCTGGTCGAGGGAGGTTATCCTCCCCCTCTACTACACCCTAGTGAGGCCACATCTGGAGTAGTGTGTTCCGTTCTGGGCCCCCCAGTTCAAGAAGGACAGAGAACTGCTTCAGCAAGTCCAGCAGAGAGCCACCAAGATAAGGGGACAGGAGCATCTCTTATGGGGAAAGGCTGAGACACCTGGGTTTGTTTAGCCTGGAGAAGACTGAGGGGGGATCTTGTCAATACTTTTAGATATCTAAAGGGTGGGTGTCAAGAGGATGGGACCGGACTCTCTTCAGTGGTGCCCAACGACAGGACAAGGGGCAATGGGCACAAGTTGGAACCCAGGAAGTTCCACCTGAATATGAGGAAAAGCTTCTTTACTGTGAGAGTGACAGAGCAGTGGAACAGGCTGCCCAGGGAGATTGTGGAGTCTCCTTCCCGGGAGACATTCAAATCCTGCCTGAACACGTTCCTGTACACCCTGCTCTAGGTGTACCTGCTCAAGCGGGGGGGTTGGACAAGATGATCTCCAGAGGTCCCTTCCAACCCCTACTGTTCTGTGATTTCAGAAGTTGCTTAAAACTCAAGAGTAGTTGCCTGTAAGAGTAGGCAGTAAATTGTTCCACAGGACAACCTGCCATACAGGAAGAGCTTCTATCAAGCCTCTCTCTGCAAGAGAGGCTGTCATACTGGAAAAAGGTCGCTTGTCAACCTGCTCTTACAACTTTGGGGATAACTTCATTTAGTCAGTCAAAAACACAAGACAGGTCAGTGGACACTGGTTCGGGCTTTCTTACTTCGAAGACTGGAGAGCTACATGCATCTTACAAGTGTCAGTCTTAAAGAGACACATTAATCCTGTCTTCAGAAACATAAGTGTTAAAAATCCTACAGTACAAACACCTAACAGTGCACTTCAGGGATCAGTGCAAAAAGTATTGCTGTAAATGAGCTTAGCTAAGCCAAAAGAAAAGGTTGGATATACTGGTCAACCCCAGGAAGACTGATTTGCCAGTGAGATATAGCTACAGAAGAACTGCAGTGTTATGATAGATGCAGAGATATTCATAGTACAGGGGGATCATCAGTAGTTAATAAGTGATTCATCGATCATGTTAATAGACACAGAGCATCAGTAGCTCTCACTTACAGTAGGTGACTAGAACTGTACACTTTCATGAAAGACTTCTTGTAGCCTTAGCTGATAAAAAGCAACTGTTGGGATTACAGAAACAATAACAAGAACTCCATTTGCTTGGCTCTGTTAATGTAAGCCAGAACACGAATAGTACGTCTTGTGAATTTAAGTCGCTTTTTTGTGTTTATCCCTAATTTAAGGTAAATTTGATGACACTGAAAAAGGTCTTTCTGAATAATCTTAAATTACGATCTAGAAGGTTCTTAACCCCAAGAAGTTCAAGGCACAAAACACAGCTCCTTTTGAAGAGCAGCCTTGATCAGATTGTGAATTGAATTGCAATCCGCAGACTCAGCTGGATTTTGATGCACATGCCCAAATTCATTTGGATGAAGCAGCTAAATGTTGTCACTAACGAATAGAACAGATTCCTAGCAGAACACTAGAGATGCTTCAGAGAACTAAAAAGCAGCAACCAGGATTATGCTACTGCAGGAGTAGAGTATATAATTTTGCAGGAACTATATACAGAGAAGATTTAGATGCATGATCATACACAAATACTGTATATTTCAAGAGACAGAACAGAACTCTTATTGAGCCAAGGGGTAAGAAGTAGGTCCACCCAATAAAATTCACTTCCCTCTGTATGAATAGCAGACAGCCACGTTACTCAAAGCAAAAATGAGCTGGCAGAATACTCAGGTATGGGAGAGCAAAGGTGCCTGCGGTAGAGTTAAGGTCTCCTTGGTGCATTCCTTTTTGCTTCTTTGGATGGCAAAATAAAGGTCTGATGTTTATTCTCTCTCACGATCCTCATAGGCAGCCTTAGTGAGACTACAAGAGGAACAGCACTTTGCCTAAAATAGCTCTTCTCCATCTCCAAAGTCATTTTGTACCCGCTCACTTAAATGTCAGAAACAAGCAGCTTCTGCTGAAAATGCTGAGCTAATAAAGCTGCATGAGACAAACATAATCTACTCTTATTCTGCCTCATGCTTCATAGCCACAACTGTCAGCTAAATTCCGAGGCTGAACCTGTATCACTGGTAAGTAGAAAGAAGTTAGTCCCTTCTTGCCCTGCCCCAGCTTCCAGACTAAATTTACAAAAATGTTAGGAGCACTAATAATTGACACCAGTTAAAACAAGTTGTTTGTTGTTGTTTTTAAGTTCCCCTACTGCATTGGACAAAATATGGCCTTTCTAGAAGCTTCACTCCTATTCCATTCTTTCCTTAGTTGTTCTTCAAACTCACGTGTGTATTTGCCAGCAGCTCGTCACCATAACCTGGACTTCAGGTTTTTTATGATATACAGTGTTGTGTCTGATTCATGAGAATCAATGATACATCTGGGGCCTGAAATTTTTTTCAGGCCGCAGATAAATTATGTCTAATAGCCTGACACAAAGTTGAATGATCAGCTTCAGCAGCTACTGGTCAACACCAGAATTTTAAATAGGCAAGAAGTATTACAGCTCTAGTAACCCACAGGAGCCTCCCAAGCTGTCTCTGAAACCCCTCAAGTCCAAATTCAAACACTTCATGTGCAATAGACTTTCTTAGAGCTGGTTCAAATATTTGGCATTTCTCAAACTCAGATTCAACTCTGAAAACTCCCTATGAGTTCCATATGCTCTACGTTTCCAACAACTTTGCAAATACTATAAAGGCACCAAGGTATCCTACCAGAAATCTGTCATCAATTTTTTTCCAACTAGCAGCACATAACCTGAACAAGCCCCATGCAAAGCAGCAGTAAGGCAGCTTTGAACGAAGTACTGGAGGCATCAGTTCTGTGAGAACTTGATATACCAAGTACTAGTGTTCCCTGCTTGGGGTTACACAGTTTTGAGATTTGGGGGAACTAAGTTTCTGCTCACCTATTGGTGATGTTGCACATCAACATTTCTCGGCTCTTTTCACAATTATTTTTTTTTTAAACTCCTGGATTAGCATGGCCTACTGTCAGTCAAGCTCAAAAAAAACCTTTTGCACACATTAGAATGCACTGAACAAGTCTTCAGCATTTGACACATTTTGGAGGACACTGGATTTAGAGCTCCTTATTTAACATAACTTAGAAGCATTTTATATACAAGGCAACAGCGCAAATGCAGATTCTACTGTGCAAACACATGAAAACACATACTGTGTCCATTCTGCATGCACCTTCAGCCTCTGAGATGAAGACCATTTAACTAAAGTTTCTTTTGAATTTTCAGCTCAAGAAATCTTCCTATATAAAGGAAAAAAAAAATCTTAGTTTAACACTGAAGCCATTGCATTTGACAATGCATAATGGCAATTCTACTCCCTTCTTCCAGTATCATTATTTGCAGTTCCTGGAATTTATCAGAGATTTGATTGTTAAAGCAATTTTTTAAAGTGAACATGAGGTGGCAGAAGTTACAGTTAAACTGGATTCCTATACTTTGAACAAGAATAAGCATCTCCCCTCTGAATAATCCCACTGCTCAAGGAAGATCCTGGAATTCTAGCACTTTTGTCAGATACACCTTGGATAACCATGACTAGTAATCCTATTTGTGGGCCATGTACATAACTATCAAGCACAGTGGATCTGTTAAGTGATTAGTGGATTATTTCAAAAACAGCCATCAGAAATCTTAGTACAACTGACAGTCACAGCTAATCCTTAGAACAGAGCACTTATATCCTTCCCTCCTCCCACCTTTGAGGGCTTGTTTCCCTGTATTAATATTGGTTGAAGTTAAAAATATCTTGGGCACATCATAATTCTATTAGTATTCTGGCACACAAGTGCTTTTTTCCTTTCTGTAATGCATCTGTTCCTGCAACAATTTACTAACAGCTTTAAGCATATCAGCTGCAAGCACAGCTGATCTAGATTTCCAAGAGAACAAATTAAACAAGGAAAAGAAATGTTTTCCCATTCATATGCTTATGATGTAAAGCTATCTGTATTCTTCTACTAAAAGCCCAGAAGCCTGTAATGCTGGCTTCTAGCCAACGCTAGATTAGAAAGATTACCGAATACATACTGACCTTTTGCTCTAAGGCACTCCCAAAGCTGCTGTTCTTAATTCTGTCCACCCACAGTTCAGCGTAACACACAACAAAAGCAGCTGCCCATTGTACAGTTACCTAGAGAGAAGCATCTCTTCCAGCGACGGCACAGAGACATGATGTTCATTCCTTCTTGCACTGGCTGCATGAAGATGAACAGCAGTAGTTCTTCAAAGCTGTCTACAGCATTAGCAGGTCGCAAAGCTGATTAAAGTGATCCCCATGGTAATCTGTGAAATATACGTTTTGCACTTTCAAACTGCTCCGCATTGGGTTTACAGAAGGAAAGCGTGCAGTAGGTACCTGTATATACCCATGCACAAAGAGACAGCTGTGGCTTTCACTGTAACATTCTAATACATTTCATCAAAAAAAAAAGGGAATTCAGCATCATCCTGTACTTCAGCACTGGAAACAACTATCTGCCCAGTTCCTGGACTCTGACCCCCGCCCCCATACCAGGTTTCAAATCACAATTTCTCAAGTGAAATCCTAATAGAAAGATACAGTAGAACTCAAGTTCTGTTCCCACTAGAGATGCTTTCTGATGTTACAGGTCATGAGATCCATTCATCTTAGCAGGCATAAAGGATTATTTTTAAAACTTTTCCTTACCTCTGAACAGGTTTAATGGCAAAGTAGTTCAGGTCTCAAATGAAAAGGTTAAAAATTAATTCGGTGAATAAAAACCCCTCTCCTTTAAGAAAGGAAAGGGTAGTTTTCATTTTCTTTTCACCTGTAGTAAACCCCATTAGTATGACCCTCTCGAGAGTCACATCTACTTATATGGCCCTTACAACAGCTTTTCAAGGTGCTTTCTCCCTGGCAGTCTATATCCCCATTCACTTGCTTTTTGGATGGGAAATAGAAAAAGAAACATCAGCAGCATGCTCAAAGCCTCAGAACACAGCCATAGGAGGAGGCAAGGATTTGGCTTTTTGGCCTGTATCTGAAGTTCCCAATGCAATATTGGATCTGCAGAACATCTCCCTATGGCCATCAGGCCCACTTCAGTGATAGATTTGGTATTTTTAGCGAGGGAGTACAGTTATGCTACGGAAGCTATGTGCTCTGAGAAAGCCAGACCACATTAGCGAGGAAAGAAGGCAAGAACCACCACTGGCTGTTAAACACCAACTGCAGCTTGGTCAGTTCAGTCTTTCTGAAGCTGCCAGCACACTAACATCACACCATCAACTTCAGAGTTTAGTTCTGTTTATGCCCATGCAAAGCCAGGCTCCAGATGTGAGGGGTATATCAAGCCCATCTCTTACTGTGGACTGGACACTGGATGGAGCACAAAGTCAGAACATCACCTGGCAACTGGCACAACTAAGGCTGTTAAGAGATAATCACATAAAGGGTATCAAATATTGATGAGCAAGACAATGAAAGGACTGCTAGCTACAAGTAAGTGCGTTTTCCTCAGGAGAGGAAGCTAACTCAAAATTTTAGTTGCTCTTACCCAGCTTTCATTAGGGAAGTGTGTTGCATAATACATGAGAAATATATCTGAGAACAACGTTTGAGAACATTATCTATTCCTTACACAGATGAATCCATGAGCAGACAGTATTGTATCTGTTTGTCCTCTGCTATCATATAGCTGTACTCTGTTTTTCTTACTAAAAATGGTAAAAGCTCACCAGCTGACTATGCTAGACTAGATTAGCCATTCCCTATTATGGAGGCATATGAACAACCTATCTTGAACCAAACCTGCTTATCTCACCTTCTCCAGGCCAGCAAGATCTGACAGCAGAAGCACCATTATCACACCCAGAGGGGAATAAGCCAACCGCACCAGACTGGCCAGTCCCAGAATCTGTCTGGCAAGGTGTCAACTGCTTTCTGTCCTGGGCTCCACTTACTCCCTATCACCTCATCACAGCCATCATGGCCACCCCCGAATCCATCTTATTTCAAAGGCTCACCTGCTATTGAAATGTACGGTCCTGGTAACACCTGCCTAACATCATTGTAGATGAAAGCACAACACAAGTTAGCCACAGTACTTTTTATGTAAGGATTTGTACTGCACACTCCCTAACAAAGCCCCCCTCGGATCTTTCCAGACTTGGTAGCTTATACTCACACTCACCAGATAAGAAGTCCACCTTTGGATCAGTAAGCCTGAGCTATGTATTTGGGACAGAAATCTGCTGTAGAGTCCTTGATCAAAATAAGGGATTATACTAGGATACAATCAGATGACTCTCAACTTCGTTATATTATTTCTTTTCAAAGATGAAAAGCCTCATCTAAACACTTACACTGCACTAGTACTATAACTTCAAGTTTTTCAAGCTAGCTTATTTTTTCCTTGACAGATGTAACAGACAGACATGACAAGTATACTCAATGGAGGGGGTAGAGAGACTGATTTAACCATGCTATCATGACATTTTCTATATTGACTAGTTTTATTTTGCTGTCCTGAAGCCAAGTATTGGCCTGTATCTAAAGTTACCGATGCAGTATTGGATCTGCAGAACATTTCCCTATGGCCTGGCAACTTGTCACACATTATTTATAAAAACATTAATAGAACAAGAGTATCTCACAACAGATACTTCGCATTAACCTCCAGGATTTTTGTGACTACTCCAAAATTGTACAAGATAAAAACTACGACCCTCCACCTAAACTGCACGGTACTTCTCATCAAGCAAAGTGATCCCATTCAAATTCTCTCCAAACTTGTCTGTCCCTAGAGCTCCTTGACTTCCTTCGACAGCTTATGCTGACCCCTCTGAGCATTTCTCAAAGCGAGTAGAACATACATAAGCCATTTTCACAGCACGCTCAAGAACCAGTAGGAGGCATTTTAGGCCAGTACTGTTGGCATATTTACTATCAACTGTGTACTCCCTTGTATCAGCACTGCTTTATTATTGGAAATCCTTCCACTCATAATGCTGAATATCAGCAACTCAGTACTGGCAGCTCCAGGCATCGACAAAAATGAGTCAGACATCTCAAGACATTACAAAACCTTTTTTCAGGCATCGTGATGTTTCGAGTCTTGGGGTTTGAGGCTTGTTTTTGTTCTTTTAAAAAATAATCTTCTCACCCCAGACCCTTTATAGTAAGCATGTGTCACATTTTCAGGACTGCCTGCAATCACAGCTTGATTGTTCTGCAATGCAGATTCATGTCCCCACGTGCTACCTTCAAAGTGAGCTGGCGGCTTAACATAAGGCTGATCAGAAATATCATGAGATCTGGAAGTACTTGGAATTTGCTTTAATGCTAAAGTTAAAGTTCAGCCCTGCTGTAATAGATGTTTTTGCATCAAGTTTAGTGCGAACATTTAAAGTACAAGTAATTTTGAGTGCATTTATTCTGGTATAATAGCAGACTTGAAAATAAGTTTCAATTTTTTTTTGTGTACACTTCCCCAAGAGTTTTCTGCCAGTTCAGTATTCACCAAGTATCCCACTTAGTGTGTATATGAAAGGACTAAAGAACTCGATTAAAAATACAAACTTGCAAACAGAACAGAAAGACAGATAATTCCTTACCCCATTCCTTCCCCAGGGAAACCGCTCACACTTGAACAAAGTTATTAACAATCAGAGAGAGAGTAAATACCAGATCAGTGACAGTACTGTATCTACTCATATTTGGTCCTAAAGACACCTTATGATTTTTATCATCTTGTCTATCCTGATAATCAGAACTACATGCTAGGATATGTCAGGAATGCACAGCTAAATGATTTACTAAAGAAGTGCCAGCTAACAGCAAATATTTTTGATAGTCACCAACATAAGCACACCACAAGGAGATCTCTAACCACCTAATTCAGAAGTGTTCAATCAGTCTCAGCACACCCAGCCACCACCAGAGATAACCTTTTTCACAGCCAGGGGATTAGGCACAGCTGGCTTACATCAGAGTCAGAGCTCCGCAGCACTTTGCAAGCAGAGGAGAACTTCATGTAACAGGGACCAAGCCCTTCCCACTTGTTTCCAGCATTTCTGCCTCTCAGATCAGCACATCAGAGATGGGTACCAAGACATTCATTCATAAAATCAAGCTATTCTTTGAGTCACAGATACCATTAAGTATTTTATTACTTAACAGGCCTTTAGGTAACATATTTCACCCACAGCACTTAACAATTCATTTCTGAACTCTTTGGGATCCCAGGAAGCCAGCCCCAAGCAGGTCTTAATCCTTCCCTGGCCTTTGTTCCCTACAAACCCAACCATATCCCTTAGTAATTATTCCATACCCTTTTGGGATACACTTCTTTGTTTTTAATTACATCTTTACCATTAGATTATGGACCAGAAGAGACAAACTTTTAAAGGGTGATTCTTAATCGGGCAGAACACAAGCCTCTTCCCTGCCCCATTCTCCATCTCCCAGACTTTGCTCACTAAGGTAGCCTGCACTCTTTAAAAGAGCCTGCATCAGCTACTTTTTGGCCCTTGTGGGCCAAACCTGCTAGAGCAGACATCACTGCACCTAACAGCAGCACTGCTGCCGCTAGCTCTGCATTCAGACTTCCTCTCCTGTTGCACTCATCTAGCTCTGTGCTGATAGCTGACTCCATCAAAAATATGAAACAGAGTAGGCATTGCTGCCATCCCCTAATGTCACTGCACAGTAACAATACATCGCTAACATAACCTTATGGTGCACAGAAGTGTGAGCTACCAGTGATCAGACTTTTCAGTAGTACTAAACAGGATGATTTTCAAAGCTTTGCAGTTGTCCTTATAAAATATGGGATTTCTGTCAGTCTTCTATATGTTCTGGATTTTTCAAGTCTACATCTACTTTGCTCCTACAGCTCCAAGTCTCCAAAGGAGGAAAAAAAAAAATCCGTTAAATGCAAAGCAAAACTGCAGTCCAACTGCAAATATGTATCTAGCCAGATTTAACACCAATTTTTAAAAACTTGGAAGTAATTTCTTTCCTACTTGCTCCACTGTTGTGGTTTAGCCCCGGTCAGCAACTAAGCACCACGCAGCTGCTCGCTCACTCCCCCACCCCTGTGGGATGGGGGGGAGAATCGGAAGGGCCAAAGTAAGAAAACTCGGGGGTTGAGATAAGAACAGGTTAATAATTAAAATAACACAGCAATAATATAATGAAAAGGAAAATAATGAGCGCGAGAGAGATGAAACCTTGGAAGAAGGAAAAAAAACCCAAAAACTAAACAACAAGTGCTGCAACCACTCACCACCCTCCAACCGACGCTGCTGGTCCCCGAGCCGCGATCGCTGCTTCCCCTGGCCAACTCCCCCCAGTTCATATACTGGGCATGACATCACATGATATGGAATAACCCTTTGGCCAATTCGGATCAGCTCTCCTGGTTGTATCCCCTCCCCTCCCGGCTTCTTGTGCACCTGGCAGAGCATGGGAAGCTGGAAAAGTCCTTGACTAGTGTAGGCACTACCTAGCAACAACTAAAACACCAGTGTGTTATCAACATTATTTTCAAACTAAGTCCAAAACGCAGCACTATACCAGCTACAGTGAAGAAAATCAACTATCCCAGCTAAAACCATGACATCCATTTAAGTTTCTCTTGAAGGGTATTACAGTTCAGCATCTTTCTGTGCAAAAATGAACCTTCAAGGGCATTGCATGTTCGGAAGGTATCTAAACACACTGGCCCACTAGTGAAATAGGGGCCTGAATTACTACTACTGCTGGTCAGAGCACATATAAGCAAAAATGAGGCTGTTTGTCAGGGACCCCTGACTAGGAGCTCATCCAGATAGGACACCCCTGCCCTAGGAGTTAGCCCTGGCCCTTCCCCAGCATGCACACGGCTGAGGAATCAAGGGGCTAACTTATTTTGAGTGGAGCACTGTGGCAAATCTTCAGTTTAAAGCTAAGGCTTAGGTCTTAATTTCTCAAGTTCTGACAGGTCCCTACACATCCAGCAGGAGCATAGGCCACAGCTAAACAGAATTGTTTCACATTAGTTTTATGGAAGCCTTTTTCAGAGCATATTGTTCAACCACCAAATATTCTCTCTTTAACAGTCTACTTTCAATATAATACAGTTTTACTATGATTAAGTTGAAGTTTTTCTTAGCAATTAATCAAGCTAATGAAGTCCAGGACTAGAAGTGGTGAGCATATCCTAGGGACCGATGGCTGCAGTGACAGGTCTGAAGATACAGGATGAACATCAGGATGTGAACTCTTAAAGAAAGTGTTTACTGCATCTTCATACTTTCGTTTTTATTTGTGAAATGCAAATACTTCTGGAAGCCAGAAGTACATTTGTGACACAGTTCAACATCACATTCACTACTGGAAGTCCTAGTAAAAAGAGCTTTTCCTTCTGTAGGCATCAAGACATTTATGCTCAAGAAAGAAGACTCTGTAGATAAGTTTATACTGCTTAACACTATTAGAGTTCAGATTTTAAGCCACTCCTGTGCAAATACACAATCCCGTCACTGTGTACTGAGGACCTGTAGCACCTCCATCCCAGGCAAAGTGACTGCTTAAATGTGTATCTACCAGTCAGTGACCAGCGAAGCACCTTCCCTTCACACAGTCAGTGGGACAGGTGAAGAGAACCGCAACACAGCACCGGAAGCCCGCCCAGCATCCACAGCCACAAGCATAGCTCAGAACGCTGCAAGGTGTTAAAAACTTAAGAGCTCCACCAAATAAATAATTAGCAATAAAGCAAATATCTCTTAATTCTTTGTACTTCAATGCAGAAAGTGAGTAAATACATAGGCCAGGTTTCGGGCAAGCCAGTGAGGAGGGCTACCAGCCAGAAACCAAATACCACAACTGGCTTAAGTGCACTTGTTCCTGCTCTGGGGACTTAATGAGTACTGGCCACAAACCACGCCAATTAGCAATTACTCAAGTCTTGTAGCAGCTAATGATTTCTAAAGTCTTGAATGCAGTCTTTTACAGCTATATTTAGACATAAATTGTATTTTTTATATAACAATTTGGATTCCTAGTGCCTTACAACAGAAATATGGCATTTTGTTTAAACACTAAGTTAGAAAGCCTCTGTTTGAGTAATTTCAAGGTAGATTCAGCATCACTGAAGCTCATGGGAGTTTTGCTGGGATAAGCTGACAAGTTTTCCACTCATTACACCTCACTGTCCTACCCAGTATTAGCTTACCTGCTATTTCCTTCTAAATGGTTAAAAAGCTTCGGCATGTTGACTCAAAACATATCAGTTTGGTGGGGACTGCATCTAATTAAAAGATTTAATCCCTTTTCCCTGAGGCTGCTTTTCCAAGAACAGATTGGTTGAACATTAAAAATGCGGCTCTTTTAGTGTCAGTTTATTCCAGTGATTTAAGATCATTTTACTGGTGTATCAAACCCCACTAGTGCAAGTTCAGGTTTCCCCAGTCATGAGATCAACTCTTCAAACGCAGTTAACAAGCAGGGTAGTAACTGCTACAACCACTTGCATTTGAGAGTATTTTCCAGCCAGAAGTTCAGACATAACCAATTCCTGTTCCTTAGTTCTTAGCTGCATGTTGTTCAAGTTCAGAAACCTGCTCTTTGCCCTCCTCCAGGATTTATCCCTTCAAGATTTAAAAAAAAGCATCTGTTCAAAAGACTCCTGAGATAACACTTGCATCAAGCACCAGTTTTATGTTTTCATGATAGCAAACACTGACAGATGTGTGTAGAACTGCCTGCAGGGTCAGGAAGACAATTCTTCTAACAGGCATTTGTTAATAATGTAACAGTAGCTGCAGGTTGTCTTTTAAATATATTTCCCTAGCTTGTATAATCAAAGATTCATGTTCTCTACCCTAGACTGGGAAGGAATTAATTCTCAGAGACACGCAGCAGCTAGGGAGACCATAGTGTAATCTCTACTAATTTAGTAAGAGAATTTTCAGTTTCCAGTTAATTTTTACCAGATCATCTCCAAGCTGCTGATAGCATGCCTTAGAGTCAGGAAACAGCACACACATGCATGCAGGCACATGCAGTACAAACAAGAAAAATCAATTTCAAGCCTCTTATTCTGTGCTCTAATGTTATTTGAGTAAGATTAAGGTCTCCAGTGATGAGACAGTCAATTCATGTTTCTGGAACTCCAATGGGAAAAAGTAAGTATAACTAACAATTTTGATTCCATAATTGTGCACCAAAGCCCATACTGCCACATCTACCATGGGCTCTGCTTTTAACATTATATATTTAAATTAAAATATGTATATAGTAAAATCAGTAAATGTGAGATTCATCACCATCCAGTAACCTTCTAAAGGAAGCCTTTCTATATTCCCCTTCTCTGCAAAGTCTTTGACCTGCAAGAATTACTTCAAATATTGCTGTCTTTTCAAAAGGTGTGAGGGACAAATTAAATTGCAAGCGTTATTTTCCAGTGCAAAATAGGAGCCTTAAAAGAGAGCCAGGCTGAGTTACCTCCTGTTTTGTTTCAGGTCAGGTTTACAGCAGACCTGACTGGAAGTCATCTCTTCTGCTCCCCTGCAACCATTTCACCTGCATTCTACAGGAGAAGGATGCTCACAAACTAGTTCTTTAGTCAAGGTTGTCACAAAACATAGTATCACAACTCCTGAAAATAAAGGGTTTTAAAATAAACAGGCACAATAGAAACCAGCTCCTGTATCAGAGGATTCTCTTTACTGGGCTAAACCAGCTATACTTTTGGAGTCACATTTAAAACTCACCTTTTTTACTTCAGGTTTTTGTCCCAATGAGAGTGAAGATTCTGATTGTACCTTAAACTGCCAAGTTCCAGCTGGAAGGAGACCTGGATTGTCTCATTTCTCACAGTTCATGACACCTGCTGTAGCCTTTCACCATCTTCTTCCCTCATTTCAACTCCACTCATCTTTCTGCAGGAGTTTCTCCCCCTTCAGCCACCACCTCAGGCTATTTGCTATCTAAACAGAGCAGTCAAATCTGATAACCCAAAGCTATAGCTGTGATAAACAAAGAGATTGTTTCCCTAGTTTTATGTAATAGTGACAGCTTCTCAGGGCAAGATATGTTTTCTCTGATCTCCTTTCGTTCCTGAGACCAACACTCAGTTCATTCACCCAAATACCTAGTACATGCAGCCCAAGAGGAGAAGCTGATGCTGTTTTGAGTTCTGTTGCGTGCCCATAAGAAAGCAGAAGTAGCCCAAAAGCATGAAATGCAGCCCCACTGACTTAGCATATAGGAAGAACTGCAGTTGCTCCGTTTCAAATTAAAAACCACACACACAATAAAGAGCCTGCAGCTTGGAGAAGTTTTCTAGTTTCAAGAACTTAAGTTCTCCACGTTGCTGACTTCTCTGTCCAGAAATCCAGCAAGATACTGAAACATTAATTCATCTCAAGAATTTTACTACAGGCCTCAATCTTAAGTTTTATAGCAAAGGAGCACAGTCCCACAACAGAATACTTTGATCTGAAGCCCCCACAACTTGTCTGAAAGAGCAGCTTGCTAAAATATTTTTCACGATTATTCCCAGTTAAACAGAAGCGCACCATAAAATTAAGCAAACTCTGAAGATAGCAACAAGAATAACCTTTTCCACCTACTACCACATCTGTGCTGCTTGCTTACCACTCACTGTGTAAGTATGCATCCCTAGATGTGTCTTATGGTACAGCTCTAAACACTGTCCCATCTATGCATACTCAAGTGCTGATACCATCTTAAAAAAACAAAGCATTTTCTAAGACATCTGGCATTCAGATGAAGAGAAAAAGTTTTCCATAAAGCTACATTTCTTCCTTAATTATGTTGGTACTACCTACCGCAAGTGCCCTTGACATTTATAAAGTGCTTTTCTTTCCAGAAAGAATTATGCATCAAGCAACTGCAGTCAAAATTAAAGCATAAACCATCAATTTTATCTTTAAGTAAAATCTGAATGAGGATAACACTCACTCATAGTCCTATACTAGAGGCTGGAAAAACTCAGAGGCAGACATTAACAGTTATCACAGAGTGAACCTCTGTTCTCCCAGTACTCCAGAGCAGTCTTCCAGTCTTGAAATGGAAGAGATGCAGGATTACATCTATTCGCACTGTAAACATGTCCACATCTGCAGCGTTGCCAACATATGATATGACAAAACACAGGAGCTAGTTGCACCTCCAAAGTTGCTTTTGTACTTGTATAGCCAGACCACCCCTGCTATGTAGGCTAGAAATACAGCTTTGTCAGTTGGAAGTCATCTATGACTTCCATAAAGACATCCAGGACTACCAGAAGACAGTTCTTCAAATACTCATTTACAAACACTCCTGGGGAAAAAAAAGGCTTGCAGCAGGAACAATATAGGTCTTAGATTTCCCTAGCAGGACAACCAACTTCTCACTCACCTTCATCCCAACTGGATTTGCCCTCCAGTTAATACAAAAGCTATGCACAGAGACTAAGCCTTGAAGTAAACAGAAGGAATACCTACATACATCTATTATCTGAAGATAACAGTGAATCATTATAGTGAACTCTCTTCAATGTTTGTGAGCTACTATCCTGACACCTAGCTTGTGCTCTACTACTAACTTGGGCCACCAAAATATAAGCTAAAGCAGCATGACTATTAATAGATAATCCTTGCAATCTAGTTATCAATGCTTTTGTCTCAATGTTATGAATGTAGTTGCTTCCATATTAAATAGGCTTTCTACTTTAGAAAGCTAAAATATTGATGTAGATAAAGATGAAGTACTTGCAAACAATGAAATACTATCAATAAAAAAATGCATTTTTCTTCCATCCTTTTACTTTAAATATCCTCTTGAGTAAACACCAAAAGTCAAATATTCACTATGTTAAGATAATTCTACTTTAAGTAGCCTGAAACCACTACAGCTTCTTGCATTTATTTGCACTTACATTAACCCAGCATTAACAATGCCATAGAGATGATTTAGTTCATTTCTTATTCCTAGAGACAAGAACACTAGATTGCTGTAAAGGGGGAAAAAAATTAACAAAATCTTCTCAGAGTCACAGGATAAAGCACAGAAATGCATTCCTCATAACCCTGTGGCAGCAGCACATCATAGCACTTGGCCTGTGCCTGAGACCACTGCCTTTTAACAGGCCAGCAGAGAACTCATTTACCAGCTGAAACACTGTGCAAAAATGCATTTTAAAACTAAAGGCCACACATGCACTAATCCAAAAGGGAACTGCATCACTTACTAATTCTTGCCTAACTCGTAGCCTTTGGCCAAAGTCTAACTGAGAAGTTAAGAATTCAAAGATGATGTGCTGTGCTTATAAGCACAGACACCAAGCACAGCCTTTTCCCTACAGGTTCTCAAGACAGGTTTAACACAGCCCTGAGACAACTGTTATAAAGTAAGTTCTAATGATGAGTGGATCCATAGGAACTCCCTTATGAGCAATCCTCATGACCTATCAAGAAAAATTAAAAAAAAAAAACCACAACAAAAACAAAAAAAAACAAGGAATCCACAGCAGGCAGACAGTCTGTAAGGTAATGATAGCTCTGTTCTGGCAACTGCAGATAATCAGTCAGACCAAGTCTTGTGGAAGTTGCTTCAGCTACCACAGGGGAGATCTAGAATAGCTCTAACAAAATCCAGATTTGCATTAAATGAAAATCCAGTACTGTGTATCTTCTACCATCATTCAACTTCACTTTCCTTCACCAAGCCTAACTAGACTTGTTTGAAGCATGTAAGCCCTATTAATTATTTACATGGCACACCTGCCCTAGACATGCAGGGCATTAGCAGGTACACTCATAACCTAAGTACTGATCAAGAAGCAGCAGGAGGGGAAGTCGAAAGAGAACAGAGAAGATGCACCACTAGCAATACCAATAGCACAATGATCACTGTTCAGACATGGTTAATGAACTAGGCTGCAGATAAATCACTGGATTTGTCAGAGCTGGCTTAGACCAGCCATTTGCTCACTAGGCAACGCTACGCAGCAGCCATCAGATACACCATCAGAATTACTCCTACCCTTTATGGCGTGAGGTAGGGGTCCTGTAGCTAAAAGCAACAGGCATGATAGCAGAGTTGCTGAACTTCCATCAACAATCAGACTAAAGACAAGCCCACTCCTGTATTACATTTTAAGAGCACTGGGAAAGCAGCAATTAGTTCAGGAGCTCGAGTTTGGTCTCTTCTCATCTGTGCACACGCGTACAGGTTTTGTGGAAGAGCTCAGCAGAAGAACACATTAAAATAAGCACTGTTTCTTCAAAGCATCTCATCTATTATGCAGACACAGGAATGCATACCTTGTCCTCATCAGACGTGGGTGATAACTGTATTGGGGTGGATTTTAACAGTTAAGAACAAAACACAGCAGACTGCAGCCCTAATGCCAACCAAACCAAGCCCAAGCAGGTCCCTCAGCATCTTGTGACAGACCCTATTGCAAAAGCACAACAAATCCAACATTGTGTCTTCGTTTCACCACTGCCAACTGCTGTCACTGGAAAGTGCTCAACCAGCAGAAAGCCAGCCATGTCCTACTGGACCCTGTTTCCTTACTAGTGCTACTGACAGCTGAGGCAGAGCCACATCTTGAGTGCTGACCTGAGTTATAGCACAGTAATGGGATGGCCCTGCACAAGCGCAACCAGCTTTGAAAGACAGTGGGGCTCCCTGGGCACTCTTGAGGGCAACTCTCAACTCACCCCTATAAAATCCCCTAGATATCTCACATTTTACCCCTGCTTTTGTCCAAAACAGCAACATAACATCCCAAACCCCATCAGTCCATGCTCTAGAGGATGTTAGCAGAAAGACAGTTTTGAGGAAAACATTTAAATAGCATGACCATGTGGGTATACCCGGAGCATGCCGATATGCCACAGCTAAGACTGCCTGAAAAGGAGACATCTGACAACGAAGTAGGGAATTCAGGTTTAAACAACCTCCCTTGAACCCCCAGAAGTAATCAGGTAGAACTGTTTGATCATCAAGGACTGACTGATGGGTACTGACTATGTAGTCAGCCATAATCTTCCCTCCCATCATTTCTTCAAACTACTTCTCTCTGCTCGGCAGCTGTGTCACACGTAATGCAGAAGACAACATGGAAGGATCGCTCATAGGAAGAAGAGACTACTAGGACCTTCTAAAATTCATTTTGGCTCAGCTATTGCAGAAGCAAGGCCTAATTTTACTTCATCCTTCTGTTAGATGAAGGACCTGCTCTTTAGTACAGGCTTATGCACCCAAGTACTCATCTTAGATACACAGACATGCCTTTGAAAGAGCATGGAGCAGACCCTGCCTGCAATGCTGAGGGGTTTCACCGCTTGCACAAGCCACCAAAATGCCTCTGTAAGGCACTAATCCTACTCAAGAGGGTACTCCAGCATCATCCTGCAAGTTCTGAGGACTGAGTGTTAAACTTAAGAACAGCACATTATTAATCCACTATATCCTTATGACTCCGCTACTTTCGCCTTTCTTCAAGTGTGCTTAGCACAAAACAAAGCAGATATGAAAAAAATAAGGGGCGGGGGGGGATCAAGTTTAGTCTATTCTCCTCAGAGGCAACATTTTAAATATAAAAGTCATACCAAGCTGTTGATGAAGTACTTAGTAAATCAGATGGAAAACCTGACTGCATGGTACCGTTACAGAACATACCATGTACCAAGCCACACAAGCTCATATGGATTATGTGGCTTATCGTATTCATTAAAGGTTCACTACAACTGTTAGCAGGACTGTTAATGGAACCATTCAAGAGAGGAAATTGGCAGCCAATTCATTCTCACTAATTGCAGCATACTTTCAGCTATCTTATTGAGCAGCCAAATGCCTTGCAGAAAACAGTCTAGTTTAATAACTAATAAAGTTAAGCTACCATGTTCTTTTTTAAGTCTTATACTAATTCTTCTAATGTAATACTTACTATGTTGAAGTTCGACATAATGTAGGAACAAGATTAATACTGTCTTGTTAATCAGACAGAATATTTTAGCCCTCCACCTTCAGATCAAGGACTGTTCAGCAACCGCAACATGGTGGAGGGTACACTCCACATGCAGGTAGAGGACTGCACCGAATCCCAAAGCTATGAGCATAACCCATGCAGACCCATCACTCTGCTCCAGCGAGAGAAACAAGAAATGCCATCCTTGGTGCAGAGTGGACAACATGGAGTTGACTATTAACAGCAAGAAGAAGAAATAAACCTCAGGCTAACTACTTCAGAAGCCTGGGAGTAACAGATATATTGCAGAGCGACTGCTATCCTACATCACCATCACAACACAGATACGCCATGCAGAGAGGCAGCACATAACAGATATCTTCTGGCACTAACAGACATTTTCCTCCTTTTAAGGCACCTTAAAACAGGAGTATCTATGCTGATGTGAGAATTAGCAGTCCTCCCCACCATCTGGCAGTTTCTAGAGGACTTGGAGGCTAGACTGAAACCACCACCTCCCCAAGAGAAGAGTTACAGTAAGGGGGCGGAGGAGTGGGGGTCTGCATTTCAAGTTTCTTATATTTGGACCTAGAATAGTAGTTCCTGTACTTCCAGCCTTGAACACCAGATGAAGAATCCAGTACAGAACCTCTCACATTGTTCTGTATCACCAAGGACTAACAAAAACAGAACACGGATAATAATGTTAAAGGCAGCTTAACAATGACATACATCCGCACAAAGCTCAGGACAGACTTGTGAACTTCATAAAAATCTTCAGTGTAGGACAAGTTTATTTTTACTTTAATAGATGTATAAGACAGCCTTCCAAAACAGAAAATTCAACAGCAGTTCTATGTTTAACCAAGGAAAAGAGAAAAGCTGCCATCACACGCCTCTGCCTGTCCCCTGCAGGAAAAGAGCCCTACTGACAGATAGGAGAGGCTTACAGGTTTTGCAGTATCAGCCAGTCTTATCTCTGCTCTACAGCCTCAGTCAGAAGATCAGATCAGGGATGATAAGAAAGCTTATTGAGCTAGAACCTCATGTGGGTCTTCCCTTTTCCTTTTGAAGCACAATGTATGAAAAAAAGAATTATCAGTTATTTTAATGCTGCAGTAGCAAGTAGCATTTATCCACCTGCTACTACTATGCTGAAGTGTTATACTGTAAGTATAGCTGCAGAAGTTTTCCCCAATAAAGTATTTTTATTAGAAAAATCCCAACCTAGTAAGTCTTCTTATGCTAAAGAAGGATAATAGTCTCAGTGGCTTGATCTCTAAGAGATATCTCATGGTGCTTTTACAGATTTTCTCTGGGAATCCTATAGATCAGACCCTGAACTGCTGCAGACTGGCGACAGTGAATTTGATTTAGGCAGAGTTATACTGACTGGACCAGCTGGGGCTATGACCATACAGGTCTCCTGCCAGGGTTCACTCAAGGCTCGTCACTGCCAAAACATTAAACATTTGTTCTCCATCAGATCAGGATTCAGCTTGACCTATTCCATCATTGCTGAGGACTAAGCACATTTGTACTGTATCTGTCCATCCCTTTTGAGACATTCCAGTACCTGCCTGCAATAGGCAGTTTTATTGGAACTGCTACCAGAATAACCAGAGACAAGAATCACAGACCTTTTCAATATTTAATTATCTAGTATTGCACAGGCTGCTGTGGATTTAGAGGAAATTATGCTTATGACTCATATGCTAATACTGGAGGAGGTTTTCATAACAAAGTAGTCCTAGGGAAGAAAGAAAAAAAGGCCAAACCAACCACCCCCTGCTGAAAGCTGAACATCACCACCTAGCTGACTCATTTCCCATGACAGTACATCCATCCAGGTACAGTGAGCACTGCTGTTCCATTCCTAAGTCCTATCAGCTAGACTTCAGTCACTCTTCTGTTTCCTTCTGTTCAGTGCAGGGACTGGTTTAAGATGCAGAGTCCAAAAGTGGTTCTAAACTCTTCAGGACAGAGTTTCAGACAGTGCTGAGCTATATCCATTCCTGGATTAGATACAGGTTGCTCAGGTTTCTCATTCCTTCATAAAGGAGAAGATGACACCTTTTGAAAGGGAAATAGTCATTCCCACACCCAGTATAAGCTTCACTTTTTTTATTTTTTTTTTTTTTAAATCTAAGACAACAGCAAGCAGCTAGCTCTCTCAAATAACTACTGGGGATAAATTTCATATAGAAATTTTTTTCTGAAAGTCTAAAAGCCTTCTTTATCTTCCCTCCACAAGCTATTAGAGAAGCTATTTGCTCATACACGAGCATAAGTCCCTAACTGGTAAGCATCAGTTTGCTATAGCATGTTTAGAGGTCTTCAGAAATACTACTAAAAGTTGTTTTTTTTTTTCCCAGACAGCTGTTCTATGTTGCTATGAATAGCACAACTACTTAATGGAGAGAAATCCCTTCCATTCAGTTACTGTCTTAATATTGAGCTCATTGTTAAAGCAAAAGTTCCTCACCACTAGTTAGCCTTACACCCTAATAAATTTGGAGTCTCTTAACTTAACTGTACCTTTCATCTTTAACGTAACTCCTACTATGCAGCTGTTGCAAACCACCACTATAATGCTTGTGTCACACAGTTTAAAAGTGCACATGACAATAGCAACAGGAACACAGAATTACCCACAGGAAGGAATTATTCTGATATAAGTTTATAATTGTTTGTTCTCAAGGTTTATGTTTTCACTATACTTTCACCAAGCAATATCTAAAACAACAAAACCATTACAGTAAAAATAGACATAGGCTTTACTTACTGCAAGACCCTGTACTTCTGAGTAAACCTTTCCTATCAGGAAAACAGGCTTTCAGCTTTTCCGCATAGGAAAGTGAAAAAAAGATAAGGAAATTCAGTCTCTACCTCAGAGCACTAGAGATGAAGTCCATTAAACACATTAAAAATCATTTTTTTTAATAAGTACAACTTTCCCTCCCCTCAAACCCTAAAATAAACTTACCTGACTGAAATCCAAAACTAAAAAACAAAAAGACAAGCCTCCTATATACTACAGCTTATACTACCAAAACCTCTACAGACATAACCTTCTGCTTCCTTTCTCCTCCTTTAAAGTCTTCTTATTTGTCTTTAGCTTCTCTCACCCACAAATTAGGGTGCTGGGGCTCATTAGTGTAAACAGAGCTGTAATAACTGGCATCAGGTAGAACCTGTATCTAGTTAAGCCTGCATGCTGGTGAGTAGTTAAAGAACAACCTATTCAGCTTGAACAGTCACTATGTTACCCCACCCCAGTGAGAGTTTTCATACAATTTACTATTACTATTGCTTTGATTTTCTAAGCACTGGTATCATTACAGCTGTCTTTTACAGCTTACTTTTAAATTTATTTGTAATAGTATTCATGTTAAAACCTGTATAAACAACTAGAAAAGGTTATTATGGTTTTTTCCCATACTTTAAAGCCTAGTTCTTGATCTCTTAATTGACTTATTATTTGAGTCTTCTTTCACAGTTCTTTTTAATGTGAACTGATTTTCTTTTTTACAGGTGTATGTAATAAGAAAACTCCTTAAATATCTCTTCTTATCTTTTGCTGTATGAGACAATTCTAAGCATCTATTTCTGCTTTGACCTTAGTTTTAGCTACTTCCTTTTCTTCTGTTAATCCAATTCTATTTTTGGCTATAGCCTCAGTCACAGCATAGTCTTCTAGCTGAAGCACTGCCAATCTTCTTAATGTAGGACTTCCCTTCCCCCTTCTTCAGGTTGTTAATCACTCTTCTCACATTTTAGTCTATAAAAATTAGTATATCAATTTTCTAATTAGAATTGTTTATGTAGGAGTAGAATAATTGTGAATAAGCTATTTAAACAATAAGAAATAATGCCAAAAAACTACAGAAATATAGCTACAAAATGCCCTTGCAAAAATAAACCTTTATAAGAAATAAAGGATGAAATAAAAGGTCATGCTCTGTTTGTCTTTTCCAGAATATCCATGTGGACTTGCTTTCATGATGTCTGATGCCACCAGAGCCAGATGGCAGCTATGAAAAAAATTTAACCCTAATGGCTGCAAACTTACCTGATTAAAGAAACCCTTTCATATATCATCTTCTACTTCCCAGCACCATACAAATATTGTGTAGCTGCCTGTAATCTTCATAATGACCCTATGAAGTAGATAACTAAAATTATTCCCTTGCTCCGGAGACAGCGATGACAAAATACTTGGAACTGAAGTGAAACAGCTTTAGCTCCCCATGAAGACAGAAGCTACCACATCACTGTTGTCCTTCTCCACCTCAGTAAATTTTGTGGCTTCTGCTTAGAGTACTAATATTTTATTACTGAATGCTAGTTCATGTACTGATTCTGATGAAAATAAAAAATATGGTTGTTAACAGTTGCCGAGTTCCAAATTAATGCCGGTGTACACTCCAGTAGAACCATCTGCCCTGTCTAGACATGAACTGGGCCAGAGAAATATAAATCCTATCATCTCATCAGTGGGCAAAACTGATGTCCTGATTTGATTTGTAGCCTATAGCAGACTAAGGTAGAAATTTAGCAAGATGTCTGTGTGTAAAGTGCTGGGTGTCTTACAAGGACTTTAATTTAAAAAAAAAAAAAAAAGTTCCAGTAGGAAGAAGGTATAAGACTAACTCTTGCCTCAGTTTGTCAGGGATCTTGCTACATAGGAGATGGCACTGATAGCCTGATAAGAGTTTAATGTCTCTTTAAACAACAGCCATCATCATCAGGAATGGCCAGCGCACAGAACCTGGGAACCTGGATGTCTAATGAACCAAAAAGTACCAAAAGGATTAGTAAATTATTTAAATCCTGTGCTACTTAGCACTAACACAAAATTGCACTGTCTCAACAAAATCATATCAGACCTATTATTGCAGCTATTTTATTCCCATTTTTCTCTCTTTGGGGTTTTGGCAAAAAGCCCTCAAAGAAGATGGTTTAGGTAATCACCAGGCAGGCCAAAACTTCAACAAAACTGTCCACTGTTGAGGACTGCAGAATCTTCTTCTTTGGAGCCCTGGATGAACAGTCTTTCTTGATGGTGAAAGTTTGGGATTGTAGAGGTCTCTTCTGCAGTTCAGGCTTGGCTCACTTGCTGCTCTCTCCCATGCCATGCCACGCACCGTCCTTTGCATCTAACTTGAACTCCTACCAGAACCAATGTGGGTAAGCACACTTAAGGCAGATGGCATCGAGACAGTGATGGAAATGGACAGCGATTTAAATGGCAAGTGTGTCTACTGAGAGACAAAACAGACTTCCTCACCAGCTGCTTTCAATGGAGATCCTGCAACTAGAGACCTTCTCGGGTCTACTGTAGGGGCTGGGATTTTGCAGATCTATGAGATACTCTGTCAGAAGAGAGCGGGAGGTACTGGGGAGATGCTGTGTATGGAAGATGCTGCGTACATAGTCCAGCTAACAGAGGCCCATGATAGAAGGGCTCCCTGGCATGCATTTAGAGAAAGCATCATCTGTTTTACTGGGCAGTTTTATGTTGACAGCATACATTACAACTCACAGGAGGAAGCTCTTGATAAACTGGCATTAGGAAGGCTGGGAGACATGGGCTGTCCTACCACCTGAGTAGGCAATGGGTAGAACTCCCCTGTGATTTGATCACCAGCTGTATCCAAAGGCTGTCCATATTCCAGAGCCAAAAAAATACACTGACTGGAATTCAGGATGTCCAAAAATATAGTCCAGGCAGTGGGACATTCTCAGTTTACCCACTAAAAAAATCAAAAAGTGCAGGCTCTCTACTTCTGTGTGATTCGTAGGGACATATGCATTTTCTTTTATCAGTTCAGACTACTCCCTCAGACATTCATGGTTGTGCTGACTGCAGTGATTTCATGTTGTCCTCTTTTGACTTCCAGAGAAGCTGATTTATTTTGTTCCTGCTGGCAGGACAATCAGGGATACTGACTCCCTCCTTCCCCTTCTGCCACTGTGCTCTTCCATTATTTTACAGTTCTCATGTTACTGCCTTGATGCACTTTTTGCTATTTTCCAAAACAATTATTGATCATTTCTGAGTAAGAAATTAATCTGAAACTCAAATGACAGCAGACAGCACAGATCATCCCAATCCTAGCAGGGTAAAAAGGAAGTACAGGAATATACTATGTTTGATGGTTGTCATTGTTCGATCAAGATCAGATGTTAAGTGTGGATGCTATTTTACAACCTGCTCCTGAAAAGGTCAGTGTATACAGTCTATTTTCTACCCATGAAGTTCCTGGTTCTATTTGGTGTTTAAAAACACAGACCTACAAGCAAAAACCTGTTTAAAAGTTCAGATCCACCTATTCCAGATCATTATTTTATAGTCCTTTACATATACCAATCAAATTCAGTCAAGAGATCAAACTAGATTTCTTTCCCACTACTCCTTCTGGAAAGCTATTCCGAACAGTTGCCTGATATTTAGAAATATGCTTATTACTTTCAGACTAAATGTCTGTGAAAGTCTGCTCTTGCACCAGCACTATCCTGTAGCTGAAATCATTCTTCTCTCTCTTGACTACAAGTACAGAAACTTAACTGTTTAGATGATAGCTAGGCTGACAGAAGCTTGCGTTTGGTAGCTGGTAAGTAAAATACCAAAATATTGTGAAGCTCACAATAAATAGTTGGCCAAACTGAAATGACATATTCTATCCTGAACAGCTTCGGCACAATCAAAACATCAACTATAGTGGCCCCTTCAGTAATGTGGATCTATGTGGTATGATATGAGATTACATTGCTCCCACCCTCTCCAGAAAACGTATTTTTAGTTCTTCCTGTTATAGGGGCTCAACGTTCTATATCAAGACCTGAAATGATGTCCAACTCCAGTTTCTCAAAATGGGACATACCTAAATTAACTCTAAAATAATGAGTTCCTTTGCACATTTGCATGTTAATAAATTTACCAATAATTGCACTTTCCTGGAGTGTCTTAATTTGGGACCCCAACCCCCAAAATCTTTTTGCTTTTTCTGTAAGAATCAACTCTTTCTCCTCAAATCTTTCAGATCTTTCTAGTTGCTCCTTTCTCTTTCTGAAGACCAATCACCCCCTTTTGCTATCCTAATGAAGATTCGGAGGGTTTAAAATCTTTTGAAAGATCAGATAAGCAAATTTCAGATTTGTAAATAAAACTACTTTCATCAGAAACAGAGGGTAAGAATCTTTTTACTTATTGAAGATTGTGGGAAAACTTCAGCAAGGGTCGGGATTTTAGTTAAGGAGTGAAGAGTGAATAGTTCCTACTCTTCAGGCAGTGCAGGATTAGGATGAGTTTGATTGGGGGCAGGGAGGGAGAAGGATAGCACTCTCTCCTCCTGTCTGTCCGGCAAGCTCTTACAAAAGCTCTTTTTTCCCCCCTATGACTAGGCAGACAAATGGCACAAGGATGGCTTCTGGGTGCAGGCTTGTATTAGTGAAACTCTGGGAACAAGATTAATCTGTAAAGCAGGACTGGTCCCCTCCCCAGTCTGGGGAGCACCTGCATACCTTAAATCCCCTGTCTTTCTGTCCCTCTTCAAAACAAGGCACCAGGATTGAGGTCAATGTATTTCAGTTCGGTAGCCACGGGACTACTGAAGCAGGAACTATGCTGAGCCTTCCCAGTGATGTTGAGTAAGTGACAACTGGCTTTAAACTGAAAGCTTCCAGGTTAAGTCTTGACTCCCATCTGTGTAACTGATATGACAAATGCAGATGTAGCCTCTGTATCTGTTTCAGAGTTATGATGGCTGCTGTTGAATTTGCATGTATTCTTTCAGCATCTTTTGTCTCCCATTTACAAATAAACTGCATCTATTTAGTTATGGTGACGTTTGTTTAGAGTATTTAAAGGTACCCAAAAGCCTGGGGTATTTGTTTTATATATTCTTTTTTTAAGCATCGGGTTGAACGTTCCTAGATCTCACAGGCACAGGATGTTAGATTGCCTTCACTGTGCTTCGTATGAATAAGCAGAACAGTGCTGGGTCAGCAGGAGATAACACCTCAGCCCTCCTTCTATTCAAAGTAGCAAATGAGTCGGGGTGGTGTTATTGTAAGGAGATAAACACTTTTGCTTTCCCTCTTTATGACTACCTACCTATTTAATGAAATCACATAAATTAGTTTGGTCATCTGCATTCAAGAGATTAGGAATTAAAAATCAGGACCTTCCAGTCAGTTTTAAACAGGATGTAAGGCCGCTTTCTCTCCCTACTAGAACCTATACACTCATTTCAGTTGTGTTAATACCAATTTACAACACACTAAAAGAAGGTAGGTTCATCAGACCAAACCCTTGGCTAAAAGAAACTGACATACTTTGTTGGATCTATTGTGAATTACAAGTCTGACCCAATCAAGGCTCTTCCATTTTAGTCAAGTGGAAGACATGTTCTCGTTCATTTGCACTTTACACTGATGCCCCAGTGCAACAATTTCCAAGTTGTTAATTAGAACTAAAAAAAACAAAAACATCCCATGTGAGGTTGGGAAGCAGTGGAAATGTTTTTAAAAATCTACAGTATGTCTTGTGATTCTTCATCACAACACGAAGGTATTGAGACTAATTTTCTGACACTTCATGTTCTTTCCTATTTAAAGCAGTTCTAGTTCTTACTGCAGGGACAACTACATTGTTAAGAAACACCTCTAGCTCTCTGAAAAACCTCTGCTTTATGTCATATACATGTATGTGACATTCTGTCTATATGGATTATGTCACTTCTCTGAGTGCAAATAGGTGGTTTGACTGAGTCACTCACTAAAATCTGTATTATGCCAGCTTTACCTTATCATGCCTTGGCTCAAAATACAAAACCTAGCATCTTCTGTTTTCAGATGTGCTTGCTCCATCCTAGCTTCCAGTATTCAAATTAAAAATGTCCCGAATCAAGAATTACTGCCATGGTAAGACATGGGTGTCAACCAGCAGTCTGAGAGCCAAGAGCTTCCAAAGAGGCAGGCAGCTAACCACTCCTTAGGCTGGAAAGAAACTGCCCAGGAACTCTTCTAGTAGACAGAATTCCTTATGAAAAGGTGGCAATAATGCTAATCAAAAATCTGAAAGCCTTCCAAACAAATACTGGAATAACTGTTCGCATAAGAAGTTTTCAGTACCGATACTTCATTTTTTATCTTGCAATTGAAAAAAAAAAACCCTTCATAAAACTTTAAATTTTTTTCTCCATCTCCCACCATGTCAACCATCTTTCCCAAGTCATCCTTTGAGTGTTCCAGCCGAGAATCGGTTATCTAAAGCTCTCAGATGTCACGTTTCATATACCTGCAACTGCTCCAAAAGGCTTAGCTAGAAAAGATGGGAGACTGAAAGGAAAACATTTATGTTGATGAAAAGGCCAAGCCAAACAATTAATGGCTGTCCCAGGAGCAGAAAGCTGTTGCTGCAGAGATGTTCAACTGCCTTTTCAAAGTCTAATATATTGCTCTGCTGTACCAGCTATACATACAAGAGAGGTTTTGTGATTAACTATCCCTTAAAAGAACCTGTCGGCATTCAAGCTCTACAGACACTCTCTGTAACAAAAATTCTGATATTTGTACTACCACAAACTAATTAATATGTGCCACAATGCAACATGGTGCAGAAAAGCAAATATGAAACAGTAATCTACTATAGTAATAAAGCTAACATAAGCACTTAGAATATTACTTCACAAGTGGCAAATCAGTCCTCTCAGATTCAAAGATTATTTAGAGGGTACACTTGACATCTCAGAGAAGAATGGTCAAAGGGAAATGAAGCAGGTAAGAGTACCACTGTGTAGCAAGGAGTTTCACTTGACAACCTTCCCGAAGAGCAGAAATGGATGACATGGTTGTTTACAGGACCCTCAGCAAGTCCTCACTAGAATAAAAATGCCTTGTGAATTGGTAACTAACTGGACAGTGATCATTTTGAGATGCTGCCATCAATTTTCAGATGATCATCCAAAACGCCGTGTACAGTCAATGGGAGCTGTCAGCTTGGAACTTCTTGGGGAGGGAAGAAGAGTTAATTATAAAAAAAAAAAAAAAAAAAGGAATGCTTTAAATCAGCATCATTTCTGAAGCCATAGATTTCCACGTAAAAACTCCCTATAGAGATGGCAGAGTTCAAGACTGTACTCAAACCTCGTGGCAATGAAAATGCAGTACTGAATGACTGTTCTTTCTGTACCCAAGAAGTGCAATTTCATTGTCTTGGAGATACTCTCGGACCCTGAACAGACAAGGAGGTCTCCTTGCAATCATTTTACTGACAGATGTTTTAATCCTGCATGGAATTACAAGAGCATTACTGCCAAATCACACTAGCAGGGCAGTACTTTTAGATCTACCCATAAAATGAGAAGGATACTGACTCACCCAGCACAGGGAAGTACACTAAAAGAAGACATTGCTAGGGAACTTAACAAACTTAACAAACTTAACAAATTTAACTTGCTTAACAAACTTAATTTCGTTCTATGACAAGGTTACCCACCTAGTTGACCAAGGGAAGCCAGTTGATGTGATCTTTTTGGACTTCAGTAAAGCTTTCGATACTGTCTCTCACAGTATCCTCCTGGACAAAATGTCCATCATACAGCTGGATAAACACATAATGCAATGGGTGAGCAATTGGCTGACAGCTCAGCTCAAAGGGTTATAGTAAATGGGGTTACATCGGGCTGGCGGCCAGTCACTACTGGGGTTCCGCAGGGATCCATCTTAGGGCCAGTACTCTTTAATGTCTTCATAAATGACTTGGATGCAGGCCTTGAAGGAATACTAATTAAGTTTGCTGATGACACAAAATTGGGAGGAGCTGTTGACACTCTTAAGGGCAGAGAGGCCCTGCAGAGAGATCTGGACAGACTGGAGAGCTGGACAATCACCAACCGTATGAAGTTGAACAAGGGCAAGTGTCGGATTCTGCACCTGGGGCACGGCAACCCTGGATGTAAATACAGACTGGGGAACGAGAGGCTGGAGAGCAGCTCCGCAGAGAGGGATCTGGGGGTTCTGGTCAACGGCAAGTTGAACATGAGCGAACAGTGTGCCCTGGCAGCCCAGAGGGCCAACCGTGCCCTGGGGTGCATCAAGCACTGCATTGCAGCCGGTCGAGGGAGGTGATTGTCCTGCTCTGCTCTGCGCTGGTGTGGCCCCACCTCGAGTAACTGTGTGCAGTTTTGGGCGCCACAGAACATTAAGGATATAAAGCTACTAGAGAGTGTCCGGAGGAGGGCCATGAAGTTGGTGAAGAGTTTAGAGGGGAAACTGTATGAGGAGCGGCTGAAGTTACTTGGTTTGTTCAGCCTGGAGAAGAGGACACTGAGGGGAGACCTCATTGCGGTGTGCAGCTTCCTCACAAGGGGAGGAGGAGGGGCAGGCGCTGATCTCTTCTCTCTGGTGACCAGTGATAGGACCCGAGGGAAGGGCAGGAAGATGGGCCAGGGGAGGTTTAGGTTGGATATTAGGAGAAGGTTCTTCACCCAGAGGGTGGTGGAGCACTGGAACAGGCTCCCCAGGGAGGCAGTCACAGTGCCAAGATTCAAGAAGCACTTGGACAACACCCTCAGACACATGGTGTGAATTTTGGGGTTGTCCTGTGCAGGGACAGGAGTTGGACTTGATGATCCTTGTGGGTCCCTTTCAACTCAGGGCAGTCTATGATTCTAACTAAAATCTGAAATAAAAGTCCTGTGGAGAGAGAGTGGAGCAGAGAAGGAATAAAACTGTTTCTATAAACAGACAGTACATATGTCTGTTTTTAATGGAGTTATGAACATAGTCAAAGAACACAGGAGAGATCATATATTGGCTATACAGTGGGGTGGAAATTTTTATTTTTATTAAATACATTTCATTTAATTTCATCTTAAAAACTGAAGGTTAGTTAAATCTCTTCAACTAACTCTTAAATAACTGTTCCCCATCATCTGAGTGGTTTGATCTTTAAAGGGTTTATTCATGATCTCACCTCCCCCACCACAGTAAGGCAAAAAAGTGTTTCTTCTGCCACACCACTTAGAACCTTGTTTATATATGAAATTATTTGACAGTAACTGTGTATACAACATCTTTTTCTAATTCAGTGTCGTAAGCAGATGTATTTTAAATTCCCTCCCATCCTAATGCAAACGAACTGTCACAGCCAGACAAGCTTTCAGTGAGTTACCCAAGACAGCAGAAGTTCAGGTTGGCCTCCAGTTAGCCCCGTCACTGTCACCACCTCACTTCACAGTCGAGCAAGATCTCACATTGCTTGAGAAGACTCTGTTTCGTGCTACTATAAAAACATAGTAACGTAAAACATGGGGTTTATTGTGATGAGGTCTTGCTGAAAAGGCATAATTGTCACTGGTGTTTATGGAAATAGGATCAGGCCTTTGATGTGATTCAATAAGCTGCACATTACACTACACTATGTGCCAGTTAAACATGGATGAAAAGAAACAGGAGCTCTGTAACGCTTCCATGTTACCACCACACAGTTTGAGCATGTGCCTAAACACACACATGTACTTTAGTCTTCACCTGGAAAAATTTCTCAGCATAAGGTAGAATTTCTGTGTGCCAACACAGTGGTTGCAATTGTCTTACTCGATGTTCTGTAACTCTTGGTAATGTTAATGGGCCTTAAATGCATTTGCTGAGGAAGTATACCCTCTGCTTAGTGCCCGCTGTCACTACACCGGCCAGGTACATTTCTCACAGCAGAATAGGGCTTTTGCTCTCAGTTAAACATTTAAATGTTAATATTTCAGGAATCGGTTAGCTCAGCACTGTGCTCACCCCTTTCATAGGGTTTGTTTGCTTAAAAATGCATTCAGGACAACTGCTGATCTGCCTGCAAAAGATGATGTAGATATCCCATGGGTACAGGTGACTTGAGTGAGCTTCATGGTGAAAGCTTTAGCCTTCACTGTGCTTCTTACATTTACCAGGTCTGAACTTGACCTCTGAAGACACCTTCTTCAAAGCAGCAACAGCAATATGTAAATAGTGGAAAGCTGCCTCTAAATATTTCACCTATAGCTACTGTGTGTTTTACATATATCTATATGAATTACGTCTAACCTCTAAATGACTACAGATAAAAGCTTTGAGGAAAACAGAAGTGCCTGTGTGCAATTATAACTGCTCTGTATGACACTTCCCAACAGTTGCAATCATGGTGATGTACTATCACAGCACAAAAATAGGATCTAGCCCAAAGAGGTTCTTACATAGACATTCCTCTGACAAAGGAAAGAGATGGACCCTTTACAATCAGAAGGGAGTATGACTCCAAGAGACAGTTGCTATTCTTAAGACCAAATACACAGCATAAAATATAAGCAAATATTTCAGGGGAAATGTGGATGGAAAAGGTATAAAAGGAGTATGGTTTCATACCATGAAATGATGTTTATATTTCAGCTCCTCATGTCCTGGGAGAAGATTCTGTCACTACCTTTATACTAAAAATATTCCTTTTTGCTGATGTGCACCACTGAGCAGTTGAAAAAGACCACAGTAAATGACATCAAGACCTTTAATCCATTCTAAAGTTGGAATTTGAAATTTTTTGCCCTAAAAATAAAAATGCTATTGTGTCATCATCCAATGTGTTATTGACAGTTGCTTATTTTTAGTGACTTTAAGGAGACAGAAAGGAGAAAAACAGGTTAGTCTTTGATGTCTGTGGTTCCAAGAGTAAAGAGCTGGAGACTTCTTTGAGAATAATTTAAATCTAATCAATTTAGCTCAGCTGGTACAACATTACAGCAATAAAAAATTTAGTTGTACAAAGCAGAAAAAAGAATCGATTAATGAGCAAATGCATAAAAAAGAAGAGGACTGATCATTTGAGTGGCAGCAGGTGACTCGTCACCTCTAAATTCTCCTTTTCACATCATCTGCTCTTCTGCGAAGTCCTTTGTACCGGTGCTGAGCGGGTTTAAAACTCTACCAAATATACGAATTATATTTTATACTGTACTAGCACATGTGGAAGCCACACTACAAAATGCAAGAGGGTAGAAAATCACAATTGGATCTGATGTGAAAAGATGTCATTAGACCATCGCAGAGGTACTGTTCTTCTTGACTAAAAAAGAACATCTATAAGCTACAGAAATACTTTACACAGTATGAAAACAAATCTCTGTGACCCAAACTAAAAACTAATACTTTAAGATTACCAAAACCCCCTCAAAACTAAACAGGACTAGCAAACAAACTACAAGCATTTAAAGCAGGGAATGTCTTCTCTTCTAAAAAAGAAAGAAGGTAGAATATTCTGATACATAGGTGCCAAGGAGACTGCAGTGGATGAAGACCTGACCCTAGCTGAGCATGACAAAAGGGTGACCGGTCCCCCCACCACGCCACTCAGCTTGGAAAGGTTTTCAGATTTTGCAGTGGCACCACACAACCAACCGCACCTGAACTGCTTTTCAGTGGACAGTGGCTCCATCTCAAACATGTGCTTTTACAGTTGGGTTCACACAGCCCGGAGCCCCTCGTAAGAACCTGTTTGGTCCACACAGACAGCAGGTCTGCACACCAAGCCACAGCATGCTGTGAAAAACAGAGCGCTCCTGCCTTTCTGTGTCTGCTCTCTGTGTCCCCCCTGCAATGGTGCCATTTGAGATCATACAGGCTGGTAGTGAGCCACATCAGCACTGACCCAGGTGACCATCACAGAATCACAGAATGGCAGGGCTTGGAAGGGACCTCTGGAGATCATCTTGTCCAACCCCCCTGCTTGAGCAGGTAGACCTAGAGCAGGGTACACAGGTCCTTCTCAGCAGAGCTGCTTT
Source organism: Morus bassanus (assembly GCA_031468815.1). Taxonomy (NCBI): domain Eukaryota; kingdom Metazoa; phylum Chordata; class Aves; order Suliformes; family Sulidae; genus Morus; species Morus bassanus. The sequence goes on from CM062568.1 coordinate 22,639,629, forward strand.
CCAGCAGGTCAGCCCCCAACATATACCGGTGCATGGGGTTGTTCCTCCCCAGGTGCAGGACCCTACACTTGCTCTTGTTGAATTTCATGAGGTTCCCCTCAGCCCAGCTCTCCAGCCTGTCCAGGTCTCTCTGAATGGCAGCACAGCCTTCTGGTCTATCAGCCACTCCTCCCACTTGCTGAGGCACACTCTGTCCCTTGGTCCAGGTCATTGATGAATATGGTGAACAGGACTGGACCCAGCACAGACCCCTGGGGAACACCGCTAGTTACGGGCCTCCAACCAGGCTCTGTGCTGTTGTAACAGCACCATGTAACAATTTGATGGCTAATGTTAACGGAAGCATGGCAATGGGAATACACAGGAAGGGGGAAGGCAGGACCTTCTCTCAGGGTGGCAGAGAGATTGGCTCTGGTTGCCCTAAGCCAACTACAATCATATCCTTTAATAAGTCTATGTAGTAAGTTACACAACCTCTGTTATGTAAATATTATAGGCATTATATATACCTAGACTAGATATTACTGTTATCCTTCAGAAAAATATTTAAATAGGAAATACATTGTTCAACAATTGAGAAGCAGTGATAGTAATGCTAACCAGCAAGCGCCATCTTTCTTCAAAGTATCATCTAATTTGGATTTCACTTACATGAAAAGCTGGGAACATGTAAAAGTCTAACACTGTGTACAGGTAAATCCCAGCTGGAAGATCTGGGTGCCTCAGGCACCCAGAGCATGAGTGAGGTGTAAATTAACCACCTAGATCCAGATGTATGATTTATAAAAGCCTGAAGCTTAAACTCCTTAAGTATTCCATGTTCAAACTAAGCATTCTCCAAGTGCCAAGCATTCAGCATCTGGATCTCTTTTGAAGGGCTGGTCATGGGTAAGGGCCCCTAGGTTTGGATTCCAAACATTAGGTTGCAAACAGATCTGCCGAACTACAGCTCTGGGAAAGGAGCCTCCCTGCCACAGGACAGGATTTCAGACCAGACTACAGAAGTGGGCACAACCCCAACCACTGGAGAGTGGAATCTGCTTAACTGCGACCGTTTCATCTGAATGGCTTATGCTGAAGATAAGTAAAGCTGGTAATGTGCTAAATCCTAGTCTGAAACCGCACCATGTCCTATGAGCTAGCATCACACACCTCTTTGCTTAGCATCCTGCTTACTTCAGCAGCTATGCAGAAGTCCCTGAGGTTCTGTCCTTATTAGCAAGCAGTGAGGCCAAACAGGGGAATACTAGTAGAGTGACCAGGTTGTTCAGAGGAGCCAAAGGGAAGGTGGCTTCTCCTTCAAGCTAGCTGTAGTCTGGTTCCATGGGCTGAACAGCCTTGAGTGGCTGGAGGACGTCTTCAGCCTCATCCAAAAGCACTCCAAGCTCTCCAAGGTGCTCTTGAGATTTAACCCAAAGTAGAGCTGATCAGGAAATGCGCTTCAAAAGCACATTCCTTACTGAGATATAAAGTGCTGAACGAGCATTATACTGCACCCTTACTCACTGCAGAGATTGTACTGGGAGCCTAAATATTTTGCACAGGAATGGGTGTCTCAGCCTTTTACTGGACCTGTCTGTAAGTCCCAGACAATGTCACTGAGGATTCAGCTATCCCTAAGTAAAACAGGTGAAAGTGAATTCTGAATGCACCTTGATCCTACAGAAGTTGGTGGAAGTCCTTCGGGACCAGAATCACACGTTCAAAGTATTCCATTTTTGCCTTGTTTTGTTATGTTTTCTTATGAATGAGTTGGAAAGCATTTTCTTAAACGAACCTCTTGAGAAACCTTATAATTTACCTCTCTGCAAGCTCACAGCAGCATCTGGTGCTCTCCCCACTCCTAACCACAGGAGGGAGGCCCCTGCCCAGCCCAGTGGGGTGCGGGGCACCCCTGCCTCCCCCACCTCTGCCAGCAGTAGTACCCTGTGACCGGATGCGCACCACGGAATTTTCCTGTCAAAAAGTACCAGAACCAAGAGAAAGAAGGGGGATGACACCTCACCCCCTCAGCAGTGCTGTCAAGAGAAGGCAGCACCCAGGCTGTCCATTGAAGGCTGCCCACCACCTGCCCTGACCCCGGCGGCGCAGGGAAAGGGTTGGCAATGCCTGTGCAGCGGCGGGCAGGGCGGCCTGGCTTGTGGGGTGCAGGGGACCCTGTGGGGTGGGTGCCCCGTGGGGGGTGGGTGCTGGGGGGCGCAGGGGGCCCTGTGGGGTGGGTGCCCCGTGGGGGGTGGGTGCTGGGGGGGGGGGCAGGGGGTCCTGTGGGGTGGGTGCCCCGTGGGGGGTGGGTGCTGGGGGGGGGGGCAGGGGGTCCTGTGGGGTGGGTGCCCCGTGGGGGGTGGGTGCTGGGGGGGGGGGGGCAGGGGGCCCTGTGGGGTGGGTGCCCCGTGGGGGGTGGGTGCTGGGGGGCGCAGGGGGCCCTGTGGGGTGGGTGCCCCGCGGGATGCAAGGGCCCCGTGGGGTGCAGTGACTGGGGCGGCTGGGGCGCGGGCAGGCCCCGAGGGGTGCGGTGCTGGGGCCGGGGTGCGGAGGCGGGGGCAGGCTGCCCGGTGCCCAGGGGCGGCGGGGTCCGGGCGGGCTGCCCTGGGGTCCGCTGCACCCCCTCCCCGCCCAGAGACCCCGAGGGCGGGGGCGGCGCCGCGGGCTTCCCGCCGCCGCCGCCGCCGCCAAACCCCCCGGCCAGGGCGGCGGCGGCGGCGGCGGCGGCGGCGGAGGAGGAGGAGGAGGCGGAGGGGCGCGGGCGGCGCGGCGCGGCGGCGGGGCCGGGCGGCCGGGCCGTGCAGGCGCCGTCTCCCTTCCCCTCGCCCTCCTTCCTCCGCCGCGGCGCCTCCTCTCCCCTCGCTCCGTCCCGCCTCGCCTCGCCTCGCCCTTTCCTCACCAGCCGAGGAGTGGATCTTGGAGGATTTCCGCCGCAGGGACATCCTCAGCGCCGTGTCCAGGCCGGCCCTGTTCGGCATGCTGCGGCCGGCTGGGGCGGCGGCGGCGGGCTGGCCATGGGCCCCCCCTCACGCAGACGCCGCGCTGCGGCGGCGGCCGCTCCAGCGCCGCGGCCTGGCTGCGGGGGCGGGCGAGGCGCTGAGCCCTCGCCGGGCCGCGCCGGGCCGGGCTCCCCGCCGGGGCCCTCCCGAGGAGGGGGCTCGGCGCCGCGGCGGGCGCTGCCTCCTCCCTCCTCCGCCCGCTCCCTCAGGGCCGGGGCCGAAGGCAGCCCCTCGGGGCGCCCACCGCGCTCCTCCGCCGACGCGGCCGGGGTCGCGGCGGGGTGCGGAGCCGGGCCCCGGCCGCCCCTCACCGGCGGCTTCCCGGGGGCACAACGGCCCGGCGCGGCGCGGTTCTGCAGGAGGCCGCAGGCCGTGAGGCGGGGGGAGCCAGGCCGCCTCCGCCTGCAGCCATCGGTGCCTCAGCACCTCACCTCCTGTGGCAGCGCGGCCCCCCGCAGCTCCGTGGACCCGGGGTGAAGCGTTACGTGAGGCACGATAAAGTCAGGGCCTCGGGTTTTTCCAAGGTGTCCGAAACTAGTATTTTCCTGACATTTTAGGCACATAATGCATCCCAGCAAAGCCCCCGCTGGCATCAGGATCCCCAGCCGGGCTTGCTTTGTTCCAGTCGCAAGGGCATATTTCACCGCTGTGGCGTGCTGCCAGGCTCTTCGCAAAAGATGTCGTTCCTTCTCAAAATATCGGGTAAATCAAGGATAAAAAAAGAAATTGAGGAAAGATTAATCAATTCACCACTTAACTCTTACAGCGCATCGCCTTTCCGTGCAAAACATTCGCAACCATGAGGGTTTACTTTCCAGGGACAGGCAAAGAAGGTATTAAATGGTAAAAAATACACCAAAAATGAGCCCCTCGATCTTTACAGATGCTGGTCTCTATCAGGCATGGCTGGCTGTGGTTGCCACATCTTAAGGGGTCGCCTTCTCTACTAGGTGAGCTTCAAGGTAAGGCTGTTTTAAATGGGGCAGAAGCTTCCCTGGAATGAGTTTTGGGAAGACCTGCATAAGAAATGGTCTCCAGTGCCTTGAAGCTCTGTGAAAAATGGCCCTAAATCTCTATCTAAAGCACTCTACCGTACAGAGTTAGCTAGCATACAAGACAGGGAATTTGGATGTTACTTCAAAGATCGTAAATAATGCTAAGCCGCTGAATCTCACTGTACTTTGGTGTCCTCACATATAACATGGAAACTGACACTTTCCAGCTACTTTCAGTAAAAGTTGCAAATAGAAATTTTGTTGACAGATTTCTTTGCGCTTTGTAAAGGCAAAGCAGTCTAGGACTGCGACATTTTACGCTGACTTCACCAAATGCATCATAGTCCACCTGGAGATGTTCGTTTTGGGACAGGACTGCTGCAGACGCATGCTTCTTGCCCTGCGAGAAGCTTTTACTCCTGTGGATTTTATCGCTCTAAGAGAATGCTGTTCCAAGAGCTTTTGGAGATGAAAGCATCCTGTAAGGGCAATGCTGAATGCTGGCGTTCCTGCCTGCCCATGACATGGAGCTGGTTGTTTTCATGAAAATTATTTTCTCCATCAGCTTACTCTTGCTCCTGTCCACAAATTGTTTCCTGTTGTGGTCAGTGTTTTTGCACCAGTAGGAATTGCCTGGAGAGCAGAAAATCAATTCACATATGTTGTTAGCTAGTACAAAAACTGAAGTGAAGTTCGCTTTGGGTTCAAGCTGTCAGATCAAAGTCAAGGAAAGTGCTCCAAAACAGGACCAAGAAAGAATGGCAGCTCCTGCTTTCATGCTTACTTCTTCATCAGAAATTAACCCTCAGGTGAACTATGTTTACAGTACGCTAAAAGTATTGTCGACTGCAAGCTGTCAGCCCTGTCAGCCTGCAAGCCCAAGTAGCAGCTAAAATGCACTCATTCCTTCTCATGTGCTGCTCCTGCTTTCACCTCTGCGCCCACAATGCTCTCAAAGAGTGCTTCAGCTCACATGCCACCTGGCTTGTATCTATGCAGGGCTACTCAGTCACGTAAACTTGACCACTCGAGCTCCTCAAAGAGATTTAATTACCCAACCCACACTTATCTCAACAAGCCTGAGATGTATCCCTGTGGAAGGCAAATCCCTGAGCATTAGCGACCAGGCATTTCAGTGATGTTTAATGGCATGGAAGAAAGAAAAACATCTTTGCCCCTGCACAGACTGTGAATATCAGAGGACCTGCCTGCAATATCTGTCTCCAGTCACAAGTTGATATAATCATATGCTGCAATCTAACGGGAAGTCAAGGGGAGAAAGTGGACTGCAAAAGTGTCTTGTAAAGAAACCGAGTATGCAGGATAATCTCAGTAACTGAGAAAGAACCTGAGTCCTGCTCAGAAGACTCAAGAGTATGGCTCACAGGAAAGCTAAGTGTGCAGTCCGGAGATGAACATGAGGTGGCTGTGTTTCTGAAAGCTCCCATTCGTTAGTAACCAGCAAACAAGTAGCAGGTTAGCCCCGAGTTTTGAGAAAAGAAATGCATTGTTCAGCTGCACAGGACTCACCTCTGCCATTTTGTTATGCAGCGCCTGTCTTTGTCATAGCGCTAATGTGCGCTAAATTGTGTATTATCAGACTGTGAGTCACGGCACTAGGATCCCCTGGGCTCTGTCATAATGGCTCCATGGTTTGAATGATGTACCGAAAACCAGGAGTTGGTATTTTTCAAATTGCAACATGGTCGCTTTCCTAGTATTTATAGCAATGTACTTTCAAAGAGCTCAATATGCATAATAATTATTTAAATGTAATAAATAAAGCAAAGGCAGGAAGAATGGTCCTGTGGTTAATGTGCCAGGCTGGGAGACAGGATATCTTTATTCTATTTCTGACTATGCCAGATACTGTCTGGGACCTTGGAGAGATTGTTAAGCCCAAATTTCCAGAAGATGCATCCTTTGCTCCCGTTACTAATGTTACACACAGAGTTTGCTTATAAAAAAAAGACGCACACCTTACTCAGAATGTATTATCAGTATAGCAGCAAACTTAGCAGTCTCATCAGAGAACTATTAGGTGAGAGTTAATTATTATAGAAAAAGAAAGAAAAAAGGAAAGAATGCTACTACAAAAAACCATCAAAAATAATAATGCAGTTCATTTTTTTGTAGACATACTCTTTCCTATCTGTCCTTTTTCTGGTGGTGTGCTCTCCCTACCGCTGCCCCTCTGGGGCCTAAGATTGACAGTGCCGGCCTTCCTCAAGCACCGGGCATCGGGGCTGTGGCTAATCATCGGTGTCTTGCCAACAAGTTCTTTGCTGAGGAAAGTGTGATGTGGTGGGGTTTCTTCTTCCTCCTGTTAGGACTGGAGTTGAGCCCGGAGCTCAATTTTTGTATGTTTTCTAACACGCCTTTACACCTTGTTCTTTCTTCATTTGTCTACAGCTCCACGTTTACATCCAGTTTTACTCTCTGTGATGCCATTTATGTATGTGACGTAGCTGTTCTTTGTTCTTTTTGTTACCCTTAAACCAGCTTTGCCCAGCTCCCAGGTCTGCACTGCTTGAGCTGGCTACTGGAGAACTCTTTGTAGTCCTGAGTTCTTCAGTGCCAAGGCTGTGCCCCGTTTTTTCTTATCCTACTCCTCCTCTACATTGTCCTGTGTCCCCACTTTCAGGGGACTCTGCTTGTCGTGCCAGGCCTGTATTCCTCGACACTGCATCATTATGTTAGTTATAAATATCTCGTTCTACACAGTATAATTTCTTGTCGCTATCCATATAAAAGCTATGGTTGTACCACACAGAGCTAAGCAAAAGTAAACCAGTTCAACCTAGCCAGCTGCTCATTAGAGATATTGCCCTTACAGCTAAAGAAAGTGAGAAGAAAGCTGCAGACAGGTCAAGAAAAGCTCAGACAAAACAAGTCTCAGTCCCGAGGCCTTGCAAAGTCAGTACAAAGCCTGTGGCCTCCTACCAGCACTGGTGTCACTGGGCTACAGTAATCCACGCAAGTTCTGCTTGTCTAACTCTGCTGTCTTAAAAAAAAAAACCACAATAGACTATCTTGGTCTTAAAACAAATCTTTGTACTGTGGTGCTTTGCCCTTGTTTACATGCACAGGATCAAAATCAGCACGATGCAAATTATAGTTACATCATGGGAGGTATCTGTCTCTCATCATGAAATTTTAAAAAAGGTCAAAAAGCCAGTGCTTACTATTTCTAGACTCATAGAGGAAGCTACTTCTGATATCCTGAAGAAAATAGAATTTTCTTCTAAGCAATGACAATGAACCACGTGAGCCTGGCAGACCAGAACTAGGCGGCCAGAGAAGGCAGCTGAGAGATAGGGAAGCACTTGTTTTACAACTGCATCCTTGAAGAGAGCTGAGAGACTGATAGAAGGGAACATCCCGCCTAAGAAGACGCTGAGAACTGGGTGATAAAGTGTATAGTCAAAGAGCACAACTAATTGGGATGGTGATAAGAACTAAAACTAAGTGTCCTTTGGGTGAACTATCCTCATTATAATACTAAAAATGACGCCCATAGGCCAGAAAACCCTCTGCTCAAATAAGCCCCTCACTCTCTGAGCATGCCTGGTAAATTTAAAGGGAGCTGTACCTTTAAGTTGAAAGAAGAAAGAAATTAACCAATTATTAGCTGAGGGGTGTGAATATTAGCTGTGACTGACACGTGTAACTGTATAAATGCCTTGTAGTTTCTCAGTGCGGTGTGCTAGCTTTGGGGAGTTACCACCTAGCACCCATCTTTGCGCAAAAATGAATTAAATAAAATACCTCCGCTCTGTGTGTAGTTTGGCGTTTTGCACACCGGGCGAACGAACCTGCTTTTTGGGATAACACTTCCAGATCCAGAAAGTGTGCTTAGCATCACTCAACTTAAGAAAATATATGAAATCATTTATGGATCTTCTCCGTGGAGACACTGTAGAGTGTCTCACCGTGGAGACCTCTATAGACTGATACGGGACGTGACCATTAATACATGAACGTGTATTAACACGTGCATGGCCCACCTGTAACCTCTGAAAGGATCCGGTAGTCTCCTACACGTTCTAGTGCAGAAGGGCCTTCACTCAACAATATCCTGCTCTTACACTTAATCACAGCCCACAGATTTAACCTGAAGGTGGAAAAAAATTAGGATGAATTGCACATAGAGCGGGTGCATGGGAGAGGGCTGGCGGGGTGGAGGAAGGGTAAACCATTACCCATCAGTGCAGTGCTGGAAAAAAAGGTCAAAGATTTGGAAATGTAGGCAACTTCATTTTTCAAATCCCATTCAAAGCTCATTCAAGGCTACACAGTCTTTTCCTCTTATTTCCAGTGGAAATTTTCCATCCCATGGAAAATAATCATCACTAGGCAGATTATTATAGTCATTCCAGATGAGTTTTGAATAATGACATATGTAAATAAAATTAGAGTGAGTAGAATAATCACACTGAGATGTTGGAAACTGACATTGGTCCCCTTTTTGTAGCAGGAGGTGATCTGTGATTTGCCTGAAAAATACAGAAAAACTGAAAAACACTGAGCCCTTTCTATATTAACACTGACAAAACCAGTGAAACTAAATAAAGAAAAATAATGAGATTTTTTTCTGGTATACACAAGGCTAAGTACTTACTATAACAACTCTTGGGGCTTCTTCATACCTGCCAGTTAATTCAGGAAACAAACATCAGTGTTATTACTGTACCAGAATCACTCCAAGTTTGCATGTTTTTAAACATACATTCAAAATATGGTAAGCTAAATTGGAACAAGTAATATTTATTCCATGATAGTGGTGTCCATGGAAGGAATTCATCGGGCTGGCCATTGATGGAAACCTGTATGTAGAACAACCCTTACAAATGCTTCGCACACGGAGGATGTACGGTACAGTAGACCATAGTTTAGACCTTCCCTCAGCTTGTACTGAGCCAAGTTACTAACTAGTAATAAAGAAAAAATCATGTTCTTAAGCAAAGAAGAATAATACTGAAGAAATTAAAAGCTTAATGAGGAAATGTTTAAGATGAGATTCATTTCCAGAACGTAAATAGTTCTCAGAATGCATGAGGTGTATTTTCATTCTTTTCAGTCACTAGGTTCCTAGCTAATTTGAGTCCAGTATTCTCTGGCTTTGTAATCAGTGAGATTGGTGCAAAGGGAATCCAAGGCACACGTGTAATACAGCCACGCCGATTTGATGGCACTCACTTTGTACTGTTGTAAAAAAATGCAGGGAAGCCAAAGTCGATCCTGATCAGATGTGTTCAGAAAGGCTGAAAAGAAGCTTGAGAGAACAGACACACTTGTTACGATGAAACCAAAGTGCGTAAATATTCCAAAATGTGTTTTGAACCAGCCATTATGGCCAGGCCATCATTTGATTGGAAAGAGAGTTCAGTATATAGTGTTTCTTTGACTTACACATTACTTAAAATATTTAGATACCAGAAAGATTAAAATGTCATGTGCAACACAGAATAAGTAAAAAAATAGTTTTAAACCCACTGAAATATAGTTTAATATACCAGAGAGGCGTCTTGCGTACTGTAGGAACCAGAACTCACGGCAGCCCTTGTTTGCAGTGTTTTGGCAGACTAGGATAAAAGGCACGTTGCTCTCTGCCATTCTGCTGTTCAGGAGACACGTCCCACTGCCACGCTGCAAGCTGAGGTGTCTGTCTGTCTGCCCACGCCGAGGTGTCTGTCTGTCTGCCTGCCCGGGCCGAGGTGTCTGTCTGTCTGCCCGGGCCGAGGTGTCCGTCTGCCCGGGCCGAGGTGTCTGTCTGTCTGCCCGAGCTGAGGTGTCTGTCTGCCCGGGCCGAGGTGTCTGTCTGTCTGCCCGGGCCGAGAGCCGTTTCTGCACGCTGGAAACCTGCTTCTCACCCACCGGTCTCCCAGCAGCATACGGAGAGGCGATACCATCATCCCCATCTCCCCAGGGCGGAGAAATGAGAGAGGGGACTTCTCTTGGGGTGTGTGGAAAAAACCAAGCCCTAACCGGGAACCCAGATGTCCCGAGCACCGGGCGGCGCTGCCTCTGCCCCGGGGAGCGCCTCGTTACGGCCCGCGGCAAACGGCGAGATGGCGGCGGCGGCGGCGGCGGCGCTCCAGCACCTCGGAGAGCTCCCGCCGGCCAGGCCCGCCCGGGCAGGGCCGGGGCTTGGGCCGGGGCTGGGGCTTGGGCCGGGGCTGGGCAAGGCCGGGACTGGGGCTTAGGCTGGGGCTGGGGCTTAGGCTGGGGCTGGGCAGGGCCGGGACTGGGACTTGGGCCGGGGCTGGGGCTTAGGCTGGGGCCGGGCAGGGCCTGGACTGGGACTTGGGCCGGGGCTGGGGCTTAGGCTGGGGCCGGGCAGGGCCGGGACTGGGGCTTAGGCTGGGGCTGGGGCTTGGGCTGGGGCTGGGCAGGGCCGGGACTGGGGCTTGGGCCGGGGCTGGGGCTTAGGCTGGGGCTGGGCAGGGCCGGGACTGGGGCTTGGGCCGGGGCTGGGGCTTAGGCTGGGGCCGGGCAGGGCCGGGACTGGGGCTTAGGCTGGGGCCGGGCAGGGCCGGGACTGGGACTTGGGCCGGGGCTGGGGCTTAGGCTGGGGCCGGGCAGGGCCGGGGCTGGGGCTTGGGCCGGGGCTGGGGCTGGGCAGGGCCGGGACTGGGGCTTGGGCCGGGGCTGGGGCTTAGGCTGGGGCTGGGGCTGGGGCTTAGGCTGGGGCTGGGGCTGGGGCTTGGGCTGGGGCTGGGCAGGGCCGGGACTGGGGCTTGGGCCGGGGCTGGGGCTTAGGCTGGGGCTGGGGCTGGGGCTTAGGCTGGGGCTGGGGCTGGGGCTTGGGCTGGGGCTGGGCAGGGCCGGGACTGGGGCTTGGGCCGGGACTGGGGCTTAGGCTGGGGCCGGGCAGGGCCGGGCCCGGCGCTCCCGGGCCCGGGGCGCTGCCCCCCCCGCCGAGGCGCCGGGGAGGACGCGCAAGGCGCGCTGTGGGTTTTACCGCTGCTGGCGAGCGCGGTTTGCCGGAGGTGGTAACGCGGAGTTTGGCCGCTTTGTTCCCTGCAGCATCGCTGTTTGTCCGGTGTGGGAGGGTTTGAGGACGCTGCGTGCTAAAGGGCACAAGGAACCGTGGAACAGCCCCAGAGCCGCGCCGGTAAAACTTCTGTCAAGTAATTTCGCAGTTGGCTTTGCTTAGTCTTACTTAAAATTGAGTTATTTAGTGGTAAGTTTGTCTTACCAAACACGGGGTCGTGTCAAAGCAGCCTCTGCCTTCCCCTCCCTCACCCGGCAGCGCTGGCCCTGCCCTGCAATGCCCAGGGACCAGCAGAGCAGGACGGGAAACTGGGGTTTGTCGGGTTTTTTTCCCCCGATCTTTCTTTTTTGCCCTCCCCGTTAGTGGCGGCTCGGCGGGACTGGCAGCCCCCCCCCCCCCGCCCCCCCCCCCCGCGGCTCCCGGCATTCCCGGGTCACCTTCCCCGGTGGGAGAGGATGCTCCAGGGAGCACCGCCAGCTCAGCACCTGCTCCTTGTTGTCTGGCGCCCTCTTCTGCCGTGCGACACCCCTTCATCTTGGAAGCTGAAGGTTCAGTCTTAATTAAGCCAGTCCAGGCAGTGCAGGGGGATAAACCCGGGGCTCCTGCGGGCCCCTGCGCCCTGGGCTCCGGCCAGGCTTTTCCTCTCAGCATGCTTCTGTCCCAAACAGTCCGTCTCACTCAAATTGTTCTGCCTCCCCAACCTCTACCACCATCGAAGTTAAATGAATCACAACTCGGTACTTTCTGGGGTCTTGGGTGTCTCAAATCGTGTTACTCTCAGGGGCACAGGATCATAGACTGCCCTGAGTTGAAAGGGACCCACAAGGATCATCAAGTCCAACTCCTGTCCCTGCACAGGACAACCCCAAAATTCACACCATGTGTCTGAGGGTGTTGTCCAAGTGCTTCCTGAATCTTGGCGCCGTGACTGCCTCCCTGGGGAGCCTGTTCCAGTGCTCCACCACCCTCTGGGTGAAGAACCTTCTCCTAATATCCAACCTAAACCTCCCCTGGCCCATCTTCCTGCCCTTCCCTCGGGTCCTATCATTGGTCACCAGAGAGAAGAGATCAGCGCCTGCCCCTCCTCCTCGCCTTGTGAGGAAGCTGAACACAGCGATGAGGTCTCCCCTCAGTGTCCTCTTCTCACAACTTGGTTCATATAGTGATGCGGGAAAGGAGCTATAGCTTGAGTCCTGTGATGGGCCAGAGCACAGTATGGGCAAGGGGGAGTAATGTGAACCGGGTGAGTGAGACCAGCAGGGAGGCCAGAATCATTGTTTGAGAGTCAGGTACAAGAAAAAAAAATAAATTGGACTCTCTGGACTTGGAGATGCCTTAAAAAAAAGGGTGGGGGGCTAAATTTTAGAAATCTTTTGCTGGAAATAACCCCAAACTTGGATTTTTACTTCAATGCCACATCCAACAGAAAATGTCAAGAAAAACAGAGCAAATGGAATTTAAACAATCTAAATAGGAAGAAGGTCTCAGCTGTCCTGATATTGGGGATAGCCCCCAAATGTGGTGTCTGTACAATGATAAAGTAGCCCAACGAAAGTACCTGATTCCAGACATGCAATAATTCTAACTTAATCATTACGCTATATAATTCTTATATTTTTTCCTTATGATTACATGATTTTTCCTGCAGAATTCAATTTATGTATGTGTATATACACACACACAAACACACAGAGACATAACCTACAGCGTTAGGCAAGGAATAATATGATTCTTTATTCTTACTGTATGCATATTCAAGTTAACCGATACACACTAGCTGTATGCTCATACGCATACTGGCATTTCCTATCCTTTCAGTGTTTATACGTACACCGTTAGTGTTGAACAAATTGAATAAACTGCATGCAAATGTTTTTAAAAATCAGTAAAAGGAATAGTATCGGCAACCAAAGTGCTCTATTCATGCACCACTCCCTCAGGGAAGGGCAAGACCTCTGTATTAAAACAGCAACACAGTGTGCTTTCCTGAGCACGCGTGCTTGAAGGTAAAGGGATGAGCCATCATTCATGTAGCTCAAGCCCGTGTGAACTGCAAAAATAGCTTACGGCCCGTGTAAGGTATGTCAAATGTTCAGCACGGTAGAACTAATGTTGCGTAAGGAAATACATAATAATGGAACTGGCCTAGATGAAGGCTTAATACTAAAGATGAGACACAAAGGTTCAAGATAAAAAATAAAGTGCTTTTCTTCGAAGTAGGAGTAAGCGATATACTGTATCTGTCCCACTTTACTCAGGACAAAAACCCCAACTGTGTGTTATAAATGCCTGACGTGAGGCCTTTGTAAAGGACCGCTTAAACTAATGTGACAAAGGGATCCCACATATCCCATTATAGCTGTTCAACCTGTAGAAGCAAAACAAAGCTCTGTTTGTTTTGTTTTATTGTGTATATGTTTCATTCTTGCACTTCAGGCAATTTACATTACACTGAAGATAAATTTAGTGGTGGGATAAACACCTTCTGGAGTAAGCATGAATGCCAAGGAGCAACTTGCACCGAGCTGGTATTTGGTGAGCCCGCTCCAGGTCTCATTTAGGCTGAAGTCCAGCGTAAGCCCAGGGAAAGAAAGGAAACGGGAAGAATTTTGCTTTGAGGTACCTTGTGCTGCCAGAAGGTGGGCGAACCCCATTCCTGCTGCGGACGAGAGCAGGCTGAGGGAAGGCTGCAGGGTGCCAGGCAGTACTTGCCTGCTGTTGATGGTTTCTGCGTACAGGCGGAAATCAGCTCAGCTGTGCAGCGTCTCAGGAGAGCAAATGATACGTTTCATGTTAAGGACTCATCTCCGAGTGCTGCGCTGTGCCCATTCCTTTTGTGGGGTATGCTGCTCTGACCAAAGCTGGGCACGCGCAGCTCCATAGTTAAGCCCCAGTATATGACTGGATGACGTTGATGCAGAGCTTTCTGCCATGTGCCCCCTCTCTCCCTTAAAATCCTGCAGACTGCAATGGTGTATGGTGAGCGCACTCAAAAGGAGAGTCAGGTCTCAAAGCCTTTTTCAGGAACTGGTAAATCCTACAAACCCTGAATCAACTTAATGTCAATATCTCATTTCAGGGATGTATGTTAAAAGAAATAGTCCTTAAATTTTGATGGGATGAGGAAACTGGCAAGAATACTCACTGTCCTTTATGAAATGATAATCCAGAAGTCTCCTGAACTGTTTGTGCTCCGCTGCATGCCTCTTCCAGCAGGTATCAGGGCGGTTAAAGCACCCCGTGAGGACCAGGGCCTGTGAACATGAGACGACTTCTAGTTGTCTGAAGAAGGTCCCATCTGCTTCTTTTTCCCGATCAGGTGGTCTATAGCAGATCCCTACTGCAACATCGCCCACGTCGGTCTGCCCACTAGTGCTGACCCACAGGCTCTCAGCGGGCTCCTCACCCATCCCAATGCGGAGCTCGTGCATCCCCGCTGCTCTCGCACACAAAGGGCAGCTCCTCCCCGTCGCCGTCCTGGCATGTCCTTCCTAAAAAGCCTGTATCCATCCACTGCAGCACTCCAGTTGTGCGAGCTACCCCACCGTGTCCGTGTGATCCTGACGAGGCCACAGCCCTGGAACTGCACACAGACCTCTCACTCCTCCTGCTCGCTCCCCTTGCGGTGTGCACAGATCTACCGGCACTTCAGTTGCGGATTTCCCAGAGAAGGTATGACAGCTGTCCCCGCCACGCCGGCCTGTGGGCGCTTCCTTATTCGCATGCACGCACCTGCAGTGACCCCACTTCAACTCTCCTCAGTCGATTAAGAGGTTTCTCCTGCCCACGTCACCCTGCACGCTCTGCTCACCAACCCGGCCCATCGCTTCCTCGCTTGGCTGTGGGTTGTGATGTCCCACCCCACATCATTCCCAGCTGGCCTGGGGGCCAGGTTCCTTTCCTCGCCGGGTTGGTTGGCTCTGATCAGTCCCTTAGGAGTCACTACATGACTGCACTGGCTTACTTCAGCAGGAGCTTGGGCATGGGGAAACAGCATCTGCTTTTAAAAATAGTTATTTCCCATCAAGGCAAAAGCATGGAGTAGCAGGATGTAACCTGCTATAATTTACCATCTCCTTTCATATTTCCAAATTTGCACGTTGCTAATTGTCGTGTCAATAACTCCAGAAAACTGTCCTCTCACACACGCCTCTGATTCCTTTCTTTATGTACTTATGTATTTATTTTTCATAGTAGTTAACAGTCTGCCTTATATTAATAGAACGAGGCTGTGCAACTCTGCTTGGCTGTACAAATTCAACCATGTTTATGCCAGATCTAAGCCAAACCTTGTCATATTTGTAGTAACATAATTTAACCATGCCCATGGCTTAGGAAGATCAGCTTGATAACCTACCCTATATATTCCAGTCAAACTACCATATTTTATGTGCCATTTTCCATTTAGCTGGTTTTTTTTAGATGAAAAGGCTGCATTTATAATTCAGTTGTATGTCAGACAACAAACCACCTAATTAACTAATTCCCTCCTTGTATTCCTAAAGATCTAAAACCATGAACAGAATGACCACTTGACACCGAGTCAAGCCAAGAGAGGTTGTGCGACCTGCCATGGCGATGCTACTGCACAAGTCGTAACTTCTTGCGTTATTTTGGTTGATTCAGAGTTGTGTCTGACAAACCTGTGGGGCCACAGCACTGCGAAATGTTGTACGTCTTGCTTCACAGTTCTCTGCTGTTGCTTTTCTGGTTTACAGTGCAGTATAAAGCAAATATTGCTGTTATGGTACAAATACATCACCAAACCAATGTGATGCCCTTCTATTGGAGCTATTCTGGGACACTCTGTGTTCAATAAACCCTGGAAGTGAGACTATAAAAGCCAGGAGGAGTGATGCCCCATCATCCCATATTTCTGCCCCTTTCCAGACATGTACATGACTCACATGGAATTTTCAGCAGTGCCAGAGGAAAGGGCTTTGCGGAAATAGTCTGTTCCTAAGATGAAAGAGTGAAAAAAAGCTTGAAAATGGTTACAGGTGTACAAAAAGATCTAACGAATACGGAAGGAAAAGAAAGTTGGAAAGAGTCTGAGAAATGGGATGCAATTAAAACACTTCTGCCCAGTTTGCAGTTATTTGGTAACACAGGAATCCATTTCTACATCATGTATTATTAAAGAAGAGACTATTAGAGAG
This sequence comes from Morus bassanus, assembly GCA_031468815.1. NCBI lineage: Eukaryota > Metazoa > Chordata > Aves > Suliformes > Sulidae > Morus > Morus bassanus. Next base: position 22,655,761 of record CM062568.1, read on the forward strand.
ACATACAGGGCCATAACATCAGCTAGAAAGTCACTGATAGCATCACACATACAAGAAATGGAAAAACCTATTAACTCAGCCGGATAGTTCTCCGTACCCTTCCGAGGGCCCTGGCCAGTCCAGCCCTCTGGGTCATTTCCAGCATTAAGGCTTTCTAGAGAGGCTCTGGGTTAGTGCTGCCAGTTGACCTGCATTTAATATTCCACTTGAAATAAATTGTTATTTTTAAAACTTCTACCCACGTTCTTCTATTTATTACCATAGAAATAAATAACTTTTCTCAATGTCACCAATAAAAGCCATTTAACATGTCACTTACTCCTTCCAGAGATAAAGCTAGCCTGATGCCAGTACCAATAGCTGTGTACCCTGAAGCAGGAGAAGACCAATAGAAAATGTTTACTGGAGATCAAACAAAGACGGCTTAGAGGACATGTCCTCTAGTTTGAGGATATAATGTTGTTCACCTTTAACATTTCTTTATCTTTAGCTTTCTTTCATGCCATACAATTATGTTTGTGCAAGCTACATCCTATTAAATACCTGAATAGAAGACATTGAGAAAAGATGCTCATTTAAAAAAAAAAAAAAAAAAAAGATGAGAAGTAAAATTCCTAAGTACAAAGCAGATCATTCTCTCACAAAAGTATTGAGAAAATTACCATGAACAGTAAGCATCATTAAATAACTCATGAAGAAGTAGATACTTCCCTTAAAGACAGGAATTTAAAAGCGTGGAGTAAAAAAGGCTTCAAGGCATATAACAAAAGACAAGGGAAGATTTGCCAGCAGCTCAGTAAGGGAATGTGACCCACTTGGTGCTCTGAGGGAGGCCACACTTGCAGGAAGAGCGAATATCAGCATGGAGAGGCACTAGAAAGCTGACCTCAGGTGCCATAGGCAACCTTCATTCTCACAATTCCCAGCTTCGTCGTGCTCAACTTCACAACTGCAGCAACGTTTTGTTTCCGCACGGATGTGCGAGTGCTCGGCTGTCCTTTCCCTGTGCCATGCACCAGCATCACCAGCGGTCGTCTGCCTCTGTTTGAAGCGGTTCATTACCCCAACCTCAGAGCACCCTATGCCCTTGACTGTAAGTAACTGTAACGCCTCAAGTCTTTTCTATCCAGTAAATCTCAAGTCATTATTTATTTTATGTAGTCTTTTGTAAGATCTTCCCTGTATTTTAACCTTTACAATAAGATGATTCAACAGGCTGCAAAAAACTCCAGCCACCCAGAGTTTCATAGCATTGGATGAAACCTCCCTTTGACTGCTGCGACAGACACAAAGGCTCCAGACTTGCTCCACGTAAGCCTGCAACCTGACAAGCAAGCATTCTCAGCCCATGCCAGAAGGGGATTATTGTCACTTTGGCTAGATAGACGCCTGTCTGTGCTGCCGATGAAAGTCTTCTTCCACCTTCTGCACTGCTGGGAGCCAGCACCCCCACCCTGCCACAGCTCCCTCTGCTCCGGTCAGCAAGCACTGCTTCATTTTGAGCTGGTAGCACTCAAACTGTCTGCTCAGCAAATTAAACAGCTGCCATCACAGGCAGAGATGCACCTCCCTTCCTCGGCGCTAATCATGCTGACACTGGGTATAGCAAAGACATGGCACTATGGCCGAGTGGCACAGACATCACCTACCCATCAGTGGGAACTACAGACCACTGCCACGGTCTTGCTGCTGCTGTAACCTGCACTTGCTGGAGGAAAATATCCACCTACATTATGTTTCTGCCTTCTGTTGCGCAAACTCTGGGCAGTAGAGGCTTGAACTGAACAGACTACGATTCCCAAAAGCTTCTTGTAGCCAAGGCAGGTTCCGGCTCTTCCAGATCAAAGGGGACTATGAAAAATAAAACTCCGATTGCCCTGTCTGGTTATTTTCTCAGTTGCAACTAGAGACCATACAAACAAATTTTCAGGTGTTTAATGTCTCCGGGTCTAAACTGAAACCAGGCACTGGTGTTGCGTTGGGTTTTTAGGCAAGCGGTGAGGAAAGAGAGCCAGAGAGCTGGACCAACTGGCCAGCCAGCTGGGCCCAGCACCTGGTGCTAGCTTCTCTGACCCCTCCACCAACCTCACAGCTTAAGCAAGTCTCCACCTTCACTCTTCGGACACATGTAATACACAAGTGGACGTGCACATCCTGTTGCTGTTTACTTCAGCAGAACAGAAGCCGCCAGGACTACCCTGAAAGCACCCCAATACACTTCTGCAGGTGCCAGCCTGCCCAGCATCTCACACCCCCACTGGTTCTGCACCTAAACTTGGGCCCCAGAGCTGTTAAAGAGAATCCCTCTCCTTCACTCTCCTGCCCAATATTTCCTGTGAGTTGCTCCCAGCTGCCCACCATCTTCTCACCTCCCTACCACATGAAGGGGGTGGGGGGTTTGATTGAGGCCAGGCCACCTTCTCAGCACACCTGGGAACAGCCAGGACCCAGCACCATGAAGCCCTTTCTCCAGACAGGCAGCTTTTCACTGCAGGCAAAATATACAGTAACATATACTTGCCATTATACATTTTTAGAGCAGCAAGAGCTAACTTCACATTAACTGACAGGCAGGAATTGCACAGATGACCAAATCATCACACACACTTAAAATCACAAGCCCAAGAAGTTGCAGAATCAGTCTGACAGGTGAATCGCTCATGCAACAGCTGGTGCTGGAAACTGTGCAAGCGAAGTGGGTGTGTGGACCTATTTAAACATCTAAGTTACATCAGACACATCAAGACAATAAATACAGGAGGGCCCAAATTTATTTTTGAGGTTTCTTGTACAGAGTATGGTGTTAAGATTGCACAGCCTAACCCGAGGAGCGCCTCCGTGACACGGAAACCCAGCTGGGATGTAGCTAGCTCCCACTGCCTTCAGCACAAGCCACAGTGAGCCAGGAGCAGATAAGATACAATTGTGAAGCTGAGCTCAGCAAGGGTGACTAATACAGATCCATGGTAGTTGAAGTGTTACTTTGAAAAGGGAGAAAAATGTGCTTAAATGGGAGCTGTTAGAACAAGTTGAGAATTCCAGTGGGGAAAACTTCTGACTGGGAGCTGAAAGTCAATTAAGTTACATGAAAATGTCCGTTAGAAAATGTAGATTAGGCTGAAATCTTGAGAGGAGGAAGGAACACAGCAGATTACTGGATCGTTTGCATCTTAGTGAGAAAGAGAATCGTGAAGATTTACAAGGGGGGAAAGAAAAAAGAACAGAACAAACCTGTGGCATTCCAGCATTTAAACACTAGGCTGTGGCATTTGTTTTTGTGGAAAAGGACTAAATAGAACTCAGCTACAAATACTGAAATCCCCAAACTCCAGTAACATGTTAGGAACTGAAACTTTCAGAAACACATTTTGGATAGGTGCAGGAAATGTTGATCTTCTTCTTTCCAAGTAACAAATGGGATTTCAAATACTTTTGTATTCAATCCATTTTCCCTTTAATGGGACATGTGTCCCATTAATACATTTGTTATCAAAAACTTCTTAAAAACAAACCTATCATGTGCCACTTAGAAATGTTAAGTGTTTAAACTTAAGCAAAAATTGACTAATACTGCAAAAACGAAGCTAAGTGAGGCATCTCAATGTTCCTCATAGGCACTTGCTTTAGCGTCTGACCTCAGGCTATTCCTGCGATAGCAGACTGCAACATAAACCGCACCTTGCACCTTGCTCTGCGGAGTGAATGTGATGCACAAACACACTTTGATGCCTTTATAATTTTATAGACAAACTTGAGTAGACAAAGTGTCTTATCATTGTGTTAATTTACACATCAGAGATTTGCTTTTTCTTTTAATGGCATGTGGTACCATCATAAGGCTGTCCTGTGAAGGAGGATATAGGCAAAGGCTATCGCACCTTTACATGAAATGTATTAAGAGTAAGCAACTGTTCTTCCTCTCCTCAGCCCTTTTACAGGCAAAAGAAAGGATAAAATGTGTTATTAGCTCACCTAATCAGATGGAATTCAGGGATAACTAAAGGGATTAATAATTAACAACCAGCCTTCATTCTCTCAGTGGATTTCAAGTTCTCCTCAACAAGTATCAGCTTAAGGACAATTACCATATTTATCTTCTGAAATTCTTTATATTTATCTCTAGTCCCCTTTTATTAAAAAAATTCTCACAAATTTACTGATTAAAATAGCTAGAAATAAATGGTTAAACTTTGATTTAGAAGGCATTGCTACTGAAATACCTGTGCTATGTGACATACCTATAAATGATCAGAAAAAGAAATAAATAACAAGTGATAAAATCTGCAAATGGTACAGAATTATTGGGGTATTAGAAGCCAAGACAAGTCACAGGAGGCAGGATGATAAAAGGGCAAAGAAAACTTGACTTGCACAACATAGAATATAATCCAAGAGAAAAAGAAATGTACACACTATTGCACAAAAAAAAAATATGCAATAATCAATTCTAAATTAGCAATTAACATTCAGAAAAGTGATTGTGAAATCTTTTTCCAAAAATAGTTAAGGTATCAGCTCAGTGTTGAGCAGCAATCAAAAGCAAAACCAGAATATCATGAATTATATGGAAGATCACAGAGAGGAAAAAAGCAGTTATTATATCACCATGTAATGCCTAGTGCATCCACATCTTGAATTCTGCACAAGTACCAGTTCTCCCAATTTAAAATAGCAACAAGAATAGTTACAGAAGAATAACTTCTATATAAAAAGAGATTAATTAGGACTCCTCAGTTATTAAAAATAAGAACAAAACCCAAAAAAACCAGCAAGGCACTGGTGAGCCAAAGGGAGGTTTCCACAAATGTGGCGCTTGAGTCAGGCAGCTTTCAACTATAAAGGAAAACCACAAGGAGATAAGGAAGTAGCCGAAGGCACCCATTCATTTAGATACTGTCAACATCAGGGTCTAACAGAAGTAACAGGGGGAAAACAAAAGTGTAAAGAATAAGCGAGTTCTGATAATCATGTTTAAATCTCCTGACTTTAATATGGCTGAGGCGGCACTCAGGAAAGGTGTCAACAGTGTTTGCAATAATCAGCAGTCCAAGTCGCATCAGAAGAGATCTTAATCATATCCTTAAACTCATCTAAATCTCGTAAGAGAATTTCTCAGAACTACTTTTAGGAATAAGAAGCACTTTTGTGGAACTTCTGACACAAGTTTTTTCACTTGCAAAACTGAAGCAGACATCCAACAGCTCAACACAGGATTTTATAGTTTCCCTTCAAGGGATGTCACGAGCAGATCTTTTAACTGAAGCACCTGGCACAGAAGCACATTTGTCAAGGCCTAGTGTAAGCAGAGAAAGCCAGTAGGACTTCTTCACTTCAGGTTTTCCTTCTACTGCTCAGAATATATACACGTAAGAGTATTGTGCAATTCTGCCTTTCTCTAAGGATCAAGATGCAGGTCAATCAGGAGACGAACTTTGTAAGGTTCAGCTTACTCCCAGAAGCCCCAGGAGTGTTTTGCCTTGCATTTTCATCTACTGTAACAGCTAACACACACATTGTGGAAACACAAGTACACAGCTGGGGAAAACCAGGGAAAGAATAGTGAAAACTGAGACTGAGCATCAAGAACGCTACATCTTCTTACCAATCTACAGGATATGGCTCAAGAGTAATTCACACAAAGCCTCAATTATTTAGTTTGCAACTTTATTTCTTTATAAGTTATTGGTATAAAGTTTAATATCTAATTATACAGTAATCAATCTGGGAACTTTAAGGGAAGCTTATTTTGTCCTTTTTAGTGTCTTTCGCCATTTCGTCCTCAGACATGTTTTAAGAGGACTAATTATATGTGTACCTTAAATTTCTGTACAAAACCACTTCAAGCCTTTGTTTCCTTTTTTCTGAGTAGGATGCACAAATCATGCATATTGTAGACAATATAATGGTCAAGGAAATATTTCCCTCTTTAAACTAAGGCAGTTAAAACCCCATGAATATCAGTTGAGTAATTTGGAAGAGTAAAATGGCTTCCTCAGTGCTCATGTATTCTTTGAGCAAATATCATGTTCAGTAAGACACGACCTCTTGGAATTATTATTGATTTGATTGCTGCCTGCATTGAAAAGACAGCGATTGTCAAAGACAGCATTTAATTATGTACATTTATAATGTCACTAACCCATCCACTTTCGAATATGAACTCATCAGCGTTAAGCATTGTGTAAAACCACATGCAAAAATTGCCATAAATTTTTTTAAATAGAACCAAATTGGCAAGTTTTTGGAAAGGATATTTCAATGTTAAAAAAAATATACTGTCTATTAAAATGAGCACTTCAAGTAACTTAAATATCTTTAGCAAACATGTCCAGCAAGAGACTCTCTGTAAAAGAAATTGTTCTTAGAACAAAAAGCTAATGAATGGCTATTTAGACACTAATTTTTCAACACAGTGGTGGGTCTGTGTGAAACAATTTGTAATCTAAATAAAGTGAGTCCATTACATTGTTAAAAAAACATACATTAAGCAGGACTGATTAACTATTGCATTTCTGTATTTACAAAAGTGCTTAGCATAACAAAATTACCTAAAAAAATATAAACTTTACCGATATCGTTTGGTTCTATGTGTACTCCTAGATCTGAACTTGGAGAAAAATAGTATTTACATTGCTAGATTTAGACAAGTTTCCTATTACTTTTAAAGAAATTTAACAAAACTCCCCACACAAATGACCCCTATGCAAGTCAATTTATTCCATCTGGCTCATCATAAATAGAGCAGAAACAAATCCTTGAGTACTGAGCAGTATGAATAATTCTAGCCGTTGTCTGTGGCATTAGACCCCAATACAGGCTGCCGACAAATCGGGCAAGTGGAGTTTTCAGAAAGCCAGCGATCAATACAATGAATATGAAACTCATGCATACAAGGTAACTGCCTTAGCTTATTCCCTGTTACGTATTCATTAATGCAAACACTACACGTTTTACTTATTTCGTTTTCAGTGTGAATATCCCCATAGTTTCGGGTAGAAAGATTGTCAATCTGCTCTTTGGTTAAACCTCTTAAACGATCGTCTTCCTCATCTTCATTCAGCAGGAAGAAGTGGGCAAGTCGAAGTATGGGCAGCGTTCCATTTTCCACGAGGTTGTTAGCATCCTGAGACTGCCTGTTATCTTGGTTTTCATTACTGCGACCATAGCGTTGACTATCGTCGCTCTGTCCATTTGTTTCCCTGCTGCCTTCTAGTGCATGCCCACTTCGAGATGAAACCTCGCTCGGATCACTGCTGTTGTTTGCCAAACTCGAGTTATTCTGCTCTGACTGTACATCTGGTAAGCGATGACCTCCTCTTTGCACTTCTGAGTTAGATTCAGTTTCCATTAAAGAACTCAGTTCTCCAAAGCCTGTCATAATTTGTCTAAGGATTGATCGAAGAGCCACTGATGAAGGTTCACCAAGCCCAGTTTCTGAAATCCGACGAAGAGGTATCCGTATAGTGCTAACGTAGGTTCGAATACCTGCGCGTTCTGATCGTGATATCGTACGCCGAAATCCCCCACTGTCACTTTCAAAGGTAACTGTGTTCTCTGCCATTCCTACTCTAGAACGAGTTCTACTGGCAATACTGTCCCGATCTCTGTTTTCTCCAGGACGAATTCTTCTCACCTGAAGATCTAATGTAATTGTTGGATGCCTTCTAACAGCAGCTACTGGCCTACTAGATTCCTCCTCTTCCAAAGTTATTCCCAAGGACGGGGCTACACTGGAAAGCTGAGGAGTCTGAGCATTACCTCTTGCTTGTTCTTCGGCAGGCTGTGGAGAAGGCTGAGCTGTTTGTCTTCTGCTTCTGGTGACTTGCTGTGCATTTCTGTCCTGCCTCTGCCCATGCTCCTCAGAACGAGCAGTATCGCCTTGCCTTTGCAGCGGAGAGCGGCTTCGACTACTTAAAGTAGATCTCAGCCGCAGAATTTCTAGTCTTTGGTTTGTACTCGTCCGAACACTAGTTCTAGCTCTACCTCTTGTGACTCCTGTAGAAGTACCTCTTCCTGGCACTTCTCTTCGTTCACCAGTACCCGCAGAATTATTACGTGTAGTATTCGTTCGGGAAAGGCCTGTCAGCTCCCTCGTTCTACTCCTGAGCCTCCCTGAGACCGGGTGAGAGGCTGCTTCAGAGCTTTGTGCCACGGTACTTCTTACAGACCTGGTCCTTGCAGTGCTTGAAGCCTCACTGTTTGCCTCTCTTGCAGCTCTGCTCCTCGTTCGTGGGGTTACTGGACTGACAGCTCTTTGATGTCTTCTTTCTAAATACATTCTGCTACTATCTAGACCCACATACTCCTCACCTGCACTTTCAAAACTGTTATGCTCATGATTTATGTTGATTTCAAGACTAAACCGGAACTCCCCACTGTTTGGATTTGTTCGACTCACGGCTCTCCAGGTTTGGTTGCCACTCTGTCCACTGCGAGTGGCATTTCCTGTGCGACGAAACGTGTTCAGCCATTCAAGCAAAGAGTCACCATTTGAGTTTTCTCCAAGAACATCAGAATCTGAGAGAAATCAAGAATTGCAATCATTCATACAACTGCATGCTCAGCATAGTCCGATGAGCTCCAAATCCTCTATGCTTGCTGGGCCCTGACTTCAGAAACATTACAGTAGCAGGACAGCTACCTTGCTATGCTAACATAATTTTGCTGAAAATATGGTGCATCTAAAAACATCAGCCAAACTCATCAGGTCAACCTAGAATTTGTGTCTCACCAGCACATACACAGAGAAATTAATATGGCCAGATGGCCTCTTCAGAGAAAGTGTTCAGATTTAGGTAATCCAAAGTTAGTTTTATTTGTCCAATATCTGCCCGTCGCTTAAGCTATCAACTTGAAGGTATCCTAGTCAACTAATTTTGACAAAGCAAGGAAAAGTACAACAGATTTTGTCTTCTTTTGGAGAACGTTTTAAAAAATTGTTTTCTATAAGCAGTGGAATAAATGATGCATGGTTTCAATGGATTTGCTCCTTTTGTGCAAATATACTCTTTTCCTACTACAGTATCCACAGCTCCATTCTCACATCTCCTCCAACTACAAGCTCAAGAACAGACACAATTGTTGTGGTTAGCGCTAACTACGTGTATAAAAAAAGCAAGTCAACGGTCATGATCACAGCAAAGCTTTTCCCTTGAAGGGATCAGATGAAGCTCTCCCTACTCCATCATTTCCCCACTTTCATGAAACCTGCAAGAACTCTGGTATCTTCATTTCCAATTGCCTGTTCTTCTCCTAGATCTGAGCAGAACTGGCCAAATGATTAAGCCAACATTGCTGGGAATGTGAAGACAGACAGTGCACATAATACGAGCCTCACTCCATTAAAACAAATGGAAATGAAACAAAACAGTGGAGAGGTTAACTGTTTCCCAAGTAACTTCTTTTCTGTTCCAATTTCTCTAACACATGATAAAACCCTTTAAGAATTAGAAGAATGAAAATGACTTTTATGCTATTAAGTTTACTAGCAAAGGGAAACCAGGAAAAGAGGATAAATTAATTTGTGCCTGACATAAATCAGTTTTCATGAAGTATTTCAAGTTTGTTTTCATATCATTTGGAAATCTCTCTTACTTTTAAAACAATCCACAGAGGCACAATGAAAAAACAAGACTTGAAATGACTTGTACTGAAATCCGTCAGCATTTCTCTTAAATATCTGTGTAGAACAATATTTATGCATCATGTACTATGTGTATCTACGTATATACATGAATGAAGAATGTTTACCTCCAACAGTTCTACCTTCACCTTCTCTGCTATCCAGATCAGTCTGTGATGCCAGGCGCTCCTTAGCCCCCTCCAAGCGTTGCTGCAACTCTTCTGCTGTTATTTCCCCTGAAATAATTTATGTTTTGATAATGCTGTTAGATAAGACATTATTATTGGCTCAACACAGCCATGCAGAAATAACAATATTTTCTATCTTGAAGGAAAATCTTCAGAAATAAGGTAAAACTAATGAAACCGAAAAGAAACAGCACTAGTGTGAGATGGCAACACAGGCACACAGATAACAGGAAGCAGGTACTGGAGTGGAGGAAAAAAAGATGCTGAACGTGTGTCAAGAGCATGCCGACTTCCAGTAACAACTCAGAGGCCCCCAAAATTGCCACATACTAACAGATATACTTCAGCGTACCAGATATTAATTATTTGGGTTTGGATATTACCTATTTATGGAGACATTGCATTTGAAAGAGTTGTATTTTTATTCCAGCTTTAGTATATATTTAAGTTGTTAATTTTTACTGAATATCATACATTTTGAAGGGAAATGGAAAGTTTTTCCTTTCCACAAAGCCACAGATGTCAGGTTACTGGAGTCACGCAACCACATGCAATGCCTAACAGCAGGAGCGTTAACTTCACATTACATCTTTTCTACCGAAGGTATCCAAATCTTACCAGGAGTGCCAAGCAGGTTGCGGTCCCTCATTAACCTGTAGTCTTCTTCGTTGAGTTCATTAATGAACTGGTAATAGGCCTCCTCCCTACTGAGGCGCTCCAGCTGCCGCTGTCTCTCATCTTCACCATGACTATGCTCTCGTGAAGATGCCTGCTCGTTGCCATTCCCTGCACGGTGCCGAGAGCGATCCATAATGATAATGCCAGGCTCTCCTGAACAAAACCAGAAGGTTAGACTGCACAGTAATTACAGGAAGAATTTACCTAATTTACAGTAAAAAGTTCCCAGCATTTTCAATGAAATTAGTTTATTAATAGCTAAACATGATTAAGATGAACCAAGCTCCATGTTATTTGCCAAGTCAACGGTGTAGTTTATTATGCAAGTATTTTGCTTCTAGCTTGCTCAAAAATAGCTAGAGGTCCCCTTTGCTCACTGAAAGGACATACCAGGAGGTACAGCAACTTTAAAATAAAAGAGCAATAACAGATTTTTTTTTTTAAGCTAAATAAGGATATTCCAGAATAAAGTTAAAGGAATAACAAAATCTATTTCCGTCCTCCCAAGCAAAATAAAACAGCAGCAGGGAGTATTTTGAAAGCTAAAGTGTCACTAAAACCATTATTCTCTAATTATTGGACTGTAATTACCCAGTATAGACTTCTGACAACCAAGCTACTGCTTTGGAGAAGACCATCTTCCCCTTGAAACATTTACTGACAAGCAGGTAAGACTACATTAGTACCTCATTTGGTACCACCCCTCACATAGCACAAAACCTACAGATACATTTTTGGTGCAATTGACTCTTTTGACTTTCTGACATTACCGGTATATTTTCCTTGTGATCTCTAATCCAAGGATTAGCTAAGAAAAGGACACCCATCTCCAGAAAACTGGTGTAAAAACGAAAGGGCTGTACTTGATCCACAGTTCTTCAGTACTTTCCAAATATTTAACCAGTAGAACCACACTATTAGAAGGCACCTATAACCTTCCAGTATGAGAAAGAGGCATCATCTCTGTTGATTTGTGTGCCATCACCAGCTTGCTCTGGCCCAGGATTGAGTCCTAACCAATTGGCTCTCAGACCACTCCCCAACTTTTCTATTTCCTAAAGAAAACCTGTTCTTCAACATTCAATTTCCAAGAAGAGAAAGTGAAGTGCCATCCTTTCAATGGGCTTCCCATTTAGCAAAAGCCATCTGTAATACCTGCTGAGGCAGACACCGGACAGAAGAGATCACCAGGCCAAAAAAACCTAACCATATGGCACCATTCTGCTTACATGTGATATGCAAGTTATTGGGTAAACACTTTTTTTTTGGTCAATTCACCAACATATCAAAGTCACTGCAAGTATTAATTATGGGGAAAACACACAACAGCATTCTCTGCACACTCTGATCAGTAATTAGTCTTCAAAGGAAAGGTGATGCGACAACAAACCGACTAAACCAACTAACTATTAGACATACATTCAATAAAGAGTAAATCTCCATCAGTGCTGCCACAGATACGAAGAATCAGAAAATGTATTTGTCAACAGCAGAAACTGGCATACATCTAATATACCTTTCTCATGCTCTTTGTGGGATCCATTCTAATGCATCCTTCGTCTCCTCATTTTCCACCCATATGCTACTTCTTCCCCCCCACCCCGCCCCCCACCATGGGTAACTGCACTTCTAAACAGCCCGTCCAAATCTTATCACTCATCTGCCTCCTGTGTTCAATACTGCATTTCAATGTATTTAACGCTTCCCTCCCAGCTCTTTAACTCACGTAGCTGAAAAGAATTCAAATCTGAGTATCTCCCCTTCAAGACATTTTCTATTCCCATAGTGTTTGTGGGGGTTTTAAATTTACTATCGCCCTCTTGGCCTGGCCTCGCAAGCTGTAGGTAATCACCAACTTCCATCTCCCACAAGGGCTATGTTCAAATCGGGTCACTTCTCATATCACATTTCTAAACACAAATTTCTCAGCCAGCTCTTTGTCTTACTACTCGGGTTTCCTCAAAACAAATGCAATTCCTCCCCCGCCAACACACAGTTAGCGCTATTATTACCGTGATGACACCCATCACTTGACTATTATCATGAAAATGCCCCATCCACGCTGTGCTGAATATTAAAGTGCCTCTGTCCCAACTGACTTACAACTTGAGACAAATAAAGCAGGGAGGAAAAATAGGACAGATAAAATTCATTTATTTTCACGTAAGGTTGCTATTTAGATCAAAGCCTTATGACAACTAACATGTTACTATTTGCCTGACAATGACCATAGTAAGTTCACCGACTTTCTGGATATACCACCACATTGGTGCACAGAAAAAAATGACATATGAATTGTTAAGACGAGAAGTCCATCACGTGTAGTCCCCCTCAATCTAAATTTAAACTGTTGTTCAAAAGAGAGGTTCTTTGCTTTTCGCTTCTCATCTGCAGAAAATCTGGAAACCTCTTCTTCAGATTTTTTTTGGGGGGGGGGGGGCACAAAAAAACTACTGTTTTGTTGACAACTGTATGGTAGGATGATTAGTCACACTCTTTAAATGACTCACTTAGAAACAGTAAGATGTGTGAAGTGTTCAGTTGTCCCATCTGTTTAACATAGCTGCATGGATGACAACTACTATCCATATTTATCAAACGCCATCAAAACTAAGTATTTTGGCACTTAAAATGTTTCAGAGTATTGAAAGTTGAAGGGTATTAACTGCATCGAAATGAAGTACTTTGGCACATAACATATTTCAGAGTATTGAAAAGTTGAAGGGTATTAATTACTAAATGTAAAAAACTGAAATCGAAATCCAGTTATGACTCAGGATTACTCTTCCTTTGCAAAGAAACAGGTGCCACATGCCAACAGTTTATCTACGTCTTCTAGAATTTTCAACCTAAGACTAACTCCTTTAGTTCTTAATTCAGTTACTGCGTCCCGTTCTCGAAGATTTACATTAATTTTTATCTAATCGATATGTACCTTATGCTTTTAGGTTTTAACCTCTTTCCATGAATTACTACCCCCAATTCAATTAGGTATTCATCTTCTGAAAGACTACCACCTGATTGCAAGCAAGACGACTACAGAGTTTAAATGAGGAAGCCTCCCCGAGCCACAGGGCTATTTAGCATTTCTGTCACATTGCAGCCTCCGGGCGAGATGATCTCACCGAATTTGAGGGGGGAGGGGGGGGAAACAAGGGAGAAAAAAACCCTAAACCACCAAACCGAGATAACCCCAGAGCCTGGGGAAGGAGGGGAGGGGGAAGGAGGAATCGGAAGGGAATCAAGAAGCGGGACGCTGGACACCCGAAGCGACCCCAGCCCCGGGCGCCCCCCAGCCCCCTGCAGGGCCTACAAATCCCGGGCTCCCGCTGTCCGGCCCTTCTCCACGGGAGGCGCCGGGCCAGTCCCTGCGCCCACGGCCCAGGGGAGCCGGCGAGCACGCCCCGGGAGCCGGCAGCCCACGGCCCGCAGGCCCCGGCCCGGCCGCCCCCGCCGCCCCGGGCAGCGCCTGTTGCCAGACGCCTGGGGGAGGGGAGGATGAGGGGACTGACTGACACGGCTACCGGCCAATCACCCGGCCAGCTGGCGGCTACCGGCCAATCACAACCGCGCGGGGCAGCCCACGTCCTCCCACTTCTCTCCTCCCCAGACTCCCCGCTCGGGCCCCGCCACTAACCGCCACCGGTCGGGTCGGATGGGACCGGCTCCGCTCCGCTCCCTCCGGCGCCGCCCGCGCCCCCGCCTGCCCAGCCCGGCCCTGCCCTGCCCGCTGGGAGCGGCATCACCCGCTGCGACAAACCGGGGAAGCGCCCATGCCGCCGCCTGCTCCGGGGCAGCCTGCCGAGAGCGCAGCCGGGGAGACCCGAGAGCCCGTCCCTGCCTGCTGTCCGGGGCGGGGGGGTGGGGTGGGGCGGGGCGGCGCGGCCCCGCTGGGCGTGGCGTGGCGTTCCCGTCCCGTCCCGTCCCGTCCCCTCCCGGCGGCAGGAGCGACCGCCGCCTCACGCCGGAACGACACCGACCCCTGGGTGTGCGAGCGGCGTGCTCCAGCCCCGATTGCGGTCCGGGCGGCTGCCGGCGACCGCCAGCGCAGGTTCCGTGCGCGCGAGGGCGGCCCCAACGGCAAGCACCGCCCCCCCCTCCCCTCCCGCACATGCGCGCGGCGCCGCTGTTGGGCGGTGCGCGTGCCGAGGGGTCAACGGCAGCGGCGCGCGCAGGCCGGCGGCTGTGGCGGGAAGAGGGGGGCGGGGGGCGGTGGTTTACCAGGTCAGCATAAGCTTCAGTGACTCGTTTGGTGCTTTATAAATTACGTTAGGAATATGATTATAATCACTTTTTCCCCCTGCTGTCTCCTTAGGCCTGCGTTTTTAAATGGGGCGCTTCTCCCACGACCCTCCGCCTCTCCTTCCTCCCTTCCCAATTACCTTTCCTCCTGCAGGAATCTCCCTTCAGCACCTCCATTTCCCAAAACAAACCATTGATCACTCAGCGCCGTCACAGAAACTTGTGTTTCAGGCTCTGATTTCAGGCATTTCGATTTGCAGAGCCTTAGAAGTTCTTCACAGAAGATGCGAACGCTTTCACTGATTTCACATGCGCTAACTGCTGACATGCTGGTAGCATACACAAACTTTCCACCCTGAGTTGCTCCTGCAGATTGTTTCAAGACAAGGCAGAAGCTGGTAGGCTGTGACAGGGGAGCGCATTCCACATCTTACGTAAACCATTTGAATCAGCAAAATTAGAGGATTTCAAGAGAAGGATGCTTTCACTATGTAAAAGCCCCTCACCCCTAGAATATGCAAAGTGCTCACACTTCTGTTCAAACTCACTGGCAGAAATAAACAACGTTTGGATATTTTTTGTGCAACCGGTGTCAAAGCAAAGGCAAACCCTCCCTAATGCGTGACGTGATGGGAAAGGCTTGGGCCGGTATCCAGGAAGACACCCCCACTCCCCACTTCAGCTACGCACCCCAGGATTTGTTTATTCTGGCTGAGAAAAAGAGTTTACACAAGTGTTACACTTAGGTTTCTTGTCAGTTCATGCTCCTTTTGTGCCAGTATGTGGTTTCTACGAGACAAATTGACAGTGAGGGCGCATTCTTGGCACTGAGGCCATGCTGGGGGCTGCTCCTTCCTGCTCACTGTATTAAAAAAATGGAATCCTCATTGTTATTCATGTTCCTCACCACAGTATGAATAATTACTATTGTATTATGATTTCCTTTGCCAGGAGCAATTAGAATATGTCCTTCCTGAAGTTGAATTTTACTTTCTTAATAAAAGTCAGAGTATATAAAGTAGTGCCTGGATCCCTTGGAAAGTCAGTTTCTTCCCACAATTATTTTTTGTCCTATTTTTGAAGTCTTTTCCTCTCACAGTCTGTTTTTAGTAATCGTTATTCCACAGTCAAACACAACAACTTCTCTGGTGTCAAGCCCACAGGTGGGCTGCTCACCCAGAAGAAGGTCGTAGTATGTTTTAGATAGATAAATGAACCCATATTTCCTTACGCAAAGCTTATACTGAATCAGTTTCTTTCCCACTGACCTGTCCTCCAACGCAGATTTTTGTGTTCATGTCTTGTTCACACTGATGTTTCGCAACAGTACGCTAAGAACAGTCCTTATTTTATGCTGTGTTGCTAGTACAAAATAACAATGGCAGATCTTTCCTGGAATAGTACTATTGCACTGTAGCAATACTTTCCACAGTAACACACTGTCTTTGAACTATAATAAAAATAGCCTATGGAGGGCAGCAAACCTCAGGCAATTGCTAGGTTTTGTAATAACAGAAAAACTGTAACCCTGGTTTTAATTTGATCATTCAGTCATTTAAGTTCTTTAGAAGGTAGCTTTATTCTATTCTATTCTATTCTATTCTATTCTATTCTATTCTATTCTATTCTATTCTATTCTATTTTCTATTCTACTCTATTACTTGGTATTATATAAGTAAGTCAGAACCTCATAATCTGTTTTTTTTAAACTGGATCTTAGTACGTGCAGATGACACCAAAGTGGTGACATTAAGTTGATGTGCTCAAGAGGAACCTGGGCAGGCTGGAGGAACAGGCCATCAGCAACTTCATGAAGTTTAGCGAGGAGAAATGCAAAGTCGCCCATCTAGGAGTGCCCAGCCCTGTGGGACAACACTGTGCGGGGGCTTACTGACTGCCTCTGCTGGAGAGGGTGGGAGGTCCTGGCAGGCAGGGGCTGAACAGGAGCTGAGAGTGCAGCCTGGCAGCCGCGAAGGCTAACAGCATCCTGGGCTGTGTCAAGAGGAACACTGACAAGGGATTGTCGGGAAGTGATTATTTCCCTTTATGTGGCTCTTGTTTGCCTGTGTGTGGAATACGATGTCCAGTTTGGGGGTCTCCAGTAAAACAATACTGATATGGGAAATTATTGATAAACTGGAGTGAGTTCAGCCAAGAGCACTAAGACGGTCATGGGCTGGGGTACTTGCCGTGCGAGAGAGGCTGTGGGCACCAGGGCTCCTTCAGCTGGGAGAAGGGGCAGCCTGCCAGTGCCCACAGGGAGGTCACTGGGAAGACAGAGCCATGATTTCTACTGAAGTGCACAATGGGAGGAGAGACAGTGATAATAAATTTGAAAGAAGGGAGGTTCAGAGTAGATAGGACAAAAAATTTCACCCTGAGGACAGTCAGGACGAGAGAGGCTGTAGAATCTCCCTACATAGAGGTTTTCAAGACCCAAGTGGACGATGAATTCAAGGAACCTGAATTTAATAGTAGCCCTGCTTTGAGCAGGATATTAAACTAGATAACCTCCAGAGGTCCCTTCCAACCTGAATTTTTCTGTGGTTCTGTTTGCTGAAATAATATAAAATGATAAAATAATATTCAATATCAGGGTTTATGTCCCCCCCGGTAGGACTCTCTTCAATTAGCACAAGTAACCAGGAGTTCATAGGCTGAATTTTTAAGGTCTGTCAGGACTCTTAAGAACTGATTCCCTGGCTTCTTCGGGAGCATAAAACAGTCAGGCTGATAGTTACTGTAGGTGGTCCTGAGTCTGGCAGCCAGATGTTTCACTCAGCGCAAGCACTGCTCTCCGATACAGGACCTGGATCCAAAGAACTGATTGATGTTTGTTAAAACTTGCACTCCTGCCAGAATCTAGGATGCCTTGTTAGATCACCACTAGTCTGATCAACTTTGTAGTAATCGATCAACTTTACAGTAAAGTACAGTTAAGTGCAAAATAAAAAAAAAACCAAACACGTTGCTTTACATACAAAACTATTTGTAGAACCAGCACTTTACTTAAAGCAGGTAGGTAAATTAATTCTTAAATGCTGCCAGTATTCAGCTTACTCATCTGCACGTTAACAACTGCAAGGTTTCTGGAAAATACTCAAACTGTGCAAGTAGAATAGTTTGTTTTTCTTTATACACAGAGAAGAAACAAACCCCACGTTATTCTCTTGCCTTCAGCTTTCCCTGGTCTAAGCAAAAGTGGAAGATGTACAGCAGTAAGCGGGACTGGCCGTTTTTCACTCACTACCGAGCTGGGAACACCTTAGTCACGCTGCTAAAGCATGTCCCTTTGGGGATATGGAAAACTTTTTGCAGGTGAAACTTTGCTTAGATGAAAAATTCTCAAAAAGCAAAAGTATGTTCAAATTTGGCAAATTAGTAAATGGATAAGTGGATATTCTAATGGCATGGGGGCGTGACTGAATGTTGTAGGTTGTCCACTTACAAACTGCAAAGATGAGAAAGCCAAACCATTGGAGATACGCTTCTCTGTATTTCTTTCCTCTATTTACGAAGACTGCAAACCACAGAGCAAGTAGCTTGTTGTACATTCCTCAGCTATAAGCTTTGCATCACAAACTCTGATTCTAGCACCCAATGCTGTGGCTGTTAGCGTGCAAACACATGCAACAAAACCAACTTTGCTTTTGGTACTACTGCTCCGGCTCGGGTACAGAACCTGCTTTATCCAGTGCCGTACCTCAGCAGGCAGCGTCTGCTTCTTACCACAGTCCAGCCAGTTCCCAAACAACCCAGGGCTTTCACCTGAAATACAATTCCCTGCATTCAGAGACATTTAATGATGTGAACATTCCTTGACTACTTTTCTCTCGGGACACAGCTCACTTTGGTAGCTGTCTCCAGCCCTCTGCACATTATTGGTGCTAACACGGTAACAGTTGCTTTCCTATGGAGAACTCGGATTTTCTTTACAGGTGTGGTGATTTCAAACAAAAAATGTCAAAAGTATGTGCATCCAGGAAACGTTAGAAACAACACAGACTTGGAACAGAAGGGGATTATGAAGTGATCCATGAATGTTAGAGGAAAAAAGAGAAAGAGGAAAGCTCAAAAAAGCCAAATTCAGCAGGACATGTTAAGCATATATTTTCAAATTGATTTCTGAGACAGCACAAAAGGAGAGAATACAAAACAAGGAGTAAGAGATAAGAAAGCCTGTCAATTAAGAGGGCCACTGTGGGGACCTGAGAGTCAAGAATAGCAAGCACATCATGGCCTGGTTGTGTCCTTCTTTTTAAGAATGGATCCCAAAATTAAAGTTTTTATTGAAATTATATTATACTGTGACAGATTTTCAAAATAAAGCACAAAAAGTATGCAACTTCCCATGAAACAGAATTAAAAGTTGACCTTGAAATGTCCATATTAATTTCTCATCTTTAAGAAGATCAAGGTGTGCCTTCTCTTTCAAATCTCTTATGGCTTGGGGACCAGCCACCTGAACTGGTAAAACTGAATGTTGCCTGCAGTAGAAGTATCTGAAGTGAACACAGAGTGAAGAAGCAGCAAATTTACAGCTACGCTCAATCTGGAAGGCATACAATCCAAATGTTATGAAAAAGTAATGACAGAAACATTTGCAGAAAGGCAGACTTCTAAACACTCATACAAAAGGACCAAAATCTGAAAGAGAAAACTTGTTTCTATTGTAGTTTTGACTTCTCAGAGTCTATTTGTCAAAGTATGGAATTCTTTCCGAGCAGTTTATGTAAACATGTGAAACATAGCAGAGGTCCTCAGAAAACAAGTCCGGATTCTGTATTCTTGTTTTCCTTCGTGCCCGCTTTTCTTCCTAAGCAGACATTGCTCTTCCTCCACACCCTGCAGTGTTTTAGGTCAGGACAGACTACACTCACCCATTAATTATCATGCAATAATTTGATCTGTTTGAAGGAGTTTGGATATTTATTGCCTCCATGAAATAGTGATTAATAACGCAAAGAAGAGTACGGAGTTACAGAAGCGTGGTTATTTCTACTTCCCCCCTCCTTGCTGATGGGACTGAGGGTCGTCGGCAGGCGGGAGGTGCTGAACATGGTGGGTTTGGCCACGCAAGCTTGGTCCTTGCCGTCCCTGGGAGTCCCCGAAGCCAGGTGTCCCCAAAGGCAGAGTCACGCTGCTCTGCCCTGGGCTGAGGTGGATGAATTTTATGAGGGGTATGGCATCTTCCAGGCTGTTCGGTCTTTACGGGTTGCTGGGCTGCCCTGAGCTGTTTCTGGCTGATTGGCGTAGTGAGTTGCCAGGCAGGATTCTTGTATAATTCAGTTGGGTTGCTGGGTAAATAAAATCTAGTTTTGCAGCTTCCATCAATTGCATGTATTTTTCCTAACACCTGCCTAATTGCTTTACCTAATGTCTCTAACAATTACATAGCAGCATACCATAGTGAGGTCAAACCGTGGGCGTCCAACATCAGTCTGGCTGAGTGACGCCAGCTCAGGAGGCTGGCACACCCCTATCCCCGCTTTTCAGGAATCAGCCTTAATGTGTAAACGGAACTGGAGATTTGTAAATGGAAATGGAGGCAGTTTCAGAATGTTCCTGAAAATGTTGTTTCTTCTTTCAGAAGCCCCCACATTGTATGACATTTTGTTTCTCAGTTTTATATATATATATGAGTGCCCGCTGACTTACCTATGTTGTGTTCTTGAGGTGAAACGTGAAGCGTATGTGTGTTATCCCAAAAAGCGGGTTCGTTCGCCTGGTGTGCAAAACGCCAAACTACACACAGAGCGGAGGTATTTTATTCATTTTTGCGCAAAGGTGGGTGCTCGGTGGTAATTCCCCAAAGCTAGCACACTGCACCGAGACACTACAAAGCTTTTATACAGTTACATGTGTCAGTCACAGCGATGGGCGTGATTTTTAGTATTATAATGAGGATAGTTCACCCAAAGGACACTTAGTTTTAGTTCTTATCACCATCCCAATTAGTTGTGCTCTTTGACTATACACTTTATCACCCAGTTCTCAGCGTCTTCTTAGGCGGGATGTTCCCTTCTATCAGTCTCTCAGCTCTCTTCAAGGATGCAGTTGTAAAACAAGTGCTTCCCTATCTCTCAGCTGCCTTCTCTGGCCGCCTAGTTCTGGTCTGCCAGGCTCACGTGGTTCATTGTCATTGCTTAGAAGAAAATCCTATTTCCTTCGGGATATCATGCGCACCATTACTAAAAATGCCAAAAACTGGGCTGTAGTTAGAGAGATGGCTGTAGCTTGAGTTACAAGCTCCCTGTTCTACCAGATGACCGGCGGGCTCAGTGTTGGTTTGGTGACTGCGGCTCTGCCGGCCGCGGAGAGGAGTCGCAACGTGCCCGGTCACTGGTGCCATGCGAGGGCCTTGCTGAACGGAGTAATTGCGCGCTAAATGCCGGGCGCGGTGACCCTGGTTTGTCTCTGAGCCCACACAGAGAGGTTCTTTGCGCTGTAGCATCTCTCTGCGTCTATGCCCGAAGTCACGGAATCGTCTTAATTACAGCGGCGTTAACGGGCGGTCTGGCGGGTGGAGCAGGCAAGGACCGGCCGTGCGAGCCGGGGACCCTAACGTGTGCCCTGACCGACCGTCGCCGCCGCTGCTCGCTGCGACCGGGCCGGCAGCCCCGTGAGGGAGGGATAACCCCACACAACCGGGCCTCGACCGGTGCCGCCACCCGCTGCTGCCCGCCCTCCCCGGGGACTACAGCTCCCAGCGTGCCCCGCGCGGGCGAGACTACAACTCCCGGCATGCCCCGCCCCCCCCCGCCGGCACTACACCTCCCATCCTGCGGCGCCGCCGCGGGGCATGCCGGGACGGGCGGGGGCGGGGCTCCGGCCGCGGCGGCGGCCCGCCGCCCCCCACGTGGTGCGCTGCCCGCCGCGCCGCGCCGCGTCCGGGGCCGGGGAGGCGCCCGCCGTTTGCGACGTTTCTTTTTGCAGCATTGCGGTCAGGCGCGGTCGCCGTATTCCGCCCGGGAGACCGGCTGTTGTGCCGCTATCCGGCGGGGCGGGGAGGGAGAGGAGGGGCGGGAGCGGCCGGGGGACGGGGCTGGGGAGGGGAGGGAGCAGCCCCGCCGCCCGCCCGTCCGCCCGCTCGCCCGCCCCTGCATGGTCCGCGGGGCGGCCCGGGGGCCTCCTCCTCCTCCTCCTCCTCCTCCTCCTCTTCCTCCTCCTCCTCCTGCTGCTGCTGCTGCTGCTGCTGCTGGTGGTGGTGGTGCCGCCGCCCGGTCGCGGCGGGGCGGGGTGCGCGGCTGTCGGGGGCGGCTCGGCGCGGCTCGGCGCGGCGCGGCGGGCGCTGAAGATGGACTATGACTTCAAGGTGAAGCTGACCGGGGAGCGCGAACGGGTGGAGGATCTCTTCGAGTACGAGGGCTGCAAGGTGGGCAGGGGCACCTACGGGCACGTCTACAAAGCCAAGCGGAAGGACGGGTGAGTGAGGAGCGGGGCTACCCCGGACACCGCACCCGGTCCCCGGTCACTCCCGGCCCTCCCCGCGCCCCCCCCCCCGCCCCACGGGCCCCGCCGTCCCCCCCCCGGCCGAGGCCGCGCTTCCCCCGGCCCTGCCTCCCCGCCTCTCGCCCTGCCCCGCCGCCCGGTGAAACCCCGCGTTTTGCCGCCCGGAGCGGGCCCGGCTCCCCGCGGCTCCCCGGGAGCCCCCGCAGCCCCGGCGCCGCCACCCGCCGCGGTGCGGGGCGGGCTCCGGGGGTCGTCGGCGTGGTGGAGGAAACACTCCGCGGGGTCTCCTGGTGAATAAACGACTAGCCACGTACAGCGTTCAGCCTGGCCGACGGCTTCGTAGAACAGGGTCTGCTGCTTTTTTTTCTTATTTTTTTAAATAATGCTTTTTTGTCTGATTTATCACTTGTAGTCACCATTTTGGGTATTCTCACCGGCTGCTTCAGCAACCAAAGTCTGCCCGTCCTTTCGGCGCTTTAGAATGCCTTAAAAAAGCTTCCTGTGCGACCCGTTCTCGGTACAGACCTGAGTAAACGAATTTCTTCCCATAAACGTTTTAAAGAAAGATCTAGCAAACTGTCTTTTAGGTTTCCCTCGTCCATGACATGGCATCACTTGCTGAAGAGCAGAACAATAGGAAGTAGGGAGCAGAAGAAGCAGGAGAGGCTCGGGCTGTTCTTGTAACAGGTCCTAAATTTTAAATGACATCCGTTCTTTCCCTTGCAGAGTCCTCACAGTGGTGCTCTGTGTGTTGTCATTCAAATAACATGTATTTCAAGAGTCGGGCTGTTATTTTTACATTTGATAAATAAAAAAACTTTTAAAGCAGGCTGTGGTCAGTTATGGCCGAGACGTGATCCAGTTCTGTTTACATAAGCTTTAATTCTGGAAATGCTTTAACCATTACCTACAGAAAGGTTGTACCGGGACTGGTCGCACCCTATCTTGTCTGTGTCTTAAACATGCTGATATTAATCGTAGCGCAGTGACTTAAGTGTGAATTTTGCTTGCTGGTATGAGTCAGCTAACTACTTTTCTGAAATTTTACATTTGTATCCTTCAAATTGTTTATAGGAGAAATTTTTGTTTTGCCTGAATTCTTTTTTTTTTCTGGGAGGGGAAGGGGAATAAACTGTTGTGAGCGTGATAAGCTATTGCCTAAGTCTCCTTACGTGCAGGTACTAACTCTGCTAGTACAGCCAGCCCTGGCTTCAGTGCCGATAAGGAGACCTGTAATATGAAAAATAGATTGAGGTACTGAAAGATACTGACTACATTTCTAACGTTCATGTCAGGCTTTTCGCAGCTGTTCAGCATGTTGGACTGCAGCAGCACGTAGGGAATTCAGCATGTGATACTGGCGAAGCATATATTCAAACATTTTTTCGGTGAAATCATCAGTCTGCTTGGTGGTGTTTGGGAGAACGTGTTCAGAGCTGCTGGTGGTAGTGTCGTTTTGAGAAATTTCAGAAAGACGGAACTCTGTGCTTTAAAAATGGGTAGTTACTTAAAGGTGGCTTTAAAGTGGAGTTTCCGCAGTTCTTGAATGTGTGTAGTTTTAAATCCTCTCTCCTTGGTGAGGGGGGAAACGAAGGTGTTGTGTTTGATCGGAGTTTGCAAAAAAAAAAGTGAGCGATGTATATTGTCTCCTTTTTTTTTGCCTTATTGTTCACTTAATGTCTCCTTTCCCTAGTACTTTCCATTTCCCTTCCAGACTTCTGAAAACTTTCTCTTAAATATGCTGTGTAATTGCCCTTGGACAATCACTAAAATACTTAAAGTCATCCATAGATGCTTTTGTAGCTTGTAGTATACTTGTATATATGTGATCTTAAATTATGTGGGTGAAATTAGGATGAAAGTTAAAGGTTCCATTTGCATCCCTTTATCCAAAGGAATCAATTAAATTAGAAAAGCAAATGTGTAACAACATTTTGTTTTCGTGAAGCTACGGTAATATATGGATGGACATTATACCTTGCAGTGGGGATTGTATGAAACAGAGTTCAATGTTTGTATATTGTTTTATGCAAATATATTGAAAAAATATTCTTACGTTGTTTCACTATTCCCCAAATGGTACATCTTGATGGATGAATAACCTGCTTTTTGAGTTGTTTGTAGTATTTATACAGCTCAAACTTTCTTTACATATGAAATTGTTTGCTATCTTTTAGTTAATTTTCATAACTTTTTTTCCTTAAACTTACAGGTTTAAAGCAAACTTTGTAACGTGATTCTAATTCTTATTTTAAATAGCACAAATCTTCTAAATCTATTAATATACATCATGATTTTTAGACCACTTTGAAGAGTGGGCTGCAGGACTGCAAATGTTTTGTTAAAAATATTGGGGCAGCTTTTTCTTAAGCGACATAATTTCCTACATACGGGTGTCTACTGAACAGAAGAAACACAGAAAAGAGCTGAACTTCAGTAATTCAGTTTGTGCAAATAAATGTTCTAAAGCCCTTGGTGATAAAAATCCAGTTTAAGAGTAGTAGGAGCTAGTGTCTTTAGTATGACTGCATCTTCACCTCTCTTTTTATTAATTGCTTTTACAGCTGCCTCTGAGGTGCAGTGTGGCAATTCAAAACTAGATAGCAGCTGTGCGTCCTAATTGTAGAAGTTAATTGTATGTCATTAAAACTACAAGGGAATGTTTTGGAGGACAGTGTTACAGGAATCTTGATGGAGTCAGAATCCTTCTAGGGAGTAAGAGATGTTCTGTAGGGTGTGCTTCAGTGACCCACGGGGGGCGTAACCTGGATTTCATGCTGTGCTCCAACAAAAAAGCCAGTCCAGCCCTGCGGTGCCCTTTGCCGCAAGGTTAGAGTTGGGGTCTTGACTGGCCTGTCTTAGAGGATCACCAGGTACAGCTCCACGGAGGCTTTTTTACATATTTGCTGCCAAGCTTGACCCAGCTGAACATCAAATCAGCTGAATAACAAGGTCAAGCATCACAGCTGAGCTCTGCCTGGTGCATTGCCTGCAGCAAAATTGCATTCTGTTCTCAAGTTTATATTTTAATCCCTCTTACTTTAAAGTTTGTGGTCTCTGTGGTTGAAAAGAATCTTCCTGGCTTTTTATTGAATGGCGCTATCTCTTTTCATCAGTGTGGTACCTGTAGTGGACTTCACAATCTGCTTTGAACAAATTCTATGTGAATTGCTGGGGTTTATTTTATAGCAGAAAGGTGTACAAGAAGGCAGTTGACTCTAATGGCAGACACCGGGAAGGGAATGCAGGCACGGTGTGCTGAATATCAGTCTTCAAATA
Source organism: Morus bassanus (assembly GCA_031468815.1). Lineage (NCBI taxonomy): Eukaryota > Metazoa > Chordata > Aves > Suliformes > Sulidae > Morus > Morus bassanus. The sequence continues at coordinate 22,681,222 of CM062568.1, forward strand.
AAGAAACTGTTGCTCTAGTGGTGGTAAGATAGTTTACTTTTTTTTTGTCCAGAAAACGTCAGTTATTTCCTGCATAAAAGCTGCATTGCCTGTGATTCCGGTGCTCCCTCAGGAACATTGCTCAACCCAGGTATAAAAACCTACCCATTTGGCTTTTGCCAGGCTTGGAAAATATGCCAGCAGTTTTTGGCTTGTTGGACTAACATACAGATTTGATTTTTTTAAATTTTTTTTTAATTGACCAGATCAGACTCCTTCATAGTTCACTAGGAACCGAGTGCCAGGTACAGGCAGACTGAGGTGGCAGGACACTAGGGGCTGCTTGTGCGAGCCTGGCTGCTGAGGCTGCCAGGCTGGGCTTTCTGTGTTGGCAGCATGTGCTGGTTGTGTGCTAATGCCTAAGCGGTACCCAGCTTCAGTGGGATTGATCTTGCACTGCTTTCTTTTGTTCGCTGTCCTCTCCCTTATGTTTTTATGATACAGCTACAGTCAGAAATCTGAGAGAGAAGCCTATTCTGTGGAACAAGGCTGCCTTGCCACTGTTTCAGTGGCAGTTTGGAGTGTTTCCAAATATTAATTTTCCTGTTTATCAGATGTGGTTTGGATGAGAATAAGAAACTATTGAATGTCACCACCAGGCAGTATCTAACTTTTTAATTACAGCAGCAAAAAATGCTATAATTGAAGATCTCAAACTATAGTAACATCCCCCAGTGCTTTATTGGAAGCTTTTCTTAATCTCTCAGAAAGAGACTTAATGTGGTGAGACTCTGTTGATGGGGAACCAACAGTAAGCAGGCTAGTGTTTTCCTAGTCACTCTCAGAAACTGCAAGAGGTAATGTAGGACCCAAACACAAGTGCTGCTGGAGAGTTTGTTCATTTCAACTCTTAGTTTTGTGTTGGAAGTATTGCTTTAGTTGGAGGGACAGATTCTTACATTTGGACATACTGATGCACTGTAATTAAAACAATGGAAAGACATTTATGCACTGGATTTTTCCTTGCACCCTTCAGACAATAAAATCTATATCCACTTTTTTTGCTTGAGGGTCTGTATGAGTTGTATAGGAAACAGAATGGTGGAAAACTAGTGGATCTCCAGTAAACTACTGGCTTGCTTAATCTTTGTTGTGGTTTAGCCCCAGTCAGCAACTAAGCACCACACAGCCGCTCGCTCACTCCCCCACCCCTGTGGGATGGGGGAGAGAATTGGGAGGGCCAAAGTAAGAAAACTCGTGGGTTGAGATAAAAACAGTTTAATAATTAAAATAAAACAGCAATAATAATAATAATATAATGAAAAGAAGAATAATGAGCGCGAGAGAGATGAAACCTTGGAAGAAGGAAAAAAAAACCCAAAAACTAAACAATAAGTGCTGCAACCGCTCACCACCCGCCGACCGATGCTGCCGGTCCCTGAGCCGCGATCGCTGCTTCCCCTGGCCAACTCCCACCAGTTCGTATACTGGGCATGATGTCACATGATATGGAATACCCTTTGGCCAGTTTGGATCAGGCGTCTTGGCTGTGTCCTCTCCCCTCCCGGCTTCTTGTGCACCTGGCAGAGCATGGGAAGCTGGAAAAATCCTTGACTAGTGTAAACACTACCCAGCAACAACTAAAACACCAGTGTGTTATCAACATTATTTTCATACTAAGTCTAAAACGCAGCACTATACCAGCTACAGTGAAGAAAAACAACTATCCCAGCTAAAACCGTGACAATCTCTAATACAGTATGTCATAGTCTCTACTTATTGGTAAAAGGATATTGCAAGAATGATGATGATTCTCCCTCAAAAACTTCTGTATAAAGAGAAACTGAGAGATTGGGAGTATTTCTCGTGGTAAAGAGAGGGCAGAACCATGTTTAAGTTAGAGAAGATAATGAATGGCTTGGGTAATGTATAAGATGCTACTGCTGTTCTTGTTTCACAGTATTTTTTTGATTAACGATAAGGAAATGGAATTTTTTTGGTGAACAATAAGGAAATATTTTAATGCAACATAGATAAATTGCATAACCTGTTAAAGGCAAAAGCTAAATCAAGAGTTTAGTGTCAGTTCCCCGACATTACCAAAAACGGTTGCTTCTGACTAACTGTTGTAACAGGTTGAATGCCCCTGTGCTCGAGAAGCTGGGCTGCTCTGTTAGAGGTCAGGCCAAGCTCTGCAGTGCGTGCAGAAGAGCCCAGCTTTGTTTACTTTAGGAATTGGTGTTTGGTTTTTTTAAAAAACACTTGGCCCTTCATAAGATTGATACCAGATTAGTTAGTTTGTCTGTGTTTATGGGTATGTATTGACTGAGTTAGTTCAGATCATAGATCATGTATTTTGTCAATGTTTATATCAAACTGGTTTTTAGTGAGAGGTACATTGAGTGTGGGAGGGCCACAAACAGAGGTAATTAGTCCAGTGGGAAATTCTACTTGGCAAGAAGTGAAACAACAAATCTGGACTTAGAGCTTCTTGATTAGTTCTGTATCGAGCCTTTGCAGGAGTTGTATTGTGAAATTTATGCTGTTAGTTTTCACTATAAACTTCCTAACAACTCTTGTCTTCTCGCAGGGTAACAGACATGAGGGGGGGTTTGGCTGAATGTTCATGTGTGTTGATTTTAACTCTTTTGAACCGAAGCAGTTGGTGCAGATTACAGGCAGGCGGTGAGAGCCGCAGAGTCGGCACAAAAGCATTTGGTTTGTGACTCCTGTCAACAATAGCATGGAATTGCTAAATGCCGCAGACATTATTTATGTATGTAATACGTGGTAATATCTTAAAATATATGCCCTGAGTCTCTTTTGGATCCATTACCATAGTAGTTAGAAAGTTCCTAATTAAACTATATCTACATAATGAGGTATGAATGATGTATTGCATGAAGTCTTGTGCTCTTTAATTTTTCTGGTAAACCACTCATAACTGTCTTCCCATCTGCTTCCTTCCCTTCTCACCTACTTAGGTGGCTCCAAGCCTTACAGGTTTTTAAGGTCATGCAGTTGAGTGAGTGCTTCTGTGGCCCTTGGACTTTATTTGGTGTGATCTTTTGTTATCATGTCACAGATTTCATAGCCAACAGCAAAGATGAAGCTGGCATAGCTGTGAGTTAATGTTTCATTCTGACCTAGAGCCTTTGACAAGTGCAGAGAAGAGGGTGTGACAATAGTGTTGCAGAACACCAAAGATCTGGATCTGCTTTTATTCTGGGTTTATGAAGTAGAATAATATATTTAAGTAATGGGGGCAGAAGAAGGAAAGAATACCCAGGAGCTGCAGTGATGGTGAGGTATTATGTTCACTCCAGCTCCTGGGTATTCTTTCATTCTTCTGTTTTAAAATCTTTTAGAAGTTTTCTTTAAAAAAAACAAACCACCACCACAAAACAATGTAGGTGTCCTTTATTACCTTTGGAATCTGAAGAGCTGTAATTTGCAGACTGCTGTAGCAGAAATTGTGAATCTCTTGTTTCTTAAGAATAGATTCTTTTGATTATGCTGAAGTTTGGAAACTACAGTGGAATCATAATGAATATGCAGTGGCTCGGATTTGTGTATGGCAAGGCTGTACTCCAACAGTATGCAACGACAGCGAAAATGGCAATGAGCAGTTCACAAGACCTCCAGGTTACAGCCCCGCTGTGTCCATTTTGGCATTAAAAGGTGTTTTTTTTGTGCCACTGTATCAAAATGGTTCTAAAAATCTAGCTCTTTATTGAACTTACTGACTTGTAAGCTATTCATTGGTGTGCCTGAAATAGGGATAGAAGCAAATCATTCTTAATAGCCAGTTAATACTGAGATGCTTCCATCTTCCACCAAATTTTTCCATAGACAAGTAGCAGGACAATGAGAAGCAGGACATCAACTGCAAATATCTGGGTAGCAGCATTTTCTAAACAAAATAGTACCTTTTTTTTCCTTCCTTCTTCCCCTGATGGCTTTCTTGGGAGCAGTATGCTTTCTTTCTGCTCTGAACCCTTATTACTGTGGAGTTGTGATCACGTGGGATGGAGACTGGGGCTGCTGTAGTTAGATGAACCGAGTGTGTGAGGAAGTGCACAGGCTGCTGGCATGGACTGTGTCTTCTCACATCCGCTGTGGTTAATACTGTTAGGTGCAGCTCCAATTCCAGAAGGGTATAGTCTCCTTTCATCTTATATTTAGATTTAAACATAAAATTAGTTTTAGTGAGAACTGGAAAGGTATGAGTATTGGTCCTAACAATTGGCAACCAGTGTAATTTTTGTTTTCTTAGCAGAAATAGTGAAGTGCTGAGCTCCAGCCCCAAAAGGAGACAGACACCTCATGCCCTTCACATGATATCCTTTGTTCTGTGCTGACAAAATGAGTGCTGTCTTCAGCCTTTACCACTTGCCTGGTGTGCTGTTTTTTCATCTTATAGACAAGGCAAATGTTTTATTCTATTTTTGTCGTACAGCTTGTCTTTCAAGCTTGGCTCTGGTTCTTAGTTCCGGAGGATAATCCTTTAATTTCAAAGTGTGATGTTAACCTGAATTTTCCTACTAGAGTCTGTAATATGACTGATAGGTGGACTTCTCTAGCTTCCTTTCATGGCTGCCTTGGAAGAGCAGAAGTGTGATAGTTATTTGTCACAGTGGCGCTCATATAGCGTATATGCTGATTGGGGGTGGATGGAGGGAGTGTATTCTGGTAGCGTTTTCTGTTTGGAGAGTGTAAAAAATGGTTAACATATTTATGACAAAAGTCACATTGGTTACAGACAGACAACTGAAGTTTCCCAAATAGTCCTTTTCCCTCTAGACTCCTACGTACATAAGAAAACTCCCTATTTCCAGTGTCAAGCCCAATGCCATCCTGGTTTTTGCACACTGTAGGTTAATGTGTAACTGAATATGAAAAGAAGAAAATGGAAATGGCTGATAAACATGAATGACTGCAGAATGTCAAGACTGAAAGCAAACTGTCGGGGGGAGTTGGCCCTTGTGTGTGTTTCAATTTAATTGTCCCCTCTTGTATTTGCTAAAAATGGGCTCTTATGCATGTACTTTTCAGTAAGGAAGAGGTTTTTTTGACAGACTGCTGCAGTGTGCTAGGAACTATTGTGTCGCATTTTTCAGTCACCTTGGAGAATGATTCCTGTGGGGTTTTGTATCCTGTTTATGTTAACAAACTTTTGAAAAATTCATAGGGAACTTCAGGGCAGAAGAGACTGCTCCATTTCCTTGCCCACCCACATGAGGGCTGCTGCATACAGTCATCAACAGTGCCTGGAAGAGTGAGCTTGAGGATGATGTTATGCACTAGAAGTAAGCAGTGGAGATGAAAGACAGCCATGAGCTATCAACGGATACCAAGATGTCTAGTGGCGTGCTAGAAATAACTGCTGCTGGGACAGCAGTGCAGAATATGTGCAGTTGTTGAGTGCACTGAAAAAAATGGTGGATGCTGCGGGCTCTGTGTTGTTAAGGAAGAGGAGATGAACCTGGAGCTAAACTGTTCTTCAGGGGAAGGTGAGAGAAGAGATGAAGGTGGCTGGGAGGCCCTACAGGGTTCAGCAGCTCAGAGCTTGGGCATAATACCTACACGGGAAAGCACCCGTTTGTACAGCTAGACTAGGTGCGGACTATGACAGTGGATTCTTCTTTGTGTTAACAGTCTGGAGGCAGGGAGAAAAACGATGGAGTTTGAAACTTTCCTGGGGCCGAAATCAGTGATCAGTGTAGAGTAGCATTGGATTTCTGTCTCAGGGAACGAGTAGGGAGGGAGAGGTGAGTCAGGAACCTCAGTCCTGGAGGTCTTCTGGACCAGGAGGACAGATCTTGCAGCTCTTGTTTCCAGCACTGAGTTTTGAGAATCCTGGTAGAAATCATGGAAAAACCCTAGACCTGGCCTGGAAGGAGCCCCTTACATCTGAGAGCAGGAATAAAATAGTAGCATTAAAGGATTAATCTAATTTTGTGATTTTGTGCATTTGAAGAAAAGTACTTGAAGAACAGTGAAGAACAACAGTTCAGGTAGGTAGATGAGTAAGTGGTAAGTACGCACAGTGCAGGTAATTCACAGTGCAGTAGCAGCTATTTAGTGACCAGGTTGAAAGCAGATTTTGAGAATCCTCATATCTGATAAAGATTTTTCTTAAAAAGGGGTGGTGGTGGTGCTTTTACGGGTGAGTGTGGTGAGGCTCTAACACCTTTCATGCTTCTGCAGGACCTTTGTTGGCCAGTGCAGAGTCTAAAAGAATAACCTGTAGTGGATGAATATCTGGATGTATTCCTTAACATTTTGCTGATTTAAAACAATATTGTTTGTGGTCTCTGCATGTGATGACTCTTCTGTGGAAAAGACAGCTTTCAGATGTTTATGCAGAAATATCTGAAATGTCTTAATAAGGAAAAAAGAAGAAAGAATACTTATTTTACAGCTACACACACTGTTAACCTCTATTTCTGAAACTGTTAAAACAGAGTTCTGTGGCTGTATGGAGTCCTTGTGTAATGAGATCTGAGGTACTAGCTGCTTTTGAGATGATGGAAAATTGAAGATGGACTTGCAGCCTTGCTGTCTTAAAGTCACACAGGCTGCAGTAGTTCTGGTTGCAACTTTTTGTAGCTTACACAGTAGTTGTGTGAGTAATGGCATTTATGAAACTTTTTTTACCTTCACTAAGGTGCAGTTATCCACTGTCTAAATGCAAATTCAGATTGGAAAGTATAGCTGCAGTTAGGTTGCTCTCCTAGGATGAGGTAAATAATGTGTTGTGCAAAAGTTATAATTGCATGTCATCTGCCAGTCTGCTGCCATGAAGAACCTTAGATTTGACCAGCTCAAATGATTTGAGGTAAAATGTGCTTTCTGGGTGTGTGTTGGAAGAGGAACTGCCAGATCTTAAACATTTGAGGTATGATAAAAGGGCCCATGCTAAAGGGATGTCAGATCTTACTCAAAATTCTCATTTTGAAACTGAGGAAACCTATGAAGATTATGTTTAATCAATATATAATTGGATTTCTCTTATGCTTGTTTAAAGTATTAACAAAGTAAGCCAGCAGTTTGTTGTGTAATATTATAAAATACACAGAGTTGTGGATTCTGACTTTATGTAGATTATGGTAATCAGTTCACCCTCTGTTCATTTAAGTCTTGGAAATACTCTTTAAGGTTCAATACAGACAAAAATTATCGAAGTTTGTTCAAGTAAGGTAATGGAGCTGAGGCAGAAGCATCAAGATGCTTACCTTTTCTATTAAAAGGCTTTCTTTCTGGTATCCTTCCACTTTAAAGCAGTCTTGAGTTTAGAGTAGAGAAGCCTATCGTGCATGAATGGATGGGAATAAAGTTCCAGTTTCAGGCTTCATCCCGCCAATGCTCTAACTCTCATGCTTCCCCCCCCCCGCCCCCCGTCTTTTCTTTGTGAGCTTGGCAAGTAATGCTGCGTGTTACTGCTACGTGCAGGCTGATAACCATTCAGGAGGGTTTTGTGTTCTGGCTGGCTAGCCTGCTGTTCTCTCTTGTCTCCTCTGAAGCTCAACAAATGGTTTCTGAGACCTTGTCGAGCCCCCATAATAGCACGTTTGGGATTACAGCATAGCTTTATTCATAGCTACAATTTTTTGTTAGGTACAAGGCCACTTGTGGACTAGTTGCTAACTTTTGTGTATTGTAGGCTTCCCATTGGAGCAATAGCTGTTTGAATAAATATATTGGATTTTGTACAGAAGCATATGAAGTCCTTAGTAGCTTATATAGGAAAGGTACTGGATAGACAATTTAATATTCTGTTTTTTTACAGGGAATTCTACTGATGTTGCCCTGTTGCGTGTGTTTTGCATATCCTAGTGAAAGACTGACTTAAGCATATGAAGATCAGAATGCCGAAGAGTCCTTGTAAAATTATATGCAATACTTGAGCAAAAAGATACTGCTGTTTAGGCAACAGATTCCATTCAACTGCATCTTAACTACCTTGAGTGTTCAGTGGTAGTATGGCAAAACACATTGTACAGTCAGTCAGTTTAGAATTTGCAGGAAAAGAACTATAAGCCAGGACTAAAGCTGCAGATATTTTCTTTAAAGGACAAAATGTTCAAGAGAACATAGTGATTTTTCTCCACTACAGATGATAGCCTAAACATCCAAAATTAAAATTAGTCTTGAAAAAATGCACATGTTTTGTGAACAGGGAAGAACACAACTAAAGGTCACTGAAACAATCTGCCTGTTTTTCTGGGAAGGCTCTGTGCTGTGTGCTTGTAACACCTTGCATACAAGATGTTGACATTTGAATAAAGGACACTTGAGAGTTGGACTAAAAAAGAAGACTCAATTCATTACTGTCTGTGAATAATACGTGCAGCTGAGAACTTGGAATACAAAAGGATCTGAATTGCAGCAACTCTCTGATTCCACCTTGTGTTTCTGGCCAAGTTGTGTTTTCTGGGAGAGGCATAGCCTTACCCTGTGAGGGGAAGCCCTAGCTGCAGGTGTACTTTCAATTATAGTTTGCATTCAGACACTGGGTAATCCCACAACGAAGCCTTGGAAAGTCAGGTTTCATCAACTCTGTTGTTCTCACGGAACTACTGTGCAAGGTATGGAGAATAACAAAAGCAACTGGAGGAAGCTCTCTACCTAGGTGGACTTAAGACAGCAAGGCAGCAAATCTGTCCCCGAGTGTAATTTGAATCTTACCTAATTTTTTGTACTTGAACTGCTTGGCGTTCAAGCCCTTTCTTTTCTTTTTGGGTGAACGTCAGTCCTATTTAAGCAGGGTTGAACAAAACAACCCCTCACAAGTAAATGTGCTAACAGTGCCATTCACCATTACGTTAATTCAATTTTATGAAAGCTCGACTGGAAGCTTACATGACTCTGCCAGATGAGTGCCAGATGCCGAAAGACTCAAAGAGTAGCTATTGCAACACTGAAAGCTGAGTAGAATTCTAGGTATATGTAATGGGGAAAAATAGCGTTAGGATTGCATTTCCATCTGCCTGACTAGTTTGTCTACGCTATGTGAGATCAGAGAGGCTACAGAGCAGAAAATACAGCAATGAATGGCTCATTAGCCTCATTTCATTTAGGTGGATGCTCTGTCAGGGGGAGATGCCAAGACAAAACTTGGAGAGTGAGTAGCTGCTTACTGAAACAGCTAGTCAGGGCACCCGTAACAGGAGAATTGACTTGGGACTTGGCCTGCAGGAAGATGAAAGAGCAGATTCAAGCTGTTACTGCTGAGGGCTGTCTGTGACAAACATGGTTTGTACTCTGCTCCTGGAGGGATGCTGAATCTGTACAAGGTTAAGAAATCTGCTTCAAGTACAACTTCACTTAAAAACAAAAAAAGGGGGAGGTGGTGGTGATGGGAGGAAGCTTTTTAAGGCTAAGAGAGAGCCAAGAGGGTGAAATGTTGCAAGCTGCTTGGGAACCATTCTTGAATTTTCTCTGGGCTCTTAGTGAGTAGGTGTCACTCAACATACACTGTAAAACCATCAATGAAAAAAAGCTGACATGGCCAAATAGCAGAATAAAGGAAGCCCTTGGGAGTGAGAATACGTTCTCTGAAAAATTAAGTCTTCTGTGAATGATGTATGTAGCAAAGAAGGTAAGTGATGGTAGGTTAAGTGCAGAAATGTAGTGTGACAGCCCTCCTTGGCAACCTCCCCCCCCAGATAAGCCTTCAAAAAACACACACAAGCTCTCCCTGCCCCGCCCCAGCCTTGAGAAACTACTGGAGAAGGGAATGAAATTGGTCTTCCTTTCCCTGCCTTTTTTTCTGATGCATCAGTAGCACAATGCTATCTGTAGGACCAGGGGACCACGGAACTATAGAAGGAGTGTTTAGAGAAGATGAAATGAGAGCAGGAGAAAAGCTTTGGGTTTTTTATCTGGGTGTTACGAAAGAACTGAAAGAATTGGAGGTGAAGGAAAGCATCGGGGGGTCTGTCTCCAATTGCAGGGTTTGGGGAAGGAGCTGCCTGAACAAACTGAAGTGAAGGGCAGTCAGTTGTCAAGGTGAGATGTGTTAGCATATCTGAAGGAGTTCAAGAATGAAATAAGCAAATTACTAACCAGAAAGTATAACCCAGTGCTTTCAATTGTCCCAGTCATAGAAGACTGGAAAGGGGCAGTGATGAGATCAGTTTTTAGAAGGAGTTATTGAAAGAGTGGAAACTACTAACTAGTAAGCTGAACCAAGAGCAGAGATAGTGGAAACAAAAAAGGTGCGGAGCTGAAGAAACAACAGCTTTACAAAACACATTCAACAACTCCTAAGTCTATTAAAATCCTTTGATGGAGTTAACATACAGGTTAAGGCAACATAGTTGATGTAATCCATCTAGATTTCCAAAAGGCATTCTGTGAAGTCCCCTACCAAAGACTTAAGCTGGACATAGAGATGGTCCTTCTCTGGACAGAAAAGCTAGTTAAAGATGTGAATTAATGGTGGGAGGTCATTAGTGATATCTCTTCATGAATCTGTGCTGTTCAGAAGTTTAGAACTCATTTGTCATAAATAGTTGGGAAACAGCTTTGCTGATGAGAGACAGTTACTTGGAATATTGAAGGCAAGGACTGATTGTGAAGGCTTGCCCCTCAATATCACAGAGTCCTTCTCCAATAATGCATCATACTCGCTGAAGTGATGCCTATGGGAAAATGGTCCTTTCTTTACTCGCACAACGGTAGCCTCTGAATTTATTATTACTGAAGAAAAAGATTTTTGAGTTTATAATGACAGTTTTGTGAAAGTGCCAGCTCAGTGCAAGTAATTGCTAAAAAGCGGAGAGAATCAGAGGACTTAATAGCAATGGAGTGGAGCACAAAGCACAGTGTCATTGTTGCTGTAAATCCGATTTCCAGTGCTGTAGGTGCTTCTAATCCCTTCATCCCAGGCAGGGTGTAATAGACCTGAGGAGGGCCGACAAGGATACTCAGACATGTGGAGCAGCAGTGTCTGTATGAAAACTTCAGTTGTTCCCGTAGACAAGGACTCTCTTGCATCTGTGAGAGTGAGGGACAGGGAGAGTCTCTAAAATCCTGCGTGTCATCAAGAAGATAGGAAACAGTTGTTTAGTGACTGGATAAATTTATGAAAGACAAATCTATTAAGGGCTATTAAATAAGAAAATATCATCTGTGAACCTGTAGCTCCTACAGTAGTATGTTTGTGACTGTTAGGCAGATTTGTGACTTAAAAAGCTTCTCATCGTAAAAGTTTTTTTAAAGCAGCAGATATGTTGTTTCCTCCGTGTCAACCAAATAGTGCCACAGATTTGACTACTGAAAAAAAAGTACCAAAAATAGAGGTTACCCAATGAAGTTACGGTTTTCTGAAGTTTAGACCACTGCTTTAGCCCTGTTTGTTGTTTGCTTTTCAGAACAGATGCTTTGAAATGCTGTGCTGTCTTTATGCAACTTCTGGTTTCTGAAGTGGTGCAAATACTGAGGTGACTTAAGAGCAATCTGAGAGAAGAAGGAAAGTGCAAATGAAATACAGCAATCTTTTCCTTTACAGGGAATTTGCATAGGTACCTCTTGAATTGCTTTATATAAAAGTACTGCTAAGACTGCCGTGTCCTTTAATAAAGCAGCATGGAGCTTTGAGTCTGGAGTGGGGTATTGCTGTCCATCAACTAGTCTCCTCATAGGAACAATCTTCATAATTGTGTGGTTTCAAAACTTAGCTTTTGGGCTGGCTGTCAAATTACAGTTTTGTGGGAGAAGGGAGAAGATACTTAAACAAATCCCAGGGATTCTTGCTTCTGTGGCACTTCTGTGCTTGCAGGGCTAGGTTGGGGGGGGGTTGGTTTGGTTTTAAATATTTATTTATTTTTAAATTATGGCCAACCATACTCCCCGTGGTTTCACCACCACCAGAAAGCAAGGAGTGAAGTGAGTGGTATCTTGCTTTCTCTTCTCCATCTCTAGCTCTTCTCTACCCATTCCTTCATTGTCTTTAGCTCTTATCACATCCTTCGCTGGTGGTTTTTTTGCTCATCATACCTCACTGTAGACTAGCAGAATTTGTTAACCCGAGAAAAAAAAGAAGTGGATAACCTCTTGCTGAATGCAGGAGGTGAATCATGTCATGGAGGAGCGTGGCACAGATAAGAGCTGACGTAAGGGGAGGGATTTCTCTGGCTAGGAGCAGCAAGGCAGAGATGTCAAGAAAAAGCTTTTCTTTTGACAGCAGCAAAGTCTTAGATCAGAAGAACCACATGTACAGTGTATCGCTGAATTTACTTGGTTACTTTGAACTTCTTGCCAAACGACATGTTGTGGCAAAAGGTGTTTATTCCTTTTGTTTTTTTGATTTTTTTTTTAAATTAAGTGAATCAGTAATTGCTGTTCACCACATAGTATCAGCTGTCTCAGGAGCCCTAGTGTTTATTGGTTTGCTGTTCATGGTTTTTGCTCCAGCTGTGGCAATGACCTTTTCTTTACCCACGAAAAGATCTGATTACTGAAGGATTTGTTTTGAAGTAGAAAATATTGCCAGCATAAGTCTTGCTATCTGATGAGAATAATGATGCTGTTCTGGCACGGCAATCTTGCCATGTCCTGCAAGTATTTTGGGGATGGAAAAAGTATAAATTCCTGAGTTAGACCCTTAATAAATTTACTTCTGTTAGAGCATCTTCCCTTGCAATACCTTCTTTGTGTTAGCATTTGGGTGAGTAATAGGCCTTTTTATTTTCACATGACATCTTGTAGATTTAGATCCGCGTCCACTGAACGTGCAACAGTCACAAACTGTGTTCTTTGAACTGTTCTGTCCTTTTGTAAAGGTTTTTTTTGTCTTTTTATTAAAGCACACTGTATCTAAAAATTGCATACGAAAGTGTTAGCAAGACTTAGTCACGCTGAAGCACTACTTTTCTTTTGGGACAAAATGTATGTTTCTGAGGAGGGGGGCTAATAGCAAAAAGAGCACAAACTGGCTCTTTTTGTGCCTTGAATGTGTGGTTTTACCTGTTTGCATTTTTGTGCATCATGTCAGTATCTTTAAAAGGAAAAAACCCTAACCATGCAAATTTGGTAAAATATTACCTTAGAGATAAGTCTTTAAATTTTCTCTTCTGCTAGGTTATTTAGTATTTACATTTAAATGTGATTTTTCTATTAGTCCTCCTCTAAGTTAAATTTTAATTCATCTAGAAATTAACAAACTTGAAGATAATCACTGTCTAGCATTAAGATAGTAATATAGTTTTGTTACCTCTCTGGGAGAAAAAAAGGAGAGAGCAGCAGGGAAAATAAATTAAATATGAACTTTCTGTCAACTTCTTGGAGTTCTGCAATTTATTGAAGTTCAATGGTATGTCTGTGCAAACACTCCCTAAGGCTCACCAAAACTTACTGTGATCGTACAGCACATGGATTGAAATTTGGATTGATGTAGCTGTGATCTGTGATGTACCTTTATAAAATTAAGGGCTGTATTGATTAATAGGAGTGGTAGCTCTGGATCTTATGAAAGGTCCATCCAGCTGTCTTTGACAGTTAACTCTAGCAGATCTTGGGGAAGTAAAGGAAGACAGACAAGCATGTAGCGGTGCTTTTGTACTGACACATTTCTGCTTCATCTGGTATCCAGAATTACTATCTTAAGGTGAAATTAAAATTTGGGGTCCTGGGTTTCCACCGTGGTGTTAACCTGTAGTTGTTCTGGCATTCTTTAGAAGCAAAGGAAAAGGAACCTTAGGAGGTAAAGGATGTGCTGCCTTTTTTTTTTCTGTAGACTAATTTTATTCTGTTGTAGTCTGTTGTATTCTCTCTATGAAACCAGGCAAGATGTAGCCGGTCTTCCTGATAACGTACATACCAATATCATTTGAGAGTCCCTGCACATCAGCAACACCTACAAAAATGAGGACATGCCTCTAGAAATGTACCTGTTGGAGAAGACGGTGGCTGGTCACTGCTACCGTATGGGTCTAGACCACCGCTGACTCCCGAGATGGCTGGTGGTGTTGGCAGGGAGTCTGCTGGCTGCTCCCTCTTCCTGGCCACTGCCTTGGGTCATTCGGAAACCTATGTGCCAATGCAGCTCTGCTCCTCGTTGTGTGCGGAGGTCTGGTGTAGCAGGGGTGCCGTATTGTTCATGGGTGGCCCATCCAGCTCTAGTTGATTCTAGGTAGTTGTTCACACCACATTTTTTTAAACATGTTTCCGTGCATTTTTTGATTAATATTTTTCTTGCATATCTCATGTTTCAAGTTGGAGAAGAAGTAGACAACATTTATGACTGTAAGAAGATGGAGACTGTCTGAAATTTCCCCTCTGGGAGTGAGCCCTGTTACAAAAGTGTGTGAAAATTGTCTTGTTTAATATCTTTATCAATGACCTGGATGTGGGGAACGAGCACACCCTCAGTAAGTTTGCAGATGGCACCAAATTGGGCAGGAGTGTTGATCTGCTCAAGGGTAGGAAGGATCTGCAGAGGGATCTGGACAGGCTGGATCCATGGGCCGAGGTCAATTGAATGAGGTTCAACAAGGCCAAGTGCCGGGTCCTGCACTTGGGTCACAACAACCCCATGCAATGCTACAGGCTTGGGGAAGAGTGTCTGGAAAGCTGCCCAACAGAAAAGGACCTGGGGGTGCTGGCTGACAGCCGGCTGAACAAGAGCCAGCAGTGTGCCCAGGTGGCCAAGAAGGCCAACAGCATCCTGGCCTGTATCAGTAGTAGTGTGGCCAGCAGGAGTAGGGAAGTGTTCATGCCCCTTTACTCAGCCCTGGTGAGGCCACACCTCAAATACTGTGTTCTGTTTTGGGCCCCTCACTACAAGAAGGACACTGAGGTGCTGGAGCGTGTCCAGAGAAGGGCAACGAAGCTGGTGAAGGGTCTGGAGAGCAGGTCTTATGAGGAGAGGTTGAGGGAACTGGGGTGGTTTAGCCTGGAGAAGAGGAGGCTGAGGGGAGACCTTATCACTCTCTACACCTACCTGAAAGGAGGTTGTAGTGAGGTGGGTGTTGGTCTCTTCTCCCAAGTTACTAGCAATAGGACATGAGAAAATGGCCTCAAGCTGTGCCAGGGAAGGTTTAGACTGGATATTAGGAAAAATTTCTTTACCAAAAGAGTGGTGAGGCACTGGAACAGGCTGCCCAGAGAGGTGGTGGAGTTACCATCCCTGGAAGTGTTCAAAAAATGTGTAGACGTGGCACTTCAGGGCGTGGTTTAGGAGGCATGGTGGTGTTGGGTTGATGGTTGGACTTGATGATCCTAGAGGTCTTTTCCAACCTGATTCTATGATTCTATGAAACTGTAAAGCACGTACTGATGCCAGCAGCTGCGTTAGGGTGCAAGGCGCTGCTTGTGGTGGCAGCCATAAATACATAAGAAGTCATGCTACTTTATGAACTGTATTTATTTTTGTCTGCAGTTTTAGTACCAACTGCTTTTTATTCTCTTCACCTGCTCCTGGAAAGTCTTTATGGGAAACTTTGTAGAGGAAAGAAGAGTAGTTGTGAACTATTTTTTTTGAGCTGAAATCCTCAACAAAGTAGTTCAGCCTCCCAGCTTTTCTGAGTGGGTTGCATTATTCATGATCCTTTCTCATTTATTAATATGTAAGAGGCTTTCATGGCAGAATCTGGATTTTTATCTGATTTTTGGCAGATTTATTCTGTGAAAGGAACAAGCTAGAATTTATGATGGGATAAACTTTAAGCTGGTTGTAAATACATTTAAATACTCTGGGCTTGAATAAATCTGAACTTTTAAAAATAGTCATGCTTTGGTTGTGTAGGAGGCAGTTTATAACAGAGGAGATAATGTTAACCTATTTTCTGTAGGTTTAATGCATATTGTAGGACTACCCCATTTTTCCAAATGTTTTTAAATACTGTTTCTTCATTTGACTGAAATTTGTGCTAATGTTTATCTTCTGGTCTTGCTTCACCCAACCTATTTTGGCTAATATACTGAAATGTGTTTTTTGTTTGCTCTCAAAACCAAACAAAAACATCTCCCACAACAAGTGGCCCTTGGAAGATTAAATATTTTTAGAAAAATCTCATTTTGGAAATGATTTACCAATACTCTATGCGTTAGTACATACTACATTAATACTATGCATAAGTAAAATGACCCTCAAACAGCTATAAGTGAAAGACATGATTGTAGTTCATATTGTTTCTGTATTTTGAAAAAGTCTACTGTTTTAGCAATGATGAACTTTTTCAGTGAATAGAATTATTTCTGCAACAGGTGTAGCACTTAGCTGCAGCTTTCTGGCAAAGGTGGGTGTACTGCCTCAAGCTGACTTGGAAAGAAAGTACTAGTTAGAAGATTAACTTCGTCCTGAATATGGACAGAAACCGCTGTGCCTCTGCTATGTCTGCTCTCTGCCTTTAGACAACTCCAGTGCTCATCTGACCATTCAGCAGGCCATTTCAACTCATACTTTTCCACTCTCTGAATAAGCTCATCTCCATCTGAAGACAAGTGCCTGGGCTCTAGCGCAAAGGGACCGGAGTGTGTGTGGGGATGAAGATGGGGTTCTTTCAGCAGCAAACCATTGACTTAAAGCAAGCTATTGTGCAAAACTTCACTGTTAGTTTTCAGTTCTTTTTATCAACGTAATTGTAGAACATTTAAATGTATGAAACCCAGCAGGTTTTGTAAAAATGGAATTACAGAAAGATGAAATGGTTATCATTGCATTGCTGTTAGCTCAGGTTTTTTTTAAAGAATGATTTAGAAGAATTTGCTTTGTATTTTAGGTTTACCTGAAGGTACAGGGTCAGTGATCAGACTTCCTGTGTGTACTAATTAGTTTGACAAAAGTTTTGACCTAAAAAGTGCTTTCTGGGAAGTCAGGTGCTTATAATGCAATTTCTCAGCCTTTGTACCAAGTTTTTAGTACCAATTTTTTTCCTATACAATTTATTTTGTGCTGATGCACATCATTGGTGTTATTTGGCTGTTACCCTCTATCCTCACAGAACTGTTATATCTCATTCTGCACAGGAATACCTGTCCAGCTTTGTACATCTAAATGTATGCAATGATAACCACTGGGTTTCATACATATAAATGTTTTACAATTTGAAATATTTTTCAGTCTCAGCCAGTTGGACTGTGACTATAAACCTGAGTAAATGTAATACTTTGCGTTCTTCAGTTATTGAGGCTGTATATCTTGGATGTGCTTCTTGAGTTTTAAGCCCCGTAGGCAACTCAGTCCCACATAGCTACTTGCTCCCTGCAGTGGTGTGGGAGAGAGAGTTGGAAGGGTAGAAGTGCAAAAACTTTTGGGTTGAGATAGGGACAGTTTAATAGGTAAAGCAAAAGCTGTGCACACCAGCAGAGCAAAACAAGGAATTCATTCACTCCTTCCCATCGACAGGCAGGTGTTTAGCCATCTCCAGGAAGGCAGGGCTCCATCATGTGTAATGGTTATTGGGAAGACAAATGCCGTAACTCCGAATGCCCACCCTTCCTCCTCTTCTACCTGCAGCTTTTATTGCTGAGGGTGACATCGGTACAGTATAGAATAGCCCTTTGTTCAGTTGGGGTCAGCTGTCCCAGCTGTGTCCCCTCCCAACTTAAAATCACAGAATCATTAAGGTTGGAAAAGACCTCTAAGATCATCAAGTCCATCTGTCAAACTACCACCACCATGTCCCCTAAACTATGTCCCAAAGTGCCATGTCTACATGTTTTTTGAATGCCTCTGGGGATGGTGACTCCACCACTTCCCTGGGCAGCCTCTTCCAATGCTGGACAACCCTTTTGGTAAAGACATTTTTCCTAATATCCAGTCTAAACCTCCCCTGACACAGCTTGAGGCCATTTCTTCATGTCCTATCACTAGTAACTTGGGAGAAGAGACCATCACCCACCTTACTACAGCCTCCTTTCAGGTAGTTGTAGAGAGCAATAAGGTCTCTGCTCAGCCTTCTCTTCTCCAGACTGAACAACCCCAGTTCCCTCAGCCGCTCCTCAGAAAACTTGTTCTCCAGACCCTTAACCAGCTTCGTTGCCCTTCTCTGGACACGCTCCAGCACCTCAGTCTTGTAGTGAGGGGCCCGAAACTGAACACAGTATTCAAGGTGTGGCCTCACCAGTGCCAAGCTTCTTGTGCACCCCAGCCTACTCACTGGTGGGGCAGTCTGAGGAGCAGAAAAGACTTTGACGCTGTGTAAGCACTGCTCAGCTATAACTTAAAACATAGGTGTGTTATCAGTGTGATTTTGGTCACAAATCCGAAACATAGCCCCATAGGAGCTACTATGTAGTAGAATTGTGAACTCCATCCCAGCCAAAACCAGTACAGTGCTCTACTGTGCTCTACACTGATTTTGTCAGGGTGCAATGGACTTTGCGACGTAAGTCAACTTCCTTTAGGGATTAAGGGGTTCTGTTAGGTCTCTGTGGTTCTCTGTGTGTAAGCACAAAGCACATTGGAAGTTGTGGAATCTATGTGAAAGCCACTGAAATCCAGTTGGTAGAATGAATTTATTCTTGATCTGTGTGGCATCCATACAAATCATCTGCAGGCTCTACTAAGATCTGGAGGTTCAGATACCAGTAGTTATAGTATTGAGGAAAAAGATATTTCTGAAGTCTTGTTCTTTTTGACAAAAATGTAACCTTTGGATTTCTCTATGTTGCTTACAAGTAGCAATATCTGTGCATTGCTTTAGTTTTACAAAGGGCCATGGAATGATTTCCTTTTTTAAGGGACAGTTACCGTTGCACACATTGCAAATACTAGAACAAATTCTAAATATTGAATAAAGAGAGATTACTGTCTCAGTAAGAGATGAAATTCAAAGTTGTGTCCTCACACTAATCTAAATTACATTGAAAGTGAAAAGTTTTTAAACCTCTCTATAGTAAATGGTCTTCAAAATTATGTATGTATGTATCCAGAATTGCCCTGTTTCTTTTCTAGCTAAATTTTGGAAAAGTCTTGAGAGTTGGAAAACAGTATTAGGAATTAGCTGTGTGTCTTGAAAATTATAATGAATGTAGTAGGCAGCTGTGAAACTCATTACAGTCTCAGATAAATCATAAACAATGCAGTTTATTTTACAATCCCACTTAGAATACTTCAGGTTGGAAGGGGTCTCTAGAAGGTGTACCTGGTTCAACCTTCCATTCAAAGCAGGACCAACTTTGATATTAGCTCAAGCTGCTCAGGGTCTTATCCAGCTGAGTTTTAAATATCTCTGAGCATGGAGGACTCTGTCAAATCTCTTCTACTGTTCGACTAGCCATGTTTTTTCTTCATGCTATCTAATTGGAATTTCTTTTTTTGCTACTTGTGACTGCTGCCTCTGATCTGTTCGCCGGGCACCCCAATAAGAGTTTGACTCCTTCCCTGCACCTCCCCGTTAGCTAACCGAAGGCAGCCATGTGATCCCTCCTTAGCCTTCTCTGAAGGCTAAACAAACCCGGATCTCTCAGCCTCTCCTTATGTGTCATGTACTTCACACTCCTTGTGGTGTTCTGCTGGACTTGCTCACTATGTCTGTCTTGGACTGGAAAGCCGAAAGCTGAATATGGAGCTCCCAGATGTAGTTTCATAGTGCTGAATATAGGGGAATAATTACTGCCTTCCACTTCCTGGGTGCAGTCTTGGCTGCCTCTGCCACAGGGGCACATTGCTGTCTTATGCTCAGCTTGCCCACGAGGATCCCAGGTCTTGCTCTGTAAAGCTGCTTCTGACTAACTTGGCAGCGTGTCCAATTGCATGGGGTTATTCCAAACTAGAGACAGGTCTTTGCACTTGTCTTTGAACTTTCTGATGTTCTTGCCTGCCCATTTTTCCTGTCTGTTTAGGCCCGTCCAAATGGCATCTCAGTTCTGCAATGCATCAACCACTGTCCCCAATTTAGTGTCTGGATTTGCTGAGGACACCTTCCATCCCATTGTCCATTTGTTAATGAAGATGTTATATCAGCCCCAGTATCTGCCCCTGAGGGATGCAGTAGTAACTGGCAGCCTGTTGGATTTGTACCATTGATTACAACCAATTAAGTCTGGCAGTCCAATCGATTTTTCATCTCTTCTGTAGTTCAGCTGGCCGAGCTTTCTAATTTGGCTATGAGTATACTGTGAGATCATGTTACGAGCTTTGCTAAGGTCAAGGTGACATCCAGTGCTTTTCCATTGTCCATAGAGCTAGTCCCCTCATTGTATAGGACAATCAGATTGATAAAGCACAACTCCTCCTTGGAGAATCCTTGCCAGCTGTACCCACTCATTTCTTTTCCTTCATGGGCCTGAAAATAGCTTCCCAGGAGGGTTTGCTGCATAACCTTTCCAAGAACTAAGGTTAGGCTGATTTGCCTTATAATATCATCGAACCTTTTTTGCCCTTCTTGAAGAGGGTCCTGATGTTTGCCCTTTTCTAATTATCAGGAACCTGCCATGATCACCATGACCTTTTGCAGATGATAGAGTGGCTTTGTGATGACTTTTGCCAGCTCCGTGAGGCACCCTTGAAGGCAGTCCACCTGGTTTGTTGAAGTTGTCCCTAATTTGGTTTTCCTCTATGTTCTTTCACCAGGACTGTGCCACTAGCCTTGGAAATGTGGTAGTTGTGCGAGTGGACTATGATGCCAAGAAAGCATTGAGAACCTCAGCCTCTTTTGTGTCCTTTGTCACTTGGTTCACCACCACACCCATTTTCTGGGTTGGTAGTTAATAGCTGTAAAATGCAAAAATAAATAGAACTCCTGGTATAAGTATCTTATTCTGGCAAGACTATTTGGTGCCCTAAATGTGGTGTTGAAAGAGGAAAAAGGGGTAATTCTGTTCTTCGTCATTTGAATGGGTACCAGTCTGCTCTTTTTTTTTTACGCTTTCTAGAAAATGATATATTGTTTTGCTGTGTATTTAAGTGTTTGCTGTGTATACAGCCGTTCTTTGGGCATTTGGTATAAATGTATAAAATTCTTCAGCTTCAAAAATTGAATTTTTGTGTTCATATACTTCCAAAGAACTGAATTACTACTACTTCCTATAGACTTCATCGAATATTATGTATGTACCAGGCTGATTTTAATATTTTTAAAACCAAAAACCAATATTGCTATGACTTGGAGGAGAAGGCAGGGGATGATGCCAGAAAGTGAAAATTCCAAGTAAGTTTCTTAAATGTTATAATTTGCTCTTGTGTTTTATTTTCTTATTCTGACATATAGCTGGGTGCCGGGTGTTTTGTTAAGTTCTTCCTTCCATCTCAAATCTGCATGTGGAGTAAGTCCATATATTTGCTATGTTCAATTTCAGTAAAGCACTTAGAGGAGGAAGGATAAGGAAAACTAACTTGAATACCACAGTTTAACTTCATGTTATCTTATTCTTCATTTGTACTTTAAATTTAATCTTTGATGAACACTATTCTAATACTTATAAGTAAACTATAATAAAACCTCTGATCTATTTCTGTTTTTTGAAGTTCTGGAAGGTGATAGAGCATTTGGTCTATTTTGCCTTACCTGGCTCCCTAGCATGTATGAAAGCTCCTGTCTGTAGTTCGCTGTTAATAGTGAAGATGTGCTACTGTTTGTCCAGTTTAGGGCTTGGAGTCACTCAGCATTCATCAAGGTGAATTGTTCAAAGCTTAAGATGCTCTACAGCTGTTGTGGTTTAGCCCCAGTCAGCAACTAAGCACCACACAGCTGCTCGCTCACTCCCCCAACCCCTGTGGGATGGGGGAGAGAATTGGGAGGGCCAAAGTAAGAAAACTCGTGGGTTGAGATAAGAACAGTTTAATAATTAAAATAAAACAGCAATAATAATAGAATGAAAAGAAAAATAACGAGAGAGGGTGAAACCTCGGGAGAAAGGAAAAAAAAAAACCCAAACCACACATGCTGCAACCGCTCACCACCCGCCGACCAACGCTGCCGGTCCCTGAGCCGTGATCGCTGCTTCCCCCAGCGAACTCCAACCAGTTCATGTACTGGGCATGATGTCACATGATATGGAATAACCCTTTGGCCAGTTTGGATCAGGCGTCTTGGCTGTGTCCTCTCCCCTCCCGGCTTCTTGTGTACCTGGCAGAGCATGGGAAGCTGGAAAAATCCTTGACTAGTGTAAACACTACCCAGCAACAACTAAAACATCAGTGTGCTATCAACATTATTTTCATACTAAGTCCAAAACGCAGCACTATACCAGCTACAGTGAAGAAAATTAACTCTATCCTAGCTAAAACCATGACAAGAGCACAAATGAATTTTTGGCTAATAAAATCAAAAACCTGTATTTAATGCATACAGAGAATTTTGAGTTAGTACTGCTGAGCCTGAATCACTAGCAATAGTGCAACAGTTGTACTTACTCAGGATGTATTACTTTTACTACTATTGGTGATAATAGAATTCTCAAGGTTAGAATTAAGAAAACCCCGTGTTTTATTGGTGGGCTTGTCTTTTAATTTTTGTATTCTTCAGGGAGTAAGAACCATAAACAATTAACAGGTTCTTTAGTGTTTTCTGCAGAATAGATACATTTACAGTTCCCTGTGGTAGTTGTAAGACAGTAGAGCCTATTTCTCTCAGATGTTTAACTGTGCCCAAGTTCTACATTTCCTTATTTTTCAAGACAAAACTATTCCTAAATTGTGACCAGTTAATTTTGAATCTGAGATCTTTTTTTTAATAGTAATGTAAATTTGGAATAATGACCACTGATTTTAAGGCTTCGGTACTTTACTCTGCTGTTCTTGTTACTCAGTTGAATTTTTAAATTGACCTTGTGATCTGAATAAAGGATATATTATAATGTTGTGCCAATACATTTCGAAAAAATGTATGATATGTGAGATGAAATAACAGTAGAACTGATTTTAGGCCTTTTAGGTAATAGACTTCCTTTTTTTCCATGTGTAGGATATTTTCTCCCACTCGCTGAACATATTTACGCTTAAAGTATCTTTCTAAATAAAGGGTAGAAATACCAGGCATTTTAATACTAAAGCTTTGCGACATGCTCACATTCAGCAGGCATCCATTCCTTCTACTTCTGATTTTTTTTTCCCCACAGATAGACTGGATGTTTCTTATGGTGCCGTTGTACTTCTAAATTCAGTAGAGCTTAAAAAAATATTAACATTGGAAACAACATTATAATACTTACTAGCTTAATTCTCTGAAAGGTGGCATTTTTCAGTTGTAGTTTATTCAAGCTATAGTTAGTTATGCTCTTTTATGGTGATATTGCAGGTATTGTATATGTTCTTGTCATTAAAGTCCACTGGAAGTATTGTTGGAGCTACCTGTTTTTTTTGTTGTCCGTCTGAGGAAATGACATTTTTACACAAGGTTATGTAGTTTGTGTGTGACTAAAACACTGCTATTGCCGGCAGCCGTGTACAAAGTGAGTTCGGTTATTCTTACCACTGTCACAACTGCCTGTTACTAGCAGGGAATATTACTGTGTTGAAGATGCCAGCCTACTTAAGTGCAGGAATGTATGAATATGTCAGTATGAAAATAAGTTTGCAGATTGACCAGTTTTTCGAAGCCTGCTCTCAGGTGGAGGAGCTGCTGAAGTCACTCAACGTCTCATTCCCAGGCAGCAGCGAAAGTGGACAGGTTTTCCCAAGAGGCCCTCTCTGTTAGAAGGATAAATATAGTTGAATTACGCTTTGAGTCTTACTGTACCCTTAAAATGCAAGGTGCTTAGTAGCCAATGCTGTTGGTTAGTTAGCTGTGCAAGATGTTTGTAAACAGATTTTTCTTTTTTTTTCTTATTTTTTGCTTTTTCCTGTCTTGTCATTGAACATCTCTTTATCTTCAAAGAAGGAAATTGTCTGTATCCAAAACCATGCAGAGGCCCTTTGGCATATGTTATGATATAAACAGACTACGGGCAAAATATTTTTGGAAGTTGTGTGAAATAAGCTTGGTCACTCTAGCCTTTTATTTGGCTTCATAGCCCTTTTGTAAACTCTTACCACTCCTTTTAAAAATGATCCCCCCTGTTCCCTTGGCTCCCAAGGAATCACAGTAAGTTTTATAAAGAAAATCTAGCTTGGCTCAATGGTAGAAGTAGTATTTTCTTACTTCTGTTACTGGAATAGCTGGTACTAATGGTGTGGTGGGTAACCATTTGAAGTTACCAGCCTCAGTGTAGAACAGATGTTAGAGAGGGTTAGGAATTGGTTTATTCCTTTGTATCTCAACTGTGCATGCGCAGTTCAGAGAATTTAAGTCTTGGAAGTCTTTTGTTATTTTGTCAGGTTCTGGAGGAGAGCGTAGCGTGGTGCTAAAAATGTACTTTATCCCTAAATTATAATTTCTTTCCCTTCTTTTTACCATGCTTATACTTCCTCTAAACTGCTTGGGTAGGTTGAGGACAGGGCAGAAGACACTTGTTCTTGGTTCCTGTGTGAAGCACCCGCGCAAAGCAAACGAGCAAGTGGTT
Organism: Morus bassanus; assembly: GCA_031468815.1. NCBI lineage: Eukaryota > Metazoa > Chordata > Aves > Suliformes > Sulidae > Morus > Morus bassanus. The sequence continues at coordinate 22,705,597 of CM062568.1, forward strand.
AATTCCCTGCAGCCCTGGGTTGCTGTAAGGGCAGAGCAAGGTTGGGCATGGGATCTCTGGATCTCAGTTCTTTAACTGCCTTTTAATGTGAGAAGGTTAATTTTCAGAGACTTATTTCATCCATTGGTTTGGGGAGACCAAGTGGTAAGTTCTTAAATCTCCCTGTCAAATTTCAGCATTAAAGCAATGATTGTAAAGGAGTTAACATACACAACTGAAAGTGAGTTCTTCCAGTTTTGCTCTAGGAAACAGCTGAAGTATTTTTTTTCTAAAAATTTCCAGAGAAAGTCTGCCATCTGGTATCAAAAATTTTAGTCCAGACTTAATTTGGCAAAAATTTGATCAATTAAAAATAGTTGCACAATCTTAAATGTAAGGCAGGCTTCATTGTAGACAGTGCTACCAGAAATGCTTGTAATAATACAAGTTGTATGGTAGCACTTCTCATTATGCTGAATTCTCTTTCAGGTGCCTTGAAATCTAAGCAGATAAGCAGCAGGGCAATGAGAATAACCTGTAGTCTGACCCATTTTGCTCCATATTCTGTCAGTGGTAATGCTTGTAACTGTAGCAGTTGTGTGGTTGCACTTTTCATGAAATAAGGATCTCTCCAAACACCTTGAAAACTAAGTAGATGAGCACATAGGGCAATGAGAATAACCTCTAGTCCAATCCCTTTTGCTTCATATTTGTATCCAGTAACGGCCACGAGCTGTTGCTAGCTAAGGCAGATAGAGGCTAAAATGATTTTTAGCTGAGAAAATTTCCCTATATCTTTTTCTGTCAGCAGCACAGGAAATCTCTGTGCTGGAAAGCTGATTGGGATTACATTCAGTAGGTGCTCATGGAGTGGTCTCTAACTCCCCTATCCACCATAAATTTGTGTAATTTGATTTGAAATCCATTTATACTTTTGATCCCTGTTGTATTGTGTCATCATGAGTTGCACAGTTTAATTATGTGCTTAATACCATAATGGTTTCTGGTTTTGGGCTTCATGTACCTTGTTTTCCTCAAAGGTAGGGGATTGCTGTTCCCTATTCCCACCTTGTTTTGGCCATGTATGAATTTGTGCTCAGCATTGGCTCTTTCTCTTCCAGACAAGGAAGTTTTAGGTTTTTATTATATGGAAGCTTTTTGATGCCTTCTGTCATTGTGTTCCCTACTCTTTTTTTTTCCCCTGTTTGTGTCAGATCCTGTATCTTTTCCCCTCTTTTATCTTGCTGAATCTATGTAATTGCCCTCTTAATGAAATCTGCTCTCGCCCACTTGCTGTTTCATTCTTCCTCCTCATTAACTGTGTTCAGATTTTGTCCATTAATCTCCCACTTTTTCTCCTCTGTTTTGAAAGGGTATTGCTAACAGTGGGTTGTCTTTGAACCCCATGAAAAATCTCTTGGACAGGACCTGATAATTTGAGGGATTAAAAAGGTAGTGGTGAATAGGGGAAAGTGTATGTTTCAGGTAGGAATACAGCAATTCAAAGCTTTGCAGATCTTCAGTGTGAGTTGGAGGAAACAAGTGTATACGTTTTAAATGCTTAACTACAGTTTTGTTTTATTTGCCTTAAGGATGTTTGAATTACATTTTTTTTCAGGGCAGCTCTTCACAGCTGTGAAAGCTGGATTCATTAAAAATTAATAAGGATTCTTATGTAACCTGGAGATTTGGGGCTGTATGAGCACTCCAGTTATTGAAGGCAATAGTGTTAAGTGCTGTGTCCTCCAGGAGTGCTGTGGATGCCAGCCCACGAGTGGGAAAGACAAGCACTCCATCTCTTAAAAATTTGATCTCTTTGAGGCTGAGGGTGGGCAAGAGTTCAATGTCTTCTTTTGCTGCAGTGTATCTCTTCTTCATTTTGCTTTTGGTAGCTGGAGTTATTAATAGGCTTGCATTTAAAATAAATGACTGTAAGGTACATACTGGTTAAAGTATGGGGGTTGTGTGGTGTTTTAAAGTGTTATACATGTTTAAAGCTGAACAAACATTCCTCTGGATTCTTCAGATTGCACAGATACCTTGTGGCTTTTGTATTAATCTTGGTAGTTTTATTAGTTTGGTAGGAACATAATTTTAGGACACATTCTGTGATCTAGAGGAAAGAAAGGATAAGATGTTTCTGCGGTGTTACTTCTGGGCTACTGAAGAATTGATTAAAATATGGGGAAGATTTGCTGTTTCCCAGAGTAATACATTTATGGGAGATGTACCCCTAGCTTCACTTATTTCTAGTATGTACTAAATGTTTGCTTTGTTTTCTTCTTAAGAGAAGGAAGGAATGGAAGATATGTTAATCATTGCATTTAAAAAAAAAAAGTTTTAAAAAAAAATCGCTATTTATGTAGCGAGAGCAAATTTATATTTTAGCTTTATCAAGCTTATGGATTAGCTGGGTATCCAGACATTAAACGAGCAAAGAATCAAAAGAAAATAAGATGCAGAATTTGCAGTATTAATTGGAAACTGTCCTCTGAATGGTGGTGAAGAGCTCATTTTGAATTCATGGTGCAATTTTTAAAAAAAACTTCTTTTCTTCTTTCACAGGAAAGATGATAAAGATTATGCTTTAAAGCAAATAGAAGGTACTGGAATTTCTATGTCTGCATGCAGAGAAATAGCAGTAAGTAACATTAGTTCTTTCTACTAGCAAACAGACTTTTTAAAAGTATTGATTTGAGTGCATGCTGGTTTTTGTTTGCTGAATCATGCTATTCTACTCTGAGTGCTATATTTTTATAATGGAGTTATAAGTGCAAATGTCATGGAAGATTTTGTGCACCTGTTATGTTTGCTGTCTAAAAATGACAGGGTTTTTAAGTTAAAATTTACTGCCTGCCTCAGGGCAGATTAACTTTAAATGCAGCAGTTTAAAAACGTGATTAGAGACAGTGGCTTAAGTTATGTATTTGATCTGACTTTTGCATTAGTACTTCAGTTATTTTGCTAAAGAGATTAGTTCTTATTGGCTCATAATGATTAAAACAAGTTAGCTTCTATTTAAGTGAAGACTTGAAACTAAACTGGCTATGTTGTTGCCTTGGAGGCTGTAATATGCCCATGAATATTATTCAAATGTTTTCTTAGGTTATTCAGGTTTATATTTGTATATTCCATGATGTTAGAAACTGGTGAATAATGTGGTCTAGTTATGGTTTGTGACAAGCTTCCAAAGAAATACTGGTAAAACAGGTATTCTGAAGTTTAACTGTTGGATGTTCTTATGTTATACTGCTGCTTGGGTTTATTTTTCTTGAAACGTTTCAACTGAAATTGCTTACTAAAAGGAAATTTATGCAACTTATGTGTGTGTGTGGGAAGTGAATAGTTTATTTTCAGTCCATATTCCTCTAGAGTGTCAACTATACCTAACCTGATTTCATTTTTATTGATTGAAGTGAGTACTAGGCTTTCCTACTTTTGCCAACTTCAGTTGACTTTGTTATTTCAAACACATTAGTTCTGGAACTGAGGTGAAAAAAATGAAGAACAAAGAATATTCTTCAGGAGAAGCTCTTCCTGTCCATTGATGACAGCTGAACCTCCCTGCCTTTGTAGACATCAACCCTGAACTAAAGGAGCTGAAAACAGGGTCTTAAATTCTATTTCAACAATTTTGGCAGAAATTTTCCAAATAGTGTGACTGCCTCAGGCTGAATGCTTTTTGAGAAGTATCAGCTACCATTTCAAAAGGGATTTGGGAAAATTTTTTGTCTGTCTTTTTTTGATGTGATTTACCTAAAGAGTTCTGAAGAGTTTGTTCTGCTTGAATTTGGCAGGAGAAGCTTGGCTGGTGTTAGAGAGATGTCTCTGCTCTGGATATGACCCTAACTCAGTTTCTGTCTGTTAGGAGAATCACTAACTTGGCTGACAGTCGGGAAGGATTTGGCCTCATTGCATTGTGTGAGGAGTGTTGTGTAGTCATTCCTCTAGGGCAGCGTGGTCCCCGGTAGGGATGGAAGCGGAGTGAGAAGCAGGGAGGCTTCCTCCTTGCTCTGAGCTGCTGTGGCATGCACCCTTTGAGGAGGACAGCGGTACAACGCAGGACCTGCGCAGGAGAGGGTTAGTGGGGGAAGGAGGGGAATGTACTGGAAACACCAAAGGTGCCAAGAAAGCAGGCATTGAGAGCGGAGAGGGGAGTGGAGCCCAAAAGCAGGCATAGGGGTAGAAAGAGTAACCTGAAGCAGCATTTCTTGAGCTGTTGCTGACTTTGGTTCCAGTTATGCTTCCAGGCTTACAACTGCTGATACTGTGGTTGAATTTCCCTGCAGTTGAATTAATAATTCGCCGTGGACTTCTAGGGTTTGAATCTCTTCCTTACCATTCTTTTGATGTTGCTCTTTGGAGTTAACAGGAGATTTTTTCCCCAGAATGTGTTGTTAATTTTAATTCTGTTAAATAGAATTTTTCCCCATTTCTATCAATTAATATTTTAAAAGGAAAAAAAGGAACCTCATATGGAGATGGATCAAATTGAGGGTAATAGCCATACTGTTTATATTGATTATGTGAGTACATGTAATGTATATATGAAAATGCTACTGAGTTAATCAGCGGTGTTGTGCCCTAAAATGTCATCTGTACATATAACTAATAAAATTGTTTGTTGTCATACTCAAAAAAGTCAAGGTTGAATGCCAGACTTGGTTACAGTGTGTTCTGGACTACCCCAATGAATGCATTTTATGAGCATGCTGGTATTAAGAGGAACTGGGATGACTTGGTTTGCATATGAGATGTATCCATTTCAGTTTCTTTGGAGAGCTGAAACTTGTGTGTTTTACTCTATCTGGGAAAAGTGCAGTTAGAAAGAAATCCCAGTGAAACTTTCCCTTGTTTTTATAATTCTGCAATGGCTTTTGCCTTGTTTATGATGACTAGCTTCAGTTTTGGACTACTGAGTAACTTACATGTTTAAAAATGCCCATAACCTACTCTAAGATGTCTGTCTGATGCAGACACCGGAGCTGAAGAACAGTGTCAGATTTTCAGAAAGATAAAATAATTACTGAAATATGTCAATTACAGGGAAAGGCTTGAACTAGGTCAGAGACCTGAGTTGAAACGGCTAACGCAGTTATGGGATGAGCTCAACCTATATACATGTATGAAAGACTTCCTATGTTTCAGTACTTCCTGCAGCATGAGAACTTAGACCTAATGTTCAGGAACCTAGCTAGTCTCTTACTCTGTTGAAATGAGGGGCTTTTTCAATGATTTTATGTAAACCAATTGTTTGACTGATAGAATTAACAGTTATTGTGCTAATTATGCTAACTGAATCAGTATCTTTAATATCAAGATAGTTGTAGTGTTATATTCTTTATCTTTCCCCCATTCACCCACCAGTGTAAACATTTGTGAATCCTGCCTCTTTCAGAACCTTAACTGAACATTTGGCTGCTCACCTCTTGTTCTCTGCAGATGTGCATGCTGCCTGGGATTCTTTTCTGTGATCTGCACTTTCACTTCTGAGGATTTAAGCAGGCACTAAAAAATCACGCTCATCATACCAAGAAATGGATTTGTATTAGATGGGAGAGCAGAGGGATAGAACGGTGACAAGATATGTATAAAAATATACAAAACATACAAGCCCAAACACTCAATTCCTTGTCTTCTGATTTTAGTCACAAGGAATAAAGTTGTTAAAGCCTATCCACCTGGAATAGTGCAGCAAATGCTATTTCACAGTTTGCAGAGCAGGAGAATTCTTCAAGGTTGTAGGAAGCTGGAGTAGTTACCCAGGCTTCAAACAGAGCTTCAGGATTTTGGGTTGGGCAGTTTCCTATACAGGATCCTTTGGTTTTAAAGTAATCAAGTGACTTTATAACATTTTTCTTGTTGATTAGCATTTTTCATTCAGTTTTAGTGGGTTTGCAAGTACTTCACTTGCCTATGCTTCCCTTGGCTAGTGAGAAGTTGCTTGGGTTGTTGGTTGGTTTTGTTTTGTTCTGTTTTTACTTTTTGCAGGACTTCCATGTAGCTTTATGTTTTTGGTGCCTGGTTTGGTTGACAGAAATATCCCTGAAAAGCCTGTTTGTATCTAAAAACACCACATCGTATTCTTATATGATACCATTAGTTTGTGATTTGGCTCTGAAGAGGAGCTGCTAGGTATGGTGGCAGACACTCTGTGATGGAAATGCTGAATGGGACAGAGCAGAGCTGGGGTGGACAATGCTGTCGCCTGTCTGTGTGGTGTCCTTCAAGCACCATAGCTAGCTTTTGCAAGTTAGAACAGCCTTGAGTCTGCTGGAGCTGGGACAGAAAACTACAGAACAATAAGTAGCTGGCTTCTGTGATAATTTCCTCTGTTTAGGTCTGCCTTGGAGGCATTTGGACATTCCAAGGAATTTGTGGTTTCCTGTTAAAACAAATGCAGGCTGTCATCACAAAAGGTGATGTCCTCTGTGTTGGATCTAGTGACAGTGTGGCTGTAGGATGGGTGAGTTCATCTCCACTGAAGGGAGAATTAACAGTTTTGTTAGTTTTCTGTTGTGTGAGCAAGCTGAGTTGAACCATCCTTTGATCACACCATTGCTTCACATGGCTCACAGGAAGTGGTAGGAACCTGCGTGGGTGATGTGGGTATAATGCAGACCTGTACCCTAACGTTCGCATGTCTGAGTGTTAACGAAAGAAAGGGGAGTATTGATTTTTGTGTCCCAGGCAGGAACCTCAGGGCCCAGTACAGCTCTCCTTCTGTTAGGAACTTGGCCAGGTTTGCAGGGAGCAGGCATATGGTACCCAGGCAGTGTGAGAATAAGCAGCGATAACTGGTTGATGATGACTGCTCTTACCTGAAGGGGAAAGCCTTTGCAGCAGTCCTGCTCATCTCTGCAACTGCTCCGCCACCCTAGCTTTCAGCTTCTGGGCTGGAAGGTGGTAGAGAGGTAGAGGCAGAGCTAGAGCAGCAGGCCTGTGCCCCTGGGAAGGTGAGAAGGGAGTTGCTGTTGACTAACGGTCTTGGCCGAGTTGACCTCGGTGGAGGAGGCTGCTGTAGAGGTGAATTGGTGGTCCTCGCACACTAGGGCTTCCATGTCCTGGGTGACAAGAACATGCCATTACATGATTATCGGGCCTCTTTCCCCTCTCCCAGTGGAGGGGATGGAGGAAGCGCTTAAGGGCTCTTTCAGAGCCGGTCTGAGGGTGACCAAGGACTCCAGGGCAGCATGCAGCAGCTGGAGGGACTCCATGAGGCAGAAGCTGAAACGGTGTGACTCCAGGATTCACCCTCTTCAGCATCTTTTCCTGGTAAGGAACAAATAAATGACTGTCCCAGTGAGCTTGCTGGAAGAGATCCAGCACCAGCTATGTGATAAGGAACTATATTTGGGTGCAGGTTCCTCAGGTTATGGGGGCTGTCATGTCCCTTCCACACTAACAGTGAAAGCAGTTTCCCACAAGACTCAAACGCTCATTTAGATGAGCAGAATCTTCATGTCAAGACAAGTAATGGTTTGTTAACAATCTCTCCATGTGGTGAAAGGCATCAAGGTTTTGAGGAAGACAAATGTTTGAACTGACCCTCTTTGGCAAGTCTAATGACTCTCAAATGCTTTAATAGTAGTATGGTATTTAAGTTGTGAGTGACGAGTACTTTATCGAGCTGTGTTACAGGGCTACAAACAGTGTTCTTGAGAGATTTTGCATAAAGGGAGGGTAGTATTATTTTTAGTTCTGTGAAAGTGGGACAAAGATACTGATTAAATGTTAGAAATTTGAATCCTTAGGAATCATAATGTTTCCTGTGAACAGCAGAATTTGACCAAGCTTCACATCCAGTGTCTGTCTCATCTGGATTCTTCATCTACCTCCTTACTTTCAGAGACCCTTTAATAATACCTCTTCTAATACTTTGGTTGGACATAAGAGGTGCTAATAAGTTTTGACTTGCACGTGGATCACATAAGACTCTTTTCTTTTGGAAATCACAGAAGTTTAAAAACAGCAACGTATGGTTTTTTCTCTTGACGTTTTGTGTTGTCAGTCTTCTTTTTTGTAACATTTAGGACTCTAAAAAGAAAAACAAAAGAATGCAGCAACAATTTTACACAGTTATATGTCTGAATAAATGGAGCTTCAAAAATGTATTGTCAGCTTCATAATAAATTAATAGTGATCAGTATTATAACTTTTTCTGTTACATTGCCTTTGTAAGCTTTCATTTGAATACTTTTGAAAGGAAAACAGCATGTACTTTCAGCAGGTATTTTGTTCTTTCAGTACTGTGGAATATCTGACTCATGAGAATACACAACTGTAAAATCGTATTTACATTGAAACAAACACATCTTGAATCTACTGGATAGCAGCTAAGCCAACTTGGGATTTAAGAACTTGTGTAATAAAATTTGGGTTTTAGTTTAAATAACAAGTTTAAAGTACTTGAGTAGAGCTCCAGTTTTCTATAGGGAACTAAGAATAGTAATTTGAACTTTTTGTAGAAATTTATTTTATTAATATAGAATTGGATGAGACCGCTGGAGTCATATTCTGCTCCTGCTCTTGTAGACAAGCAAAGTACACCTTCAGAAATTTAGCAAACTACAAGTTAAGCTTGTAAGGAAAAGAAAAATCTCTGAAGGCAGTTCCTGAGTCTCATTCTAGTAATGACTCTATAAACATTATTCAGTGCTTAAGCCAAAATTAATCATGACTAGTTCATACCCATTTGTACTTATGATAATATTGTCAGTTAGAATAGCTCTTCTCTCCTGCTTTCATTTGGAGAGAGAGAGAGTGAGTTTTTTGGCTTTATTTTGGCAGGCTATGAGGATTTTGGCTTGGCTTGATGGTTTCCCGTTGTGCAGTAGGCTCTCCCTTCCCCTGGGTTGTAGGCTTGGGCTTTCTTTGAACTGTTGCAGTTGGAATTAATCTTCCCTGCATTGGCCAGAATTGCACATAGTGTTTCAGGTCATGTCTCACTACTCATCTGTTGTAGCAGTAGTTCTACTGGCATCTTATGTTACAGGATGACTAAATCTTTGTCAGTCACCTTCTGGTCTGAAAATTCCCTTTTTCTCCATCAACCACAATCTGCTTTTTGTTCCAAGTCCTTATCTGCCCATTTTCCATCTTAAGATCATGGTGTGGCTATTAATATATGATTTGATTGTTGCTCTGTCACTTGGTGGAACTGATGTGAGCCTTTCTGAAGCATGAGATGATGATTAGATTTTGAATTTATGCTGTCTAACTAGCAAGATGACACAATAGTCATTTTTTTGCTTAAGTGAATGTTTTGCTTGATATTGCCTATGGCTGTGTGTCTAGCCAGCTTTCTGAGTGTCCTACGCTTTGGGAGAAATGTGCTGCATAGCACTCACAGGAAGGCAGCGAGAGCAAAGAGTTGCCTTTTCTAAAATTGCTAATGTCCTGAGACAAGACATCAGAGAAACTCCTTCTGGGCCGGGTCACCTGGCCAATTGCTCTAGCAAATGAGTCTGTGCTAAATTACAGAAGTAGGCATGGTAGCATTGCAATACTTACCAGGTTACATTCCTTGCAGACCACATATAGTAGCAAGCATCAAGAGTGGGGGTGGAATGACATTTGCAGTAAAGCTAGAAATCCTCACTTAGGCAAAGAGTACAGTGTCTTGGCTCATGAGAAGTGTCTGTAGTGGTGGAAAGCTGTACGGGAAATGTGGGAATATCACTGGAGGAAGGAGATTGTGTTCATCACAACTTGTGCTGAGTTCAGCTCATATTTGATGTGAAAAGTAATTATTGTTAGAGTCCCTGTGCAAGAAAAGATTTGCCTTAGTCATGTGGCAGTTTGCCAGGCTGACTTAATGCTGCTGTTGATTATTTAATAATGTCCTGTTTTACCTCATTTTGTCCTTGTTCATGAAGCAATTTAACAATTTTATGCATCGTTAGGACACTTTCATTTACTGTCCCCCAGCTGCCCCATGGCTGTGGAATGAGTATTTCTGCATTTGAAGAGGGAGATGGAGGAACCTTAGTGTGAGCCCAGGACTTGCACGTAGGGATGCTGTTTCCCTTGCTGTGTGTCTTGAACAATGTTTATGAAAGCAAGGGCAAGACCAGCCAGGGACAGCATGGGGTTGTAACACTCAAGTTGAACCAGATGTATCAGCATCTTCATCATTTGCTGATTTATATTTCTTTGAAGGTCAGTTGGGTCTTCCTTCTATATAAGGGGCACCCAGACCAACTAATTTAAGAGAAACCTTTCTGGTTGTAGAAATGGATTTGAATCATATGTGATATGCAGATGAAAATGAAGGTAATTTACTGAGAGCTAAACGCATAGTTTTTGTCTACTTTCTCTTTGTGTTCTATAGAACTGAACTAGGATAGACAGAAGCAATTACATATCAGAGTCACTGGGCCAAAAAATGGCCCTTACCATTAGCAGGCATCGTACTGATAGTCAAACTATCTGAGTGTTTCTTGCAGTCTACTTTGTCTTCAGTGACCTCTGTCAGCTGCTGGACATGAGACAAGTCATCTGGTAGGAAAGGCATGTGGCATATGGGCTGGAGAGGCCTGGTTCACCGAGAGTGAGGTTGCTGGAAAAGCTGTTTACAGCCCGTGTGATGTGTTATCATCTGCATGAGCTCTTCCTGTCCTTCAGACAGTGTTCGCGTTTGTCGCTCTGCATTACCACTGTCCTGGAGCATTTCAGCCTTTCCAAGGCAGTGATTCAGGGATTGTCTGTCACCACTACAGCAATCATTTCCTTATTCTGATGGTTTTGCTGATGTATATTAGCCATCCTATTCACTGGGGTGTTTGTGGCTGTCTAGCTTTGACCAAACTCATCAGTTTTTTTAAGCAGACTGAAAGAATATGTAGTTAATGGCTATTCAGCATAAAAGGCAAAGGCAAAAATAGCAAGAATGATAAACTGAGCGCACAGATGCACAAACCATAACAGCTGCTATCAGTGACAGTAACAAAGGCCAGAACTCTTAAAACACTGGTGATGGGCCGCAAAAGGAACCTCTTGGGTGTATCATTGAAGGGATTCAACCAGGGCTTTGCAATGGATGAGAAAGGAAAGCAGATTGCTATGGATCTTATAGTAAGATAGAGGTTCCATTAGGTGTTTGAGGGGGCTGCTGAGACTGTGTAAAACTTACTGTGGGATGTTTAGAGGAAGGATGAAAGGTAGGAAAGGGAAGAAGATGAGCTACCAGGGACAGCTGTGTGAGTGTTTGTGATCTGCAAGTGAACTTCAAGCATGCAGACCAGCAAGCAGGAGGAGACTGAAATCTGGAGAGACCCGACATTGGAACTGGAACCTGGGTGAAAGGGCATGGTGTCTGGGTTTGGGTTCTGAACAGATGTAAGGTCTGTACCAGGGTCTGAGGGACCTGTGAATACCCGTGTGTGTATGTGAACTTCAAGCCTGATTAGACAGAGTGGAATAATGGGATCCAGGCCAGTTGCGTTGTTCAAGTTTTACATGGATGCATGCGAAGAAGATGCTGTTCTGCCTCTTGATACCTGTGTGGCTGGTGGTGTCTGTATTGTGTGCGGGCACAACTTTGTCTGTTACTGCAGGAAATGTGTGCTCAATTACTTCTACCTTGGTACTGGCAGGATTTGGAAACAGGGAAGAGCAGCAGCCTGTCATCTAGCAGACCAGGAGGAATGCTGTTAATCTCAAGGTCCACAGGATTGACTACCCCTAGCACAAACAAAGGTGAATTATGTCCATGTTGCCTTGCTATGCAGACAGGGGACCCTTCTGCTGCATTACTTGAAGTTTCTCATCTTTACGTCACGTTCCAGACCAGCTTTGGTGATGTGTTCTCTGTGTGTCCTCCAAGGATCAAATGGTTGATTTTTCAACTGATTTTTTTATCCATCAAAAAGTGAATCACATTTGATGTGAAGAGGTGGGGTTTTTGAAGTGGGTGATAGCTGCTACCTGGGGAACAAGGAGTAGGATGGACTTAAAACAGGACAGGAAGGGGGTGAAGGGGATAATGACATTATTTTCTGGAGCCCTGACTAGTATCTGCCTCTTTCATTGAGGAATAGTCTGTGTCTGGTACAGGTGAGTCATCTGGCCACAGGAGGTCTGATAGAATTTTGGTATAGACACATAGTTGCTGGACTGTCATGCAATGTCCTGGGTACAGTTAATTCATCAAAATGTTTAGCATAAATTTAAGTTGTGAATTTATACATGCAACAAAAAGTCCTTCACTTTAAGGACTGGCACAGCATATCCTTAAACCCTATAACCTCATTTGCTATGAAGAGGCTGACTCCCATCGATGGTCTTTTTGATGCTGTACTGGGTCTAGCTGGAATGCAGTTAATCTTCTGTATAGCAGCCCACATGGTGATATGTTTTGGATTTGCGACCAAAGCAGTTTTGATAACCCACCAGTATCTTGGCTATCGCTGAGCAGTGCTTGCACAGTGTCCAGGCTTTCTGTCTTTCCTACTCTGCCCCTCCTCCCTTTGGGGAGGTAACCTTTGCTCAGAGACTGGCTGGGCATCGGTCTGCTTGTGAGATGTGGTGAGTGATTGCCTTTGCATCACTTGTGTTGGTTTGTTTTGGTTTTTTTTTTTTTTGTTTTTAGTTTGGTTTTTTTTTTAAATTCCTTCACTTATTCAAATCTTACCCTCACCTACAAACATTCTTGCTTTTTTTTGCTCTTCCTCTCCCATCTGACTGAGGGGCGTGAGCAAGTGGCTGTGTGGGGCTTAGCTGCTGGCTGGGGACCTTCCAAGGATGGTCCCCACCTGTAATTGATGAAAAATTGCAAATAAGCACTTCTTGGTTTCCCCCATGTTGACCTTAAGCTTTGTAGGAATTATAGGCATTTGCAGAATTCTATACTTCTTGCAGATCCTGCCTTAAAATTCCTCTATGTAATGCTTTGACAAATCTTAAGAGGTTTAACGTGCTGAAACTACTACCCTCTGCGTTGATATGTAATGTTGCATTGTCTCCTCAACCCTCTGTCTCCCTGTTCGAACTCATACTTGAGAAGAGCTCTGTGGGCTAGGTCCTCTTGTTCAAGAAATGCCACACTGAAAACTCTGGTCAGTGAGTAGGGATGGGAGTCTGTCTCAAATGAAATAGAAAAGAAGGAAACAAATGTGCAGATATTCACTCTCATTTTACTATCTCACTTGCAGCTAAAATGTTACCACATGTGACAAAGGTATCAGTAGAAAGGAATGAATTCTCTTGTTTCCTCTATTATGTAGTGGGAAAATTATATTTTATTGAAAATAGATTCACTCTCAGAAATAAAAAGTTAATTTTCTACTCTATGTGGAAGTAGTACTTCAAATTGTCCTTGGCTTTCAAAAAACCCTAGCCATTCCTTTTATTGAGAACATCATCATTTCTGGCAGACTGAGTTGGCAAGAATTCGTCTAGTCTTGGGTAGCCATGCCTGACAATAGTTTGCTTAGATAAAATTTTTGTTTGTTTCTTAGCAATTTTGAGAGTACAGTATGATTTTAACGTGACCAGTAGAGCTCAAATAGACTGTCGCTGTCTGCATTCAGTTTTTGTGGTGTATCTCGGCTACGAGTTCCTTTCGGTGGTAGTGAAAGCTATAGTTTTTAAAGCAGCTGAGCTACTTTAATGGCTCACTGCTGCTGAAAGAAGTTCTTGCTCCTAGCTGTGTCCCTTTGCTAGTCTGCTCTGCTGTTAGTGCCACGAGTTGTTTCAGCTCAGGAACTTGGAAGAAAATTCATGCCTTTGTGTGTCTGGGTTACTTTTCTCCTGAACTGGGAGCTGTTTTGTGGATGTCTTCTGCGAGTGACATAGCTGGTGTAATACATGCTGTACGAGGGAGTTGGATCTTCTTCTGTAGGTGGTGGTGACCTTGTAGATCAGCTGACTCCATCTTACAAACTACATCTTGGTTTAGCTGACTGCATTGACGGACTCTAAATGAGTCATCCCATTCAGCCTTGAATGGCTGCAACCAAAATGCAGGGTTTTCAGATAATTGGGAGTCAGGAGAAAATTGGATACCCCAAATGGCTCTATCAAAGATTACAGCCTGTGGAAAAGGGCAAATGCTACAGCTGGCTGTTTGCAGAGTCTTCTTGATCCTGGATAATAGGCTTACATAGACTTCAATTTTTAAGAAATTAATAGGAAGTGAATGCCCTGAGGGGGTTATGACCTGCTTTCAGCTTTGATTTCAAACTAATGACTGGTTCTTTCATTAAAAATATATGTGCTGTTTTCTGTGACTTGCAGATTTCAAATTTTCTTGTTTGTTTTGTAGAATATGTAGCAAAGACTGTTAAAGTATTCATCTGTCCAGCCCTTTCACAGCTTTGGATGTATGGATATAACTGTTGTGGACTTTCTTTATTTTGCAGTTGCTGCGGGAGCTCAAGCATCCAAATGTCATTTCTCTGCAAAAGGTGTTTCTTTCTCATGCTGACAGGAAAGTGTGGCTTCTCTTTGACTACGCTGAGCATGACCTCTGGGTAAGGTGAATTGCTTGTAGGTACCAGGCTTTCAGTTTTAGTTGCAGAAAAGGGACAAGGTCAGAGAAGACGCATTGGTTTAAAAACAGTATAGCCTTTTGCGCCATGTTTGTTGGAAACAGTTTCAGTACTAAAGGAAAAGCAATGGAAAAAGTTCGGTAAGCACGCTACTCAGTTAATTTGTGACCTCTTTAAGAAGATAAAAATCTGCATTCAGCTCTCAGTAGCTAGAAGTCTAGATAAATAAATATAGATATAACCCTGCATTATAGCTAAGTACGGTGCAGGAAAATGTAATTGATTATGCAGGTGGATTCCCTTTCAAAAATTACAAACTTATTGGCTGGATAGGACAGTTTGGAGTTTTAGTTACATTGCATGTCGTCCGTGAATACGTGAAGTGAGAGTAATGCCATTGCATATAATTGAAATTTAAAATATAAACGCATTGAAGACAAAGTACATTTGTTTTAAGATACATATTCTTTTCTCTGTTAACTTAGTATTTGTAACCTTAATATCCATTTGGAATGCTTTAAAAAAAAATTTAAAGTAGCACTGTAAAAAATCCAAAATCCCATGCCACCTTGACTTCCCTGAAAAAAGGTGTGTGTTTGCCTTGAGGTAAATCTAACAGACATTTTGAGCATTGCTCTCAATGGAACAAGTATTATAACACTAACCTTAAAAGATATTAATAAGGTTTTTGTCAAAGGGTAGAAGAGGCAATTTGGAATGAGGTGGAAATTTTGATATGTTCATTTAAGACTTGTGTAGTATGAATCATGAGTAGGTATTTCCTCTGCATGTAGTAGACAGACAGCTAAGATGTGTAAACCAATTTAAAACTAATTTCTTTTGAAAATGGTGTTTCTTGTAGTTGGGAATAATTCAGTAGTATTTGCCGAAGAACTAGTGTGTCAGTTTTCCTTTAGCTAAGCCGAATTGAAGGTATTTTCTCCCAGTTCAATGTCTTGGAAGTTCCTATAGTTGGTATTGAGATTTCCTTGCCAAAATAAAATTAAGGCAAAAACATTACCAAACAGCTGAAATGCTGAGACATTGTTAAGGCTGATGTACAAAAGAAAAAAAAATCATGAGGGAATGGAGGAAAGCTTTCTGTCTCAGGTGGAGAAAAAACAAGCACATTCTTTCTTTCACTGCTCCCCCATATTTATGATATGCTAAGCTGCAGGAGTTTAGGAGAGCGTGAGGGGTTTTTTGTTTCAAAATGTGCTGCAAGGCTTTGTATTTGTTTGGAGGATTGTGACTAACAGTGACTTGTCCTTGTTTGTATTTATACATTTCTGCATTGCTTCATACTTAACCAAAATCACTGCAGAAGCACCTCTGTTACCAAAACACTGGTTTGAATATCAGTAACTTAGGAATGACCCTAAATTTTGACCTTTATGTTTACATGCACATACTGGTATAAACTCCAGAACTCCCCAACTGTACCAGCTACTGGTTTTTCACTGTATCTGGATGCAAGAGACCTAGCTGCAGTGACTGGGCTGGCTCTGTGCCCCAGAGAGCTAGCTGTGGACCAAGTCCTCCAGTGCTGAGCATATCTAGCGCAGCAGGTCTCAGACAAAGCTGGGAAAAGGGCACAGAGTATATTAGAGCAGGAACAAAAGGTCTAGGAGAGCCACCTGTCTTCCTGTCTGTCTCTGAAGATTCACTTCTCTCTGGCCACTGCATGAAAAATAACATTTGCTTTGGAGTCAGTGGAAGTGGGAGGCGAGGCGAAACCTGTGGCTCAGGCTTACGGATGCTCGTGCGCGTGGCACTTGGCTGACTGGGCAGGGACTGTCAATTTTTCATCAGTGTTTCTCTCCTCCATGCAGCGCTCCATTTTTACCTTTGGCAGAGCAGGGATGTGCCTTTTCCTCCCAGGAAAGCTAAGCTCGATGCCTGAGACAAAGGAGGGCAAGCTGTATGGAGCTGGGCTGCAGCAAGAGAGGAAAGGCAATTTCCCAAAGGGGTTTGAGTAGTTGGGTACCTAACTGGCACCTGGAATATGAAAGCTCAGGAATGTAGGAAGAACACATGATAGAAATTTGGTGCCAGGTTTTGAATGGACAACACCAGGGCTGTTTTGACGCTTACACAAAGCGTGAGCCATTACAGAAGAGTGTGAATGCATGAAAAAGTTTGTTCTAGAAATTACCTCTCTCAAAAGAAGACAAACATGGAAATGGTTACCGTGACTGTGGCACACCCTATGCTATTGAAGTTAGTGGCACCTGGCACTCACATGCTAAGACAACATATCCTTTTGGACTCCTCATTGTTGCTAGATGTCATTGCCTGTGTGTACACTTGTAATTGTTAAAGGTTTTTTTCTATGTCTGGCTTGGTAGCTGACTTTCAGAGGGACAGATTTATAGCTTTGCTCTGTCAACAGAATCTGTTTTGAGAGTACTGTGCTTTAAGGGTATAGTAAATAAAGAAGGAATAAATCTGGGCTTCTAATTTAAACATTTAAAACTCCCAATAAAGTTTGCAAGAATTTCTGTCTAGCATTAGGTGTTGAATGTTACAGTGTCGTCATTACTGTAGGAGAAAACCTAAAAGTAAAATAATACAGGAGTTAAGTGATGCACTTTTAATTCTGTGCTGTGATACACAAGGTATCAACCTATCTTAAAAAAATGAACCCCCAAACAAAAATACCCCTAAAAGCTCCAAACTGTTAAAAATGAGCGATCTGCAAGAGAAGTTGCTTCGACAGTTGTATTGGTTTTGTATTTCTCATCCCACTGTAGGAGAGTGAGTGAGCAATTGTGTGGGGCTTAGCTGCCTGCCAGTGTGAAACCACAGCAACTGTTGATTTCATGTTTGAGAGAGTTCCTTGGGACAGTGATCACTTTACCTTGTATAGTATTAATTTTCTAGTACTTAAGGTGCACGTTTCTAGCTTTGCAAATGAATGACGAAAGGTTGAAAAAAAACCCTAAGAATTCTGTGTAAGGAATTGCTGGCAATCTTTTTGTCTAATGCTGTAGATCAAAACATTACACTTTTTTATTTTTATTTCTTTTTCCCCTTTACAGCATATAATCAAGTTTCACAGGGCTTCTAAAGCAAACAAGAAACCAGTTCAGTTACCTCGGGGAATGGTGAAGTCACTGTTGTATCAGATCCTAGATGGTATTCACTACCTGCATGCTAACTGGGTGTTACACAGGGATTTGGTAAGTGGATTCGCAATGGGTTTTAGCACTGGGATGATGATTGAGGGCAAGGATTGTTTTTTATGAAAAATCGCTGGGAAACAAAAACCTTTGTGCTAAGGGCATGTACTAATAAGTATATATTTTTATACCGCAGTCAGACAGCCTTGAATAGTAGAGCAAATTTTAAAAGCTGGCTATGGTCTGATATGCTGATGACAGCAAAGCATATCAGATGGCTGTTTTCCTTTTTTGATTTTTCTAAATAAACTATTTTTAAAAGTGTTCATTTAAGTAACAGGCATGTTGAGGTACAGCAAATGCCTCTGGTAATATCACTGCAGGCAAGATAAATAACTAAATATGGCATGTATGTAGGTGGGGGAGAGGATGATTGGCTGTAAGAGCTGCTGAAAAAAAAGAAAAACTCCCCTAAAATTATCAGTTTTACTTATGAAGGTAACTTTTGAAGGCCATTATCTTCTCCTAATATTTATAATCTCTCAAATACAGCCATGCCAACTTCTGAAGACTTCTGCAAAAAAACTAATGTTTATCCAAACTACAGTATAAAGAAAACATTTTGAACCTGAGTTAGTGTTTCTTAAACAGCAAATTCTATTAAATGTTTTAAATTGCTAAATCTCACCGATTTTTATATACTTGCCTTTGGAATATGCCCATAGCTGGCTCAGCTAGTTCTGTCGTCTTAAAATTGGGCAGTTTTCCCGACCCAGTTGTCTGTAGCTCTTATTCTTAGAAGTAAGTTGACAAAAATGCTATCAAAGTACGATACTATCTCTATATGATGCTTCTGATTACTGAAAATTCATTAATGCATGAGAGCATCATTAGTTTGACCTTTCATTCCCAAGAGTCAGTATTACCAGTGCTATTGTAAGCTTGGCGCAATAAGTCAGGCTTCCATATTACTCTTCCAGAGTCACTTTTTGTCTTTGAAGTAGCTTTAATAGTGTTCCTGGAAACGTAGTCAATGTCTAGTTATTTGCCTTCTATTTTCATGCCCAGTAAATGCTTTTACAGAGTGCCAGTCTCTTTTTAAACTGATGGGAAAAGATTTGTCTTCGATAAATAACCTTTTCAGAACTGAAATACAAGGAAGCTTTACTTTATTAAAATAATTGTATGGATATTGTTTCTAATTTGCTCCTGGTTTTAGAAATGGAACAAAAGCTGCAGCATTGAGGGAAAAAGTCAAAAAGATTGTGGTGGCTTTTTCATGACTCATGAAATAGTGGAGCAAAACATAATGTAGAAATATGTAGTGCATGTTACTATTTAGACACACTTTGTTTTAAACAAAAATGTAATGTCTTACTCTAATGTTCTGCCTGCAGTAGTACTCTTCAGTATATTTTTAAGAGGCATACAGAAAACAAATGACCTGTCATCAAGAATCTAAATTTTTCTTATGTTTTACTTTCTACAGTTTCAGAAAGCTTATGAATTTAAGCATAATTGAGTTTAAAAAGAAAACCATGCATGTTGTTAATTGGATGGCTCAGGAGATTGGTAATTTATTACAGAGCCTTTCACATCTAGGTCTGTAGCTCAAATACAGTTTAAGTTGGCAACTGCAAAAAACTATTACCATCTCATTTTCTGACCTATGTGAAATGAGTTGGTGGTCTCAGTCCAGCATGAAGTTTTCTTCCAGCAGAAAAACCACCATCACAATTGGCTGTCTTTTGATAATCTGAGGAAGAGACCAAAAACTTGAGGCAGAGTCTAAGAGGTCTTCCCACTGGAATCTTGTCAAGCCATGTTGGTGAGAATTCTATAAAAGCTGTGCAGGGGCTGCCCGTGCTGCCTCGTCCGTGGAAACCTTTGGGTTTGTCGTTCTGGAACCGTTAAGTTTGAGCAGAATTTAGAAGGCATGTGTTTCACACAGGAGAAAAGACAGAATTCTATCTGTCGGATACTTTCTTCCTTTATCAGGGTCCCTGGGAATAGCCTGAGTAACAGAAGGGATTCTGCCTAGCGTTTTGTCTTAGCAGGACAGGGGCATATTGGTGCAAAGTTAAGCTTGCAAGTTGGGACTTAAGTAGCATGTGTATTTTGATTCAAAGCAAAATAACTGACCTTAATGCTTGTTCTTAAATGTGGGTTTCTGTTCCAGGGTATCTGTAATATTAGCCTTCAGGAATATTGGTGTTAAATCACCAATTTTAACTCCTGATTGGATAGCTGGACAGATTTATTATGTTTTGGCTACTGTGCCTTTAAAATGATGGGTGTTGCTGTAGTTTCTAGATGTTCTATGTTTCCTTAGATTTAGATATGTGCAGATACACACACACAGAGTTGCTTAAGTAACATGCTTGCTTTCATGTACTAGCTATAAGAAGAGTGATGGTGCTTGGGGGTGGTAGGAAGCTAAAGAATATAGTACTTTGGCAGAAAAATCTGATCTTTGATACATCTCTCTCATAGGATAAGGATTTCTTTAAAGGGTAAGAAAGCTCATCTCTTGCGAAAGTAGTTGTCTTCCATCTAAGTGCATTTTTCTGGTTTTGGGTATTTTTTGAAGATGTCTTGAAGTTAGCTTTTAGGTAGGTAATGCTTTGGTGTTTTTTGAGATCTTGACTTTGTAATCAGAAACAAAATACGACACGAAGTAACTCCTTTCTTGCTAGCATCCACAAACCAGGCCGTAAAACTTAATGGCTATTAAAACCACATAAACTTAGACTGAAATTTGTCTTCGTAATGGTGGAATCAAGAAATCTTAATTCATGTAAGATTTGTATAAAGTGAGTATATTCTGTATGAAACAGTAAAAACTGTAGGAAGACAATAATTGTCTATTGTGTTTTTTCTAGTCCTGGTTTGTCCTTTACAAAAGAAATGCATACAAATCTTAGCAGTAACTTAACTATTTAAATAGTTAACTCTCTTTGCTGCTTTTTTTCTTTCCTGATTATGTGGAAGTCAATTCACCATTTCAGTCAGAGCAAGGGAGATGTTGATTATATTTGTTCTTTGAATAGTGCTGTGCTTGAGCAGTTAGCTTTTCCATAAGTCTTTGAAACATACCAGTAAAATTTTTCAACAAATGTCAGTCCTTTTAAAACTCCTTATTTGACTTGCATATTCTTCAGCTTTTTGTAATTTCATGACTGAGAGCAATTGAAAGCAGGTTGTTTATTCATGCTCTGACTGTAGCAGGAAGGAAGTAAGAACACTTCATGTAATTGCCACAAAGTGCATCAATTATAGTTTTAATAATATTTTGAATTTAGTTATCAAGCATGCTTGAAACATAATGCATTTTGCTGACTTCTTTTCCTAGTATTTTTTCCACTTTATGATATCCAGCTATTGAACTTCTTCCTGTACTCAAAGTGCTTATTCCACACTAAAAATAAGCAAAAGCAGAAGACTGGCCGTATATCTGTTTGCATCAATCTCCTT
The DNA here is from genome assembly GCA_031468815.1 of Morus bassanus. Taxonomy (NCBI): domain Eukaryota; kingdom Metazoa; phylum Chordata; class Aves; order Suliformes; family Sulidae; genus Morus; species Morus bassanus. The sequence goes on from CM062568.1 coordinate 22,726,664, forward strand.
CCTCAATAGCATGAGGAAAGAGAGGGTGGACTTAGCAGTGTGCTTGGAAGATTTCTCCAAGTAATGGGCTCAGAAGAGGTCCCTTTGCATGGTATGGCAGTTTATATGCCATGCTTGTTAACATTTAAAAGTGCATCGTTATTTGACATTAGTGTGTAGTAGGCCTGTCCACACAGTCAGGATTCAGTCTCACCTAAGAGATGAGCCCCCCTCTGGTTTTGTGTGGTGACAGTAAGATTAGTCTGCAATTTAAATTAATAGTGTATTAACAAAATATTAAATTAATAATGGATTTTGCACTGAAACTATTTAAACTGCACTCACATGATGCAGCAATGCATAAAAACATACGACCCCCCCACCCCCAAACCACCCCCCAAAAAAAATCCCAGAGGAAATCTTACAGCTTTTATTTGTAGTACTGCAGCTGAGACACTATGATGAAACATTTTTTGTTCCCAAATTTTCAGACTAAACTCTCTGGTCTTTGTGCATGGTGTGGATGCTGAAGAAATTAATTGCCACTTGGCAAGCCAGGTATGGAGGTGGGGCTCCTCCTTCGTTCTCCTCCTCCTATCTCTTGCCAAAGCAATGACAATCTCTTAGCCTTTGTCAATAACATCCATATCCTAGTCAGTCTGGGATTGTGTCGCTGTGGATGTGACTAGCGAACTAGTGCTAGCAGAGGATACTGCAGCCTATTTAATGTATTCCTAGTGTGCAGCTCAGCTAAACTGCTGCTGTGGGATGAGCACTGCTTTTTAATAAGCTTTCAGGCGGACAAGCTTTAATACAGTTGGAACACAGCCTCCTGGGACCTGGACTCTTCCCAAGGATACCTGCTGCCAGGTTTGGGATTAGCGGGAACATTAAAGATGTTCTTTTAACAATAAATGACGAGAAGCCACTGCCAGGGTGTTGTTTTGTAGATGACATCTTAGTCACTTTCCAGTCTCTGGTTGTGAATCACTTAAGTATGTGCTTTAGGCAAATTTAAATACATGGGACTTTTGCCCTGCCAGTTTACCATTTTCCACATTAGGGCTCTTGAATCCCAGGATGTCTCCCTCATCAATATTCAAGAATTACTTCAGAAATACAGGAATGCTCTTTGGTCCTGCTCTAGTGCTTAGAGAACTGGTCATTTGAAGGAATGAAATGAAGTGCTTAAAAACAAATAGTAGGAAAAGCTGTGCGTGTTACTCGAAATAAGTAAGCAGCTTTTAAAAGCAGGGTGGTGTTCTACACTGTTTAAGTATATAAACTTATATACTTATAAGTAAACTTATAAGTAATATAATAGGCATTATTTCCCAAAAGGTATTGTAATGAGTTATTGGAGATTTGCTTTCAAGGGGGAGAGGGGGAACCCAACCTGAACCTAATCACTGTTTTGCTTGTCAGCTGTTGCATTTCCCAAGATTTTTTTCCAGGTGTTTTTCATTTTGTGTGTGCTTTCATGAGCTCACAAAAGAACAATGTGTCTGTCAGAACTTTGTTTTTTTGCATAGGCTCTAATAACATGCTTTCCTGTGATTTGTAATTTACTATAATTGTCAATATTCTATAGTTAAAATAACAATATCTAGTGTTTCTTAATGCTGCTATTTGCAGGGAACATGACTACTCCCTTGCCGGCCTTTCTGAGCATTTTCTTTGTTTTAGATTAAACTTTCAAACCAGTAACTAATAAAAGTGCAGAAATGATCAGAAGAGACTGCAAAACTAAGTATTCGATGCTCCTGCCAGTGACTTTAAAAAGAAAGAAAGAAAAAAAAACCAAAAAACAAAACAAAAACCAAATAATCCAAATAAACTTCCTTTTTTAAAAAAAAAATTTTTTTTAAAAGGACTGCTGTGCAAGTGAGAATCCATTTGGCTTGCTTTCTTGGATATTTTTGTTGGCAATGGCCTGTTAGGTCAAGCTCCTGATTGAGTCATGTCTGTCAACTTTGTACAAATGCAGATTTGAAGCTAGAAATACAGAGTATATTGCTGCAGTACTACCAGCCTTCCTATCAGAAGAGTAGAAGGCTTTCTGTTTAGAGATCTTTGAATTCACCATAGAGAAGCCTATAGAGATATATAGAATCATTTGCTTCATATAAACATATCATTGTGAGGCCAGTCTTTGAAAGGTCATAGCAATCAGGGGAGGTTCCTGAGGGGAAAAAACCAAATGTCACTCCAATCATCAAGAAGGGCAAGGAGGAGGATCTGGGAAATTACATGCCAGTCACTCTTGCCTTGATCACTGGGAAGGTGATGGATCAAATCCACCTGGAAGCCATTTCCAAACACTTGAAAGACATGAAGGTGATTGGGAGTAGTCAGCATGGATTTATGAAGTGGAAGTCATGCTTAGCCAACCTGAAAGCCTTCAGTGACTAGCTGGATGGATGGGTGAAGAGCAGTGGATGTTGCTTATCTCTACTTGAGTAAGGCTTTCAACATTGCATCCTGTAACATCCTTGTAGACAAACTAATGAAGTACAGACTAGGTAAGTGCAATGAGGTGGATTGAAAACTGCCTGAGCTGATGGGCTCAGAGGATTGTGGTCAGTGCCACAAAATTGAGTTGGACTCACTAGTGGAGTGTCCCAAGGGCTGATACTGGGTTCAGTGATGTTTTACATCGTCATTAGTGACCTGGACAACAGGACATAGTGCACTTTCCACAAAATGGGAGATGGTTTCCAGAGGTGCCTTCCAACCTCAGCCTTTCTGTGAATGTGTTATATCTTCACCACTTAGTCTGTCTTGAAACATTCAGTTATTGCTTTTTCAAAATCTAAAATCCAGCTTATGACAAATGAATAGAAGACAAGCCATGAGGGGTGGGAAGCGGGAGCAGGTGTGAGTAAGAATAATATGAAGGATCAAATAGCTCATATTATGGAATAAGGAACCATGTGAAGAAAGTAGTGAAATACAAAACCTTCTCAGCAAAGGAGGACATTTGCGTTGCCTATCTTGACTGCAGCATGATGAGAGGGAGAACAAGGTTCTATTTTCTTTTCCTTAGGAAAAAAAAGATGATGTATCCCTAAAAGTTTTTTTGGAAGCTGTGTGGTCATAAAGTGAAAGATATATTACTGCTGGATCATCAAATTGTAACCAACCTTGGTCATGAAATGCTTCTGTAACCACAGTATCTCTAGAAAGAGATACCTGAGTCTTGAGAGATTAAAAAATTTGTCAATTCTGTAGGATTAAAGTGTTAGAGATTCATATTTTTAGACCTCTCTTGGATTAGTTCTATGTCTTTTATTCTTAGCTGGAATACTGTTCCTATTGTCCTAAAGGTAGCACTGAAATCAAATAGAAAAGATGAATGAAAATACAATATTCCGTCTACTTCTGCAGTTGTATTTGGGTCCTCATTGCAAGACTTCCTGGTGATTTGTAAATTGGCCATCTCTGTAGATAGTGAACAGATTTTTTTTAATACATAGGCCACATCCATTCAAGCAGTTCTTGAATATGAATGTAATCTTTCATAGCTTTTTACAGTTTGGTCATCATTAACCACAGGTCTTATAAGCAAGTGCAAGGTTGTTTAACAAGTTTTAAGTAAGGATCATTTTCCAAAACCACCTCTCTAAGACTGCTGCTTTTATTCAAAGCCCCATTTGCTTGATTGGCAAGTCCAACCAAGTCCAGCCTTATCTGAGTATTATAAAGAAGAGTAATTCGGTTTTTTAGCCTTCCATTGTCTTCTGCAGTTGTTTCCAAAGGGTCTGACTATATTGGTTTGTCTGGTGTAATGACTTCTGTTTTGTTTTTTGGAACCTAAATTTAGTTTATCAATAACTTTCTTGCTTCTTAGCTCAATATTTCTTTTTCATCAATCTCAAAATAGCTTTTATCACTGCTGAGGATTAATGAAGTCCCACAACCTTGTCATTTACAACTGACAGTGACACTGGCAGCACTTTTTTGATCTATCATGAACATACCTTGTTTTGAAACTACAGTAAACACAGACTTTGTCTGAAGTTTAAATGGAAGATCAAGGTGGAGCAATGTATATATTATTATTAGAGCTCTGCTAATTTACCTGGCTAATAATGTGACCGAACCTAGGCAGACTTACTCTTAGACTGTTACTGGCTAGAGGAAATGCAGGTAAGGTTTCTGAATCTGGAGTTCCATAGTCAGTAAAATCTTCTACATCAAAAAAGTACAAGGTGCAAAACAGAAACAGAAAAAGTATGGCTGCTTTTTTAACCACCAGATGTCTTAGGGACAAATGACTACAACACAGATGAGTATTTGGAGTTTTATTACATGATTGCTGATATTTTGTGAGATATTTTTCATTTATCTGCTGCAGAACTGTCAGACACAAGAAGCAATGGAAGCAGAGTATTTTTTTCCTGACACTTCTGTGTCATTGTAAATCAAATAATTTTTAACATGTGATCTTGGACCAGTTAACAGGTAGTGAAGAACTGTTGCAAAAGGGAAATGCGAATTTGATGCTGAAAGTAACTTGTAGTTTTTCTTCAAACGGGTATAAATGCTGTTGTGAAGAGGACTGCTTTTGTTCCCCCTAGAGCCCTTCAGTGATAGATAGAATTTTTCAGGACTGATCTTTAACAATTTACAGCTTTACCTTACAGGTTATTAAATTAAGGCAGGCCTTTTCAGTGCCTTTCGTAAAGAATTAATGTTGTTGTAGTGGCTTTTGGGAAGTTTGTCCCTGTTTGATGGAACATATATTTAATAACAACATCAGAAACACATCTGTCTGCATATTGCATACTGAATTCTAAACTGATAACAAGGTAGTGCTTTAGAGTTTTACATAGGAGAAATGATAGCATTGCTACTACAGTCTCAAGGAAAAACAGCTGAAAAAATGCAAATGGTGTTGCATATTCCACAGTAAGAAACCTTTATGTTGGTCTGCCAATGCTGTGTGGCTGCAGCTTAGTTGCTTAAGGAGACAAAGCTTACCTGGGCATGCCTTTTTTTTTTTTTTTTTTGCTAGTTCCCCCATATAACTTTTGTATCTGTTAGCAAATTTCAAATACATTTGGTAAAATGATGTGCTATCAAAACAATCAAATTCTTTGAAAACCTATGAAAAACAGATGTCAAATAGAGGAGGGTAAGCGTTCTGGGAGAAATACATTGAGAGTTGCACCAGGGCCGTTTGAATTTGGCTTGTCTGCACTCTAATCACTGGTCATTCATAGTGCATGCCTCTCCACTGGCCCTGTGCAGTTTGTCATCAAAACAGATGGCAGGTGGGAAAGGAGCTTCAGGATTCTGGATGTGGGAAAGAAAGGTGTAGGAGGGAGCTGAACTATGTGCAGTGAGAAATGCAGGAGGAGGATCTAGGACTTAGATGCTGAGGACGTGGGCTTCAAGAGCTGCACCCATTAGAGAACACCTCATCTTGTTAAGAAGCTCCAGACTGAAAGACTTCGTGATGAAAAAGAGAACAGGTGAATTAATACATAAAGTATGTAAAAGATTAAAAAAAAATCCTTTTTTTTAGTGAAGGCTTTTAACAAAGACTTCATATCTTTGTTCTTTATTGGAATTATTGCAACCTTACAAGTGTCTTTTACCCCTTCCCCAAGAGAATAGGGGCTGATCAGACTGTAATATCTTGATGCCTATAAGATTAAATCAGCCAGACTTTCTTACAACTCTTGTTAACTATGAAGAATCCTCAAAAAGGCACTGCCCATTTAAAAATATGTATAATATCTCTCTTCTGCAGGATCTCTGAATGAAAGTGTGGAGAATCCTATAGCAGACTGATTTAGTTGGGGATGGGGGGAATATGTAGCAAAGCAGAAAGTTGAATAATTGAAAACTTTTTTGTAGAAAAATTATACAGGTAATACAAAGCGTTTTGAAAAATGAATAGGTGTTTCCCAAGTAATATCACATTTAACCAGAAAATGTCAAGGATTTTTGTGATGAATGTTTTAATAAGATGTGTGGAATGAAGAAAAGTTTGGGTTTGTTTTTGAGGTTTCTTTAATATGGAGAAGTGTTTTGGGGGGATATTTTTGATCCCCATATTGCTTACAAAAGCAATATCACTTAAATTTCATGTCATTATATATGGTGCTTTGTTATTTCTGACTATGTGAGGAAAATTGGACTATTAAGAGATTTTTGAAAGGTTTAATCAAGTATGTTATTTGTGAAATTGTAGGAGCTCCTTGTGAAAGTTGCCTTTATTGTTCAACTGTCTAAAAGGCTTGGGGTTTCTATTAATGGTTCTTTAATAAGCAACTTTCACAAGAAAGTGTTTAAAAATGTGGAGTTCTGAAAATCTTTAGTCAGCTACCCAAAATTGTCTGACAGCTGAGGGATCCCATCATTTTGTATGGGCTGAACTTGGCATATTCAGTCAGTCATAAATTCATTTAGTAGCTGTTAGTGCAGCAATCTCAGAGTCCATCTACACTGCCCTCACAAAAGCTTCAGAAGATAAAATGAGTTGTTTGCAAAAGGATTGTGCATTAAAACCTGTGCTAACTTTGTTCTGTCATGCAGTGCAAAAAATGGGAGAGGAGGGGAGGAGCAGCAGCAGGATGTAGGGAAAGATGGTCAGATGACCATAGTCTTCTTTTTCCACCTCCAGTTCATTTTCCTGAATACTTATTTTTGTTCTATCATCATAACAAAAATGAAGATTTGGAAGTTTTCTCTATTTCCCAACTATATTTTTATCAAAATATTAGAAAATATTCTGCTTGCTTCTTGTTTCAGTAGCTGAGGATTTTTGAATACTGCAAAGGAGATTTCTTCCTAGCAAGTGTAGTTCTTCTATCGTTCTGCCTTGAATTTCTGCACTTCTCGGAAAGCAGGATGCCTATGTGCAGAACCAGCATTCTTTTTATATATAGAGGGCTCATTCCTTAAGGTGCTGTTTGTCAAATTCAGATTTCGTAAAATACTTTTGCTATTGCTTTTTTCAAGCTTAGGAATATTTTGACTTTTTTAAATTCCAGGGCATTTAAATAGCTCGTAACTGAAGTAGAATGATGTAATGAGCATTATATGAGTGTAATATAAGTAATATATTGAGGAATATCATTCATATATGGATACCTGATATATAGATAATTTTTATATCTGTGTGTATATGTATGATGATTATTTGAAGTCATTTGCATCTGGTTTATCTTTTCAATAGCAAAAGTCCTGCCCGAATTAGGTGAAATTTTGGGGATGCAAATACATTAACTGATGAGCAGACTATACTAGATTTTTCTTCTCTATAGCTTTAAACCTGTTCTTTCTTCTGTTACTAGCTTGTTTCTTAATGTGCTGTCATTCCACGATGGTCAGATATCTGATTATGGTGCTGGAAAGAGAGTAATGTGAGTAAGAATCCTTCACTGTTTGAAGGCTAGCTCGGTCATCTCAGTGCATCACCACACAATAGTGGTAGGTAAACTGGCTGAAATAACTCTTATATCCAGATACATGAATACAAATAGAGGTAATACTTCTACAGAGGAAAGGCACTCTAGAAACTTCAGATCTAATTCCTGTCATAAAGGTAATGAGCTGTGCTAGCCAGACAAAAAAAGTACCAACATAACTTTTGGTTCTGACATGAGAGGTGTGGAGGACCAGTAGCTCTTTGATCACAAATGTACCTTTGAAGTAAGCTTAGTCAATAAAAATCCTGCAGTAGGATTTAGTAAAAACCCTAGAGTATGATTTTAGAAACACTTAGATGCAGGTGACAGTTTAGTTTTATTGTTTTTTTAGTACTAAATACCTTGTTAAGGTTGTGGCAAAGCTATCACTGCGTAAAACGCTGCAGAAGGTAGGAATAGAAATTGTTCAAAATACAGGAAATAGCCATAATAATTTTTGTCTGCATCCTGCTGTAGAAAGAAAATGCAATTATCTATATGACTGATCTATACTCTTAATATAGTGGAAAAATTAAAAAGATAAGAAAACAGTCCCTTGATTAAATCTGAAGTTTCAAAGTAGCCTGTGAAGAATTCACCTTATAAATAGGGCACACTTACCCCATGTAAAATCTTCCTCTGTATGCACTCCCAACTTTATCCGACTTGCTCTGAACACGCGTGACACAAAATGTAATCTTGGGAGCATCATCTGAAATATTGTATTTGTTCTGTGCGCAGAGATGCTTTAACAAGTAAGCATGAACAAAGCCCAGACAACCACTGGAAAGTGCATAGTAATAAACTGTGTAGGCTTTTACCTTTTTTTTTTTATCCAGAACAGGACGAGTTAAGTATTAGTCAATACAGGTAGGGTTATATGGAAGTGATGAGAGTACTATTTAAATGGAAAACAAAAATAAAATAGGGCTGTTAAGGAAAATGGCATGGGCTACCACAACTGCATGCAAACCAAAGAGTAAGTAAGGCAGTTATCTTCCTTTGTGTGAAAGTATTTGAAAGTATGAGATTACAGTACTACTGAATGCTTGTCAACCTGCAGAAGTGGCTCCAACAAAATGAGTGAGCGAGAACAGTACTCGGTGTTTTTATCACCCATTCAAAATCTTCACTTGTGAGGCAGAACTCTAAATTGAAAAAGGAGATGGAAGTATATCCGGAAAAACGTAGTACCTAAAAACCAGTTTCAGTGCACACTTTCCTCTTGCATTTGATCCTGCTGTGATGTGTCTGCAGCATCCAGAGTCATCCTGACCTATGGAGAGAGTAATTGCTCGTGTAGCAAAACCCACAGGAAATGTATTTCTGCAAGACGATTTGTTTTCATTTAAGTTTGTTATTACACTTCTAAGTGATGTGTTAATGATATTTGACATGATAGCAGCATTTTCCTGCATAGTTGCTACAATTATGTTTTTGCCTGTGGTATCCACGTTTCCTTCCTTTAAGTTAGTACAGAAAGTCATGCCCTGCAGCTTGTCCCGATATACGTTTTTAGGGAGTGGGAGGTTTGGCCTGAACAGTATAACTAGATTTTTTTTTCCTTTCAACTCTAATTCAGTTCCAATGCAAGTAATAGAAATGCCTGTGTATTAGGCTGTGCACAGGCTTTAGTAAGTTACATTGCCCTAAATTGGCAGTAATTGAGTGACAGCAACTGAAAGAAATTCTTGGAGTGTGTTCAGAGCATAAAAATGTAATAGTGAAGCCAAGAGCTTTCATCAGGCTGAAACAGAGATAAAATATGGTGATGGTAACTAGCAGAAGGCTTCCCTGGCATAGATATGGCATCCTTCTATCTTCTATCATATCCAGATACTTTCTGTACTTTGAAAATTTTTGAGCATTTGTGTTTTGATAATTTAGGTTTTTGTTTTTGTTTGGCTGTTACTGGTAATTTGAACAGTTCATGAATTTTAATGAGAATTTATTTAGATGTTTGATTTTTTTTAAACAGCTCTGAGATGTTCTTTATAAGATGATAATTAACAGGAAATATTAAAGTTGATTTTTTAAAATTTTCCAGTGCTTTTCACAATTCATGTCTTTTTAAATTAATTTAAAAAGAAGACTTTAATATTTAGTTTTAATTCATGTTGGGTTCTGTGCAGCCATTGTTTTCACCAGTGTTTATGGTGGTCTTTCCATGGTAATTTATTTTAAAGCCTCAAATCAGTTAATAGATGTGACTAAAATTAATTATTTTAGTTGTGAATGCACATCTTTGAATTCAAGTAAATAAATTAACTCCAGAAAGGTGCTGATACTATCATTTGAATATGGTCATATTGACACTTCCATTATGCTAGAGTACTATTTAGCATTGAAGTAGTCAGTTTTTTTTAAAGTGGAAGGTGGAAGGAGAATTTAATTCTTTAACCATAAAATGTTAAAAGGAAAAAAAAAATCAGTTCCAATCACTAAGAACGCAGTAGGGGAGCATCGCACCTTGAGAAGGAAGTGTTTTGGTGTATGATTGCCTGAAGATCGACAGGGTTGTTGGGACAAATCTACCTTGAAAGCATGAACATTGTGTGGGTCACAGACCCTGAGATGGGGTGTGAATCAGAGGGCTAGTAGGTTTTTGCTGCACAGTTTTACTTGTTACAGGACCTAACTGGGAAGTGATAAACCACAACAATATTTTAGATTTCTACCAGTGTCAAGAAAGTGCTCTTTCAAGTAGGCTACAACTTAGTGAGCCCTTACGGTTGTCTTTCAAAACCTTTTTGTTGTTTGGTTTTTTTTTTTTATGCTGCTGAATTACAAACTTCACAGCAAGACATTTTTAATTTATTTGTGTTTCATGCTTCTCAGACACTTGCTCACATACAGCTGAAGAAGCTGAATTTTTTTTGTATGATTGTGGGGCTGTGCATTTGAATGTTTCTGTATTGTTTAATGTAGTACTTTGATGTCTAAAATATTAAGTCATTCATTTTAAATCTTAATAGAATCATTGTTGAGGCCATGATTGCAAAAGCAAAATAATTTAGGGATAAAAGCACTTTACGTAGTATTGTTCCTAGTTAAACTGCTGTTTTAAAATTAAAACCAATGTTATACTTTTTTCAGTTATCTTGGCTCATCACAGGTAGAAATGGGTGGGACAGTCAGTTCTGAAAATTGGTGGCGCAGCCATTAACGATGCACAAATATTAGTGGTTAACAAAAGTCACTGGGGTGACTCATCCCATCACTGTGAACCCTCTACTGAGTGATGTTTTAGCAGCCATACTCTTAAGCATGGGATTGTCCAAATGAAAATTGGTTAGGATGATACTAAATCCTTATTAAAAGGTGCCTTAAAATGGAGGTATAGAGAGGGTGAGTATTCATAAATATACATGGGACTACTGCAAACAGTTAATAAGTGGGGGGAAAAAAGTAGCATCTACTTTGTAATACCATACATAATTCAAAGGAATTCTGGGTACTCATTGATAGGTATGTTTAAAATCAACCTTTGAAAACTAATGAGTTCAGAAACAGCCTAGTAGCAAAAAATATGTGGCATAATAGTTCCTACAGACCTGGTTTGATGCTAAACGTAATAAGTATCAAAGATCACAATGGCTAAGCTGTCCAAAAATGCCAGTTCTTTTTGTCACTGCTTTGATGAGTAAAATTTAGTGGAAGGAGCACCCAACAGCAGAATGCCTTTCCTGGAGCATGAGAAAATTTCTTGTGATATCCAGACATGTAGTATATGAATGTAGAATAAGTAATCATCTCCCGCTCCTGTGAATGACTTGCTGTGAGCAACAGGAATGCTGTCTTTTTCTGACACAATCACATCTCATCAAGACCTAGATTGGTATAATTTTCATGTTGTTTGTATTTTTATCTTCAAAATAGAAAACCAAACAAGTTCTAGAGTCTGACTTTCCCCTTTGAATGAACACAAACATTTTTGGTGTATGTTAAGAAGCAGCATGTGACTGCAATGTTTGTTCAAATGGAACAATGATAAAAAGAGAAAGAAAGAAAAATTTAGCAGTCCTGCAGAAAAATGTGAAGAAAATGCATTGCTCCTAACCTTAACATGAATCAATAGCCTTACACAGCGCGGCAAAACCAGATACCATACTGGGATTGTATAAAGTGGAAGATGCTGTGCAAGGCATGTGAAACCATCCCTCTGCTGTATTTAGCAGTAGTGAAGCCTCAGCAGGAGCAGTGTGTAATTTGAGGCACTCGAGTTCAAGCAAATAGGTGGCCCAAGGCAGAACAGCTAGAGGGAAGCAATGAGAATGATCGTACATCTAGAAAAAAAAAAAAACAACCCACTAGGAAACACTGAGCAGAAGAGAGTTCTTCTAATCTAGGTGATAGGACTGAAGAGAGACGTAGACCTTCAGAAGTGTAAGAATTCCTTGCAGTGAAGGAGTGGTTGTCTAATCTTTCTGCTGATATATAAGGAAGGGAAGAGGCAATAGGAGTAACCTCATTTGTTCTGTTAGAAGCGAAGGAAAAACACTGCAGTATGGAAGAGTGAAAGAGAAAAGGTTGCCTGGGAATTGTGCAGGGAATTGTGCAGCCTTTGCCATCAGACACTTATCCATCAGACACTTTAGGATCAGGGTGAACAGAGAGCAGTATCATGTGTCAGGTCAGGCAGATGGAAGAAGGTGACTGCCTCAAGTTTTTCGTGGATCTGTGAACCTGTTGGTATAGCCTCTGGTTTTTTAGCTCCTTTATTTGAAATTAGCCTCCTCGTTAGGATTTCTGTTTGCCCTGTGCAAATAGTGATTAAATTAGAAGTACCTAAAAATATTTCAGTGAGGATCTTTGTTCTCTTTTCAGTAGCAATAGTGATTAAATGCACAAGATTAGGATTTGTCTAGAAATCACACAAGGAGTCCTACAAAGCCAGATCAAGGACAACATAGCATTTAGTGCTGTGCCATGGTCACAAGGCCTTTTTTACATGAGAGAGAATTATTCCCCTGCTGCTGAGATGGGCTGTTGCAGGGGGAAGGGTGAATTTTCTTAAATTTTGTTCTATGGGGTTGTTAGAAAGTTGTTTTGTTGGTCTCCAAAGTACTCAGCTGTACATCACTGCATGGCTCTTCACATTTCGTTTAGGATCATAACAGCTTTCTCAACAGCATTTGTCTGGCATGAGCAAATTGTTTTACTTGAAAGAAAAAGTAAATAAGCCTCTATTAGAACAAAAACGATTGACTTCAAAAAGTTGATCATTTGTAGTTATTAAAAAAAAATAGCTCTTTGAAGTAGTGTGTTTTCAGAACACAGTATAAAAATTGCTGAAAGATTTTTCTTCTTGCTCAGCCCAAGTGATTTGAATAAGGACTTTAAACTTTCATTTTCTCTGGATAATTAAAATTAAACTGAAATTTAACAAATTAAACCGAAGTTTGTCCACATTTCTTCCTTCTGTTTTTAATGACTGCTTATTTTTCTTTGCAAATAAATTTCTAAAATGTAATGAGTTGCCCAAAGAGACAAATCTGTTTTTTTCTCCAGATGGTGGACTTGAGTCAAAGATATCTTATAAGAATCTCTGAGCCACATTTTTACTTTTGTTAGTGGACTTGAAAATTTTTCAGGGAGTCCTCAAAATGCTTATGTTTTAGGAATGCCAATACGGTCCCTATACTACTTTCTGGTGGATATTCTGCTATTGGATTTAAATACTGATTAATGGTCTTGTTTGGAAAATTCTTTGAAGTAATGATATTGTTCCAGGCTACTAATGCAAAGATTTTAGGAATGGGAACCTTCAGAGTAAGACCTGTGATTTTAAATGAAATTTTTTTCATCTTTAACTGTGATGTTGTATCTCTTTACAGTGATGTGACTATATCAGTGTTTTTGTTTGTAATAAGAATCTTCTGTTTCAAACAGCTGTTTCAGTGAAGGGCCTTTGACTCTAGAAAGAGGTGAACTGCAGAGAAAGGTTATTCCAGATCAACTGAGGTTTTTTTTATTTTATTTTGCGGTTTTGGAAGACTCCTACACAGATTTCTAAATTGTCTGTATTAACATTTTCTGTAAATACTGAGAGGAAAACAAATCCGAGTGTGAATCAAGCTGTAGCTACTTGTTTTGCTAACTGGTGTACTGCCTCATCTCTGTGCTTTCTCTTCTCATCTGTGCCGACCTTGAACTTAGTGTAGAAGATCTTTGGGGCAGGAATTGTTACCCAGTGCTGTGCTGATTTATCATCTGACATAATGGAGTCTTTGTGTGAATATGGCTCCTTGTCCCTATCAAAGTCCAAATAGTAAAATATTTCAAGGTGAAAACATAATGAAGCCGTTACAAGCATTTTTATAGAACATTATCAACCTGTGAAAATGCAGGGGGAGAAATTATACTTTAGGCCAATGTAGTATTTATCAGAAAAACTTTCAGTGCCTCTGCAATGTATCATTAACCCTACTCAAAAAATATTAATTAGGTATGTAGCTTATTAACATCCCAGATATATTGAAGCAGCTTTTGTAAAAGATATGCGCATTTTCTCTTTGAGTCACAGCTTAGCAACAGAATGGTTTATGTGGTGAAATGATGTGTTTTCTTACCTAGCAGTTTGAATTGCTTTAAACTTCAACATTAACTCTGAATTTAAGGATTTATGCTGCTTGTTTATTTCTAGGACTTTTCTAGAAACAGTCAAAATTGAATGCTTTGTGAGCTGTGTGCCCACATACTGCAGCTTTTTTATGTTGAAGTGATACTTACCTGGAGTGTATTTCTTTATTAAACAAAAAGGGGTGCTGGTGGTTTGGGATGCAAGTTCTTCTGCACTTAGCACTGAGGTAATGCAGCACAAGTTGGATCTGTTGTTATTGCTGTTGGAAAGATAATGGGATATATCTTACCTCTTTGATCACAGTCAAGCTATGACATCTTCTGTCTTTAACGGGCTCTCAGAGAAGAGATGCAGCATCTCAAATTCCTTTTACATATTTTGTACGTGGACTGTACAGTTTCAGAAATCCATGTTGGAGCTTTTCATAAGCAGCAGTAATTATCTTTCTCAAGGGATTTTTTTGCTGGATTATTAATTTTTTTGCACCTTGTTTTACACAATATGAATTACTACTAGATCGACATCAAATTGTGGTCTTTTGTCTTTTTGAATGTGTTTATACCAGAACCTGATAGATTCAGGAAGACTTGAGAATTTTCCGGAATGCATGTTTGGTAAATGACACTAAGATATTAGGATTTATTATATTACCTTTTAGGTACCCTAAACTATCTTGCTGGTGTACTTTTTTTCTTCAGATCAATTTAAACTGGGAAATCAGAGCAAGAGCTGTAACTCAGCCTTATAATTCTTACAGTTCACAGTTGAATAGGAACCCCTGTTTTGTCCAGGGTTTACAGTATGATTGGGTATCTCAAGTCTAGCATAAATTTTCAGCTTTAGTTGTGAATTTCCTGACTTTTTTCCCTCAAAATAAGCACTGCCTGTTTGATTTATGTAAACAGTGGTAGCATTTGAGGAATCTTCTTCTGACTGCAGATGCCAAGACTGGATTATGAGAAACAGGACAGCAGAAAATGTAGGATTAAGAAGTGAGTGGTTATGTTTCTAACCAGTTGAAGTCTAGCTCAATTCTTTAATTCGCCTCTCTAGTAAAAGAAAGAAAGGGAAAATGGAGAGAAAAATAATGTGAGAGCAATGCTTTCCAGTTTTGCAGCTGTCTGACTTGGTATACACTTGTAAATAGGAATAATTTAGCTGATTTTTCTCTCCAATCTAAAGTGATATGGTAATGTTTAATCTGCATCACACTCGGCTATTTTTTTAATGTAAAATGTGTCTGCAGACGTGCCTAATGACCCTGGGCAAAACATGTTGTAGAGCTGGCTTCCTGTCCCCTGTGCTGGAGGTGCAGGGTGGTGGGCAGCACGGGGACTGCCTCCTGCCAAAAAGACCTGTGGCAATTTTGGTAGAAATCTTCGCGGCTCGGTGACTGCCAGCTCATGCAGGTTGAGGATAGGCACCAGGGTGTTGGTTAGGGAGCATGGTGCTGGAGCACAGAAGTGCCGAAAAGAAACGTGAGGAAGATGCAGTCAGGGAGAGCCTGTGTCTGGGTCCTTGCACAGCTTTACTGTGACAGAGAAACTTGTCATTTTTATCAAAACAAAGTTGGTTTAAAACTGGCAAAACAAAGCTTAACTAACTTTTCAGAGACTAATGTTTAGGTTTATCGTGGTATATGTATTGTATATTTATTTTTTTTTCCACAGAAACCTGCTAATATTTTAGTTATGGGTGAAGGTCCTGAGCGAGGAAGAGTAAAAATTGGTATGTTTATATCTTTGATAAGTCCCAGTGTAGCATTTAAGTTAGAATGTTCTGAAGGTGCAGTTGTACCACCTAAAGTAGTCACTGTAATACTACTATGTGCTTGGGCACATTGCCTAAATGCTGTTTTCTGAGTGACTGGCTTCTTGATATTAGCCCCATGTACCAGTTCTGACGATGAAATGCTGTAGCCTCATCAATGAAAAGTGGAAAATGTCATTATATGCTGTTTAAGTGGGTGTTTTTGTGGGGTGGGGGATTTTGATATGGGGATAAAGATGAGAGCTAGTTAGGGGAAAGGAGGAGAAAGAAGTGGGATTTTAAAATTTCCTCCATTTATCCCTGTAATGCCATGACATTAACTTGCTGCTGCTTATAAAATCTAAATAGGGAACTATTCATTACTACAAACCTTAAATTTTATAATGGAATCAAAAGTGGCATTAGCCTACAAAATGTTCTTGAAGGGTAGACAGGTCCCTTGGAGATAAATGCAAGGGATCTTAAAGTCCAGAAAACACAGTAATCCAGCCAAAATGCCTAGTGAGAACTACTGCTAAATGCTCAAACTGGGGTGTACCGAGGTAGGAAGGACCCAACACTTTCCCCACTATTGTAACATTTTCTGGTGGGAGTTACTCTTCACAGTGAGTGGATAATTTGTAGAACTTCAGTTGTTTTAAATTAAAGTAAATAAATAAATAAAAATTAACTGTAATCTAACAGTAATAAGCTATACCACGCTGTGCATTAGTGTGGCAGTGCTTTGACAGCAGATTGCTAATGCACAGCCTACTTATATTTGTTATGGTAATGCAGCCCCGTTGGGAAGGTTTTTTTTTTTAAAGCTAGTTTCATCTTTTAGACTTCCCTCTGGCTTTCTTTACGAGATTATTATTCTGCATTGTTGCTCTGTACTCTTGCTTTTTTGTTTATCTGAACTATATTGTTAATCACTAGTATAATGATTCGGGGTAGGATTTTCTTGGAGCGTTCAGTGCTGCTCTAGTCCTTCCCTCACCCTTGGAAATCCAAGGAGCAGACGGGCCAGGGCTGAACACTTCTGCACATCCTACCCTGAAAGCTTTTAATGCCCTTCCAAGGTTTAAGGTTGATAGTAGAGATTGAGGTCTTCTATGTACAAAACAGGTACAGTACGGACAGCGGAAGGGAAAATTTCTTCCTATTACCTTACTCTTCATGGAGCAGTTGCTTCCAAAATTGAGAATGTACGTTATCCTCTGGGCATGTTCACGTTCAACTGTGGTGGTGATATTTGCTGTACACAACTACTTGCTAGTAATTGCACATAGACCACCCATTTATTTCTTAATTGATAGTTTTGAATTAATTTGGGAATAAATTAGAGCACAACTAAATCTAGTCAGACTCTGTTAATGGACAGGTGAAAGGTTCTGTATTGGACCACCAGTCCTCTGAGCCATCCATTCCCAGCAGGGGAGAAGGGAGGGGGACCCTGGATTTCTAAGTGTTATCAAAATGTAGATTTTTTTTTTCTTATTTTCTTAAGATATTACCACAGCAGGAAAAGAATGCAGAAGTTACACCCATACCAAGGGCTTCTACTTTTCCAGTGTAACTAATTTTTCTAAAAAATACATAACTGGTATTTAACTTAAAATAATTTTTATAGGTTTTTTGTGTCATTTTGAGTCATAAATTCACTTTCTGCCAACAATTTTCCTTATTTTTCATAGTTACTAGTGACTTGATCATACCTTGAGTAATTGATATTTTAATGTAGAAAATGGTAAAATGTTTCTCTTTTTAAATGAAATAAACCAGTCATAAATAGGAATGCATATGAAAAAAAATTAAGGATTGCATAGTCAAGTTAGAGACCCATATTTTCACTGCAGTTTTCCCTCAACCAGTGAGCTATAGCATGTAGGTCCTTTTCCCTCAGAATGGCTACTCATCTCATTTCATTCAAGCCTTTCCCAGCATGTGTTTATCCCTGCACCACAGAGCCCCTCTTTCTTGGGATTTGGGGAGTGGTGGGTCGGGAAAGTAGTTTGGTGAGAGAAGGTGCATATTTCAGTCTCTGCCCATTTTGTCCTTGTATCACTTATATTTGGTAGTTCAGACAGTTTTCTAGGCAGTTGTATATCACCAATTCTAAAAAGCAGTTTTTAATGGTATTATGCCCCCAAACAGAATTTTAAAATCATAGCCTAAATGGTATTTAGTACCGGTATCTTGATACTGGAAATAAGTCTCGACAGAAAATTAGCAGGAAGGCAGATTCTCTAGGCTTAATTGCTTTTTCTGTGTGAAGGAAATCTTGCTACAGCTTAACTTCATGAGGAGGGAGCTTTTGTGATGTGCATGTATGTATTATAAATCATTCTAACCTTTGCAGAACTTGCGTTTTGCTAACACTTAAAATGCTGCTTCTTGAAAGACCATCCTGTAATAACAGAATATTTTACCAGAGAATATCAGGTAAAATGAGTCAGGATTTACCAGTGTCCTGAGAGAAGTGAGTTGATGCGCTTTTTCAGAACAATGGTTAATTCTTTGTTCTAAACGGCTCATGTTAGTAATGATTTATAATGATATACTTTATAGGTGATGACATCCAGTAACTTCTACAAAAGCTTTAAGAAAACCTACTCTCAGAATTCATATCTCCTACAGTCTGCGTTTTGTGTTTTATTTAGCACAGTGATGGTAGCGCTAACAAGTAAACTCAATCAGTTCATTTAAAAAAGATGATTGGTAGTTTTCGTAAAATTTTAAAGCATCTCTCTTTGAATTTTGCAGCTGACATGGGCTTTGCCCGATTATTTAATTCACCTCTGAAGCCTTTAGCAGACTTGGATCCAGTAGTTGTAACGTTCTGGTATCGAGCTCCAGAATTGCTTCTTGGAGCAAGACACTATACCAAAGCTATTGGTAAGTAAATTGGATAAAAATTTCTTATTATGTTCTTTATGCAGAGTGTACCCAAATATTGAAGCATTGATAAATAGTTCAAAGGACAGTAGCTGAGTTAAAGGTACGTTACTGATTCTTGAGGAAATACTAAACTTTGACAAATTGTTTAGTTCACTATGGCCTCTGGCTGGATATAGGAATGAAATATTTCTGGGTTTTGGCTCCAAGTGATGCAATGTAATTTTATATGGCTTTCACACAAGATTTTCATCAGTGCTGTTAGAGGTTATACAAAATACGGGTGCATTTTCGAACTACTAGTAGAATCTGATGATGATGAGGCACAGTGCATTAATTTTATTGCACAGGTTTTTACCTAGTATAAGAAATACATGAAATAAGGAGTGTACAGAATGGAGAATATATTGGCTGCGCTGAAACTAAAGTGTAAAAATAAGCTGCATTTTAGCCTCTCTCTGTGTCTTTTTCAAAGCACAAGTGTGAAGAGGAATTGCTTGAAGTAGTCGGATGTGATCAGGGTCATGCAGCAGGCATATCCAGAAAAACTGAAGCCTCACAGAATGCAGACACTGAGGATGGCATTAGTTACATCAGCTTAATGCTGTGTCCTCCTCACCACTTAATTCATACTTACCGGTCTGAATTTTAACAGCTCTGGTATGGCACGGTTGACTTTGCTCTGCCAGTCTCTGCGCTTGCCAGTGGAGGGGTGAGGGATCGCTGGCTGCAGGAGCAGTTGTGTGCCGTGGCTGTAGGATGGGGGGAATAGCCCAGGAGCATGCTGGAGGGGAGGGTCACCTTTAGTGGGTGTGAACAGCTTTGCCATGGAGAGAGACTGTAGGAAAGAGGACTGAGAAGTTTTTCTCTGGCTGGTTTCAAAGATATGTTAAAGCCTGACAACCATTTTTGGGGAAATAACTTCCCCTGTAACGCTCCACTTTGCACAAACATGGAGGTTGTATGTCAGCATACGTGTTGTTGTTTCTGTAACCTGAAAGTCTTTCCTCAGACCTTCACCGTTATTTTTTTTAAGATTGTGTCAGTGTTTTTGTGAGAAATTCTAATGTTTATGACTTAAATGTATTTTCATTTACTTTTCTGTTAACACTATATTTCATTTATAGATGAGATACATTTCTTTATATGTTCCTTTAAACTGCTTTTGTTGTTGTATTTGCACGTTCCTTCACTTTATTGGCATTTTCTTCTGCTTTCTGCATGTGAAACTGCATGGATGGTCATAGCCTTTAGTACATAATTTTTTTTTTCAGCATAGATAAAAACTGACTGTGTATAAACACTGAGTAATGGGGTTATGCTCTCTGCATCATTTGCTTTTGTCCTTGTTCATGACCTTTTCTTGTTCATTCAAGGTTCAGTGTAGCATTACTTTATGTGAGTTAAAAATTGCGTTTGTATATACTAGAAGAAAATCGGGAAAATAACTGGGAAAACTCAGGCTCTCTGATTTTGCGGATTGTGACACAACAGTTAAAACAAAGGGGTTTTGTTTTTGTTTTGTTTTTTTTTAATGAATGTTATAAAAAAAAAAAAAGGGTGAGGTACGTGGGCATGGAGCGGTTTTCTTGTTATTATCGTTCCACAAGGTTTTATAGATAGCATTTGGCTTATTGCAATATCACTGCTTTTCAACTTCTATTTTTTGGGGTCATTTAATACTTACTAAACCCAGTGGCTGATCAGAGAGGGTACATTTCTTGGCGGGGAGAGTATGGCAGTGAATGGGCAAGGTGTTGATTTGCTTTACTTCCTTTGTATTTTATGTGTGGACACATATAGCTTCCTTTGGGTTTTTTCTTAATCAAATCAAATTAATTAATTTTTTACAGCAATAAATGGTAACTACACTTTAAAACCCCCCCAAAAAACTTCTAGGATACTCGTATCACATGTATGATACGATATGAATCGTGTACTGCTATCGATAGCTAAAAGGAAAAGTCAAGGAAGTTTTGCACTTCTGCAATAGAAACTTGAGATTTTCAATGCAGGGACCTTATCTCTGATAAGCTTAAAAAATAACATTCTTCCTCACCAAGATGCTTTTGGAAAGATTCATTTGATTTTTTTTTTAATTTCTGTTCTCCTTTTTTAAAGATATTTGGGCCATAGGGTGTATATTTGCAGAGCTGCTAACATCAGAGCCAATATTCCATTGTCGACAAGAAGATATCAAAACTAGTAATCCTTATCACCATGACCAGCTGGACAGAATATTCAATGTAATGGGATTTCCTGCAGGTACATACTGTATTTTTTTATCACTGCTGTTCAAAGAAAGATATCTGTATTGCTTTCTTTGCGTATGAAGGTGGCAGCTGATCAAAGCAACAAAGCTGTTCAAACAGAATCTTTATTTCATGAGTTATACATCTAGAATCTAATGGTCATATTAGATATTTTTCCTGTTGTTAATGATAGGATTATCTTTACGTATACATGTACCAATGTTTTATAATTTTAAAAGATCATCTTTAATGGTGGATGATTAAAAATCAGAAGGAATATTTCTGTGTTTCTTAAGTACTGATTATAGATTTGGAAGGCAACTGATGATTGCATGAAACCAAGCAAAAACCTATATATTTAGTGAATATTATGCAGATATTTAATTCATGCTAAATTAAACATAGCATTTGGAAGTAGGGGAGGGTATTATTTTTTTTTCCCCGGTAGAAAGCTTGTGATATGGAGGAAATTTCTTTTATTCCAAACTGGAACAAAGAACTGGTTGCATGAACCAAAACAAATTACAATGTGGATATCACTTGTTGCATTTTCCCCTCAGTGTTGGTCATATCTTGTTTTTCTACAGGCTGTCTTGCATCTTTTCAGTTAACGCTTTGTCTTCTAATGTTCACATGATTGCAGATGTCAGAATAACAGGGGGCTTGTTTTTACTTTTTGGTCATTTTTTTCCTCACTGTTTGTGTTCCCTGCTCTTGTCCATTCACTATTAATAATCTTTTTCTTTACTGTTCTGGTGGACTTTCTCTGTCCTATCACACGAATTTTGTGGTCTTTATGTTTGTGCGGTTCTAGAATTTTGTTTGACCTTTTTTTGTTCTGTATGTACTTCATTGCTTCTGTACAGCTGCATGAGATTCCTGGAAGTTTTGCCTTTGCATATTAAGTACCTTTATTTTCTTGGAAGTCCCCCTTAATTTTGCCTCTTTACACAATACTGCCCTTCTCTGCTTTTAGTGTAGAATTTTACCCTTTGCTCATGCTTTTCTTACTTCATTTGGGTTTTAAATTGTCTTTGTGTAGCTTACATACTAGATGATAGTAGATGATACTTATTATTGTTTTCTGATTGGTTTAAATAATCCTTTCTAATGGCCTGCATGTGATTTTTTTAAGGTTTTGGTTCTTACCAAGAAATATTATTTTTCATTTAATTGCAGCAATTTTTTTGCCTTTTGATTGACACTTGCCATATTTGACAGTTTCACATGTCTTTGGGATAGGGCAGAGGGAAGGAGATTTTTCTATTCTTTATTTAAATAAATAATAATTATATAGTATAATTAATTATTAAATTAAAAGCAATTATATATAATTTAATATTAAATCCATTTAAGTAACTAATAATTTTAAATAACTAAAAAATTAATCTCTGATTTATTTATTCACTTAATATTTTTAAGTTCCCAGTGTTCTGCAGTTGTGGTAAGACTTAGTAAAGATTTGACTTGAATCAAACTACTTGCCCACAGAGCCTTTTCAGGAGTTACAGAGCATACGTAATCCATTTGAGGCTAGGTGCTGGTAGTGATTTTTTTTTGTTTTATTTTTAAATCCGTTTCAGGCTTTGTCTACACAGAGAAGTTGAGATGAAATATTCTTTGAGTGTGCAAATGTTAATTTTTCTTATCCTTTTGTTGGGTAACAGTATTTCTTTTACATTGAGAGAGCAAAACTTTACACAGTACCCCTGGGCATTTTCCGGTGACTAAAGACAGTGTTGTCAGAATGGAAAATCCCTTAGAAGGAGACAGTGTTTGCAGGAGTCTTGCATACTCCTGTCCCGAGATCACGACTGTGCCTGAGTAAACTAAATAACAGTCCTGAAGAGTGCAAGCACAATGGCTGACATGTTTTTCTTCTGTATTGTCTTTTGGGCATGTGGTGATATTCACTGTTGCCAGCAGCTGGGTTTGTTTTTAAACTTCTTGAGTTAATCAGCACACCACCTCTTAGGTGTTGGTATTGTGAAGAATGAGCCACGGAGTACAAAGAAATAACAACTGCAAGGTTAGAGATGCAGACTAAAAATAAAAGTCAGGGCTACGGAGGTGCTTGGAAAGCCTTTGTTTTACTTGGGGGGGGAAGAAAAAAATTATTAATAAATATTGATTTTTGCAGATAAAGATTGGGAAGACATAAAAAAAATGCCCGAACATTCAACTTTAATGAAAGATTTCCGGAGAAACACGTAAGTTAAGCTTTGAGTTAAGCTTTCTTAAGAAAGTGTATTTTACTTCTCCCTCCTACTCTAAATTTTGTGTAGCTCGGGTTGTTTTCTATGTAGATGCCAAACAAGGACTATGAAATGGTTATGACTTAGATAGTGAAAAAAAGAAAAATAAAGTCGTTTCATAATGGCGAACTTGGCCTGTTGAGGTGGTGTGAATCAGAAGAGTAGTCGGAGACAGACTGTAAACAGTAAGGTGGCAGGTGTGAAACGGGTGATGCCAGTAAGACCCCACACAGCTCGGAAGATTGCTAAGCACAGTTTGTCACAGCTGTTTCTAAATGTACTGGAAATTATTTCTCTGTGATAGCTGCATAAAAGGTAACCTTATACTGTTTCCAGCAAACAGTGGGTATAATTGTCAGGTTTGGTGTCTAGGGTAGCTTATGAAGGCTAAAGAAAAGAATACCTTTCAGTTTTGCTGTCAGATTGCCAGAGTCTAATACCTGCACTTAAGACCTACCCTGTTGCCTTGTTTTCGTGCTGAGGGATTTGGGGCTGTAGAGCAATATACATTTCTTGCATCTGCCATGCTATTGTAACCATTTAGAAACCTTATTTCTGAGCTCCTCTTCAGAAAAGTGAATGCATGGATGTTCTTGCAGTAACCTGTACATTGCAGGAGAGTGTTAAGAAGGTCTTAGTGTTTATCTCCATGTTTACTTGTATTAGAAGTATACAGAATGAAACTGTATAGTAGTAAAATTGCTAAAAGGTAGTTTAAATCCAAGTGATAGTTTGGTGTCTGCCTGTGGGTTAAAAGTGTGCTTTTTATGTGGGTGTGATGTGTTTTTACAAGCATGTGAGGAAAACAGATGCATTTCTGTAGTGTCTGAATGATTTTTAAGCAATCTCTGGTGTTGATAGTTGTGGGTTTTCCCTGCTTAGTGGATTAGTAATGGAGACTAAAATATTCTTATCAATGTTTCGTGGCTACTGAGCGAGCTTTGGTGTGTCAGATTTGCATATTAAAAGTGTCGCATTTTTCCTTTTCTAGGTATACCAACTGCAGCCTTATCAAATATATGGAAAAACATAAAGTTAAACCAGATAGTAAGGCATTCCACTTGGTAAGTTCTTGAATGCGTAAAAAAAAAATCAAAACCCTCATTTAAGTGTTGAAATTCAGAGTTGAGTTGGTGTCAAGTATTCTGTGACTAACTTTATTTTATAAATATTATACGTTATTTTATAAATAAAGTTAGGAATAACTGATACTCTGCAATCTGAAAATTGCGAAACCACTTCATCTTCTCACACTGATAAAATGATTCTGTGAGTCATTCACTGGATTAGTTTCTGTATTGAGTGTATCAAGTTTTCAGTCTTAAAGTCATGTTAACTTGTAGTTATGTTTGCAATGTTGCTGCAACTCTTACCCATTTTGCTGCTTTGCACACTTTTAACAGCCTATTTTTGATTTTAAAAATCCTAAATGCATGATTTTTTTACATATTTGTTATTAAGTTTACATCTTACGCACTTTTGTTTAAAAAAAAAAATTAACTTGAGACTTGAACGTTTAGTTTGGAAAATATCAGTATGTCTTCGTGGTGCACTAATCCTTTGTAGCTTTCTTATGAAAACATCCCAGTGCTTTTACGACAATTGGTTTATCTCTAGAACATCTAAGAACATCTAACTTTTTTTTTATTAAGACTCCAGTTAAAATTATACACTTGCTCAGCCCTAGAAGTCCCTGTGTTACATTGGTTCAGATGTTACTATATTGGGCCTTTTCTTCTGTGCTTTAAGGAATGTTCAGGTTTCTAAAATAAACTTTATATATGGAGGAGAAAGAATTTAAGTATGTCTGGTCTCTCTGAATGGACATTCTCCTTATCTTGATTTTTCTGACTCAGATTAAATGTTTTCAGGCTAGAATTATAAAGGAAATATATTGTTGGGGGGGGGAAGGAGTGAGGGAAGAAAACAGGAAGCTTTTTGATCTTGGAGATGAGAGGAATACGTTGGAGTAAAGGGAAGATGATTGAGAGGCGTGGGTGTGAGGGCCATGTGGCTTTCATTCAAGTCACTGGGAGCTGTACCTTCTCTGATGATCAGACCCAAGGGATTTTAAGCAGCCATCTTTTTTCTGTTCAGTGCTTTATCCTCCTTTATCAATTTTGGAATTTATCCTTCAGTCAGAGCAGCTCTGAGGCAATCTTCTTGTGGCACACTGCATGAGCATTTTTGAATGGGGGGTTCCAAGCAGATGAGGTATACTGCAACTGGTCTAAAATAGAATCTATATTCAACGTTTAGATTAAAAACAAAAGTATAACCAGCTGGATCAAGTACTCATTGCAAGAAGTTACCTGGCAGTTGTACCATTATGCATCATTTATCATGAAGTGTTTCTGCTCTCTAAAGTTAAAAGCTGGTGAAATACTAGAGGTGTTTACATAAGCAAGGAAACTAGTCCTCTCTGGTAGAGATTTTGGATTTTTTTATGGATTTTTTTTTTATCCAAGCAGAATTGGAAGCTGCTGAGCAGTCTGTATATTTGTATGTAATGCATAAAAAGTTTAGGTTCATATGTGAAGAACTGAAGTGCCTGTTGTGCACAGGCAAGACAGTCCATCCCATTTTGCCCATAATTAATCCAGGTTTTTACCACGTGTATCTATTTATAACAGAGCTTCATAAATGCATTTTTAGTATTTAGCAAGATGTTCTTATGTTTTAGTATGAGAATACACACTCTAGAAAAGATATATTTGACATAGCAAGTAGATATCTCATGTTCCTATCAAACCCTAAATATGATTTCTGAAAATTACATTGTCATTCAACACGCAAAAACCAATGAACATGAATTATCTGTTGAATATGATGTTTTACATAGAATGGGCTTTGGAGAAAAAAACTAATCGTTGGACTCTTAAGTAAAGCTAATTGAGTGAATCTGCTGATCTTTCATCAGCCACTTTAGGCTGGTGTTCCATAAACTTATGCAGCTGCATGCATCAGTACTAACCTTTCTAATTCCACCTTCTTTGAGAACAAACATGCTGCTTGTCACCTACAGACTTGACTCGTGACATATTTGGAGTCTAAAGTTCTCAAAATTAAGCTTATGTTGCTGTACCAAAATATGAAAGCAGTTAATTATCACTACTGGTGAATAGCTGAGAAAACTCAGTCGGTTCTGCCTATTAAAATCAGTCGCATAAGTTTTTTTCATATCATACCTAGGCAGTCTGAGGTAAAAACCTTTTCCATGCAACAACCTGTATAACGTGGCCAGTGATTTCATCTTCAAGTAACATAAGTGGTTTTCCCCTCCCTTGATTTCTCAGCCATTTCTTTCTTACCACTGTCCAGGCTGCTGGTTTAACACCAAGCTCAGGTAAAAAGTGAGTAGTTCAGGCTTTGCTGTACATCTTGGTGGTCCATAAAAAGACTTTCTCTGAATGAACTAGCTTCTATTAAGAGCTGTGAGTGCTCTGGCCAAACCAACCTGAAATTTCTCATCTGCTCTCCCAGTCTAGCAATTTTAAAAATTTTTTTCAATAGAACAGCAAAACTAGACACAAAATAATCACAGGAGAATAGCTTAAAACACTTACTACAGCATTTTCTCTTCTCCGTGCAGTATCACCACAGGGTGATAACTGTTTGAACATATTCAGTATTTTTGTTTAGCATGTTTGTATTTATACGAAAAAGCAGTGGTTACATTAAATTGCAAAATCAAGGAATGGTGTCCTTTACCAGGCCACTACCACTCTTCCATCCTTGGTCATATCTGTTAGCACTGAAAAAGAGGACCAGAAGGGGAGTTTGAGCGTGGACCCCTGACTGAACACACTGCTCAACTGCTACCTCACCCACTTGTTCTGCCTGGGACCTCTACCCACCTTCCCTCGACAAAACTGATAGCAAGAGAGCGGAATTCGTGCAATTTGGATGGTGTCAGTCAATGTCACGCAAGCTAAAAAGCAGGGTATTTAGTAGTGTAGATGCAGCCATGTTCTTTTGTACCTCCCATAGATATGAATTGTGATGGAAGTACTGTGAAGTTCATAGTTAATTAGCTCTAATAGAATCTTCTCCGTTTTCTGCTAACTGCTGTCTGTCAGAACAATTCACTGAAAATCAGATCCCATTTAAAAACCCTGGTCTTTCCAAAGTAACATCTTTAAACACTGTTCAGGTGCTGTCAAAATCGGAAGGTGCCTTATGTTTCCACTCTTGTTGTTTGAGGCTAGGCTGCACACAGCCTGAACAAGTTCAGCGAATCTCTTGGTACCAGTTCTTCCAGAGGTACTGCAAGATCTTACTGTTCCACAAGCTGTCTCACAGCCCTTTTACTCTCTGCATCAGAGCAGATTAACAAAAACCTGTTCACAAATACTATTGTAAAATATGCCAGAACTAATAATTCCAAGACTAGTACATCCGGAGATTGTTGTCAATGCCGAAAATGAAATGTTTGGATTTCCCAACTTGCATTAACCAGATTTTTTTTTCCTTCTGTACTGACATTCATGCACATGGTCCCTTTTCACGTGCAGAACTGATGAGTTAACATGCAACAACTTTGGCTCCTTCCTGCTTTTGCAGCTTACTTTTTTCCTGCTTTCGCTTTCCTGATTTTTTTTCTCCCCTACTTATTTGTTTATGCTGTGGAAAACGTGTGCGCAGCTGCTGCTCCTGGTTGAGTGATGCTTCGTCTTCCATTTGGTTACTTTAGTCCATATGAACTTAAGTGATTGTCCCATTCTTTGCTGATATATAAAGTTTACTGCATTTTTTATTATGTCATTCAGCCAGGTGATCTTTTAATTGAACAGTTTTTAAAATAGGAAATATTTGTTATAAGTGGAAGATTCAAATCTGTGCTGGCACCTGAACAAGGGAGCAAAACAGGAGTTTTGATCCCGTGTGGTAATGGTTGCACAATCATTAAACTGTTCTTGTGGTTTCTGTTTTCTGTTGCTGATTATGACGAAGTTTGTTCACATCTTGTCAGCATGTAATGGACAGCTTTATAATCTAATTGCCAGAAATGATGCCAGAATTTTGCAATGTTTTTTGATTGTGATGTTTCTCAGCATGTTGGCAATTCTTTCTCTTTTTTTGCCTTCCCATTTTCTGGCTCCTGAGATTGCTTTTTGAGCTGTTTGAGAGAACAAGAATTGTTCTGTTCAAACTGATATTCTACAAAGACTACATGCAGACTCAGCTGAAATAACTTATTGTGAATCCTTGATGTTGTGAAAAACAAAACTGGATTGATGGCGGTAATACGTGTTTACTGTGTTCTTAACTATGCCATTAAAACTGAAAGCTGAGGAGAGAAAATGTAGTTTCCCAACTTTAGCTATCTGCAGCATGGAGGTCTGCATGGTGGTTGTATATGCTCACTTAATAGTTAGTGAAAGGAGATGACCAGTTCAGATTATGACACTGGTTCTTTATAAAAAAGTGAATTCAATGACATGAAAAGTATGAATAGCAAATATAAAATTTGCATATGTAGTTTCTGCATATCTTGTTAGATCCATGACAAAAAAGCTATAGGTTGAAAGTGTAGTATTTCTTTTAAAGATCTCTGTCTTTGACGATACATCATGGTGTATTTTGCCTTGGACGTTGTATTCTATGGTGAGACATGAAGACTCACTATTTTCCATTTTCTGTGTAGTATCTGAAGGTTATCTCATTCTGTCCGTATATGTTGCTTGTCCAGCACAGCCATATTCCACAAAACTGCTGGGTGGATGGGGAGAAGTATATGCACGTACACCAGACCTTTTGAATAAGAAACACTTCTAGAATGCATCGCTGCAATTCAGTGCTAGAGTTAAATAAAATCACTCTGGTCTGCTGTTCCTAAAATGGAGAAAAATCTTCCGACCTGTGGAGACAGCATGATGCTTCTAATGTGTTTTTTATTGAAAATCACTGTTGAGCTGCTGCAGTGACAAATGTATAAAGTCCAGCCAGCATCTGAATTGTTTACATAGGTGCAAAATGAGAGTGGAAGAGGAAAAACAGTACTAACAGTAAAAACGGTTTTTAGAATTACCTTTCAATCTTTAATGTTGTGCTGAGTTTAGACTCCATGTCTGTTACTGACATTTGAAGTGACTCGAGGAGTTCTGGCTATGTATCCTAAGCATTTCTCATAGCATGTCCACCTAAGTAGCAATGTTTGTCACTTTTTATACAAATATTTCACTTTGGTTAGGTCAGGTTTATTTTCTTCATTTTTTATTTGTGTAGTACCTTAGGATTTTTGTGCTGCTGTCTGTTACTGAAACACCATGTGTGCCATTTTTTTTAAAGTGGGCATCAGGCAGCAGACACCTAGCGTGCTGCTTAGCCCTCTGTTAATACTTCCAAATGGGAGTAAGAAGTGCTTTCTCAAAGGGTAAGGTTTTGCTGGATTTTTAGTTGAACTGAGTTCAACTATTTTGTAAAACATTATACTTTGCCTTGTCTTCTGCACTTTTATACTTCGTGGTCATCTTCATTGTCTTTAACCAACACAGGCATTTTGGAAAGATTTTTTTTTTCATGTAGTTGATAACCTGATTCATCAGTTTTTACAAAGATAAAGGCTGAGGTCTTAGATTGATAGTGCAACAGCACCAGAGCTCAGACTTGATGTGCTCATGTAGGAGGCGGCACACTGCCACACTATTAGAATTCTCTAGAGTATTTTGCATCATGTCATGCAAAAAATCAACTAAAATTCAAGATCTTAGACAACTGCTCTTCTGAGCAGCATGTGGCACACTGATGTGTCTGAGAGTCCATATTTGTCAGAATAAACAAGCACACACTGGAGTGGGTGATAAAAAGTTATCTGGCCAGGTGGGTGTTTTGAACATGTTGATTATTACTTTCTTTTACAGCATAAAGATTTTTCTAAGGAGTGACTTCATATAACATCTTTAAAATACTATGGATGACAATACTAAATAATGAGCAATAATGGACATGGAATCACTTCTGTTTATTAATTGCTAAGAATTATTTGAATTTAGATGGATAGGATGTTGTTTCCTGTTAAGGGCAGTGTAGCTGAAGAAACTAGGCTAAATATGTGCATGTTACATCATCTTGTGGGAAGTGAACAGACCATTAAACAGCCAGCAGGTCGAGGGAGGTGATTCTGCCCCTCTACTCTGCTCTGGTGAGACCCCACCTGGAGTGCTGCATAAAGCTGTGGAGCACCCAGCACAGGAAGGACATGGACCTGCTGGAGTGGGTCCAGAGGAGGGCCACAAAAATGATCGGGGGTGGAACACCTCTCCTATGAAGAAAGGCTGAAAGAGTTGGGGTTGGTCACCTGGAGAAGAGAAGGCTCTGGGCAGACCTTACTGTGGCCTTTCAGTACTTAAAGGGG
Organism: Morus bassanus; assembly: GCA_031468815.1. Classification (NCBI taxonomy): domain Eukaryota; kingdom Metazoa; phylum Chordata; class Aves; order Suliformes; family Sulidae; genus Morus; species Morus bassanus. The sequence continues at coordinate 22,757,158 of CM062568.1, forward strand.
GCTTATAAGAAAGATGTGGACAAACTCTTTAGCAAGGCCTGTTGCGATAGGACAAGGGGTAATGGTTTTAAACTAAAAGAAGGTAGATTTAGACTAGATATAAGGAAGACATTTTTTACAATGAGGGTGGTGAAACACTGGGACAGGTTGCCCAGAGAGGTGGTAGATGCCCCATCCATGGAAACATTCAAGGTCAGGTCTGACGGGGCTCTGAGCAACCTGATCTAGTTGAAGATGTCCCTGCTCATGGCAGGGGGGTTGGACTAGATGACCCTTAAAGGTCCCTTCCAACCCAAACTATTCTGTGATTCTATTATTAAAGCTGCTGGTACATTGTGGAAACTCTTTGAATGTTTTTGTTAGAACATTTGTGACTGGAACTGAGTGTCTTGGGCTTTGCAAGTAAAAATAGGTGTTCTTCAATGGGAAATTAAGTTACTATTTTAACAAGAGAGAAGAATGTGGTTATGCCATTTATGGTTGGGGATTTGAGTTCAAATGCATTTGTATCAGCTTGTCTTTCAGGAACACAATACAGTGAAGTTTCTGTAAATGGTTTTGGTAATGCAGAGCTTTTTATCTTTTATTTTTGCAGCTTCAGAAATTGCTCACTATGGATCCAATAAAGAGAATTACCTCAGAACAGGCTATGCAGGATCCCTATTTCTTAGAAGATCCTCTTCCCACATCCGAGTAAGTGGTCAGTTTATCAACCTATCTGTACATCCAGAGATGTTTTAGAAATGTGTGCTTTCTCTCTGCTATAAATGTTTGTGAATATTGAACTAAATACTTACTGTCTAACAACCAAAGAAAGCTATAACCACTAAAACGCTATTTGTGGTTTTTAAAATTAAGTAGCGTTCCTATTAATCTCTTGCTTTATAGAACTTTGATCATATTAGTCGCAGCACTAATCTTGTTATTCACTGACAAGTTGATTATGCATGCTGCAGATCTTTGTAGACAACTGCTAAGTGCCTGCAGGTCCATTTCTCTGCTCCAGAATGCCAGATGACACTCTCTAATTAGTTTACATTTTTCTTTCTTGCCCTTTGTTGTAAATTCAGTGGGTGGGGGAAGTCAACTCTGTGTCTCTGTGCTGTCATCCTTAACAACTTAAATCCATTTTCTGTAGACACTCCTCTTTTTTGTTTGTGCAGGGAGATTTACAAAGGGAAGAAAATTTAGGGACAGTGAATGATATCATTAAAAATTAAGGCCCCTTGTCAGAAGACTAGCCAGAAAGCATGATTGTACACCTTTTTAGAAAAGCTATTAGCACATCCTGTGTATGATTCTCTACCATTATCTAGGGAAGAATTTATAAAATGTTATGTATATTTATAAGCAATTAATTAAAAATTACTTCACTAAAGCCTACTGGATTATTTATAACAGCTCCTGACCTGTCTCTGTGATTTAATGTTATGTGAATGATTTGCTTTTGCAGAAACTGCTTTTAGGATAGTGTTTGGCGCTTTTCTCAACTTTTAGGTTGGCATTTTAATGTGAATACACAATGAGTAATGCTAACAGGTGTACAGAGACCGCATTATAAATATGTTCTACTGATTAAGGGCAGGTAAATATTAGCTTGCACTAGCAGTAGCAAATTCATGTGGACTGTGAGATAAGAGTTGACAGATGAAATTTCTAGTTATTTTTAAAGTTTGTTCCAGGTGGTTTTATTAATAAGTCGGTGGAGTTTCCAGGAGTATTTTTAGTTAGTCCTGAGATTGTGAAATACACGGTATCTGGATTAAGATAGCTCTTTGTGCCCTTGCAGGTGTCTAACAGGTGGTGTACCTTTCCAGCCACCAGTTTGGTCACCAGTTACCAGAAACTGTGAAAACTATTAGGAGTTTAAATGAGTGTATAAGAGGCAACTGAAGATTAAAAATAAATGTGAAAAGGTTTACTAAGTTTAGAACATGATGAAAGTAAGACGGGGAAACTTCTTCATTAGTTACAGGTATTAGGCTGTGGCTCAGGCAACTTGAAACTAGCATGGGCGAAGTATGAATCTTGCAGGTCTAACCCTTCTGTTCTAATACAGTGATAAATAGACTTTTTTGGGGGGCAGTGTTTTTGCAGGTTGTCAAATCCCTTACCCAAAACGAGAATTTTTAACAGAAGAAGAGCCAGATGATAAAGGAGACAAAGTAAGTACTAGAAGAACAGTATCATCATGCTTCACTGGCTTTCACACTATTTCCTGTTTTCATGTTATTTCACGTACTGCTTTTGAGTTGAAATTTTTCTTTGTGTTTAAACAATTGAGAAGAACCAGCAGCAGCAGCAGGGCAATAACCATACTAATGGAACTGGTCATCCAGGGAACCAAGACAACAGTCACACACAGGGACCCCCACTGAAAAAAGTGAGAGTTGTTCCTCCTACCACTACCTCAGGTGGACTTATTATGACCTCAGACTATCAGGTATTTGTTTTATTCATATATTGTGTATTTGGTTCTCTTATTTACAGCAGTGCTTCTTTAAGCTAAAAAAGTAATTTTGTAAATGTCACTGTATTAACTGGTATTTTTTTGGCATATTTCCGTTGTTTTTTAGATGCATTTAGTTGATGGTTTGCCTGTAAATTGATAAGCTGATGCTCTTTAGGTTAGCAATAAGGAAATTGGGATCAGAGATCATTACAGTTACTAATTTATTACCTTCATAAGGGAATGCTGATTGTGGACCAGGAACCTGTTGTGCTGCACTCTGTGTCGCCTAAAAATACCATTCCTTATTTGAACAAGCCTGTAATGGTGGGAGGCAAAGGATATTACGGTAAACAAGCTGCGAAATAAGAACCCGAACAAGAGTTTCAGTTGGGCAAATGGATGGTAAAGCAGTATTTTGAATGACAAACAGAAAGACTTGACATGATGATGTCATAATCTCTGTTTTGAAGACCAAGGGAGATTCCAGGTTGATTAAGCCCAGTATTACAGATCTCAAGAGACAGGTGAGGTAGTGGTGATCAATGAGTGAGGAAGACAAGGAGGAGTGTAGGAAAAAAGTTTGAGGAAAACTTGAAAACTGTGTTCTAGCCTTCCTGCATTTGTGTGTGTGGTCAGATATTAGGAAATCAGAAGAGTCTGGAGCAGGAGAATATCTGAGAGTCATCCCAGGGGATGCAAGGAAGCGCAAGGAGCAAGGAAGACTTGAGATCATATGCATAGTTGCATTTAGAGAGGTGGCTCATTTTGGAAGCCTAGGGAATAGAAGATTTCAAGAGGAGGCATGCTGGTGGAAATGTTAGCCTGCAGGAACTATTACACAGTGGTTCATATGGAAAGCTTAGTACAGAAGGCCAATTGGAAGAGAGTCTTGGATGAAATCAAAAGATGGGGAAGTCGGAAATTACTGGCAATGTTTTCAGTTAATTTAAAGATTAATATCTAAACCTGAGACCCTAACATTGGAAACCTACTTAGCTATACTTGTATTCTGTAGCAAAACTTAGAGTTAAAGAATGGTGACAGTAAAACCGCTGCTGTCAGCTTTCTTTTCACAGGTTGATACTGTTGCTCCATAAACACCAATGGGCCTTGAAATCCTGTATTTCAACGTTTATTCATGAGAGTACCACATAACCTTAAAGGCTGCATGGGGGCATTACAGAATCACAGAATGGCAGGGGTTGGAAGGGACCTCTGGAGGAGATCATCTTGTCCAACCCCCCTGCTTGAGCAGGTACACCTAGAGCAGGGGGCACAGGACCGTGTCCAAGTGGGTTTTGAATATATCCAGAGAAGGAGACTCCACAACCTCTCTGGGCAGCCTGTTCCACTGCTCTGTCACCCTCACAGTAAAGAAGTTTTTCCTCATATTCAGGTGGAACTTCCTGGGTTCCAACTTGTGCCCATTGCCCCTTGTCCTGTCGTTGGGCACCACTGAAGAGAGTCTGGTCCCATCCTCTTGACACCCGCCCTTCAGATATTTATAAGTATTGATAAAATCCCCCCTCAGTCTTCTCTTCTCCAGGCTAAACAAACCCAGGTGTCTCAGCCTTTCCTCATAAGGGAGATGCTCCAGTCCCCTGATCATCTTGGTAGCTCTCTGCTGGACTCTCTTTAGTAGTTCCCTGTCTTTCTTGAACTGGGGAGCCCAGAACTGGATGCAGTACTCCAGATGTGGCCTTACTTATATAAATCTGTATACTTCCAGCATTGGCCAAAACTTGAAAGTACTAAAAAATGTAAAATAAAGTCATTTTCAGGAGCTTTATTGTGAGACCCTTCATATAGTCCCCAAGTGCCTTTGCTCAGCTTATCCCAGGACATTGATAGCATGTTAGTTTTCAAGTTATTCTCCTTGAATGATGTAAACTTTTAGAGCTTTTTGAAACATATGAAAGTGTTCAGCCTTAACTACAGTGCTGCAGTATGGGGTGCCTCTAAGTATAAATATCATCTTTCTTTTAGTTGGATTATGTACCACAGAGCACTCTTACAGGAGCTTCATTCCTTTCAATTTGGCAATTGACTGCAGTCAATTGCTGTTTTGGCCTTTTAGCTGGCTCCTTCTATCACTTCAGTTCTGTGTGTGTATTTTTAAGAAGGCAAATGCAGCTGTAACTCTCTTAATCTTCCCTTCATGTTGAGTCACATATTTAAGGAGACTGATGCAGAGGTTGCATGTACTGTGTCAGGGAGCCCCGTTTACATGCCCTATTTAACTGCCCTTCACCTCATTTTGCTGCTGCAGCTTGGCATTTTGAACAAACTTCAGCTTCCACTTTTGTGAGAAAGAGCGGAAGTTTGCTAGCTGAGGAGACTCAGATTGCCTCGGCAGGAGTTGATGTTGGTTTGTTTTCAGCTCATGCTCATCAAAACTTTTATACTCTCAGATATCCATCCCAGGATTATAGCTGGGGGCAGCTCTGGTCAGCAAACATAATTTCGGAATACTTTTTCCTTGAGATAGCGTAACTGCTACTTTGCTATCAGGAGCTTTTACTGGTAACTTGACTGTTCCTGACTAATCTTTTTGCTGTCTCTCTAGGAGGCAAAACAGTTGTGGTTTTTTTTAAAAAAAAAAAAAAAAAAACACACACAAAAACTCCAACAAAAACTGCCCCCCACCAGTCTTGCAAGAAGGCAGTGGGTAGTTTTGTTCTGATTAAGGTATCTGGAAAACATGGTAATCAGAGGGAGGAGACCTGAATTTGCCAGCACTAGAACAAAAGGAGGTAGAAGCTGCCTATTGGTGGGTTCAGGTCTCCCTGAAAAAAATTCCTCACATTTTTGGCTTCTGATCCTGCAACTTGAGGAGATGGCAAACAAATATTACAATACAGCCTTCTGTTTTAATCAAACACCTGTTCCTTTGTTCTTCATTTAATTTGCTGAAATTCCCGATATAAAGCTTGTGAAGAAGGATTGCCATCTCCTGGGCAAGGCACACTAAGACAGTTTTTCCATCCACTCAGAAGTCAAATTACTTTCTGCGGAGCAAGTTGACCTTGTATCCTTTTCTGCCATGCATAAAAATAGTAGACACGTGGCACGCAGACCTCCTTGCCTTCTTGTTTAAATCTACAATGTGACGCTTGCAAAGGCAATGTGACTAAACAGGCTGGAGCAATTCCACTACTCTGAGCTTTTGCTTGTGATAACCCTCTGGGTGCTTAATGGTGTTTAGAAAGGATTGGATATTTATATTTGTGCTTAAACAAAAGCCATTTGTTGCGCTGGGTGTCATCAAAGAATCTGATGATTTTTAATTGTCTCCATCTTAAAATAAGATCTGTTTTAGAAGTCAGGATGCAGAAAGCATTTACAACTGACAGGAATGGTTGGTTTTTAAACGGTTATGCTTGTGATATTTTCCTACGTACAGGAGCCACACTTGGACAAGAAGAATATTCAGGGATTTTTGCTCTCTGAAGTACATCCTGTATTTGTTACGTGGAAAAGGGTGACCCAGAGCTGTGATACTTCTGTTGGCGAGTGACTTGGTCCATCTCTCAAGAGTGATGGCAGATGTCACAGAAGTTCGGTCTCTGTGTTAACGGTGCAGTTCAGCAGTCCTGATTTGTTCCTGCCGGCATTAAGTGCTGGTCCAGCCACTTCTCTCCCTTTATACTATACACCCCTAGAGAATTAGCTCAGTCCTGTGAGCATATGTTAACAAGCAGAGTTTGCCTTTTCATTTCTGCCATCATCTCAGCATCCTGATTCTAGCTTCCATTCTAAACGCTGAACAGCAGGAAAAAATGGAGTTGTTATTTACTATTTTATGTTGTGACTTTAAAATAGCTTTACACATTTTATATATTTTACCTTTTCAGGATGTTGGTTCACCATAGTTTTGCGTATTCAGGTCTCAGTAGCAATACCCTAGTCCTGGAATATTCACCTTAGAGAAGTTCCCAGACCTTTACTAGAAGCAGCTTTTTCTAAAAATCCCAATACATCTTGTGTTATCAAGAGTTCGGAAGTTACACAGCAGTTTCTAAACACTGCAAAATTTGTGTGTCTGTAAACGTTATCATAAATGTAGAACAGGACAGTAATGTACTGAAATTGTGTTAATTTAATGAAATGTTAAATGCTGCTAAGCGGTCATATGCTCAGACTGAAAATCTCACATGCAGTCCTTTTTTCCTTTATAATGCATGATGTGTAAAAAAACCTAACTTTTGGGTTAAAATTGAAGTAGGCAGTTGCTGGTTTGCACAGAGCTTCTTGCAGTGATGAATGCTGCACTCAGTAAATAACTGTAGAAATGCTGGTTGAAAGGGGGCTCCGGAGACCACTGAGCCCAATGTTCTACTTGAAGCAGGACTGCTGCTAATGTTAAATCACATCAGCCATGGCTTTGTTGAGCTGAGTCTTAAGAACTTCCATAGATGGAGACTTCACAGCCTCTCTGGGCGAGTTCTTCTAGTGCTATACTGGTCTCTTCGTGATCCCCCCCAGCTAATGTCCAACCTGAACCTCCCAAGCCACAATCTATGGCAATTTCCCTCTGAAATATCTGGTTCCACTGAGAAGTATGTGGCTGTTGTCTTTAACTCTCCTTCAAGTATTTGTAAGGCTGCTGTTAGATGACACCTTAGCCTAAATAATCACAGTGCTCTCAGCCTTTACTCCTAGGTCACACAAAAGGGTGGCAAGCATAGCCTTTGTGTAGGAAAACCTCCAGAATCATGCAGAGTGGCTCATCAGCAGTAAGGATGCACTGTTTGGACCTGCACCCCAACATAGCTTCTCAGCAGGGGAAGGGAGCAAGTGAAGGCGACCACTGCTGTGAGCGGTGGCAACCTCGTGTAACGTGCAGGTGTACCGTGGCTGTCTGGAGGGTTGGTTGGCTGGAGGTTTGGCTATGATGGGTGTAGACTCACAGGAGGTAATTAGGATGGATAACTGAAGGGTAGTAACTGTCGCTTTCTAATCTGGTATTCCCGATGTTCAGACCTGCACCTGCTGTAATCAGAGTAAGTGAAAAGAAGCCTGGCAGTGCAGCTGCTTTGAGACTGTGTGTGTTCAATATCTCTTGAAGAAATAAACCGGTAGGTGAAACTGTCTTGCAGTGTGCCTGTTACGAAGGATTGCATTTCCTCTGCTTTTACCCCTCTGCAGCGTTCCAACCCCCATGCTGCCTACCCCAACCCCGGACCAAGCACATCACAGCCACAGAGCAGCATGGGATATTCAACTACCTCCCAGCAGCCGCCACAGTACTCGCATCAGACACATCGGTACTGAGCTGCACCCCAATAACGTCAATGCACTGTTGCTAATGCTGCAGGACCGGCCGCACAGCTGCCTGCCTGGAACCCGGCTTGGGCCACGCGAATGTACTGTACAACCACACCTCCAACCTGTCTGATCGCCACGATCCACCCCCTTCCACAGAGCGGAGTAGTGGCTCCCAACTTGTACCTGTTTTTGGGGTTAGACTTGAAAAGAAAGTGCTAGCACAGTTTGTGTTGTGGATATGCTACTTCCATAGTTTACTTGACATGGTTCAGACTGACCGATGCATTTTTTTTCAGTGACAGTCTGTAGCAGTTGAAGCTGTGAAATGTGCTAGGGGCAAGCATTTTTGTTGTCGTATGTGGTGAATTCTCTTGATGTAACAACTTTATCTGACGAATAGTACACAACATCTTTGAACTGGTACTTGAAGCATACAGTATATGTTACCATGGCAAAAAAGCAAACTAACCGTGACTCTGAGACAATTTTGATAGACGTTTATTTTTAGTGACTTTTGTGGGTTGGTTCATTTTCCACCTAGATCAATGTTTTATGACTGACACGATTGCTTTGTTGAGATTTTTTTTAAGAACATGAAAATGTTTGCATTTTTTTCCAGCAATTACAAATGTCCCAAAGATTAATTTCCAGCATAAGTTTTTGGTTTTGTTTTTAAATCTATGACTTGACTGGTATTAAAGCTGCTATTTGATAGTAAAATAAGTATGTTGTCATTGATATAAACATGTTTGGTTCAGCAAACAAACTAAAATGATTGTCATAGACAGTGGGTTTTTTTTTTTCCTGTTGGTGTTAATGATTTGTGAGCATGCTTTGGGATTAAAAAAGCATGAATGATATTTCCTAAAAAGGTGCGGCATCCATTCAGATATTTTGTCATGATTTTTGAGAACCAGCTTGGTGTAGTGGATTATAAATTTTGTTCAGTTAATTATTTTTTTTCAATGTTCGCACGTTGTTTAGGGGTGCCATTCCTACAGCAGAGGATCAAGGTGTTAGCAGAGCCTTAGAATTTATGAGGAAAAACTTACATACAATGTACTGTATCAAACTATTTTACATGAATGACGCAAGTATTCTGAATAAAAAAAAATCAAACATTGTTAAAACAAGGTGTTATGTAATAAATTTATTTTTCATAAATCTGCATATGACCTTTGCCTGTATTCCTTTTCATCAGCGACAACACCCCCCACCCCCCCACCCCCATTGTGCATCAACAGTATCTGACAGGAGTTTTTCTTGCAAGTGGGCAGGCTTCCATTAACTGCTGAGAAGGAATTTTTTTTTAAATAGCAGAAAAAAAATACAGTGCCTTCGTAAAATGTTATTACCCCTGTTGCGTACATGTAGCTGATCAGCTGGAGATATGCTGAATGTGGGTTTATTACTAGCTACATTTCATAGATCAGACAGCTCCTTTTCATCTACAAAATCTACAGACGTTCCTGTCTGCATAGTTCTTCGAAGGTTTCTGTAACTCATTCTTATCTTGGTATCTAATACCACACCACGATTTTATGACAGAAATATATGCAATATATGCAGGATTTTTTTTCTGCAAGTGCTTCATGTAGTGTGAGCGTCAACTAGTGTGATCCAGTCAAATGCACTGAGCTGCTGACGGGGGGCAAAAGAAGAACCAAATCGGTAGCCAGCCCGAACTGCTAACCATGTTTGAGGTGAAGATAAAATTATCTGAGTGGAGCTGAGGTTTAAGTATTCGGGAGACTTAAAACTAAAGGAAAAAATCTGAGTGCTAAGTTTATGCTGCTCTAGTAATACTGTGTGATACCCTCTTCGTTTTGACATAAGTGTTGTTAAAGTCTGGCTTTCCTCAGTTTCTGGAACACAAATAAATATATGGGTGGGAGTGCCTTAAACTTCTTTTTGGTTTGTTTTTCAAGTGAAAACCTTTTTTTTCGTCCTTTTTCTTAATTTATATATAGGCTTTGAACTTGCCTGTTCAGTATCTCCAGACTCTTCCCAGGTACTGATATGGCGATGAGTAACTTTTCTTTGGCTAAAGTATTATTTGCCTAGATTTCTTGCTTTCTCATTGATGCATATTCGTATTAATGCATAATAGTTAATATTATTCATATTAATGCAAACCTTATTTGATACCAGTATATTGTGATGTCTCCAATGCTTTGTTTAAAAGTAGCAGGCTGGCTTTAATTTCATTTTTGCAAAAGGAAATGCATTCAACTGACAAAAAGGACTCCTGCCATTAGTTTGCGCTTGAATTTAATTTTCCTATTAAGAAGGCATTTGGGATGAAGATGCAGCTTATCAACTAATTATAATAAAACAAAATTATACTCTACATTTAGTTCTAAATAGTCTGCTACTCCATTTGCAGTAATTTCATTCATTCTACTCCATTTTTAGTAGTTGCATTGCAAATTACCTCAACAAACTGAGATCCTCCAGGGAAGTCAAATCTTAAATATTTGACTTGTTCTGAGGTCTGAGTCAGCTGGTCATTTGGGAGGAGGAATTTGACGTTTTCTCTAGAAGTGCAGAAAGAAAAGGTTTTTCAATGCTTGGTATAACCTCTGATACCTTCAAGACAGGGTATATTTCTGTTGCAGATAAGGTTAATCTTGTCATATTCATGACAATTATAAATGATCTTCTGCATCAAATAAGATTTTTGATACTGGTTTTGGGAATACTGAGGGCAAGGCTCTAAATTACTTTCCTGAACAGTTTAAAAAAAAAAAAATCAATAAAATTATGTCCCTCTTTTGCTCTGGGGGGCTTTTTACATGAGGGATACAGAAAGGGGAGGAAGAAGAAAGTACCTTTGAGAACATTTAATAGAAGGGTTGCAAATTCCTATGAGGGAGATGGCAGCTTGGCATGCAGCAGCTGGTGTGTGAGCAGCGCATCTTTCCTCTCCTAGCTCAGCTTTTGTTACTAGATTGAAGAACTTCAAAGCTTTTCATTTTTCACCAACAATTATCTGGACCAGTCTAAGTGTATTTCAGATAGCTGAAGCTGGGCAGCCTGTCTTTGTTGCTCTGATTAAAGAACAAGTTGTTTTTCTAGAGTAGGCTTATGTTAAAAAAGGACTGAGCGGAATTTGATTGCGAGGATAAATACCCTATTGCACTTTCACCTTGGCACTCCCAGCAAGCCTAGCTTGTGGTGGCTCTGAATTTATTGTACCTGATAAGAACCAAGCTTCTTAAAGAAGAAATAAATAACTTTTGCAATGATCCCTTTTGAAGAGGGTTTCAGCAGTAACGGTGGGGAGGAGCAGTCTGAGGAAGGAAATGAGACTGGTTCTGTCCTGCCCTTTCCTGTGAGTATATATAAATTGGAAAGTACTGAATTGCCTGTGGCAGGGCCCAAGCAATGCCCAGCTGAGGGGTAGGCCGGTGTTAGCTTAGGTTTTCTTTCAGCTTCCTTCGTTCTGAAGCCCCTGCTGGGCAGAGTCTCTTCTGGGTCTGGGTGATTGATCTGTAGGTGGCAAACTCCTCAAGCAGCTCAGGTGGTAGGCCTGAGGCTACCGCCTTCTCAGTTGTGCTAGATGGGCTCCTCCAAAAGAAAAGAGCAAATTTCTTTGTGTTTCTTTGCTGAGGGTCATCAGTAGCCCAAGTGTCTGTTCAGCTACCGCGCCCATGGTAGCTTTGCACAAAGCTTTCTCCACGACAGGGAGCAGCACATTTCTGTGAGACTGATCATTAGGATGTTATGTTATAGGAAGCGGTGTCAAGTCAACCCTCCTTTGCCGACTGAAACAAGAAGACGACAGCAAAGCCTGAGTGGAGTGTGAGTGAAGCATGCAGGAGGTAATTAGCCATGTTATGTGAAATGGCCTTAAGCTCTGTCAGAAAGGATCTTGGAAGCTGTTCCTATCATTTTCACCTTGTCGTATGTATCTGCTGGGGTCTGAACGGGCAAGAGGCGGCAGTTAGAATAAGGGTTGGAGTCAGTTGCAAGCGAAGGTTTTATGTGGAGAAATGTGCTGTTGACTGGTGTCCACCAATTTCTTTCTAAAATTGCTCTTCGAACAATGAGCAGCTCCTGTTGTATCTCCCCCAAGCCCAACCTCGCTTCACTAAAAGGCAAGCTGTGATCTCTGCCTTTCACGTATGATGGCTGTTGATGATTTTATGGGCACGGCAGGCAGTTTGCCACCGAGTGGGATAATGGAGGTGGGATGGAGTCTGCAGGATCTCGTATTGGTTATTGTGTATGAAAAAGAAAAGACAGAGATTATTTCTTGGAGGCAGTAGTGAAGTTGCAGACCTGACATTTGGACTAAACATTGTTGCCATTGTAAGTTGAGCCTGTTTTCTGCAGAAGGGCTGGGTAATGTGGTGCTCCCTACCTGCTATTTTAGTTACGTTCCCAAACAGAGCAGCCCTTTCTTGTTGGGTAGCGCAGCCATCGCAGCATCTTCCTCTAGGCTGAGTGGTGACAGTGCTTCAGGATGCCAGTTCTGAGACAGTTTAATAGCCAGCATCCCTTGAGAGCAAAGTAGATGATCTTGATTCAGTGCAATTTGCTTGTCACAGCTATGAATAAAGAACACTTTATGAAATAATATGTCAGACATCTCATCTCAGTGATGGGATGTACAAACTGTGCTCTAGCGGTAGGAGAGGTAGAGAAAAAGATGCTTACCCTTTGAAAGTAAAACAGAAACAGAGCTGCTTCTTCCACCAGGACTCTTGTGGTCAGTTCCTCTCCTCGAGGATTTTCAGCAGCCTTTATCTTGGTGGTTGACTTCAGCGATGGCAGAAGGGAGCTATCTCCAGAGGACTGTCTTTAGTTAAAGAGATCCTGTGCTATAGAGCTTGGCACTGATGTTAATGAAGCCATTGCCGTGGGGTGATGCACACCAGCTCCAACCCAGGATGGGAATCTGGACAGGCTCCATCACAGCTCTGAAAGCTCCCGGGTCACAAGATACTGAAAAGCACTTTTCAGCCTGCCAGGATTAGGGTGTCTTTCCTTGTCCCTCACACTGAGTTTAACTATCCCATTGCATTTCTGGTCCTACTTAGGTGGGCTGGGTACTTCACCCGAGCCAGGGGAGATGGAGAAAGGGCTAGTGCAGGAGTGCTTTATTTAAGCACTGCAGCACACCTTGCCTCCGAACTCCATGCCCGCAGAAACACCAAGGATAGCCTTTACAGCATGCGCTTTCAGGAAATATTTCCATTCCTCAGTCTGGGATGTTGGAAAGCTGCCATGTGCTTGGAGCAAGGCTTTGTTTAATATTTGTGGGAGCTCTGGATTTGTACAATGCTTCACCCCAGTGTTCTTGAAGAGCAGCAGCCTTTCTGCCACCCCACCAGCTACATAAGAAATGCAGGCAGCTGCCTGAGGAAGGGAGGGAGATGAAGCAGGGATTTGCCTAAAGAGAGTGCCTACCGGAGTGCTGAGATTAGAGTTGAAAAATCCTGAGCAGATGCTTAAGGAAGGCCCCATTATGCCTTTCCCAAAGGCAATCTCTCAGATGGCAAAGAGGTATTGTCTTACCCTATGAGGTGTAAATAGCACTCCCATCTTTAATGAGAGCTCATTCCTTCTCCGAGTCACCTTGCCAAAATCTGACCATGTCCTACATTTGTGTTCCCAGTTTATGCAGGGTCGCCTTTAGTATCCGCTGGCTGGTCTTCCCACAAGGTGCTGTCAGGGGTGTGCATAAAGCTATTCTTATCGATCAACTTTTTAAATTAAAATTCTTCTGCTGTTTATAGTGTCTCTCAAATATATGTAGGGACCTGTAAGGCTTCCTCCATCAGCTAAACTTTGCCTTAGTGAGTTCTTCCCATTAACTGGGTAGGGAAGACAAGAGACTAAATTGTTTGGCATGCTTCACATCTGCTTCAGCCATGTGCTCCTGTGGATCAGAATACAGAGATACCCAGCAAGCTGTGGAGAAGGATTCTTTGGGGGTAAATGCTGTGTTTGGGTGCCAGGAATGATCACCGTGGTGGCTGCGTGCTTTGAGGTGCGCTCACCTCAGTGCAGACAGCTCATACATAGCTCGGACACTCCTGATGTCCTCTGTGCACAGGCTTCAGGCTTTGCCCTGGCTCTCTGCCCCATCTTAGCTTCAGAAGATCAGGAAAAGGTGAGAGGAGTATGATGTCCCAGCCCAGGAACTTAGAAATCCCTATATAAGCTCCTAATAAACGTTCCACTACCACCAGCCATGCAGGTGTGTAAGATATCCATGCAATTTACTTGCATGCTGGACAAAACCAACTGGTTTGAAAATCCCCCCAGTTGCCTTGGAGGCTCTGCTGGGAGAGCCCCGTGGGGACTTCAGACACAGAGCAGCCCGTGCCTCCTGAGTGATGGGCAGTCGGTGCCTGGGGCTGATGAGCAGCTGCTTGATCAGATCTCATCCAACCCTGGCTCCGTGGGTGAAGAGGTGAGGCTGTCGTTTGTAATCACATGCTTCTCCGACTCCCCGGGAGGTACAGGCATTGCTGGTCGGGTCTGAGGGGAGGAGGAAAGGTAGCAGCCGCAGACAGCAAGGTGCTGGCAAGTCATGCTGGCTGCTCTGCACCCTGGGGCTCAGCGGGATGGTGATGGCTCGAAATGCTGCAGGGACCCACTGTCAGAAGGGTCAATCTGCTGGAAAACCTCCTTTTCCCCGATTGAAAAGCAGAAGAGCACATGGACACCCAAAGGAGACCACCTGATGGAGTACAGCTGCCTTACAGTGCACCTGGTGGCCCATGTTGCTTAATATTAAGTGTTTCTCGGGAGCCACCACCCTGTTCTCAGCCCCCATGGGGACTTGTTGCTATGCCCTTGCCTGGCAAATTCTGATGAGTGCAGCACCCCGAATGTGTGTACAGTGAGATGCAGTCACTGGGGAAACTGGTGACTCTGACAAACTGCGAGCTGGGTCGTCTTTACATGAGATGGACGATTTTGGTTGAAATACTGTAGAGTGGGAGATAGCTCTAAGAGTAATTTTAACTTGCACCAGGAGCAAAGACAGTGAAAATGGATTAACATGAAACACAAGCATGAAAGTTCATCTGTCAAATCTGTCTATTTGAGTTTTTGTAACAGAAATTTAAAAGGATGAAATCCAATTCACTCAGAATGAGAAGAAACAGTATCACAGAGGTTTGTGTTTTAATGAAGTAACCCACGCTGCACCATGCAGTGTCTGTAAATCTGCAACATGCACATACCTCAAAGAAACAGGGAAAAATGCAAGCTGGAATCTGGGTTTGGAAGGGAAAGTAGGTATAACATGTCATAAACCTCCGTTTTGAACAAAAAGGCCATGAAAGTGGTGCTCCCACCCCGGTTTGTTTTCAGCACACTGTACGCGCATGCCCGCGGGCAGCGGCTGATCCCGCTGTGTATGGCCCAGGCGTGCTGCAGCCAGAAGTGCCGCTCGTGGGGTTCGGTGCCTTTGAGGGGGGTTCTGAAGGGTGCAGGGGTACAGGCGGGAGAAGGGGTGGCGCAGCTTTTGTTTCCACCGCAGTCTTTTGCAGAACATTGCAAAACAGGGCAGGAAAGCCTCTTCTGTGGACAGAGGACACTAAATGTCATCACTGTTATCAAATTTATGGTTTATTCCATAATTAAAGGCAATCCCAAAGAAAAAAGTTAAATATCAGCACTGGAAACCATTTGCACTGGCTGGAAACCTAATTAATTGATTGTAAAAATTGTTCTCCTTGAGAGAGGCAACTTACTTAAATAGTAGTATTCAAATAGGGTAGTTTATACTCCTTGAGGTTACAAATAAACCTGTGTCAATCCTTAACAATCCTTGTGTAATCCTTAACAATGCCAGAATTTAAAATATTGATTATGCTAATTATTTATAAAATTTTAATTAATATCCAAGAGCTATTCAGAACAAAATCCTGTGCATAAAGAGCAAGGATCCAGCAATGCTCCAGTGAATGTGCCTGTTCCTGAAAGGTTGTTAATTTTCATGGTGATGTATCAGGGCAGATTACTGTATATATGTATACATTTTTTTCCCTTCTTTGTACTTCAGTGGATCTTTTTAGCTGAAAATAATTCAAACTTTGGATCTACTGAAAATAATAGAAAATAGGAGCATTTAGCAAAAAAGGATTTCTGCAGAGATCTTGGCCATTTTTCAGCAGGCTGAACAACAAGCTGAAAACATCAGCCCTCTTCGCTAATTGCAGGATCAATGCCAGAGGCCACTGATGGTTCCCCTCAAGTTCTGTAACTGGACAGAAATGCACAAAAGGGGAGGTGGTTTTGCATCGCTCTCCCTGCAGAAGACCTGCAGGAGAGATTGTGCACACCCGCGGTGAAGTTGTGGGGAAAGATTTTGCGCCTTCATCTCACAGACTTTGGGTTGAAGCTCCACCAGTGACCTTACAACATCAATGGTTTAGAGTCAGCAGATGCGATTTGGGATCTGGATCCCCCAAACAAACCATCACCGAACCCCCTCAGACTTCCAGCTCAGGGTGACTGAAGAGGGAAAAAAATCCACCAAAAACCCAAGACCCGCCAAACCACAAGGCAGGGAAGGAAATATGTGGATATGATGTTGACTGTGAAAACACCAAAGGTGAGGTAAGAGAAATTAAAAGGAGTGCCAGAATGAAAAGTAACTAGAGAAAAAGGCAAACCAGTGGCCTGGAGATGCTCTGGAGGTGCATGAGTCCGAGCGCCGCAGGGTGGGCGAGGAAGTGGCGTGGTTTGGGGCTGGGCAGCACCAGGGCCCGCTGCTCCCCACCGTGCCGGGGGCTGAGCACGCAGCCGAGTCCCCTTCACATCCCCAAATGGCATCAACATTTCCCAGTGCTTCCCCTGCCAAATCAAGCTCAAATATCTCCCAAAGACAAAAACCATCTCTCTCGCAGCTGGTGATTTGTGGGGACAAAGCTGGTGCCTGGCAGGGGCACGTCGGTAAGTGAGCCCTGGGAGGGCATTGCTCCTCCTGGGCCAGGGACTGGGCAGAGGCAGGTGTCAGGGACCGGCGGTGACTCGCTGCAGCGTGGTACCTCACGATGGCCAGCGCACATCGCCCTTTAACACTGCACCGCATGAAAGAGAATCCAACATGAGCAAATGTAGCTCAAACTCCAACTCAAGCTCTTACCATTCAAGCCTCATACAGAGGATGTTACTTTTAATAAATATTTTAGGCAGTAGAGCTTCCTTCAGAGAGAGCTGCTGCATTCCCATCGCGTGCCTTCTCGTGGGGAGAAGCGGACGTTAGCTACTTCGAGTGTTCAAACGCTTGATATATAGTATCTGCTCTATGGAAAAATGCCTCAGGGTGAGATGTGTTTAATAGAGAGAGGCTAATATGTGAGTGATTTATCTCATTTTGGTAAGTTCATGCCTGTAATTTAATAACCCCATGAGCTACACTTAAATGTATTCAATAAAGATGATCTAAAGGAGATGTTTGTGCAGGTGAAGGATTCAAGAACTGGAGGAAAGGATGTTATAAATAAGTGGGCTGGAAGTAAACAGGGAGCTCAGGCAGAACCCTTCCCCGGGATAAATGTCTTGAGCATCATTAAACCAGTACAAATGGCTCTGTGAGCTGTGGGGATTTCTTTGAAAGGAAAAAGCTGTGAGAGTCTTTCATTAGGGAGAAAATGCCACCTTCTGCTCCGGCCGTGACCCAAATCCTGCAGCAATCCTTTACGAGCTGTCATCTTGGGGAGCATCCCTGGCAGAGCGTGTCGGATCACCTTGAAAGAAGGCGGTGTTAGGAAGGGCACAGGAAGGTGGGTTTACAAGCAGCCAGAGGAAAGAGGTGTGACAGCCCAGGGCTTTATTCTCCACCTGCTTTGGAAAACCTTTAGGCATGCACCTCGGTGCGCAAAGCGCTTCTTTACAGAAAATGGTGCATGCAAACTATGCGACAGCAAGACAAGGAAATTTGTTCTCAAAATAGCTGTTCGGGGCTGTAATTGCCCAGTTTGAATGTAAAACTAAAGTAAATAGCACTGGCAGCTGAGTCACCCAATTGCAGACCTGAAGCACTTCAAAGTTAGGTCTAAAAATATCTTCTGTGCTTCTAAGTTACTGGCTGTATGGAGAAGAAAAGGACACTGGAGAAAAAAAAAAAAAACATCACAGCATCGACAGTGACCGCACAAAGGGCTTTGGGATACGGTGTGAGTGCTGCCCCCAGCCCGGCACTAGCGGCCGGCACGGCTGTGCGGCAGTCGGGCACCGGTGGCTCACTGCGGGCAGCCGGAGGTGCCAGCCTGGGCCGGGTATGGGCTCTCAGCCTCCACACCAACAGGCAAGTGTGACAGCCTGCTCCATAAAGCCAGAAGGCTTTATGGAATTACATTATTTTAAACCTGTGGTGTTCTACTTCAGGCTGCGTGTACACCAGGCTACTGTCCTGCGTTGCTTTACTGACACGAGGACACCCAGCAGCTCAGTGGCATTGCCATGAAATGCATCCATCATAATCTCCTGCCTAGCACTCTGGGCAAGCGGGTACCCATCAGGGTTTGCAGTGCTATGCCACACCTGTGGGGAAGCCCCTTGGGGATGATTTTCCTCCCCGATGCTCATTGTAGCGCTACGGAGAGCTACAGCATGCCTGCAGCTGGGCTGCCACATGATGCTCTGCTCCCCCATGCCTTCAGCAAGGAGGAGAAGGGGCAGGGGTGAGTGCAGGGGTACTCAAAGATGTGGAGCAGTTGCAATATCAGGAAAAAAGATAGTGTTTTTCAGTTCACTTGAAGGAACAGGTGATAGAGGAGGCCTGGGGATGGCAAATAGGCCATGACCGTTCACCGCTTCATGTCCGTTCACCACCAAGCCAACACCCTGGAGTCACGGAGCAAAAGCAGGAGGGAGCAGCTTCAAAACAGAGAGGCGCTTTCACACAGCATGTCATTACACAGTGGAGCTCTGCCACAGGAGGCTGTCACTGCTGGCCACAGCTTCAAAACATGGCAGGAAAAAATCATGAAAGGAAAATCATTTAAAGGCTATTGCCTACAGAGACATTAACTATGGCCCAGGACATCCCTCAGGTCCCCAGAGGTGGGGAAGAAAGGTTTGGGAGGTGCTGCAGCAGGTTGGCCCTGTCCTCACCCTCATCCCATGGCATCTGCTGCTGGTAGGGACAAGTCATGGGGTTGGATGGACATTTGGTCTGACGTGACCGCTCCTCTACGACAGTAGACATGCAGTCTCACGTGGTCGGGGGCAGCTGTCCCTGACCCATCACGTGAAGGTCACCCTGCAGCCGCAGCCTGGCAAGCCCACGTGCAGAGAAACACGCTGCGCTCACCCCAACCCAGTCCCGCAGCGCAGCAGCTTGCCCAGCACAGCTGGAGCCTTTTGATGTGAGATGCATTTGCCCATTCATCGCCCTGATGGTCAAAGCCCAAAAGCTTCAAAAACTGAAAAATCAGCACTGGAGCAAAATAGGTGAGAAAAGGCACTGAGCTGGCAGCGTTAGAGGAGGGGACAAGAGAGGCAAAGGTGCCAGAGCCCCTGGGGCACCTGCTGCTACCACGGTTCCTGCTGCCGGCACCACCATGAGCATGGGCATCGCTGGAGGGAGCAGGAAGGGGCTGGGGAGCTGTAGCAAGAGTTGGCAGGGGCAGAAAGGAGAGCAGATGGAGGAGAGGACAAACGTGAGCAGTAGGAGCACCCCAACCTGTGCAACCCGCCATGGTACACGTGGTACCAGGTCCTCTTTCTTCCTTCTCTGCCAGTATTTATTTCACTGGAATAAACAAACCAGCTCTTCTCAGCCCCTGTGGAGGCCCCAGTGTTTCTGGTGCCCACAGCCCTCTCAGAGACCCAGCAGCCAGTGCTGGAAGTCATATTGAGGAAGCTATAGGTCTTGTTTCTATTCTGACGCATCACTGCCACAAACGGGGCTGGCATCAAAAGCCTGGGCTGAGGCACAGCCAGATGCTCAGCTTGTCTGGGATGGAGCTTGTGATGACTGGAGCACTGGAAGGGATTTTCCAAAGCATGTGGCACAAAGCTGAATGTTTTTGTTTTTCCTGTTACTTGCAGAAGGGACTTTCATTGGCGATGAGCTCATCTGTTTGTAAGGTTCGGCAAGGGCAGCCAAATGGCTCACCCCGTGGGGGCTGCCCGCGGTCTCCCAGCACCTTGCTTACTCCTCTCCAGGGCCAAAGGAGGAGATGCCTGGCCCCAGCATCCCACACCTCGCACTCCAGCCAGTCCAACGGGCCAGACAGCTCAGCAAGAAGCCCAAATATACTCAAGTCAGTGGGGTGAAAGCATACAGTTTGGAAGGACATGTTAAAGCACTGCAGCTAAATCCGAAGGAACAAGTCTGTCTGAACTCTGAGCCAAGGACAACCTCCAAGGGTTTCTTTAGGTAATTTTTGTGCCTTTCCAAATGTTTTGGAAAGTACATTTTTTCCAGCTGATTCAAACAAGGACTAGTGTCGATGTTTTTCCAAAAGCTTTCCAAATAGGTTTTTCAGAAGGCTGCACAGGCCAGGAGTGGGGAATAATAAGAGTGCGCAAAGGGCCTGGAGGGCAGAAAACTTCTCTTCTGGGTTGCATTTGTTCCTCAGTCTTTCCAGAATGTAGCTCATTGAGTGTTTTTTTTTCCCTTTGATTGTCATTCTTTTTGGCTGTTGAAATGTTTGTAGCTGCCATTTATGTAAAAAAACCCTCCTAACGTTTGTCCCAGCTGCCTTTTCACTCAAAATCTGCAGAAATATTATGTGTTGTATCAAACACTCATCTACTGCCTCGATGACCTCCCTCCTTTGGATACTTTGCAGTTCTCTTTAGCATCTCTGTTTGCTATTTTGCTTGCACATGCTGTGACTATTTTGCACCCCATTTGCCCTCAGCAGTGGTACCCCGGTCACCTGCACCAGCACCAGTGCAGTACAAAGCAAGGGAAAAACCTGGGGTAATATGAAAGACACAGTAAAAATGGCAAATCTCTCTCTCTCTCTACGGACCTGAATAAACCAACCCTTATAAATATGCAGAGTAATAAAACCCTTAATGCAGCATGATTAAAAAGTTATGGTTCCCCCAGCAACCTGAACTCGGCTGCATCGCGCGCGCCGAGCCTCTGAGATTACTGGCTTTGCTGTTAAATTTATGCCTTCATCTGCCTCGGTGCAAGGCAGCCGGGTTAGGGTTGCCATGGGAATGGGAGGTCAGGTTTTGCACTGCTGTGAACGTGGAGGAACTAGCCAGTCCCCTGCCCTCCTCTGCTCTCTGGTGCCTTGGTGGCTGGCAGCTGCCTCCTTTGCCTGCCTGCTCCCAGCACAGGGGCTGAAAGCATCTTCCTGGCTTTCAGTCCAGCCCCACACCCGCACAGGCGTCCCTCCACCTCTTTTCTTTGTCTTTCCCATAGCACTCACACTTCCAAAAATGTGTCTTGTCTTTTTTTTTTTTTTTTTTTTTTTTGGCTTTTTTTAGTTCTCAGTTCCTGGTGAGACTTGGCACATTGCCTCCAGTTTTCTCCTTAATCAGCCCTGGGTCAATCCCCTTACTCGTCTCACCCTCTCCTCGCTTTTCCCTGTACACCCTTACTGGGGGCACAAGTGCCCGCTGACCCCTTTTAGATGAGGGCTCAGTAAATCACTTGTATAAAATATATTTAATGAATGTCCTAAGTATTTTGGTATTTCCAAAACTTGCAGGTGATCTCATGCCCCTACTTGTTTGCTCAGGATGATCTGTGAATCTAGTCCCCAAACAGCGATGGTCCTTAAGGCAGTCAAACACCAGTGGGTAGAACAAAATACCCAGTTTGTTTTTTGCAGGGGAGCTTTGTGAGTAATGCAGGTAAGGAACCCTGTGGAGAAGAACAAACCCAAAGCGAGAATAAGGTGTGAATTCTGTAAGAGTAATTAGCCTTTAGGAGATCTCAGCCAGGATATATGAGCTCTCTGTCACATTGGGATTTTAATCAAGACAGAGTGTCTTTCTCGCAGATTCACTCCTGCTCAGGCAGAAATTGCTGGGCTGGATGCAGGATTTCCCGGCTGCGGTTTTATAGCCAGTATTATACAGGAGGTCAGAGCAGCTGATGGTAACGGCCCCCCTGGCCTTCCAATTTATGACTCTATGAATTTGAAACTGTTCATTCACTTGTAACATTTGCAATTTATACCAAATGAAATGTCACCCAGTCAGTGACCAGAAGCAAAGCCACGTGGCTGCTGCCACGGCCCGAAACAGCCGGGGCTGGGAGAGGCAGCTTGCCACCAGCAGCTCCCATCACCGCAGCTCATTAAAAGACCACTTTGGAGGAGTTGGTCACACAAAGAAATCTTAATGGTCCAAATGATCCTTCCAGGTCGGACAGGGACCTCCCGGGCCATCTGTGCACCGGCAGCGTGGACAGGACATTGAGTGTGAACAAAATACGTGGTGATTTTTCACAAATCTCTTTACAGGTATTGTTCCTCCCTCTCCATCACCACCTTTCCTAGCAGTAGGTATCCTTCATGCTCTTCTGTTAAGCTTTTTTTCCCTGTACTTTCCATGTTAAATTACAACTTCAGTAGGACACGTCTACTTCTGCTTGCTGTACCATGACTATACATTCAATTCCATAAGCTCTATTTTATTTTCAACCGTTGCATCTGTAGGTAACATTACGCAGAGACCGTTACTCCAGAATAGCAAATAAATTCTCAGATTCTTCCCCCCCCCCCCCCCATTTTCCCTATAATTTGAATGTGATTAGAGATGTACTCTGTTAAACCAAACAGGTGAGAGGCTAAGTGAGAGGTCCTGTTTAAACTCCACCTGAAAGGCAGGTGGGGAATGGTAGGTCGCAAGGTGCCTTTCTTCTGCGGGACACACGTTGTGGTGAAGGCTGGTGTTCTGCTGAGCAGGACTGGGAACCTGGAGACCTCCTTGCAAATGGGGATCCAGGATTTACAGACACCTATCTCCTGCCTTCTGCCTTGTTTTGGTGGTGATTAACAGGTCTCTAGGTCCAGGGATTTCACCTAGAGAGCAGCACGGCTGGTGCAGTAGGGCTAACCATGTGCGGTTTTTCCTGGCAGCACTAGAGGGAAGGAACCTGAGCAGTTTGGAAGCGAGTTGTTCCCGACCCATTCGCTGTGTCAGTGGGAAGTCGGGAGCTAGGCTGCTTTTCCTAGTCTGTAGATTCATGCCATTACATGAGAACTGCAGCTTTCATTTTTCAAAAAGGGAAGTATTTAGGGGAAACCTGTAAATAGAAGACCTCACATATATTGGGATATCCTTTGAAATTCATTAGCTTTATTGCTGATTTGTTGAGCAAGGTCAGGAGCCTTCTCACTGTAAGGATGTAACCCAACAAAATGAATAGCATTTGAGCACTCAGCCAGTCTTTAGGTTGGGATTGCGAAGGGATGAGCATGGCCAAAATGAAAACCCGACTTCAAGTGCTTTTGGCATCTCCCCTTCACTGCTGTTGATTGTGAGTCACATCAAGGTGGTTTAATGTGGGGGTAAAATTTGCAGACAAGGACTGGGCATGGAAGCAGCCCGTGAAGTCCTGGACTAACCAGTAGCACTCCTTGGAAGCAGAAGTAACCCCTGGATAACTCCTAGGTCGCATGTCAAAGGATGAGCACCTGGCCATCAGTGTATTTAATTAGCTGTCATGTCGGCTGAGCAGCAGGAGATGTGGTTGGGAGGTGGGAAGTGGAGAGGAGCTCTGTAGAGGGGCACTATCTCTGCCATGAGCTGCAAAGTGGATGCGCCCCGGTGTGTGCGAGGCCCCAGCACCCGCGTGTGCCCACGGACTGCTGCTGAGCACTGCTCTCACACCGCCTTTTTGGATGCTGCTGGTGTTAACTGGACACAAATAGTCTAGCTTTAAAGCAACGAATCAAGCACTTGTGAGGTTTATGAAAATCCCAAAGTGTGAAGAGCAAGAAGGGCATAGCTTGGTCATTTAAATTAATCTGGCCAGTCTCACTGTGAATTCATGTTAAGCTAGGTTGGCTTTTGTCTCTGAATATTTATTATGAAGTGAGGCCTCCCCAGTTGTCCTGAGCTCTGAACAACACAGTCACCTAAGCACAGCAAAGCTTCTACATTCCTCTTTTAAGACTGGTACACAGACATAGCAGAAATTGCTCCATGAAGGTTTCCTGTTTATCAGAGTGCTGATAAAAACCAGGATCAGCCTCTGTGCAAGGCTGGTCTGGGATGCCATGCACCATCAGAGCACGTCAGCAGTCCTGTCTTTTGGGCAAGCGGCCCTAGGCAGGATCCAGGCATGCACCAGCTTCCCTCCTGGCTGGGTGCTGCAGGAGGAGAGCTGCTTCCCCAGCAAGCTGGGAGCTGCAGCACTTCCCAACCAGGCGGCTGGGTCTCCAAGGGGTGAAACGGGAATGCTCCAGTGGGCCAGCGCTGACCCAGCCTTCTGTGCATTTCATGTAGCTCTAAGGATGGGTTTGGCAAGTTTGGTTGACAACTTCTTCCCTGAGCAGAGATCAGGTGGAGATCTACAAGGTCTACCGTGGTGATCACAAGGGGGTAGAGCCGGGCTGCAAACTGGAACTGCAGGCATGGCAGCCTGCCTGGCTCTTGCTCTCCCTGCTCCCTGGCTGCAGCCCCCCCTTCCCGTAAGAGCAAGCTCTACCAGACAGAGTGACTCTGCTGAGAAGAGATGTATGGAATTTGTAAAAGGTTAGAAAAAGTGGTGAAGGCAACACCTTCAGCCTTAGTGCTGAGTCCTGCCAGGTTAGTGCTCACCTGTCCGATGGGCAAACAGAGCTGTGCCACTCACACCCCCAGCACCCTTCTCCCTGAGGACAGACCACACGCCCCAGCACGGCCACGGCCAGCATGGCTTCAGGGAAAAGGACTATTTTTGGGTTTGATGGGAAAAGGACCGGCTGGGAGCTCTGCCCCACTGGTTCCAGTCCTCAGCATCTGTGGGTGATTGCCTCTTCCGATTTGGCTCATAAACTGAACAACCTTGTCATCACCTTCCCGCTCTCATTTTCCTCTGCTAGTAGTTATAACCTCTTCTAATTTCCAGCCCATCCCCATTTTAGACCCCTTAATTCTTGCAAAGGTGGTGTTGGCATGTTTTCTGCCTGCCCCCCTGCCTACTCCCACAGGCAGGCGAGCTGCCGCCTCTTTGCTCGGCATTTCCAAGCACCCGTTGGAGCAGCAAATGCTGGGGAGCTCAGAGAGGAGCACCCAAGTGCAGTACGGGATCGCACCATAAGAGGGAGATGATTCCCTGTGGATTTTCTGGGGGACCCATAGCCCTGTCCTGAGCAGTGGGTGCCAGTGGAAAAGGTGGGCCATGGTGGGCACAGAGGTCTGTCAGAGAAAAGAAGAAGGGGACATCTCATCCCTCATCTCAGGAGCGTGATGTCCTTTCTGTGGGTTTACCCCAGGAGGTTATCAGTGGGTCTAGGAAAGGCTGCTACGCCAAAGGAGAATTTAATGTATTCCAGTGTGTACCAATACAAAAAAGGCTGCAATTACTTCCAACCAATTTTAAATAGTACAGCCACATTCCAAGTGCCCCACAGAAAAAAAAAAATTAATTTTGTCACAAAACCAGCCTTCCTCCTCCAAGGGAAGGAACATTTTTCCCAAGGTCTGAAGTGCATACTTATGCCTTTTGAACCATGTTCCTTGAACTTCAAAAAAAGAAGGGAAAAAAAAAGATCAACCAAAAAATATGTACCAGTCTGGGTATCTTGCATTATCACCCCCAGCTGTCTCAAACAATGGCACCATGCTCCTCGGTGTTCATTTCTTGAAGAGATTTGAATTCAGGGACAAGGTGTGAGATATTTTGAAAAGTCTTCATTAAAGTGCTGAGCTATTTCCCACCTCCTCCTCCTCTTCCCATCACACTTTTTTTTTTTTTCTTTCTTCAAGCCTTGTCGCAGGAGGTTAAGGAGCAGAATTACATCAACTGCCTTTTTCTTCCAGACCACATCAATCTCCCAAGCTGCAGACATTGTTTTTGCCAAGACTGTTTGAAGCTGGAGAGGGCGTGAACTTGGCCAGGTTCAGAAGTTTCTGCAACAGCCTGAGAACAGACTGTCCAACATGGGGCAGCCACCTCTCCTCCCGCTAAGCCCTGGCTCTTGCAGCAAATGCTTACAGCCATAAAAAAATTTTGCTCAAGCTTGCTGTTGCCTGCTTGGCTCAGCATGGTCTGCACGGCCTCCCAAGCCATGAGGGACAGGGCAGAGGGCAGGAGAGCAGCCTGCTACGAGAGGCTACAGTGGAAACCCTTCAGCATCCCTGCTGGGCAAGGGTTTGGGGCTGCCAGGCCTTCAGGGGGTGGGAGAAGGGCAATGGGGAATCAAGAGACGCTAGAGAAAGTCAACAGGCAGGTATCGGGTACCAAACAAGAAAGTCTCCTGCTGGGGTGAAGCCTGTGGTCTGGCCTGCAGTGAGAGGGATGGAAGCAGGGAAGCACTCGAGGGTGGCACTGGGAGGAGAGGGTGGAGCAGGTCTCCAGTAAGTTTGGTCTCCCCCATGTTCCTGTCCTGAGGAAACTTGTGTCAGTAGTTCACAGTGAGAGATGAGGCAGCGATAATATTGTAGCCCTCCAGTTCCAACACCAAGAGCTGGTAGGAGAGGGAGGGATCCCTTCTCCCAGCTCTCAGAGGGCATCACATCAAAGCATGAAGCAGTGATCACTGCACCATGGCTGGTAGCAAGTTTGCTTGGGGTAATGAAGACAAACAGATTTCTTCCAGGGGCTTCACACAACCCTGCAGCTTCTACATGATATAATGGAAGTGGCAGCAGGCCAGAGTCATCAGGATATCACCCACAGCACTTCACAACTCGTCTGTTACACCTTAAAAAAGAACAATGAAGGAAAACAGCAAAGGAGGCTGACAGGGGCAGCAGGACAGATGGAAATAACCAGCAGTGACAGGGTGGCCTTAGCTTTCTCTTTCCCTGAGGTAAGAGTGAGACAAGTCTAATCTCTCCTGAGAGAGCCATCAGCTACAAGTATTCCCAGAGCTCTTTGGCAGTCACAAGTGGTGACCCCTTGGGAAAGGTAAGTAGTTCAGTATTCATTGACTCACTTCTGCACCAGTTCTCCAGTGCTGCTCCATCTCCCTTGCTTCTGCAAGAGCAGGAACTGCACAGCTTCAGGAAGGGTCCAGGAACAACCACCCTCCAGGCAGGAGATCTGATGGGGCATCTGGAGTGCAGGAGAGTGACTGGCATTTCCCCCTGGCTCTTTCTCAAGGCAGGATGAGGGAACAGGAACTGTAACTACATTTTGCTGAAAAAAGGGGACTCTAGACAAGATTCTTCAAAGGCTCTCAAAGAGAAGAAGCTTACCAGGACACTTTCATATCCTTTGCAGAATGTGCTGTTAATCTGTTCAGTTCATCAGACTGCTCTCCAAATGGTTGCCATCTCCCTACGGGAGTCTCACTAGGTCATAAGAAGTTTCTTCTTTATCGTGCTGGGAACAAAAAAGGCAAGGAAACACCTGGACTTGCCTTCCCTTTATGGCCCAGAAGACAGAGTTGTGAGCACTTGTTCTTTAGAGCTAAAAGCCAGCATCACCAAAGCAGCTCCATTTCTAGTATCTTGCTAGAGAAAGTGGCTGAGTGAGCAGCCTATCAGAAAGTTTCTCAAAAGGTACGACCACCCTGTTCCTCTAGGGAGCACCTGCCTAGGGTAGAACGCCTTTATGTTAGACACTTTACAAAGCACAATTGCTTTTCCAAAGAGCTGGTGGTTCCTCTAGGCAAGACAAAGTGACAGAAGGAAAAAGCCCCACATCGCAAAGAGCATTTCCAGACTTCCTTGGAGGTACTCCAGTACTACTATAGCCAGTGCACTGGCTTCCCTTGACTCCCCTTGGGAGCTCTTGGGGCAGATCGCAAGTCCTGCCCCTCCCAAGTTATCTCAGAAACCAGGGACGAAGTAGTCTCACGTGGTTTGAGTGAGTTTCCTTCCTTTCTGGAAGGAAAAACTAACAACTGTCCCCTCATTAGACAGTAGAGACTTATGCAGAAGAAGGACACAGGACATCAGGATTTATCAGTTCCATGGCTGACACAAATCCTTGATTTAGGTGACTAGAAAAATCTTGGCACTCCATGACCTGGCTGGATCAGGTTACAAATTTTTAGCTCATACTGATTTCACATTTGTATTCCATTTCCATGGCCAGCTGAGCAAATTCACGTTTTTTTTTTTTTTAAATTCAGCAAAACATCTTCATTATGATGCCACAGAATAAGAGCTTGTATGAGATGGCGTGTCACATCATCTTCTGCTTTCTTCTTGTATTTCTTTCTAGGGTCCCTTCTGAAAAAAAAAAAAAAAGAAGAAAAAAATCAAAATACTCTAAACTTCATTGTGTTAAGTGCTGTACAAATATCAAATAAAGAGTTCCTCCCTATGCTAACATGCTTACAGCCAGCATACATGGGAAGAGACAACACATGGATGTGTTCAAGTGGCTTACTGAAGATCCAGGAGGATGTGGGCCACGGCTAGGGCTGTCTGGGAGCTGAGAGCAGCGCCATGTTTCTCTCTCAGAAACACATTTTCCAAAGCGCATGGCCAAGATGGAATTACTGGTCCAAACTCTGGAGAAGACTGGCCCAGAGCAGCATGCTTCAGTGAGAGGCAGCAGAGCCTCCTTCAGTCATGCAGCACTTCGTCTTTTTGCAGAAAGTTGAATCATTTTGATGAAGGCAATGAGGGTGACTGACCCTCTGGCGCAGGCAGGCAGAGCACTCATGTAGAGGCCAGCACCA
This sequence comes from Morus bassanus, assembly GCA_031468815.1. Classification (NCBI taxonomy): domain Eukaryota; kingdom Metazoa; phylum Chordata; class Aves; order Suliformes; family Sulidae; genus Morus; species Morus bassanus. The sequence continues at coordinate 22,785,610 of CM062568.1, forward strand.
TCTCCCTCTGGCAAAAAGGGAGAAGGAGGACCTCCCCAACACCCACACAGACAGACAAATCTAAAATTCAACATCCATTGTCTTTTGACATTGACCATCTTATTAGTCATAGATTAATTTCCAGTGATGTTTTGGGCCCAAAGAAATTAATTCTCTTTCCATGAAAATATTTTCATTTTTATTTCCAGGGGAGTATCCATTGAAACTATCTCTTTTCCACCAAAAAATAGAGGGGGGTGTGTGATAAATTTCTACCCAGAAACAAAAGGGAATGAGAAGTCAATACTTTCTCACCAAGCTGTAGTGTTCAGATCGAATTCTCCTTCCCAGCTGTGCCCTTGGCCCAGTTAAGGAATGATGGGAGCTGCTCAATAGTCTGTCAGCTGGACCAGGGCTCTGGTGACCCTGGCCTCCATCTCATCCCTGTGAGGGAACAGTCAGCCCTGCACTTGCTCGAAAGTGCACAGGGACTTAAATCCATCCTCACCTCATCTGCCACTGCCACCCTGGTCCAGGGTCTCCTTTATCGTCATGGTCAGACTTCATCAGGGCTGTTGCTCAGGAAGAGCAAAGTGTACCTCCTTCTGGGAGTGAAACGGCTGCTTTGTCAAGCTTTGAAAATTGACAATTGTTTGATTGCCTGAAGCTACCCCTAAAATACGGAGGAGGAGGATACTAGGAGGAGTATTGAGGCTGTTCTCAGTATCCATGGAAAGCTCCATGGGGCTGATCAGGAGAATCCTTTCAAAAACTCAGTAGTGATCCAAACCAAAACAACACATACTTTGCAACTGCCAAGCATCTAACTTAGTTAAAGCTAAATGTTTACTTTAAGAGGAGTCAAATTGTCCTCAAGAGCCAGAGACTGCCTTGACTATAAAAGCAGAGCAGGCGTCTTGCTCACAGGCAGATCCTTGCAGGGGAACACCCAGATGTCCCACTCCTAGACCATCCTGCCCACACTAACACACTCTGTATCCCTGCATACATCTGGGCCCAGCTGTGCCTTCAATTCATCCTTTTGTCAACCCACGGTTTTCACATAGAATACACTGAAGAAGTCCGGTTATGTGTCTGCAGGGATGCAAGACCAGAACCAAACATGCTCTTCAAACCCTCTGAAGACACCACGCTGTGTCTGTGCAAGGCCACTGGGGTCCTTCCAGATGAGCTGAGCTTTCCAGGATGTTTTTCGTTGCCTCCATTCTCCTCATTCCCATGGGAGAGGACATTCTTCTGAATGCAGCCGTTTGAGCCTTTCACAGCTCCAAACTGTGGCTGTGATCTGGACAATAACTAGGTCCATATCTCCTGTGGACAGTGTCAGCTTCTCTTGGTGTTGTCTCTTTGGAGAAAGTCATAAAGATACAAATTGCTTTATGCCCCCAGAGAAACACCAAGAGATGCTGTTTGCTACCTGTGATGGCCATGTAGCCCAGTAAGTAGGGTAGCACCATGCTGAGGAGCAGGTCACAGGCTTTTTTAGTAACTGAACAATGGCCTTGTCTGGAGGAGCCATAATCTGCCTGAAGCTTGTGTTCGCTTGTTTAGCTGTAACAGCCATTGTCTAACAACCAAGTGACCATCGCCATCGCTGTCTGAGATTTAGCTTTGCTTTCTGCAAATGCATGTAACATCTAGTGTTGCCCGACGCGTGATATATTGCCATCACTAACAGACAGGAACACCAAGTTGTTACTCTGTGCCAAGTGAACTCCCCACAACCCTAGATGATGCTGTTTTGCCATACAGCTATTTTACTCTATGTATGTGTAGGGTGTTTGTCTCCATAGAAAATGCAATGCAGAATTGGTCCCTAAAAGAGAGTTCAGGTCAGTGATAGAAAAGCTTTTATTTAAATGTACTTGTAGACAAAGACAAACCAAGAAGACTCTCTGGAGTCCATTAATTAACTGCATTATGTCATTTGTAAGATTGCAGTAGATAAGTACTTGTCCAAGTTTTCTCAGCATTACAGCCTCAGAGCTTTTGCTTTGATTAAGAAAAACCTGTCTTTCTAGGGTTGCTGTCTGTTAATAAGGCTTCTGCTACTGCACAAAATTGGGTGATCTAATTATTCATGCCTTTTGCTTGAAAATTTATGTAACTAGCAAGTCAGAGTTTCTTTTCAGTGTGTTTGAATGGTATCTCTTCAAGAGGTCAAGGGAGGAAACCTGAGATAATAGAGCAAAAAACAAATCAGAATCAGCTGCTTTCAAGTGCATCCAGGGGTTACAGCAGCTTGAGCATGATTTGGGAACCGAGGAATTTCTCAGTAGCCTGAAACTGATGCAGTAAAAGAGGCAAAGATACAGGAGGGAGCTTATGAATAGAAACAATAGGTGCTGCAGTGGCTGCTGATAGTATCTTTGCAGAATTAGGACTTTATTTTTCCTGGTGCTCAAAGCTGTTTTTTGCTGGAGAAGCTATTCTGTGTTCTATTCACTTAAGGTTACAGCCTTGCTGATGGACCAGGCTTTCTGGTATCCCTCTAGCTGCATCAAGGAGTATAACATACCATGTAGCCCATGTAGCCTCTTTCCTTGTCTAACATAGGGGTAAACACGTGAGTACTTTTAAATTGCGGATGCAGTGTTCAATCTAAGAGCTGGGAGGGAATTTCACAGCCATTAGCCAGCCTACGGAAACCAAAGCTGTAAAAATTACCCAGGCACTCAGAGCCTGTAATTCCTGAGCGGCATGTTATCCAAGGGAATTTATACACATTTACCAGAGAGGTGTCAGTCAGGAAATTTATTGTGTCTTTTAAAACCAGCCTTTTCAAAACATGATTATTCCTCTCTATCGACTGTGCAGAGAACCAGGGCGCAGTCAGATGGTGCTGCAGGAGCTCACCGTTGCTGCAACAACATTCTCCTCCCTTTCTGCCTCCTCTCTACTGTCCCATCCTTCCTGGGGATGGTTGTCTCTATCCTTCCCTTCCACAGGCTCCAGTGCTCCCCTGTGTCCTCCCAGAGCCTGTTAACCCCACTGGGTCAGCAGGAAAACCTTCCCTGCCTGGTTTCCCTGTGAAGACTAACTTTAGAGCCTGGAAAACAGGGGGAACTGAGACCTGGGTGTCTGACCCATTTCATACCGTCATTTTCAGCCACAGTGACCTAGAGCTTTCACCCTGAGGTGTTAGCCAAAGCAGACCCATGTTTATTTAACCGGGTTAATTCTCCTCCCTAGTGAAGCCTTCTAGCCACAGCCTGTTGATATTATTTGGGCTGCTTCATGCTATCAGAGGAAAACAAGACCTTCAGAAGCTCTGCTGTGCTGATTGTGACATTTGCTGGAGGGAGAAGGATGGAAATAAGGCAATGTTTAAATGGACATCTGAGCTGCAAGTATGCAGCAAACCATATGAGCTTCACAATTTTTTTCTGTGATCAGTTAAAGGAAAAGTATATAACAGCAATGTATTACGTTATCTCATCCAGAGACCAGAGGAAAGATGAACTGTAGATATTTAAGGTGGTTCTCATTTCCAGTCTGACTCCTCAATACTCTCCTCAGCATTTGCCTTTTTACCTCTGACTCCAGTCCTAAGGTCTATAAACCAGCTCCATGCTGGGGAAGAGGTCTCTGCTTCTGGACACCAAAGGATGACACTCTGATGGTGGGATGGTGCCTTCAACCCTTTCTTCTGAGAGCAGAGGTATGTCCTAGGTAAGAGAGTCTAATCAAACAACACACTGAGTTGCAGGACTGAGATTAAAACTGTATTTATGCTTTGCTGGCATTTAGTTTGCAATCTTCTAACAGAAACCTGACGTTATCTCTTGACCAATCACACAAAAATTACTGACAGAGGCTATAGATTTCTTTAAGAAGAAATCAGAAAGCAAAGCAAGCATTTTCTGTTAGTAGCTTTTTTAAGCACTCTCACAAAGCACAGTCTTGTAGCAGTTTCTCTCTTTTGTGTAGCTGAACTTCTCATCTTGGCAGAACAAGACGGCAAAGCATTTTGGAAAAAAAATACAGCCAAAGAATTGCTCTGAAAATATGACTTTTTCCTCAACCAATCTTATCTGTATTTTTACTTAAAACTACAGACAATGATCTATCCACCAAAGCATGTGGAGAATTTTATAGTATTGATTAACTATGAACTACCTTCTAATTACATCAGCTCTATATTTAACATCATTAGGGTCATGTTAGCTTTACAAAACCATACTAAAATTGTTCTTGAAAAATAAATCCGAAGTCACAAATGCCATATCAACTTGACTGCCTATTCTAAGCTCATTCCACTTAGAGAAATTATCAGATCACAAGCCTTTATTGACCTGGTGTTCAATTAAATATAGCTAATGATTTGTATGAAAAAGGTAGGTCATTCATACTCCTGTTTCTGTTTTACCAACTGAAGCAGAGTCTCCCATGGTGGCCTCCCAGGAACCCTGTTACTTTTGATCTATATTACCAAAGTTAGAAAAACTTTTATCTGCTGAACAGAGGCCACATTTAAGAATACAACCCATTAGCTACCAGTTTGGGTCAGTTCTCCGTGAAGTAGATGAGTGATCTAGCCTGCATGGCTCCCTGTTTCTTATCATACTAAGGTGAGAAGAAAGACATGGGATATAAGGCAGTGGAGTTTCGGCTATAGTATAAAGTGGGTTTATAAACCCAGAGGGTAAAATAATATTTTAGGGTAAAACAGAGACCCTTCAAAAAGGAAGCAGTGTATTTCCACAGCACAAGAACATTCTGAGGCACTGAATATTATTTCTCCAGAGGAAAGGTGTATCCCAGCTGGGGAAAAGAAAAAAGCATACGGGAACACAGAAGAGGAAAAGCTTAACCGTTTAAATATAACACTTCAGAGGACACATTGGGTACTGATACAATCCAGAAGTACAGGAATATTCTGGGAGCCAAGTACAGTGTCATGGATCCTGAGCAATTGCTTGTGGTCTGTGAATAATAGCTCTGCAGCAGAGCTGAGCGCTCCCCCTTCCTCAGGAGGCCCTTGGTGACAATAAATACTGTTTCTGGAAGGAGACTTTGATGGGAAAACTCAACAAGGCCAATATCACAAATCAAAATAAATTGAAAAAAAAACAACAAAAAAATCCTTGGATTTCACAAATCTGAACCCTACGTGGGTTTGACCAGTATCATAATTAGAAGCAGACCTCAGCCTTTAGCCTAAAGAAAGAGCAAATCCGTCTGCTTTGAATTCTGCTTGCGTGATTCTGCGCAGTGATTCTCTGTGCACACCCCCGTCCCTCCTTAGAGGTAAGAGATGATGCATATCTTGCCTGGGAAAGCAGTAAAGTGCAAATTCTGTAGCAGAGAAATGGCCTATTGTTGGGCAAGTGTACACTTTCCCAGTCCATTCGGGCTGACACAGATTATACACTCTTAGCTGAGCCTCAGACTGCTTTGGGTAAAGCCCATCCATTTAATTCAAATCACCTTCAGACAGTTTTATCAGGAAAAAGATCAGAGATCTGGAATGGAAAAATGCATTTTGAAACAATAAATTGCAGGTCTCTGTTTTGCTTGCTAAAGCTATTTATATCATTACCTGAAAGATGGCATACAACAGGTTTGAGTCATTGCTGAACAGCTGAATTATAAAATTACTAATCTAAGGGCTAATTGCACTGACGATTTATTATGTATTAGACATGGGGTTTATTTGTTGCCTGATACAAACAGGAACGATTTTTTCTGGCACTACCCACTCATACCTTGTACTTACCGCCACTAGGGACTTAAAAAAATAGCTGCAGTAATAAAATTTTAAATATTCTTACTGTAATCTCTTGCTTGAGGGGCTAATGCTGCTAAACACAGAAGGCTTTGTAAAGCGTTGTGTGTAATGAAGGATGAGCTACAAGAACAGATTTCAAGAAACAATACCATTATCACAAATTGCAAACTCCTTCCGAGTGATGTTTGGCAGTAAATTACAGGCTGTCTGTGACACTTCCTTTCTGCAGCTGTGAGATGTTTACTATCAGAACATGCAACCTTAAATTAGAGGGCAGAGAGAAAGTTGGGAAACGCAAGGAAAATGCACGCACATCGTAAGGGCATATACACTGTGCGTAGGGGATTGATGTCCTGTCCTCAATGGCTGTCCTTTCCTCACTCAAATTCCTCTTTAAATCACTTCTTCTGCAAAGGGTTTACGTGCTAATTGGCCGACGAAAACTTTTAAAGAATGTATTCATAATTATATTTCTTTCAAAAGCAACCTAAAAATCTATGCAGCAGCCAGATTGGGCATCCTCTTCTCCAGGGGATACTCTATCTCTCAGAGAATTATTCTTCCATTTCATTCACCAATATCCTCTCCAGTTTGTCCATAGCCTGTTGGTTTTTTTTTTTTTTTCCTTGCTGGACTTTCAGAAGCACTGAATTCCCACTGGAGCTCCTGATATTGAGTGAGACTTGTGGGCAGCAGCTCTGGAAATTCAGTGGATTATCTCAACGATTGTAGAAGGAGATGCTGGCATTTTGTCTCCTAAATTCATCCATGTCAACAGAGATCTGGAAATTTCTGAGCAAATGTTGGAAGTGCTGAAATAATCAGGGGAAAAGCAAATCCAGGTAGTCAGTAATAGAGGAAGGAGTATCCCAAGGACTGTGGAGTAGTTTCAGCAAGGCTGTACTTCCATCTAGATGCTCAAATTCCTTTGAAACTCCAGGTCAGTGGCCTCATTTCTTGGTGATGCTGCACCTGCTTTAAATAGCTCTCCTCTGGCAAAATGACCCTAAAACTAACATACTTAACAACTGACTCTGCCTCTGTGGGCAAGAAACCGGTATAATGGATCCTACACATCCAATATCAGCTGGGGCTTTCTTCTGCTCTGTGATGCTTGGCTGAAGGCTGTCTTGATAGAGCACTACAGCCCCTTCGCCACAGTGTAGAAACAAAGATGCTGGGGATGATCTCATGTTTTTCGGGACCTCATTCTGTCACACTCAGCAAAGCAGGGAGAGCACATTAAAACACATAGTATAGAGCTGCTAGGAGTCAGTGGGAATTATCTGCATGCACTGCAGAGTCATGTGAAAGAGTAATGTTTCTTACAGGAATTAGAAATCCTTTACACTAGGGCAGTTATGTAGGGCCTCAGTGAAGCTGCTACTCCGGCTGAGTGGCTGTAATGGATGCTCTGTGACTGCTGAGTGTCTCTTTCCTGCTCTTACTCACATTGCTCTGGGAGAACAGTGAGAATGTTAGTGCCTTCAGGTGCCTGGTGTGCGTAGCTGTTAAAAGAGAGAGAAATCAGAAATCGTCTCAGTCCCCAAAGCATCAGGGATTTATTGAACATGTTAAGAACAAAATCTTGTTATGGACAAAAAAAGAACCCACAACTCATACATGGAGCTAAGAATTTGCTGTTAGCATAACTGAAATCTAAATGATCTAACTGAAGAATTCTTATTAATCCAGATCTAATTATTATAGAAAAAGAAAGAAAAAAAGCAAAGAATAATTCTATGGAAAAAGTTTCAATAATAATAATAATAATAATACAGCTGAATGTGTTATATCCAGTCCTAATGTCTGGTCCTTTTTCCAGTGTTTTGCAACCCCTTCCACAGCCCTTCTGGGTGCTCAGATTGATGGCTTCAGACTAGGGGGGTGTCATCAACACCCCTGCGTCCCTCACCAGGTTAATGGTTTCTTCTTCCTCACTGCAGGAGCCAATCAGGGTAATTTCTATAAGGTTGCTAATTTGGTTCACACCTTGATTTGCCACTCTGCATTGCAACCAAATTTACAGGTATGGTACCTTTTACTTATGTTAGATACTTGTTCTTTGCTCTGTTTGCTACCCCTGAAGCATGCTTTGTCCAGCTCCCAGGTCTTCAGTTCTTTAATTGACTGTCGATGAGTTGTTTACAGCCCTGGGCTCTGCCATGTCAGCCTCTGCCCTTTTTCTTATCATCCCACGCCTGTATGCTGTGTCCTGTGTCCCAATGTTCAAGGCCCCTGCTATCATGCCCAGCCTGCCGCCTTCTACATCACCTCGTTGTGTTAGGCATGAAGGTTTTGTTCTGCATGGAAGAGCTATTTGCTGCTGCTGGCAATGTAAACATAATGCAAAAATAAGCAAAAGGAAAACAGATCTAGCATAGCCACCTGGTCATCAGGAAAAATATGCAGATACAGCTAACCAGGCTTAAAACAAAGCTCTAGGCAGGTTAAGAAAAGTTCAGACAAAAAAAGCCTGATGAACCTCAGTACTGAGACCTTGCAAACTCAGCACAGCACATAGTGGCCCATTATGAGCAGTGGCAGTGCTGTATTTACAGGGCCACAGGGCTATGGGTGCTGATACTTGAAATGTTTAGGCCTCTCAGGAAAGTTTAGCACTTCTGTCTTGTTCTTCATCCTCAGTTTCATTGTGCTTTGTGACAAACAGGCAAGCTCTTAACTCTTCAGCATGTGGACGCTTGCTTTCTGCCATGATCTGCTGCCTCCAGCCTTACTGGAAATGCAATTCTTCCCTTGGTCATACCAGGCTCACCTCCTTGGCTGTTCCCCTTTTCACCCAGCTGGGCTCCATGCTGCTGGCTCACCTGAGTCTCCTTGCTGATGTCAGCATCTGCTCCCTGTGGAGGCCCTGGATTCCCAAAATGTGTGCTGTGATGACTGCAGACATTTCCATGTGAACTGCATCCACAGCCGTTCCAAACCCAGGCTCCTTTGGTGGGTGAGCAAAGAAAAGACCTCAGATCCCATGTGGAGTTGAAAGACTCCCCTACTACTTGCAGATATATGGGATGGGGACTGGGCAGGGGGGCGGGGTGTACGACTTCAGAGTAGAAAAGCCCTTGCAGATTTTGGCTATGAAAAGCCAGAGAAGAAAATAAAAATGGGTGTTGAGCTACTTTGACACCATCACTTTCACACTGTGTTGATCTCTCCCCAGCAAAAGCTGACCATCAGGACCAGTTAGGTGCACAAACAACTGTATCCCACAGAGACATATATAATAGCAGCCAGCTCACAATAACATATTAATAAGGAAGAATCTCATGGTTAGACACTGAAGAACCTGGGAAATCTTTCTAAGCTAGAAATGTGTTAGCAATAAATAAAAAAATCCAAAGAGGAAGAAATAAGAAGTAGACTTATCATTCAAGTGCTGAAGGTGTAGAAAAGACAAGGAAAAAAAGCAGTTTTTTTTTAACTAACAAAAAAGTAGTTAAAGAACAGAAATGAGAAAAGGTTATTATCTTCTCATCCACTGATCTGCATTTCTGAAGCAGCTAGCTCAAAAATTTCTCAGTGCTTGGATGTAGGAGTGAGGACAGCACCACTGGAGATCTTGAAGTGAAAATACAAGTGCCCGGGAGGTCTAGACACCAGCAGAACAGGTAATAATATAGAAGTAAAGGTCTCTGGGACAGCCTCAGAGAGCTCAGGTCAAACTAGCTCTTCTGCAACGCATACAGAAATGGCAGCAAAGGAGGTTAGAAAAATTCTGATCCAAATACAGCATTTAAAAATTCATGGGATCTTCAGCACTGGCTGAGAACAGATGTTATGCAGGTGAAAAAGGGCTTCTGGGAAACTCCCGGAAGTTGTGTTAGAGTTTAGGTAAGATCTTTTATTCAAGTTACTCGCAGAAACCTGTCTCATTAAAACCCAACACTCAGAGAGGCTGGCTGAAAAACAAATATTTCCTCTTCTCAGATGGTCCTGTAATTCTTGGTGACAGAATAGGTTAAGCTTCATGAGCATTGTGTTGGCAAAGCAGAAATTGCCAAACACTGTTCCAGGTTTCAGGCGTTGGCAGTCAGCTGCGCCGTGCCCAAGAGCTGGACTTTCTCCCTAATACTTCATGCCGGGAAAGTCGGAAATACTTTTGGGCACAGCTGGGTAAGTGCACCTTGTGCTTCTGCCCACGGTGACCTGTGGCACAGCCAGGTCATGTCCATGGGGTGGAAAGGGAATGTCTATTCAGACCTTTCTGAAGGATGCCGGCAGTGAGAGGGGACTTGGGCGGCAGGGAGGGAGGCACTCGGCTGAAGATAAAAATAAGTATTGAAAGGGAAGGCGCTTATGAAGCTAAACTGGTAAGAGTGATCTGGGCCTGTGTTGTGCTGTCTTGGAAAACTTTCACAGCCTTTTTAAGCAATTTGTATGAAACTTTCTATTGGCTATAAACATGCCTTTTGAGAATCATGTCCCATTTGTACTTTTACAATTCATGCTTTTAATGGGAATATTGTACCTGTTGGAAGTGCAGGCTTGCTTGACAGCCTGAGAGAATGCAGTTCAGACCATGCAACATCAGTAGGTGGCTTAGCATTATTCCTGCCCTGCGTGTGTCAACCCTGCCTTGAAGAGAAATGTCTTGGGGTGAAAAAGCATGTCTGTTCGTAAGGCTGTTCCCATCCTTTGCCTTGCTGCTGACCAGGCATGAAATGAATCCGGGTTGTCATAGGGGCTCTGATCCTGATATCTGTTCAGACGGAGCTGCCCATGGCCGATAAGTTTATTTCACACTGATACAGTAAGCTTAGATGACTATTGTTCTTGGCTGGGTTGAAGCCAGCAGCCATGACCATGAGGCAGGAGGCATTCTCACTGGGAAAGCACTTGTGTATGGTACACTTTACACAAGTTTCTGCTCCACTGAAGTGGATGGGAGTTCAGTGTGTAAATGAGAACTCCTCTGAATAAAGATGGATTTCAGTGCGTAGTTCGGTACTTCTGAAAACAGAATTCTAGTCATGGAAGACTACAGGCTTCATCCTCTATTTCTTTCTTGATCCTCTGCACCACTTTGAATTTGGAAAGTTATCCTCACAAGTCAGTGCTAGAACTATCTACATCTTGGAGCTGAGGAACCGAGTCATGCTCCAGCACCCTCCAGGCTGGCACCACAGCATGAGCACAGGGATTCCCTGTGCTTCAGCAGTCCCAGGGTGCTGACCTTACTACTGAGACAGCTGAAAATACATCAGAGTAGGCCTGAGGCTGCTCTGTTCAACTTCAGGGATCTTTTTAGGTAGCTGGGCTCCTTCTGAACTCAACGGAGAAAGAGTAGGACAGTAAGTTAGACGCCTGCTCTGGCTCCGTTACAGGAGATGCTGCTGTTCCTCCATTCACAATAGCAGGACTCTAATCAGACATGCTAACTAAACAAGTTGCCTAAAATTGTGGTGTGAGCATCCCTCCTGTGCTCCCAGACGTGCTCTTGTGCCAAGCCCAGCTTGAATAATCCAGACTGCTGTATTCCATTAGCAGTCCTTTAAGGTCTTCAATCTTCTCTTTTGAATGTAATGTATTTTTTATACTGCAAACATGAGTGTGTAATTCAATGCATATGTTTTGGGAGTGGGGAGTCTATAAGAATGCCAAGCAAATCAATAAAGATTTGGCATATCATTATTCATTGTTGTGATGCCATGAGGCATTTATGTATGCCCTTTAGTAGGGAGGAAGAAAAAAAAAGAGGAAAACTGTTACAGATGTGTAGTAAAATTTGATTCAAGAGGAAGAGTTTGCATCTGAATTGCACGAAGTCTATTAAAATTTTGGTCTTCTTTAGACTAACAGGATTATGCCATTCCCAAACTGATTGTTTCCAAGCAACGATGCAGATCCTAGTATGTGTTTGCTTATCTCTTTAGTTTGCTGCTAAAACAGAGAAGCTTCCAAAGATAGCTGCGAAACTGATGATATCAGATGTTATCATAGAATCATAGAATGTCCTGAAAAGGTGGTCCATTTATCCTGTCTTTGGAAGCTGATTTAAAGAGTGCATCAGGGCTTACGTAAGGCTGCCAGCATGTGATTTTTATTTATTTTTTTTTTTTAATAAAGGAAATGGCCTGCACTGCCACCAGCATGGCATACTCCAATATGTCATTTTCATTTGGACACAAACACTTTACTGTGGTTAGGGGGAATTGCTCTCTCTGAGGAACAAATCCTAAGTGGTAGCTATGAGCAGCGGCGCAGATCTTCAGAAACTACGGTTCAGCGAGGCTTTTCAAACGTCCTCAGTTGTGCCTGTTTAAAGGGCCAAATCTTCCCTGCTTTACTAATTGAAAGCTCCCTTCATGTATTATAAAGGAATGCACAGCTATATAGCCCTGTATACTAAATAATAAATAGCCAGTTGCAAATGACATTGCTATTTTATAATCAGAACTGTCCAAATTGTGTTGAGATTTTGAAAGGTGCATTAAGAGGATATTAGAGTATTTTCTCTCTTTCCTGGCTGCTTTTGGATTTGCTGACATCACAGGATAAATATGATTTAGGAGTCAATGTTTACTATTTTAGTATTCAAAAAGGCTGCCTAAAGAGCTCTGTTGTTAAATGTCATTAATGCATTTTCTTTAGAGTAAGAAAATTGTGCATTTCTACATAATTTAATATGAAAAAAGGGCTATAAAGAGTTCTCTGATGGCTACATAAAGAATATAGTGCAGCTCTGCGTACATCTGAATTTCCACAGAAGGCAACTGATCACCTCAGAAGAGAAATACATCAGCTATTTAGAGGTGTAAAGCAACAAAGCACAAAGTTTAAGACGAAGTGAGAAATACTGTTACTGGTAGAAATTTTAGAAGGCATTTATTGTGGCAGAATATAATAACCCAACTGCATGGAGTGCTCTGATTTATGTTTCTGCCCATCTTAAAATGCTTTGAGATGATTAATAACTGGCTCAATCCTTTATACTCATAACAACACTTGTGGCACAATAGCACTGCAATGACTTGTCACTCTGGCTATTTTGTTATTGGATATTTAAGATCCCCTGCATTAGGCAAGCGTGGAGTCTTGGGGCTAGTGAGCAGGCAGATGCAACTCCCTTACTATTTGCATTGCAGTATTACCAGAGATCTAATAAGGGCTCAGAGCCCTGGTGGGCTAGACGCTGATCGGTACTTGAAATGAAAGATGGCTTTCCCTTTCAGAGTTCACAATTTAATTATGTGATGGCAATCAATAGATAGATAGAGCAGAGAAGGAGGGCTGCATCACAGGAGTTGTTGCACTTCATATAATAAACACCAGCCAGAGTCCATCATCTGTCTGCATCTCTTACAAGACCACTATTTGATGGAAAATTAAATTATCTTGTGTACAAGTTGAAGACAGATAATTTCTTCTCATTTGTATTTCAGCAGCAGCCAAAGATCTACTGAGATTTTCTGTTCAGAGTTTGACTGAACAATGAGTTGCAGTCAAGGTAAGAAAAACATAAGAGAGAAAACATCACGTGGGATGTGATGGTATCCATGTTAGTTTGGCTCCCTGGCTTTTTGAGGGAAGTGGGGCAGTGAGGAAAAGGCAGTGAGGCTTGAACATTTTCTGTTCCTTGGCTGGTTTAATGCAGGTGCGCAATGACTAAACAGAAAAACAAAGTGAGAGAGATGATGCACAGAAGTGAGGAGAGGGTGGCAGACAGGGAGGCAGGGACTGATGTAAAGAGAGTGAGGCAGAGATTGATATAAGGAGAGTGAGGCTGAGATGAAGACTTTGGAGGGGTTTGTGAGAAACCTATGAGCAGAGATGGAGAGTGTCCCAAGTGAAATGAGCGGTGTAATGACACCCAGTGTCTGATAGTCCTTGGAGACTGTTTCTTGCATTTGCTTAAGCCAACTTGGCTGCCTTGGTCCCGAGGCTGGCACTTCCCATGCTGAACAATGAGACTTGACATTTACAAGCAAAATTACATCATTTCTGAAAGAAGCGATATTGTGTTCAGGATTTCCACCAGGCCAGTAAAAGAAACTAACACTTGTCACATAAAGAAACAATACAGTAGAAGAAGCAGGAAAAATTTTGCTGTAAAATGTAAATGTCTTTGCATAAAATAACCAAGGTCAAATTTGATCTCTCTGGCACTGGAAAGAGAAACAAGTGATATTGAAAAAGGCGCCTGGATTTACACCAGTATCACTGAGAAAAACTTGCCTGATGCTCTCCCCCTCAGGAAGACCATAGTTTTGAGTAACTGAGTGGTCAGAATGGTAGAGAACTGGTTTTATTTTGTGCATGACTTTGGCCAATGCCTTGTCTCTTGGCTGGGCGCACACTGCTGTATTTCTCTTCCTTATTTTCATAGAATCATAGAATCATTAAGGTTGGAAAAGACCTCTAGAATCATCAAGTCCAACCATCAACCCAACACCACCATGTCCCCTAAACCATGCCCTGAAGTGCCATGTCCACACATTTTTTGAACACCTCCAGGGATGGTGACTCCACCTCTCTGGCAGCCTGTTCCAGTGCCTGACAACTCTTTCAGTAAAGAAATTTTTCCTAATATCCAATCTAAACCTCCCCTGACACAGGTTGAGGCCATTTCCTCTCGCCCTATCACTAGTAACTTGGGAGAAGAGACCAACACCCACCTCGCTACAACCTCCTTTCAGGTAGGTGTAGAGAGCGATAAGGTCTCCCCTCAGCCTCCTCTTCTCCAGGCTAAACAACCCCAATTCCCTCAGCCACTCCTCATCAGACTTGTTCTCCAGACCCATCACCAGCTTCGTTGCCCTTCTCTGGACATGCTCCAGCACCTCAGTGTCCTTCTTGTAGTGAGGGGCCCAAAACTGAAGACAGTATTCAAGGTGCAGCCTCACCAGTGCCGAGTACTGGGGCACTGTATTCATGCTTCGCTGGTGTTGAGGTCTCATCCATCCTCCTCCTTTGCAAAACTGCCAGGCTCCAAGACATGCAGCATTTTAAAAAAAAAAAAGAGAAAAGAGAAACAACCGACAGAAAACTCACACCCAATTGCACGTTGCCCTTCGCGCCCTGTCCATGGTGCTGAGCGGCGGCGGCGCCCCGCGCCCACCGCGGGCTCAGCCCTCAGCAGGGCGAGCCTTTTCCTTCAGGTTAGGCAGGCTTTTACCTTCAATAACTGCTGCCTGCGCGGTGCAACAGATGTTTGCCAGCCTGGATTTTCCTCTTTTAGCCACCCTAAGAAGGCAGGGAGATTAATTAAAGCCCGAGTCCCCAAAGGTGAATGGCTCTCCACGTGTTCGGGGGGAGGGGGGCTCCCTCGCTTTTCCTGTTTATATCTTCATCAGTTGCTTGCCTAGGACAGAAAATTAGATCCACACTGAAAACAGCTTCTGCTTTGATTTGTTTATGTGTTTATTTTTAATTTTTAGGATAACCGCAGAAATAATGAGAAACAGCAGGGAACGGGAAACTGATTGAGATTGATCATTTCGTGCATTCGGCTTGTGATGACCTTTGGGGAAAGTGGGTATTTAATTTTTACTGATGTTGTAAAGGCACAGACAATGTCCTGACCTTTCTGATCCAGGGTGACCACTACGAGCATCCCACTGAGAATTAATTACAATTGCCTGGAGCGGCTCCAAGCAGCATTTATTAGAGTACTATAAATGTGGTAAAAGCAATCAGTATGCCTGGGAGAAGCCATTCCATGTGCCTGCTGTGATTTCTAAGAGAAGCTCAGACTTGTTGGCTTGTTGTTTTGCTTTGCTGTTCATTAACAAGACTGAAATAGGAGAGACAGTGTTAGAACTCCAGGGCAAGCATTTCCCATCGTTCTGCTCTCCACACAGATACTTTTGTATTAGATTAAGGCACAATAGATAGAACTAGGCAGAACAAAAATCAAACATCTCCCCAAGAGACAGGACACGGTGCAATTCTCTCACTGTACAAAGCACAGTGCAACAGCTTCTTCTAGCAGTCTCCTAGAAATGTAAAGTGGAAGTGAACAGAAAGCTCTACACAAGAACTCCATACAAGGAAGTATTTAAAAGTCAAGGCATGTTATGATGCCATCGTACTTCAGCATCCAGCACAAAGCTGGGGCTATTAGTCACATGGGAGTTTGCAGTCCTTTTCCCCAGAGATCAATCTAAAAATGGAAAATCAGTTATGTGTACAAAGTTCAGGCAGAAATATTTCACATAAGGTATGATGACTTTGTCAGATACCATGTCAAAAGGACTGGAATTGAATAAGGAGGTTTAAAGAAAAATTGTAAAACCATCTAAATTTGTTTTGGAGAAGGATTTAATTGGGAATGATGATGAAAAAGCCAGAAATGTGGATAAACCTAAAATGGAAAGGGCAGCCAAGTTACAGCAGATGGCTTTTTCTTGTTCTTTAAGTGCCTCATAATGAGCAAAATATGCTATGTAATGACAGTTGTTTCTAAACTGACTTTTTTGGGGGGAGTGGGGGGAGGTTTCCCACAGGGCATTGGTTGAAAAAGGAGAATCAAAAAGACATAGCTGCAGACAGTCTGTATTGAACTGTTTTTGTTCCGGAGTTCCGGAGCTCAGTTTGATGTATGGTAGGAAAGACAACCATCTCCGATTCCAGCTAAAATCGAATGAGCAAATAGCCTCTATTTCTCCCTTCTGCCTTGCCTCCCTGAGCATCCGCATTGCATAAGGGCTCTGCCAGTCCTTTCTCCCACAGAGCTTCCCAATTGCCCTTTCCGTGGGTTCACTAAGATTTCTTTATTCTGACAGGTTTTTGTTCTGTCTTGCTGTGGTTGCTTTTCTTTCTCTCCTGTATCAGTTAAGAACGCTGTTATTCAAACAACAGATTTTCCTACAACCTAAATGCTGCTGTTAAGATTTACTTAAAATCTCCCCCTCATTCCATTTTTTGATTCCTTTCTACACAAAATGGGGCTGGGGGAGGGGGGAGGGAGTGAAGGAAAACAGAAGAGACAGCCTATTCTATATGACATATGCTTGATTTCCCAGCAAGGCTTAATTACTATTGGGAGTTTGCACTCCTGTTCCTTTTGCCACACCAAGCACTCAGAGCGCAGTGCAATGCCTCTTGTCTATTCCAGTTCGCATGCACATGGATAAGATTTGCTTGTGCATTGGGGCAATTGTATATGAATTGTATATGAGAATGGAGACTGTAGGCATCTTCCCTGAAGACTGTAGGCATCCATGCAGCTTTCAGGCATAGTTAAGACCCACAGAAAATGACAATTTTCATGTTCTTTTCATATAGGGTTTCATCCTGCAAAGAAATGAGTGTACTGACCCAGAAAGTACAGGTGGAACTTTCAAACCCCCACGTAGCTCAGCCAAAAGGTCCTACGATAATGCATGGGCAAGGGACCTTTGCAGTCAGCAGGACTGAAGTC
This sequence comes from Morus bassanus, assembly GCA_031468815.1. Classification (NCBI taxonomy): domain Eukaryota; kingdom Metazoa; phylum Chordata; class Aves; order Suliformes; family Sulidae; genus Morus; species Morus bassanus. The sequence continues at coordinate 22,802,724 of CM062568.1, forward strand.
ATGACTGATATCTGAAAAGACTCATGCTTCATGCTTATACAAGTGTAATTGGAGACAACAGGAGGCTTAGGATATAATGTGCAAGATGGAGATCTAACACAGTGATTGCTCTTCAACTTTGCATAATGAAACATGCATTGGCGTTTTGAGGAAGAACGTGATTTTCCTTGCTTTTGAATGTAAAACGTAGCTAAATTGTATTAGCTACAGCCAAAAAGCAGAATAAAAGCTAGACAATTCACATGCTGAAGCTATGTTGTTAAGGACAATTAAAGAATATGCTTCACAAAAGAAATCCAGTAAATATAGCACTTCCAAACCTCATTACAAAGAAAGGCTGTAGTTTTCAAGATTAAAAGCCTGTCTATTTGTGAAAATAAGCTTTTTTTCCCCATCTTCATTTTCTGCATTTTAAACCATGAGCTGGATCTCAGCTTTAGCTAATTGCAGTAACATTCCAGACTACTGGGGAAGTCTGTCCTACCAAAAGAAGCAGTAATAAGTTGCTGAAATTGTCTTGATAGTTAAACAGTTTAGCTTTATACTTATTTGCTGAAAAATCCCCCAGTGACATATTAATTAAGCATAAAGCTTTGCCTTGTAAAAAGGTTGGTTGGTGTTCAAATATCTACCTCATCTCTGTTTAGTTTTAGAAAGCTGGTCTTTCAAACTGACAGCATTTCAACTATTTTACTACTCTGATGAAGATCTAACTTTCGCTCTGATTATTTTTCAAAATTAATATCTAGTGGTTTTTTTGATTAAGCCACAGTCACCACCACTTCTGAAGCAGGAAATAACTTTGCTTTTAATCTTGGTCTTCATTCAGCTCTGCCTTATTTAAGGCATCTTCTTTCACCAGAGGGCTGCTCAAAAGAGGAGCTCAGTCTACAGTGGCTGGAGCTGCTGAAGAAGGAAATCTTTGGAGGGCTTATGGTGGAAAAATACATTTAGAGCAGTACAGCTGTTTGCGGGGGTAGGGTGGGTATCGAAGCCCCCTGAAGACAGCCAAAGTCCCTCTATCTCATACCAGGTATCACTGGCCAGTCTTTACAGTGATAATATCATACTCCTGATAAAGTCTAGGCAAAATTTGTAATATCATCTAACTCATTGCTCAACTTTAGGCTATTTCTTCAATGAATGCAATACTGCCAGATACTTTACTGAGGGATACTGGGGAAGCACAGGGAAGTGGTAATTCGGAGCGTTAGAGATGGAAGGAGGCCTCCCAATATGTGTAAAAGCAATGTTGACCCTCATTCATGTGAGCAAACACTAAATACAAATTACTTACAATGATCAAAATCTAAGGACCTTATATGAGTGAAAATCCAACTTTTGCCTGCCTGGTGTCCAAAATGCTGAGCTTTCACTGACAATTCTGAAAGATCATTCTGTGTGTCTTGTGCAAATGTAAGTGTTCTGTACCAGATACAAGAGATAAGTAATCAACTTCAATATAAACATGAATTTTAAGGAAATGTTTAACTTCAGCTCCCTTGCAAATGTTGGTATAGATAGAGGTTTTTTACATTGCTGTGTGACATGTCTGAATTGCGTTCTTTTAAGAAGCTGGGGAAGATTGTTTGGAAAGCAGTAATCAGAAATTAGTTATCAAAGATTCACTGTTACAATGGAAAATTGTTGGCTGAGATTCTCCAGGTATGTGTCCTGAGTCTGGTAGTGTTTGTATTTTCTTCAGTGACCTGGATGATGAAGTAAAATATATGGTTAGCACATTTGCAGATGTCACAAACCTGGTGGAGAAACAATCAAAATGATCCTGACAAATGGGACAGCTGGTCCGAAAAAACAGGATGAACTTCAAAAAGGAGAATGCAAGGTCTGCACTTAATCTGGAGAAATCAACTGCATTAACATAAGATGGGAAACAGCTGAGTAGGCAGAAGTTTTGCTGAAAAAGATGTTGAGGTTACAGTGACTCACAAGTGGAATATGTATCAACAATGTCATACTATTACAGGAAAAGCAAACATGCGGCATTGCTATTGAGCGCTGCAGGTCTAGTTCTGTGTGATGAGCTTCAGCAAATGTGGAGGCAATCCAAAAGAAAGAAAAAAAGAAAGGAAAATGACCAGGGAATTAGAAAACATGTCCGATGAGGCAAGACGGAAGGAGCTAGTGGTTTAATTTATTGAACGAATGACTGGAGAGACGTGAGAAGACTTCAAATAATCACAGTTTGTCATCCGTTCTCTGTGTCCACTGTGGATAGCACAAGAAAAAAATGTGCTAAAATTACATCATGGAAGAGTTACATTAGACATTAGTAAAAACTTTCTGACAATAAACACTAGGCAAGAAGGCAGGAGGAAATTGTGGAATTCTCCTCTTTAAGTACCTTAAAACAATCAAACATATGTGAGTCCATAATCATATATCTCTCATTTATCCACCCTTGGCACAGGAGGGCGGATGAAGAGAGATCTCTTGATGTCATTTTGGCCTCACTTTCTGTGTCTATATCACTATCCTCCTATTTAATTTTAGTGTGAACTTTTCTATTTGCAGTCAGTTTCTATATGTATTTTGAAGAGTGGTTGTCTTGGTTTTGGCTGGGATAGAGGTAATTTTCTTCCTTGTAGCTGGTATTGTGCTGTGTTTTGGACTTAGTATGACAATAATGTTGATAACACACTGATGTTTGAGTTGTTGCTAAGTAGTGCTTACACTAAGTCAAGGACTTTTCAGCTTCCCATGCTCTGCTGACTGAGAAGGCCGGGGGTGCACAAGAAGCTGGGAGGGGGCACAGCCAGGACAACTGACCTCAACTGCCTAAAAGGATATTCCATACCATATGACATCATGCTCAGTATATAAACCAGGGGAAAGCTGGCCAGGGGGCTGCTGCTGGGGAACTGGCTGGGCATCAGTCAGTGGGTGGTGTGCATTTGAATTGTGCATCACTTATTTTGTATATTCTGTTATTGTTATTATTATTTTCCCCTTCCTTTTCTGTCCTATTAAACTGTCTTTATCTCAAACCACTAATTTTCCTTTTTTTTTCCCCAATTCTCTCCCCTATCCCATGGAGGGGAGGAGTGAGCAAACGGCTGTGTGGTGTTTAGCTGCCTGCCGGCTTAAACCACAACAGTGGCCTCAATAAAAATCTGTCTCAAACTATATGAGATTCATGCATCTGGTTTTATTCCAGTGCTCTCTACCTTTATCTCCATACCTCAGTCATTTTCTCAGCTTCTTCCACTCTGGGACCCCAGATGCCAAGTCCACTGGGTAACCCTAACTTTTGTTCCAGCTGCATCTGGCAGCTGGGGCCAGGGGGTTGGAGAAGGGCATCCCAACTGGAAAATGTGCTCCCTAGGAAGGCACTGTGAGGAAAGGAGATGGACTCACCAGCCTTGTGTCACTCCCCTGCCATATAACAGGATATAACAGTGCATATAACGTTCCTCTTGTCATAGTGGACGTAGACTCCTAAGGGGCTTCATACATTGGGCCAGGGAAAGTTCAGAAGCATTTTGTGATCATTCTTGTGCAAACTTATACACGCATTTGGCCCCTGCCATGAAAAGACTGCAATCTAAGAGCAGGCACATAAACGGCTGTGGATACAGAGAAGCTGATTCCTGTGAGCCAGACACTGAGGTCGTTAATTAAGGTGTTCCCATGACAGTTTTATTCTGATGAGTTATGCATACTCGTATGGTTGAAAGACTGGGATGCTATTTAATCTTTCAAATTTTTTATATTTTTATACATTTTTGACTGTACTTTCCATGTTTGTCTGCTGTGTAATATGCCTCCTAACAATTCCAGGAGCATATGTTTTATTGGCACCCACTATCATTTTATAGTTGAATTAAAAAGATGGAAAATCACTTAATGTAACTAACCCTTTCATCACAGCCACCTCCTTCAGTTTTCTTCCCTTAGCCTACCTTACACCCTAGGCTGCAGCTAACACCCAAAGAGGTGGGATGCTTCTGGGACATTCCAAGATCTTGAACAAGGTTGGGTTTGGCTCTGAAGTTTCGCACATCCATGTGTCATTCCAAGTATCTTCATATCTAAGGCAAATCACAGAGGTTCAAATCAAAGCCAAAGCCACATGATGGTCAGACAGCTTATCTTCACGGTCTGGTTGTATCTAACTTGTCTCCCTGACTTTCCCAAAGTCAAAGATGATAGTGGAGTATAATGCTGACTGATGCACGGACTCTCTTGTGTGCTTGCGTGGACAAGAAGATGATAACCTGTTGCTGAAAGTGGATGATTGCAGTCTGTGTTGGTAAACTTTACCCATGATATTACAAGACAGACAGACAAATCAGATGGAGCAAGGCTACCAATAACTATTGGACATCAGTCTGGGAGCAATCAAAATAGTTGTCATGAATCTTCCAATACCCATGTCTGTTTATGGGCTCAGTAGAGTGAGAAAGCAGCGAGGGACTTCCCAGAACTCAGCTGCATAAATCCTCTGACACTGAGCAACATGTTGCTATTCCTTACCTCTTTATTTTTATCCAGGAGAGCCTATTTTTACCTAGTAAGAGATTCCCCCCACCCTTGATATTACACCTCCATTATGACTGGTGGTCATAATACAACAAGGCACAGAAGTTTAGGAAAGGACTGCTGGGTCTGTAAAAAGCATCTGTCTATACTGAATCCAGGAGAAATAAAATACAGCTCATACTTAACCGATGGAGAAGTCTTTGGTACAGCACACTGTAACACTTCACACAGTCCTGTTTGCAGAACCCCAACTATCCTTATGAGCTAACCTTCTCTTCTTTCAGACAGATATTTATCCTGTGGTTCTTGTTTCTTAGCTTTATCCCATTAGTCCCAGCTATGCCCTGCATCGTACAGCTGCTAATCAACAGTCCATTACTAACTACAGCTACAGTATATAATTTTTTAATCTCTCCAGGAACTTGGAATCATGTCTTTTGTGTGTTTGTTTTTATAAAGGGAACTTGTTCAACTGACAATGCCGTAAAACCATTAAGAGGCTATGTCCATTCCCACTATAGATCACCAGTCCCTACTTCGTAGGATATCCTGATACACTGCCCTACCAAAGCACCAGCAGAGCCAGCAAAGAAAAAAGAGTGCTTTGCATAGCAAACAGTTTTTATGACCTACAGTTAATGGAGCTTACTATTAATTGGCAGAATTACAACTCTTGTTTAGTTGATGAAAGTAGCTGTCTTGAAAAGTTATTAGGCTTCCTTTTGTTCTTGTTTCCCTGCATTTTTTTCTCAAGATTGATTACACAATGCCTCTTTGAACTTATATTGAATGTTTCCTTTAAGGATCTAATTGCATTTTGGTTTCATATATTTGCTAGTCTTCCAGTATTCCAGCGATCCAGGGATATTAAAAGGGAAAAAGGAACCCCAACAAAACAGTTAATAGTCTCAGGAAAATATTCCTGAAAATATGAGTAGCATGGAAATGTCAATAATATTAAAAGTATGAATAGTGTGAGAAATATGTATGCAGCCTTATCAAGGCTAAATAGTTTTGTGTTAATGGAAAATAAACTCCATTAACAGAGACGTAGTAATTCATAAAGTATCTTATGTTGTGCATTGCCTGTATCCGCTAGCTGTCCTAAATCAATTACCTCAGTCAAGACATGGTTCCTCTTTCTCTGGGGTGCGGCTGCGGCTGGAGGGAAAGCAATTTATTTCAAAAGCTGATTCAGCAAGAAACTCTTCAGGGGCCCATCAAGGTCCCATTAATAACCAGAGATGCCATAATGATTATTGGTGGCGTTGTAAATCATTTGCGTAACACTATTTGTTTTAAAATTATTCAGCAATTTCATGTCTCCTGAAAGACAAAAAGATTTCCTTATCATGAAATATGCTTTTCAGCAGGAAGCAACAAGAGGTATAACAGACTTTCAGAATATTGTTTCTTCTTATGCTGTACCTTTTTTGTGTGTGAAATTGACTATTCAAGGAAAGGAGGTCCTTATGAATTTGATCTAAGTCAGTGATAGCACAAGCAGCTATTAAGAAAATGTCATGCTCACTTCTGCTAACTCATCTTGGCTGCAGTCACCAATAACCCTCCCTTTTCATTAGCCTCTGAAGCCTGTTTCTGTCTTCAAGCGAAATTAATAGGAGAAAGATCAATCCTGGACATCTCTTGGCATGTCAGTCCAAACCTGTATTTACTGACTTTAGAGGACTTTTCTGAAGTGTGATTTTACTTAAAAATGGTAATAGTTCAGACAAAAGATGATTCCATTATTCCTTGCAGATAATTTAACCACCTTATTTTTTTGTCTCTTAATAAAAATTCAGTATGGATTAAATGCAAATTGTTTGGCAGATTTGCCTCATTTGCAAATTCTAAGGCAAGGTCAAAACAGCAGTAATAAAGCTCTCCCTGAGTTCCTTTTTTACAAGATGTAGATATTATTAAAAATAGCATAAAAAAATGTCATGAATACAGAGGAGAGAAATGAAAGCTAAGAAGGAATCCAAGAGCCCGGAAAGCAGCTGGAATGAAATAAATGTTCATTAATACCTTGCATCACACAGGCTACTTGTATTGATGGAGCAGAAAAAAATCACTGGTAGTGATAGCTCTGTCTGAAATTAATATTTTTCAAACCTCAGGATCCCATTTTCAGCATGAAAAAAGCATCACTGAATGAGCAGGAATGCAGCTGTGTTTTAACAATGCCAGGTCATTTTCCCTCTGTTTTATTTTACAGTCTCTGAAGAGTTTCCTCTTCTTGCTGCATACATGTTTTAGGGAAAATACTCTCCTTTTCAACAGCGAATGACTTTTTCTCAGAACCTAGGAACTATTTTCCTCTTACAATTTTTGTCTTCGTGAGCTTTTATGCTGAGTAAAAAGACTGCTGCTTCCTTCTTTTAGGGTTATGTTACTTAATGACTTCTTTTCTGTTTGCTTTGCTAGCGATCATAAAACTGTCACCATCTGCACTTCAAAGCCTAAGAAAGCCGTACGGCTAGCTTACGGCTTTTTGACGTGTAGCCTTGAGTGATTACAGCAGTGGTTCTCAGCTGCTGCTTCTTACCCCAGCCGATATCGGTATCTTCAATACAATTAATTTTTCTCGAACTAATAGCAATACCGCCTACTATTTTTTGTGAAAAGGAGGTGCTTGTGAGCCCACATCTTTGCTTCATTCCCCTGTAAGGCAAAGTGCGCACAGCTGAAGCTGGTGGTACAACGGGTTTGCGTTCCGTAAACTTTCAGTCACCAAAGATGATTGACTCAAGACGGCGTTTAACTTCTACTTTCAGCTGTCATTATTTATTGAAGTACCCTGGGCCATTAAAGTTCGTTTGGCGATTGCTCTACCCTCCCTCGCCCCCCCCCCCCAAATCTCATTCACATGATAAAGTCCGACTTATTTTTTCTAAAGGCTTTGCAGGGAGGAACAAAAGCCCCCGTTACAGGGATAACTACAAAGGGCCAAACCTCAAGCATTGTTCGGGCTGGGTCAGCAGCTGCGGCCCCCACAGCGCACCCCGCCCAGCGGGGCCGAGGCCCCCGCCGCCCGCCCAGCACGAGCCCCGCCGGCCCCGCGGGTGCAAGCCCGCACGGACGTGAATCTCTTCGGGGCCCGGACGACCAGCAGTTGGGTTCAGCGGGAACCGGCTCGCAAGGGCGAGCAAAGGGCAGGGGCGGCGGCGCCTGTGGCGGCAGGGAACGAGGGCAGAGGCCTCTGGGCGAGAGCGCAGGCCCCATCGGCGACGAGGAACGTGGGGGAGACCCAAGATGGCCCTCACCGCTGTGAGGGGCTGGGTGTCCCGGAGCCGGGCGCTGGGTGGGGAAGGGGCGCCTGCTCCTGAGGGGCGCGGAGATGCCTGCGGGGCGGACAAGCCCCGCGGCGGCAGCCCCGCGCCCCGGGGGCTCCGGCGGCGGCACCGGGGGGCGGGATGGAGGGAGAGGCGGGGCGGGGCGGGGCGGGGCGCCGTGAGGAGGGGAGGGCAGCGCCGGTCAGCGGGAGGACACCCCCCCCCCACCTCTTGCGAACCCCAGGTAGGGGCCGCTGATTGACAGCTCTCCCCGCCCTCCCGGCGTTTTCATTGGATGCTTTCCGCGCCGATCAGCAATGTGTGAGGCGAAGCGCTGGTTCCCATTGGCGCGCCTTGCCCCGCCCCTCTTGGCACGGGCCAAAAGGGAGGCGGAGGGGGCGGGGCTGGCGGCTGAAGGGGCGGGGTGGCGGCGGGGGGCGCCGAGGCTGAGCCCGCGAAGGCGGTCGGCGGCGGCGGCCGGAGAGGTCGAGCGGCGGCGGCGCGGGATGGGACGGAGCGCGGCGCCAGGTGGGTGCGGGGCCGTGCTCCCGCCTCCCTCAGCCCGCGGCGGCGGCGCTCGGGGGGTCCGTTATCCCCCCCGCCGGGAGCCCGGCGGCCGCCGGGAGGGACGTTGAGGGGGAGCGGCCGCTTTTTAACGGTCTCCCTCCGCCCGCCCTCACGGCCCGCGGGGTTAATCCCGCCGCTGTCCCGCGGGAGCCCCCTCCGCGCGGCGGCGGCGCCTTTCTCCTCACGGCCGCGATGAGGACAGCGGCGGGTCGCTCCGGTGCCGCTCGCCCTCCCCCGGCCCGGCGGAGCTGCCCGTCCCAGGGCCCTCCCGCCTCAGCCCGCGGGGGGAAGCTTTGTTTGCAGCCCTCCCGCCGGCCCCGGCCCCTCGCCGCTCCCCGGACCCGCGGGGCGCCTTCCCCGGCCCCCTCTCGATCTCGGGTCGGGGGTGCGCAGCTCGCCCCCGCGTGGGGTCGGGGAAGAGGCCCCCGGAGTTGCGGCGCCCGGGGCTGGGCGCCGTGTTGCCCGCAGCCCGGTCGGTCCGGCGGCCTCTTCCCCACTCGTGTTGCCCCCGCGATCGGCCCCCGCACCAGCGCCGCGGCGTGACACCGGCAAGGCTCTTCTGATGCCCAGCGGTCTGCAAGTACTTAAAAATAATCGTCTTTGGCTTCGAAGGGAGCTGGGAGACCTTGACAGTTCCGGAACTTTCAACACCCCCCCACCCCCCCACCCCCAGTTTCTTTTTTCTACTCGTGTTTTTTTGCAGATTAAATGTTTCTTCCAATTATTTCTTAAGTGAATGTGTCGCTGAGAAGAAGCTGGGAGTCTGAGTGAGCACAGGCATATGAAGACAGGGATTTATTGCAACTAAAGCTATCCACAAAGGAGTTAAGAAATGCTTTATTTATTCTGTTTTTTTTCTCCTTTCTGATACAGTTCAATAATCGCTGCAGATAACTAACGGGAGAAGGGCTGATAGTTTTAGGCTGAGCAACAATCTGTGAAGTGGGGCCAGTCCTTGAGTGATGGGTTATTGGATGCAGTTGTGAGATTCCTTGATAGAAAATACTTCAAAGCACAAATGGTTTAGTTTGTGCGCTGTTTGTGCAGGAGCAGGAAAAAGCTGTCTAGCTGTGGTTCCTTGTGCCTCTTTTGTAAGCTACAGGGAATGAGGGGAAAATATTCCTATTAGAAAAAGATGGGGGCAAATTATGAAAGCAGCCAGGAACTTCAAGAGACTTGAAATCTGAGGGTGAGAAGGAGGAGGTCGTTTTGCCTTGTGGATCATGCGAGACTGGTCTGGGTTTTGTTTTTGCTTTTTAAAACTTAAGAAATCAAGAAGTATTACGTTTATATGAGACAGATTGTTGTTTTTCCTTTGTCTGATAAAATATTTTCCATAGTAGTTAATAGTGTGTGTGCTTGAAGAAGGGAATGAAGTAATGGAATAAGGCTGCAGTTCTTATTCTCCAGCATGCTCTTCCACGCGGCAGTGATCTGTAGCTCAGATGCTAAGTTGTGTGGCCTCTAATAGATGGAGGTTGACATGATATGGAATGATTACGTAGACTAATACCCGAGTTGGAAACCTCTTAGATTAAAGTTAAACGTTGCAGTGCCTGCAGACTTAAAGATTCAAGACTAAACCCTGTATTTGAGCCATGGAACTGAGCTTTCTTAGGTGTTACATTCAGTTATAGCTTGCTTTTGCCTTTAAGTTCTCATCAGAAGAAAATACACCAAGATGGAGGGACAGTTATCTGCCTATGCTAAAATAAAGGCCCTAAGTCATTCTTACTCAGGAAGTATGCAGCTTTCAGTAAGTCCTTTAAGAAGGATGTTTTATCTGCAGCTCTTCAGTTGAGACCTGGACCAGACCATGCTCCCCTTGAGCAATGCGGAAGCTTGATTTATTTCCAGCTGAATTTTGGGCATCAGTTGTGCAAAGCAAACTTTTCTTATTCCCTGCTGGCGGATTAGTTTCGTGTTTGTATTGCTAGCGGCAGTGTGAATGTAGTTATTAGGCGGTGAACACAGAGGTTTTGTTGTACATGAAATAGTATATAATTGAGCCATTCCTCTTTCTTCTCCTTTTCCATGGCTATTTTCTTCAAATAAAGAAAAAATATAAAACTTTTTTCAGTCAGATAGATACTGAAACAATAGTCTTGATTATACACCATAATTACTGAAATTGTATGGTCTTTGCTAATAGTCCTATTTGTCCATGGAAGTAATAAAAGATGACTTTATATGTCAGAAATAGAATTGCTTGTGCTTTAAAAAAGGACTTTCATAGCAGGAATAAGTTATTGAGGCTTCATGTTTGATTTACATGGTACAACAAATATGACATTTCGTAGTTAATAGCAGTGTAAACCTGCTTTGTTTTTCAGCCCTGTCTGTACAACATGCCTCAAAGGATAATGATTTTAGGAATAGTAATATAAACTTCTTACAGACCGGCTGCTCTTTGGTGTGACTACTTTAGCTCAGGTTTATTTACTTTATTCTTCAGTGAGAATGTGTGTGCCATATATTTCTCTGAAACAATAACAACAGTGTCTGCAGGCAATATTCCCGTGTGGAGGAAAGAGGAAGAAAAGCCATTGCGTGACATATGATAGGAATATTATTTTGAAGTTTCTTATATACAGTGATGAGCAGGAAAGGATTTCTGAAAACCAAACCAAACTAAAGCAGATACTTTGAAGAATTCTGGAAGAGCTGATGGTAGCTGAGTTTTTAAGTCACTATACCAGTGTCACCTGGACAGTGAATTAGCTTTCATGCCTTTGCAAGTCTTCCCTTTTTGATTAAACTTCCTGCATAGACAATTGCATATTGGTGTAATCTGTAGTAATTGGAGTGGGAAAGAGCCTTGAGAGAGCTGCATGGAGAACTCATGATGTAAAAGGATAAAGATATGCAGTTAAATCTTTGTACTTTCAAGCCCTCCCATAGCACTGTCTTCCAGAGCTCTCTTGACTGCTTTTCGTGAGGAATGAGCAAGAAATGTTGTTGCAATTAATTGCGGTCTGCCATTGCAGGCCTGTCTTTAGTTGGTGTGTACTTGATACAGTCTTGTAATGTGCTTGAATGTGATACAGGTTGTATAATACCAACACTTTTTGGCATTTTTAATTCACAGGTGATGTATTGGTATCTTCCTGATTCATGTGTGGCTCCAGTTAAAAATTTTGGACTTCTTGTGGTCGTTACTGTGACTTCTTATTATTTTATTTTTGCTCGCGTCAGATATTGAGCTACAGGCTGTGTATCACGTAAATTGCACTACTGGCATAAGTTACTAACCAGGCTATATGTGTCCAGTGGGTTATGATACTAAGTTTTGTTAATTACCTCAATAGCAGAAAGAATAATTTCCAGTACTGATGGGGAGCAGTTGTTTCTGTCAGACTTACTCCTTAGTTCTCTAATCTTAAAGCCATTCAGTATATGAAGATCATTAATAGGATCGGATTACAAATGTATGTCTTCCAGTGTTAGATACAACTGTACATTGCCTTCAGAAGCTTCCTTGTACAAGGAATACTACGGGTCACAGATTGTAACTGCTTGTTCTCTTAAAAGAACGGACAGAGAAGGAGGTAGATCATGAGTATTAACTTCTCCATATTGAAGACTCACATAGAGAATGCCTGTAATGTAAGAAAATCAGTGACTTGACTTCGAATTAAATCGAGGCATCCTGAGCCTTAGCTCTCTAGCAGAACTGCTATAGCACTTATATTCTCTCCTGAGAACTTAATCTGCCTTTAGAGGTAGTTGTGAAAATAACCTGAATTTACACCAGATTTATTTGTTCACCTTCAACCTGTGAGTGCTTTCCTTCACACTTACTGTTATTTAGATCTCACTGTTCAGAAGCCAGCCTGTTGTAAAAGCTGTTGAAATTTGCACTGGGGTGTTTTTTTAACTGGAAAAGCACTGTTGTTTTTCACCCCTCTCTTGAAAACTCGGATAACTGAGCTGCTGAGAGACATCATTTCTTTTTCCTCTGCCAAAAGGGGAAACAAAACGTTTGGGAAGAAATCAAGAAATCTGTGTGTAGAAACAGCTGGAGATCAAAATGGAAATATTTGTGCTCATTTAGGCTGTAAACTAGGAGCTTATCTTGTTTGATTTCTCTATTTTTGGCAGGTGAGATAGCGGGAGGATTTTTTGAAGGCTTGTTAATACAGTAGGCATTTGTTGGATTTGTTTTTTTAAAAACAAATTTATTTGTGTTAGGAATTTATAGGTGTTCTGATTTTAAGCACACTGCAAATTAGTTTTTCCTTTCACATATTGAAATATTCTACCATTAATCTAATGCTGTTTTCTGGGTCTAGAATCAATCTCTATGTATGTTTGGGATTTTTTTTGGTAGACCTCTCCATTTAGCAGAATTTTAGTTACTTTTTTCAAGATTCTTGGAGCTCCTTCCTACCTGTTGGTTACAAATATCACCTCTTTATTGTTAAAGAGATTTGGTAGCCAAATACAGCAATAGGGGACAATGTGTGTTTCTATTAAGTGTAGAACATCTTTATGCCAAATTCATGTAATATTTTATTTTTGAATATTTGTTATAGTTGTGCCACTTGAAGGCATGCTTCAACTCTGAGTTAATCATCTTTTGTATTTTAAAATATATATTTTAAAAGCAGAAAAATTGAGTGTTGTTCAGGTTGAACTTGATTAATGTTTGGTTTAGACTGACATCTGTGTTTAAAACAAACAGTAGAGCAAAATTTTTCCCCATCATTTGTATACTCTCAAAGAGATTATACTTAATGTGTAGGTTTTCTTCTAAACATTCATAATTGAGAACCTCCTTGCAAGAGTGTTTCGGTAAGAAGTACTGGAAAGAACTGACACAGACTATTAAGTGCTGAGTTAGAGAATTGGCTGAGCATTAGCGAACTTAATAATGTACCTAAAATAAGTGTCTTGGCCATGGCTGGCCTGCAGGTATTTTTGCTTTAGTTTTTGAATTAATCTTGCATTCTGTAGATACTTAGGTTTTATAATGGTCTTCAGAATATGCTGCAACCTCTGAAATGCTGGTAAGTGACATAGATGAAGTATGTATAATATCAAAAGTAATTTGAATCTGTTCAGAGTTCATATTTTACTGTCATCATAATTGATACAAATAGAAGTAGCCTGTGCTAAGGCAGTTGTAACTTCCATTAATCTGTCAAAACCAGAATTTTAGTTTGACTTAAATGCATTTTTCTTCAGGACAAGAAAAAATAAGTTTTTCAAATGTTGTGCACAGAATTACAGCCTGGCTTGTTTTCTCTCTAGTTCCATAAATCAAAACTCTTTCACTGTTTCTTTGGCATGAGCTTTTACTGCACATCCATGTTGTGGAAATCTGCCTGATATAGAAACTATAGAATAATTTCTCATGGTAAAACTCTCTTAAGCATTGTTCATTTACACAGCGGTACACACAGATAAATTTACATCAATCAAAAATATTTATCACCATTAAATTCAAATGAGACAGACTTTTTGGAGGCTTATGCACTGGTTTTGTTTCTTCCTGTGCTGGTGTAAAAGCATAGTCAACTTTTGGTTGTTGTTACTATGCATTAATGTGCTTTTGGGCAGTTTTTTTGGTATCTGAACATGCACTTGCTTTAGAGTTCTGTATATATTATGGCGATTCTCAAGTCCTCTGTTAGTCTTGTGTTGCTTGCTGATGGCACTTCAAAACTGGGAAGGAAAGTTTAAATTATAAGCGGTGAAAATGCTGTTTAATGCATGACATAAATGAAATTGGGTAAAGAATGCTGCAATACTTTGCTGTTGTTCAGTCTTTTCTAACTTTTTTTCTTTGAGATTTTCCTGAAATTGGCTCCTTCAGTCTTTCTAAGGTAATGTCATGTTTTCAGGTGCCTGGCTTGTCTATGAAGCACATGTAACTATTATGTATATTTAAGGTGTTTGCTGAACAGTTAAATATTAAAACAGGGAGCTGCTTGGACTGGGGCTATGCTAGGAAGGTGTAGAGGCTACTGCATCTTGTTGAGCTGAAGCGCTCTGTTTGGATGGTCACGCGCAAAGGGTGCTGCGTATACTTTCCTGTTGGGTTACCTGAGTGGAAGCCCTATTTTTTTTAGGGGCATGTCTCTTAATACTGAACACTGTACTGTCTTACCGTTAATATGTTAGAGATTCCTCATTCAGGAAACACTCGCTTCTCCTTGCTAGGAGTTGGGATGATGTTATATTTTTCTTGGAATGCTGTAATTTGCTACTTCTGCTCATATTCCTCTGTTGTTCTTTAGTGTCTTGCCCTTTAGGTTGCTGGGTAATTAGTTGGATCTTAGCATATAGTAGTATTCTGGATTAAATTAGTGTGATTTCTTCATGATTTACGAAGCCTGTTTAATGTTTTTAATCTATTGGTAGATTATGAAGGCAGAGGTCATTGATGGAATAAAACATACCAATTGGTTTTGGGCTCCACAGTATAAGAGGGATACCAAAATATTATAGTGTTTCCAAAGGAGGGCAACAAAGGTGGTGAAAGGACTAGAGGGCATGACTTATGAGGAGCGGGTGAAGATATACTGGGTTTGTTCAGCTTGGAGAAGAGGGTACTGAGGGGTGACCTCATCTCTGTCTACAACTTCCTCGTGAGGGGGAGCAGGAAGGGAGGTGCTGATCTCTTCTCTCTGGTGTCCGGTGATGGGGCACGAGGGGTGGACTTAAAGCTGCATCAGGGGAAGTTCAGATTGGGTATTAGGAAAAAGCTCTTGACTGAGAGTGGTGGTCAAGCACTGGAACAAGCTCTGCAGGGAAGTGGTCGTGGCCCCAAGCCAGGTGGGGTTCAAGAAGCGTTTGGACAATGCTTTTGGGTATCTGGTTTAACTTTTAGGCTGCCCTGTGTGGAGTCAGGAGTTGGACTTGATAATCCTTATGGGTCCCTTCCAACTCAGGATATTCTATGATAAATACTATTGCATTATAGCTTTCATGTTTAGAGGCCTTGGAGGACTTGATTTTCACCGACTGTTTAGATGATAGCGTGTGCAAAGATATTTCCTTTTGTTGATATATTCACAGAAACAAAAAGTGACCAAAGCACCTCATCAATGAAGACTGAAAAGCATGTATAATCTCATAAAAAAAGTTTTATTCAAGTCTAGTTGCCAGTGCAAAGAGAACACAGTCTTTTACACACAGCCTTAACATTAAGTTGGGAATTACTGGAGCTCTGCCATATTTATAGGTGGAGAACATTACATAAAATGTGACATCAGGACTTTCTTCCATGGACTGGCTAACCAGTTATCTGCTTGTTGCTTGCTGCAGAGCGAGATACCATTGACAGGGCTGTCACTAGGGACTGGGATTCAGATTGAATCTGGGGGGTGAAATTTCTTCCAGTGCTGTTGACTGTAATGGACAGCTGAGTTTGAGTATTCCCTTGTCTGAGGGTTTGTAGTTGATGTCTGCAGTCATAGCTGATGTATGCAGCTGTTGCCCACACCTCTTTCTCCAGTAGCTTTTTCTTGCAGCTTAGCACTGCTGTTCTTGTTGCAATGCCTTCCTTTAAAGGTTAGAAAGGGCTAACCTGTCTTTTCTTTTCTTATGCTTCTGGTGTCCTGTAAGGTAAGGACAGGGGTGTTTGGATCACTGGTGTGTACCTGAGCAGAGAGGCCTGTTAAAGCAAGTGAGCAGTATATACCAGTATATAACCCTTGGATCCATAACGCACTTCATAAAAAAAAAAGGTTGGTAAAGGTGTAAACAGATTCTCTTCTGCATTCCTGTGACTTGGAAAATTAAATGGCATTAGGACACATACTTTCCTCATAGCCAGTGACCTTAATTCTTCAGCTGATGGATCCCAGGTTTCTCGTACATCTTCATAATGGCAAGCACTTTGCTCGTAATGAGTAATAGTTGGAGAGCTTGTATATGTAATGGGTGACAGGTATAATATATCAAAACATGTTAACAGTATTCCAGCAAATGTTGCAATTGATTTCTTGATGTTTGTTTTGAAATCCTGTAGCAGAAAAGGTTGGTATTCCATGATGCTGAGGAAAACCATTCATCTGCTGTGGACTTGGTTTTATCCTAACAGAGCAATAGGCAAC
Source organism: Morus bassanus (assembly GCA_031468815.1). Lineage (NCBI taxonomy): Eukaryota > Metazoa > Chordata > Aves > Suliformes > Sulidae > Morus > Morus bassanus. Next base: position 22,819,135 of record CM062568.1, read on the forward strand.
TGTGGGGACTAGAGTGCTACAAGACAAGCTTATTTTATTCTGAAACTTCAAGCAGCCTTTGAAAATGCTTCTTTGAGAAGTTCTTCTGCCTCATTACATGTGAATGAAGAAATGAAGAGTTTGAACTTCTGAATGAGAAGAGGGGCTTTAGTGAAAATGGCTTTTTAGTTCCTTCATCTACAGCAGTTAGAGCTTGCTGCTGAGTTTTCTACAGAATGTTGAAATTCTCTGGAACTCATCTCAGCACAGGTTTATTGTAGAGTTATTTCCTGGGAAAGTACTGTTTTTCTTTTTAAAGCTTGGCTGCTGCTTTGAATGCTTAAACAGCTGCTAACATAGAGGAGATAACACATTACTTCAAATGAAGCCTACATTTGGTTTTATGCTGAATTTGAAGACACTGATATATGTATTGCTGGTTTTTTGCATACGGCTTGAATATTGAAATTCCTTTTAACCTCTGCATGCCAGCTGAGGAGCTGGAGTGGGGCTGCAGTTAACTCTGAGTCATATTTAAAGAGGATGTCTTGGTACAGTTATACAAGTGGTTTGGTTACGGTGTCAGGTTGTCTAACTGTGTAGTAGGAGAAGGGTATTTTCCAGGCTATGCTAGACAAGCAGATGTGCAAGCCACGTGCTTTCTATCCACCCTTCTTTTCGCAGAAAGAACCAGGAACTAGCATTTCAGCAGCTTAATTTTTTTTCTAGATGGAGGGCATCCTGTCTCCTTCAGCTCAGTCAGCTTGCTTCTCTTGAAGCTCTCCATTCTTCAGATCCTACAGGTCTTGTACATCTTCACTGTAGCAATCACTTTATAGCATGTAAAGAGTTGGAGAGCTTGTGCATGCAAGTGTGAAATACCTGAATGTTCAAGTGATGAGGTACAAATGCCTTCAAGAGGAGTGTCTGAGAATGCAGTGGTGGGGTATAGTCTTCCAGCCCTTAAATGAAATGTAGCTATTAGAACATTTGCCTCTGTCATCAAACACTGCTCATAGTTTTGTAGACTATCTTGAAATTTCAGTCATCCTTTGATTCAGGGTGGGTAATTCTAGCAAGTGTGTAGATAAGATTAGAAGCAACACCTAGTTAGAGCTCAAGCTGATAATGCTGTAAAGACAGACCTTCATGTCTAGTTGCTGAATTTCTGTGTTGGATTTGCACTGCTAATGTCAGGAAAAGCTTCCATGTTGGCAGACTAAATAGGGAGTTGGATTTTAATCTTAAGCATTTTCATTAGCCTGAAATAGCTGCATCTGAAATACTACTGTAAGATCATTGGGATTCTGACCTTATTTTTCTGAAATATTTGCTGTTCTACTGGAGAAGGTATGTACTTTGCAATAATGTTATTCTGGTTGCCATACTAACAATTCTGAGGGCCTCTAAGCTTGCATGGATCTGTGGCTTGCTGTCATGTAGGAGATTATATTCTTCTTGGTCACTCAGCTGGCTGAGATGTTGTCTGACTAGTTGGCTTGATGTTGGAGCAGGTTTAGCAGCCTTCAAGAATTTCTGTATCTTGGAGAGTGATGGCATGGTTCTGTTCAATGGGTTTTATAACTCCATTTGCAAAAATTGCTGGGAAGTGGTAATGAAAATTCCATCATTTGGCAAAATTCCAGAGTTTTTGTTCTCTTAGATGCTTCAAGCTGACTAAATACTTTACATCACTTAGTAAATTGGTCTAGTTACTATTTCTGTGAGTTATTAATTGCCATCTAGTAAAATGAATGAAGGATTAAGTCAAATATTGTAGCAGATCAAACCCTTGCCTTAAAATGGTCGCTTTATGAAATGTAAAGAAATAGTAGTCTTATCCAGTATATAGTCCAATTTGCATGCTTCTATTACCAGTTCTCTTAATCTGAGACTATTGAGGAAGCAGTGAAATAACCACCTTCAGTGGGCAGGTAGTATTTTTGGTGCCTGTGATAACAGCAGCTGAAACCCCAGATCCTTCTCTCCCTGTCCTACATTTTAAGATGAAGCTGTTCATGTTCTTTGTTATGTGCTACTTCCTCATTTGGATTTTCTGTTCCACTTCCTCCTGCTGCAAACTCTCTCCTATCCATTTCTTCTGAAGTTGTATTTTACTTTCCTTTCTAACTCCCTTTTATATCCTAGGATTCCCCATAAGAAAGAAATGTGTTGTGGTGAACTGAGGCTTCATGTCATTTCTGGTAAAACCCACAGATGCCTTTTTTTTTAAAGAGTAAAATGCTTGGAGATGTAAAAAAAACCCCAAACCCAACAAACCACAACAAAAACCCTCCCCACTGCTACATTCATCCCCAAAGAAACTTAAAATGGAGGGAAGTAGATGCAAGACATGAAATGTAAACCCTTCTTCCCTCAACTGAGTGAACTGCCTACTATCAGATTTCTTTAAACCACAGAATGTTGTTTTTGGCAGGAACATCAGAAAGAGTATTCTTTCTTTTAAACAGTTGTTGTTTGGAAAACAAGCATATGTCTGGCATCATCATGGATTTCTAAAAGAGGAAAAAGTGATTTTATTTTCAAAACATGTAGTAAAACTGTATTTTCAGCAGAATCAAATGTTAAATGCTTTTGGAAGCTTAAATTTAATGGTGTGTCCTTAGAGTTGGTTGTCAAGGTTGAAACAACAAGCACAGTTAGCCTTTAAGCTGCTAAATGCTAATCATAGCTTGGCAAGAGTTTTCCTCAGCCAAGTTACTGGGCTCCAGAAGAGGACGCAGACAGCCTGTAATAATTTTTTGAAGTTTTTCAAAGCTAAACTTAAATGTTGAGGTTCAGATATAAATAAATAAGGTTTCATTTTATGCTTATGATAACTATGATTTTAACTGCAAAACCCATGGCCATATATATAGCCATATATATATATGGCTATAGTTTGAGTATCCCCACTCTTGTTCATCTTGGTAGAATTATAGCCTTTGAATATGAAGTATTAGAAAATACATTGAAGTAAGCTATGTGAACCTAAGGGATGACAGGCTGAACAGTGAACAGCTTTGATTTGTTGGTCAAAGATAACTTTCTTTATGCCTCATTACAGAACAACAAATACAGGATAGAACAGTCCCAGATAGCCAAAGAAGTTCATTGAGGTTCATTCAGTTACAGGGATAGGATAAGAATAGAGAAAAATCATGTGGTTTAGCACTGTAGAGAGATTTAACTGTGAGGGTAGGAAGTATGGGTGTTGAATCTAGAGGAATAAAACCAGTGAATTTAATTAAGGGTTACTGAAAGTTATTGTATTCTCTAAGATGTTCAACTTGATAATTTAGAACTAAAATATGGAGGAAACCTTGAAACAAAAGCTTGTCTGAAATACAAAGCTTGAAGGACAAGTGTTCTTTTGTCAGAAGTATATTTTTGAGTCTTCTAAATCCACTTTTCAACAAAATGCTAAAATAACTATATCTGTAGGTAAGATAAGACTGTATAAATAATTGAATTCCACTGTGGATTAGTTAATTTGCATGGTACTACTAGCGTTCTATAAAACATGCCTTTATGACTTCATGCCTTTTTGCTTATTTCTGCAGGTATGTAATGAAATGTTGATCCTCTTTTCTGGTTCAAAGCATGCAGGACTTGCTGATTTAAATCAAATTGTTATTGGGTCTTAAAAGAAGAATAAACTTGGCCAAAGTGGGAAACTTCAGTATTATGTTTTTCTGTAAGCTTGAAACAACTTCTGCTGATTCTGAATAGAAAAGAACAGCTGGCCCATAAGGATGCAGTAACTGCAGGTACCTGACCCCTCCTTCCGCCCCAGACAAAGAATGTTAGTTGTTTGTGTAAGATCAGGATTTACAGCAGTTCTATCCAGGAACAGGTACTGATACTCTAAAGGCTTAGGAGAAGGTGAATTTCTCTTCCTTATTAATGAGTAGTCTCTGCCGGATAGATTCTTGGTAGCCAAGAAGAGGCTTTATAAATTGCTCAACCGATCTAGTAATAGTTTTCACCTACTCTTTATTTTTAATACCTTTTCTTCCTAATGCACAGATCCACTGCTTTATAGCTGGTTGTGCTTGGGGATGAAAATTATTTACTCTTGATAGCGTAATATCACTTCCAGCCATTAAATCAGTTTTCCCCTGTTATGCAGAAAGAGATGGCAAAGAATGTAACTTGCAAAGGGGCATGAAATCTGAAAACATGCCTTATGTGTTCTCATGTGCTTTTGTTTGAATTCTGGCTAATCCTTTTTATTTTGCTTCTTATTTCTTCAGAAGTACATCTAGTACAAGATTTAATGTTAAACTTTTTTCTCATAAGTCTGTTTAGTATTTAATAAAAAACTAGAATTTTTAGATTGGAAATTTAGAAGTAGCAGAGAAATACTTATCAGCGGTATTGTAACTGTACAAGAACTTCGAAAGTTTAGTCTTAATTTAGGCCTAGTTATTTTATCTTAGTTTACTGGGCTTGGTTTAAAAAAAGTGACATAATCCCTCTAGAGGGAAAGGAGGGTTGTGCTAGGGAGGAGAGGTCTTGTATTTGTAGGAATAGGTATTGTGTACGTTCCCATTGCTCGTGCAGTATAGCTCTGTGTAATAGTCTGTTTGGGTTTAAATTTCCCAAGAACAAGTCCTAACTCTTCTTTGGGCAAGTTCATTTCTCAAAGAGCAAGAAGCTGGTAGGGGAATAGAGTTCTGCTGATACCTGAAATCCCATTAACCTTTTGTCCAAAATTTTATGTGATATTGTGCTACATCTTGTTATTAGTCAAGTGATGATGTCCATAACTAGTTGTTAATTACTTGAATAAAAGCAGAAAAAGAGTGACTGACCTGAAGTGATCAGATGCAGGGAGTCTGCTGGAGAAGGGGTTTTGAGATTAAAATTCACTTAATTGTACAATCCAAGCTAATGTATTTTTTGCACAAAACCAATGATCTATTTGCCTGCAAAATGCAGCAAAACAGTACCAGTAGAGAATCGGTGCTAGTGCGTGGCTGGGCTTTTCATTCTACTTTTGGGTTTTTTTGCATTATGTTTAGGGGAGGACATCAGGATTTTGGTAGCGATTAAGATTATATCTAGAAAGCTGTCTTGATCCAAGCTGTAAAATCTTAAACCTCGGTCTTTCGGTGGGCCACACGAGGGCAAAAAGATCATTGTGTAGATACTGGTGATTGTTACTGTGCCTTTTTATTGGGAAAATGTACCCTCTCCCCATGACTGCCTACTTGGTCCTGATTGATCATTTGTTTATTTTTTAAGCACTTGAACATGGGCTTGTCCTAATAATAGCTTAAGTAGTCCACTTCAAAGTTGCAAGATTCCCTTTTATAGTAGTAGTTTTGGTGCAGAACATTGTTATTTACATGTTAACCTGACAATAGGCTACTCCTCAATAAAAGCCTTTCTCAAGGGAAGGGCATCTCTGTACTATTGCCATGCTGGAAAATGAGGTAGGTGGAAAGTTTTGTTCCCTTTGGTTTTCTTCCGTGTATGCCAGCAGCATGGTTAAATCTCTCTGGAAGCCTTGACTTAACAATATCCTTGATGTCTCTTTTCTTTTTAGTTGACTAGTGAAACTAAGGCATATTTAAATGCCACTTTTATATTTCCATTGGTGTGAATGTCCCAAATATGTAAGGGTAACAAATCTTACTGAGTATCTGCAGTTCTGAGATCTGAGCTTGAATCTTCCATGTGTATCAAAAGAGAAAATCGTTAATGAAACCTGGTTTGAAATTTTTGGTTTTTCTAAAGTAGACTTGCACGTCAGGAGTAAAATTGGTGAGACAGGAAGTGTATTGTTAGTAGTTCATAGAAATGCCAGTTTATACTGCTAGTTAATGGAAAATACTGTTACTTCTGCAGCCAGTAAGTTGAAAACATAGGATCTTAAAAGTGTTGGGGGCAATAATCCCTTTAAAAAAAAAAAGTGGGATTTCAATGGTAATCTGCACTAAGAGTTGCTAAAATAAGAAAGCTAGTATGTATCTAAAAAAGAATGTAACTAAAAAACTAGAAAACCAGTACTGTGCTAAAAGAAAAATTACTTGGGATCAGGTGACAATTTAAGTGGTTCCTCATAAAGGAGGCTTTAAAAAAAAAACTAAAACACCCAAAAACCCCAACAACCTCCCCTGGCCAAAAAAAAACAACCCACGCAACAAAAAACACCCCACAAAAACAAAAAAACCACCCAAACAGGGTTCCATGCCTCCTTGGATGATCTGTTTTAGTTCACTGTACTTGATGCAGAATTTGCCAGGAGTTCTGTAACCTGTAATAACATGAATGGTCAGCTCAGATGACTGTGGTGCTTATACCACTTTGTGGTCACGGAGGTCACCTGTGAAAAGCTACATAAGCATTTGAAACCATGGTCACTTGTGGTGGAAGAGTAAAGATTTGCGAAGGCATCAAGTTCTTGATCTGGTGTAGCTTTACTTGCTAGCTTCCACACATCTACAGTGCGTGTGCTTGTGTAAACTTAACACACTGAATGTTAGCAGTTCTCAAACTTTTAATTGAACCTCCCTTTTTGGTAATAGTTTGTTCCTCTACTGCTCTTTTGCCAGCACCAAGCAGCTGTTAAATGAAGAGGGAAAGAGAGAGTGATGAGTCACAGCTGTGCGGCTCTGGTCCCATCCTCTGCAAAGTGGAACTGGAGCCCCAAAGCATTGTGTGGTTTCTGCTTTCCTGTATGGAGGTGGGAAGAGGTGGATTTGAAGCTCTGCCGGCTTCCCTGCTGTCCCTTCTCTCTTTCTTCCCTTCCCAGAGCAGAGTGGTCCGTCATGACCAAAACACCTGGTTGCTTCCACCCCTGAGTGTAAACTACACATTGCTTTGGAGCTGCCAGCTACTGCTGGGGCAAGCATGGTATTTCCTTGGGACATGGCATACTTCCTTTCCTGTGATACGTTCTGTGCTTGCACTCCTGTCTACACAGTGTTAAGGAGAATAGCTTTTGCTCCTTGAATGGGGAAAAAACCAAAACCCAGCCCCTACAGTGGTGCCTCCCCCTGCCCCAAATCCTGAACATGGCTGTGAAAATGATAGTGAAGATAGTGAAGTAATTTGAAGAATAGGATTTATTGAATTTATGAGAGTATTTAGTGGGAACAGGCAAATCTGATCTCTTGAGTTAATATCAGTTGCTTGGTGTTGAGTCTGATGGTAAAGCAACAGATAACCTGAATGGGTTATGTGATTAGGATAATGAAGTTCATAGTTTTCCTTACCCATATTAAACAGTGTGAAATAGAAGTAGTTTTAAAATTCCCTTTTATGAAAACAGGTCTTAATTAAAACCATAAAAATCTCATGGTAACAGCAGGCATGATGGTGTTAAGCCACTTGAACCTTCTTTTCGAAAGAAAAAGTGGACTTTATTTCACATACTTCTGGATTTCTGTGATTTGTTTGATCTTCCTAAACTGCTAAGCTCCTCTGCATTGAACGAGATTTGAGGTCACAGATCCATGCAAAACTGTTTTAGTTTAACTGGCTTATAAGTAAAAATGTTAATAACAAAAAAAGACTCAAAAGAAACAAAACTGCCTGTCTCATCTGGCCCTTTAAAAACAGGAGGAGGGGTGAAAAAAAAACCTTGAGAAATTGGGATAAACTTGAACCATGCAGTTGAAAGAGATTAGCATACTCTAGTATTAAGAATAGCTCTCTAGCTGGGGTGTAAAATGGAATAATTAATACATAAGTTTCACCTGTTAAAAATGCTTTCATTTCTCCCTCCCTTCTCACCCTGCTTATTTCTTCACATAGTAATGTCCTTAATTGAACCCCATAGGTCAACTGTAAGGAGTTACTAGCTGTTTAATTCAATTGAGTTTCAATTTTGTAAATAGTGGCTTTTTCATGATTAATCCGTGTGATGCCTACATCTGTCTAAAACCAATTTAAATGCTTTTCAAGACTTTCAAATTGGGGAAAACCCATGATTTTCACAAATATCTTCCAGTCTGTGTCCTACTGAACCTTTATAAAGGTAAAGATATGAAAGGCTTTATAAACAGTGAGAATTAAACTGCCATAGTGTATATATCTACATGCACACCTTAGGATATGCACATATGAGAGAACTGTTTGTAAGAATAGAATATTTCAGTTGGAAGGGACCTACAGTGACCATCTGGTCCCACTGCCTGACCACTCCAGGGCTGACCAAAAGTTAAAGCATGTTATTAAGGACATTGTCCAAATGCCTCTTAAACACTGACGTGCTTGGGGCATCAACCACCTCTCTAGGAAGCCTGTTCCAGTGTTTGACCACCCCCTCGGTAAAGAAATGTTTCCTAATGTCCAGTCTGAACCTCCCCTGGAGCAGCTTTGAACCATCCCCACATGTCCTATCACTCGGTACCAGGGAGAAGAGATCAGCACCTCCCTCCCCACTTCCCCTCCTCAGGAAGCTGTAGAGAGCAATGAGGTTGCCCCTCAACCTCCTTTTCTCCAAACTAGACAAGCTCAAAGTCCTTAGCTGCTCCTCATAGGACATTCCTTCCAGCCCTTTCACCAGCTTTGTTGCCCTCCTCTGGACGCATTCAAGGACCTTCACATCCTTCTTAAACTGTGAGGCCCAGAACTGCACACAGTACTCAAGGTGAGGCCACGCCAACATTGAATACAGTAGGATAATCACCTCTTTTGACCGGCTGGTTATGCTGTGTTTGATGCACCCCAGGATGCGGTTTGCCCTCTTGGCTGCCAGGGCATATTGCTGACTCCTATTGAGCCTGCTGTCATCCAGCACCCCCGGATCCCTTTCTGCAGGGCTGCTCTCCAGCCACTTCTCTCTCAATTTTTATTTGTGCCTGGCATTACCCCGTTGTAGGTGCAGAATCCAGCATTTGGACTTCTTACATTTCATCCCATTGAACAGGACTGGCCCTAGAATTGAACCCTGAGGAACACCGCTGGTGACTGATCACCAGCCAGACGTAGCCCCATTCACTACAACCCTTTGAGGTCTGCCTTTCAGCCAGTTCTTCACCCAGCGCGCCGTAAACCTGCTCATCCCACAGTTGGATGACTTGTCCAGAAGGATGCTGTGAGGGATAGTGTCAAAAGCCTTACTAAAATCCAGAAAAACTACATCTACCACCTTCCCTTCATCCACTAGGCAGGTGACCTTATTATAGAAGGATATCAGATTAATTAAACAGGACTTTCCCTTTGTGAGCCCATGTTGGCTGTGCCTGATGATTGTGTTATTCTTCAAATGCATTTCAACAGTAGCCAGTATAATCTTCTCCGTATTTTTTCTAGGAACTGAGGTTAGATGAACAGGTCTGTAGTTTCCTGGGTCTTCCCTCACGCCCTTCTTGTAAACTGGAATAACATTGGCTAGCTCCCAGTGAGCAGGGACCTCCCCAGCCTCCCAAGACCTTTGGCAGATGATCGAGAGGGGTCTTGCCATAACATCCGCTAGCTCCTTCAGAACTCTTGGGTGAATCCCATCAGGCCCCATGGACTTGTGAACATTCAGTTGATCCCTTACAATTTCAGTGTCCACAAATGGAAAGTTGCTGTTCCCACACTTGTGGTCCTCTGACTCAGGACCGGGCAGCCCAAGGTCTATCAGTATTGTTAAGGACTGAGGCAAAACCAAACAAAACAACAAAACCCGAAAACGTTGGGCACCTCTGCTTTTTCTTCATCCCTATTAGTCAGATGTCCATCTTCAACAAGTATCAGTCCAATGTTTCCTTTAGACTTCCTCTTGCTATTAACATACTTAAAAAAGCCTTTTAAGGGATCATAGAGCAGTTTACAAAGGAAGCAAACTTCGTATCTTGGATGGGTTTTTGAACAAAGGATGTGGCCTCTGAGGAGAACATAATTACAGGGAAGGTGTGATTCCCCCCCCCCCCCCCCCGCCCCGCCATGAGCCCAGGTCTATACCACAAAGTGTTGTTCTGTTTGCTAGGGTGAAGGGTGTGCCTCCTGTTCTCCAAACATTGAATCTGAATGCTCTTCTGTTTTTCCATTTCTCTTCCAAGCTATAGGTGAATTAGCCACAGAGTGATGCAAGTGGTTACTTTCACCTAGATCCACATGTAAAAAGGTGTTTTGACCCTGGATGGGCTGTGCTAGGGAGAGTAGCTGCTTTCTTGATCCAGCCTGTGACCATCTGCATAATTCTGATTCCATGGAACTGAAGCTGGCTGTCAGCTATGGCAGTGCTGAGTAAGATACCATTAAGTATGACCTTGTTGCTGCTTCCTTCCCTGTTACATTTCTTTATAGATGTGATATTTTTTCCATTTTTAAAAATTACATCAGTTCTTTTTAATTTGCCGTTTTTCTTAGGCATTCTGAAGCCTACTAAATTTCATTTATCAGTCTTACTAGTTAGGCGTCTCATTCTAGTGGTATATATGTGTACATGTGATATTTTTGACTAACACTTTTTAAGGAGGTTCTGTGTCCTGTGCTGATTCATGCTTCCCTTATTCTGCCACTTCTCTCTAATGTTATGAAACAGTAGGGTACAAACTGCATGACCCTCTACTATTTATGGAGAAGTCTGAGCTAAAGAAAATCAAGTTTTGTTCAGGACAGGGGGAAGTCTACTATTTCCTTTGAATGTTGACTGTTAGCTATCTGACAATACTTTTGTATTGTTAATGTCACCATGTTTAGTGAAGCATTTAACTTGAAAGCCTGTGCCTCTGTCTTCTGTCATCTAGCCTTGGACTAATCCCTTTAACGAGCCCACAGATTTTCTTTCTGTCTGGAGTACTTATTTTTACAAAGCATCTGTCTAGATGTTCATGCTTTGTAGCAGTATCTGCTAACCACAAGAAATGAGGTTGAATGCTCCAGAAAGTAGAATTTAGGGGACCTTTTTATTTTAAGGAGCATGTTCTTAAATTGTATTTACTGACAAACTATGCTATATGATGCCTCCCCGCCCCCGGCTGGGTGGGCAACAACTGAAATTACAGAGGCTCTGTCTGCTGAGGAAGGTCCATTTTTAGTACTGTTAATCAAGTGGATCTCCACTTTGATGTAAAGCCAGCAGTATTCCTATATGTAAAGCATTAGGGAGACATCTCTGGGCACCGGGAGTGGAGCTAGGAGGAAGCTCTTTGCCTTTCTGTAAAGGTGTATACACCAAACTTCTGGAGATGAGTGCAGGGCTATGTTGGGAGAAGGAGCAGGCTGATAGTACGGAAGACTTGTACTATGAGATTGGGGTTGTTACCTGCGAAGATTAGGGATGGTAAATGCTGCCAGCAAGCTTTTTCAAGTGTTTGAAAACATTTTAATACTGATGTCACAGCTGAAATTTGTTTCTTCTCAGAGGTATTAGACTTATTTCTTTGTCAGTGGTGGGAGAATCTTTTAATTTTAGGTTAATGATGAGAGAGTGAAGGAGCTACTTCCTGGCTGCTGTGGTTGGTACTAGTCATTTGTGGTATAGCCTTATCTTTACACTTGGCTTCATTTGCAGTAAAGAATCAGTGCTGACCATTAAGGAGGAGCGTGTTGTCCTAGGCAAGCCTCTTACCATTGAGGTACCAAAGAGGTGAGATATCTGGGGGCTGGTCAGTGCTAGCATGCTGCTTATCAGCCAAGAATGTCTGAGTGCTGTTACGGGCTGGCTCATAGGCTTGATGGGCTGTCTTTTGTGGATTGCAAAATCTCTGAAGATCAAGTGTTTAACCTCAGATAAATTCCACAAGATGTTTAGGATTTTGCCAGCCTGCAGTTTAGATAGATCTACTCTGTCCAGTACTGAAGGACTGCTATACTCAGTCAAGCAGTGAATGTTTGTACCATAATCCAGTGAGTGAAAATGAGTAACAGTGATACCAGGTACTCCACAACAGGTTGGATGTTTTTACTTTGTTATCTGCCTCTGCTTTAAAGAAAAACTCCTAGAACATGAACTTGTTTGGAAGAAACTGGTGGCAGAGGATACACTGGGTGCTGTGACCGAGTCTGACCATCAAAGTGGTTCTCTGAAAGGTACGGAGTAGGAAATTGTCCCTTGAGGGCTTGGCAAGAGGGTAGGTGGCTCTCCACATTCCAAGGATAGCGTATGTCCTAACTAAGTCTGCATTTCTGGATGTCTGTGGAGGCTCAGAGTTTGGGCTGGACAACAGCAATTGAATCTTAAAGACCACTTGGAAAACATGAGCCGTGGTGTCTTCCTTTATGATGCTCCTGTTATGTGTCCAAGTTCAACACTGGGATCTGGATCAAGCCTAGTTTAAAGATAAGAAACCTTCTAGTTGTCTGGATCACTCTCGTGAAAGCTGCTTAGGGTGGGCCACCAACATGCCCCTTTGCTCTAAGTAATTGATTGTATGGCTCTTCCACAGAAAAGCCTCCCATCCCACTGTAGAAGTACTTCAAACCAAGTGGGACCTAACCACTAATTGATGTGTCGTTCTGCTCTTTGAAGACTCCAGAAACAGTCTGGGTTTTCCAGATGTCTGCTGTAGAGTTGCAGTAGTTTCCAGGATTTTAGTTTCATTATCTTAAGATTGAATACACACAAGAAGTTAACAAGGCAAATGGTATTGAAGACTTAAAGCACTTCCTTTTTTGTGTGTATGCATTGATAAAAGTTACTTTGTAATTGAAACTACAGTGGTAAGCTTTGGATCTCCATATATGAAACTGTTTTAAAACCCCTCCCCCCACCCCAGAAAGCAGACTTTAAAATAAAATCCTTTTTTCACCATTTTGATGGTGACCTAGCATTTGGATACTTTTAATCCTCAATCTGTATAAAAGTTACGTTTTGCATTAAATCCTGTATGGTTTTTTTTTCTGTGGATTTCTGAAGTAATCCTCTGTGTGCCATATAGCTTGCTCTTCAAATTGCTTGCATACAATCTCCTCATTTCTAGGAGTCCTGCTTAGAAAGTTTTAAAACATTGATTTTAAACAAAATTCAGCTGGATATAATTTTCTAACCAGAAGTCAGTGTTGTAAGTTCTGCGTCTCTAAAATGTTATTCTGTTGACACTGTTCAGTACTTTCTGTAATTTAGTCAGTGAGTATGAGTCAAATGGGACACTTGGCAGAGGAGTCAGTGATGTACTTGGTAATGAGTAAGAATCTTATTATAATGACTTTTGTTGGGATTTCTTTCCTCTTGAAGATTTTATGGGAAAGAAATAATCCATTCAAAAGGAAGTGTGTATATTCAGTTATGCTAGGAGATAGATATTGCTGGACTGTTAATGGTGTACTGAAATATATTTTCCTTTCTGTATTTCATGTTATATGCACCTGCAATATTTTTTTTCATGATAACTAAGCATCTTAAATATAGAATGTGTAGTGAGAGAGTCCAGCATTTCTTCTCTGGCTTATCCTGGGTCTTTTTTTTAATATTTTACTTAAAAAAAAATCAGAAAAATCTGATTTTAAAAAAGGATATAAAACTGCTTGATAATAGTGGTCATGTCTTGATGTCTGTCTTTATCCACATAAGGATTTATACTAACCCCTGGAATATATGTCAGCATAGTTGATCTCATTTCACCGTGAAAACTGTGCAAGAGTCTCATCCTCACCATTCATGCAGTAATTCTCTGCTTCGTTCCCATCCCTGTATAGGTCACACATACTGCTGACCTGAGTGGAGGGTTCTTTCATTGCAGGATGGATTCAGTGATCCTGCTTATGTAGTGCAGCGCTATAGATGTTGTGTTGATGTAACTGATGGAAGTGGTGTACTGCTGTGTGTGGACAGGAATGAGTAGCTAATGTGGGGAACTGAGAACCTCATAAGGTGCCTTTGCTGCTGAGGCTAATGTAATGTGTAAATACATCCTCAACCGTCCCGATAGTACTAGAAGGTTTGAGTTCTATATAAAGTTCCAGTCACCTTGTACTAGGCTCGTGCTCTGACATCTATTCTGTGGTGTTTTTCAATCTAGTGCTAATTGCTCTAAAGCAGATTTACTGTTTCTTGAACCACAGGTATACTTGAATAAATCACTGTTGGTTCAAATAATTTAAGTTAATCCTGTCTGACATAATTTTAGTCAGGATTGTGAAACTGTGTTTAGAAGGCACCTTCTTCCCCACATAGTGCACCTATCCTGGTGATAAGATAGGGAGACCTCTGTGAATGAACTATATGTACCTGAGCCTTTTATAATGTGTAACTTCAGTTCCTTCTGTAAGCACACAAACACTTAAGTGAGGACCGAGGCCTTGGCCAACTGGTAGAGCTTGGTAGCAAGCTAACTAGAGGGCAATATTATGTTTGGAATAAGTGGCCACTGCACCAACACTTACTGGAACTGAGGTGGGGGCACCATGGTGTTAAAGCTCTAATATTTTGAGGGAGGAAGAAGGAAGCTTAAGAGTGGTGACAGTGAACAAGAGGTGTTGTCTAGGATACTGATGTCTTGCCTTTGAGAAATCTGTGTCTGGTGACTTTAACAGTGTTTTGCTCTTCTAGATGCTTTGGCTTTGTTATAAATCCTGGTTTATAAATGTGTCCTTGACATAGAGAAGTGTTTTTCCTCTCTCATAAATTTTTATTGTCTAAAATGTCTAATCAAGTTCCGTCAAGGAATGTATAGCAGCAGCCTTTAAAAATATGGCTGTAATATTAGTCTCTTATGATCAAATGATCTATTATAGAGATCATCTTTGTACAGTTCTTGCAGAAAGGGCAGCTATGTCTTAACTGCAAAAACTTAATTTATAAAAATTTAGTGTATGACTAAATGTTCATCTGTAAGTCAGAATATTCTCCTGATGCTAGGATCTGTAATATTTTCATAGAAACAGCTCAATACTTAATTTTTGCAAGAGGTTCTCATTGCTTTTTTTAGTTTGGTTTTAGTGGGTTTGTGTTTAGTAATATTTAATTTACTGTGAAGTGTCTCAGAGGGACTCAGACCTGGTGTTCTATTATGCTTTAGTATAGGCTACTATCTCACATTTTTCCATCCACGCAGTCTTTAAGTGAGTAAATGTTATCTTCTCTGCAGATATTCCAGTTAAAAAAGGGCATTGATTATAAAGTAACACAAGCTTTTTTCTTACCTTGAAAAAATTTAAGCTGTAACATGAAATAACGTTTAGCTCCCAACAGTTAAAAGTGTGTCTAGGTTCTACTCATGCATGTCTTAGTAATTTTTTTAAACTGATGACTGAACCCGATTTTTTAAAGCATATTTTTAATTATTCTATTATTGAAAAGCTAAGGTGAAATTTGTTTTTGTTTACAGAGAAAGCCACCTGAGTGTGCTAGCAAGTTACAGAACAGCTGTCGTCTTGAACGTCTAAACAGAAAGGATATTCTCTACTCCCTGTTTTAAATGGTAAGTTGTTCAAGGGAGCTCTTACTGAACATGCCTTGCTACTTGCTTTGCTGTTGTATGAATCTGTTACAAATAGTTTTGAAAACTGTTATAAGTCCTTAAACTGAAGACCAGTGATGAAGTTTGGAAACTGTCCAGAAGGTTTTGAGTTAGTATTGGGAAGGAGGTTTATATTTTTGTGATGTTGAAGATACGCTGTATTAGGCCCTGAAACAAATGTCAAACCCACTGCTAGCCCAGGAGACTAGTATAATTTAAACACTAATCTTACTGAGTAGAAAACAAATAAATTTACTTTTATTCATGGTTGTTCATGAGATATTGGATTTATAAATTTGCATCTGTTAATTACTTTTACCCTGTATAATCTGTACTTTGCTGATGTGTCATCTTAGAGACTTAAAGTAAATCTGCTAAGGTTAAATGTTTGACTGTTTGCCTCAAAGTGCAATGGATAATAAAAGATTTATATTTATTGATATTAAACTAGCTTTGTGGGGAAAAATTCTCCCACTCCCCAGTGTCTCAGCTGCAACATGCACACCACAGACTTTTAGATGAGAAGTATCTGTTGTGTTGGTGGAAGAGTATGAAAACAGCTGTGTAGCTCTGCCTTCACTGTGTGACATGAGGTGTGGGCCACACTGGGTGGTGCTAATGAAGGACTACTGCCAAAGTGTAGACAATTTTGTTTGAATAAGTAAAGCTGATTATTATAATTTTTTTAGGGGGCTGCAGCTTGTCTGCTTCTGCAGTGGGGAAGAGAAACCTTTTGAGTAGGGGAAGCAGCTGGAGAACAGGTTTGTTCTTCCTTCTGAGAGGATGAGGAGGTTAAAAGTAGTCTTAGATACTCATAGGAGAGGCCGCTTTCTTCCTGCATTGCACGCCACAGTGCTGCTTTCGGCAGAAACCACAGCCAGCCTTGCTTCAAGGTCTCTGTAAAAAGCAAAGTGTGCAGCAGTGTTTTAGGGTACTGCTAGCTTTGCCCGTGTCCTAGAGCTGACTCTGGCTCTAAGCCTGGCTGTGATCCTTTGGCACACTTTGTCCCCTCAGCTGAAATTCGCATATGCTTATTTTAATTTTGAGTTCTGATTATACGCTGATGATATTCAAGATGCTTATCAGCATATATGTTCTGAAAGAGATTGCACCTTAAGTTAGGAAAAACTCAAAGGAGTTCTGGAAAACTCTGTGTATGCGTGTATTCGCTATGTCAAGTAAGAAACTTTTATTCTGAGGGATAAAGGCATCAGGAAGCACTATGGTGCACACAGAAAAAGTTATGGCAACAGCCTTTGAAGGAGAAGGATAAAAAACCCCATTCTTCCCCGTTCTGCCCCTCCTGCAGTTCCCATTAAATGGTGGGGTAACTTGATGGCTGTATACCGAAAATTTTTTGGAAAAAAGATCAATTGCTGTAAATTTCAAAGGTGGAGGAAGTGAGTCAGGTAAAGTAAGTAGTCTGCAAAAAATTCAGTAAACCAAACTGACATATCAAAGACTGAAAATACGTTTCACTACTAGATGATTAGATTAGCATATTGCTTAATTAATGAAACAATGAGATTTATTCATCTTAATATGTATTTACAGGTGTCCTGTTGTCACAGAGGTGTGCACACATGAATGTGTGTGCAAAGGTCTCTCCAGTAGCTAATCCATACCTATGGTCACTCCAGTAGCTGACTTTATAAGACCCCTGATCTTGCCAGTATCTGGCCCCCAGACCTATGGTCTCTCTGGTAGCTGGCTCTACAGATCTCTTCCCTTGCTTTTGGGATTAAAAAAGTCACAGCTGTCATTTTAACTTCCAGTGTTTCTTTTTTTATATTATGATCTTAATTGTTACAGCACTGTTATTTCAGTTGTGTTTCATGCTGCATGGAAACATCATTGCTTTTATTCTTGGGAGGTTGTAGAGATTAGTTGTTACAGGAATAAGAACCTAAGTTTAGGAATATTTTACCTAGGTTGTATTTATTCATACAACTTCAAAAATTATTTTGAGATTTGCTGTTCATGTTCAATGTAGTATTAACAAGTATTTTCTGTTTCTTTGTGCAAATTAAGCACAACTTTCATTTAGAGTTTGAAATGTATCTAATGTTTAATAGTCTGGAGTTTAACATAGCTGAAGGGTATTTCAAGATGGAATGCTGAACTTCCTTGAAAGTAATCAGCCATTGATTTAAAAAAAATTAAAACCTAATTTTAATAAACATAATATTCTCATTTTTGGTTGAACACTGATCATTCATGAATCATGAATGTTCTAATAGGACATACAATTTGGAAACTACCTGGTCAATAAAATAAGCTTATATTTAAAATGATTGATTTCCACAGAAATGTAATATTTTTCTTTTTAAATTTCTGCTTCAAAGAATTTCACTTAAAAGTCATAATTAAAAATTTAAATGGCTCAATTAACCTGTGTTGCATGCATAGCAAGGCATTTGCATTTTAAATCAAGTCATTCATTTTGTCACTTGGATTATAATTGTGCCTTGTCTTTTTTTGCTTCTCTGGATTTCCTAGTGTGTTTTGCTAATATAAATGCTACCAAAACTTGTCAGGTTGCTCAAAATACAGCTATTAGATGTTTGTGAAAGCTGCTGATTCTTTAACGTGCCATCCTGTGTAAGTAGCATGCACCGGCTTTTCTAAACTTCCATTGTAATCTTACAACACTACACTACAAAAGTGTCTCCCACAAAGAAAGTTAGAGAGCATGTACTCAGGAAGGAAATACCAAATGCAGGGCTTGAGAAGGGACCCTGATGCTTACCAGCCCCAAATGTCAATTCACTAGGCCAGCTGAAGAACTCCTGTGTCATCATATACAAGCAATTCTAAGAAATACATGTTTATAGTTAGTTTGGCATATAAGAATGTTGCATATTCAGTTACATGTTTTTGGAGAAAGATGTTAAAATTATATTTGAGATTGCTGTGTGGGTGAGACTGTTGCAGGCTTTAGAAATACTGTTATAGTGAAAGCAACTTAAGATATTTTTAGTCAGGGTTAAAACAAATTTATTTGCAAAGGCTTTTTGCCTGTACTCTGACTCTTCAGTCATGTAACCTGTATCCTTTGTAGCTAGCAAATTCTAGAATGATTTAGTAATTTATGTTCTTGATTTAAAACAAACTATGAAGACAAGTTTCCTCCAAATTTTCTTTGGAAGAGTACAGTTTGCATTTTCCCTGAAGGAAAGAAGCTTTTCAGAATAGGAGAGAGTGAGTATGAAAGGTGGGTTGGGCAGGAGAGAGAAATAGTCATCTGGACAACGGGGGAAGGTTTTTGGACCAGTCAGCCAGCCAAAAGCTGAAGATCACTAATTACATAGCACTAGGTGGGGGGAGAAGTAGGAAAATGAATGGTTTCCTGGGGAGAAAAAAAGGCCTCTGAGAGAAGAGAAGGTATCCCAGAATCCTTGCGTTATAAATGGTAATGCCAAAATGAGATGGAACTGGTTTTGGGAGAGACAGACTTAAAAAAGTGATAGAGAAGTCTGATCACAGATTCTGGTCTTAATTAAGAGGTGCATGCATTTTCTATGAGCTTTTCTTGTTTTCTGTCTAATTTTTGGTAGTAGAAGAGGCTGAATATTTGGCCTCAACTCTTGCCTGTCTTGGGGTAAGCTCTATTCAGTGTGCACTTATTTATGTTCCAGACTTGACTGCATGGAGTTGAGGGACTTTATATTTTTAAATTGGAGCCTGGCAAAATGGGTTTGATGGTAATACACAAGGGGGAGTAATTCAGTGAAATCTGTGTTGTGAGAGCCTTAGCATGCCCATCATGTTTTCCAGATGGTGATATGAACACATGCGGAGATGTTCTTCGTTATCACTGTCTGAGACTGTGCGAAATTCAGTGCTACTTCAGTACTGCAAATAAATGCAGTCTTTGGCCTCTTTGAACTTTTTCTATGACTGGCATCATAGTAACTTTTGAATTATGCACGTAGTGCGTAGGGATCTGCTTGAAGATGAGGTTTAAATCTTGGTTGCTTGTGCAATGTATAACTAAATCACTTTCAAAATTTAACTGATGTAGTTAAATTGCTTCTTGAACTGTGTAGGTTAATCTCTAATGGCTTGATTTTTTTATACATGCAGCTTGTAGTCTTTGTAGATTACATTGAGTATTTTAAAGTGTAGTTAAAAGCAATGTAAGTATTGATAGGTTTGTTACATAATTTGGTGGGGTGTGTGTGTAAGATCCATGTAATCATAGATAACTTTAAATGGCCGTCTTTGAGAATCAGGGTCAATGCCTTTGTGCCTAGCATTACCCTATCAGTCCACAAAAACTCAGGTCTCCAATGCAGTTGCACAAGTTTTGCTCAGTTTGTGATTCTCAGATAGCCTCTGGCAGGGTGTGGTATTGGCTCATCACATGAGACAATGAGCCTCATCACAGAGGTGTCAATAGCGTCCTCTTTTTGCCCACCAGCCAGCTGGCTACAGCCTTAGTCAAGACATCTATTCCCCTTGGATTGTGGGATCTTGTGAGCTCAATGTGATTTAAACTAATAATTGCATTTCACAGGAGAATATTTTATCACCAGGATAACAGTAACAACAGTGCTGGGGTGGAGGCAAGTTTACAGTAAGCTCACTTCAGAATTCTGCCTATTTCTTTGTTTCTCTTTAAAGAAAAACAAAAACATCCTGCACATCAACATTCTAGGATTTAATTTTTTTGCCATTGTTTTCACTTCAGCATGTTTAGGTTCAAAATCTACTTACTGGTCTTAAGAATGAACATCTCCTTCTAGGAAACCTTCTTGTTCAAAACCGTTTAGTGACATCAATATTGTAAGTATTTTGGTTCAATATGCAAAATATTTTGAAGCAAACTCATGGCAAGCTTCAGGACTAACTGTTGTGGAGCCAGAGTAGGGAAAATAATCAATTTTTTTTTAAATAGGTGCTGAAATTAATTTCAAATGGCTTTCTTTAATGAAGGTCACAAGAGACTGCAGTGATCATTAGGATCTAGATGGTTGCTTTTTCCTCTTTAACTTAAGGAATAAAATTAACACGTTTTATAAATACTCATTGCAGTCGTATACCTTTTCTTGTAAGTAAAATGTTAACTTGTGGAGCTTCCTCATTTTTTATGTGGAGTTTGTATATTAATAGGATTAAACAGACTGCTCTTAAACTCTGTTCATCTGGTTGCAGCAACATAGCTTCTTTATGTAGCTGCCTCAGCTATGCATTAAAAGAGTTTAAAAATAGGTATTAATGGTTCCTTATACTTAAAAATAAAAGGACACTGAGAATCTTTGCAGGCAGCTGCCTGATCTGAAGCCTGCCAGCACTTGGTTAGCTAGGTACATTTTCCCCACAACTTGGGGAGAAGCTGCATTTAGTCTTGAGGGTTTGTGGAAGGAGTTGACATGTTATGGGGTGGGGCGTGTGTGAGGAGTTTTCACATTCAAATAAGAACACAGTATTTGAATAAGAGATTTTACCTGGACAGTGGGAGGGGAGTTTGGGAAGTCTGTGGGGAGTGGATAGGAGAGACAGAGGAGCAACTACCCTGTCCCATTCTTTTAGTTACTGGACTCTTTCTGAGAGTAAGAAACAGTCTTTAGAATCTGTCTATGACTAGTAAACAGTCTTAATTACAAAAAAAGATAAGAACAAGGTTTTGTACCAAATAGGCCTTGTAGGAAAACATTGGAAAGTAAAACTGCGGGGGGGGGGGGGGGGGGTGGGGGAGGGGGGAAGGGTAGTCAGAAGCATTAGTTTATACCTTTCCCTTTAGTTACCAATGCCTCCAACTCTTGTTGGACCAGCTGGCAACTTCTGAAGCAGCAGTGAGACATGACGCTGCCAAAAGCGAGGTGTGCAAAGCAGAGTCCAAGCTAGTAAACTCTCTGGTAGAGGAAAGCAGCTGTAGGATGCATGAAGGACGCAACAGCCTTCCTTGCTGTACTGGCAACTGGAGTAAAGAGTATGCAAAAGGCAGTGGTGCTAGAAGTGAAGAAGAGAAAGCACTGTCAGTGGGGCTCTCTGAAATTACAAAATATGAATGTGATCAGTTCAACATGAAATCTATTTGTATACTATTTTATGACATTTATTGTTAAACTAATGGGAAACAAGTAAAGAAATGTTCTGTTCTCTATGAATTGTAACAATTAAGACTTTTTAGATCCGAAGCATATAGAGAATAAGTTCCTTTTGATATTTTTTTTGATGGTTTGTCCTTGATTCCATCTTACTCTCTCGGAAAAGAAAAAAGTACCTTCACAGTTTACCAGGAGCTAGGAGCAACTGCTTTTCTTGAGGTGTGATGGTAACTTTCATCAGATTGGTGACTTCTTGTTCCTGAGAAGAGGATACCAATTTTTTTTTGCGGAGTTTCTGTTGACCCTCCTCTTTCAGAGTACTGTATAACTATTAAAAAATTATCCTTTAATAATTTCATGCTTTTAAAATTAATTTGGTCTTAAATATTCATTGCTATATGCTGTTTTTTCTTGTAAACAAACCACAGAAATCAATGTACACCAAGTTAGCATTCACCAAAACCATGTTTTTATGAAAAAGATGGAAATGATGCAGGCATTAACCACTTACGTGGCTAACAAGGTAAACAGAATTTGTAATGCATACATGAGATGTCTTGTAATACAGTCCTTGGGACGTGAGAGACACCTGTTTTCTTCTATTCAATAAGATTTTTGTTGACTTTCTCAGAGTTCGCTGGGACTCCTATGTGCTTTTGGGAAATGTGGCTGCAGAGGGTCACAGAAAATTGCAACAGCTCTGAGCTCTTTACTGTCATAGGTTTGTATTCCTACCGATAAGATGGACTAAAGGGCATGGCTTGTGAGGAGCGGCTGAAGATATACTGGGTTTGTTCAGCTTGGAGAAGAGGGTACTGAGGGGTGACTTCATCTCTGTCTACAACTTCCTCGTGAGGGGGAGCAGGAAGGGAGGTGCTGATCTCTTCTCTCTGGTGTCCGGTGATGGGGCACGAGGGGTGGACTTAAAGCTGCATCAGGGGAAGTTCAGATTGGGTATTAGGAAAAAGCTCTTGACTGAGAGTGGTGGTCAAGCACTGGAACAAGCTCTGCAGGGAAGTGGTCGTGGCCCCAAGCCAGGTGGGGTTCAAGAAGCGTTTGGACAATGCTTTTGGGTATCTGGTTTAACTTTTAGGCTGCCCTGTGTGGAGTCAGGAGTTGGACTTGATAATCCTTATGGGTCCCTTCCAACTCAGGATATTCTATGATTCTATGACTTGACTTAAATCCTCTTTCTGTGACAATATTGATGCCATTTCTTGGAGAAAACAGTTACTAATCTTTCAGGTCTAGTTACCACATTTTAGGTAGTTACTTGTGTTTAGCTTGCTATTCACTTACGCAGCTAAACGTTGTAACTGGTCTTTTGAATGCCTTTGTCCTGTTTCAGTATGAAATGGGAGGTTAGCTTGAATTGCTGTTTGGGGTTTTTTTGCGCTGAAGCAAATTGAGTGCTCTCACCATCACTTGCATGATCTCAGCTATGAGGACAGTAATTCCATGAACTGCTTTGACTTGTTTCCTATGTATTAAGTTTCTGCTCACTTCCAGTCTGATTCCAGCCCTGGAAGCAGCTCGGCCAGGAGCAGCAGCTATTATAGCAGAAATGCTGAAACAGGGAATGGGGAAAGGAATCCATTTAATTAAATCAAGGAGTGGTTGACTTACATCTGTCTTAAAAAGCACAACTTTAAGTGGAGAGGATCCTAAGGCAATAACTGGGTTTTGCTTCTGAGAAGGAAACATAACCCATCTTGTGGTTGAAGCATTTGTTGTTAAGTATTGGTGTGATCTAGGTCCAGTTTCTTCTACAGGCCTTGTGTGCCTGCCAGTGTCGAGTATCTTTGTGCCTCTCAACTGTATAATTGAGATGCTGCTTCTTGCCTTTCTCAAGTTAAATTTAATGTCTAGGTGTACAGATGTTGTAGTAACACAGGTATTATGCAACGTTGCTGTAATAGGCTTTCTGATGCTATTTTGCAGTTGTAACCTTGCTAGGCTTAGGCAGTCTGTTCCTCCTTCAGTGGGTTTTAGTTGGCTGTATTGCCAGGAATTTGGTATGTGGTTGACTGCCAGCTAGTGGGGAAGATGAGATCCTTCCCGAAGTGTTGGGTGGCTGAGTGCATTATAGGGGAGGAGAGGATAGATGAAGCTCTGACTCTTGTGCATAGAGTGTCTATTCCCTCCTTTCCCATGGAGCCTTCATTTGTAAGTATTGGAGGGAGCCACAATTAAAAAATACTGTGTGACAGGTTTTCAGCCTTAAGATGATTGGGTTTTTTTAACCAGTATTTGCCTTTGTTCGTCCTCATTGTCCTCATAAAATTAAAATAAAACTGTTCTTTTTCAACCTTTATGTAGTGAATTAAAACATGCCGAGACAACAGGCATTTTAGGGTGTGTTATGCTATCAGTTTAGTTTGGATGCAGGAGTATGTTTATGATCCATATTCCCCAGTTGTGGAGTATATGAACTTTTCTGATGAGTCTAAAACCAAAAAGTACTCTCTAGGAGCATACGTGATGGTGTTCAGCATCTAATGGGCCATGAGACCAGGTGAGAGCTAGTTTGGAACAAATATCCCTGCTTTCCTACTAAAAAAACATGTATATAAGATGGACACAGGATCATCAGCACCAGCTATTCTGCTCTGCAGGTCTCTCTGCTCCTATTGTACCACAGAACTTGCTAATGTAGTCTTTACCTTAGTTACTGTTCCTAATGCCTTTTGGAGTCTTTGGACATCCCCAGAGGTCCACAAGTGGAAAACCACTGATGGATGGTACTGCTCTCTTCTTTGTGGACTCCCTGTATTTTGTTCAGTTCTGCTTTCATTTTACTATGTAATGTTATTACACTATTTTTCCTCCCAACTTACCCACACTTGACACAGACTAAAAGAGAATTATGGAGATAGCTGTAGATCAGTATAGTACTTCCAAATCATAGAATCCTAGAATGTCCTGAGTTGGAAGGGACCCGCAAGGATCGTCAAGTCCAACTCCTGTCCCTGCACAGGACAACCCCAAAATTCACACCGTATCTCTGAGGGCATTGTCCAAGTGCTCCTTGAATATCGTCAGGCTTGGCACCGTGACTGCCTCCCTGGGGAGCCTGTTCCAGTGCTCCACCACCCTCTGGGTGAAGAACCTTTTCCTAATATCCAACCTAAACCTCCCCTGGCCCATCTTCCTGCCATTCCCTCAGGTCCTATCATTGGTCACCAGAGAGAAGAGATCAGCGCCTGCCCCTCCTCCTCCCCTTGTGAGGAAGCCGTAGACGGCAATGAGGTCTCCCCTCAGTCTCCTTTTCTCTAGGCTGAACAAACCAAGTGACTTCAGTCGCTCCTTGTACGGTTTCTCCTCTAAACCCTTCACCACCTTTGTGGCCCTCCTCCGGACACTCTCTAGTAGCTTTATATCCTTAATGTACTGCAGCGCCCAAAACTGCACACAGTACTCGAGGTGGGGCCACACCAGCGCAGAGCAGAGTGGGACAATCACCTCCCTTGACCAGCTAGCAATGAAGTGCTTGATGCACCCCAGGACTCGGTTGGCCCTCTTGGCTGCCAGGGCACGCTGTTGGTTCATGTTCAACTTGCCGTCAACCAGAACCCCCAGATCCCTCTCTGCGGAGCTGCTCTCCAGCCTCTCGTTCCCCAGTCTGTATTTACATCCAGGGTTGCCGTGCCCCAGGTGCAGAATCCGACACTTGCCCTTGTTCAACTTCATACGGTTGGTGATTGTCCAGCTCTCCAGTCTGTCCAGATCTCTCTGCAGGGCCTCTCTGCCCTTAAGAGTGTCAACAGCTCCTCCCAATTTTGTTATTGGTAAACTTAATTAGTATTCATTCAAATCCTGCATCCAAGTCATTTACAAAGACATTAAAGAGTACTGCTCCCAAGATGGATCCCTGTGAAACCCTGCTAGTGACTGGCCACCAGCCCGATGTACCTCTATTTACTATAACCCTTTAAGCCCGACCCATCAGCCAGTTGCTCACCCATTGTACTACATGTCTATCCAGCTGTATGATGGACATTTTGTCCAGGAGGATACTGTGAGAGACAGTATCGAAAGCTTTACTGAAATCCAAAAAGATCACATCGACTGGCTTCCCTTGGTCAGGTGGTGTTAAGGTGGGTAACCTTGTCATAGAAGGAAATCAATTTTGTTAGGCAGGACTTTCCCCTTGTGAACCCGTGCTGGTTGGGACCAATGACTGCGTTGTCTTTCAGGTGTTTTTCAAGAACTCCCAGAATAATCTTCTCCATAATTCTGTCAGGCACAGAAGTGAGACTGACAGGCCTGTAGTTACTGGGGTCATCCTTGTTGCCCTTCTTGAAGATTGGGATGATGTTTGCCAGCTTCCAGTCAACTGGGACCTCTCCAAATATTCAGTGTTCGGTTCTGAAATTTCATAGACTCTTAGAAAGCTATGTTTACATTTTCAAGACATATATGCATATATGTCTTGAAGAAAGACAAAGACTTGTGTTTATAAAAGGTTCCACAAAGGATATTTAAATGCACTGAATTGAAATGCTGCAATAAAGCAGAGTTTAAAAATTATTTAGTATTATCATTGGTGACCTCTGCATCCTCAGTAATCTTAGTGCAGATCTGATGATTTTTAGCTGGGGAAAAAAGTTACTTAGGCCTTTTCTTAGTGATTGATTATACATGGTAAGAATGCTTTTTTTTTCCCTTGAAGCTCGTTTCTGGAGCACTTCTACCCTGCCAGCTCCATGGAGATCTGTTGATACAATGCCAGATTTCATGGAACACAGCTTTTCAGCCTTCAAGTCTTGAAAGGGGATTTTTAGAGAAGACTAACTGCTGTATTCAGTCTGAGACTCACTATGGTTTTATAGTAGCTTATTTGTCTCATAATGGGAGTTACTGTATGTGTAATGAGGAAGTCTCTTTAATGCTGCAAATAAGGTTTTGTAAGCCAACACTACTGTATCAAAACATGTTACTTTTACTAATGCCTGACATTCATTTTAGGCTTTATTTAATGCCCCTGCCCCCCCCCCCCCCCAACCAAAACAAATGAACAAATTGAGACAAGGTTTATACATTAAATTATTAGGAAGTTAGTGGTGGGCAGAACTTTCCCATCTGATTTTCGGTTGCTAGTAAAAGGCTCTGCCACAAAAGAGCCAGAAGCACCAAGGGAAAGTAATGTTTTATATTTGGGGAGATGTAGCTGCTTGCAGTCTTCATGTGCTTCATAGATATATCTAATATTTTATATATCAAGTGTATTCAGACTTACTGTGGGTTTATTCCTCTCAGTATTCTGTTCCTGGTGAAAGGTGTAAATGCATATCTGTCCACGTAACTTAATTTTTAAAAATGTCTTCAGTATTGATAAGGCTAGGAAAAGGTGTATGATCCATCTGGATTTCTGCTGGACCCTGCATTGCTTGCCTGTGATTCAGTTGTAGGGGTATATGGAGCTCCTGTACTGCTTATGACTGAATGTTCTGCTGTGCCATCTGTAATTATTACTATTTTATTTTATGAACTGGAAGATTATGAATTGCTAATTTCTTGTGCATCAAACATGAATGGTTTGTGATTAACCTGAAGATGGTAGCCATGTGGAAGAGAGAGAGGAAGGTTACCTGATAGAGAAAAACTGCATCATTAGTGTTCAAGTTACCAAATACTGGCAGTAGGAAAGATATAACAAGCATCCGCACTCTGGGAAAACATCTAATCAAAGCTCAGGCCTTCTTAGGCACCAAAGCGAAATAACCACAATGCACAAAGCTACAAAATACCTGGCTTCATTAATGCTGGGGCTTAATAAGGCTATTTGTGCTTCGTGGTGGGGTTTTTTGTGGCCCCCCCCCCCCCGTCTTGAGTGTTGCATGCTATCACTCATAGTATCTTTCTTGATTTATGCACCAGTCCTCAACCTCCTGGCACTTTGTGATACACTGTAGTACAGTAGCCACCAGAAGATGGACTTCATGGGAACAGATGGCACACTTGGCTCAGGATGAAAATAGTTGGGAATTTTTATGTTGATTCACTTAGACTCAGCTGTTGGATTCAAATACAAAGTATTTTGTTCAGTTTTTCCTTAAAATGCACCCAAAATCAATCTGTTTTCCCCCACGTAGACTAGCTGCCATTTCCAAGTTTCTGATATATAGGGAAAGTGCAGTGTTGGTGGTAGCTTTGTAATCAGAAGAATTAGGGAAACCCTGAGTTTTCTGCTGAAATTCTGTGGCAGGGGTGGGTGGGAATCTCCACCTTGAGGAATTTTAGGGATGTTGATTTATTTTGTATTAACTTAAATCTTCATGGGCTGTCTGCATGCTGGGAACCTGTGCCAGGAAGTTTCTGCTGCTGTCTCAAAGATCCTGATTGTTCAGGTGGACATTGAAGTTGCTTGATTGCAAGGTATTTTAGGGATTGTGATACACTGTGGTAGCCTGGTAAAGCATCTTTGCAGTTGTTTACTGGTGGGAAGGTCTGTCCTGCCTGGTGAGAACTGGGAGTGGTGGAGGCATGTTAGGAGTTGAGGCAGACGAAGATTAATGCTGAAGTGTCATGGTACAAAGTGTTATTTCTTTTGCAGTGTGACCTATGTTATTGCTGTCTTCATCGTTGCAGAGTGTCATATGTATTAAAAAAGTGTATATATCTCTGTGTATGTGTATATATCAAATATATATGTACACAAACCATGTACTTGTGTATATATGCATATAGGATTTTTGGAGTTTTTTTGGTGTGGAAAAGAACTGTACGAAAACTTAACACTTCCCTATGATATTTTAGATTTTAGATCAACTGCTGTGGGGAAAAAGAGTTTAAGAACAATTTTTTTCTGAAGAATTGTTCTGAAAGGATTTTAGTAGTAAATTACATGATAAGAGAAATAAGGAACACTGCGTATTGCCGTAAAATCAATATTATTGGAATGAAGTGGATACTTCATCCCTTTTGTAGTTTTCCCTCCAATTTAGGGTTAATTGGAGTTCTGAGAAACAAATTACTGAATTTGCTTCTGGTTTAGCTTGAGGTCATTTGGGGATCTGAATGGCATGTTCTCACTGCAGGTGTACTGGGCTGCCTTCGTCATGTGGGCTGTGACCCAGACAGTTATTTCGCACACTTTAAATCCAGTAAGGCTCTGTTAAATGGGATCAATGTAAGTCAGCAAGGCCTAGCTGCAACTTACGTTTTCTTTAAATGATCAAGGCATTTGCTGCTGATAACACTTATTGTTTGTGAAGGAACAAGGCTGGGACAAATGCACTCAAAATGGTCTCCAAGAGCTATTTGTGCATTATTGTAGCCTAAATGTAAGAAAAGGCTTATTTGTAGTTGCAGACTTCTCATGTTCTGTTACAAGTTGTTCCAGCATCAAATTGTCTAAAGGAGTGTAAAATATCATACGATAATGATTCTTGTGTTACAGAATTATTCCATTTCTGTAACGTAGATAAAATGTGGCTTTCCATAACTCAAACTAAACTATTAGAAGACTCTGTATTAGATATCCAGATCAGATTTCAAGTAAGCGCTCTAAGATGCATCGTTCAAGAGACCATATTGAAAGAATCACACTTTATTATATAAAATAGTCTCTCAGTAGTTTATAGTAAATTGGGAAATGAAAAGCCACTCTGTGCCCTCTTATTTTAATTCAGATAGATGAAGAAGGAATTTGTGTTTGTAACGATGCTTTTTGGACTGTAGTCCAAAAAGACCCTGGGATAGATGGGTGGTGGACAAGAAAGAAACTTCCTTTAAGTGGGAAATGTCCTGGTATGGTTGATTTAGTTAAGTAGTAGTTCTTATTAAATAGCAATTCTCCATGGTTTTGCAATTTTTAAATTTTATTGCCCTGTGGTGTTACCATACTAGAAAAATTAAGAGGTACTAAATAGGTGGGAATCACTAGTGTTGGAAGTGCACAGCAAGATGTTTGAACCACAATTTACTTTAAGGCTAGATTGATCTTAGCTATTTCATGGGAGTACTTTTGCCTGGTTTTAGAAAGTGGCCTGTAAACATTTTCCTCAGATATCTAGGCTGCTGAGTTTGGCTATGGAGAGTGAGAACTGTGGGGCTCTGTCTACACAACCAACTCTGTACTCAGCTATGGTGAGATTCAAGCCTGATGACATCTGGAAATACTTTGACCTGCTAGTGGAGGGCTGTTCCTGAACTAATTTGCTTGGCGTTATAACTAGCTCTCTTCTGCTTTGTGATTTTGCTCCTTTCAACCTTATCCAGTTTATACTCCTCACTGAATGTTACTGTTTAGGTCCTAAAGGTTAAAACAAAATTACATTTTACAGGATGCCATTTTTTCCATCAGTGTTACATTACTTCTAAATTTTCATATGCGTAATCATTGCTTAATCAAAGTAGAAAGAGCTGAATAATTCAGCCACCGTATGGTTTGCACATGTCAAGATGATACAAAAGGGGGGGATGATCAATCTAAGTCTTTTTTCCTGTGCTGTAGGACAAAGCGCTGCTTCCTTTGCTTTCTTAACTCTGCACTGAGTTCCTTCTTGTTCTGGCTGAGTGCTTCTTTTCAAGAGATGGTATTTTTAAAGGGTAAATGTTATTTGAGAGGTAGACTGTATACTATAATATTTATCTTTTTATTTCTTTCAATGCTACTTAAAAACAAAAAAGCTACCACTATATTTGTATATGCACAAGGAAAATATTTTTGAGTTGCTGTGCAAAACTGTTCAAATAGAATTTAAACAAACTCCAACAAATGCAGAGTGTGTATCTTTTCAGTAAAGACAAACAAAACTAAAGGGAAGCAAATGGTGACTCAGTTCAGTTCTGTTTGCTTGAATAGGAGAAGGGATGATCAATTCTTGGAGTATAATACAGATTTCAGGAAAGGTCATATGAAAGAAAAATGTGTTTTCAGTGTGGCATAAGTACTCACTGAAACAAGTCCATTCTTAAGACAGCAAAAACTAAACAAATGCTCTTATGTGACTTGAAAAGATATTTTTCCTTTCTCATGTGCACACATAACATTTAAACTATATTTGATGTTAGCCTTTGTAGTATTACGTTGAAATAGTAAAATTGATAGTGGCAGTAAGGTTTTTGGTTTGGGTTTTTTTAATGTATAAAGGCAGTGGAACAGATGTTCAGAACAGTATGGAATATTCCTTCTTCCCCATCCCACCCTCCCTTTCACACTGAGCCATCTGGAAGGGACTATAGCAGGATGAGCAGCCGTCACACTAAGAACAAGATTAACCTGTCAGCATCTTTTGTTGATACTTCAAACTGGTCACTGTTTGTTCAGTGGAAGGCAACAATGTCAGTTGTTGTCATGGCATGTGTGGTTATGCTATCGACATAGATATGGAAGAAGACAGAAGAGAAAATGTGATTTATATAGAAAAATAAATTTGATAGTAGTCTGGACTTGGACGCACACAGGCACAAATCAACTTTTTTCTCATTCAGTATGCTCTATTGATCTGACTAGCTGTCTTTTACCCTTATGCACAGTGTCAAGTAGTACCATGGAATCATAGAATTATTAAGGTTGGAAAAGACTTCTAGGATCATCAAGTCAGCACAACACCACCCTGTCCCCTAAACCATGCCCTGAAGTGCCATGTCTGCACGTTTTCTGAACACCTCCAGGGACGGTGACTCCACCACTTCCCTGGGCAGCCTCTTCCATCGCCTGACTACTCTTTCAGAAAAGAAATTTTTCCTAATATCCAGTCTAAAACTCCCCTGATGCAACTTCAAGCCATTTCCTCTCATCCTATTGCTTGTTACTTGGGAGAAGAGACCAACACCCACCTCACTACCACCTCCTTTCAGGTAGTTGTAGAGTGATAAGGTCTCCCCTCAGCCTCCTCTTCTCCAGGCTAAACAAACCCAGTTCCCTCAGCTGCTCCTCAGAAGACCTGCTCTCCAGATCCTTCACCAGCTTTGTTGCCCTTCTCTGCACATGCTCCAGCACCTCAATGTCCTTCTTGTACTGAGGGGCCCAAAACTGAAGACAGTGATTGGAGGTGTGGCCTCACCAGTGCTGAGTACAGGGGTATGATCACTTCCCTGCTCCTGCTGGCCACACTATTCCTGATACAAGCCAGGATGCTGTTGGCCTTCTTGGCCACCTGGGCACACTGCTGGCTCATGTTCAGCTGGCTGTCAACCAACACCTCCAGGTCCTTTTCTGCTGGGCAGCTTCCCAGCCACTCTTCCCCAAGCCTGTAGCATTGCATGGGGTGGTTGTGACCCAAGTGCAGGACTCGGCACTTGGCCTTGTTGAACCTCATACCATTGGCCACAGCCCATGGATCCAGCCTGTCCAGATCCCTCTGCAGAGCCTTCCTACCCTTGAGCATATCGACACTCCCACCCAATTTGGTGTCATCTGCAAACTTACTGAGGGTGCACTTGATCCCTTTGTCCAGGTCATTGATAAAGATATTAAACAAGACTGGCCCCAACACTGAGCCGTGGGGAACACCGCTCATGACTGGCCACCAGCTGGATTTAACTCCATTCACCACAACTCTTTGGGCTCGGCCATCCAGACAGTTTTTTACCCAGTGAGGAGTACACCTGTCCAAGCCATGAGCCAGCAGCTTCTCTAGGAGGATGCTGTGGGAGACTGTGTCAAAGGCTTTGCTGAAGTCCAGGTAGACAACATCCACAGCCTTTCCCTCACCCACTAGGTGGGTCACCTGGTCATAGAGGGAGACCAGGTTGGTCAGGCAGGACCTGCCTTTCATGAAGCCATGCTGGCTGGGCCTGATCTCCTGGTTGTCTTGCACTTGCCCGGTGAGTTCACTCAAGTTGTATCACTCCATAACATTCCCTGCTACCGAGGTCAGGCTGACAGGCCCGTAGTTCCCCGGATCCTCCTTCTGGCCCTTCTTGTAGGTGGGCGTCACATTGGTAAGCCTCCAGCTGTCTGGGACCTCCCTGGTTAGCCAGGACTGCTGATAAATGATGGAGAGTGGCTTGGCAAGCTCCTCTGCCAGCTCCCTCAGTACTCTTGGGTGGATCCCATCTGGCCCCATAGACTTGTGAGTGTCCAGGCAGTGCAGCAGGTCATTAACTGCTTCCTCCTGGATTATGGGGGGTTTATTCTGCTCCCTGTCCTTGCCTTCCAGCTCAGGGGGCTGAATACCCTGGGGATAACTGGTCTGATGGTTAAAGACTGAGGCAAAGAAGGCATTAAGTACCTCAGACTTTTCTTTATCCTTGGTGGCAATGTTCCCCTCCACGTCCAAAAGAGGATGGAGATTCTCCTTGGTTCTCTTTTTGTTGTTAATGTGTTTGTAAAAACATTTTTTGTTATCTTGTACAGCAGTGGCCAGATTGACTTCTAGCTGGGCTTTTGCCTTTCTAATTTTCTCTCTGCAAGACCTGATGAGATCCCTGTACCCTTCTTGAGTTGCCTGTCCCTTCTTCCAAAACTGGTAACTCTTTTTTTCTTGAGTGCCAGCAAAAGTTCCCTTTTCAGCCAGGCCGATCATCTTCCCTGCTGGTTCGTCTTGTGGCACATGGGGACGGCCTGCTCCTGCGCCTTTAAGACTTCCTTCTTGAAGAAAGCCCAGCCTTCCAGGACTCCTTTGCCCTTCAGGACTGCCTCCCAAGGGACTCTCCCAACCAGTGCCCTGAAGAGGCCAAAGTCTGCCCTCTGGAAGTCCATGGTAACGGTTCTGCTGACCCCCCTCCTCACTTCACCAAGAATCGAGAACTCAATCATATCATGGTCACTAAGCCCAAGACCGCCTCCGACCACCACATCTCCCACCAGACCTTCTCTGTTTGTGAACAGCAGGTCAAGCGAGGCACCTCCCCAGTAGGCTCACTCACCAGCTGTGTCAGGAAGTTATCTTCCACACACACCAGGAACCTCCTAGACTGTTTCTTCTCTGCTGTGTTGTATTTCCAGCAGACATCTGGTAAGTTTAAGTCCCCCATGAGAACAAGGGCTACCAGTTGTGAGACTTCTGCCAGCCGCTTGTAAAATGCTTCATCTACCTCTTCATCCTGGTTGGCTGGTCTATAACAGACCCCCAGCAGGATATCTGCCTTGCTGGCCTTCGCCCTCATCCTTACCCATGAGCACTCGACCTTATCATCACAATCGTTGAGCTCTATACAATCGAAACATTCCCTAACATACAGAGCCACCCCACTGCCTCTCCTTCCTTGCCTGTCCCTTCTGAAGAGCTTATAGCCATCTATTGCAGCACTCCAGTCATGAGAGTCAGCCCACCATGTCGCTGTGATGGCGACTAAGTCATAGCTATCCCACTGCACAAGGGCTTCCAGCCCCTCCTGTTTGTTGCCCATACTGCGTGCATTGGTGTAGATGCACTTGAGCTGGGCTATCGATTTCACCGCCAACACTGGCACGCCACCCCTAGGCTCCTCTGTAGTGGGCCTGGCTATGTTCCCTTCTGTTGTTTATCATTCTGTTAAACCAGATTTAAATTTACTTATTTGGGTAAAAGCTTCTGTACATGTTTTTCTAGAGTTGTTCAGTCCATGCTCTACATGCACTTTTTTACCCTGATTTTTTTTTTTACAGCAACAAGTATACCACATGTGGATGTCTTCCAGCTTAATCAGTTGGATTTCTTTAGTTCCTGTTAGACTTATTTCTTTTGAGAGAAAGCGTGATTAGTGTTTTGGCTTAATGAACAAAATTTTAGTTAGAGAAAGGATAGCTTATGATCTAGAAAGGAGAGACTCTAGTCATGTGTGAAGGTATCCTGGATCATCTGGGCTCTGATACAGGATGAGTAGAAAAGGGTGGGTGGATCCAATGCTAGCAGAGTGATTGGATTCAGTACAGCAAGGTATTGTATTGTGCAATCTGTGAACCTCTTTAGATTTCAGGTAAGCCAGTCTGTTCTTAAATAGATATCTTAGTAACATTAAGCGTACCAAGGGAGATTAAGATGTGTTAGTGAAGGAGGAATCTTACTGAAAAGCTTAACAAATAGCTTCAGTGGGACCACAGTGGTTTTCTTCCATTGTTTTGTGTTTCTTTTAATGAAAAGAATTTTAAGGAATGGGAATCTGACATTAGTTTGAAGAAGGTTACTTGAGAATGACATGCTTAAAGCCTGAAGCCACTGCTACTGTAGTGTGGTAAGCTCTTCTAAGTGAGAAGGTGAATCAGAAGAAAGAGACACAACCTAAGATCTTGGCTTTCAGATCTCAGCTTTCAGAGGAAAGATAAGCATAAGAAAAAGAAGAGAGGTTAAGACTAGCTGAGGGATATTCACAGATGTTCTGGGGTTCACAGTTCACAGTTTATCCTGTGAAGAAATGGGGTGATGAAATTAAGTAAATATTAGTGTTTAAAAAAAAAGTACTTCAACATGAAAATATAGTGCGTATATGTTTTCCTGTATTTCTATAAAAATCGTAAGGCATCTTTAGAAAGCATAAAGATTTAAGTGACAGAGGGGTAAAAAAAATCCAAACTAGTTTACTGGGAAAACTTTTTGCGTATTGGGCAGTGTGACAAAATGCTGTGAATATAAGTTGCAAAATCCATTAATTTGGACAATGAGAACTTAATACAGGAAAAAATTATATTGTGTAGATATGTTCCATGTTCCATAGATACGTTTTAGTTGGGCCTGAAAAGAACTATAGTTGTATACCTAGAAATGGAGAAAAAACAATGCAGTAACCTCAGTTAGGCTACTGATTGTACACTTGCTTCATTAGCTGAGAGCAAGAAATATCTTTATTTCTTCCTTTAACAATGGTGAAGCTGTTTAATTGGGTGACATGTATATGATTCTTTATTTGGAACAGAAGATGAAACTTTTATCATAATCTGTCTGTACTTTATAACAAGATTTTTTTCTCCTTAGAAACTGTTGGGGAAAAATATTATTATGGGGAAAAGTTAGTGTGATTGTAGTTTTGGAATATTTAATTTCTGTTGGGAAGAGAAAAATTAAAGCAATAACTTTAAAGAAGTACCTCAGTCTTGTTCATTGAGGCACGCTTATTAGGCGGTGAACTGTAGACACAACTACTTAAGCAGAAGTTGATGAGACCTTTGACGCTGTTACAGCACGGCAGATGCACAAATATCTTCTGAACCACAGTCAACAGGTAATGCAAAGGTGGGGTTGTAGAACAAAGGCAAAAAAAAAAAAAAAAAAAAAAAATCCAGCAAGCTTTAGAGAAAATAAGGCAGATTTCTGACTTGTCTTCATAGTTGTTGATAGTATTTTAAAACCTCTTTTATATTACAGTCTACACTTTCATGGAAAGAATAACTACTTAATTGCAGGTTAAATCATTCTCAGGCCTCTTTTTTTTCCTGCATTAGTGAATGTCATCTTGCATATGCTTTTTTAGAGTTCACGTTAGTGTGAATTTCTGATGAGAACTAAATTTAAGGTAATTGTAAATGTAAATGTTCAGTGCAGTGGAGATCCATTTATTTTTTTCTCTCCCAACTTTTTAATTGGAGTAAATTTCTGAATTAACACATTGGCCTTTTAATGGTTCTTAAACTTTTTGTGTTGCAGGCCCCCAGTGTTAGCAGAGGTAACTACTGACTCAAAATTTTTGTTCTGCTTCTTATGGGATTTTTGGAGATGTAGAAGGTTGGCAAGGGAAATGTAGGTCCATAGAATAGATTTAAGTTGCAAATCAACAAAACCGAACGCTATCCCCTCCCCTGTTGTCCTTTCTCTTGTCATTGCTTAATGTCTTGATTTCCTTCATAATATCGCTAGACCATAAAATCTGCCCTGAAGAGCTCAGCACAGACAAAACCCCAGCCAAATAAAAAAAACAACCCTCCAAGGTGGTGAACCTGCAGAAATAGCTCATTGCAACAGACATTAAAATAAGAGCTCTATCAAAGAAACAAAATTGCTTTAGGGATTTCTGTGCCCATTTTATCATTGCTAATACTTAGATTGGTATGATGTGAGAGGAAGATCAAAAGTGGTGGTCTGATGCTAAGAAGAAAAAACATTTCATTTCATTCCAGCCTCGACTGTCGTGCCTTTCATGTAGATCTGGCAATCAGGATGAAGATCTGTGCAAATGACATTGATAGAGTTGGCTATATATTAAATTTTAGCTGTTCTTGAGGTGGACATTTTCTAGGCACTTTACATGTATTGTCTTGTTGGAAGATATGGTTTGCTGCAGATAAGAAAAAACTGTTACTGATTTTTAATTACCCTTAAGGAACAGAATTCTGTTAGAATTTGTGCATACTTCTAACACATCTGCCCTTGCTTCAGCAAACTCAGTATCAAAATCAAGAGAGTTGCATTAAAAATTAGGGAAACATGAAAAAACTGTATATTAACTAATAAATACACTGTCCCTCGGATTGGAATAGGTGTAATAGAAGTAAAGTACTTAGTGCTTAAAGTGTAATTGTGATGTTTAGTAAGACTTTATTTTGTTTTGATATTTGTTCCATAGTAACGTGGTTGAGAGAGGAATTGCATACTTAATAGAGCTAGAATAACTTGAAGATACTGTTAAAAATTAGTCTTGTTTAGATGCTCTTTGAAAAATATCAAATAATTCTGGGTCATTGGAGCACTGTTATGCAGTAACTGATGGCTAAATAGTTTATATTCTTTTGCAGTATACAAAATGTTGGTTCAAACTGGTTAGAATTAAGCCAGTTTAAAAAAAACCACAAACTTTAAGAAGAACGGATGAATGATGTTAGATGAATCATGAACTTAAAATAATGATTTCTATATTATACGCTAGTTCAAATTTATTTGTTTTTTTAACTTGTCATTACTGATAAAGAAGTAAATGACATTCACAGATAAGTAGGAAAAGTTTACAAATGTCAGATTCCCAGTCATTTAAGACAAGGAAAAAACAGAAAGGGATGTGCATTGAAGGCGTGTGTTTTCCTTTCCTTTCCTTGAGATAAGAGGATAGCAGTGTCTGCTGTCCATGTTGCTCTTTCTTTGTGTCTTATACTGAAGGACGAGGGGCCTTTGGAGGACAGGGAGATCTGTGATAATAGTGACTCCGTGGAAAAAAATGGGGATGGAGAGCATCTCCAAAACTAGTGCTTGGGGTCTTCCGTCTTCCTGCTTTCCCTTCTCTTCCTATTTAGCACATACATAAATTTTGAAGGTGGGGCCAATTGCAGACTATCTAGAATTAGAAACCTGGATAGGAAAGTGGGCAATATTACCAAACTGGGTGCCACTCAAAGATAGAAATTTAGCGTGTTGAATTGAGAGTTAGGACATTAGGTATGGGAAAATTTAACTGTCTGCAAACATTTGAAATGTTGAAATGCCCTAGGCGTGGAGGCAGCATGATTAAGGGGTAGTGTAACTTGACTGCGGGGCTAGAGGTGAGGAAACCGACAGTATTTCTCTGGTTTTGATGAGGTGAAATTCAGTTCTAGATTCAGACACCTAAATTTAGGTGGGTGCATAGCAGAGCTTACATATGAGGTATTAGAGCTCACCATAGCATTCTTCTTTCTATCTATCTATCTATCTATCTATCTATCTATCTATCTATCTATCTATCTATCTTTCTATCTATCTATCTTTCTATCTATCTATCTTTCTATCTATCTATCTTTCTATCTATCTATCTTTCTATCTATCCATCTTTCTATCTATCTATCTTTCTATCTATCCATCTTTCTATCTATCTATCTATCTATCTATCTTTCTATCTATCTATCTATCTATCTATCTTTCTATCAGTAGATGCAGTGATGTAGTTGCTTTCTAGGCTTCTGCTGAGCTCTCGAGAGGGACACGGACACTGAGCTAGTATATATGTAGGCATACAAATTTAGGTGCTTAATTTTGAATGGAATCCCATCCAGTGCATCACCTATGACAAGCTGCATATTCAATCCATCTCTTGTTTTTCTTCTCCATAGGAGGAGAATTATGGTAGTTTCTCTCTTTTTAGAGGTCTGTGAGATTCATCAATGAAAAGCTCTAAAGCTCCCTGAAAATAATAGAATATATTCAGGGAGAATTTAGGATGGATGTATGGAAAGCTCTATTTCATGGTAAAAATGTTCAGCTTTGTATTTTACTAGAGGATATAAGAGAAACCTCTCAAGAATTTAAAAAAAGGATTGAACAATGTCTTAGAGAAAATGTAATAAACATTGACAAGAGGAGCTGTATAAGGAATTGGCATTCATTTTGTGGTATTAGTGAATATATAAAGAACTTTAATATTGTAAGAACCATGGAACTCAGCTACATATTTTTAGCACGAGTGTAAATTACAGTGCCTTTTTGGGGATGTGAAAGGGCAAAAGGCAGGTTTGGGGAACAGCTGTTGCTTTGAGTTTTTGCCAGTTGTTCAAATACTTGAAACCCAGCATGTCTCTTATAATAGCCATGCTCTGCTGTTGTTTGGAAAGATTATATATTGTGTTTGTCATCTTTCATGTTTGTTACTGTACATCTGCTTTCTACTTGGTCTTTTTTTTTTTTTAAATCTGACTTGCCAAGGCAATGTCAAACTTCTTACATGCAGTTTAACAGCTGTTATCCAGAGGAAGATGCTCTGAGCTGACCTGGAGCGATACTCTTGCAACCGCAGGGAAAATGTGGAAAGAAAAGCAGAAACTCTTCTGTTATCTTTCTGTACCCTGCTTGCCTCTACAGCAATAACTGCTAGATAAGTGCCTTCTAATTTTAAACCAGAAGGTGGTTATGCAAGTTGTTATAGGGCAAAAAGAAGAAGAAAAAGGGAGATGAGAATACAGAGGGGGCACACCTAATGTGAATTTTTAATGGACTGGTCTAAGCTAGTTCAAGCTTCTGATGTCCTGTCCTTGCAGAATGTGCGTGGAAATCGAGTTAGGTTGGCTGTGCAGTTGCTGGTGCCTGTAGGGTTTGGAGAGCAGTGTCTGTGCTCCAGTCAGAGTTCGATCCAGCCAGATGTTGCGTCACATCCATGTCCAATGAGGCACGCGTGGATTTAGTGAGATGTTAAGTGGCATCACACCCTCTTAGTTTTCTTATTCCTGCCTTTGACTCCTGCTCCCATTTTTCTGGTCTGGTGCTAATGTCTCATACGTTTCTACTGCAGCCAGTAATATATATGCAGGATAGCATCTTTCTAGATCCTTCATATCTTGTGTCAGATGCAGCTGGTGGTTTAATGCCAGCTATGTTGGGCACAGGTGGCTCCACGCAGGGAATGGAGCTGGACCTATTTATCCTAACTGCAAGTCTACGGCTCTGTTGTGTACTTAGCCAGGGTAAAATATATAAGAAAATGATCAGCTATGATTGGTTCCAATCTTCTGAATTGATAGTTTTTGAAAATAACTTCTTTGCCTTATGTTTTCCATTTATTTGGGGATAGGAGCAAAGAGAAGTTGTTACTTAACTTCTGTGTTGTATAACTGAGTATGATTTACCAAATGCCAGTGTGTTTAATACAGTGACAGAGTATCACCACGAGTATCTTGTCTAGTCATAAGCTGGGGCTGAAGTGTGGCTCGAAACAGGTGGAAGACGAATGTGGAAGACAATGGAACTGCCGTTTGCCAACTCTTTCTTTCTTTTATTTTTTTCTGCACCTGGTAACACACTACCCCCCAGCCTGGTTGAGCCTGATGAAGCCCCTGTAATTCAGAGCCTTATTTTGTCTTGATTTCTTGTTTAACCTTCTGTTACGTATATTTCGAAAAAATTTTAGCCTCACTTCCCATGAATTTTCTTTAAGAAAGATTAAGTTTGTTTAACTGAGTAGTGTGTGGTGAAGAAAATGGTGGTAGTGCTTTAGTGGCAAGGACATGTAAGAGCTTTTTTACTTAAGGGTTAGTAGCTGAATAGGTCTGTAAATGTTTGATTCAGATAGTTGAAGGTTTTAAACTAGAAGAAACATAATTGCAATTGTGGGCTTTTTTTTTTTCTTTCATCAGAAGTAGTTGATACCTTGCTTAATCTGTTGCATATATTTACTCATCAGTGTTCAGTTTACCTTTCAGAATAAGAAACTTCACACTGAAATGAGGTGGATACATAATGATTTAAATAATGCATTCACAAATGAAACTTGGGTTTTTTTCCCCCCACTCTGAGCACTGCTGTGTGTTTTAGCCTGCTCTTTAAAGGAATGGGATGTCTTGGGTCAGTCTCTCTCCCCCCTGCTAGCTTTTGAACGCATTGGACCATTTCATAAAGAATTGGTGAGAAAGTGAAAAACTCAAACTGCAGTTGTATGCTTTCTTCAAATTGGCTTTTATAGGTGAGGAAGAACATGATGTGGAGGAGCGACTTTAATGCTCCTGGTGAAAGGCATTTTGATTATACTCAGTGTGGTAGGTGTTTCAAGAGGTAGCAGGCAATTAGCCAGGCAGCGTGCAGCCAGCTTCCGACCAGCCCCAGCACGTTGCATGGGGTGGTGGGGAAGAGTCAGGTAAACTGCAAAAGGTGAGAGGGGGGCCAGCTCTGAGAATGTTAGTCAGAAAGCCATGGGAAACCAGGCTTTATTCTGCTGGTCTTCTGATCTTTTCATATAAGAATTTAAGTAAGGTGGGTTAAAAAACATGTGTAACAAAACATATTCCCAGTAATTCTCTTAAAAAAGCAACCAAACAAACCCCCATAAACCCCAAAGCCAGTAGAAGGGCTGTCTTGTTCAACAGAGTGTTTTACTGATGAATTGCACATAAAAATGAATTTCAAGGAAAGACCATTTTGAGATGTCCAATCACTCACCAATATTTCAGGAATTCTGTTGTCAGTTGTAGGGAGTCTGTGGCTTTAGTTTGTACAACAGTATTGTTAATATTAGAGAAGAACAAAAATTGTAGCTTGTGTGTTGAAGTAGTACTAAGGTTTGGAATCGGCTGCTTTGGCACTGATTTATGCTCCTATTAATTTACTTCTTACTAATTGTGTTTATGAACATTTTACTGCATGGTGAAATAATTCCTCATAATGATTTTTATTTCATAGTTGCAATTCCCTAGCCTGTTTATAGTGTGATGCTGCTAGGATGCTCTTTAATTATGAATTTCCAGGTTTTTACCTATTTTTGATCAAGTTCAGAAAACTGACTGCATTGAATATTAAGTAATATTTTTGAATCCATCTGTTTGTAGAGGAATATGAAAGCATATAACAGAAACAAGAAGCTTTTTGGTGTAATATAAAACAAGAATTGTTCCTCTCTTACCTTTGTGTTGTTTAAAATTTAGCAAACTCAACTGGCCTTAAATTCGGACATATTCAAATAAACTGTCTCATATTAAGAAAGATATAAAATATAATTCAAGACTACTGCTTAGAAGTCATGAGCCTATTTCTTCCTGGCCTGTTCTGAAATCACCTTGCAGTTAAAGGATTTGCTTTCTGTGAATTACTTAAGTTGTTAATTTTTTAGAAATGTTCTTGAGAAGAAAATTTTTTAAACCTTGGGGGGGAAGGTCATTACAAAAATTACTATGCAATATTTGAAAAGCAAAAAGGTATTTTTAATTTACTAATGTGATTTTAATTAGAGAAATTGAAAGTTTACTTTTAATTGCTTTAGTGCAATATAAAAGAAATCTTCCATTAAGTCTTTTGCAAATGAACTTATGCCCTTGATAACACTGTAACTTCTCATTCCAGAAAATTTTGGTGCCACATGGTCTTTAAACAGAATATTGTTATAAGCAGTGCACGGACATTGAATTGTCAGTGTTCAAAAAAGCTAATCAGATTGACTCATAATTGTATTAATGATATTTTAAAGAAAACTGCTTTGGAACTTTATATTATATGCTCTCATTTCTCTTTCAGGGGGAGTTCTGTCCCACTTGGTCATCCTTGCTCTCAAAGCTGTTCCCTGCAGGATATTGTTTTCTATGCCATTGTGCCCTTTTGTGATGCTTTGAGATCTCTTTTTGTATTTGTTTTCCCCATCCTAGTTTCTTCTATTTTTCCAGGAAAACCAGTTCTGACAGCCTTTGTTTTCTCAGTTAAATGTCTTACCGCATCTGACATACTCCCAAATTCTGTTCAGTATGTGCTCTTAACCTCATTCAGATTGTCATTCAGCACCACCTGTGGAAAACTATCTTCTTCCTCACATTGCAGCTTCTTGCTTATTCTCACCCTGCCTGTTTCTGTGAGGCCTTTGCCCTTATCTGTCAGATGAGTTTATCATTTTGACTGAAAACTGTCAGAGCAAGAGCAGGTCAGTGTCTGATGTAGTCAGGAGGCTGTAATGTGTGGACAGTCAGTCGGTGGCCAGCTTGCCCAGGCAGTGAGCCAGCTTGCTCCAGACAGTGATCTTTCCTGCCACTCATGTGGGGACTGCCAGTTTTCTATAAATGCTAATGTGCACTAAAGTCCAGTGATTCTGGTACTGGAGCGCAGGTCTGTGTAGACAGTAAATATTACACTTTTTGCCTGGATTTGGTGTACGTTATCTGCATGGACTGTATCCTCTGTATGTATCTGCAGTGCTCTTGTGCACTCAAGCCAGAACATGACGACTCCAGTGGCTTGGTAGGAATTGTACAATATCTTAGGGCAGGAGGGCTGAAGCAACTGCTTTAAAAGAAGAAAGGTGAAGTATATTTTGTAGAAGAAACTGAATGCATGCTACACAGATTCATAGCTCTTATTTTCATTGTTGGAAGTATAATACATATTTTTCTGTAAATTCCAGGTTGTGAGCCATGCCTTTGGTGAAGAGGAACATTGAACCACGGCATCTCTGCCGAGGAGCTCTGCCAGAGGGAATTACTAGTGAACTGGAATGTGTAACAAATAGTACCCTTGCTGCTATCATACGCCAGCTAAGCAGCTTAAGTAAGTATCTGTAACTTCCTGCAACTATTTGATTCCTGATGAAAAACTGAATAAATTAAAAGCTTTAAGATGGCTTGTTTTAAATAGCAAAATTATGATACAGGACATTGCCACTTACATAATATAATAATATAATGCTACTTCATTGCCTTTATGTTTTTCTATAATTTGAAGTTTATAGAAGCAGAGCCTCTCTAAGATTCACAAGTGTAAAAAAAAAAAAAAAAAAAAACAAACAAACCACCACCAGAAAAACCCAAACCAAAGCCCAAAA
This sequence comes from Morus bassanus, assembly GCA_031468815.1. Taxonomy (NCBI): domain Eukaryota; kingdom Metazoa; phylum Chordata; class Aves; order Suliformes; family Sulidae; genus Morus; species Morus bassanus. Next base: position 22,862,567 of record CM062568.1, read on the forward strand.
CCACCAACCCCTCCCAACACCCCCAAAAAACCCCAAAACTAACCAAAAAACCAACCAAAACACTATGGCGTAGAAAACCAAGATTTTTTCTAAGGTGAGAGAAATGGGTGTAATAAAAAAGACTAGCACTCGAGTTATTCTTGGCTTTCAGCTGTACAAGATGAGGCCAGCAAACTCTTCTGCCTCTTGGCATCAAATGACCCATTTGACTGAAATTTCGGTTTGTCTTAATGTGCTAATATTTCTTAAGCCTTTTTTTTGTATATGTGTGTGATCAATTCACATGAATAAAATTAAGCACATACATCAAAAGAATGGCATTCCCTCAACAAACCTGTAGGCTACTGTTGAGGCAAGCTAGTGTCAGCTCCATACAGAGCAGCCTACACAGTACACCTGTCAGTTGACACCACAAATAGCAATTCTAGAAGCATGCATGGGGTGCTTGCAAGGCGAATTATATTTCTTGATGAATGAGAAAAGAGATTTCTTCAGTGTTTAACAATCAGCAGCTGTTGTTTGTGCTGATAACTCTGGTCCTAGAAAGAAATTATGTCTTCATCAGTTTCTTCACTTTGTAAATGGAAGTGGTTTAAGAATGTAAGAAAGTCTGTATGGAGTTCAGATTATGGGTCCCACTAACTCCGGTGTTCAATTTGTGATGATAGGAAATAGCCTATGCTTAGGGAAGGAGTACAAGAAACACAGCATGTTCCCCTTTCAAGTAGTCAGTGATTTAGGGATTTTCTGAGCTGGAGGTCCATCAGAATCATCCTATGTAATGAGCATTTATAAACCTGTCATATGTGGACTTGCTTAGGTGGGTTCAAATAGGGATTGTACTTTTTTCTTGCCCAATGACCTGTGGCAGAATGTTCCACCATAGAAGTTGATCTGTTTATTCCTTTTGATACCTTCTGGTTCTTCAGTTATGAAAAGTAATGGAAGGTGATTTCATCTCGTGTATTTCTGTAATCTGTGATTTTATTAAATCTTTATTGTGTTCTCCTAGTGATATCTTTTGCAGGTTGGAGTGTCCTGATCTCTTAGCAGTCTTTTTGGATAGAAACCATTTTGTATTTCTGATCATTGTTATTTCTAATTTGGATATGTAAGTTAGAGTATGTTGGGGTCTTTTTAAGGTGGAGTGTTGAGGATTGAGATCATAATCAAAACAGACTTCTTCTGTTTTATTAGTAGTTCCCTAAGAATTTAGCAGCAATCAAAATTTTATAAACGTTGAGTCAATATTTTCAGATAATTTTCCAAGGGATTCTCTGATCTTTCTTGAGCAGTAGCTGCCGGTTTAATGTTTAATGTTATTTATAGTCAATTTGTGTTTGTGTTGTCACTGAGCTTCATTTGCCATTTTATCAGGCACTTGCTCAGTATTGACATCCTTAAGTTTCAGAAAATTGAGAAGAATGGCTAATGTCTCCTAATTACATTCAAGGATATCTGATAAGACCTCATTTTGGTATTGTACAATGATTGCCAAAGTGTGGATAATACACTTTTCAGTTGTCTGACTTGCTAGGAATGTCTAGCTTTCATTTCTCCAGATTTGGTCTTGGCGCTAATCTGTCTGTTACTTTGTGATGTTCAGATCCTCTTATGATTGTTGCTGAGGAGCTGGCTACTTACACAATCCATATCCTGCATTTTTCCCTTAGCGGATTTCTCAGGTCATCAGAAGTCTCTGTAGACAGCCCTAAAGTACGATTAGTGTCAAGTTAAAGATCAATGCAAATAAATGATGTGTCCTTTGTTTTAACAGATGAATACATGGTATTTAATGAGTGAAGTCTATCACCAGACTTGTCCACAGTCTAAAATCTGTCATGTCTGCAGAGGGTTTTTTCTGCAGACAGCGTTTGTTTTGCCTGTGTTTCAAGCCAAGTGGGAGCAAGGAAATGATCATTATAAAATGCTGTGCTGGAGCTAATGCAGTATGTCCTGCTGACAGCATCAGAGCTTGCTGGTGTTCCCACAGCTTGAAGCATAGGGAGAGCAAGTACAGGTCTGTCTTGCAGTCACACTGTTTTTTAATGTTGCACAGTGAGTTCAGTGTGGATTTTAAAAACTGGCAGATCTGTGCTGTTGCGTACAAATCTGGCTTGTTTCTGCCCCTGCTCTTTTCAGGAGATATGAATAAGTTCCTATCCAAAGGGAATGTGCTCTTAGTGGGGTTTTTTTTCTATTATGTCTTCAGGTTTGGGTTTGGTTTGCAGCCAGCTGGCTTGGAGCACATGTAGAGTGAGCAGCATTCTCGATGAAACTGTGCTCTTTATATAAGGCAAAAAGCTTGACTAGGGGATTCACTTCCACTTGGGAGGAGAGAATCTACTTGGGGGGAGGACGGGGAGCATTTGCAGCCTGTGCCACGATGCTGTACCTTGTAAACACAGTCAGGGAGCAAAAGCTTTGAAGAAACCCTCCACAAAATACTCCCATACTTTTGGCAGCGAATCTTAGTCTGATGGCTGCAGGACTCTAGTCAGTGAAAAAAGCTGCTCTCTGCAACAGGATCTGTTGCACTATGGTTTTGTTTGAGTTTTGCATATGTGTATATATGGGGAAGAAATAATAAACTACATCTGATTGTCCTTCAAGACTAAATATTAAAAACTGTATTTGTACTCCTTTTTTGAGCTTTTCTTAATTAGATTTTAGTCTGTACATTAACATACTCATTGTGTTTCAAGCTGCATTACCACTTCTTAACTTCTTTTCTTTCTGTGAGTCTTTAAATATTTTGTATTTTTGTGTCTGTGGCTTCTCCATTCATTTAGATACTACCTGTCAGGCTTAAATCCTATTTCTACATGAGTATAAACAATCTGTACATGGGTACAGAGCTACTTTCTTTGACCCATATGCAAGTGATACCAAATGTTTTCTGCTGTACAGTGTAAAATGGAGGAAGTGTGATCTGTGGGGTCTTGCAAGACTTTTTCTTTCACACAGAGAGCAATGTCCACCAACTTTCCTCCTAGTATTTTCTTGGGTAGATTGGCTCAGAGTTTCACTAACTTGCATGCAGGCCTGCATCCAGCTTTGTGTGACTCTGCTCCTTACCACTGCTAAATCAGGTTGAGTTGGGAAGTTAGCTTTTTTTAGCATTGGGTGTTGCTCTAGAGGTATTTGAGGAGGCAGATAAGAATGAAGACCTGGTCAGTAACAGCCTACCACTTTTGCTTATTTAAAAAAAAAAAAGGGGGTGGGGGAAGCATGAGTCTAATGCTAATTAATCCAATTGCAAATGGGTGGGTGGAATCATTCTTTTCTGCTCCATGTTGTGATAAAATGGTCGTGCCCTGGGTGAATTCCAGCTCTACAAAACACCAGCTAGTTCTGTGGGACGTTGCAGTCCTTATCTAGGACCCTGAGGAGTGCATTGGTGTGGTGCTGGCTCCCTTTGGGGCAGCCCTAGTGTAACCTTTCTTCCAGTATCTTTTTAGAACTGACACCTGAATGCCAGGTGATGTCATTGTTTACCCTTTCTCTTTGATAATGCATGTTCACGGTGTGAAAAATTGTAGCCCTCTTAATGCACTGTAAATCTTTCTATTAATTTGAACATGTTCTTCCATGTACTTGTGCTGTGGAACAAGGAATGCAAAGGAAAGCTGTACTTTTTAGGCTCAAATATGTGAAAGGAAAGTAGCCCAAGTAATAAACACTGGGTTTCCAGTCTTCAGACAAGCCAGTGTCATTGTTGGATTCCTCTTCTGTTACAGCACTGAGCATTTTGACTGCTGACAAAGATACCTTTGGGACAACTTATTCAATGTGTTAATGCACACCTTTCTGTGCAGTGTGTGAAAATCAATTGTAATTAATTCAGGTGGTGTCTAGTCTCTGCTAGAGATGTTATAAGCTAATGTGGCAAGATGGTGTTTCATGTAATTACTGTAGAACTTGGGTAGAGGTATTATGACTTCAGTTGCTTGTGAACCACTGATCTCCAGAAGTGTCTCACAATGCTTAGAAATTTATTTGCAAGCATTCAAATACACAGCTCTGTGAAGATGACCTATGGAAATGCTAGAAAGAGGCACTTCTGTTAACTGACATTAAAACCTATGGAGAGCAGGGATTTGGTGGGGCAGCATCATGACTAAATTTCCCCTCAGCTACTTCTGTGGTTGGAGGGAGCCTTAGAAATAAAGACTGCATAATTCCTTTGGTGTTTTTTTTTTTAAAAATGAATATTTAGGTTGCCTGTATGTTGGGAAGCACCTCATGTTTCTAACTGACTCTCTTATAGTACCAAAATCAGCTCTTAAGTTGAAAGACATATGCTTGTAACTTCAGATAGTTTTTTCTGCTTGTTTATGTTTTGTTAAAAATCTAATTTAAAAGATGGTAATATAGAAAACACTAGAGAAGTATTACTTTATTTGTAAAACTTACTGCGTCACATTAAGCAGAATAGTATGTTCCAATATTGCTTTACCATGTCACTGTTTTTACTGACAGGAGATTGACAACCTATCTTTCACTTGTTTTAGAATATCAAGTGCTTTAAAAAAAAATAGAATTCAATATTAAAAGAAGTATGTTCCCACAAATCAACTTTATGACTTATTTTGCTTCCTGAAAGATAACTGTCAAGCACCCGTCTGCTTGACTTCTCTAGGAGTGATGTGTTTAATCCTAGAATGTGGCAGTCCTCCCTCAGCAGGCTGATCTCAATACATTAACATAAACTAACAGCCATTAAAATTTATTGACGTTTTGAGCTCTGGTGGCTAAAGAATGTAATACCTGCTTTATTTAGCTGGAGTGTTGAAAAGCTTATTTGTTCTGTAGCTTGGAATAATCTCTTCATTTGCAGCAACTAAATCAAATGGGGATTATAATTGAATCTCAGCTAGCTGCTGGGAAGCACCTAGAGGAAGCTTTTAGTGTGAAGGTGGTTGAACACTGGCATGGGTTGCCCGGAGAAGTTGTGGAGCCTCCATCCTTGGAAGTACTCAAAACCCAACTGGACACAGTCCTGGGCAGCCTGCTTGGTTGGACTGTGCTTTGAGCAGGGAATTGGACTGGATGATTTTTCAGCCTCAGCTATTCTGTGGTTGTGTGACTTCTGTTTTGGAGGGGGAGGAGATTAGGAGCAGGTAGGCAGCACACCTTGCCTATCCACCTTCCACATAGGTATTGAGCAGAGCTTGGAAACACCAAAATATCCAACATTCTGTGATAGTTATTGGCTGATCTTGTGTTTAGTGAAGAAATCTATTACTTTTAAGTCCTCCACTGAAAGCAAGGCAATCAAATTATTTTTTTTTTAATTTGTAATTAACAAACAGTGCTTTCAGATATTATTTTAGTGGTGTTCTCTTCCCCCAAAGTAAATGATCCAAGAAAGGGGCAGATCCTGTTGACTTCCTGAGTGTAGCTATTTTTACTTTGAATTATGGTCTCCAGATGTTCACAGGGTGGGATCTTGACTGAAATTTTCATTACATCTGTACTTTTCTTTGTAAAATATTAAGGTTGGTTATAGGACCCAACTTAAAATGTCAACAGTTGCTGTTCTTTTGGAAGTCACTGTCATTTAGGTGGTTAATACATATTCTGTATTGTTCCAACAATTAGACAAAGTTTCACTTTCCCCTTCCCCTCCAGTTCTGCTCTTTGGACTTGTCTTGATACCGGTCATAACAAGCCAAGTTTAATTCAGAAGTAGGGTTTTTAAATCTATTTTTGTTGAAAAAGCATGGTTAAATGCAAGAGGCACGATTTTGCTTTTTGCATGGGGAACTAGGGGTGTGGATGTCTTGAGGGGGGTGTTAGGTGCAGAAATTATGGAGGGGGAGATGTTAAATGAAGCAGCAGTTTCTCTGTAGGAGGGACTGAGACACAAGTAGGTGTGGTACTGTCAGTTGGGCGAGTGGGAGCAGTGAATTTGGGTGGAACCTGAAATTTGTAGGGGAAGTTCTGGGGTGGGAGAAGTGTTAAACTGGGGATTCTGATCCAGAGTGGTTGAGAGGTTCAGACTGGCTCAGAGGAGAGTCAAACTGTGGGTGAGGATGCCGAGTACTCTGGGAGAAGGGAGGCCTAGGCAAGGAATGGGCGTGCACAAGGATCTGTGGGCCAAGAGGGGGTTGGGTTTATCGTGTGGCACTCCTGTCCACTGTAGCCCTTTTAGGGTAGGGTCTGAGGCTGCAGATCTGAACTGGACTATCCACTCTCATAGTGACTGAGAAAATACGGTAGCTGAAAGGGAACCTGAAAAGGTCAAGTCCAGACTGGCCATGGGTAAATGTGGTCAGTGCCGTCTTGGTCTCTCAAATGATGCCAGTGACAAAGCAACATGTATACAGTGAGCATTTGTAGAGGTAAGTGGGCTGCCTTGCATGAGGTTTTTATCTGTTTCACCTTGCCTTCATTTTGATGTTGGCTTGTGCTCATGTTTATAGTTAAGTCTTTATGACTATGGATTGCAAGATTTTAGACTTAAAAATTTACTTCAGAAGCTTTTATGGACAACAGTAACTTTGGGCCTTTATTTTCATCAGAGGCGGGTTTTAATGATCAGTTGTGTGTCAGTTGGCAGTAGTTCAGCTACATAAGGATTAGAATTTGAAAGTCTCCCTGTTTTTTAAGTAGAAGACTAACCAAGATGTCCAGGAGAACAGACTTCAGGCAGCATTTATGGTATATTTTGAGATTTTTTGTACAAATCTGTTGCCCAAAATTTTGCTGAACAACAAACTGCGCTGTTATAATCCTACAGCTACTGTGTTTTATTATAACTTCATGATATTGAAGGTATTTGTCTTGTGGTTTGTAAGCCTGTAGCAAAGGGATTTCCCTGTCCATTTTCTTCCACAGGCAAACATGCTGAAGACATATTTGGTGAATTGTTTAATGAGGCCAACAGCTTCTACATCAGAGCAAATTCCCTTCAAGACAGAATTGATCGTCTTGCTGTCAAAGTTACCCAGCTGGATTCAACGGTAGAAGAGGGTAGGTAATTGCATGAAAGCATTGAGCCAGAAGTGATGTTGACAAGACCACAGCATTTAATTACACAACAATCTCTAGCTTTTCAAAGTAATCCTGAACCGATATTTCATCTTATTTTCTCTGTAAGGCAAGCTGGGAAAAATTATGTTAGCAGAGCAAGAAAAAATATTCTCGAGTCATATAACTGTCTTCATTTTTGATGTAGTGTTACTTGAAGAAGACCCTGTAGTAATGGAGCCATTAAGCTGCCTTTTTCACAGGGAAGACTTTTAGTTTGTGAGTATAATAAATCAGAAGAGAATAAATCTAGACCTTACTGAAAATAAGTCAGAATATTGGAAAAACTTTGAGACAGTAGAAATATCTATTTATTTCAGGGTAGAGTGGTCACAAACTGTATTAGTAGTGTCTGTTCTGCAGTCATCTAAGATCTTTTAATACTCTTTACCGAAATGAGGCACTGTGTGTTTGCATCAACTAGGTGAAGTGCTCTAGTGGATTCTAGACACTAGAAACAGTATTTCCTTTAAAATGCTGTTACATCCTCACTTATGTGCTTGGTCATTCACTTCATAAATACACAGTAAAATCAGAGGATTTAAGTCACATCATTACATTGTTTGTAAAGCGCTTATTTGGGTAAGTAAATCATGTTTCTTTGTCTAGCTCTAAAAGCTGTAATGTGCATGTTTGCTTACATGTGCAGTTTCATGTCTGAGGCAGCCACTGCATGCGCTCCCTGTTCAGGTAATTCCTGACATTTAGTAAAATGTAAAAGCTTGTTACATCAGGACAGTAGTGTATGGTTATATGGTTTATATATTATGTTTAATATTTATATTTGTATAGTTTATATATTATATTTACTACTACTACTACTATTAATGCTAATATTAAATGTTAATGTTGATATTTAATAGTGTAATATTTAGCCTTCTGTTTTTAGCTTGTTACTCTGAAAATTATTACATGTCTGAATTTTTTTCTGGTTTTGGAACATGTTAACTGGTAGAGTATCACAGTTGATACTGGCACCATTTGCTGTCTTAGAGGTCAAGAGCTATATGGGAACATAAACTAAGCTATTATGGGGTCACTATTCAGCTTAGTTTTTGAGGCATGTTGTGGTAATATGAGCGAACTAGGTGATATTCATACACTGTACTTGCTCCATATGGAGGTGGATGTCAGTCTTCATGACTTTCAAGTCCATCATTTTTGGAAACGCAGTCCTCATCAGAAGTTGGTTTTGCTTTTGTTTCTTTTTTTAATGTCTCATTTGTATTATGCAATACCTCCTGGCTAGTTTCCAGAGTTTGGAGAGTAATTAAAAGCAGCCTATTGGAAGGGTTAACTAGTGTATGGACTGAGAATTTAATCAGTTTTTGCTTTAAATTGACAGCAGTTACTACTCTGGGTAATCGTCTTTCACATTAATAAGCTGTGTATACAAACTGCTGTCACTGTAGTGTCAGTAGGAAATTTCATTAGCTATTTTGCTGTAGAAGTTGAAGTCTTTATAATAATTCATTGTACTGTCACTAATACTAAATGTATTTCTGGGTAGCTTAGGTATTTAAGTAATATGTCAATTGCTAGGTTGATTAAAAAAAACCCTTTAGATTTAATTGCATCAGTGGTTTCTTACGTTCTTAGGTACAATTAATATATAGTGGATATAAAAATATTTTATTTAACTAATTCAGTTGAAAAAAACATTTTGAAATAATTGAGGTTAAGTTTTCAAAAGCATATAAATAACGTACACTAAAAAACCCCAGAAGAATGGGATTTGTGCTCTTTTGAATGTCTTCCTTCAAAGAAGAATGTAACAATTTAGAGATGTACATCTGAAAAAACTGCCTGAAATACCTTACTGGTTTACGTATAGGCAGGTTTAAGTAGAAAGTAGTTTCTCAAAAATGATGTTTTGATCATTCAGATGACGTGGATGGTGGAACGCCAATTTGGAATGAAGTATTCTGTTTCTCATTTTTTGCTATTTTAAAAGCTACAGAGGAATCTAAGTGGTCTTGGAGTGAGAAGCAAGACCTCAGCACAGATAAAAATAGTTGGGTAGAGAAGTCTGAGCGTGATTTGGTTTCCCTCATGACAAAGGAAACAGTGTACCTTACAGGGTCTATATCAAACTTCATGCCTTTCTGGTTTTGCAGGTCATCAATATATTAAATTTTTGCCTGGTACTGTGAAATTCTCACAGTTTGTTCTTGAGACTTGAGAAATTAGATGAATGGGCAGGAAATATTAGATGAAATGTCAATGGCAATAAAAAGAAAACAAGCCAGTGCATTTTGTTTGCACTACTCCTACAGCTTACACTGTTGTAAAACAGTGGGACAATTCAAGAAATGGTTAGTGTCATTGTAGACCAGCCAGTGAAGACTTCAGTGCTCTCTTCAACTGCAGTCAAAAACCTGTATTTCAAGTTGCCTAAAATTGGAAGATCATGTGGAGAGCTTACTGCCACTTCTAAATTGTGATTGGCATTATCTGGATCTCTTTAGCAATGGTCACTCCATCTCAGGAAAATTAATACTAAGAATGAAAGAAAGTCTTGCTAAAAGTGACAGGAACAATTAAAAGCAACTTAAATCTTTCATTTGAAAAGAATAAATTGAAAGGCTAGTATTGTTTCCCCCAGAATTGTGTACGTGAAAAGATAAAATGGAAGTATGTTACTGGACTGTATCAAGAAGATAAGTATTTCTCTCTGTAGAGAGATGAGGAAAACTTAAGATCAAGGGACGTTCAATTATATGGGAAGATCTTGGAGTTGAAAGATGGTAAAAGATGTGGAACTCTCTCTCACAGGAGGTTGTGGAGGCCATAATTTAATTAAACTCAGAATGGGGTTGAATGTGTATGGATACCACATGTAATTATAAAACACGCTGTGTCAGAGGAGTACCAGACCTCGCGTTTCAGGCTTGAGGTCCAGGTTAAACCTCATAAAAAAGGGGAGATCATTGGACATCTGCATGTGACAGGACTCTTGCATCATCTTCCAAGACACAGTCCATGGTCCCGTTATTTTAAGTGAGGTTCTGGAGAAAATGGGATTTAGAACTGATTTATTATGGTAATTCTTGTATGCCTTTGTGCTTAAATGTCATAATTATCCACTAAAGAAAAACCTTTCAGTTTTCCTTCTATATTTTGCTGAAAATATTTTAAATAGCTAGTGTAAAATGGACTTTGTTTATCCACTTATGTTAATTTCATACCTGTGACAAATGTATTTTTGTTTCTAACAGTATCCTTACAGGATATCAACATGAAAAAAGCATTTAAGAGCTCAACAATTCAAGATCAGCAGGTAGTTTCAAAGAACAGCATTCCTAACCCGGTGGCTGATATTTATAATCAGAGTGACAAACCTCCACCTCTGAATATTCTTTCACCTTATAGGTACGGAAATATTCATTGTTTATATTCTTGTACTTTGCCCTTTATCTCCTAGTTGTATGCAGAGAAAAATTACAGCAGAAGGGAAAAGCTGTATTGGTTCTTGAGATTTGTTCTTTCAGAGACTTCCCTGTTTGTGGAAACAAAAATTGCTATTGCCACGCTTAAAATCATAAGCTGTACCAGAAAAAAATCATCATATTTCAGCGTAAGTGTTACATGGCAGCACAGGATCAGAGAGCAACAGCCATTGATTATGGAAAAGGCGAAAAGAAAATCAATAATATACTAAACTACTTTCTTTGGTTTATTTATCCAGAAAGCTGGATTTGTTGCCTTTGCCTTCCATCTATTCTCCCTCTTCCCCCCAACATATACACACACGTGTGCATACCCACCATCTTTACCTTTTCTTTTCCTGGTTACTTACTGGTGAATAAAAGACCAGGAAGCAGGACTTTGTTTCCTGTTTTCTTTTCCTGTTTAAGTTTATTGTAGTTCATGAGTGTCTGAAGGGTTGTGGACAACGTGTTTTTACTATGTCCTTCAACTTTTGAGAGGTACTAGACTGCAAGGTGTCTGTGTAATGCAGGCACTCGATATGCAGTAGATTATTTGAAATCTTTTTAGGAATGACATGGCAGAGCATTTGCAGCGTATTTTATTTTTAAGAGCTTTTACTTGGAAGGTAAAATTGTAACACTTACAGGACCTGTTTTTTGCTGCTACTACAGACAATGGTGTTGTTTGTTTATAGGCACCAAGTTAGTAGGGGTGGTTATTGATCAGCTGTTCTGCACAGCGATGCCCTAATATGTATCTGGATGACAGTGTCAGTGACCTTTTTTATTCCTGTTTTATTAGGGGTATGTTAATGAAATTTACTTAAATTATATTTCTTGCTAAGTTTTTTACATCTGCTGAATTTAAACTATTTCTGTTTGCCTTGGACAAGTCCAGCTATCCTGCCATGTTGACTCCCACTACACCCATTGCTTTCCAGGAGTTTAGGATATTAGAAGATTCCCTGTTTCCAGGCCATGGGGTCAAATTAGGATATGATAGCATACCTTTTCTGTGGCTTCTTAGTCTGGGTGTCCTTGGCTCCTGCTGCCAATTGGAGCTGGCAAGCCTAGATCAGCTCTGTCTCTCATCCTCCTAGAGTCTGGTAGGATTCAACCTTTCAGTTGTTACCTGTTTCCTAGCCCTTCCCCTAGTTGGAAGAGTCCCACTGAGAATAGCCACTGTCTTGTGCTTCCTGTCATAAGGGCGAAGGTACTCAGACCTACATTGTTCCTAAATTCAGATCTTAAGACCCATCTGGATTGAGCCAAATACTCCTTTTCCAGTTCTTTTGAGACAGTTCCATTCTTACGCTCCTGTCCCCTACACATCCTGTCTTGGCACTGGTGGTCTGGCAGCGCCCGTGAATTTCACTCGGGTGAGCTGGCTGATGCAGGAGCCTGGTCAGCTCCTGCTGAGCTCTGCTGAGGCATAGCCTGGGAGCGTGGCTCCCAAAAGGCTGTGGATTCCACCCCTTTCCCCTGAAATTCTTGGTATGAATCAAGCCAATTGTAAGCTGTAACTACCAAGGGTGGCATTTAATGCACTTAGCATGCTGTCATTCTGTAATGCAAAGAAGATGAAGCTTGGATGATCGTCAAAGGCGAGTTTTGTTGGTTTGAAAAATACTAATTCATATTTTCTTAGCATTTCTTCTACTGTATTTTCAGGGATGATAAGAAAGATGGATTGAAGTTCTATACTGATCCTTCCTATTTTTTTGATCTTTGGAAAGAAAAAATGTTACAAGACACTGAAGATAAGCGAAAAGAAAAGAGGAGACAAAAGGTAAAAGCACAAACATAATGGCAAATGTATGTATTACAATTTTGTGTATGTGTGTCTAGGCATGAAAGTTGCTAGGTCACACTTAGCTTTTGTGCATGAAAGGACTATTTCTCTTTATACATGGCTGTAGATTCAGTTGGTTCAGTTTTTATAGCTCATACTTGTCTATTTTAAGAAGTTGGCGAATTGAATTTTAGGAGTACTGTGGTTATCTTCTAAGATACTTTCTTTAATCCTTTGCCAGTATCTGCTTATTAGTACTCAGCAAAATGGCCCTGTTGCGCTTCAGAAAAAGACACTGTGATTTGGGTGGAGGAGGAAGGGAGTTTGAATTACGGTTTCCTTTCTTTTCATACTTTTTTTTATCCAGCAACATCAACTCCTGTAGCAAAACATGAGCTTATCCAGAGATACTTTATGGGTTTTTTTTAATTCCTTGGTAGTAACTCTTTCACTTTTCTACACCTGTTATGAGTTAGTAAGATGATAATGCACAGTAAAATTATTCTGTGGTTCAGCAACAAGAGAAGATTAATTTTAGGAGTAATTTTGTTTGTTTTAAACTTAGAGGAAACAAAGAATAAAAAGGCTTTTTCATAGAAAAGTGTCTTCAGTATTTCTGGAATATCTTCAGCAGTTTGATCCAAGATCTGTATTCTGATTCAGCCAAGATTTTCTTAATGGATTTTAGTTTTGAATGAAGAAATTAGTTGCTACTTCTGCAGTTTCTTTGTTGTCAATTTTTAATCAAATCTGAGAGCTTTAGGATTTTTGAAGATAATTCTGAAAAAAAAAAGAAGTGAAGAAGGAAAGTTTGAAGGAATGACTGCCTATCTTGTCCAGCAGAAGGTGCCCTTTTGGATAGGTTCAGTGAGAGGTCAGGGATTTAAAGTAAAAGGAATCCAAACAAGATGCACAGGCTGCTCAGAGGAAATAGAAGGAGGTTACTTAGTTTTCAGTACACATACACACACATACATGTGTGTATGTACACATATGCATATATATCGTAATACTAGCATATCTATACATGTGTGTATATATAAGCAGGTATCATAATATATCAGCATATGTACATGTATTATATACATGTGTATATACAGAATGTCTAATAACTGAATATACATGCTAATGTATATCTGTGCATGTACATCATGTGTGTAATATATGTGTGTGTATATATAGATGCTAATATATATGCTACCTGCTTAGAAATCAAATTGTAAGACATGACTGGGAAGCTTTACTACTCTTGTTTTTATAAAATTCCGTTAGTTCCTTGTTCCTGTTGCTAGGCAAAACTTTCTGACTACAACATTTTAAAACAAAAGAGGAAGACTTATTTTAACTAAAATATTTTGTGAATTCATGATTTTACAAGTTCTGGAAGAAATTAATCAGGTCTTCTGTTAGGAGTATGAGTGAAAAATGTTTTCTGTTTTGTCAGGTATCTTAGTATTGAATTATTAAATGGAGTTGAAAAAGCTAAGTAAACATTTTCAGTAGAAGTTACTGTCTAAAGCAAAGTATTGGAAAATATTCACTTGGTTATTTGAATAAATGTATACAAATGTATATGCAAGGTTATAATCCCACAATATTTTGAGTATGGTAAATCACAGAGCTGATTAAAAGACTGGAAATAATTAAAGCAGCTTTCATTCTCTAGTTTAGTTGTTTTTTTTTAAATTTCATTCACTATTTCTTTATGAAAAAATATCTAGGGATAATTGTACCCTTTGAGTTTTTTCCTCCCACCTTTTTCCCTTCAAATCTAATCTTTTTGCTAGAGAGAGGGATAAAAAGAAACTATCAACTACTAAATTTTTTTGTTCTGATTTTAATATTAAAAAGGAAAAAAAGGAAAAAATACAAAAGCTTTTTTAAAAAATTTATAACAGAATATCGCTTGAAAAATTTCTTTGATAGCTTTAGAGAGATTTTTACAAAACCACTTGATATATAAACCTGCTTTTAGACTATATTTTAGGCAAGACATCTCACTTATTTCCATCCATTATATGTTTTTTGTAGATTTTACTTGTCTTACTACAGTCCACAAACCAGATGTAAAATATGCTCAATTCCAATCATGTAGGATTATAGCCATACTTCACAGAAATACCCCTTGATAAATTGTACACGAAGTGCTGTTTGATTTGATTAAATATGTAACAAGACCAGCTAAGAAGAAAGCAGTGTACGTTTGAGTTTGCATGGATAGGTATCACTTTGTGAGAGGAAGAAATCTCTTTTTTAGCTTTCCAGAAGCTGGTGTGCAACTGAGCTTTTTATCATCTGGAACCTTTAGAGAGCTGAAGGGTTTGGGTGAGATGTCTCAGAGGCACTGTTTGTTCCGCAGGTTGCTTAATAGACTGTCATTTTCTTTTGGTCTTGTCCTAACGATAGCAGTGACCAGGAATGAGTCCAGAGCATCTATTAACAATTTTGTGGCTGAAGTTGTATTTTTGAATCTACTAAGTGAGAATTCCATACGCAGTTTGTACTCTACAGGAGCACAAAATATGAAAGTTGTGGAGACACTGTGCAGGTGAAGTAGATGTGTATTGTTTAGCTAATCATAAACTAGACATCCAAATGCAGTCCTACTCAGCTGATGAAATATAGCTGGTTTTTAGCCTCAATTTTTCAGGTGGTCAGTGAAGCCTGAGAGTACTGCTTGCACTAGAGAATTAGTTTTCCAATATTATTTTGCCTTCCGATTAATTTGCCCCGAATGCTTGAGCTGTTGCAGCAGAAGGTTTATGAGGAGTTTCATTTTTCCTGCCTTCAAATATCATACTTATTTATTGTTTCTGTATTCAGTTTAACTGAAGAAATCTAACCCAGGCTTCCTCTGATTTGGCTCTTTGAGCTGAACTTTTTCTCTGAAGACAACTGTAATTTTAATTCTTAAAGTTTAAAATCTGTGGTGTAGTCTCGGGGTTTTTTACTGTTGAACTCTCAGTAGATCAGTGCCTAAGAGTTCAATAAAGTTAGTTTTGACTTTTGCATACATTGGTTATATTCTGAATTGAATGACCATAGTAGGCCAGTTGTTAGCTGTTGGTTAACCAAAGAAAAGTTGTTCTACTTTGCTTCTTATTGCTCCCCATTTTTTCTGAGGAATTATTAGTTATTTAAATAAGTAGAAATCTTTAAATTTGGAGGGCTTATATTTCACAAATCATTCTTGGTGACTTGTGATTGATAGGATCTTGTACATTTGTGAAGTCAGGAAAATACTCTAGACTCACACTTCCAGTTTTTGGAAAGTATTGCAAATTCTTGCTGAAGCTACTTTCTGTTACTAGCTCTAATTCTTTATTAAGATGCTTGAAATATCAGTTGCTAACTCTTGATGCAAATATCAAACTTAAAATTAACTTAACCCTGTTTGAGGGCTCTAACGTTTGTTGTGTTTGCTGAAATCACTTCCTGCCAACAGTTGAATGATGTACCTGTTTTCTGGCTTAACCTACAGCATCTGCTTGTCTGCCACAGCTTCTATTACACTTGGTTAAAGGAAGTAACTCTTCTTAATATTGCTTAAATTTCCTAAGAAATATTTCTAACTGTAGTTACTTTGAAAGGCTTCAGCTCCCCTAGAACTCTGTTGTCATTGCCCTAGGTACTAAAACCAGAGCTTTCACCATTGTGTGTTGAGGCAATGAAAGTATTACTGGAACAACCTAAAACTATTCTATTAGAGGTATATGAAGTTAGAGGTTTTGTCAACTGCTGGTAATTAGCCTGCCCCACTGCTTTAGAAGAAATGAAATGGTTTAGGGATGTATTTATATAATGTTTAATCCAAAAATCAATACCAGTAGGGTTTAGTATTGTTTGAGTAAAAAGGGTTCCAACGTATTTATTCATTAGCACACTTACAGATGCTGGTCTGGAACAACCTACCCAACTGAAATCTGATCCAATGAAGTCAAACTAAGCTTTGTGTTTGTTTATTTACCTTTTGTTACCTTTTATGCATTTACCTTTTTCATAAAAAACGTAGTGATCTCCTTAAAACCAAACTTTTAAATAGGTGATTTTCTGTAAGCGGTCATGTAAGCACTCCTGATTGTGCAGGAATTGTATCAGAATAATTATCTTCTGAGGAGCATCATACACTGGTCAAAAGGCAGATATTTACTTTATCTAGAAACTTGCAAGTAGTTGTGAACCCTTAGAAGATGGAGTTACAATTCTGTGAGAAGAAAAAACTAAAGCGTATTTCCAGTTAACCAAAAGGCTTGCTTTTACTTTCCTCTGAAATCTATCATGCTTTAGTAACAAAATCTTAATAAATGAACCAGGATAAAAGTCACAAATTAAAACAAATTAAATTTTTGCAGCAATCGAATGAAAAAGACAGATGTAGAGCCTTTAACAAGCTTATATTCAACCATGGTAATTAGCAAAACTTTAAAATAAAGCATGACTGAATCTGTCTCCCTTCTGCTCTGATTCCTGCGTTGGGAAATTCTGATGTGAAGAAGTGGTATCAGAGGAGAAAGTAAAGCCTTGCATAACCTGGATAAAAAAGGGTGCGATTCTAAAAAGTTTGGGGAGGAAAAAGATTTTATCGGAAGTAATTAAGAACCAAGGTGATGATCTTTACTTAACATAGAATCATAGAATATCTCAAGTTGGAAGGGACCCATAAGATCATGGAGTCCAGCTCCCTGCTCCTTGCAGGACTACCTAAAACTAAACCATATGACTAAGAGCATGAATCAGATCAAAAATCTGTTCACTGCAGGGGCCAGGAATGAGCAAGTCTTGTCAGAACATTTGGATGTTGAACTTAAGAATGACAGAGAAAAGTCTTTTTAATGTTAGAAGATGCGGATCAGCAGGTCCCTCATACGGGCATGCGTGAACAAGCAAGAGATCCAAAACAAGGGGAAGCAAGACATTTGATAAATTTTTGTAGTTGTATAATGCCAAATAAATTATTTCACAATTATTTATTCAGTGTCGTTTGACAGTTAGAGTAAAGGTAAAGGTAAATTACCTATGTTCATCTGTGATGTACCTTTTTTCTTATTCTTTTTGGTGAGACTGGCTTTCCAACTATTATCCCTTACCTTGAAGGTAGAGAATCCACAATAAAATGCTTGCATATCAGCATTTTACCGAGCTCTTCTCTAAATGCGATTGGATATGACTGCGTTCTCAGAATATCAATATCATTCTTTCATGAGAAATTATTTTTCTAGCAGCCAAAAGCCTAATACCAACTTATTAATAGATGAAGCATATTTAACGTATTTATGAATTAGGATTGTAAGATGTGGGCTCTAGAGCTGGTTTAAAAAAAAAATCCAACATCCTCATAAGTGTTGAGAAAAGGAGTAGCACATAAATACTCTTCCGAGTTTGTATTGTGCAAACTTGCTTATTTTCCTACTGAAGCACCAGTATGGTTTTTATATTCATGCTGACTAGTGAGAAGTAGGTGAGGACAACATTTCAGGGATGTGAAAGCATTGAGTCCCACTATTAGGAGGTCTTACCAATAGATGAGTGCTGACATTGGGCCTGAAATTATACAGAAAGTTTTAAAAAACTAAACAGACTGATCTGTCATGAGGCTACCAAGCTGTAGTATGTTACTGGCCTGGATATTACTGACACGTTGCAGAGAGAATTAGTGTCATTCATTTTTATGTAACATAATGGGAAACAATGATAAGGAAAAACTAGGAGGAATTTCGGTAGTTAATCAGATCTAAGAAGGGAGAGGACGTTAAAACAAAAAAAAAAATCATTTCACATAGACTGTGAAATAGGAAAGTGTTTCTAATTTTTCTATACTTCCCCAAGGCCTCAGGTGATTGTGACCCTAACGAATAACCAAAATAACCCTGAGCATATTTAACATATTCTCACAAGATTGATTTGCAGGAGAAGGAAATGACAAGTGCTTCAGGACGGTCTAAATAAATGACATACGATGTCAGAAGTAGTTAAACTTTCTGGCTTTTAAAATCAGTCACATTTCTGTCTGTGTTTGGAAAAAACAGTAGGTCGGTATCACACTGGCATGTGCATCCTACAGAAGAAGGGCAGAGCAGCAGTTTTATTACTAAGGAGGTTCATAGCTTAAGGAGATATTCTCATTTTCAGTGCAGAGAAATTTTATGAAGACTTGGCTTCATCTGTAAATCTGGTCTTATTTTCATGCGCTCTAACTGCATTTTAACCAGCTTTTTCCCTTTCCTTTTTTCTCTCTTTGCATGCTTTATTTCTTTTGTTTGAACATTAGGAGCAAAAGCGTATAGATGGCACCACCCGTGAGGTGAAAAAGGTTAGAAAAGCCAGGAACAGACGCCAGGAGTGGAATATGATGGCGTATGACAAAGAGCTTAGACCTGACAACAGGTTGTCTCAAAGTGTGTACCATGGAGCATCTTCCGAGGGATCACTGTCCCCAGATACTAGGTCTGTTTACAGCAAAGCTGTTTGTTATACCACAGTTGTATGTTTAGAAATACTGAGTAGAATTAGGTGTTTTTACAGGCTGGGAATAGTTAGCATGGACAAAACATACGATGCCTGTTTTAAAGTTCTTCTCAAAATTATTTTAAAGCATAAAAACCAAATTCTGTAATTAATGATTTTTTTCTTCCTCAGCTTCAGATGAGCGTTTTGTGATCATAATGTTCTGCACTGTAGTGAAATGTGTTCGCTGTATACTTTATATTTGATCTTGAGCATTTACAGCTGCAAAAGCATTTAAATCTGTCTCTACTAGACAATGTCAGTACCTCTTCCTTTGTGCCTAGTTTGTCATATGTTATGCTCCTGATAGCTTGCTTAATAAATATTTTTCTGTGATCAACTCAGGTATACTTTTGCCTGTAAAAGAATGCTTTAATGGGAGAACAGTTCAGCTTTACCGATGGTATATTTGTCTAAAAAGCAAGCTACAAAACCAGGTGCAGCATTATTGTTTGAAATTGCAGAAATCTCTGCTCAGAGGTGCACAGCAGAATTCATCTTCCGAGATTCCCTTTGAGCTCACACCTTCTCCCAGTGTTCACAGAAGTCTGAGTTTTTTTCACCAAGCTGGTCTCGCTAGAGGATTTTCCTACTTATTTTATTTCCTCTGTCATGCTAGCAGTAATTGCTAGCAGTAATGTTAGGAATAGATAGAATCTACTGGAAAAAGCGTGTGACAATTTAGTGTTCAAATTGTTGAATGGCTAGGTTGAGGAAGCAGCCACCACTGCAAAAGTGCGGACTGATACGTTAAGTCCGCTGTCCAGTGAAGATTAATTTTAAAAAAAAAATCTGCTTAGAACTTTATATATGTAATGTTTTGGTCTTTGTGAAGAGTAATCATTTTGTAATTGAAACAAAAAATTTAAAGAAAATTGCTACTGCTGTTTCAATAATATATTCAGGCCCCTCTCTCTGTCTAAAATCTTCTAATCACCAATTTTGTTTTTTTTACAGTTTCTAATGCAAAACATTGTCTCGTGTTTGTCAGCCTGTAATGTTTCATTAAGACTATGGTTTCCATAGGTTGATCTGGTAAAATGACATTGATGTTCAGCTGTCAAGTGCAAGATGTGGATTTTTTCATCATGAGTTCTTCATTTCACATATTTTGAGTCTTTTTCTAGCCTTAAGGCCTTGCTTCCAGGATTCCCAAGTGTAAATAATCATATTGAAGTGATTTAGTTTCATCTCCCAGCAATGTCAACATGTATTTGACTGTTTGCAGATATCCCTAATATTGCAATCTGTAGGGTTTTTTTTAAGCAGAAATTGTAGGATGCATCATTATGTTAGATATAAATGTTGTGGTATGACGTATCTTGTACTTATATAAGCCTTTCAAATTTTATAATGTATGCAGAACTTAAAATTTCAGTGAATCAAATATCAGTGATTGAATCCTGAAATCTTTGTTTTACGTGCATGAAGGGTTAATTTTGTGAGTGGTAGTGAGGTGGGAAGAAGGCTTTCTATTTTTTTATCGTGGGGTAGTCTTAGCTGTATGAACTAAGCTATAAAAAACCCCATACATATAGAAATAAGTACTGGTTTCAGAGACATTTTTATGCTGACAGCTACTGCATGAGCAGTGTTCTGTAAATAAGGTCCCAAAGAAGTGTATTTGGCTATATTGTGATCCTTTTTTAATGCTAAAGTAAAAAAAAAACCCACAACTCATGTGTCTTCTGGTTTGCTGATTATAAGACATTTGCAATTGCACAACATTGACATCCAGGTGTCCAGACTGTGGCAATTTACAATGTATTTGTTATACTTATTGTACTTTAGAGAGAGAAACACAAGCTGAATCCAAACAGAAACCAGCAAATTAATGTGAGAAAAGTAAGAACAAGAAAAGAAGAGTGGGAGAGAAGGAAAATGGGCATTGAGTTCATGAGTGACGCAAAGAAAATGGAGCAGGCAGGAAGCATGAAAGAGGACAAAATGCCCAAAGGGTTTGTTGTTTTGTTTTACTCAAAGCCCTGGCTTTTTGTTGCTTACCTTGCTTCCAGTCTTACAGATAAGTGCATCAGTTTACTGTGTTCACTAAAAGCCAGGCTGCATGATTGTTCATTACTAAAACAACTATTTGCAGTGATGGGATGAAGAGATCCTTTTGCTCCCTCTCTTGGGCTTATATGACAGAGCATCCTACACTTTGTATCTTTATGAACTCTCTGCTCAACTAATATTTACATTTCCCAGTTTCTCTAAGCCTTTCCAGCAAAATTAATTGTGCAAGCAAAATAAAAAGTATTTTCTAACTTTTGAAATTGGTTTTCTCTGCTTTGGTAATATATATTCTTCTGCATAATTGTGAGTGCTTGGAGTATTGCTTTCCTTTTTCTGCTGCCATTGTTAACCTAAGGCAGGCCTGATAAGTATTATCATTCTAAACAATGGACTGTCAAAATCACTGACAAAACCAATATGCCTCCTTATGGCTACTAAAGAACTCTAAAATCTGGAGAAAGCTCTAAATTTTTTTTGTTTGCATTATAGGAGGACATTCTGCATGCAGCTAGTATGCTGAAATATTGAAAATGTTCAGTTTCAGTCCTTTCATGCTGACTTGTCAAGACTAATTTATTTTCAAGTCGTGTTAAGCTGAACCATGGTCTTTTTTGTTGCATTGTTCTTGTGCTTTCTGTGGACTTACAAGGGTATGGTGCTTGATAATCAGGGAGTCCTGTTGCAAGAAAAATAATTCTGATTGCATTCCTTTTAGCTTTTCTTGTGAACTGTTTAGATAATACCCTGTTACGCTCGCATAATCTGTTCTTCTGCATCCGTTTACTTTAATTTTAGGTCCCATGCATCTGACGTTACAGATTATTCTTATCCTGCCACTCCGAATCATTCCCTCCATCAGCAGGTAGCAATGCCTTCATACGGAACAGTAGATGGTCCACAGTACATGGCAGCATCCCAAAGCCATGAGCATGAATACAGACCACCTTCCACCACCGTACGACATGCTACTTTAAACAGACCTCAGCAACCACCTCCACCTCCACCCCAGCCTTCAGATGGCCAACATAGCTCAGTACCACCTGTGGTACCAGCAGAATATGGGTAAAACTCCTGATTTATTCTGGTGGATTCTTGACAAAACCAGAGGGGTGCATGTTTTTCATAGCCACCATGACATACAGTGTGTACACACAAAAAGACCCCAAATATATTAGTTATCTCCCTGGGGAGGACAGAAAAAAATTGGTATAATTTTTATGTATGGACTGGATTTAAGTGAAGAAATAATGAAAGCAGAAATAATGAACTGTGTATTGAATGTGGTGAAATCAACATGCTTGTAAAATATTAAGGGTTCCTAATATACTATTAAAAAGGGGATAATTTTCCTTTTAAGTGGAAAATACTTACAGCATAATTTGAGTAATATTTTAAACTTCAGGAAACATGCAGGAAAAGTGTTGTGAAAGCTATTAACGTAGCAGTCTGTGTGGCATCCCTGAAATGAGTTTTTAAAGGAGCTTATGACAGAATTGGAAGGCATCTCCTCAGACACAGAATCAAGTTCCCTACTGCCACAGACACCTCCATAATTCAAGATATGAATTTATCAAACTCCTATGTAGATATTTTGCCTGAATGGATTCTGTCGGAAGGCTTGCTCCAGAGTACTGGCTCTCCAATAGCAAGGAAACATCTGTTTTCTATCAGTCTGTGCCTGTTTGTTCTTTTCTTAAATAGCTTAAACTTTCAAGTTGTAACCCCGGGGAAGTTGTAATCATTCTTGCCTGTGTCATTTCAAACTAAGCAAGCCAAGGTTTTTCAGCCTCACTTGATGCATCCTAGGGATAGCATTTGCCCAATTCATGACTGTATCTTGCTGTAGATGACTCAGTTATGCTATGATTGACTGCTCCAACCTGCATTTTCTCTGTTATTTCCAGTTTATAACAGAAATACTTGTGCTTAGTCCCCAGGTACATGACCATTGTCAGTGTATCACAGTTGTCATACATTGACATGTATCACTAAATGTCATCAGTGACTTTCCTTCAATTCCTGTCTTCTATATCTAGTTCTTTACCTACTTCATACCTCTCATATAAATTCCCATTTTTTTTCTGCTTAATTCTTTTAATGACATTTTAACAAAGAAATTAGCTTTTCCCTCTTCCTACTCTTTAAAGTATCAACCAAATGTATCAATTTAAATAATACTTAAATTGATAAACTTGACTAAAGAAGCACATGAGATGCATGATTTACCTTTGGGTAAATCTTTCCATTCATACTTTACATTGTCCTCTGTGCCAATGTCTTATTATCTCTTAATATTTGTTCTAACACTTGGCCTTCTGTGGAAGTGATACACATAGTCTACAGTTTTCTTGGTCCATTTTTCATTCTTGGTCCATTTTTCATCATAGGCATTGTACTTAATATTCTCACAGAGCAGATGTTTAACAGCAAATATAGCTTTATATTTAACTAGGCAGGAGCGTTAAGGTACAAATCTCTCTTTGTGGAGTGCTGAAAGAACACAGCCCTTAACTTTGTCATCTGCCTTAAATCTCAGTGTATTATCAATATTTGACAATTCATATGTTTATAATCACTTGCATATTTAACTCACCAGTTCAAATTCCTTCTGACTTTTGTTTTAGCTGAGGTTGCCTGAGAGCAGTTTAAGGGGTGATGATTCTGTAAGTTCTAACTTTCAATGCATTAAATGTTTTTGTTCTGTTTTGAATAGGATGCTTCCAGCTCAGATGGTGGATTATTACAATCCTACAGGTCCTCCCCCTCCTCCTCCTCCCCCTATGATTCCTTCAGCACAAACTGCATTTGTTAGTCCCCTTCAGCTTCCTGCGCCACCGTCCCATTCTGGACTAGTGACTGGCTCTACATACGCAGCTACTCATCCTCCTCCCTCTAGTGGGCTTGTTGTCACTGCTCCTCCTCCTCCCGGCCCACCTCCTCCCCCTCCAGGCCCTCCTGCTACAGGTTCATCCCTCTCTTCCTCCCCAATGCATGCTCCTCCAGCTACAGAGGCAAAACGTCATGAACCTGCACAGCCGCCAATAAGTGATGCACGGAGCGATCTTCTTGCTGCCATTCGAATGGGTAAGCGGGCGCTGAGTTTTAGCTATTTCTTTTTTTTTCCGTGAAAGCACTGTGTTTTCCAGTGAGCCAAGCTCATGCCTTCTGTTCCCAACTGGGCAGAATGTCACTGAGAGACTAGTTAACTACAGGTGCCACGCGCCTCTTCTGACATTTGTCAGCCTGACTTTGGATCTTTTTCTGAAGCCTAATGTACCAACATGTACAGCTTTGTGAAATATGTTCTAGAGTTTGTGTAGACATAATCAAATGAAAACGGTTCTTGTGTTCATCATGTAAAGTAGCCAGTAGATGTACGTGAATGTTTGGTTCTGTTCAGAACTGAGTTATCCAACACCAGGCTTCAGCCCACTGATTTTTAACCAGTGACTAATGGCTGTTCCTGACTTTGCTTACAATATGGAGCTGTAGGTCTAATGGAATTTCCAAATACAGTTATGCAAACTTTCATCTTTGGATCAAAAGGACCCATAGATTCGTGAATATTTAGTTTTAATATATTGTTGGCAGTTCTAGAAGTATTCAGTCTCTGAGAATGGATTCCAGTCCGCCTTTTTTGTCTTCCTTGCTCAAGGAGGCTCTTTAACTCAATGGTTTCTTTTTTTTTCCTTCTTCTTCCTGAATATATTGTTAGAATACAAAAAACTCACCAATAACAGTATGAAATTTAAAATCTCTTGTGCAGAAAACTTTGAGAGTAACTGTCTCTACAGGAATTCAGCTGAAAAAGGTGCAGGAGCAACGTGAGCAAGAAGCAAAGCGAGAGCCTGTTGGAAATGACGTGGCGACCATCCTTTCAAGACGCATTGCCGTGGAATACAGTGATTCTGATGATGATTCAGAGTTTGATGAGAACGATTGGTCTGATTGAGCCTGGTCCAAGCCCAGTGGCAAGTTCATGAAATACTTGGCTTCAGTGATTGCTTTCTTAGCAAGATGTAAAGCAGGATGTTGACATGTATTAAGGCTAGTGATCGAAGTGCTAAAATTGAACTGGTATTATTCAGAATGCTGTAGCTTAGCAACTCTGGTAATAATGATGTGATTATGCTTATGCAGATCAGAAACTTGTCTTACTTTCAGTATTTACCGCATAATACTTAAGTGCCACTAAATGTAGCAAATCATGTGCTGCGTGCAAAATATGCTGCAGTTGTTGCACTGTTACAGAACCAGCATTTTATTTTACTTTCCTGATCTTGAAGGGATAAAATATATTTTTTTGACTTTACATCTTATTCTTTTAATTATGTAAGCAACTTAGGTACTTGTGAATTGGTCTGGTTGTTAGTCTTTGAGGGCAGTTAGCTATATGACTGAGTGAAGTGTTGCGTTCCATAAATATGACTTTTAGCTTTTTTATTAGTTCTTAATTATGCCCACCTTAGTCTATTTTTAATCACTTCTGGGCTTAGGTTTTTCTGCATACAGAATTGATTTTAGATAATCTTTCTTTTTATCTTAAAAATGTAGCCGATCATGAAACGTATGCTTTGAAGAATGAATCCACATGATCCAAAATTAACATTTTGTGAGCAGGCTGGATAAGTTTGTAACGGTACCAGCTCTAGGTTGCTGGTTGCTTGTTGGGTAGAGTGCTGGGGGGGGTCTCAGGTAGGTAGCGGATGCACGTCCATGTTACAAATGAAAGTTAAAATACTTGTAGAGCTTTTCAGTTTTATGATACAGATGAACTAGATGTGAAGTCTTCAGGATAGGCCTGAGCGAAGCCATATGGTTAACGCAGTGTAGAAAATGTTACTCTGTTATTACTAAAGTTTGGCACTTTTGTCAGTCCAGCTCTAGCAATCAGATACATTTCACAAGTATTACACTTGGTCTTTATGCCTGTAGGTATAAATGTTTGTAAATAAGTTTTGTTGTTGTTGATTTGTACATGTATAGTCATGACAGATCGTTTTCTGTTTCCTGTAGCGCGTTTACTTAAAACTACTATTACTTTGAATGTATTTCTTTCCCAGTACATCCCACTGATAAAAAACATTGGCAGTTAAAACAGTTTTAATGGCTGTTTAGGTACTACACCATATATATATGCTTGTTTTCCCCTTCCCTAGGAACAGTTGCTGCCATGCTGTCTCTGTTTTCTTTAAAAATAATTCCTCTTTTTTTTCGCAGTACAGTATTAAAATGTTTCTTTGTTTTTGTTTTTTCTCTCTTCTGGACTGAGTCAGGCTGCTGCTTTGCCTAATGAGGTTTTTAAAAATGTATTCATAGCAGGGGAAGAGTTCTTTCCTTTCCAGATTACAGTTCTAATCGTTGTAACTGAAGTCTGTGTAATTCCAGGTCTAACATTTGGTAAAGCTTCTTTGTTCTGTGAGGCCCTGTCTGTTCTTAAAAAAAAAAAAGTATGTAAAATAAAAAGAGAAATGGAAGATAATTATCTAACTTGCGTTTACACAGTTAACAGTTTTAGTCCTGAGAATGTAACAGTCTAACACGATATTTGCATGCAAACTATTGGCTACTTCATTGCTCTTTAATCTGCGTATGATTTTGCAGTCTGTGGTGGCTGTCTTTATGGTAGGGTGGTAACACGCTGCCTCAGTGTTGGTGTTAAAATTTATCCCATAAAGTATGACTGATCTCTGTGCCATGGTGAGCAACTACAGCTCTTGTTAATTGGTGGCAGCTGAAGGTTCTCATCCCTGTTTCAGCTGGAGCTGGTTTTGTCTTTGCCTTAAATACAGAGCTGAAGTCTGCTTTGTTTTGTGTCCTGCAGTCTGAGGTCTGTGTGTCCAGCACAGAGGAGAGAATGTAGGCCATCAGTCTTGAGGTGGTTTGTTCTGGTCATCGTGGTGTGCTTGCACGGTGGCTTGCAAAATGATTTTTTGGACGGGCAGGCTAAAGGCGCACCTGGGACTGCAGCGTGACACCCCTGTACAGGTGGGGAGAGTACTCTCAGCATTCCTTTAATACATGCGGAAATGAAATATCTCAGCAGAAAATTCTTTCCAATGTCCTGAAATTTGATATGACAGAAGTTATATTTTATGAGCACAGAAGTTGGCTGTGTTTGAATTTTTGTAATTTATGTTAATTTTAAATAATAAACATTAAATAAGCAATCAGCTGTGACCAGTTAAGACAGTGTAGATTTTTCAGTCATAGTAGCCAACCTGTTTTTCTGAACCTGCAATGTTGTCATTTTCCTTTTGGTATTTTATTAATAAAATGTGAATTGAATTTAGTGATGTAAACTAACATTATTCTAGGCTGTTTTTATCAGTTTTATCATACTTTGGGTTGTGAATAAGTAACAAATATGAATAAAATCTCACTTTTGAGCCTGTCTTTCTTTCCTTAGATTAGTACGATTTTGCTATTAATCTTTATCCCTTGTCAGTAAAGAATGCAAATTAATATGTAAGGCTTCCAAATGCATCTGTGATCCCAGGAACCACAGTTTTACTGGGATGGAGGCTGGACTTTACAAAACCAGACTCCTTTAGGTACTGCTGCTTCTCCTAATAGGCATGCTTATTTGTTCTTTTGCACCTTGATTCAAGCTCCACGTTTAAGTTCTTGGCTGGTGTAAACAGGTATTAATTTCCCTACCAGTAGCTTTAAATTTTTTTTCAGTGAATTGCATTAAACAGCTTTGCCCTGTGAAAGACCAGGGCAGAATGTATGAGTTGTGTTAGCAAGCCCCCTTTCCCACTTCTTTTAATAAGAGTCTTTGTAGGTTAACGACACCAAGCCCAACATTGTAAAGTGCAAATCCATGTCTGCCTACTACAAACATACCCGTTTAATTTACAGTTAGACTACTGTATTACACAACTGGTTTATGTAGTTCTTCCCAGTACGACACGATAAACCACTTGTGTAATACAGCAGCCTGACTGTAAATTGAACAGACTTGTTTATGCATCTTAGACTTGGTTGTTCCCTGGGAAAGTGAATTCATCTTTAATCTGTTCAACTGAAAAATCCAGTCCCTCTGGCGCTCAGTTCTTTTTTCACTAAAATTTTCCATCTTTGATTTGAATTTAATTCAGGTAATTTAGAGCAAAGACACCGATTCTACATAGAAACTGAGTATATATGAGCTTGCAATTTCGGTTCAAAGGCTATTTGAGCATTTAGGACAGCTCATTTATCACTTGGGGTTGGAGTTAGGACTGATGATACTCAGCATACTGCCTCTACAGCTTTTCTGGCTGTCTTTTGAATGTTAAGAGATATTTCCATGTGGCTAAACTGACATCAGTTGGATTTTTAGGTATTTCAGATTTCTTTGTACTAAAATGAACTGCATGAAGAAGAAAAAAACCTTTCTTGTGAGAGAGGTGCATGCTGTTCAGAACAAGCTCAAAATTGAGCTCGTTTGTGGTATGCGGATGGCGTTGGGAGGAAGGGAAATTACTCTTTGGGAAGTTGATTCTTGTGGTGTATTTTGCAGGTATGTTATCTCTCAGGTGCCAGGCATTGTTTTGATAGTAAAAAGGTGTTCCCTTCCACTTGAAACAACACACCTAAGGGTGCAGCAGATGTGTAACTTCTAAAAAAGTTCAAAATCTCACTGTAAAGTGAACCGAGTATAAACCTCAAAATTTCATTCGAATCTGGCTGGAAACTGATGTTGCATGAATTCAGTCTTGAGCTGAGGTACTACTTCCTTAGCAGTGGAGTAAAATAAATATTAGAACGGCTTATGCAAAGATGGCTTTGATTTTTTTTTTAAGGATTTTTTTTTTACCCTTTTTCCTCCTGAAAAACGAACCGAACAAACCCAACCTGCTGTAGTCTGCTTTGGGGAAACTTTCCTGCCCTGTGGGGGGGCAGCCAGCCTGAGCTGTCAGTTCTGAGTCTGCATATGAGGTGTTCCTGATACCAGTATGTCCGTACATCCGTGCACACACACACACAGAACTCCCAGGGATTTTCAGCATCTTGAGGCAGCTCTGTATTCAGGTACTTAAGCATTGTCAGCGTGCTCAGTGCTGTACGGGGAATGAAAATAAATGATGAACCCTGCTGGAATCCCTCAGGCCCTGGCATCTGCCACGAAACAGCCGGGAGTGACTTGAGCCTGTCACTGAACAACCTTCCCAATTCCCTTGGACTTCAGAGGAAGTGCGGGAGCTCTGGAAGGTCTGTAGGTTTCCCATCAACCATCGTCTTTAATTAGAGGTGAACAGAAAGAATGGGAACACTGGAAGAGAAGTCCTTTAAGTACAAAACAGGGAAAAGGAATTTCATATTTTGCTTTCTGTAGAAAGAGGTAGAGGAAAGGGTGGTTTCTCCTGTGCTGTCAAATATCTGTGGGTGTCTCTGGAGAAATATGTTTTCATCTGTGGTTGACATAAGTGTGCGCTCCCATGTGTGGAAAGCAGTCTCATAAGTTTGCGCTGGACTGGGCTTTTTTCAGCTGTGTAAGAGAACAAGTAGCTCTTGAGAGATTCTTAGCTAAATATAGTACTTTCTTTAGAGATTAATTCTTACTGCTGCAGATGAATTGAAGTTCGTATCTGATTAGCCGGAGCAGGGCGTATGTCTGCGCTTTTCTCTTGGTGAGGGGTCACATGCAGAGTGCTTTGGGGATTAGAGCTGAGGGCAACTATTTCTGAGATGTCTCAACAGCTTGTCTTAGATGTGCTGCCTTTCCGAGTCACTCAGCACTTTCAATTGCTAACACGCTGTCATACCCTGTGAAAACTGCCTGCCCCGTTCAGCAATCACTCGCAGTGCCAGTGAAGTGTAGGTTAAAGGAAGGAGGAAAGGGCTGGGAATCTGACAAAGTTACCCTAATGCCCAGTTAATACCGGGCAGTCTGTCCCATCTCTCTTTGAGAGGAACCCTAAAGAGGAGGCCTACCAACTATACTGAAGGAGATGGCAGAACTCATCTGTTTTCTCTGTTTTTCTTGAAAATCAGGCTGATGCATTCCTTATTCAGTTTTCTGAGTAAGCTCCAGCATATTTAACTTTCTAGTCCCTTATCTTAGCCCTTTCTCTGGCTTGCTAAGTGGCCTGTGCCCATTGCTTGTCACCCTTTACAAGCTGGATGCAATCCCCAGCTTTTGTAAAAATGCCTTTATTCTTCTGAAGTCAATAGCCCAGTGCCAATTTCCACCTGCAGCCTGTCCCTCTGCATCCTTCTCTCTTGAGTCTCTCTCCTCTGATTTTTAATAGGTAGTTTGCATGTTACCATCCACTGCATCGGCAGGACTGTCAGCGTGGTGGCTTTGCCATGGTTTCTTTCTCTTGAACAGGTTCTTGTTCTGTGACTGTGCTGGTAACAGTGGATGTTACAAGGCGTGCTGCTTCCAGGTGCGGGGCCTTTCTCCGCAGGGCATGATGGTAGTAGCAGGATTGTTTATCATAGGCTTAGCTTAGGGATGAAACTTGAATATTTCCGAAGTTCCTACTCATTCCAGCCATGTGAGGCCTCGCCTTAACTTCGCTTGGGACATTCTTTCAGATTTGTGCCTATTCATTTTCTCTGGTCTGGTTTTGTGGTGTTTTCAGCTACAACTGGATTGGCTCATTTGTCTGTTCTGTTTGGGTTTCCTTCCAAATTTAGTATTTCCTGAAGCTTTTTTTTCTGCTGCTGATTGCCATTATGTTGTGAATGGTATTTCGGTATTTGAGGAAGAAGGATTTTGTTTTGTTTCATATTCTCAGAATGACTGCCACAGTAGCACTTTCTAGACTGTAAAAGCTTCCTCGAATTTATTTCTATGTGATTTCTGTTTATGGCATGTTCTCCTTTAACAAAGGTTAAGAAGTTTTGCTTACAGCGGTTAGGGAACTTTTTGGATTGCTGTGAAGGACTCTTGCACGGGTTCATCAAAATATTTAATCTGACTGTGACAGGAGAACATTAAGGTATGCAATGTGTGCAGTGCTGTGGTGCAATGTGTACATTGAAATAGTGACATGCACCTGGATCTTGATTATTTACAAATGTCATCGGTTCCTTGGAGCACTTGGAGTTTACTTAAACTGGTGGATCTTGCTGGCTCATTGCTTTTCCCAGTGATCAGTCACTGATTTGCCATAACTGTCGAAAACCACCATTTTGATATTTCACAAATCTTTAAAAAAAATATGCAAGATAGCCGCCTTGTACCCAACTGACTTCCATCAGACAAATTCTTATCTGAAAAAAACCTAGTTAGCTCGTTTTTGTTCATCCTCTGTCTTCCCTTCAAAACCCCCAGTGACTGTCAAGTCACCCTTTGCTTTATAAATTATTTAAGAGCCATATTCATTCTTTAAGTTGGCATGGTCTGTTTAGGAAACTGAATTTAGGTCTACCGCATGCTTTAAGTAACGGATGCTCCATCCCTCTCCTATGGTGCCCCTCCTGACCTATATTCCTTGCTATGTTTCTAGAATTTATATGAATTATTTATATGGTGATAGATTTACTTCGTACTTTGCCGAAAGATAATAAATCCTCACTTTAGGGATTTTCAAATCTAGTTAAAATATACCAAATTGTGAGGCAGCTGCTAACAACTAGAATTATTTGAGGTAAGAGACATGGCAGTTGTCTAGCTGTTACTTTGCTTCTTAATGTGTTACCAGAGGAAAAGCATTTTATGTACAGGATGCCTCACTTAAATGGGGAGAATTAGCACCACAGATCTGTGGCATTCGTCTGTCTCTTAAATGGGACATAGGAAAATAGAGGTCTTTAGGACAGAGATGGGGAAGAAGAGAAAGGCCAGGATTTTTCCTGCCCTAAAAAATAGGGGAAGATGTTTCGGTGAATAGTTAATGATACTTCTCTTTGTATTTGTTCTATTTTATCTCCATACAGAAACACCCTCTGAATGGTGAGGCTAAGTTTTAACCTTCTCCCTGAAGATCACCTTATCTGTTTTATTCTCTTCACCTGATCAGCTGCAGCATGTAATGACCTTTCTCTTTGATTCAGTCATCTTCCTGCTTCAGCTTTTATTTCCTTCACTGATCAAACGAGATATGAGAGTACAATCGACACTGGCAGTGCTGCTGGCCTCGATACCTGTTTAGGATAAATAGACTTAAGTTGACATCTAAATAGTAAATAGGTCTTTTTTAAAATTCATGAATACAAGAACTATTAAAGGAGTCTAGTGAACTGGGAACATTTTCTGCTCAGAGAGCAAAACATGAATATTCAGGGTGGTAGGATATTTAAGGAATACATGAATAAAGCATACTTCTAAAGTGCAGCTCTGTTTTAAGGCTTCCAGGTGTGAGCTTTGCACTATTGCTGTAATTACCAGCCTGCTGCAGGTATTGCTTCTCTCTGGGTTTTGGGCAGCAACCATTTATTCTCACCCATATGTTTGAATGCTAACAGGGATCCCAGTGCTGTAGAAGGGATGTAGAAAAATTTGTTGGCTCAGGAAGCATATGTGGAATGGAAATGGAGAGGTGGTGGGATGGAGAGAGCAAAGTTTCCCTCTGAGAACATCAGTGGTCTAGGCAGGATGGAACTGAAGATATCGGAGGCACCATTCATTTCTTAGCACAGAAGTTAAAGAAAATAACGTAGAACTTGAAAGTTCCAGGTGTTGAGATACATGGCATGGGGACTGTCTCACTTCGTGAGACTTAATGCCTCAGTTTTTCCGTTTGTTGCCCAAACGAGAGAGACGAAGGCAAGGAGAAGTCCCTGGTAGTGTTACTTTCCTTCCAGTGCAATTGCCTTGAGATTTCTGGATGACAAGTCCTCTACTGGAAATAGGCAACACCGCAGCCTCAACAGCCGTGAGGTCAACTAGGTGGCCAGACCGTGTCCGTGTTACTCAGAAGTAACACAGACCTCAGAGGGAGCGAGTCTGTAGACCAGGGAGCCGTGGGTGCCGGTCAGCACTAGCCAGGTTTCAGGAGTTCTGCTTCAAGCGAACTAAAAGCCTGCTGCTGCAGTGAGAGAGGGTCTCGCACTTAGCTGTGTCTGGAAGGAGTCGAATTCATGCGTTGCTCCATGACAGGAATTAAAGCATGGCAAGTGGGAATGAGCAGATTTTGCTTCAAAGGTGCTTCTGATCCAAACTAAAATACTGGTACGGGCTGTGCCTAAACAGTGGCTGTGATCTACATGTGACTGCCAAACAGCTCTGTTTTCATGGCTGTTCACACTTCCCCACCAGACTCGGTCACTTCTGTCCACTACTGTTGTCATCCTTCCACATCATGTACTGCTCAGCTTGGGAGAGGCAAACACCCGTATCTTTGATGCGCTGAACGTCTGGCAAAGTGTTGGCAGTTGCTGAAGAAGCATTGCTAATGAGGGAGCGTTTCTGAAAGCAGCGTGCTGCAGCACATCTCCTACGCAGCGTGTGTAGCAGCCTAAACAGGCGCCTTCTCTGGAGCTCATCCTAGTAAATGAGCCAAGCAGAATTAACTAGATAGTAAAAAATCTGTTGGCTGGCAATTACACTTTAGTATTTGGTTAAAATACAAGGCCAGATAACACAGGAAGCAAGAAAATGTTTGAACACGTTATTCATCAGTTAGGAATTCCCTGCTTGACTAGATGCTGTTTTACCCGAGCGGTGGCAGGAGAGCTGTGGGAGGGCCCTGACAGCTTTTGTCCTACTCGAGCCTGCTTAACATCTGGGAGAACAATAAATTTGAGGTTCCTTCAATTCTTTGTGTGACCTTACTAAAACCTTAGCTCGATTAAGAAGGGACATGCGAGGAGAGGGCTTCCTTGGCAATGATGGACCTGTACTAGGCTGCTGTCTTCATCTTGTACCTGAAGCCTTAAAATCCTGTGAGAGGAGAATGAGGTGCTGCTGTAACATTTCTGTCCCCTGCAAACACACCAGGTAAGAGGGACTGTCTTTCTGCAGAAAGATACTGACCTCCAGTGGACAAATGGGGCAATCGTGAGAGTTTATTCTAATTAAAATTTACCTGTATGAGAACCCAGACAGGAGATGAAGTTCAAGGTAGGGAGACTCATGCACTTCACTATTCCCCAAACTCTCAATGCCTTTGTTTTTCTATACAACCACAGAGCAAATATTCCTATGTACCTTGGCAAAATTTCAGTGTCTCTAAAATTGCTGATCATATTAAGAAAAAAATGTCTCTTCAACTTCTTTCCCCCTGAGGAATGCGTTTTCTGTGGAGGCGCTGCCCTGCGCAGACAAGCATTGTGAAACAAGAGAAACCCAGCTATTAAGACATGATCTAATGTGAGCTCTGCTCTACTAATTTGATGGCTCCAGGAGGACCAAGACCCTGGGAGCTGTCCTCCGCAGATCTTCCAACTGTTTGTTCCTCTCTCAGTAACTGAGTGGTGATGCAGTAAAAGCGGGCGTACAGCAAAACCTCAGTGCACGTGCCACTGTGCCGACTTCTGGAGGCCCAGAGTCCCCTAGTGCTTGACAAAGTTGGAACAAGGCAGAGACGCTCTGAAATGTAAAACTGCCATGGAGCTAAAAGCACTGAAGCGACAAGATATGACAGCTGAGGAAGTTACTGCACCTCTGCTGAGCTCCCGCCTGTAAATGTCCTCACAAGTCCTCTGAGCCTGCCCTAGTTGTGAGGTGATGTGACTTCGCACAAATGAAGAGGAGGCCTCAGGGAAGTTGGGAGAGGGGGTGAATTGCAACAGCTTAATGTTAGATGTTTTAGGCTTTCCATACACAGAATGACAGAGGGGTTGAGGTGGGAAGGGAGCTCTGGAGGGCGTCTGGTCCAACCCCCCTGCTCAAGCAGGGCCACCTGCAGCCAGTTGCCCAGGACCATGTCCAGACAGCTTGTGAGTATCTCCAAGGATGGAGACTCTACCACTTCCCAGGGCAACCTGTGCCAGTGCTCAGTCACCCTCACTGTGAAAAAGTGTTTCCTGATGTTCAGAGGGACCCTCCTGTGTGTCTGTCTGTGCCCATTGCCTTCAGACGTGTGCTTGAGCCCTAGGGGCGCTGAGCATCTCTGCTCACCATGTTGCTGTCAACACAATGCTTCAGTTAAAAATGGGATAAGTCCCTCTTTCTACAGGGGAAACTATGTATGGCTGGCAATGATGCGCTGTTCTGCTTGTCAGTTACGCAGTAATAAAATTCACTAAATTAAAAAAAGTTAGTTGTACAGACTGCATTTGCACAATAATTTTCATCATCGGACTTATGATGGCTGTAGCTGAGACTAAGATGAAACTAGAAAACCTTGGTCGTTCCTCTCCAGCCTTGCCTGGGAGATGTGCTTTGAGTTTTGTAGTGCTGAGAGGTTTTCTGATGCCCATCAGCAGCCTAATGAGAAATAATCTGAGGGCCTTGTTGGGTTTGATGTGGCTGTTTTTCAAGGAGGAGGAGAGAGTTTTGTGGCTGCCTTTTAGAAAAGGACTGGAGGGACAGAGTGAGGTTTCGGCAGACCTAAGTTTTTCCCCTTTCTTTTATGAGCAAGCACAGGTTTGGATGGGGAGGTAATTGGGAAGCCATCTCCTAGCCAAGAAGGGAAGTATGTTCAGCAGCAAGAGCTAATGCTGTTTCCTTAGTGGTGGAAACGAGTCTTAGCAGAAAGCCTTTCCTCTGCTTTTTCATAGGATCACAGGGTAATTCAGGCAGGAGGGGGCCTCAGGAGGTCTCTGGTCCAATGTCCTGCTTGCAGCAGGGTCAGCTCTGAGGTCAGACCAAGCTGCTCAGGGCTTGATGTGGTGCCTGGTGCCTCTGGTAAGATTCCCCCCCCGGCCCAGTGCATGACAAAGATCTTCAAGATGGGGCTAAGCTTTCCCCTCCCATAGTGCAATGGCTGATGATGCAGGTCCCACCACTGCCTCCACCATCCTCTGAAGAGGAGAAAGGAAATATTTCCTGGTCACTAAGGGAGAGCATGTAGGAAACCCCCTCGCTGCAGTATGGGGAGAGCTTTTGGCAGTGCCGGACTTCCCTGCTCCCCAGGCGTGCTGTCAGGGGAGAAGCGAGCTGGGGTGTTGTGCGGAAGACCCTAGTGCGTTTATGCTGCTGCTTTGCTTTCTCTTTCTCTCTCTCTTCTGGAACTTGTCCAAATATTTCAAGGATTTGAATAGTTGGTAGATGGAAGACATCTGTGCCTTCCCCTGTCCTCCTCTGGTGAAAAGAAAGGGGATAATTCTT
This sequence comes from Morus bassanus, assembly GCA_031468815.1. Taxonomy (NCBI): domain Eukaryota; kingdom Metazoa; phylum Chordata; class Aves; order Suliformes; family Sulidae; genus Morus; species Morus bassanus. Next base: position 22,898,496 of record CM062568.1, read on the forward strand.
CCCCTGGGACAATGATGGTGAGTGATGCTTTTTGCAGCAGTGCTGTGTACACCGCTCCTTCTCTCATAAGAAATCCATCCCTAATTTTCCTTAGGATGTTTGATGATGTGTCTGTAGATGCAGGTGTTAATGTGCAAAAGTCTAACCAGATTTCATTAGGTGCGTTATTGTCTGGAACTTGCCAATAAGTCAGCCTGCTGGTATGAGAATAGATCAACGCTTGAATGACAACTAATCTATATTGTGAAATATATTATAGAATCTTTAATTTACATAGAGATGAAGCCTGCTTACAGGGAGTGGAAATCAATAATGGCTTTTATATCATCCTCTGGGTGGAATATTAAATCTAAGACTCCATAATATCTAAACTGCATCAAGAGATTACAAGCCAATAATACTAATAGCAAAAAAATGGTAATTTTTTTCCTTTCTTAATAAACTTGATATATCTGCAGTTTCCAGATGGGTTTTTTGTTCACTCAGAACAAGAAATGTCTTGCAGGCATTGTCATTTTGTTAGCGTCTGAGGTTATGGCCAGAAGCTTGTGATGCCAGGTGGTGTATAAATACAGAAAGGAAGGGTGATCCCTGCCGTCTAACCTGAATTTGAGGGGGAGTTGGTGGCCGGCTACATCATCTGAACAGGAGCCTTGGCTCTTTCTTGAATTCAAGGCCCACCCATGAGCAGAGAAATTTGCCATAGATGAAACGCTACGCAATTTAATGCTGTAATGGTATCAAGCAGGGACTGAATTCAGATTAAATGAAAGCATCTCAGCAAAGACCACGTCGCCAGTGCATTCCTATAGCGTGTGGTGTGATTCCCAGTCCTTCTGTGCTTCTGGTCTGGGTCTGCCCACAGGGTAACCAGAGCATCCATCTGCACCGTGTCTCAGAAAGGCATTGCTGCCACTTGATTTTGTTGTTCTTTTCTTTCAGCTGACAGGAGCCATATAACAATCTGCTTCAGCCATTCTGTTCTCCAGGCTCTCTTTTTCTACAATTTGCTTTGATCTTGAATAGATGGGAAAGGTGACAATGAGAGAAAACACTTCTATCAGAACAATGCCTCTTTCCAAAGGCTTGTCACAACATGAAATACAATTAAAATTGACTGAACGCCCACATAAAATCTTATGCTGTCCAGTTTATGGTGATTCACAGTAGCAGAGCACAGTGAACATGATGCACCCAGAGTATTGACACTCCGTGGCTGGATCTCTGCACCTTCTGCAAGTCCAAGTTGTGGTGCTATTTCTCCCCCCACCGATGCTCTCTCTTCTTCTGTATGATGAATACAGTTATTAGTCCAAGATTAACTTTATTCAGAGTCTTTACATCACTTTTTCCTCCTCTGGTTTTAATCAGCTTTGCACAACCAAGTTAGGTCGGTCTTAGATCTGTTATACTTCAACTTACAAAGGTGCAAGAAGAACCAGCAGGTGTGAGAGGACTGAAGTAGGGGGAGGAGGATGACAAAACTGTGGGAGTGGGAGAAGAATAGGTGCGTGATGTGATGGGAATAAGGTTGGTTGCCCAAGAAGTGATGGGGAACAGCTAGGCAAGGGGGCTACAGCTGGGAATGGAGGGGTCTGGGGAGTTTGAAAGGATGGAGCTGGGATTGCTGGTACCAAAAGCAAAGAAACCTGGTCAACTAAAGGACAAGTCATGAGTGGGGCAAGCATGGTTTGGAGAAGGTAGGCAAAGGAAAAGTGTGGGGGGGAAATGGGCAGGGGTGTCTGTGCCTCCTAGACAAATTGGTGCCGTGCCTTGAAGCGGAACCCCAGAGCCCTTCTGCTGCTGGGAAAGGTCTTGGGAACCAGAGGCAGAGCCCATTTCTCCATGTCTTACTTGAATTGAAGATGGCCACGGGTTGCTGCGTGTTGGCCACTAGCTCGCGTTGTAAAGAACATTGAGAGTCCAGCTGGGCTCACTCTTGGGATAGTAGAGCTGGGTGTGTGATGAAATTTTGGAAGGCTTTTTAGGCAGGCTGTTTTAATAGCTTGAAAACTTACCTTTTTGAGAGTACATATAATGGTTTCCAAGTGAATTACTCAAAACTGTGACTTTTCTAGACTAAGGTTTTCTCAGAATTTCTTGGTGAATGGAAATTAAAGTGTTGAGCCAGCTTGGTTAATAACCTTCTGTAATGCGGCTTCTGTGTGTACAGCAGATGCATGTATAGACAGGCTATTTCTTCTGTAAAACTGTCTTTATTGCAACATTTAAAGCCTATATCTATTTTGCATTCCTTATTTCTCATGCTGTCATGGGGAAATCATTTGACTTTGGTTATGCCCTATCTAGGCAAATAAAATATGGAAGAAAGCTTCAGATACTGCAAATTCCATTAAACAGATCGATGTTTTATAGAAAAGAAAACAGATTCTGATACTTTTTTTTTTAAGATGCAGCTCATTTAATTAGTTATTTCAATGAATTATTTCTTTCAAGGCAATTTACTTCGTTTTATCCACAGGTAATTCTATTGAAGGGCCTAGGGTCTGCGAATGGTACAATTATGCATATTCCTATCTCTGTAGATCTCTAGCCAAAACAAATTCCAGGGCTGACATTTTAATTTGTATTTGCATTTTAGCTCTTCCAGATAACTGCAGTTTTTTGAAGTGAACTAGACCAAAAACACCATATGTGAACAAGGTGGCAAAGAATACAGCTGACAGGCTTCTTCTTATCATTCTGTTCCTAAACTACCTTCTCAACAATTAATCTCTTTTAGGATTTGATAAGTACATGCTTCGCTGCATTTTCATTCACTTCTAGTGAAGATCCACTTTCTCTGATGAGAGGCTGCCCTGTGCTGGGCACTGGGTGAACAGGTGTACACACCTACCACAAAGGGTGTTTTTGACACATCCATAGCAACATGCTGATTCTTCCTGGCCCACTAGTAATTTTAATAATTCAGGAGTTGTATCAGGAATAGTGTGGCCAGCTGGAGTAGGGCAGTGATCGTGCCCCTGTACTCGGCACTGGTGAGGACACACCTCCAATACCGTGATCAGTTTTGGGCCCCTCACTACAAGGAGGACATTGAGGTGCTGGAGCGTGTCCAGAGAAGGGCAACGAAGCTGGTGAAGGGTCCGGAGAGCAGGTCTTATGAGGAGCAGCTGAGGGAACTGGGGTTGTTCAGTCTGGAGAAGAGGAGGCTGAGGGGAGACGTTATTGCTCTCTACACCTACCTGAAAGGAGGTTGTAGTGAGGTGGGTGTTGGTCTCTTCTCCCAGGTAACAAGTGATAGGATGAGAGGAAATGGCCTCAAGTTACGTCAGGGGAGGTTTAGACTGGATATTAGGAAAAATTTCTTTTCTGAAAGAGTGGTCAGGCACTGGAGCCGGCTGCCCAGAGAGGTGGTGGAACACCATCCCTGGGGGTGTTCAAAAACTGTGTAGACGTGGCACTTTGGGACATGGTTTAGGAGGCATAGCAGTGTTGGGCTGACAGTTGGACTTGATGATCTTAGAGGTCTTTTCCAACCTTAATCATTCTGTGATTCTAGGATCAATTTAAGAGTGGCCCTAAAGAAAAGCTTGCGTACATAAAAAGTTGGAAATGACACTTCTAACTACTGAAGGTTGGAAGTTTCAGCCCTGGAATCATGGCTTAAGAATAGACATGGATAAAAGTGAAGTCAAGAGCAATCTGAAATGGTACAACATAAGCCGTACTATCATAGCAAAGATCTGAAAAGTTCTCTAGCATTCAGTATCCACTGAGATGGTAACTGCTTCTGAAAAATCTAATTTACTTCATACATCATGAAAGCGTTTTGTGATCATCTTCATCTGAGCACCTAACTGTTGCTGTATTATTAACTTGTTGATAAGGGGCATGGCATTACAAAGCCATCTAGGCTCTGAAAGCAGATGATTTGATATGATATTGGTGATATAAATATGCAATGAAGCCAAAAAAGTGACTCAGCACTGGATCCAGTACGAGTTATCGCTCTGGGTAGCAGCACTGGCAAAGCCTGACAATGAAGGGGTGTGGAAACTGAACCTCACTGCTGCACCATTCAAAGAGGAGGTGGAGATTCAAGAACCCTGTTCTCTGTCAAGCGATATTTCAGGCACACACATAACTACGAACAAAGGGTGTAGATGGCACAACTGCTATAAATGTCTTATCACTCTACGTTGGAGAGGGGCTCGGGGTTTTGGTTTGTTCTCGGTGTGCCACCTAGTTGCGATGCTCTCTTTGTCTGCACTGACCTTTGACAGCCCAGACCGACCGCATGTTCAGCATTTTTCCTTTTTCATTAACTTTTAACCATCCTGTAGATTTTCCAGGTGTTCCTTCAGCTGCTGGCTCTTGCTGTGCCACAGCTGTTGCTGCCAAGCCCTTCAGCGTGACTCTGCGTACTGCTCACTTCAGCTAGGTGTTCAACAAGATCCAAGAATTGCCTGTGAAATGCAAATTACTCTGCCAGGCAGGAGAGTGAAAGCAAAGCAAATGAGGGTGTCTTCTAATTAAATGTAATGACAAGGAGGCCAGAAAGCATCCCCTGCTAATTCCTGAACTACTTTGGCAGGAGGCAGAGAGAAAGTAGAAACAAGGGAGAAGAGGATACTTGCCAGAATGGGGAAAGAAGAGAAAACCAGGACAAAAAGGGAGGTGGCACCACAGCTTGTCCTGCACAGCCCCCCACGGGCTTTGGTAAAGGCGCCTCTGCCCCGCTGCTTGCGCCAGGACTGCCTCGCAGTAGCCTTGGGGTCCTTCAGCCCCTGGTGCTCGGCTTCTCCTTGAGAGAATTACACAAACAGTATCTGTCTCTCATCGGTAGGCAAATCTTTTAGATGAGATAGCAGTGTTACTATCTGCTCTGGTTTTACTCTTATTCTTGCAGGAATATGCATGTGCCTAAGATAATTTTAGTAATGTGGTTTCTGTAATTCCTTTTTATTGGTGCTACAGAGCTGAGGAAAAGCCCTACTGTCCTGGGAGCTGTATTCATAAAGACAAATCTTCTTCCTTCAGTTTATTTCAGTTTCTTTTTCAAGTGAGAATATGCTCTGGTGCATCCTAAGATCGGCTTCTTGGCAGAGTGAATTAGCTCAGGCAAGATTTCATGCTATACCAGAGGTAGGTGGCAGGTACACTACACCCAGCGAGCGTGTATGCAGCACTGCTGGGCGTATGTAAGCTGTACTTCATTTTGTTGCAGAGACACCACTTGTGGAAACACCAATACCAAGCAGGATCCCCCAGGAACTCCTCAGCTGCTCCACCTCCTGTTGGAGAGCAGAGTGGTGATGGATGGGCTTCACCTTATGGATGGATGTAAACGTGGGTCTGCCACTCTTCCTGGGACATCTGGATCTTCACGTTTTCTCTGTTGTTAGTCTCCATTGTGGGATACACTCCACATGGACGGGACTCACCACACAGCCTCACTTCCACAAGTACTCAGGGAGTGATGTGAGCACACCCCCCCTGCCCTTGCATCCTCCCAGGGACATCCCTCCTGCCCAAAGCAAAAGAGGTTTGGTGGCCAGTAAAGTAACCCAGGTCAGAGAGTCCAAGTTTCAATGGCAGGGAGGGACATCTTTTACAGTTTTATGTGTGTGTTTTTTCCTTTTCTACATGAAAACTTAAGAAAGAATGTTTTTCTTTTAAGGTGAAACTTGGCACAGTTTATAAACCCATTCTCCTTAGGACAAGCCTCCCCTATCTTCCTTCGTCCCCAGGCTGAGCAATGAACCTCACCGGCAGCCTCACACCCCTCCAAGGGCAAGCTGCTGAGAGTTTGATGTAGGGCTTCAGGGTGGGCTAATGCGTCGCTCAGGAGTTAGTACTCAGGTTTCCAGTGACCGACTGCAAAAGAACTGGGAACATGTTTTTCTCCCAGTCTGGTGGAGACGGAAGCTGCCAGGTGAGCAGGTTTTGGCTGGGCAGGATGGCGGTGGGCCTGCTGTAATCGGTCCAGACGGCTTACATGGAGATTTCCATCAGATATGTTTGAGTGTGAAAATTTTAAAAAAAAATGCATGTAATATAAGTTGGGAAGAATTTCTTGTTGCAGATTCAAGGCTTTCAATGAAACTTTTCAACAGGACAAAAGGCTAAAATCAGATACAAAAGCAGTTTGAACAGGACTCCTAGCAAGTGATTTATACAGCCACCTGGCACAGTGACAAACAAGCTGTTACTTCACTTACTCAGGCAGTTTGATCCAGTGTCAAGCTGGAGCAGGGAACAGGAATTTCTATAAACCATGGACATGTAGTATTTTATTCTATTATTGCAGCAAAATTATATTTAGAGAGATAATGCCAGTGATAATATGGAAAATAGCATTAAGGAATATATATTAGTTTAGCAAAACACCAGCTGCCATAGAAAATTTTCATTTCATAAACATTAGTACTTGATTGGTAATGCTGGAAGTGGCAGGAGTGTTTTCCTCCTTTTTTTTTCCCCCTGTGGCTTCAGTGTTTTTGAATATGTCATGCTGGATGTTGGTAGTCCTGGAGACTGTCACTCCACCCAGAAATTGTGCAAGCATCTCCTTGTGCCTCAGTCTTCGGGAGGACAGGACGTCTTTAAGCTACTTACGTGCTCTCAGTTCTTTCCCAGTTTGTGAATAAAAGAGCCAAATGTCAGAGCAATTATGGGTCAGTCACCGCCAAATAGACTGATACTCCCAAATTATTTCAAATAGAGAAATAAATCATGATGAAATGATAATTGTGATTGATCTTTATATTTTTTTTATTTTTATTAAGCATAGGTTATCTACGAGCCTAAGGTGAGGACCAGGGTATATCGTGCCAGGTACCCTGGAGACACAAAGTCCTGCCTTAACTCTTTCAGATGATCTGGCCCTGAGGACGTGAACTGTGCCGATGACTTGGGCTGGAGCTGAGTGACTGTGAGCTGTTCGGTTTCACAAAGGATATGCTTTTAATGGTATTGGGAGATTTTTCCTCCTCACAATCCAAATGCTAATGGTGCCTCATGCCATAACTCTGATCTTTCTGCTGTTCTGGTTTATCTGTTGAGGAGACCAATAGACAAGTGTTAACGTTTTCTTTTAAATACTATTTCTGCCTCTGATATGACATAAACACATTGTGGGCCAAGGCAGACTTTGGTCTAATTTTAATTAATTTTATTTCCAAAGCTCATGCCCCAAGGCAGATCTTTCTGTAATGTTTAAAATTTGTAAATGTTTGTGTCACCTTCTGTGTGCACCCAATGTTATGAATAGTGAGGGAAATACTTAAAATGATGATGGGCATCATGTAAAAAGTGAAAAAAATTGATAGGGGCCCCTCCTTTCTCTGCCCTCCCCCAAAATGTAGGCACCAGTCGTTCGTTACTGTTTAAGGCAGCTGATACCAAGAGGTAGAGGAGGAGCATCCAGTACGTAACCTGTGGAGTCTGTGCCCGGGGCTCTGCTGTTACCACAGTCATTGATTCCTATCATTTTATGCCAGAAATGGACACTAGATCATCAAGCCAGACCACCAATATTTTATAGCCTTTTTAAATTTCACAGCCATTTATTCCTCTACTAAGTCCAGTAGTTTGTGCTTAGCTCAAGCCAGCCCATCAGCAAGTCTAGATGTCAGGAGATGGGGATCTCCCATTTCCTGGGGAGTGTCTTCCACCGCTTACATATCCAGCTGTTGAAGTGGATCTAACTTCCTTCAGCTTCCATCCATTAGCTCATGTTATATCATTTTCTGTTCGATCCATGCGCTCCTCAGACCTCTTATTTTCTCCAAATGGTATTTCCCATAATGCTATATTCACGTCACTTTTCAGCTTTCCTTGGAAAAGCAAAATAACTTGCATTCTCAAGCCTCCCACTGTCCATAAATGTTCTTTTTCAGACTCTTTCCTATGTAAAAATATTAAATGTTCTTTTTCAGCCTATGTAAAACCACACTTTTACAAGCATGGGAACAGACAATGTTTTCGGGGCTTGTCTCACTTCAGCTGTACAAAACAAAAAGGCAAGATCACCTCACATTCAGGGACTCAACTTATGAAGAAGTGGTTGCAGGTACCTGGTCCGGGAGTGTTCCCAAAGCGTGTCCTTCTCTGAATACTGATGCACAGTTTTGACCCATGGGCCCAAATCAAGATGTCCTCTGTTGCCAGGGGTTGGTGACAGGAAAGCAGGAGTGACAAGGGTGGGACAGCCAGCAGCACTGCTGAGGGGCTGGTGGGAGGCAGCTCTCCAGCCCCAGGGGAGGAACAAGCTGTATATCTCCTGTGACAGCTTTGCTCAAAATTTAGTTGAATTTTTCATTTGGTGCAAGCATTTTTTTAAAAGCCTGATTGGGTTTTGCTCTGAAGGAGCAAGAGACCTGCACCCAGTGTGTCACATCATCCAGAGACACCTCCTGCCAGGGCTGGGCAGCCGTGCTGAGCAAGGAGAAGGAGGGAAGAGGAGTTTGTTCATGCTGAAGGTCAATCCCAGATGAGAAAGGCCGTGTTACAAACCTACCCCCGAAGGGCTGGCTCAGAGCAGGGGCAGGAGGTGGTGTGCAGCAGGTGCTGTGACGTACAGCACCGCTGGGGCAGCTCTGCTGGGGCTGCAGCCCATCTGGCGATGCTGCATTGCTTGCTGATGGGGCACAGTGTCTGTGCGTCTGTCTGGAAAAGGAGTATCTGATCAGACCTAAGATCGCAGCCACCGTGGGACTCTTTTGTCTCAAAACGTGGCTTCAGGGTAAAAGCCTTTGGCCTTTCTCCTGCCCAGGGCTGGTTTCTGCACCTTCGCACTTGCAGGGGAAGCTGGGTTCAAAGCGTGGTGGGAAGAGCTGCACCCGCTGGGCTCATCACATGGCGCTGCTGCCCCAGCGCTTGTGCCCTGCAGTGCGCACAGGCACCCTGCCATCGTACGGGTGGCGTAGCAACTCACTAGGTATTGGCATGCCAAAAAATCTGGCACGCTGTGTCAAGCTGCACGATATAAATTTGTCTGCCTTGTCCTCATATCAACTCTGAGCTACAGAGTCCTTCAGGAAATCAGTGCTAAGGGTGGCCAGACGGCAGGCGCCCACAGGTGCCGAGGAAGCTCGAGGCTGTTGTCAGTACGTGAAGATGCTCTCTAACATTTTTGTGAAGTCATGGCAATCAAGGGGGTTTCCCAGTGACTAGGAAAAAAAGCAATTTTTTTGTGCCAATCTTCAAAAAGGGTAACAACATGGAGGGGCTACAGGCTCAGTCCCTGGGAAGATTTTGAACCAAGCCCTGTGTAAGCCATTTCCAGGCACACGGACCGGAAGGTGATCAGGAACTGCCAGCGCAGCTTTAGCAAGGTCACAGTGACCTCCGTGGTGGAAACACTGGCTGTGTGGACAGGGGAGAGCAGCGAGGCTGTTCACCTTGACTTTAGCAAGGCTTTCAATGCTGTTTCCCCATGGGATACTAGTGGCCAGAGCAGGAAGTGGGAATGGATGGGTGGACTTGCAGTGTGGGTGGAAAAAGTGGAAGGAGTATCAGGTTCAAAGGGTCATTGATTTGTAGTCCAGCTGGTAGCTAAGGAGAAGAGCTACTCTTCAGAGGCTGACACTGGGGCCAATACTGGGGCCTACCATGGTCACCAGTAACCAATAACCTGAACGACAGGACAGGATCCATGTAAGCTCACAAACGATACGGAACTGGGAGGAGGCATGGGTGAGCTGGAGGGCAGGGCTGCTGTTCACAGGGATGTTGGTAAACTGGAGGAACGGACTGACAGAAACCTCATGAAGTTCACCAAAGATAAATGCAAATTCTCACACCTGGGATGGAATAAATCCACACATCAGTCCAGCTGGAAAGGTCCTGGTGGGCAGCAAGTGAGGCAGCAGTGGCCTGTTGAAGTGATACAACATGAAGGGTGGCATTAGCAAGAGCACAGCCAGCAGCTATTATTCTCCTTGACTTAGCAGGTCTGAAAATGCATCTTGAGTACTACATTAAGTTCTGCATCCAATCCAAGTTACGTTGTGATGCTGTAAGCAGTGTTTTTTGAGGTTGACACTTGGACATGGTTTGATCTCTGCCTCATTGTAGTGAACTACTGCTCTGCCATGGTCTAAGCCTTCCGGACCGTGGTATGGGTCTCTGACTCAATATTACTAGGGCACTGTGGGACAGATTGGATCCCACTTTGCAAAAATAACCCAAAACAACAAAAAAAAACCCCCAACAACCTCTTGCTTTATACCTCAGTCTGTCTTTCATGGACTGATGGGTAAGATGGTTGGACACCCACAGGTGTGTCTCATTCTCCATGAGGACTATGGGATAATTCAGGTTGGAAGGGACCTCAGGAGGTCTGTAGTCCAACCTCTGTCTAAAGCAGGGTCAGACCAGGTTGCTCAGGGCTTTATCCAGTAGAGTCTTGAAAACCTCCACGAGAGGCTGCACAACCTCTCTGGCCAACCTGTGCCACTGCCTGACTGTCCTGAGGGGGGAATTGTTTCTCCTTGTACCCAGTCCCAACCTCACGTGTTTCGCTTCTGCCTGTTGTCTCTCATCCTCTCATCATGCACCACCATGAAGATCCTGGATCCGTCATCTTGATAACGTCTCCACAGGCACTGTTAGGTCCCTGTGAAGCTGTCTCTTCTCCAGGCTGAATGAGCCAATCTCCCTCAGTGTCTCTCAGAGGCTGTTGTGGAACCACCTATGACTTACCTGTACTGTTACCGTCCCACATGGGTGTGTGTTTACAAACCAAATCCCTTAACATCAAAATGCAGCACAAGGCGATGTTGATTTGTTGAGCAGTCTGATCTCAGTTATCTTGATGACAATTTGGATATTATAAAGCCTTTGTAAGATAAAACACAGATGTCTATATATATTTTATATAAACATCAAAGCTTCCCATCAGTTCCTCTCTATTCATCTCAGCTGCTAAATTTGATTTTATACACTGATAAGATGTTGTCTTGAGATACTGGTACCTCCAGGACTGTGCCCTCCTCTGACCACCTGTCTGCCTTCCCTCCAGCTCAAAGCTCAGACATCAAGATTAAAACCCTTCCCTCCAGGCTGGTCCAAGCTGAGCCCCTCTCAGCTGCCCTGCTGGCTTCCCAGCTTCTTGTCTCACAGTCATCTCAAATGTCATCTCCGTACCTCGCCAGCTACCCAGACCTCTGTTTCTCCTGATGGCGAACCAGAGGGAAAGCAGAGCTATCAAGAGGTTTCTGCATTGCTTCCTGAATTCTTTTACAATGTTCACTGCAGAGAGGACAAGGTCTCACATAATACATGCACCGGCTCATTGCCCCATTTATTTCTGAAACACCATACCCTAGCCGTGATGCTGTGCACACAGCAGTACAGTCCTGCTCTTCTACTTACACATTTGCTCTGGTTTTACCATCAGCAACAAACCCGTAATCTCTCCTGGGCAGGATTTTGTTTCTAGGTCTGGTTCTCGTAGCCAGCTGCTGCAACCCAGGAGCAATTACAGTGCTTTACACAGCTGCTAGGTGGTTTCTAGCTGGAGTTTTAAAGATCGTTTTTGACTCAGAAAGCTGCAAATGGCCTGTGACCTTTCTGCAGGAAATAGTACCTCTGCTGCAGTTGAACCAATGGTTGCTGGTTGCAAAATACCTCTTGGGCTCTGTCTTCACCAGGAAAAAATGAAGCCGTTCTTCATCTGCCTTAGCATCTGGTAAAAGCCTACTGGAGATGAGGCTTTTTGTAACTTTTAATGGGTCAAGTGAACTTTAGGTTTCTTATAGCCACTGACCAGAAACTCCCAGTTGCTGTACCTCCCTTGGATTTTCACTGGTTCAGACTGGAGACTTGTCTACAGTGCACAAGGGGAGGTGCCGCACAGTGCCCAAAGCTTCACAGAATCCGTGAAGTATCCGTACCTTTCCCCTTCCCTATTACTGGAAGCTTTTCAAGTTACTGGCTCTTTCTTTACACTGCAATTTGTTTCTGCACCACCAGAAGGCTGACGCCAGCCTGTTTTACACTGTAAGCTTGACAACATGGTAATTTTATGTTAAGCTTTACAACTGCTATGTGGTGGTGCGGTCTTCCACATGATACAAACTACTGACAGGGAGACATACAGGTAACGTGATGGAACCTAGCTTTTTGCAGGAGTGGAAATTGTTCAAAATTTTTAAGCAGATGTTAAATTCACTGCAATAATTTCTTTTAGGCATTAATCCCACAAATGCACAGTGACAGAGAGCGCTAGTCTTATCTGCCACATTCTCACAGCGAGCACTTAGACAGGGAGGCTAGAAGGAAGAGGAGCAGCTATTTGTACTTGCCGCATGCTTGCTGTGACCTCTTTCTCCTCACATTGCCATCTGCTGTGAACCACTTTACATGCATTTGCCAAGGCTTCTGTATCTTTGAAAACAATACTGCTACTTTTATCATAAATGGCCTGAATTATTCTATATATGGCCTTGCCTTCCCACGTATACAATACAGGTACTTAGCTGCCGTTCAGGATTTTTGCTGCCGATTTCCACTGTGGGGGTCAGAGCCCTGCTGACTTTAGTCTCAGAACAGCTTTCCAAAAGGAAGCGCTCTCTACGGTGATATAATATCACACAAGCTATGCACAGGGGAAACTTCACCTACGGTTGCAACGCAGCTGTGTCTGATGTTAAATATGGAATCCACTGATATTTTGACACATGGGAAAGACCTGTGCCTGGGGAAGTCCTTTATCATACAATTAAGCTGTCATTTAAACGGTGTAAAACATAACTTCTAAGCAGAGGAAAAAGCAAGTCTGTTTTGCAAATGCCTGCTGAAGGTGAGATGATTAAAAGGGACACAGAGCAGCATTTTGTTGTGGTTTTGACTTGACTACAACAAAGCACTGCATCATTTTGTGAAGCAGGAGAAATGATGGGAGATTCCACTGCTTAGATCTCTGGAGAAAGATGTGTACGTTTAATGAGTGCTCATTAAAACAGCTTCTAATAGAATCAGGTAGAAGCAGAAAAACGCCAAAGAGAATAGGGGAAACCACTGGGCTCTGATGAATGCTTTACTTCATCTCTGAAGAAGAATACAACACTCCCTGGTAAGACAAATTAAATTTAAATGCAAAGAAAACACTACATTGATATGAGCTGGAAACCAAAAAGCTGCTGTGGGTCTGCTGTGTACATGCTCCTACCAGCACAGCCTAGCTGCACGTCCACAGGACAAGTCTGGCTTATGACATGTATCGAGCCTGGTGGCTCTTCCTGTAGGAGATGCACCATGGTTGTCTGGGCAGCAAACATATTCTGGACAGGTAAATGTCTACTCCTGCACCTGCTCAGAACTTGGTATCACCAGGGAAGGAAGATCAGCTTCCCTGACCAGTGCCTGTTTCTGTCTGCCCCTCACGCCCCATTCTTCCCAGGCCTTGGGGATGTGGTGACCACAGCAGCAGCAATCAGCATCCCGGAGAACACTCTCTTGGCCTCCTCTTTTGCTAGCAAAACCAACCAATTTTAGCAAATGCTCTGCGGGGTGCAGAGGTAGGTTGCTGTCGCCATCTGGGGGGGACCGCTGCTGCTCCTGGGGAAGTGGGCAGCTTGTGAGAATGGTCCCAGAGCTGACATGCAGCTGCTGAAATTGCGCCAGCCTGAGCTACCCTGTGATGGCGGACATAGGGGCTTGTAGATCTAAGACCAGATGTATCTACTGGCAAGGCTAACTGTGTTTCTGTAAAGGCTGTGCACAAGCTGTGGCTGGATAGAAAGAAGGCAAACAAACACTGTCCAGAAAGAGGATGATGAATGAAATGGACCAAGCATTAACGAAGGAGTCACTACATTTTTCTGTGACATCTTCCTAGAAGGAAGGAGGAACCCAAACCAACACCAACCTTAGCACAGAGAACTCCAGGGACCCTAAAATAGGCTGGTTAATCAAAAAACAACAAAATCCAGATCTGCTTTATTAGTTCTCACAGAAAGCTGTCTGAAGGGATTGGGAATCCAGCATTGACAATAAATCCTGGAGTCCATTTCAACAAGAAACGAGGCTGCAGAAGGAGCCAAAGCATCAAGGGAGAGATAAGCTGCTGCTGCTGCATGGCCTTGGCTCAGTGTAGCGCAGGCTACCTTGCCAGGCAGTGAACTCAGCCATATCTGCAGGGTAATAGAGCCAAGGGAGAATCTGCGGGCTGTGCATGGACCAGCCCCTCCTCTCCGACAGTCCCCTGCCTCTTGGCCAGTGGGAGCAAAGTGGAAGCTTGCCCTTGCTTCTCTCTCAAGAGCAGGGGGTCTATCTGACCTCCTTGGATGCCAGGAAGGAAATATTTTCTGTGGGATTAAACTGGCAAACAGCAAATGCTTCCTTCTCCTGTGTGATGCCCTTGGAGATGCACCGTTTGGCCAACAGTAATTTCCATGGATGTCCTTGCAGTGCACCATCAGCAGCACCACTGAGAAAGGGCAGCTCTTGGAAAAAGCTAAGCAGGAACTGGAGGCTGCTGGGATGGATGGCAAAGAGAAAAGGTGGGAACATGAAGGCTTCATGAACACCAGCCCGCTCTTTGTCACCCCTCTTGTGAAGGCAAAAGAGTAAGAATATCCAGGGGAGCAAGGGGAATCGTTAGCTTAGTCTGAGATTTTGAAATCCTCTCGCTCCCAATTAGACCCACCTAATACCTGAAACTGGAGTTGTAAGAGCTCTCTCCCACCTTAGCTTTCCACATCCTCTGCGTTCCCCTTGTAAGCTGGATGATGTGGAGTGTGATGATCCTTGTTCTGGAAATTGTAAGAGGATGCGTTTGAGCTTGACAGCTCAAAATGATGATGATGGCAAACTCAATGCGTCTTAAAAATGTATTTGTACAGACTCTCTGTCAAGCATCATTTAAACCCCGTACATCATGATAAAAAATGAAGATGAAACCAGCTCTGCTAGGCCACTGGTGGGAAGACAGTGTCCTGGTACATTAAAATACCTTTTGTTGTTGGATAAAGAATGCCCCGCATTGAAAGGCCACCATCTTTCTAATTAGCACAAAGTAAGGGGATGAAACACCTTGGCAGATACGAAAGAACAAAATCGCAGTAAACTCCACAAGCAGAAGATGCTCAAGTAAAAGCTGATTTGCATGTAGTAACCAAGTGTTGGTTATACCATGCTGTACAGCATTGGGTTTGCTCAGCTCCCATCCAAGTCAGAGAAATGCAAAGAGTAACAACCCCAGGGAGCACTTCTGTTATGAGGATGACATTTCAATTAAAAAAACCCCAAAACAACCAAACAACCTAGGTTTGAGCTACTAGCTTTAAAAGCAATTCTAGAGAAAAAAAGTTAGATCCATATGATCCTAGATCATTTAAAAATAACTTTAAAGGGTATATATGAATTGGAGGTTTTTTTAAAAGCCTGAGTACCTGCAAATGGTGTGTCTTTGTCATACATGCTGGATTGATGACATTTCTCCTATACATTTTTCAGTGATGAACGTAAAATATCCATTAACTGCACGGGCCTCACACTTTGCATAGACATCAAAGATTCGCACTATAGGACAGCAGTGAGGTTGTAGACACTCTTTGATATCCTGCTATAAATAGGACGATTCGTAAGAATTTAGTAAGAAGGTAAGATACGCTGCACTGTGTGCAAATGTCCACCTAACGCAGCAGCATCTCGGACGTGACCTACAGACACTTACTAGAAGGCACGTGGACCTGGAACACTGCAGCCAAGCCTCCTTGAACCAAAGAATAACACTGCACTACACTCTTAATTTCTACTTGTGGGCCTCATATAAACAAACTTTCTTTTACTTACTGTAGCATGGAAATTATTTGATGTCCTGACAGCTGTCAATTATTTTATCCTTGTAAATGCAGTGACCATTTATTATTGGCCACAGAAGTTTTCTGTTGTATACCCATTACTAAAAATTCTGCTGTTACCCTCTGGTTATTTCCAGACTTAGTTGACATATCTGATATCCAACCATTAAGCATAAAGCACTATACATTTGACAGGGGGCACAAAGTTGTTACTGGGTGGTCTAAGCATTGCCAATGCCTAAAGTTCCCAGTTAATCCAAAACACGGTTTTAGTAACAGCACAGTTTCCTGAGCTTGCGATACTGCTGGATTGTTCGTAAGCTGGACATTATCTGCACTAAACAAAAACGCAGCCAGGATACCTACCAGTTCTGTAACACCATTAATACTTCCACCATTTTAATAGGAATTCCTTTACAATTCTGGCTGAGTACCATTAAGTTTTGGCAGGTTTTTACTATTCTATTTATTGATTTGGTCAGCCATTTTGGCCTCTGAATGATACTTCCATCTGAGACTGGTAGGAAGCCATTAGACTGATGCCGGCGCTGTCAGATGTGGAAGGGGCACCAACATAGCAACGCCAAGATGCTTGAACTATCCATCCCTGCTGTTCCCAGTTCGTTCCCGGTCCTCCTGAGTGCAGAAGCAGGTTAAACATGCATTGAGTGGTCAGAACAGGTTCAGTTTATTGTCCTACTTTAGGCTCCCGCAATTAAGCCCAAAGAGATCCCCAAACAGCCCTGGCCATGCGATTTCAATATTGGCTTCTCCATTAGGTGAAACATTTATTTCCCCTCCCTCTCTATTGTTTTTTCCCATTAATTTTTATTCATTTTCCAGTTTAGTAGATTGGATGGCTGATAGTTCCTAAGGGTCTATACTGTGTAACTACAGTTCATGTTTAGTTAAGCAAAAACCATTTATCAAATTCATCCGGATCACCATTGTGCTGTAGTCCTTTTGGCTGTAGTTTAACTGCAGGGAGACAAACTGGGACTTTATCCCTGCACCATGATACCAATTTCTTCTTTAGATGAAGTAGCTGGTGCCTGAATGTCTGATGTGAGAGGTGGAGAGGAGAGCTGTGTCTGGTAGAAGTAAATATCACTAAGATCTCCTCCAGGACACACCTGAGCTGCAGGACTGTAGTCATACATTGTATAAAGCAAGCGGCCTCCCTCTCCATTACTTACCTGGATATCTGTCAGTCACTGGTCAATTTCTTTCAGAAGTCATATTTTCACTGGCTATGGTACACAACAGTCAGTTTTACACTTAGAGATGTAGCTCTTTCCATCAATTTATATGCCTGGAAAATAAGCTGAGTATTCAAGAAAACCGTGCAGAAGAATTAAAATATACATTTTTTTAAAAAATTTAATCTGAAAAATTATACAGTCAACCATTTTCCTTTAGCCTGTCTATAGCAATCAAATTGGAAAAACAGAACTCTGGTCATGCATCTGCTTTTGCAGTTACTTAATTTGAGGATCAGGACCAAACTTCCCCAGAAAATCTAGGTTAACATAGTTCTTTCAATTCTTACCTTCCCCAGTTAATGATCACTAACTCAAATACTAAGTACTTGCATCCATTTAGCAAGACCCAGTGCAGACCCTCTTGTACATCCATATTGAATTTTGTTCCCCAAAACTGAGCATATACAATGATAATAAATGGCAGTATGTCAGAAGAGAAGTGCAGTAGAGGTAAATTAACTTGGATAAGAAAGGTAGACTTGGAAGGGCACCCTGGCTTTCATTTACAACTCTACATTCAAGAATTCCTGTTAGCTCATCTTTCAGACTGCTGGTACAAAACTGTAGTGCCTGGTATTTCCTTCGGCAGCGTTAGTGGATGCAGGGGATCTACAGAAGTTCAACTGAAGTTTGAGCATCTGAATTTAATCCCCCAAGTTTAGTTAGTGTCATCTGCCATCTCTTTGCACTGGAACATATTTGATTTTCTATTTTTAGAAAGAATATTGTTTTGTTATTTGAAATAGAATGTGAAATTCAATGAAATGAAACAGACAACCATTCTTTTTTTAGAAAGGAAAATTTATTTATGATTACATATACCACATATAAAATTAACATTTAACTGAAACATGTAATTGTTTCAATCATTTATGACTAAACACTTACAATGTTGACTACAAAACTGTACAGTTTATATTTAGTAACTGATTCTTACAGCATAGTGCAATTGTTACATTTTATAAACAAAATAATTTGTGCCTTTTTTAAATAAAGTGCATTAAATGACTATCTTGTATACAACAAGAAGCTCTGTAGTTGCAATCCAAAGCTTTAATCTTAAAGGAAACTGAGGCAAAGATGTTTCACTTCCTTTTAAAATTACTTCATATACTGGCAAGCTATGGTTCAAATGTCAACCAGAGTTAAATGAAAAAAAGCCCTAAATTAGTATAAGAAATAACCACAGGCCTTTATGTACTAAACCAATAATTAGTTCTCACATGAAAAGCACAACATGCAGAATTTAAATTACTGGTTTAAAGCCATTTGGCTCCTAATGAGATGTGTAGCGTGAGAACTACCACCTTGCAGCTGCTTTTGCTACAGCTTTTAGAATTCAGCATAGAACCACACTGCAGT
Source organism: Morus bassanus (assembly GCA_031468815.1). NCBI lineage: Eukaryota > Metazoa > Chordata > Aves > Suliformes > Sulidae > Morus > Morus bassanus. Next base: position 22,916,896 of record CM062568.1, read on the forward strand.
CAGTAGTATCAGGAGTTTACATGAATCGTACAATGTTTCCTAGGAAAAGTTCTCTCTGAGAATTTAATGAGATGAGCATGGTAAACAACAGGTTATTTTTAATTGCATTTGGCAATAAAAAAAAGTAGTGGTCTAGTTAGTAAATCTAGAAAATTAGAGGTGGTTCTACTAGCCCATCTATTCCAAATTTCATGGCCTGAAGTTAAATAGAGTTTTACAGCTTTATTTCAGAGGCACAGTTGTAACATTTTATCCTATGAATTTTCTTTTTATTTGTAAACACATTTACAATCAACTTCTGTAGTTTTTGGCTGTGACAGTAAAGCTGAGTCCAAACAAAGGACGACATGATCGCAGATTTTAGCCCCAAAGAGTAAACAGATGTAGACATACAAAATGGATAGAGGTCTAATGTGGCTCTTTCTAGAAGTAATACAAAAATAAGAATGCCCATTTCCTTTGGTGGGCTCCGACTAAAGCCCAACAGAAAAGTCCATATTCTTCTCCTCCTCCACACATACATGGGACTGCTCTCAGCTTCAATGGAAAATATATTTGAGCACAGGCAAGTAACCCTAGAGATTGCCTGAGTATTTTGCTGTATATGTAATCTAGGCAATTTACCTGCCTCTTCAGCTGCAATACCCATTCCACACTTCTGGCACAAATCACACATACTCTTTCCACATTCTGGAAAACCACGTTTTCCTCCTATACATTTTAACCTGTGGGACCAGCCTGAGTTCAGAAGCAGACTACCGTACATTCGGCCACCCTGCTCTGGGACAGCTGCATGCTGGAGCATGCTAAAACTCCCAGCAATGAGTTACTCTCCTCCTCCTAGACTAAGCAAGTCTCTGCTTACATTGAAAGGGAAATACAAAGGAAAGGAGCTGAAATTTGGTTGGAATGTGATTGAAGAAGGCTCACTATTTTCTATCATGTCTTCAGAAAGTTCTCTGCTGAGAGCAGAGCTCCCTTCCAAACACAGCACGCTTTGACCCTGCGATCAACACTGTAGAAAAGCCTCACCTCCATGCTATTTTCTCGCGAGCCCTCTGGGGCAGAGGCACTACAAGGTGGACTGAGTGTTGCTCATATATTGAGGGAGTACATTGTCAGAGGGCAACCAAAGAGCAGCAAAACAAAAACCCATGGATGGGGCACAACTCCCCGAGCTCCACGGGAACACAACAGTACATCTCTTTCAGGATGCAGGTATCTCAGTTTTCAAAGGGCCAGGTCATGCTGCTTTCATTTGCCTACTATAAAATATCTCTTCCCTGAAAGCAGCGGAAGCTGAATTCCTGATTATTTTGATGGGTTTCATCTTAGCAAACACCAAAGTAAGAGGAAAATTCTACGTGGACCACAAGTAATCAGTGCATTAAAAGCTCCATACCTTGGCCCTCGATCTTACAGGTCCTTGTCCCTTCTCCTAGAATGCCCTTGAAGCATATGTGTATTTTGTCTGCCCTTTAAAAATAAACTTAAAAACCTTTTTAGATACTGTAATATTCCCCAGGTCAGCATCAGCCAGCGCAAAATGCGCACCTGTGTCATGACTGTGCGGACTGCTGTTTAGACTTATGATCCGTGCAGTCCTGTTACCAAAACACCTACAAAAGCCACAGAGAGAGAGGGAACAGTGTGCGCAGGAACATATAACTGCTATACAGGCTCATGCTAGTGATAAATATCCTTCTCGTATTCTCTCCCTTATGTGGCCATATAATCTGTTCCTGTAATCCCAAAGCTGGCAGTGGGATCTGTCCAAATTAAAGACATGAGACTTCACCTCCCTTCCAAAACCTCTGGATTGTCTTTGTTTGTTGAAATATCAATTACTTACCACTGAATCTTTCAATGTTTGTAACATTCATACAAGTTTGGCAATGTTCTTCTTTAATCATATGAAAATGCCTCAGCAAAGAGGTTACACTTTGACCATTACAATACTGAAGGTATAGAGCACGATATCTAGCATATCATACATATAAAAAGTAAATTAAATAATCATAGTAATTATGTATATATATTATATTTCAGTATGTAATTATGCTATTTAAGTATGATAGCTCATATTTAATTAAGTTAATGACATACCAAAATACTCTAAGAAACTGTTTCTCCACTCAGCATGAAATATAACTAGTACTTAAGTTCTTTAAGTTAAACCTGGTCAGGGGTACTTCCTTTTAAGAATGAGTTTATACTTTTTTAAAAACAAATCTATTTTGTTGGCATCTATTCCTTAAAAGTGGAAGGCCCCTCCATTTTCTAAGGTAAATCCTTGCAGGATGTAGTCTTCAGCATGTGCAGTTAGTATTGGCTTGCTTTTGCCTTGAGCAACCGGGACTAGGCCTGTGCTCAGACATCATGGTAGATCATATGGTTGGGATCAAATGGTTTGAGGAAAAAAGAATATCACCAGCATAAAGAAAATGGTAGCAGTTCACTTGCTCCCCTCACACCCCGCCCATGAATCAGATACATTTCCAGTGTAAGGCAAATGCTCACCAAAGTTGTTCAACAAAAAAGTGCTGCTGATATATTTGAAACGGTTATAACAAATTATTAAAACCTTTGTATATAAGCTTTTACCTATGCATGCAGCACTGTACTTATGAGAGGCAGGTTCTTCGGATCACAGAATCATAGAATCATTTAGGTTGGAAAAGACCTTTAAGATGATTGAATCCAACTGTAAACTAATGTTTGTCTTGAAAAAGGACTGTGCCAGACATCTTTCTTTAAAAAAAAAAAAAAAAGAAAAAAAGAAAAAAGGAAAACCCCTCCCCCGCCATAATCCTACGGCCATCAGCTGAATTACTCTACACCAGCAATTTAATGAAGCCCCTAAATGTGCAGTGAATGTCCATAAGTACTCTATGCTTTTTGGAAAGGTCTGTTTTACATAGAGATATCAGATAAATAAATCAGTTCACTAGTTCTAGGACATAAAAGTCTTCCCCCCAGCCTGGGAGGGGGAAACCCATAATACTATCTTGTCCAGTTAAATATCTAGCTATAGCTAGATTTTGTTTAGCAAGTTTGTAAAAATTGCCTCAGCATATGTGGAGTGCAAAACAAAAGGTTTGGGGAGGTGAGGACAATTTCCTTAAAAGCCAATTCAAGGAGTTTGAGATGGCAAGTTTGACTGACCTTTGCCTTAGAATGAGTTTTGCCCTCTCAACCCATTTGCGAAGAACCTCCACCAGAAAATCTCCCCTTATCCTTTCAACGGCACTGAATTAGTTTGCATCACGGCAGTGATGCGCTAGTTAATTGCAATATGGTCTCATCTAAGCTACATTCAGGTTTGGGTTTTTCCTTCTCTTTTAGGAGAAGTTTGCATAATGCAGTGAAATATGCAACTGTTTCTTCTTCTAGTCTGGCTTACAAGATCACAATGATTTCGTGAAGGAACTGCAGCATGGACTTTTTCAGTTTTTAGCGCAAAGTCATATTGTTTTCAAAGAAACCGTTACTGCAAAGTTACAGACTCAGCTGCTCCTCAGAAGAAAGAGAAATACGTAATGACTTACTGTAAAATAATCTGCTGTTGGCTCTACTTTCATATTTTCAATATTTTTCCACAAAAACCCTCTTCTGATTTCAAGTAGAGCCATGTAAGACCGTACAAACAAATCAAGTAATAATCTGAATAAAACACATCAGGGCATGTTTTCCTGGAAGGACGACCTCACTTTTGATCATATTTCCTCCTCTCTCTCCTCTGGATACCATTTGGCAGGAACAGCAATGCTGCCAGCCTCCAAGACACGGGACTGCTGCACTGCACCCCAGAACAACAACAGCCCCAGGGCCCCTCTTAGGTGCTCCATGTATGTCGGGTAAGGACAGCTCAAAATAACCTTCTCACAGGGGATGCATTTATTTAAGCATCCTTCCTATCCAAGCTCAAGCACAGAGTACCTGGCTGATTCACCAAGCCACAAAGACTTCCATCCTCTCATCTTTCATCATCCACCTAATATGAAAGGAGATATCCTTGCAGTTCATTCAGATTTCTGATCCATCAAAAGGAATTCCAAATTCTTGGTCTAAAGAAGCCAGCAGCATCCAGTTTTATGGGGTAATTTCCTTTTGTATCAAAAAAGTATTTCCAGATATAAGACCTTTCAAATTTACTGGGAGTCCCATCATTCTTTTACTGACAGATGGGGGAGATATACACGCCTAATTTAATCTTTCCTGCACTATTGCTTATTCATGACATATAAGTAACACCCCTTCCTTTTAGCCCCTCTCTATAAGCAGAGATTGAGAGATCTAATTTTTTCTTCACTGCACATCTCTGGACTACCACTAAGCCAAACTAAATGCGGCACTGAAAGAGAGGGTAAACCAGCACTTTATAAAATGGCATTCAAAACCCAGAACAAAAAAAAAAAATCAGGAAACTGTAATATTATTTAAAATTGCGTTTCCCAATTACTGTTATCCTTTTTTTTGTTTAGGCACCAAATTTCACATGCTTTTGAATAGCCCTGCTGCCTAATACCAATCAAGTTACAAGAGCTTCTTGCTAACATGCAGTATGCTAAGTGTGCAGTAAGCTAAGCATGTGCAAATTTTGTTTTTCTAAGTTTACGACTGAAGTTTTCAAACTGTTTTTGTAAAGCGGCTTCCTGTGGTATTATTAAAAAGATGTTGTCTAGTTGCAAACAACAATTCTGATTGCAAATAGCTATTTGTTCCTTTTGATAAATATGTAAAGGAAGACAGATTATTTACTGTATTTAATGTATGTACTGGAGCAACCTCTTGTTCTAGAATTGGCTGCTCCCAAAGGCAGCCAAGTAAAACCTTAAAATGATTCTCAGACCTTCTCCCAAAGAAGTGTGATGTGTCTACGTGTAGATATTTAACATCGTCCTTAATTACTCCTTTCATAGATCTAGCTGCATTCTTGGTCCCCCTCAAAAAGTACACCACCATGACACCTTTTGCTGAATAGTTGGCCACTAGCACTTTAAAATATTCTTGAATTCTTACAACACAGGATCCGTATCCCGTGAGATTCTATCTGATATTGTCTTCTTGCAGCAGCACGATTTAAAGAAATGCTGTTCACCTTTTTCTGGTGCTATTCCTATACACCTAGGACTTGATCTGTTGACAGCTGGCGTGCAGGTATACTGTTCTTATTCCCACTCACAACAGAGCTCTTACATCAAGTTGTTTTGCACCAGCAACCATGCGAGGAATCCTACTTTTGCTACAAAACTTTTACATTGACTTGCGGGTATTCAGGATTTTCTAGAAAGTTGCTGGAGTTGGTTTGTTTCAAGGACTAAGAACCATTCACTATCTCAGACAAAGTGACAGAATAGCTAATGGGTTTTTTTAAAATATTGACCACTCTGTCCAATTCTTACTTTTTTTTCTTTATTGTACATACAAAAACCAGACCATACATACTTTCTCTCCATAAAAGTCAGGGCCAACATTTTGAAAATATGGTTCTGAATGTTACAGAACTACATATTTTTTTAAAGTAATGAGTGTGTAGTTATGTTTCAGGGGCTTGATTTGTAGCGATGCTATTTTATCCCAATTTCCAATCACACTGCAGGTTGCTCATCACTTTTGAGAAATGAATCCACAAGTATCTTATTTTTAAAAGCTAACCAATCCCTAAGAAAATGAGGCAACAGAAAAATAACTCTTTAGGGACAGAACAGCTGCCGGTCTAAGCCAAAGTTCACTGCTGTCCATGGAGGGGTTTTAGTGACTCCAAGAGGCCCCTGAACACAAAGGACGGATGCAGCTGCTTATGTCACTGAGTGTCCATGGCAGGAAGATACAGCAGCGATAGCAGGCCTTTCAGCTTGCTTCCAAACACCCTGGCTATTGGTAGGGGTTTTCTTCAATGATACCATAATCTTGTTCTTTTAAAAGCCAAGCTGCCTTCAGAATGGACTAGCACCATTTATCATATCCATCTTGATGGGCAGGACAAATTGGGGTATTCTCAGGTTTTGTTTGGTGAAGAGTACTTTCAGTTTTAAGTTACAACCGGAAATCCTGAACGCAATGAATTTATCCATAGAATGCTGTACAACTAAATGCCAACCAATGAAAAGAATAAAAATCCTCACTGCAGTACATAATTCTCTCTTGCAAATAGCATGAATCCAGGATCCAAGAACTAAGGTAAAAGGTTATTGCTGAGTAATTCTATTCAGGAACTCAATAATTTTAACACAAACCAACCAGAAATAATGTCCCACATCAGTCCGACAGCAACTGCTTAACAAAGGAAGACTTCTGCTTGCTTAAAGTCCTTATGCAAGTTACTGTTTTTTGTCCAGAGAATATATTGCTTCCTCTCTATTGCTCTGAGTTTACTCAGCAGTTTATAGTACCCGCAACATGGAGGATTTTATTGCTCTTGTGCTAAAAACATATTTCCCCTTATTGCTGAAATCTTGCTGTTAGGATAAATGGTTAAAAAAAAGACAATTAAAAAAAATCCTCTCCCAAGCTTTGAGGATGAATATATGAAAAAACTGACTACAGTAAATTTTGCCCATCAAGATACAACCTGTTACTAACGTCAGGTCAAGCATGTTAATAGATAAAAATTAACTTCAATTCTTTAAACTAAATTACGCATTAAGAAAAAAGTCTTTTGTCATTACAATGGAGATATGAAAGATACTTCACTGTGCATAGAACAGTGAACCTAACGCCCCTGGTCTTACCCCCGGGTGTTGTTTGATGGGACAACAAAATGACAGAGTCCTGCAAGCTGGCTGGGTTTCTGCCAGGTTCAGAGGGATCTTGGATGGATACTGGAACCTGATCATAGAGAACCGGGGCCTACACTTTAACTCTGAGGTGGTCACAGAAAATTCTGCAGGGTCTGAAAAGTGGCTGTCTGTCAAGCATTTCTCTTGAGCAAGTGAGGTAGGCAGCTTTGTACCCACAGCTCTGCCCCTACTCCTAAGAGTTCGTTCACAGGTGTGTTATATAGCATCTATCCAGTACTGCAAATCATGTTAGTTTGGTTGGACAGCTGTGGGCAAACGTACATCACTGACTTGCAGAAGGATTTGCTGGCCTATGCCACATGGTTTCAGTTTAAGAACGTATTTCTGGAAGAGACAACATCCTCACTGGAGGTCACAGCAGTAGCTTGGGAGGCATAATCATGTTTCTCATCTTTTTGTGCTGAAAGGTAACCATGCGTTACTCCTCAAACGAGGACAAATCACATCCCTACAAGCTAGCTTTGTGGGACTTCTATAATTAATCCTTCTTTCCTCCGTTTGACTCACAGTGCTCCTCAGGAGAGGAGCTTCCAATTACAAATCTCTCTGCTCTGGCACAAGGAAAAGGTCGGCTCCCCCGGCACTCTGGAGAGCCTCTGCAGATTTGAGCAGCCTGTGGAGCGAGGAAGATGACAAGGACACTAGGTGAACCGGCATGAGAAGAGAGGGCAACATTATCTCCCTCTGTGCTGCTTTTTTCTGGCTTCCCTACCACTCGGGTGCTGTGGAGCGAAAAACACTAGTGCCTGTGAGGTTATCCAAAAGGATAAGAACAGGTCTGCATAAGCAAAACAACAGTTGCCCTCAGGACTGAGTTTTGTTCACAGTTGTAGCTGCTCATCTTCATCACGTTTTTTTTAGCAATTTGATACAGAAGAATTAATGGGGAAAAGAAAAGGGGGGGGTAACTTTGCATGACTTTAACTTATTTTCTGCTTTTAAAAGTGCCATTCTACATTATTCAGCCTCTCTACATTTTTCAGCTCATGACTTTTACTGCCATTTATTCCCAATAATTTGCACACTTGCAAAACTGCACGCATACATAGCATGGATATTTATGAAGTGATTATTTCTTATACAAAATTCATAACAAAATGCAACGACTAGTTTCATTAGCATTCAGAAGTAGATAAACACCAATATCCTACTTTGAGCAGGGGCCATAGTCTAACTGTGCTGAGCATCTGTAAATCCCAGTGAAGCCAAGGGAGCTGCAAGTTCACAGCTCTACTGGACCATGCCATGCAATTATTAAACTAATCAGATTACAAAGTAAGAGCCAAATATCATGAAGGTTGAACGAAGTAAATAATGGAATTTGAACCCAGCATTGCAACTAAAATTAATTATTGCTCATAAAAATTTCTACAGAGCCTTGTTTACAGACAACTCATTCACATTTGAGATTCAGCTTTGTGTATAGCATACGATTCTTAATGTCACAGAAACTTTGCCACAAAAAGCTATGGTCATCCAAATGTCCGTGTGAAAAGGACAGATTCCATTTGGAAAAATCCAGACCAGCAACACAGTTGTCTCTACTTTCTATACTATACAGGTATATTTTTTTCATTGAACTGTAAATATTGCTATTTTTACACTTGAGTTCATTGTTTTCTTTTAAACTGTAATGGAAGATACCGAAGCAACAACACAGTATGTTGACTTTGACATTTGAGGGCATATAACCTCCTACTGATGCCAGGGCATGAACACATTGAGCTCTCATCAACACTAGTGGAAGTGGTACTACAAACTCTCATGCGCTGACATGAGGGTACACCATAAGTTTCACGAAGGCATCTGCCAGGAAGATTTTCTCTGTGAAAATCAAGTCTTCAAATTAGAAAGCAATGTTTTATTTCTAGTGCATTCTAGTGTGGCTTCAGTAAAAGGTTAGAAGCAGTTTGAAATTTAACCATTCACGAGAGGAAGCTCTGCTTTTTAGACCAAAACTATCATCCTGTAATGAAGTGAACTGACATGCCTACAGTGCGAAGAATCACAATCTGTAATGGATGAAACTGCCAGAAAAGGAGAAAATATTGTTTCATGTTGCAGTGCTGGCTGCATACAATTATGAACCAGGTATGCTTTGAGAATTTATAAACTTCAGTATTTTAAATTACATAGCAGAACAATGAAACAAGTGGTAATCGTTGACTTGATAACAAACTTAAGGGGAACCATTTCATGTAGATGCTAAATGTGTGTTGCAAGCAATTGGTAGGTTATTTTATTAGCTATTTTCTTATACATTTCTGAAAAGATAAACTTGTCTGAGAAACTTAGTGTTGCATCTATTACAAATGCATAGCCAAAAGAGGCCATATCGTTTCATCAATTTCAAAGATCCCCCCTGAATTCCTGCTAAAATTAATAGTATAATGAGCTCTGATGTCCCATATCTAAGTGAAAACATATGGCTGACTTTTGAAAAGGAAGGCAAAGCATATCTTCTGTATTAACATCCAGCCAGAACTCAGGAGAGAACAGGTAACCCTTTAAAACAATTATCAAGCTAATTCACACTGAAATGTAAAATGGAAAGCTATACAAGTATTTCCTCACTTAGAGCAAATTTGTTGCACTGAGATTATTACAATAAATACCATATAAATCAGTACAATTGGCCATTATTTTGAAGGGTATTCTGGTGATATACAAATGGGGTAACAGGGCTTGGGTTTTCTTTTTTTTTTTTTTTTCTTCTCCTGTTTTCAGAAGAATTAGGGAAAAAAATATCCTGACAACCAACTGTAACATGCAGTATGACTAAACTCAATCACATAAACAATTCCAAAGGAGGTATGCTGTTTCAATCTAATTTTAATTAGCAAACTCAATGTAAAATCATGGCAAGCATGGCAAAGTCTGGGTAATACAACAAAAAGACCCTGAGCAACATTATAAATCTGTAAAAACACTATTATTTTGATTTTGGAAATCTCCCTTAAACCACCCGATTCGTTTTGGTCACTGGGGTTTTTCTGTTTACAAAAAGGTCAGTGCATCCTGTGGTTTTTATATGAACCCATCACACACCATTTAATGAATGCATCTAAACCAAAGACAGTGTTGCAAGAATGTCTGGAAAGTAACATGTTAAGGAGCGTCCTCCTAGCTGCCAATCAGACATCACTGGGTGATCTTGCTCTCTGAGACAGGTTAGAAGGAATACAGCCACAACAGACGAGCCAAAGTGCTTTCTGTATCTCCTGGTTTCTAAAAGCATATATTACAGGATTGATGATGGAATTGTAGGTAGCTGGCAGGAGGGTGGCATAGGTGTATATAGAAGGATAGGTGTAATCTGCTATTAAAGAATAGAGCGTAAAAGGCATCCAGCAAGCAGCAAAAGTCCCCAAAATAATGGCCAAAGTAGACACTCCTTTTCGGGTGGTCACATAGTGGGAAGTGGCCAGGAAATGGTGTTGCAAGGCAATCTGATGGGCATGGCGCATCACGATTTTACAGATCTGAATGTAGAGCTGCAGCATGAGGGCAAACATAAGCAAGAAAGAGACTGAAAGGACAGCTGCATTATTTTTAGTGAGTGGTCTGATAACACTGCAGGTGGATTCATCTCTGAGGCAGTTCCAGCCCATTACAGGCAATAGTCCAATACAGATAGATGCTCCCCAGAGCAATATAAGCATGACATAGGTAAAAGTGACAGTCCTCTCTGAATTGTAAGTCAAAGCGTAATACAGGGAGAGGTAACGATCAACAGTAATAGCCAGCAAGCTGCCGACAGATGCTGAGAAAGAGGCAACAATCAGTCCAATCGTAACCAGTTTCGTAGCTTCTGATTGCAGAAGGTATGCAAAAACGAAATTGATGATCAATCCAATGCCCGCTAAGAGATCTGCCAGTGCCAGGCTGCCTATCAGGAGGAACATGGGGGCACGAAGACTGGGATTATGGAAAATGATAAGAACCACAATGGCATTTTCGCAGGAGATAAGGGTCCCTGAAGTACACAAGACAATGTCCCAGGGGTTTACCAAAAGCTCTGGCTCTGGGTCTATGACAGGAACCAGGGAGGAGCCTGCGGCTGAGGCATTCTCGGCAGAGCTGGCTTCTACATGATCCTGAGGCAGCCAGCTCAAATTAACCTTCAGATCTTCATTCATTTTAACCCCTGTCTTCTTCAACGGAAAGACATTTTTTTTAATGTTCAGACACAGCACTGGATACAGCACCCCCAGAGCATGCAACGCCCTAGACGGCAACACCAAGCTAATGTGCAGGCAGGCACTTGTTACATAAATGTGACAATTAAAAAAAAAAAAACAGAGGGGAGAAAAAAATATTTAAAACTGCCCGAGATTATCTGCCAAGGGACCAACACAGGGAAGCTGAGTGATCCTAACGGTAACTCCCTTCACCTGCATAGGGAAGAAGGCACCGGCACAGGAGGGAGCCCATAAAACAGCTAACACCACCCACCCCACCCCCAAGCGCTGCAATTTGGGGTGGGGGCCGGCTGCGGGGCGGTGGAAACCCCGTTAATCAGCAGCCACAATTTCAAAGTGGAATTATTTTTGGTCACGGAGGGAATGGCAGGAATTGCGGGGGGGGGGGCAGATATCCTTCACCGACCCCCTCTGAGGAAACCACGCCCGGGCTGGGGCGGGGGGGGGGGGGGGGGGGGGGGGGGGAATATCCTCTGAGAACTTACAAACTCGACGCGGACACCACGGACACCGCACACGCACGCACCCCCCGCACCCCCGGCGGCGGTCACCTGGGCTTTTCCCCCGGCGGATCGGAGGGAGGGAGGAAGGAAGGAAGGAGGAGAAGAGAGGGTTCGCCTCGGTCCCTTCAAGGCGGCAGCGGGACCGGCCGCCCTCACGGCACAGCGCGGCGCGCGGCCGAGGGCGCAGCGCAGGTGCGCGCCCCCGCCGCACGCGCGCGCGCGCGCGCGCAGGGGCTGTGTGTGTGTGGTGGGGGGTGTGCGCAGGGGGAGGGAGGGGGCTCGCCTCGTGCGCGCGCGCCTGCGCAGGTGCCTCCCGCCGCGCGCGCGCGCCGGGCGGAGGGGGGAGAGGGGTGGGGAGGAGCGGGGGGGAGGGGGGCGCACGAGCGCCCCTGAGGTACCACAGCGCCCGCCATGAGGCGATCGTTCCCCTCGCCCCATCGAGGCGGTCTGTCCGCGGGGTGGGCGAAGGAAGGGATGGACCCTCCGTGGGTTTGAGGTGCTGAAGGGGGTGGTGGGGGTTCGGGGAGGGTGCGGGCAAAGTGGGTGCTGGTGATAAAAGCGTAAATTAAAGCGCTGAGCTCAGCCTTGCGTTCCTGACTCTAATTTGTGGCAGCTGTTGCTGGGTGTTAGCAGCTGTGCACCTTGGCGAGGAGCGAGTCTCGGAGGGTCACAGAGTAAAAAGCCTTTGAAAAATGTAATACTGCACCCAGGAAGCCCCTCGCTGGTCTCACAGTGGTCAGCTGGCCTTTCAGTCGCAACAGAACCTCCTAAAAATTAGTTAAGTCAAAATTATCCATACTGTGACTGTGGTTGAGGGCTGGCACGGGTTGCCCAGAGAGGTTGTGGGGTCTCCAGCCCTGGAGATATTCAAAAGCTGATAGAATCATAGAATCGTGCAATGTCCTGATTTGGAAGGGACCCGCAAGGATCATCAAGTCCAACTCCTGTCCCTGCACAGGACAACCCCAAAATTCACACCATGTGTCTGAGGGCGTTGTCCAAGTGCTTCCTGAATATCGTCAGGCTTGGCGCCATGACTGCCTCCCTGGGGAGCCTGTTCCAGTGCTCCACCACCCTCTGGGTGTAGAACCTTCTCCTAATATCCAACCTAAACCTCCCCTGGCCCATCTTCCTGCCATTCCCTCGGGTCCTGATGACATGGTCCTTAGTGACCTACTCTAACTGACTCTACCTTGAGCAGCGGGGCCGGACCAAACCATCTCTAGAAGTGCCTTAATGCCTCAAACATTCTGTGGTGTATAACCATATGAAAATGAAAATATAGTATAAAAGATTTAAGGGAGCAATGCACAGTATCAAGCCTGGAGCAGGTAGCACCTGACAGCATGCAGAGAGCCTGCTGGGGAAGCCTGGGTGTAGGGACGCCTGCTGTCTCCAGAGGGTGACATTAGGGACACGTGGCCAGATTTGCAAAGCTGTTACATAACACATAGTGGAGGCAGGCCAGTGGGACTTTTTGTGAGTTAGAAACTGAACTTGCATAGAAGCTGCTGGGTCAGAGGAACCACATCAAACAGCTTTAGACACCGGATGTAGATGTTCATGCACAGAAGATAGTCTCCCAAGGTCCCCTATATGGTCAGTGGAGAGAAGCATGTCCTCCAGGACATGCCAAAATAGTGGAATGAGTTGGTCTTTAGAAGAGCCTGGGCAATTTTAAGAAAACGTGCTTTGTCCTCATTTTACACCACTATACACCTAAAGCACTTTGGAAAATCTGGCCCTGGGGCATGACTGGAATCCAGAGGGAAGATTTCCATCTCCCTTGTTGAGGAATGCGCTCAGCAAGCGCGCATGGTGCCACCTTTCATTCAGGTCTACCTCAGTCACTGTTGCCAAGCCTTGTGAAAGTTTGCTGGATGATTCAAGATGATTCATTCTTATTTCTGGAGACCCTCCTGCTTTATAACAAGGATTAAAAATGCGTATCACCTTGCTGCTGATTGCTGTCTTCCTGATTTATCCACTGATTTCTTATGTGACATTGTAACAAATGCTTTCCTGTGATCTAGACCGAGTATGTTTGGTGTGTTTCAGCATCTGTCACTGTTACTTTTAGAACTGTTACATTAAAAAATGCAAAAGCTTTTCATCAACCTGTTTAAACATTTGTTTCACAAATGGCTAAGACCAGCATTTCAATTAAATATTTTAATTTAGGACTTTGGAGAGCTGTGTTTATTCACTTAGTTAATTTGTGAATGATGTCCATTCCAATTACAACACATTATAAACAAGCTAATGTTTGTATCCTGTATTGCCAGTTTGTCACTGTTAGTGAGGTGGTGGACTGTCTTGGTCATTAGGGCAGATGGCACCAGCATGGATTTCACCCTGTAGCACTACAGAATAGTTGTAATTTAGAGGAAAATCTCTTTTTAGGCATTGTGAAGGGTAACAGATGCAAAAATTAGTGATGGGTCATAGTTAAAGAGCTCTTGTACCACTGTCTTGCTACTGTTCTCTGTCTGTCTCTTGTGAGCATGCTGATACAGATGATGTTTGCTGACCTTCAAGCTAGCACAGAACAGCCTAGTGCTGCTGGAACAGGAAGCAGAGGTCGGGCCGTGCTGGCTTTGGACCTGAGCTAGGATCCCTGTCTGACGCTCTGACTGCCATGGCATTGTACAAAGATACTCTGGCCTATCTTAGGTAACACAGTATGACTTTGCATAATATCAGCATATCCTGAGGCATCAGCTGTGAAGCCCAGTGCTGTTACCTATCTCAGAGCATCGTTTGGAAGTTACTGACTCTTCAGGCAGTCACTGGCCTGCTGTGTCCAGGGGGTCTGGATGAGTTCAGGCACATGCACTTCTTCCCTTCAGGTAACTGTGACTGGCAATCCATGGGAACTGCTCCTCTGGGGCCATGCCCCAGCCACCTCCTGAGTGTCGAGTCTGCTTCCAGGACCCTGTATGCCATGGATGGGAAGCCTGTTCTTACAGCCTAGAAAGGAAAAACATCACCTGGTCCAGAGACTTCCTGGTCTGAACAGTAGGAGCATCAGGCTTTGGGATGCATCCCAATTTACCCAGTGAGTAAGTATAGAGCTGTTCATGGAAAACAAACACCCAATTCAAAGAGGAAAAAATGATCCTTAATAACATGTTGACATATTCTTCACCTGGGGCCTTACCAGCTAGCATGCCTTCCTTCAGAAAATCCAACAGGGCCCCATGCCTCTCTCATTCCTTCCTAAGCACCCTCTCTTCTTAATCCCTTTTTATAGGCTCCTAGGCTTTAATCCATATAATGAAAACCACCCTGAAGTGGTCAATGAGTCAAGTGACAGTCCTCAGTACACTCTTATCTGGAGTTATTTTACTTTTGGATTTTCCCCCATACCTAGTCTCATAGTAACTTAAATAAAAATATTAAGGAAGTTCATATTCTGGTAACAACTCTTGCAGATAATAATGGTTAGCTGTATAAAGGAAGAGTAAAGAACCCAAATATATGACAGCAGCCTGTGTGCATTTTAGAAATGGGTTTTGTTAGAATTTTTCTTTCAGGAGATTTAAAGTCTTCTTTAAATGTCCACAATGGTATTAAATATGAATTTTAAATTTCAGAAAAATATTTAAAACTTTGAAAGGTGAACTTATTAGGCATAAAATTTGTTGAAAAACAAATATCTGGTAAAGCAGCAAAGTAACATATAGACAGAATTCTATATGCAAATGTATAAAAAGTTCTTATAATATTTTTTTCTCTCACACTGAGATAGTTTTACATAGTGTTAAAGTACTTACAGGCAAGTTACCTTGTTCCTGAACCTTGCACTATGATTTCTCTATCTCTGAGCATTAAATATTTTAGATAGAAATAAAAATATGGGTAAGTTTTACTTTCAATTGTGCATCTATCTTCTCTATGAATGCTTGCTGCCTAGCTTGGGCCTGCCTTTAGTTACTTCAGGGATTCTCTCCTGTACAGTGAGAAGTGCCTCGAGGTTCTATAACTGTGTTTGTCACTTCTTTTTAATTCCTTCCTCTTTGCCAGTATTTTTTTTTATTTTGACATGGAGCTGCCTTCATGTTGATTTAACCTTCAGTGTTACATGACTGTCACTTAGATGCTCAGACCATGTAATGAGCCAAACTCTGCCCATGCACAAAATTGTGCAGTTATTACTGTCCTTTCAGAATCTTTGAACTGGAATACCCTGGGCACTGTACAGCCCATTTTACCTTTTTTTTAAAAATTTATTTTATTTTTTTTTCCTCCCATTGGTAAACCAAGTATTGATGTCTTCAGTCATTTTTAGGAGCATAACTAAAGTAAGGGTTACATAGAGAATGTTTTGGATTTATTCCCTTATCCCAAATCAGTCCTTTGTCCATTTCTGAAGGAAAGAAAGAAAATGGAGAATAAAAGAATACTTGCCAGTCTATATCAATTTAATAGAAAATAAGTCTTGTCACACAGACGTGATGTTATTACAGTGGGAAGATGTAGTTTTTCCTCCACAGACGCAACAGATTTTTGAGAGGCACTTGTCTTATCATATGTCATTATAACACAAGTGCCAATTTTCATTAAAATACACATGAAGGGGATTAATACCTGGTTTGCTACAACCTGTTAAAACACTAGCTTCCACCAGAACCTGTGCCAGGCTTGCAGTTACTCAGAAACCCACAGGACCACAGGCAAAGAATGGACATGTTACAAAGATGGATGTAATGGTAAAGAAGAGGAAGGCAGGGTGCTGAGAAGGGAGGGTTGTGGTCATACCGCTTGTTCAGATAACTCATTTTAATACATGCAGCTAAATGCATAACTGTATTTCTAAGAAGAGATGGTGTAGTTGTGCCGACATCTTGGGGGGCTGAGTACTGGAAAGCACTGACTCTGCGCAGGAAGTAGTTGGTTGTATATAATTTCCCTGAGCAGAGCTGTAACAAAGAGGTCTGCTGTGATACAAGGGGAACCATGAACAGAAACAGGGAGGTGATATTACTTCTGGACAGGGGACTGATGAGATCAGTATTTGGAAGCTGGATACAGTTCAGGCCAACATGTTTTTAAAAAGTACTGAGAAACGAGAGAGAATGCAGGGAAGAGTCAGAAATTTTGTTCAAGACCTGAGAAAATGTCGCCTAGTGAAGGATGTATAGAAGTTACTCTGTTTAGTTAGTCTAAAAGAAGATCAAGAGATGACTGGATCGCAGCATACTTTCACCAGGGTTTCACGTGGCTCTTGAATCTAACAGAAAAGGGTGTAATGTCTGGAAGTTGAAGTTAGAGAAATTCAGATTCAAAATTAAGCTCAAACATTTAGTAGCAAGATAATTAAGCACTGGAACAACACATCCAGGGCAAGTAACGGTTCCATTTCCTCTTAGTACCTTTTTGGGAGATGTCCTTAGCAAATACAAGTTCTACACAGGCACAATCCAGAATAAAAACCTTACCCGAAAGTAGTAGTAATGGAGTTTTTTCCTTTTTGCAGGTTATTATAGCAAGGAAATTTTTCTTATATCTCACAGTTTGTTCTCTTCAGGTAAAAGAACATGATACTCTGATGGTCTTGGATGTTTGAAAACAACCCCTTTTCCCTTGAGTGCCAAGTGGTCTCAGTAGCTAAGGCTGCTCTGAGGAGTTGTCCTCTGCCAGTAGGCTCCTTTCTTTCCTGTCTGATAAATGGCTCAGTATTCAGGGTCTTCAGAATTGTCTGTCTTGGGGAGGTCTTCCCCTGCGTATACATCTAATGGTTTTTTTTGGTAGCTACTGTGTCTCTTTCCTGCTTCCTTTAACAAAGCATGCTGATTTTCTTTTACTACTTCTGCTTATGTACTTAAATAACTGTTTTCTCTTCTTTTTTGGGGATGATTTATCACGGCTGGATTATTCTGGAACTGAGGACAGTGCACTTCGTTTCTACTTTTGTGCAGGTTTTGGCTATTTTTGATTACATCTACAAAAAGTGCTTTCATGCCAGTCTTCATTTACTAATTGGGAATAAAGCATAAGATGAACGTGAGAGGCACTGGGCTTCTTCAGGCCACCACAAAGTACTTGAAGTTCTTCAAAAGACCACAGAGGACATCAGCAGTGTGCTCATTTCTCAGGTTTCTTAGAACAGAAAACAAGACAAGCACAATAAAAATACTTAAAGGTGTATGTTATCCTGGGAGAAGTTTGTACTACAAAGCATTATATTGACCATGCTTAAGTGGAAAGGCTGGCTTGCAGCTATATTTGGTTGCTCTGTTTGCCAGCAAAGTAATACCCCTCAGCTGAAAATGATTTGAGGCACGTTGTTAATTCTAGTTATTTTAAATGAGATAATGGGCATCATGGCTCTTAAAAGCATGGGGAGTATTTCTGAGAACATTTCTGAAAAGTGTGTTCAGTTATAATAGATGAGATGACCAACTTCTATGACAGAATGGCAAGTGGCTATATTGCTGTGACATATAAATGATTTAAATGTTCACGCTTGCACCTTGGTGGAAATTGTGTTAACAATGCTTAAAGATATGTTATCACATTTGAATGTAGGATCTGGCAACTGTTGTAGGCAGTACTGTCATGGTATCTTAACAAACTGTATAACCCCTATGATGATCAGGCTGCAAAAGAAAGAAATGGGAGTTACACACATTTATGATCTGAGCATGATACCCCTGGAACTGTTTGTAAACTCACAAATGTAATTAAAAAACTTATCCAGGAGAAATGTATTGCCGTGCATGACATGGGAAACGTTAGCTGTGTGAGGAGGCTGGGTGGAGGGGGATGTCCAACAAGACGCACTCCTCATGCAGAAACATTAGCTATATTGTCTGATTGCTTCATGTTACATGTGATGTTCAGTGAAAGGGCTTTAACTGTGCGCTTGGTTGATGGCAGAATACATTGAACGGAAGAGTTTTACTTCCTTTTTTGTATCAAAGGGGAAAGTATCCTAGAAATTCTTCATGGATCCAACATGTCTTTCACAGAACTATCACTTGTATGAAAGTGATGCTCCACTTTAATCCATGTAATCAAATGAAAGTTAGAATTTATTCTGGGACAAATCCACTGGAAAGAAAAAGTTTGTGGTTACACTCTGAGATATGCTCTGAGTGATAGCACCTTTCTGAACTGCTTATTTGCTAATACCAGCGTCAAAGGTCTGGGGACTCCAAGTGCAAGTACAATTTAGGACAGGTCAGACAGAACCTTTCTTGACTACGATTGTAATTAGTGATGTGGAGAAGTAGGGAGCTGGAAACAATCATTGTTAACTTTTACTTGAAAGGAATGTTCTTTTAGTTAGGATAAACTTCTTAGCCAGACCTCTCAGATCTTAAATATTAATAATTTTACCACCATGCCAGCAATGAGTGCCATATATAACCATGTTTATGGAGCAGCAGTAGCAGAACTGCTTTTAAGTTTTCTGTCAAGACATTGTAACAAAGACAAGTTAAAATTTGTGCTTTATTTCACCCAGTCATCGTGAAAAGAATGAAAAAAAATATATGGCAATGTATTCCTTAGAGACTGCATGAGTGAAGGAAAGAATTCTCGACAGGAGCAGAAGGTTTTCAGCCCACTTTATTAAAAGGGAGCACATTTAGTCATGATACAAAACTGCCATAGATTGACACTGCTAGTCTTCCCTCCTTACCTGACTTTCTCAGTTACTTCTTGTCTTGGTCACTGGACACCATCCTACCTATTTTTAAGAGATTATTCTCCAACTCAGACCTGTTTGTCTCCTCGCATTCAGGCTCAATCTATGCCCTTTAGATTATGATACTGCCTTTCTTGACCACCTGCATGGTGATAGCTCTTGCCTAGTCTCTCATCATGGAAGCATGATTCTACCCAAGCTCAACAAATGCAGCCTTCTCCAGCTGGTACCCATCCACAATGCTGGTCACAGAGGTCACTTTCCTAGAGCAGTGCTTCACCAATTTAATCCTCTCTTAACAACCCTGCACTGACTCTTGCCTCTCAAACTTCAAATATGACAGCCTCATTTTCTTTTCCAAAACCCTTCAGGAAACATTTCATTTAGTATTGTGAAGTGTTCATCACCTCTGATGAGCTTCTGGAGCCAGCCTCCACTACCTATTGATTACATATATTCTCCTGCACTCCCTTTGGGACTTGGCAGATGCCTCCCATAAAACATCTATGCCACCACCTCATTATCCCCTTTCAAATGACTTGTTAATGTTGTTGGCCGATTTATTCAAACGTAAGAATTATTAGATGAAGTCTTACAGAGGTCAGACTTGTTGATCCAAAGATATGTTTTGGTCCTAAATGCCATGAATCTCAAAGATTTCTGAGTTTTATTTGATGTTTGTGCTGTGAGTGCTATTTTTTTCCATGACTGCCATGTAAGTAGCTGGGTATACATGTTATGTTTTGCTTTGGGGTATCATGCTTCCAGAATTGTTCTTATTTTCTATAAAACAGAGGTATTTAATGAGCCTTTTCTTTATTTTTCACATACTTAATGTGACATCTAATGAAATAGCCTCTTCAGAATCCTTCTGCTCCTCTGACTGCTTTTACTACCTAACTGTCTAGGAAGCATCTTCACGTTTGGCTAGTACAGACCAAATTAATACACAGACAAAACTGTTATTGATGGTGCTGTACATCAGACAGCAGAGCGTGACCCCAGTGACAAATAATCAAACATCATCACATGGGCTTTTAACTTTTCAATTACTTCCAGAATTCTCTTTCAAAGCAAAGGTGTGGTAACAAGGAGCAGCTGTTTCCTATTGACTGATCTTGTGTTCATTTCCACTCTTCTGTTAAACAAAAAGTAATAACATTACTAACATACTTTTCATTAATGCTCTGACAATAACTCCCTCCTGTTTGAATCCCTAACTTAATTTCCCTTTTAAAACACTAGCTATGAAATTTTCTTTTGTCTTGTTTGCCTGTTCACAACTGGTGTTTCTTTTGTGCTGTTGCCCTCATTCTCAGCGGTCTATGAGAGGTGAGAACCATGATGAAGCGACAGTAGTTTATCAAGTTATTGTTTGTTAGTTGAGGTGCGCTAACTCGCCATATCCCTGTTCTTAGACCCAGTTGAGAAGTTATGTGACTTAATTTAGCTTATGATCAAAAAGAATTAAATGGCATCATCTTGCATTTTTCATGGTCCAAGACTGCATGGGCAACTGCACAAGCATTTGGTGACTTGTTAATGGTAATAATTTGTGAGAGAATCTAAGAGGTTGGAAACTTTGAAATTAGTCACAAAATCAGATTGGCCAGAAGGGCTCTCTGGAGATCTCTAGACCAAACCCCAGCTCAAAGCAGGTCCAGTTATACAGCTGGTCACCCAGGGCCATGTCCAGTTTGAATACCCGCAGAGATGGAGATTCCACTGGCTCTCTGGGAAACAAATGTATGAGCTGGTATTTCACTAAAGTTAAATATTGAAAAAACGTAATAAAAATCAGTAAGCATTTGTAACAGGCAATACTACATTGCTTTTTATCATGGTAAAGAAGTAAATGTTGCTAGGTTTCTTTTAGTGCTTGAAAATACTCTTTGTTATTGTTCCAAGTGGTAAAAAAAGTAAGACACTGCTAATAACTTTTTGGGGTTGAGAAGGAAATAATTTGGGTTTTGTTTAGAGTCATAGAAAAGTCTTCACAGTCATACCTTTAGCACAGGCCCAAGAATGCAGTGATTAGGGATGTATTCATAAGGAAGTTTGCTTAGTGTGTGTCATGTATATTAGAAGTAAGGACAGTAAAATTTTGTCTGCCTAGTTACATATATTTATGTGTTAAACATGATTGAAATTTTAATTTATACAAGGAAATGGCTGGATATGTTACTTGACATTCATTTTTCTTTTCATGTCTTTGGGAGCAAAACAGTTACGGACACGTTTGTTAACAGTCATACGATTTGATTTTGGTTTACATGCTAATTTCTTCCCTCCTCTTTTAGACATTAACATTGGCTTTCCTGCACTATCAAAACATCCACTGATGTTTGCTGAAGAAGTGCGAACCCATTGAATACACTGCTGGGCTCCAGTATTTCAGAATAATTGTACTGTTAGTCGTACTGATAATGATTAACTTATGCTGAATTTCCATGGGATTGCAGCAATACTGAAATTTTAAGAGCTAGGTTTGTTGATGCATTTTCTTTCGGCATATGCATTTCAAATACTAATAATCAATTTCTTCAAAAATTTTCTAATTTACAGGGAAACATTAATCAAATTATTGGACTTGGCATTTATACTCTATGAGCTGCAGAGGTCTCTAGAACAATTTCTCTTTCATGAAGAGCAAGAAAATGATTTTTAATATCTGTAGGCCTAACTGTAGGCTATGTTGAATTATAAACTAGATCACAGGCCTCTAATATTTTACTATCTGGACAGTGACCCAAAACAACCTCTTTCTGTGGCCATAAAAGTAATTAATTTTTGTGGCTCATTCATCCATAGAAATATTTCCAGCCAAGATGACCAGTCTCAGTAATGAGAGTGATTTTGAGTTACAGATTTCTGAAGTTTACAAGGAACATATCTGTTCACAAATCAATTATTTGTAACCAGCGTCGGTTCTTACCGTGGCATTTATATGCACATGTGCTAATTATATACTCACTCATATTTTTGTTTCAGTGATCATGCTTATAATTCGATTTTTTTATGCTAGCAACAGTTCTCATTTAAATTTTAAAATGCTTTAAATTGATGATTTTAAATTATGTATATTAGGGTTGAAATTAAGGGTTGAAAATTACATGCTTATTAGCATGTGTGGTCTAGAAATTAGTGCATGGTCATAACTTGGAAGAGTTGTTATAATGGTGGCGTTTCCCTAAACGTCAAATGCTTTATACATCTGACATTTAGAAACTGTGAAGGAAAGAGGAACATTAAAATATGCAACCACAGAGCTGATAATTGAAAGCTGGCCTTAAAAAGTCAGGTCTATAGGGCTGCTACCCTGGTCATAGATGCAGAAGGTGTGTGATCAAGTATCTGAACCTGTGAAGATTTATAAAAGCAATCATTATTCACAGCAGTCATATGAATAAAAAGTAGAACTAGAAAGAAGGATTCAGGATCAGGAGGAAAAGGGTGATGAGCAAAACTGGTGGTTCATCATGATTTCATTTACACAACTATAAATCTAAAACCGCTTGATGTCACTTCTACATATTTGGGTTCAGTGTCTGACTGGTACTTAATTATCCCACAGTTCCGGTAGGGAGCTCGGGGCTGATACAGTGACAGTGCAAACAGCACAACTGTACAGCTGCTGTACACACATACAACTGTACCTCCTGTGGCTGAGAACGCTGGGCTGCCCTAATGGAACAGTAAATACATGCCCAGTAAATATAGCCATCGTTTCTCTTACAATAAAGCATAGACAGAGTTCTTGCATACAGTGTGTATTTAAAGTCCTTCAGAGATCTCTGTCCCTTGCCTTTAAGAAGAATGAATATTCAAGGAATTCCTGAGATGAAACAGTTGCAAGAATGATGCTTGTTTATGATGAAGGTTCTATCCTTCAGTCTGATGGTTTGCGGTGTAATTTTATCTGCTCATTCTGTTAAAAATTGCTCACTGGGGAAATCACAACCACTAAAAGCATTTGGGGATTTCAAGCCTGGTAGAAGGATTTTTCTCTCATTTTTCGCTCTCTGGCAGGAGTTGAAATATAGCACTCTTTCCCAGGCTTGGGGGGAGGGGGGGTGGGGGCAAAAGCCATCGGAAGTGGTTCTCCTGGGAGCCTTCCCTGGGGAAAGCACCACTTCTGAATCTAGAGTAATGCTGCTCCAGTGCCTTTGTGTAAAATTAGTCCATACTGATAGCTTAACACTCTGTAACAAACTCATTCACAGCACTGAAGAATCTAGCCTTGCTTTCTGTATCTTTGTCACTTAGCTTAGCTCTGTTTTTAACAATCTTGCTACGAAGGCTGCTATAACCCATTAGGTTTCAGCTGATCCCGGGAGAACTGCTATACGTGCCAATAACCACCCCAGAAATGGCCTGAATGGAAGCTATAATAATCCTCTGCCCTCATTTATGGATGCAGTGACTGATACATTTCTTCCTTCCATCTTTTTTATTCTAAACCTCTGTGACACAGCGATGGTTTATAGTGCATGAAGCAGGACAGAAGATAGCTAAGTGGCCAGATGAAGAAGTACAATGCTGACCAACTGCAACATGAGAAGTTTCTGAATTCCTGTATGGTGGCCACTGTATGAAAAAAGTAAACGTACCTTTGCTTATGTCCTTGCAACTGTAACGTTCCTGTAGCAGAAACGCTCTAAGCCATGAACTGTAGGAATTCTAGCTTAAGTATTTCTGCCTCTTAGATGTTTTTGAGTAATTCTGTGGGTATTCTGTGTCAGCTTGAGATCACCCTGTTTTTCCATTATTATCTTGTGCACTAAGCAGGACAAGTTGTGAGTAGAAAAGCGGGGGAACTCTGAGCTGCAGGCATGGGTTAGATCTGCATCCATCCTGAGCAGTGAATCCAGTGGCAGGACCTTCGAGTTGTTATTGCCACTGCTTGCAATAGCACTCTTAAAATTCAGATAGGCATGTTGCAGAGGAATACATTTCTTGAGGGTTATAATCTTTGTAATGTTTTGTCTGAAGTCTGTTGGTATCAGAGGAGCTTTTGGGGAAATTTGGGATAAAACAGGTTGAGAAGAATTAACTTCTTTTGATGTAGGCCAAGCCAGTTCTCAGTGACATAGTGATGCAACACTGATCTAGAATGGGTTTCAAAAATGGTTAGGCTGTGGTTTTATCTGTTTGCTGACTACACACAAGACAGGGACTTCTGGATCCACCATCTGGCAAACATGAGGCATGTATGCTGGTCTGAAATGCACCTCAGTTATGACTGTAATTAGCTGCTTGCAATGGGCGCTTGGAAATGTGACAGGTGTAGTAAGTGAGACAAGAAGTTGTAGTAAGTGTATTATTAAGCAAAGTAATGAGTTACAGAGCACATGGTCATCCCTGATAGTAGATGGCTGATAATGAATAGGAAAATGTATGGTATGATGTAAAGAAGCAATAAATACATATACAATAGGAGCTGGAATGCACAGTTGTTGGACTCAGGCTGCTGGATGGTTCCACCTCTTTGCCTGCATTTTGATTCCTAACTTGCCATGCTTTCTGAGTATTCTCCTTTAAGTGATGAATCTGGTCTTAAGTTTTGTCTTTGCTTCAGGATGAATTCAGATCTGTGGCTAGCAAAAGAGGAAATTCTTCACCACCTAGTAGCTAGACAAGAGCTGGTAAGAGCCCTACTTCTTAAGTGATCTAACAACCAGTAACTGACCCAGTATGTTTTCTTTTATGCCTGGAATGTCTTTCCTTGATTTTTACTTTTCCAGTGTTTTTGTTTGTTTGTTTTTTTGCTAAGTGCATCCTTCTGGATATGTATGTGGAAGAACAGGAACATAATATAAACCATTGGTACTCTTGATATAAATGGTTAAAACACACTTGCATCCATTGTCAGGAAACAAATGTTGTCCACTAAAGAGAAACCTCCAAGGATGCACCCACTGACTTGTACTATACCTGAGATATATATTATTTATTTGACCTAAATATTCTTGTATAACTTCCCATCATGTAAAAACAAGTGCAATAGATTGTATGGCCATTGTATTGACAAGCTGCCTGGAACTACTCACTCAACTAAACCGTAGGAACACTCTGTTATTACTTTTTTTTTGTTCTGTAGCTGCCATGGTGTAGTTGTGTATCGATTCCACAGACTGGCTTCCTTGGTCTTTTTTTTCAGTGCTTTGACTTTTCATTGCCTGTGCGGTATGTAAACTATGGTTATCAGAGTTAAGCAATGTTTGGAGTATGTTTCTTTCAAAGTATTTCAGTTCCTCTTTAAATTAGTAGATACATGAGTGGGCTAATTAGAAATAAGTCAATCTGAATTGATTTCAGAATGAATGCAAATGTTGAAAAACAGCCACGTTTGGAAAAGAAAAGAGGAGAGGAGAGGAGAGGAGAGGAGAGGAGAGGAGAGGAGAGGAGAGGAGAGGAGAGGAGAGGAGAGGAGAGGAGAGGAGAGGAGAGGAGAGGAGAGGAGAGGAGAGGAGAGGAGAGGAAAGGGAAAAAAGAAAAGAGAAGAAAAGAGAAGGAAAAAGAAAAGAGAAGGAAAAAAGAAAAGTAAAGTAAAGTAAAGTAAAGAAAAGAAAAGAAAAGAAAAGAAAAGAAAAGAAAAGAAAAGAAAAGAAAAGAAAAGAAAAGAAAAGAAAAGAAAAGAAAAGAAAAGAAAAGAAAAGAAAAGAAAAGAAAAGAAATCTTCCTCATAGATTTCTCAGCTGTACCACAGCATGCAAAAACAAGCCCAGCAGAAAACAGAACTTTATCTGAAATTCATGATTGATTACCTTGGATGTTGTCAAACTGTTGCAAAAGTAAAATAAATAAAATCACTCACTATGTTAAACCCAAACCACTTTGGCTGCAACTTGGTTTCCAAAATGTGGAATACATTTAATACTAGTTTGAATAGACCTATGGTTTGGCCACCCCATTTCTGTCTGTTCGAAACACCTGTTTTCATTTAGCTGCGCAAGATGGAACAAAATTCTGCACTAGCTTTACACTCCAAACGACTCCACTGAAATCAGCGATTGCAGTTGATTTTGAACACAATCCACAGTATCACACTTCATTTCTTCTGGAAAAAAAATATTATGGAAAAACTACAGTGTAACTAGCCAAATTGATGGGAATTTTATAAGATGACTGTAACACACTTAAAATCCAACTGTGCTTTTGTGGCTTCATTCTCTCCTTTCTCTCTGGATGCTAACTCACTTTCTCCTGCCCTGGTGTTACTTGAAAGCTGCCACATTTCATGCAGAAGCTGCAGAAAAGATTTCTGATGGGGGATATTTTAAGGAAATAGAAGCAAAGTAAAGGAAAAAAGTAAAACTATGTTTAACAAATAAACCAGGTGGTTCCTTAAATATGTGATATTAACTGATTGGTACATTTTACTCCAAAAATCCAGGCTGGTTTTTAACCTTTTTCATTTTCTGTTCTACCAGATTCAAAAGAAAAACCAGCTGCATGACCTATCTATATGTTTGATACCTTGCTGCATGCATTTTTGAAAAGTTTTTTGTACTATTCAACTTTGTCACTAGTTTTACCATTTTTATATGTAATAATTTTCTCCTACATCATTGTACCTATCAAGCACTTTCAAACAAGCTACTTTGGTCCACATCTGTAATAGCTGTGTTATAGAATTAGTGATAGATTAAACTCATTTCGTAATTTCCATATCACATCAAATCCATTGAAGGAGATTTTTAGCAAATGCTTACTTTAGTGTCTTGTCCACTATTTTGTGTTACTCAGTAGTTAAGATGTGGGCTTGGCTTTTGAGAAATATTATCTCAAAATCATGTTTTGCTGCATACTTTGTAATCTAAGTAAGTGCCCATGCATGGTAACAAAGTTAGTGTCTTGTGTTCTCCAGCCATCCAGTTTCTCTCTATATCTAGTTTAGGGTTAGATAATCCCTGAGAGTAATTTCAGTTTACATATCTTAGGAAGGACTGGTGACCCTTTCAAAAGTGCTTGCTTCTCTTCCTCTTCATGATGGAGGGAGCCCACATTACTGTTTTAGACAAAGTGACTTAAAGTCCAATGAGGTGAACCTCAGCCTTTCAGTGTTTTACCTCCTCCTCTCTACAGTCAACAGTGCAGCATTACCATGCCTCAGGAAGCTGCCACAAGGGTGTTAATAATTATGAGATATTAATGAATCATAACAGAATTTATATGAATATAAAGATTTATCTCATGGAAAAAGGAGAGCTTCTATCTCTGTCCAGTTGAGACTTCCTTGTACCTTTGCATTTTACCAAAGAAATTTTTGCTACAATCTGATATTAGAAAGATTTTTACATATGGAATGTGGGAAATATCCATTTTTACATATTGATACAGGAAGGATTTTTACAGGCTTATTTAAAAACCAAAAATGTAATTATATATATTTTACAGAGACTTCTAAAGAAAGGACAGGGCCTTAAACTGCATTACTGCACCTTAAAAAAATATTCAGCAATCCATTTTACAACCATCCCAGTACGAGGGGCCATAGCAAAGAGGGATTTGAGTATTGCTAAATATGGTATGGAAGTTTGATTCTTGAGTGTGGATTTTGAAAGGCATCTGCATTCTGGAGTGCCATTTCCAGCAGTGAATGTAGTAAAGCACAAGGAGCTTAAATAGATCATGATGAGCTCATTGAATCATAGAATCATTAAGGTTGGAAGAGAGCTCTAAAATCATCAAGTCCAACCATCAATCCAACACCACCATGTCCCCTAAACCATGCCCTGAATTGCCATGTCTACACATTTTTTTAACACCTCCAGGGATGGTGACTCCATCACCTCTCTGGGCAGGCTGTTCCAATACCTGACCACTCTTTCAGAAAAGAAATTTTTCCTAATATCCAATCTAAACACACACACCCCACACCCCCCGGCGCAATTTGAGGCCATTTCCTCTCGTCCTATTGCTTGCTACTTGGGAGAAGAGACCAACACCCACCTCACTACAACCTCCTTTCAGGTAGGTGTAGAGAGCGATAAGGTCTCCCCTCAGCCTCCTCTTCTCCAGGCTAAACAACCCAGTTCCCTCAGCTGCTCCTCATCAGACTTGTTCTCCAGACCCATCACCAGCTTCGTTGCCCTTCTCTGGACACGCTCCAGCACCTCAGTGTTCTTCTTGTAGTGAGGGGCCCAAAACTGAACACAGTATTCAAGGTGCAGCCTCACCAGAGCCGACTACTGGGGCACGATCACTTCTCTACTTCTGCTGGCCACACTATTCCTGAGACAAGCCAGGATGCTGTTGGCCTTCTTGGCCACCTGGGCACACTGCTGGCTCATGTTCAGCCAGCTGTTGACCAACACCCCCAGGTCCTTCTCCGCCGGACAGCTTTCCAGACACTCTTCCCCAAGCCTGTAGCGTTGTATGGGGTTGTTGTGACCCAAGTGCAGGACCTGGCACTTGGCCTTGTTGAACCTCATACCATTGGCCTCAGCCCATGGATCCAGCCTGTCCAGATCCCTCTGCAGAGCCTTCCTACCCTTGAGCATATCGACACTCCCACCCAATTTGGTGTCATCTGCAAACTTACTGAGGGTGCACTTGATCCCCTCGTCCAGATCATTGATAAAGATATTAAACAAGACTGGCCCCAACACTGAGCCCTGGGGAACACTGCTCATGACTGGCCACCAGCTGGATTTAACTCCATTCACCACAACTCTTTGGGCTCGGCCATCCAGACAGTTCTTTACCCAGTGAAGAGTACACCTGTCCAAGCCATGAGCAGCCAGTTTCTCCAGGAGAATGCTGTGGGAGACGGTGTCAAGGCTTTACTAAAGTCTACGTAGACAACATCCACAGCCTTTCCCTCACCCACTAGGTGGGTCACCTGGTCATAGAGGGAGACCAGGTTGGTCAGGCAGGACCTGCCTTTCATGAAGCCATGCTGGCTGGGCCTGATCTCCTGGTTATCCTGTATGTGCCGCATGATGCCACTCAAGATGATCTGCTCCATAACATTCCCTGCTACCGAGGTCAGGCTGACAGGCCTGTAGTTCCCCGGATCCTCCTTCCGGCCCTTCTTGTAGGGGCGTCACATTGGTAAGCCTCCAGCTGTCTGGGACCTCCCTGGTTAGCCAGGACTGCTGATAAATGATGGAGAGTGGCTTGGCAAGCTCCTCTGCCAGCTCCCTCAGTACTCTTGGGTGGATCCCATCTGGCCCCATAGACTTGTGAGTGTCCAGGCAGTGCAGCAGGTCATTAACTGCTTCCTCCTGGATTATGGGGGGTTTATTCTGCTCCCTGTCCTTGCCTTCCAGCTCAGGGGGCTGAATACCCTGGGGATAACTGATCTGATGGTTAAAGACTGAGGCAAAGAAGGCATTAAGTACCTCAGACTTTTCTTTATCCTTGGTGGCAATGTTCCCCTCCACGTCCAAAAGAGGATGGAGATTCTCCTTGGTTCTCTTTTTGTTGTTAATGTGTTTGTAAAAACATTTTTTGTTATCTTGTACAGCAGTGGCCAGATTGAGTTCTAGCTGGGCTTTTGCCTTTCTAATTTTCTCTCTGCAAGACCTGATGAGATCCCTGTACCCTTCTTGAGTTGCCTGTCCCTTCTTCCAAAACTGGTAAACTCTCCTTTTTTTTTTGAGTTCCAGCAAAAGCTCCCTTTTCAGCCAGACTGGTCATCTTCCCTGCTGGTTCGTCTTGTGGCACATGGGGACGGCCTGCTCCTGCGCCTTTAAGACTTCCTTCTTGAAGAAAGCCCAGCCTTCCAGGACTCCTTTGCCCTTCAGGACTGCCTCCCAAGGGACTCTCCCAACCAGTGCCCTGAAGAGGCCAAAGTCTGCCCTCTGGAAGTCCATGGTAACGGTTCTGCTGACCCCCCTCCTCACTTCACCAAGAATCAAGAACTCAATCATATCATGGTCACTAAGCCCAAGACCGCCTCCGACCACCACATCTCCCACCAGATCTTCTCTGTTTGTGAACAGCAGGTCAAGTGAGGCACCTCCCCAGTAGGCTCACTCACCAGCTGTGTCAGGAAGTTATCTTCCACACACACCAGGAACCTCCTAGACTGTTTCTTCTCTGCTGTGTTGTATTTCCAGCAGACATCTGGTAAGTTTAAGTCCCCCATGAGAACAAGGGCTACCAGTTGTGAGACTTCTGCCAGCCGCTTGTAAAATGCTTCATCTACCTCTTCATCCTGGTTGGCTGGTCTATAACAGACCCCCAGCAGGATATCTGCCTTGCTGGCCTTCGCCCTCATCCTTACCCATGAGCACTCGACCTTATCATCACAATCGTTGAGCTCTATACAATCGAAACATTCCCTAACATACAGAGCCACCCCACCGCCTCTCCTTCCTTGCCTGTCCCTTCTGAAGAGCTTATAGCCATCCATTGCAGCACTCCAGTCATGAGAGTCAGCCCACCATGTCGCTGTGATGGCGACTAAGTCATAGCTATCCCACTGCACAAGGGCTTCCAGCCCCTCCTGTTTGTTGCCCATACTGCGTGCATTGGTGTAGATGCACTTGAGCTGGGCTATCGATTTCACCCCCAACCTTGCAACAAAGATAGGAAGCTGCATAATCAAAAAGTGTGTTAAGCTGGGGGGAGGTACTTCAGAAAACTTTCCTAAGTTTATCTGATCTCTTTTTTATTTTTTACTTTGGTAAGAGACTGCATGGAAGATGACTCAATAAAATGTCTCAGTATGAATCATCATAGCCAGGGAAAATAATGCTTGAAGTGGCAAAACTGATGGTAACCTCGCAAGTCTCTCTAATGGGCTGCATTTCTGTTCCATATGACTTTCTCTTTGTGTATGTGGGAGTGGATCTGTGCTAAAGCTGGGCTCTCCAAAGCAGATTCTTCCTCCGAATGAATAGTACAGGCTGTGTGTAGTGGGTGAATATTGGTGTAGTGTGCTTCACAGGTGACTACACTCCTGCGTATGGCTTGGCATTCCTGGTGCTATGTCACCTAGCATTATGTCACTCCTTTCTCTTTTTCTCTTATTGCAGCTCAACAACTGCTAAGTTTAGGATTAATGTGCAGCAGTAGCTCCCCATGGAGCCAATATTTAAGGCCAGTATTTCAATATCAGAATCCCATAGGCACAAATTAAAACCAATCTCGCCTTGCAAGATTTACAGCTCTTTTTCTGATTAGCAAGAGCCAAACATTGTTTCCTGGAATGTCAGTGTTGCTGCAGCTCAGTAATGGATGTGACACTAATGAAAGAAAGCAGAGGAGAAAAAAGCATTCCTGTTGTAACTTCAGCAGAGATGCAGGCAAATATGGATTTGACCCTAGTGTTGCATTTTGGATACCAGCACAGGGTAATACTTGTATCTGTGCCGGTAGTTTGTAGAATGGGTTACTTCTTTTGTGTGTACTTTCTTTTGTATTAGGCACCTATTGGCAATGTCAGAAGCATTTAGCTACTTTTTCCATAGAACAAGTCCCCCTGTGACTCTGGGAAAACACATTTTATTTCATGTGCATTTTGTTAAGGAGCAATCTGCTCTTTTGTCTTTACAATGAGAATGAAAGAAGTTGTGAAAAACATAAGTTAGAGCCATGGTTCATAAGAAAAGTAATGAAAATCTGTGATACAAACAGGATGGAATGAATGAGAAAGAAAGTACTAAAAGGCTGTATGTCCTCACAAATTGAAAAGAAATGGTCCGTGCCGCAACATTTCATGAAGGGAGCATCCCATTTCTTTACAACTAGCTACAAAACACTTTTTGAAACAACCAGGACTTTGAGAGAGGGCCCTGACCCACCTAGCTTCTCTTGTTCTGTGGCACTGACCTGGAGCTGTTAAGACGTAAACTGAACTTCAAAAAGTGCCAATAGCTCTATATGAAAAATGTAAACATGTATCACAACATTGCTGTAAGGAAAAATTCACCGAGTTCTTGGAGTCTGGAAGCCTTTGTTTCATCCTCTCTATTGTGTTTTGAGCAGGTCCCCTGTGAAGTGCTGCCCTAGAAATCAAACCCAGCAACCAATGAGTATTTTCTGTTTTTAAGGTTGTTGGGATTCAGTGCCTTGGATGGGCATGTACAAGATGGGGAGACTAAACATAGCAGTCATGGTTACTTTCCTGATTATGCAGCTTTTTTAGGACCCATTCTTGACCTGGTAAGGGAGTAAGTAATTGGGATTTACTTGGCTGTGCCAACAGCCAATGCTGAGCAAAATGCTTGGATGGACACAGGTTCTAGGAAGCTGCTGTGTTTTCCTCAATAGCCTTTTTCAACCCCTGCCCAAACAGTCAAGTTGATTTAGAATTGAGGTCAAAGTTAAGAGAAATGTTCCTTCCTCCATAAATCAAAGACTTCTAGACAGAGGGAAGGAGAAATTCCTTCCTGCAAATATAACATGGAAGTATAAAAGAAAGAAAATACTAATGGCTTAAGCTCCTTTAGATAAAAGGAGAGAGTTACAAATATTCTGCTTGCTTACTTGGCACCTTGGCTGTATGATGCACACTTGTCTGAAAGACATAGAGCAAAGGCAGGTGGTTCCTCAGTTACTTTATGCTGAGGTAATTACCTGTATGGACATATTTAAATATATATCTGTGTAGACATACGATCATGTGTGGCACACAAGGGACACTCTTCTGCTCACTAGGGAAGGAACCAAAACACACAGTTCCCTTCCTGCCATAGTCCGCACACCCAAAGTGGACACTGTCCCAGTCCAGCCCTGTGCAGCTGCACAGGGTCCTGCTTGCAGTGAGCAGCTGGATGTGGGTTCAGTGCTATGTTCTCTGTAGAGAGATTACAGGGTTAAATATTTTGCTCACTTCAGCATTACTGTAGTGTTTTTTCAGATTGTCTTCTGGCTGGTGTTGTTACTGGTTGTCACAGCATGCTTATTACAGCATTGCAGGGAGCTGTCACCACTTCAGAGCAAAAGCAAGCCTATCTGCTGTTACCTACCAAGAGGTTGGTGCTTTACTGATTAGTGCAGGAAAGATATATTGCTATGCAAATAAAACCATTCAGCACTGTCTGTAATGGTAGAAATGGTTAATTGTGCCATGAATGAAAATCCTGAATACATAAAAGGCTGGTGTAGCAGCCTTTGTTCCCTTAAGCTAAGTGAATTCAGCTGATTCAGGTGAAAATTGCTCCGGGCCAGGGTCCTGTTATTATCACTTTACTGCTAACTTACTTGGTGCCTCAGTGCTGGCAGGTGTCATTTTGTGCTAGTTACCATACAAAGATGTAACACAGAGCTTACTGGTGAAGACAGTGGAAGGCACAGTAGTGGGTAGGGGAACACTCCCCCCACCCCCCAAAACAGATGAGCCAGCAAACAGGTGGTGTGTGTGAGGAGGGATGAGATGACAGTGCAGCAGGTTTTTATAAACCTGCTGATTACCTGGGCATGTGTAGCTGTATACTAGATATGCTCAGCTAGACTGCATAATAGATCTCAATCTCAAGGCATTTAAGGCTTGATGAGGGAGAGCTTATGTCACGTATGAAGGGCAGAATCTGAGAATATACTGACAGGAGGGAGAATTCAGCTTTCAGGCAGGTTTTACCCTGTAAATTCTTGAGGTGTATTAGGGTAGTAGGAAGCAGTGAAGGTAGCCTCTGGTTTAGGTGATCAGAGAGGTTACCCTCACTCACTATTAGCCTCTTGCATCTTTTGTTACTTGATGATACAGGTGACAGCTTTCAATTTTTTTTTAATGTTTGATTAATTCTGTAGATATTTCATATGGAGATTTATTACATAGCTTGACTCTAAGCTGGAGTTCCTCTTTCTCTGTCCTTTTTTCCTCACAGTTATTGCTTATATGGCTTTTCCTAGTAGTGTTGTGTTCTAGAGCAAAGTGCATCCATCTACTCTTAACTAAACAGCAGCCCAGAAGACAGTGTTATGTAGGAAAGGTAAAAAGGGGAAAGGGAAAAGTGAGGAGAACAAGGAGATTGTGAAGAAAATATGTGAGGATCCTTTTCCTATATTGAAGCCCTAAAATGAAGAAATGTTCCTCTTTTGTTCAGCCAAGTAAGTGAAAATTCCTGAGGGGTAAGAAGCAAACAATCCCCACCATAAATGAACTGTGAATTATATTTGCAAATATCACTTTTAATTATGCTTGGCATATCTGAACCTCCTGCTGGTGGGAGCCCAATGCAAGAGCCTGTAAACCAGAAACCAACCAGTTCAATGTTCATCGGGTGTTTATTGTCTATTGTTTCAGATTACATTGGTAGCTTGTTTAGCTGTTTTCTAACAGTAAAAGAAAGAAGTGAGAATGTTGCTGATTCATAATTTTAAATGTCTAGATTTTAAGGATGCAGTTCTTGATACATTGCAGAATAACATAAGGGAGACTGTCGGTGATGTGACTGCTGCCCCACACAGAGGCAGCAGTAACAAAACGCAGGAACAAAATTTGCAGCCCCAAATGTTTGAAACCGTGACTCGCACATCTAAAACTCATGAGAATAGCCTGCATGATGCAAGGTGGGGTTTTGTTTGTTTTATTTAGCAAGAAATTGTGATTGCCTTATTTGCCCTCTGTCTTTAAGACATTAGGATTTACAGGAACACACAGCCATGTTTGTAACTTATCTGCTGCGTCGTCCACATACAGCATTGAAGCTGAAAGTGCTGAAATTTTCTGTGGTGAAGTCTCTAAAAGTCTCTAGCTATTTAAGTGTGAACTATCACTATTTTCCATGGTGATACATGACCAAGAATTCTGAGCCCAAGTACCATTATTTTAAAGGTGATGAACTGAGGCGGAGAGATCGAGACCATCCTCCCCTTCCTTTTTCTTCTTAGACATAGTTATGACTGTAAGCTGTATGATGCAGAGAGGATGGCCTTCATCTATACTGCACTGTGTATAATACAATGCCACTGGGATATAAATAATAAACAATGATGATATACAAATTCAGATAATTAAGTAGCTGCCTCTGCCTTTGTTGCTTTGAGAATTTGAGATCTTCTCTTCAGCAGGGGAATAATGCAGACATGTAAAAACTGAAGCTTTCTTTTTGAAAGGAAGCTTTGTACCTTATGTTTGTAAGATATTGTGGTGATTATTAGGACCCCAAGAGAAATTAAATTGTGCATGGCTCAATTTGAAGAATTGCTTCTTTAGGCATCCAGAGTGCCAGTGCCAATTCCAAATATTTTGTTGGTGTTAGGGGAAGGCAGGCAAACAAACAGAAAACTCCAACTTATATTTTGAGAAACCCAGGAGACAAAAAAAAAAACCAAACCAACCCTAAATCTCAGAAATACACAAGATCTGTGAGCTGCTTAGAAACAACCTATTTAAAGTGATAACATTTTATAAATAATCCAGCAAATTCTGGAGTGTGTGTCTTTCCCCATCTATTGTCCCCGTGGGGCTTCACTTGGTTTAATCTCTGCTGTTGTATGTAGCCAACTTGAGTAAGACAGTGCCAGTGTTTCTGTTGAAATCCATGTGACCTGCCAGCCAGCAAGATCCAGCATTTTTAAGAAAGCAGGGTACAGTTTAATTTGTGAAAGGCATTTCCAAGTTACTTAAAACATTAGAGTGAAAAAATCAAACAGCTAAATAATAAATGCAAAATGCTGGACCTCGAGCGGGATGTCATTCGGTGCAGATTTGTTGAACTCTTGTGCTGATTACCAGGATAAATACAGATGTAATGCATGTTTCTGTTTATGCATCTGTTTTTATTTGGATCTGTCTATTTTTTTCGCCCTGGGGGAGTTCTCTTCTAACCCAAACATTTTCATAATGCAAGCAAATATCTGCAATAGTTATTTTCTTGCTGAAACAATTTATTCCCTTATTACCAAAAACATTAAAGAGATATATGTGGTGCATAGGCTCTGAATATTTGGGAGCTGTAACTAGGTAATACTGTAAGTTTTGAAATAAGCTGATCTGAAACACTGAGTAGTTGTAGAAAGCCTTTGGTGTAGAATGAGGTGTAGCTGTAAAATAATTTTGGACTTTAGTCTTGAAGTTAAGTCACAGTTTGTTCTCAGAGAAGACACTTCACTGAAATTTCTTTTCAGTGTGCTTCTAAATTTCTTGTTTTACTGTACCAGCCTTCAGAAAAAAAAGAGGACAAACAGGGTTTGTTTCCTTTTCCCTCCCCAATATCTTCTTCTGGGAAAGAGCTGAGGGTCCTCGTTGCCATGACAGCTTTTTCTCTTAGATTGAGTCCTCAGAAATGCAATCACACCATCAGCTATCATCTTCCAGCCTCTGTGAACCTTCATTGTCCCCACTGCACTGAGAAGGATCTGCATAATTTTTCTCTCTATACCCGCCCATCTTTCCCACCCCTCCCCAACCACTAAATCACAGCAAACATTTCCTTTCCACTTCATGGGTGCTTCCCTGGGCCCTGTGCCAACCAGCAGCTGCCAGACCCGCATCTGCATACACACTGCCAAGCTGTCCTTCAGACATGAGGGAAGTGGGGAAATTATAGAAACAAGCTTCCAGCCATCCACAGGTTGGGACTACACGTGGCCTGTCAAATCAACCAGCAAAATACTGCGGGCCCAGGCAGGATGAAAGTGGAAAAGAAATTACCTCCTATCAGCTGATGTACAGTCACTGCATACATACTCTTGGTCTGTGGCAAAAGGAAATCAGAGTCACGAGTCTTTCATGCAGACGTTTAACAACATCGGTGCAGCCAGCCATTGCAGGGTAGCTGACACTCAGCAACTTCTCACCCCACAGTAACTTGTTTGTGTGCCTGAGGCTTCTCATTTTTGGCCATGTTGCTAAGGTACATCCAAGATTGCCAATGGCCAGGGCAGGAGAGTGATGCTTATATCTGAAAACATCTCCTGAAAACACAGTCTCTCGGAGAAACCTCTCAGTTAGAAACCTGCCATATGAATTCACTGTTTTGGTCCCCCGTTAATGAGCTGCAGGGGGAGCATATGTGGGGTATCTGTCCTGGCACAGGAAACTAGGGACAGGGTAGGCAGGTTGGGACATAAGCCATTTCAGGGCATGCTGTGTGAGGCAGCAGCTGTGCAGGGAAAGGGGGTATGCCTAGCCTCTAAGAGGGAGTAGGAACAAGGGAACGATAAAGTGCCAGAGGCTCTGGGGCCATCCCTGCTGTTCAGCTCCCTTCATAGCTCGGTGAAGAGGATTGCAGGATCAGCAACTTTGCTAACTGAGAGGAATGGAGAATTTCTGGCAGTAAATTTTGAGTGAGATGAGTCTGATATGTGACTGGTGTGGCACTGCTCTGTCTAGAGTCACCGGTCTGTGCTGACCACAGTACATGTGTAACTGTGTAACTTGATGTATTTGTCTTTTTTACTTTATGCACCACCAGTTTGGCCATGGATTAGTCTTTCCAATGCCAGGCAAAAACTTCCTTAAAAGAAATAAAATTCAAAACCCAAAAAGTTTATAGCCTTTTTTGTGTCTAGACCATGGATGCCCAAAACAATTGCTTGGGCAGTTCACATGCTTCAGTGCCAAAATAGGAACTTAGAGGAGAACAGGAAACAGATGTGGGCAGAGGAGAATGGGTTGTCCTGTAAATAGGACCTACTGTTACTAGAGAGGTTTCTAGTCTGTATTGCTGATCTCTTTTTTGGGATTCACATATCAGAGAAGATCACTCATGGTTGTTCCCACCCCCAGCCCTCACTGTGTTTCCATCCTTCAGCCAAAGATTTCAGTCCTCTAAGTTCTGCTAAAGGGTAGGGTGTGCTCATGTCCTTCAATCTCAAACTCTAGTTTTTCACCTCAGATCATTTATGACACTTTCAGTCTCTGTACAAAGCTTGAAGGGAACTGATTTCTCTTTCCAGTTCCATTACTGGTGCTGAAGTCTTCTGTGACTACCTTGGCACTCAGAACACAACAGCAGCTCGCTAGAGTAACATCTGAAGGCCTGACCTTTCCCTCTGGTAACAGAGTGTTGAACTTACGTTAGAGATCCCAAAGAGCCCTAGTAAACCTGTTTTCAAGTCCTGCCAGAAGGATTAACTTGCTACTCCGTTTCTGAACCCAGCAGAGCAGACTGGTGCCTGCAGGCAACGTGCCAGTGCTATTTTAGTTCAGAGTAGGAGTGTGCTTCAGGAGTGATTGTCCTCTTAGCATGCTTTGATTCATATCAAAAATTGGTCTCGGAGCACACAGATTGGATTCCCTTTGAACGTAACTAAACCGAAAGATGCCCTCTAGGAACACCCCCATGCACTGCTACTGCTAATGGGCTGCTCGTGGTGTGGTACCAGGTCTTCTGTCCTGTTTCACTCTGTGAATCCATTCCTTTTGCTCCTCACTATGCCACATGTAGGCATCACTTTTCATCTGCACAGCCATTAACAAACCTTCCTAGAGGTTTTCCATCTTGAATATAATTTCTTTTTCAAGTTACCACTGCAAAACCAGAGGTGTAGGGAAACACCTTAACTGACGAAGTCTTAACTGAGAAGTCTCATCCATGATTTTTAGCAAGGATGTGATTCACTACCACCCTAGGAGATGAGGAAGGAAGCAAAGCACGACTTTTTTGGTAGGAGCTTTGTCATTAATACTGCTAAAGTACTACAGTTTGTTCAGGCTTAAGTCTGCACCAAGAGAAAGATTAATCAGAATCTTAGTGGTGCTCTTCAAGGCTTAATTAATAGATTCAGACCTCATATGATAAATGAATCTTTAACATCCGTGATGGGGATAAACTCATGGAACAAATCAAGGAAATAAAGGATGTTCTTTAAAGTATAGACTGAATAATCATCTACCTGAAGATATCCTGAAATCAACTTACTGTTTAGACCCTATAAAGTTTACAGATTCACCTTGAAGCCATATTATTCAGTCTTGCTAATTTCAGTTAGGTTCCTAGCTCATACCTAACTTACCAATGAGCTAATTTGTTCTTTTCCCAGTGTTCCAATTAATTTTGCAGTCACCTGGACACTGTGCAGCTATTTCCAAAAGCTGGCAATAATGTTTGTTGCAATTCATCTTTCATCTTCTTATTTGTCTATATTAATATTATTTTGACATTTTCTTTTTGTGTAACTTACTTTTCTTTGATGTGCTTTGACATAATTTTCTGTTTTCCTGAAAGTATCGGGTGCCCCCCATGATTCAAATTAATGTTGTTTTGAGGTTGAGTTTATGACATGACACAGCTGTTGTGACTATGCTGTCATCTTCAAGGGAAGGTAAATAAAGGTGGCTTCAGCAAAGCAAACATCTACAGCTGCTGTAGTCTCCACTTAAAATCCAGTCATTGCTCAATGTGTACCTCTAATACCATCTATTTCTTGTCCTGTGCTTAAGAAATGAGCATTATTTTGTGGTTACTGATAGCAAAATTGAAGATTCTCAAATGGGAGCGTTATATACCAAGGCTGTTTTTCAAGTGGGTAATCACCATACTCAAAGACAAGTAGAAACCAGCTTGGTGTTACATATAGACACTGTAATGTTTTCAGACTTGCCTTGAAGCCATTTTGCTGGAGTACAGCTGTTACTGATCTAGAGTCTTCACACTGAAGCTCATCTGATGCTGTTTTATAAATATATTCAGTTAGCTTTTGCAATGGTTAAGCTAGCAAAGCTCTTACATGCAGGCTGTGTTGGAAGCCCAGGAGTGGACTCATGGAAACCTATCAGACAATTCACATATTTAAAGCTATTCACTCCTAAGTGCCTTTGTGGAGTGAAGCCCAAAATCACTTTGATAACATCTATCATTTATTATAAATGTAATCCCTCTTTAACTACTAGTGACTTATATACTTAGAAAGTTTCCCTTCAGAAGTAATTTTAAGGGCAAAATACTCTTTATTTCATTCATATTGATCCCCCCAAAGATCTCCCACTGCAATAAGTTTGGGACAATGATTTCTTCTTTGCCAGTTAAAATTCTTCAGCTTATACATGCAGTGGTTACACAAGAGGTAATACAGTCTAGATGATGCCAGAAGTCCCTTTAGGCTCTAAAATCTGTTAATCTACCAGATAATTTACAAATGGAACAAATTATGGGTGAGAATCTGCCTATTGTGTGTGAGGAAGGAAACGTTAAACCCTGCATCATTCATTCTGATAGAGACCCTGTTTACAGTGTCTGCATGCTTATTACAAGGGAGCAAGAATATATTAGTGAAGACTGTTGAATATTGATGTGATATTAGTCAGGCTATCTGTGAGCAGAGGTCTTTAAATTTCATGTTGTTCTTTAATAAATTCCTTCTGCAAGAAATGCAGCAACATGGAATATTCAAAAACTAAGGCAATGACGAGGAAATATTATGGGGTGGGCAGGATGGGGACATTGACAAATGGAAGTAATTTGCAACAGTGGTAAAGATTTAGGTAATTGCAGTGGCCTACAGCACTGCAGGTTGGATTCTTCTTAGCAAGCCATTCTCATAGCTGCTTTCAAGGTTCTGCTTACAGCAACAGACTTTTACATTTTTAGAAAAGGAGGGCAAGAGACATTATGAATAAGTATGAGTTTATCCCATTAGTTTTAACGAAATCTGATAAAGCTGGAGTGCCTGAATATTTACAGCTAAGCCACTGTCAGGTCCCTGAGGGCACCAATAGGCCCTACCAGCCCTACCTGATCTCCCCTGGGGCCTCCCTGCCCATGGCCCAGGACCCCATTCCAGACCCCTGGGGCTGTCAGTCCCTGCCCTAGCGAGGCAGCAGCAGTGCCAGTCTCCAGCTCCCCACAGCCCTGCCTGGCCAACCCAGGGAAGTGTCTGACCCTGGGAACCCACGCTGGACCTGACCCTGACCTGCACATTGACCTCTCAGCTCAACTCTGGACCTGTCCCATCTCAACAAACTTGCCTGATGACCTGGGTGCTTGGTTGACCCCAGCTGCTGTCCCCAGGTCTGCCCTGCTTGCCTGCATGAGCAAGTGCCCGAATGAAGTATTTCCACTGCTGCAGAACTAGATGATTAAAAGGAAAAATTATCCCAATTATTTCATCTGCTCAGTCTCATGTTACCTGAGTGGCCAGTCCATTTCCTGAGTTCTGCTTCCAGGTCTGCTCTGAACACAGGTCTGCGTTAGGCAAAATCTGGCTTCCACAGTGAGTAGGAGGCGACAGGTGCCTTCAGAGAGGACTTAGTCCAGTCTAAGACCTGAATCTGTCTTTGGAGGTCTTTTTCCTTCTCCATGGACTGTAGGTTCCCTGAAGGGCCTAGAGGGTCTGGTGAATGCAGCTCCAGTATTAGTTTCCATGTTGTTCCAGCAGTAGTTTCCATGCACTGATTTGCTGTAGTTAGCAAAGGCCATGCTGACACTTTCTGCCTAGAGATTAGATGACCTTCCTAAAAAAGGGCAGTTTCTAAATTATGTCCAAATAAACAGCATTAAATACTTCTCTACGCATCAGTTTTCATGGTAAAAAATTGCTGCAGTGACTACAGAGATAGCTTTTGTTAGCCCAAGGAAGGAGAAGGATCCAGACAAATATGAAATGGGAGTGAACCTGAGAAACAGACTCTTTATTTGTATTGTCTATGCTATGAAACATGCTTACTGCATGGATCTGAAGTGTGTTATGCCAAATTTGGAGGCAAAGTACATGCATGAGTAAAAGAATGATATTTGCAAGGATGGGGTTACAGAAAGGCAACTATAAGAAGTTATCCATACATCGTCCTGTAGGAATTCGATTTATTCTACTTAACTGCTGCTGACTGGTTGCTCTTGCTGCCACAATCCTTCCCTGCTGCTCATCAGCATGGCAGTCTCTGGCAATCACTTACTTGGAGTCTTGCATTTAGATTACCTCCAAAATTGTCTCACCAGAGCGCTGATCCAAACCCCATTCAGGTCAATGAGAGTTGTGCCACTAACCTCATGGAAGTTTGGACCAGGCCCGGGTAGCTTCTTGCTGGCATGCACCATGGGCTCATTGCTCTGCTGCCCTTGGAGCTGGTGCAATGCTCCAGGTGTAGCCCAGGACCATGGCTTTTTTCCCACCCAGACCCTTACATGTAATGAAACATGGTGAGAAATGAGGTTCCTAGGAGGTGTTGCAATCCTTGCCTATATCTGGACAGCCCAGACGCAGATGGTCAGCTTCTGATCTGAAGGGTTCAGTTAAAAAAGGAAGAGAAGGAAAGGTTCTGGTGCAAGGGCAAGGACAGGCAAAGCCTCAGTTGTTCCGTGGTGGACAGTGATGAGAATGGGGATAGAGGAGGATGGAAGGAAGAAAAAGACAAGTAATATGAAAAAGATGGTTTGATCCTTTCAAATCATCCCATGCCATAATTTTAATTGCATAGAGAAAATTTTGGTGACTTTAGCTCTTTAAATGCTGGACTGTTAATTCTTGTTTCTCTCCTTTCCCCCTTGTCCAAGCTCATGGACTGTCACTGTATCTTCATCAGAGTAGGTGGCAAGCAGCTTTGGGTGGCACCCGAGACATTGTGGGAAGTGGCTGATTGTGGGACTGGCCAAATGCTGGCGGCTCTCTGTTGATGTGAATGCCAAACCACAGCTCAGGGCTGCCTGTACGTGGGCCTTTATTGCACTCTAGAGAGCTTTCCAG
This sequence comes from Morus bassanus, assembly GCA_031468815.1. NCBI lineage: Eukaryota > Metazoa > Chordata > Aves > Suliformes > Sulidae > Morus > Morus bassanus. The sequence continues at coordinate 22,959,584 of CM062568.1, forward strand.
AGTATTTTTTCTTTAGTGAAATGAATATCTTCCACTTTGACTTCCTTGGGTTGTGCTCAAAAGGTTTTGGCATCATCCAAACTGAAACTGGAAAATAGACAGTTCCTGCTTAGCATTCAGCCTAGAAATAAAAACATGTGGGGAAGTCTGACATAAGGATTCAAATGGCTTTCATTTGCTAATGCATTCACCCAGCGGCTACGATGCTAAGCTTCTTCTACTCCTTCTCTAACACTATTGTAAATTAAATTATGCAGTCCTGATTTTGCTGTCAGATATTGCTACCACAAGCTCTTGGAGACTGGTGGGTCTCTGCTGACTTTGGAAGTCTGCTGGATTCACCTCATCACTGAAGCAATGAGCAGGTCTAAAAGCCTGTCCTGCAAACTGAATTTGAATCAGTGATCCTCACCAAAGGAGCCTTTGTTCCTGGTGACATAAGGCCTTGGGCAACGTTTGGGAGATGGGCGGAGCAAGGTAACCACAAGGAGCCCAGATGAAGCAAATGTAACTAGGGATCAGGTAAATGGAAGACCTTGATGTAGCCGCAGTACTGAGGAAGGTGGCTCCACAGTGGTGGGGCCATTCCCCTGCCACGTGGACCCAACTGCCACTTACCTGATGTCCTTGCAGTGGTAGTGTTTCTTTGCCTGTAACAGGGGACAGTGATGTACGTTGTTAGAGATACTGAGCATTGAAATTGCTCTTGATTTCTTTATTAAGAACAGGCATTTCTGAAAAGCCGCCTACCTCTGAAATGACTGCTGGGGGAAGAAATGTGAGTGACGTGAGAGCTGGAAGATTTGTGTGTGCCGCTCTTGCTTTTACCAGAAGGTACTGGGAGAGGCAGGGAGAGGAGCTGGTCCCTTGGGGACTGTTGGGATAACATGAAAAGGGAGCCTCAAGAACAAACAGTTTTTTCCCCTCTGTGAAAGTCCTGGAGGAAGTAGTCTTGCCTTGTACAAATTCGTGCAGCATTTGTGTGGTTTTTTGGTACTGTGATTCTTTTACTGGGAAGGTAATTATCCTCTGTCCCAGAGAAAGCTATTGAGGACATACCTGCCACAATAACAACCTATTGCTACAGGAACCCAGCCGTCCCTGTGGGCTGGTGCCAGCATAGTAACAAAGCTGCATGTTTAAATTATACAGAGGTGGTTAATGAGTTTTCACCTTGTCAGGAGAGCAGTCCAAGGTTAAAGAATGATGTGTCCCAGAAACTAGAGTGAGACAAGCCGAGTTTTGAAAATATACAACCTGCAGGGTGAGCCGGTGTTTTAAAACAAAACTGTTATAGGATTTTCCTTTTTATGGAAGCAAAGCACAGCATTACAAAAAACAGGAGAGGGGCACTCCGATTCTGAGTGCAGTGTGGCAGCTAGAAAATATTTAACACATTACTATGCTATCGGTGGAAGTGTTTAATGAGATTTAGTAGATGTTCCCAAAGCTGTCCTGTCGTGTTTATATATTCAGATAGGGGCTGTATGAAGTGGCCTGTGATTTATTTGGCTGGCAAGCCAGGGCAAATGGGGATTTCAGTGTTTCTTGTTACGTCCCATCAAGCAAATCTGGTTTCATTTTTGTTGAGATTATAAATGTTGGAAATGAAAGCAACAGAGCAGATGCAGTTTCTTTAGATTTTGGAAGGCATTTGTATTATCTGCCACTTGACATTTTGATTGCAAAGGTAGCCCTATACATTATCAAGTATGTACATCTTCAATAGATTAGTAGCCAGTTAATTGGTGGAGGCTGAAAAGAATCATATTTACCCAAAAACAAGGGAGGGGGAAAGTTTTGTACCTATTTATGAGAAAAAGCTTTTGGCTTTGAATATAAGGGGGTCCTACCCCTGCTGTGCCACATCCTCAAAGCTGTGCTTCCTGCATCACCCATCTTTTGCACACTTGGATCTGAAGCTCCATCCTCTTCTCTCACTCCATGCCCGCAGACCAGAACCCCAAATCAATGTCCTTACCATCCTCATTGCCCTCTTTCCCTATTCCTGCTAGTCTCAGGTTGGCAATCCCTGTCTGCACAGCCCCGACTGCTTTTGACTCACTTTTCTAGTCCCTGGAATGCAGAGTCTGCAGTGTGTGGTGGGCTGGGATCATCTGCCTCATGCTGGCACAGACTTATGTTGTCTGTTAATTGGCACTTGTTGCCTGCGTAAAAGCTTCTACTCCCACCCCATTCACACTCCTGCTCACTTTATTTCCATACATATCGCACTCTGGTCAATTTTGGTTTTGTGACAGCCATATTTAAAGTCAGACTCCACCACACATCTCTGGATTGCTCATTGAAAGCAAGACATGAGTAGAGTATAGATGTATTTTTAGAGCAATATTCCTAGCAACACCTTGAATTGTCTTGAATTTGTATAAGTCTAGAAGCTTGTCATAGGAAATCATCACTGGATTAAAGTGTGTCTCATGAGAGTCTTCAAGGCTCTGTACAAGACCCAGTACTACTTAATATTTTTAGTACTGAACTTGAAGCTAGAATAAAACTTGCAACTCACACAAAGACTGTAGAAAGGCCCATAGTTATAAGGGGGCAGATCTACAGAGCAGTCTCAGGTGCTGGATAAGTTGGCCTTGTTGCACAAAGTTGTATTTAAGTGTAATCAAACAGAAGCTATACGTCAGGAAAACAGTGATGCTGATAAAAGCTTAAGAATCCCAGTGAGCATGTGGTTGAATATGAAATCCTAGTTTGGCGCTACAGCAAAAATGGCCACGAGATATATAAATAAAAGACTGCTGAGTCGAAAGGGAATTGAACTCTCTACTTAGCATTAGTATGGTTGGAACTCGAGGGCTGCACCTAATCTATACATTCATGTTTTTTAAAAGAAAAAAAAGAACCATAAAAATTTTCAGAGGCTGCAAAAAAGTCACATACTTTTTCTGAAGAAAATGCTTTACAGTAAGAAATATAAAGGGCATCTGTAATCCTGGATGGTTACCTGATGTTGATCTGTATCTCTTTACTTGTGTAAGTTTATGCTTTGCCTGGTCCAGGATATCCCAGAGCCACAATGTGGAGGAGGCTGGGAGCATAATCAGGGCAGGTGCTGATGGATGCTTGCCCTGTTGTCATGCTCTTCCCCGGACACCTGCTATTGGCCCTGGTGGAGAGTGGAGACAAGATGCAGGACTGGATGGACCATTGCTCTGTCCATGTATGGCTGTTCTTATATCCCTGACAGTTTGTCCAGGTCCTAATATTTCCTTTAAACAAAACTAAACTTTTGGGCTGATTGCAGGGGTAATAATGGAAGAAACAGAGCCTGCGAGAAACACGGGAATGCATCTAACAGTTCCCTTTGCCCTAAAATCTGTTTCTGCTTACAGTGATAAAGTCTTGAGTTAATTTTAAAAAAGTAATATCAAGTACATGTATAAAGGCCTAAGTTTAGCTGCATGATCAAGAGACAGCTTGTTTTAACTCCTGGATGATCTTTTCTCCTCCTAGGCTATGACAATGCCACCTTCAAATGACACACAAAATTACATGCCTACCCCATCTCCTGCTTTGTAACCAGGTTGGTGGATGTGGCAAAGCACTGCTCTCTACAGCTCCCTGAAAAGCTACTCATCTACCCAGCTTATTTTACGGAGAATTCTTGCTATATCTCTCCAGTGTGTATTCATCATCACCTTCAGGGAGGTCCAGAGATGCCTCTCTGCTGCCGTAGAAAGAGGGCAGGATTTGAAATAGGTTGCCTCTGTACAGCTCCCTGCTGCCTAGTGTGTATCCCACTATGAGGCAACCAAGTGACCAGACCCACAGAGCTCCAGATTCCATCAGGATGACCAGGATGCTAAAAGTCAGGCATTGCAATGGCACCTAACGGCAATTTATTGTTAGTGTCCTTTTTCTAGGATCTGGACATTAGCCTCTTTGTACTGTAATTCCTCCTCTGTGAAATAATGTGGATAGCATGAGGTTAAATATGTTAAAATTGTTAAAATATGTTAATTTGTGAACCATTAAGATAATCCCATTTGGTGATGTGGACCTTGCCAGTGCCTTGGGCAAACAACTCACCAGATCTGTGTGGCGCAAACAACTGTGAGCCAGTCTAGAGTGATCAGTCAAGAAAATGATCACAGCCATTGCACCAAATGGTGATGGGGAAAAAAAAAATGCTCCTAGAATCACACTAACAGCTTTGGCTTTCCCTTCAGAAAATCTTCTTAGAGATTTCATGAGTCCAGTAGGGTCACAAAGATAGAAAGGTTAATAGAAGTGCTTGGTAGTGATAAAGCATAGATGTAATGCTTCTGAGGGAAGGGTGGATAGTCCTGGTGTCTCCTCTCATTTTTTTCCCTGCAGTCATAATTAGTGTACTGTGATCACTGTCACCAAAGATTCCTGGTCAGACACACGAGTGTAATTGTGTGTGTCACTACTACCTCCTTTAATTGTATCAGATACACATTAACTGGCAGTGTCTAGACAGTTGTGTCCTACAAAACAGCATTTAAATCTGAATCAGAGAGAAAGAACATAGCTGCTAAAACACAGCCCTTCCTCTCTTGATCCATCTCTGCATTCAGTCTCTGCATTTTAGAGTACATTGAGTTTTCTAATTGTTGTTATTTTACAACATCTTCTTTAGTGCATAGTGTTTTATGATGGTGCCTTATGAATTAGCCATCAGTGACTGCAGAGCTGTTGCAACCATTAGTTTTAAAAATACTGTAATTGTTTACTAAAGGCAATCACCTATTGCTTTTATAATCAATTTTTACTGTTCAGATCACATTTGCACTATTTTATTTCATTACTATGCACCTTTTCCAGCTGGGCTTATGCAATTTGCCAAATTATGCTCATAGATATAATAATGATCATTTACTGTCTGAAAAGCAGGTGAGAGGTATGGTTTCTCCTCAGTTTCCATTAATAACATAAGCACTTGCATTACACAATACCATGGGATATATTTGAGAGATATATTGGATTTGCCAGGTAAAGTTTTTTTCTAATGAGGAGGTTCAGAAGGCTTTTTCCTATCTTCAGAGAATAAATTAGAGAAAAGTATGTGGCACAACCGTTGCCTCGGCCTTTAATAGTAAGACCAGTTGTTCTCTGGGTATGCAGCCCCCTGAGCTGGAAGACAGGGATGGGGAGCAGAATGAAGCCCCAGTAATCTAAGGGAAACGGTTAGTGACCTGCTACACCACTTAGACACACGCAAGTCTATGGGGCTGGGTGGGATCCACCCAAGGGTACTGAGGGAGCTGGTGGAAGTGCTCACCAGGCCACTTTCCATCATTTATCTGCAGTCGTGGCTAACCAGGGAGGTCCCAGTTTACTGGAAGTTAGCAGATGTGATGCCCACCTACAAGAAGGGCCGAAAGGAGGATCCAGGGAACTACAGGCCTGTCAGCCTGACCTCGGTAGCAGGGAATGTTATGGAGCAGATCATCTTGAGTGGCATCATGCGGCACATACAGGATAACCAGGAGATCAGGCCCAGCCAGCATGGCTTCATGAAAGGCAGGTCCTGCCTGACCAACCTGGTCTCCCTCTATGACCAGGTGACCCACCTAGTGGGTGAGGGAAAGGCTGTGGATGTTGTCTACATAGACTTTAGTAAAGCCTTGACACCGTCTCCCACAGCATTCTCCTGGAGAAACTGGCTGCTCATGGCTTGGACAGGTGTACTCTTCACTGGGTAAAGAACTGTCTGGATGGCCGAGCCCAAAGAGTTGTGGTGAATGGAGTTAAATCCAGCTGGTGGCCAGTCATGAGCAGTGTTCCCCAGGGCTCAGTGTTGGGGCCAGTCTTGTTTAATATCTTTATCAATGATCTGGACGAGGGGATCAAGTGCACCCTCAGTAAGTTTGCAGATGACACCAAATTGGGTGGGAGTGTCGATATGCTCAAGGGTAGGAAGGCTCTGCGGAGGGATCTGGACAGGCTGGATCCATGGGCTGAGGCCAATGGTATGAGGTTCAACAAGGCCAAGTGCCAGGTCCTGCACTTGGGTCACAACAACCCCATACAACGCTACAGGCTTGGGGAAGAGTGTCTGGAAAGCTGTCCGGCGGAGAAGGACCTGGGGGTGTTGGTCAACAGCTGGCTGAACATGAGCCAGCAGTGTGCCCAGGTGGCCAAGAAGGCCAACAGCATCCTGGCTTGTCTCAGGAATAGTGTGGCCAGCAGAAGTAGAGAAGTGATCGTGCCCCAGTAGTCGGCTCTGGTGAGGCTGCGCCTCAAATACTGTGTTCAGTTTTGGGCCCCTCACTACAAGAAGGACACTGAGGTGCTGGAGGGGGCAACGAAGCTGGTGAAGGGTCTGGAGAACAAGTCTGATGAGGAGCAGCTGAGTGAACTGGGGTTGTTTAGCCTGGAGAAGAGGAGGCTGAGGGGAGACCTTATCGCCCTCTACAACTGCCTGAAAGGAGGTTGTAGTGAGGTGGGTGTTGGTCTCTTCTCCCAAGTAGCAAGCAATAGGACGAGAGGAAATGGCTTGAAGTTGCATCAGGGGAGGTTTAGATTGGATATTAGGAAAAATGTCATTACCAAAAGGGTTGTCAAGCATTGGAAGAGGCTGCCCAGGGAAGTGGTTGAGTCACCATCCCCAGAGGTATTAAAAAAAGACGTGAAGGTGTGGCACTTAGAGACATGATTTAGTGGTGGTCTTGGCAGTGTGAGGTTAATGGTTGGACCTGATGATCTTAAAGGTCTTTTCCAACCTAAATGATTGAGTGATTCTCTGAACTGCATGATTTGCCAAGTGTCTATGGGTGGAGAATTGCAACTGAAACATCAGAGACATTTCTGGAGCCCATTGGCACCTTGCTACAATTTTGGCTGGAAGCATGAGAGAGCAGGCTAGATTACCACACATCAGAAAGCCGTTGGATTTTGAAAGTGAATTCTGCAAGCAGTAAAACTTTTTTTGAACATCCTGTTGAAATGCAGCAAACACCAGGAAATGTCCTCTTATATTTTCTGTACCTCTGTCATGTTCCTTCTGTCTTGCAGATATTAGGATGTAATTGCCACGGAGAAAATGGCTTTCTATGTTGCTTATTTAGGAAATAAGAGGCAGCCAAAGGTATACTAAAGCTCTAAACACAATGAGGCTAGGAATAAAACATAAATATTCACAGCTGAACATTTTTATTTGAGCCTTTCTGTTGTGTGCACATTAGTAGGAGTGAAACTGGGGGTTGAGTTTGTATTTTGCAGTATTTCATCTTGGGTTGGAATAATAATGTGAGAGTTTTGTGTTTGACTTGCAGGAGGCTCCCCAGCAAAGGGCTTACCTGTATGGGCAGCAGTTCGGTTTCCATATCACTGGACCCAGAAGTAATTTGTCATTTGGCTTTTTTTTCAAAAGAAAAAGGATGGAGTCTCTCTGTTAAATAAATAGTCACAGGACTTGAGCTTGACTAGTAGGTGCAAATCAAATAACATATCTAACACACCAAATTCCATGCTTATTTACAGGTAAAGGAGGCCGTTTAATCACATGTTATTTCTAAAGGCTATGATTTCTATGGCATTCAGCATAATTTAAACAGGTGAGGGGAGATTTGAAAGTGGTTTGCTTTCAAACTTGTAGGAAGATTTCTACTTTACTTACTGTGAATTTTGGATTTGTGCAAAAGGAGTGAGTTAAAAATGTTTTATGCTTATTGATTTGTAATATTCATGTTCAGAATGCATCCAGGCCTTTCAGTGTTTCTATATCAAATTATTTGCATTAGGTGTTGAAAGCTAAGGCTTAAGGCTCAGCTGGGCTGGAAAACAAGAACTCCATCTCATGAAGAAATGTTGCAGTTCCAAAACCTGGTTTCATTTTGTGTCAAAATGAAATTGCAAGCTTTTCAAAATACATTTACTAAGAACAATGAGATGCGTAATGACAAGAGTGCTTTGTTGGGCTCCGATGTATATAGGTGTCATTGCTTCCCTGATTCAGGCACAAGCAGGGCTGGAACCTGGGCTTCACATCAGCCACGTCGATTGCTGGTTATTCTGAGCCGTTGAGTTCTCTCTGACATGGAGTCTACAGGCCATTTCAGTTTTAACACTCATGTTGAACAAGCAGCATTTGGATTTTGCAGGTCAGATGAGGTCTTTCTCTGGCTTTTATTAAAACATCCACCCTTACTTGGACTTCTTGCAGGTTTCTTGAAATAAATACATTTCTGCAAAATCCCTTGGTCTTGCCAAACTGGAGTTTTCTCCATCAGCTCTTGATTTTGTTCCACAAATATCTGACAGCTTGCTTGGATAAACCACTTGTAAAATCTTCCAGCAAGTACTTCACATTTTCTCCCCTGGCTTAAGAGAGAATGTAAGAGAAGTTGTGAAGTTACCTATGGAAGATTACTTGCTGGATGTCTTCCTATGTGTGTGGAGGTGCTCCAGATAAATAGTGGCAAAACTGCTTCGCTGCTTGTATGCAGATTCCCCAATAAAATCTTTCCTGCTGTGATATTTTCAGAAATGTCAGTGCTGGTATACAGAGGGTGGGCTGTGACCAGTCCTAGTGCTGGTTTGATTCTTTCCTGTTTCCTTCTCTGCTAGCTATACCTGCCTCTTATGCCTCATATGTACATCATGGGGCAGGGGCTGTACCATTTTTAACAGACTAGTCCTGGGCCTTCTGCATGCTATTAATGACTTTCACACAAAATTGAATGTATTTGAGAGTCTCAGTTTAGTCACACTGCGAAGTTTGTCTGGTTTAAGTGAGTAGAGAGAAGCTTTCCTAGGGTAAGATAGAATCTCATGCTTGATTTACATTACAAATAAAATCCTTATCCCAAACCATCCTGTTTTGTGGCAGGGCTGAAATCTAGACAGACACAGCCTCAAATATTTCAGTCTTTATAACTGTCCGTCCTAGATCCAGTCAGTAGGTTTAGGATCAGGAAGGAGTTTTTCTCCAGGTGAAGCTAGCAAGCTTTATGGTTTTTTTTAGGGTCATCTCAGCTGTGCTACATAATGGACTCCCTGTTAGTGCAGAAACCTAAGAAAAATTATACTCTTAATGTCTTCTGGGTTATGGGTGTGTTTTATTTTTCCTTTTTTTTTTTTTTTGTGCATGCACATTGTAATTTGTGAGGCTGTTAGTCTTTTATATGAAAAATCTTAAATTTGTTGGAGCATGTTATTGCCTTTTTTTTTTTAATGGCTTGTATTTGTCAGGTGCACCAGAGTGGATGTTATTTATACTTTGTTGTTATGCTCCTGGGACTCTCCTTCCCAGGTTCAAGCAAAAAATTAATCATTTCATCTGGTCTTTGATGTCTTGCAAGAGCAACAGGCAAATTGTATTTTAGTACATTGGGAAGAGATATTACAGCAGCTCTAAGTGTTTTGGGATGACAGCAAGGACAAATGATGGAGACTGAAGAGGAAGTAAAAAATAGGACCCCCATCATTCTGGAGAGTACTTGATGTGATTCATATAATATCCTGAAGAAAGAAATCATGAAGAGAGGGGTGGGGGGAAGCTGTTTTTAAGATTTGGTTTTATTTCTCATTATCCTACTCTGATTTGATTGGTAATAAATTAATTTTCTCAAGTTGAGTCTGTTTTGCCTGTGATGGTAATTGCTGAATGATCTCTCCCTGTCCTTATCTCGACCCATGAGCTTTTCATTATATTTTCTTCCCCTGTCCAGCTGAGGAGGGATGTTTTGTTGCCCAGTAGAGCAGAAAAAATGATGGGAACAGCAACAAGAATAGCCCTCTTTGGAGGAGGTGAGAAAATCAGGTCAGAAATCAGAAAAGAGGCAGCTTGGGGAGATCCACAGGCAGCAATAGGTTGTACAGGTGTATAGCGAGTCCCTGATCCTCCACCAGCACAGAGACACTTTGATGGCAATACCCAATCACATCAGTGGTGTTGGACTTAGCCAGCCTAAGGAGAGAGGAGCAGAGCTCGAGGTGGGGCTGTGCCCTGATTGCTTTCAGCCTTGTGGTGTGGGGCTGGTTTCAGACTCCCTTGCTGCAGCTAGAGCTGAGCCAGGGATAAAAATGCTGCTGTATGTGGCTTGTAAATAAGAATTCACACATGGTGCTAAGCCAATTTGCTGGTGTTATTTCCTTGTTCCTGTTGCTGCTAAAACTGCCCTTACAGCAAAAAGCTAAAGGAATTGAAAGTGGCAGAAGTGTAAAAAAGAACTGCAGACACTGAAGTGGGCATCTGAAGGGCTTTCTTCCTCTGCATTGGTCATAAAACACCTTTTATTTCTATACAAGCATTGATGGACTCAGGATTTATTTTATGGCTGATGAAAATAGTTGGAATTTGCTTGGTTAGTGGCTGGGTCTGCATCCCACGTGTGTGTAGAGAAGTCCTATTGCCCTTGACAAGGATATTACCTAAGAAAGGTAATGGTCATGACCACAATATCTTGCTGTCTGCCCAGCTACTTGCAGTGTCTTTAGATTCTTGTATGCTTAAGATGCAGCTTTTCTGGGAAAATTCATCATGTCAAGAAACTAAATATCAACATTCAGACTTTGCGAAGGCATTTTCATGCTTCAGTGTTTCAGGTCTTTTTTTTGTTTCTCCTCGAAGGAACCAGCTGGGATTGGAAGTAGATGATTCAAGAGTTGACAAGACAACATTAACTCTACTGGCCTTCTGCTGCCTTCACTGAGTGCCCAGTTATCACAGAGGCAGGGAGGAGACAAGCAGACAGGGGTGATGAAGGGAAAGCACTGGGGGATGAACAGGGCAGAAAAGCTGTATATGAAACATTAACAGAGGGGGTGATGTGTGAGGGAAGAGTTTTCTCTAGGCAGGGATCTGTGCTGGAGTGATGGCCTTGTGCACATCTGAGAGATAGCTGAGAGGGACAGCGGCAGGGCGGGGAAGAAGGGACAATGGATTGGAAATGGTGGGAGGCATGAACCAGACTCCAGTGAGCAGAACTGCTTTGGTAACTGCTGTGATTGTAAAGACATGCCTGTGTGCCGGCTGAGGGCCTTAAAACTCCCACAGAGCAGGCTGTGGGTAGATGAGGTGGGCCATGAAGAAGGAAAGCTGTTGCTGCAGATCTGGTCAGGAGCAGTGAGAGGATCAAGAACACATGATTTTACAACCAATTTATCTTTGCAAAGATCAGTTCCATCACAGTCCTCTCTGCTGGCCCTGCTCCTGCCTGTGATGTCACCTTTCCACAGCACTGTATAAATGCAACAACTTCTATTTCTTTCCTCGGCAGCAATCAAGATTCCCAGTTCAATGTTCAGTAAATAGGCTAAAACTGAAGTAAACAAGTCTCTAGCCTCCAGCCTGGTGCAGAGACTCTCACTCCCTCAATGACTTTGTATTTCCATCCCTCTCCCTTTTCTAATTTGGCAGCAGCTTCAGGAGACCTGTGACATTTAAAGTTGTGTTGATGCTGTGGTAATTGCTGAAATGAAAAAATTGACAAACTGGCAGCAACATTTTAACCTTCTTAAAACACTCATACATTTTCAAGCTATGCAAGGTTAGCATGCCACAGAAAGTGTGCTCAGTGCTAGGTTTGGATATATAGCCAGGCTATGTCTCTGCCAAGATTTGTGCTCTGAAATGCTGCCAAAATTGAGTTATTCAGGTGGATGAAGGACGTTCTAATGAGACAACAGCTTATTCACACACTTGTGCTTGTAAAATGGCTGGAAGTTGTTTTCATAAAACTTTCAAAACTAGAAATGGGTTTAAAACATTGTGTTTTAGTGAAGTAATACATTAAATAGAGAATACTTCAAAATCCATAAAAAGATAGATTTCTACAGTAGTAAAATTGAACAAACAGTAGGTCCTTTTCTCTCTTCAAATAATCCACAAAATGTGATTACCTCAATTTCATGTAACTTACTTTGAAAAGTAATATAAATTTACGGGTTATGGCTGCAAACCTTTTGGTTTTAGTACAGCTATTTGTATGGGTGGGCATAGCATAACTAGTTGCTTGGAGACGGCTTTGCTTGTTGAAACTTGTAGATGTAATTTTTTACACCTCACCTGGTCCTATAGACTCAACTTACAGTTAAAGCAAAGAAGGCAGCACAAAAAGCTCAAAAAGCTGTACTTCACCTCATCTTGAGGTAGATTAAATCCATTAGATAAACTCTCCTCTGGAAGTGATGCTGCTGCTTTTGTTTTTGAAGTTTTGAAAGAGCACCCCATTGACTTGGTCTGGCTCCGAAGAGTCTCCTCCTGCACAGCTTCAGCCTTGGAGGGTGTCAGCCACCAGTCAGGCCTTCATCCTTGGACCCCAGGTGATTTTAGATATCCTTGGAGTAGGTCAGAGTGTTTTGATAATAAAAGCCTGCTTCATAAGCCCTTGTAGAGAGCAAAGTGCAGTTTGGAAGCTCCTGCCTTTGCCCACAGTGGTAGCATGAGATGCTCTTGTGTTTTCCACGAGGCTGGGGTGGTGAGCCCAGGCATAATGTAATGCTGGCACCCACGCAGGAGGTGATGAAATTACATATAGCCCAGGCCTTATTGCTGCCTGCCAGGGTGGGACACAGCCTCTTAACAACTCAGCCAGTGAAGGAGAGCAGTCTCATCAAACTTTGCTAAGTACTGAAATAGCTGTTCTGGAAATCAATGCTATTCATGCTCTGCTCTGCCCTTTGAATTGTATCATTTACTCAGAATATGGCGTTGCACCTAGTGCTGCATCTGGCTGTCATTGAAGCATTCTTCATTGTGTTTCTCAGTGCAAAGCTAATAGCTTCTGTAGAAAAGGAATCCAAGACCTAACAGTAAAAGAAGAAAAAGGTAACAATCTCAGTAAACCTGCCAGTTCAAAGGTATATTTAGAATATATTGTAACAAAAGAACTGTCAAACTGAAAATGAGAGGCTTTGCTTCTCAAGGTTTTACATGGTCATGGTTCATGGAAGTGAGAATACAGCAGGACATTTTGGTTTCACCTACACTCGAAAATTAAACAGGTTGAAGATCATCCTCTGGAACTTAGGTCAGCTTGGAAATCCTTGGAAATCCTCCTGAAAAATTCTTTCAGTCTCCAAAACAGGATGGCTACATGGAAACTGCCTGCAGGGGATTGTTCCCAGCAGGAGAAAAGTCAGTCCTTCAAAGCCTGCCCTTTACCTCTCTCTCTCTAGGTCAAGTCCCTGAGTTTACCATTGAACGATGGTGGGCTCAAAACCCTTCTGTGCCTGAATTCCAGTTACAGGCCAGTCATCAAAGAGGTTTGCTTCCTCTGCACAAATCCCAATGCTGGGACTGAGCTCCACATGTCTGTCAGGGATGTATGGGTCTGGCATGGCTGAGCTGGGACTGCGAAGTGCGGTGGAGCGGGTATTGCCCAGTCTTGTCTAGACCGCACCTTTCCCATCTTTTCTGGGCTATGCTGAACAGGTGATAAGCAAGCCCTCTGTATCACGTACTGATACTATCTGTGCATTCAGCAACTACAACACCGATCTTTGGCAAGCCCATGAGAAACTTATGAAAATTTGGAAGAAAACTGCTCTCATGGGGAGCAAATAAAGAAGAGAGATTGTTTAAAAACTGATAAGCAAATCTGTTCTGCAGCCACTTTAAGAAGTAAGAAAACCTTGGGCATTCAGAATAGGTTTATGTTAGCCAAAAGCGCTGCTGCTTTTGCATCTGAACCTTTAGATACCTGATAATTGGGTAGTGTGCTGTATATAGAGACCTGCCGGAGTAAGCGATGATTTTAGACAAATCTTTTATGCTTTGAGATAGCAGAAATTGCTGATACAGGCACAGAGAGAGGCAAAGGACGTGTAAGATTTGAGATCTGCTGTGACAACTTCAGAGTACCCCAGTTCTCCAGACTTCCAGTAAGTCCTGCTGCCACTCCTGTGGCTCAGTGAGACGTGAAGGAGGTGTTGTCAGGGGTGCCACACATCACAGCTCATCAGGGAATGATGACGAATGAGTCAAGAAGATTGAGAGCACTGTCATTCATGTGTGGAGGCACACATCTCCCCAACCAAATTCTGTTCAGATGAAATCCCAAGGACAGCTGTGCAGGGCAAACAATCAGGTCCACCCTACCGCAGTGGGAATAGTGCCAAATAAGGTGAATGGACTTATACCCACTTTTCCTGAAGGGATGATGAAACAATTTTCTAGGGACAATTTTGTCTCTGAGAGACTATTGTGGTGGGTGAACAGGTTTTTGCTACGCTGCTTTTTGTGCTTTCAGTGCCATCCCTTCATTCTACCAATAATAATAATCACTATTATTTCTAATGGCATAACATTTCTTCTTCAGAAACCCATAAACGGAGCTAGGACCCTGTGATAGGTACTGTGCAAAACAGAACCTAAGTAAAAATTCATGATATGCAAAAACCTTCCTGAGACTGAGTGTCATTGATTTGCAGATATATTCAAATAAATTAATATAAAACCAGATGTTTCAGGTGATGGGGAAGATTCAGCCATGTTGCACACCTGCTCTTCCTTGCAGTGTTCTCAACTGCTAAAAAATACATGTACAATGCACCTCTTCTCATCTATTTTTCAGGTCCTTCTCTTCTAACAAGGCTTGAGAGCAGATAGTAGTTTCTTTTTACAGTAAGCACTATGTCACCAAAAGTAGATTAATTGCCAAGTGATAAAATTAGAAATATTGAAATGGACTAGCTCGATGGATTCTAATTAATTATGGACACTAGTGCTATAATCAGAGATTGTTCATTGGGTAATGGAGCTATTTGGTTTCAGCTGGATAGTCTTTCCCCTTCTGTTGTCACCCATGCAATCTCAGAAGGCTGAACTGGGGAAACATGATTCAGAATCTGGAACAACTTCTTCCCTCTGTTATAATCAAACTCACCTTTATGGAATCAGTTTATGAAAAGTGATCATTTTGTGCAAATCGCTTGTGTGATGTTAAGCATGTTCATCTGTCTCCATGACTCTAGATATTATCATGATCTTCAGTGGACTTAATTCTTACAAGAGGTGTGCCAGGCTGCATACATGCCTCATCCTGGCGGTGAGAGGAGGTGGACACCTGCATAGATGTGCCATATCCTGTTAGATGGGATTATCTGGGGCTTACTCACTAGCTGGTTGAAGAAACAAGATTTATATTCCATAAAGGAGGCACTGAAACAGAGTGCAGGGAAAACACTTCCCCAGGAATGGAAAGCAGTGTTCAAGTCCCAGAATATTTCCTGGCCTTTGGCTGCTATATTTTGTGTGCTCTCATTTAAGGGCAGAGTTTAGCAAGTAGTGCCAAGCAGACTTTCACAGCTTTAGCATCCAAATGGCATAGAGAAGCCAAGTTCACCAAAAACACTGGGGCAAGCCCAGGTCACCTCCCCGTTGGCCGCCGTGTATGCTGTTGTCACTGTTACTGAAGTTTTATGATGCAGTCTTATACTGCCTGAGCGTGTATAGCTTCCCAAACAGCAAAGTTGTATTATAATAGAATTACATTTTTTTTCTCAAAAGTGACAAAATATTGAGTTAAATACATTTTGATCCAAATCAAAAGCCTCTGCTCTCTTAATTCAGTTCAGCCTCCCTCTGAACATTCTGGCTTCAGCTGAGGCCACAATTGCAGATATATCACTTGATCTCCTTTTCTAAGAATATTTTCAGTTCAGCTAAACCCAAGGGGTCGTAAAAGTCTTGTCAGAAGCCAAAACTCATGAGACTTCCAAGCCAAAAAAAGGTTTTGACAAGTTCAGCTCTTGAGCAATTGGCTGTTCTCCTGTAAACACCCAAAATCAGAAGTAACAGTTTCCTGTGATTGAGAGTGAACGTGACAGGAGATTCACTACCACATCCCCCAAAAGATTTGTGAAACACTTAAATTTGGCCTGGTCTTCCAGTTCAAGCTCAACTGAGTGGTTTTTTTGCTTATTCCTGCAAAAAGTCTCAGTGCCTTGAGGAATGGTAGAGAATTAAAAACCAGTGTGTGTTTTTTCTGCACATAGCTGGGTTATGAAGGTTGTAATATTAATTATTACTTAATAAAGAAAAGTGTAAATAAACACGTGATGTTTATTTTCCGTATTACCTTATTTTTTATAAACCCAAGAAAGAAGTCCTCCCTTTGCCATGGGATGGTGATGTGTATCCTTCTGATTCTACTGAATTTGGCCTTCCCATGCCTTCAGTGGGCATTTGTGAGTGACCTGATTTCCTAGCAGTGTGTTGTCAAGGAATTCCTAGAATACTGAATAAAGTACTGAAATGCAATTTTACTCCGAGAGACATAGAACCACATTAAATTTATATCGATTGGAGACCTATGGCGATCTTCCAAAGTACATATTTCTTTTTCATTTGTTATGGACAGGCAATTAACTTTACTTGCTTTAACATAAATTGGAGTTTAAAATAGCTGCTTAGGTTCCTTGTCCTGGAAGGTGCAATTAATTACCTCTTTGCAAAATACATTACATAACCAGATATTTGAGATATATCTGGTATCAGGCACAATTCTCATGGCAGGCCATTACAAATGCAGTATGTATAGTAAACCAAAGCCTTTCAGAGAAATCCCAAACACTTAATGTTATGCCAGGAACCACATTCTTAGGGGGAAATCCAACCTTCCCAGGTAAGGCATTGGGTCAGCTCAGCAGAGGACTTTTACAGAGCTTGCTGGAGTGAGGCAAGATGGTCTGTGCTCATCTGTGCTGAACCTGGCTCCTATAGTTGTGGTGGAGGAGAAAAAGGGTTTTAACTGGTGAATAGATCAACCTGGCTTGGTGGGTATTTTCTTTCCCTTTGAAGGTTTTGTGAGTTCCACAAGTCCTGACTCCTGCAGATAAACCAGAATAAGGCAGTAGCAGATAGCACTGCAGATAGGTAAGATGCAGCAGGAGTTAGGAGATGTTCAGCAGAGATGTGCCTCTCTACCCCTGCCTGCAGGTAACGGTGTATCAGGTCGCTGATTTTAAGCAGGGGAGCAATCAGGAGAGGCCCAGGCTGGGGGGAAGAGGGTGCATTTGCACCAGGTAGATGTCCACCAAATAAAAGCTGACATGTGAGCTGGTCATTTCAGGGTCCCAAAAGAGAAGAGGAGCTTCGAAGGTGCAGCTCAGCTCATCCTGTAACAAATGTCAGGTACCTGAAGTAAGATGGGCTGTCCCCTCTGCCTTAAAAGGTCGCTGAAGGAAAGGCCCGAGCAAGGGAGCTGGAGCTGTGCAGTTATGAGGACTGTATCACCCTTTCCCGATTCGCTAGATCCCCTGATGAGCTCTGATGGCCATTCGTGTTTCTGCAAGGATCCTTTTATTGCTTTTTCTGGCACCTATTGTCGTGGTTTAGCCCCGGTCAGCAACTAAGCACCACACAGCCGCTCACTCACTCCCCCCACCCCAGTGGGAAGGGGGAGAATCGGAAGAGCAAAAGCAAGAAAACTCGTGGGTTGAGATAAGAACAGTTTAATAATTAAAATAAAATAGTGATAGTAATAATGGTAATGATAGCAATAATGATTATGATAATAATAATAATAATAATGATATTCATAGTATAATAAAAAAGAAAATAATGAGAGAGAAGAATGAAAGCTGGGGAAAAGAGGGAAAAGAAAAAAAAAAAACCACAAGTGCTGCAACCGCTCACCACCCACTGAGAGACACCGCCAGTCCCCGAGCCACGATCGCTGCCTCCCCCAGCCAACTCCCCCCCGTTAATATACTGGGCATGATGTCACATGATATGGAATACCCTTTGGCCAATTCAGACCAGCTGTCTTGGATGTGCCCCCTCCCCTCCCGGCTTCTTGTGCACCTGGCAGAGCATGGGAAGCTGGAAAAGTCCTTGACTAGTGTAAGCACTATGTAGCAACAACTAAAACATCAGTGTGCTATCAACATTATTTTCATACTATGTCCAAAACGCAGCACTATACCAGCTACAGTGAAGAAAAATTAACTCTACCCCAACTAAAACCATGACACCTGTACAAAGAGCAGTTGCAGCTTGGCCTGTGGACGCAGTTCAGGGGACCCTTAAGCCTGTCTGTGCCTGGGGAGTTTCCGTGCCCAGGTACATACTGCATACAGCCTTCAGTAAGGCTTACATGCCTGAATAGCCTCACAATGGGGCAAAACTGCAGCCACTGCTTGCAGCCCGGTGGCTGATTGTGTTTTGAAGGTAATGTGGAAGCAGCTTGGAGAAGTTGGGCTTTTCCTTGAGGTGCCGTGAGCTTGCACAGCCTGATATGTCCATAGTGGGAAGGTGATGAGTGGGTCTTGGCAGTCCTGAGCTAATTGTCTGTGGTGTACTAATTGAAATGTAGCATGCCAAATAGAGACGCATGACCTATCTTCTTACCCTCATTGCACAGCAGTGGTGAAGCTGTAATTCAGGGCTAAGTGCCCAGGGATTAAAGATGTTAAACCACAGCTCATAGAGCTCTACCTGGCACTGTTTCGGTGATGCTTACTAGTCTGTCCGTGGTTACAACAAGGAGTACAGAAGGGAAGCATACCATAAGCCTCACTCTCTGTGCACAGCCTTTCTTTTGGTGGGCAGTAAATGAAGGGATATTCTTTTGATAGGTGTAATATGCAGCCTGACACAGGGATGCTCACGGCTATGGACCTGTCTTCACATGGAGACATTTTTAATTGCATTTCATCCCTTAGAAATGAAATTGAAATTGAGGACTGGAAAGCAAATGGCATGCCCTTCCCTCCCAGCCTCAGGTGACTGAAATACCCAGATGTCCAGAGGGGAGAGCTTTAAAGCCATGGGCCATTCCAAACCAAATTTCTTCTTTTAAAAATCAGATGAGTTAAACATAATGAATGATATTCAGTTCCATTTTCTCTTTCAGGTGCCTGAAATAGACAGCTCCATGCAGAGAAATTACCCAGTTCCCCCTGAGTGATCTTTATTTGAAATCTAATAGTGCCACTGCAGCTTTCCATGCTCAGAGCTGGAGTGATTGACATGGTGTTACTGCAGCCACGCCATGAACTGTGTAGGCTGTCTTAAAGGTTTTTTTCGTATTCAGGGCACTGGTGCTCTCAAACCCATAAATTACATCATTAAAAAAATGAAACCATAAAATGCGAATTAAAACTGTGTCAAACTGAGTTTTTCTGGTGTTCTGCAGGCTGCAGGAAGCCGGCAGTCAGGGGGAGTCTGTACCACACATGGATAGGAAGGTGGAGGACCTCCAAACATCAGGCTCTGGGCATTGTGAAAGCTGTACAAATGTACTACGCACACTGAAATACACTCTCAGTCTGTCACAAATAGCACACATTTCATGGGTGACAATTGGGCCAATAACTCATCTCAGAGTGTTACATTGCTCAAAGCCATAGCGGGCAGTCCAATAAAAGAGTTTTTCTTTTTCTTTGACTCAGGCTTTGAGTAACAAAACAGGCAGACATGTTCTTGGCATGGAGGATCTAGTAAACAGTGTGGAAAATAAATCAGTGCAGACCAAAAAAAGAGTAAAGGGTTGTAATACCAGGGGCAATTTCACATCATGTGTCCCTTGGCAGCAGGGCAGTTAAAGAGGTTCCTGCACGTGGAGGAATTTCATCCTTCCCCAGAGGCTTCCTCCCTCCAGACTGAGTTGGTTGGCTTATTTTGTGTCTCTGTGCCTTGGAAAGACCCATTAAATGATCCATTTTAAGAAAACTGATTTGTATCTTTTGACAGAAAGGAATTCTGCCTTTACAAATGTTTTGTTTAGCCAGGTCGCTTCACAGAGCTGGTTTAACCAGCACAGCTGAGGTTGTGGTTCAAGAATACGGTAAATCTTGCTTAAGTGCTCCTAGCATGGACTGAAAAAAGCCACAGCAACATGATGTCAGGTGCTCCTCCTCCTTTTCAGAAGTGTTTGGAGAACCTGGAATGGGTTAATTTGCACCCATCAGCTTCGTGCCAGTCTGAAGCGTTGGCTTATCTGTCAGAGGGCTGATAGTGTGGAACCAGACACAAGCCCTAATTTCTAGACACCTCTTCTCTCTTTTGGAACCTACAGCTCTGAGAACATGGCAATGAGCATATAACTATAGCACTCACAGGCCAAACCAAAGGTCTTCTGAGTGGCAAAGTGGATAAAAGAAAGAGAACAGACCTGCACTGACTTCTTGAGGCAGGGGCAGTGCCTTTGTATTTATTACTCCTTGAAAAAAAGCCTCTTTGGCTTTGTCTGGTCTTCCTTGGAGCTATGCAAAATCTCACCACCTGCAGTGTCCTGCAGCAAGGAGCTCCACACCTTACATGCATTGCATGAAGAAACCCCTCCCCACTGTTTTGAATCTGCCACCTGGTAAATTTACTAGATGTTTTGTAGTTCCTATGTCAGTGAGGCAATGAAATAATTTCCTGTTGAAATCTCCACATCTTTCATGATTTTGAGGAGCTTACTCATCTGCTTTCTCAGTAGTATCTTCTCCAGACTGAAGGGTCCTAGTCTGCTCAGTCGCTCTTTGCAGAGAAGCCTTTGGCCGTCCTTGTCCCCTCTTTTTGTATCTTTCTCAGTTCCCCTTCATTTCTGAAATGAAGAGAGCCGTACCATGCATGGTACACTGGCAGCCAGCATGATGTCCCTTGCTGTGCCTTTCCCCATTCCATTTCTAACCTCCTGTTTGTCCTCTCCTGAGCACTGAGCTGGTGTTTTCACAAAATTATCTCACTCCAAGGTCTCTTTCCTGAGCAGCTAGTTCAGAGTTTATCACTCTGTCTGCAACAGAAGCACTATTTTTTCCCATGTGCATTACTTTCTGCTTATCTACATCAATTTGAATTTTTCATTTTATTATACCAACTGCTTTTGTATGTAGTACACCAAAGGTCATTGGGAAGTTTATGCCCCTTTGTTGCAGAGCTTAGGAAATTATCCATATGATGAACCATCCCTTGCCTACCTGTACAGTTTCTGGGAATGCCTGAGCACTAGAAACCATCGGCTTTGCAGGGAAAATGTTGAGGACAGATACATGTCTTAAATCTCACCCCTGTAGGG
Source organism: Morus bassanus (assembly GCA_031468815.1). Lineage (NCBI taxonomy): Eukaryota > Metazoa > Chordata > Aves > Suliformes > Sulidae > Morus > Morus bassanus. The sequence goes on from CM062568.1 coordinate 22,980,535, forward strand.
TTTGGGGGTGTAAGTATGAGAGGGCTCTCCCTCCTCTCAGGATGAAAATTCAGAAAACTGCTGAAGCGTTTGAGTCCAAGCTTGAGCAGGGAGTGGACCAGAGGACATCCACAAGTCCCATCCAACCTAAGTTATTCCACAGTTTGGAAAAAAGTCAGGTGTGTGTTTGGAGGTGGTGGTACCTCTTTATTGATGCATTATCTGTCAAGTTAAACAGGTTTATTACATTTATACACTATGCTGTTGAGCAATAGCCCTAATAAAGCCTAGCTGGGAGAAAAGGAGCGGAATGAATTGACAGTACCTGTGCTTTTCAATATTATCTGTCACATTACTGGAGAAAATATACTTTACAGCATGTACCAAGAGGTACCTAAATTGATGATGCAATTAACATCACTATTAAATATAAGCTTTTACATTAATGCAGTTTCTAGCACTGTCCCTTCACCTGCATGTGGTTTTCTTTGCATGTTATGAGATGTGACCCTAAAAAGCCCTTTTTTCTGCATTACTTCTACCAGTCACTGGAGAAGCCAGTGTCCATGTTCAGTCAGTAGCTACCCTGCAACATTTAGCAGGAAGCTGAAGCATGAAACCTCCCAGCACTAATTGCTGTCATCTAAGCTGGAGGGTGTTCACCAGCACCATCTGAGAAGCACCTGCCCTTCAACTTCATACCAGGGATCTAGTTTAAGAATATTTATGGGGATTTCTTTGTAACAACAGTTGGTTTTCTTTCTTGGTCTTGTTGATTTCACACGTACTGTGGATTTTACCTCCTCAGGGAACACTGCCGAGGAGCTGGCTGAGCTTTTCAGTTTCTCCTGCTAATAATAATCTAGCATCTGCCCTAATAATAAGCCTTTTGGGGGTCACTATACACAGACTTCCATGTGGTAAATGGTTTAGGATATACTGGCATGGCATGGGACTGCAGCCACCTCCTCCCAGGGCTGCAGATCCCTCTGCCATCTCCATCCCTCTGCTCCCTGCCACCTCCATCCCAGACCTGGGCCTGTCTGCAAAAGGCTCCTTGGCACATCCTCAGTCCCAGAGCCCTTCTCTATCTTTCCTGGTTGCTTCTGATGCATTCATTCAGTGCAGATTAGTTTTCAATGTCAAGGTGGCTCTGCTATAGGATCACATCCCCCAGCTCCCTGCTGGGGATTTCCTTGGCTCCTGCCCACCATGCTGCCTGTCCCTGCCTACAGGCAAGAGACTTCTCACTTCTGCTCCACTTTTGGGTTTTGCCTCTGCAAACTCTCACAATTACTGGTACAGACTTATTTTTTTTTCTGGTGGGGGAGCCTGGAATAAGGGAAAATGAGATTATTTTTGCACCTTGGGGGTTGGCCATGCGCTTAACAGGTATGAAGTGAATTTTTTGCGTGTGATTTTCTGCACAGCAGGTTGATGTGGTGGGTGGAAACAACATTTTTGTGTCCTTGGTTTGGAAACTTGCAGCTTAAATTCTGTGTGAGTGGCAGGTCTGAAGCAAAGGAGACCTGGCTTGCTCAGATCTCGTTCATGAGGTGGGCTGTATTTTCTTGCTTCCAGTAGTGAAAAAGAGAAGGAAAAAGAAATCATTTCCACAGCAGAGGGTGTAGAATTTGAAAACACTTTATTTTCTTGCCACAAAAATATTACATACATATACAACACTACATATACATATAGCTGGAGAGAGGGCTGGGTTGCTAATGCCTGTGCTTTTCAGGATTGCCAGTTTTTCACACTATATGAGACTGTCTGGATGCTGTCCCCATAGTTCTCGCTGTGCTTTCCCCCTCACTGATGTCCCACGCTGCTGCATGCTCAGAAAGTTGAGTGTATTTTTGGGGGCTTTGCAGATTCTGATGGGTCTCTTTGGGAAGGCAACAATGCTCCTTCGTGCAGTACAGAGGGGAGACCGAGACCTGGAAAGCACAGACTTTGCATCAGGGTGAGGCACTGAACAGGCTGGATTAAAACCATTCCCACGTTCACACTTGCTCATGTAATTCAAGCTACAAAGAGAGGGTTTTCTAAAATGCTTAAAGCAACCTTGTTCTCACTGGAGGAGGTGTAGGGGATTTTGCAAGTGGATTCAATGGGAATAAGACCCGGTGCTGACACCTGCAAGGGGGTGATCCCTGCCTGTGCGGGAAGCAGGGGGTTGCTCAGAGGAAGCTGTAATGGGCATTGTGAAAAGCAGCTCCTGGAAAGGGAGGGGAGCGGCTGAGACATCTCCTGCTTGAGCTGCTCTGGGGAAGGAGAGGGAGCATGTGGGAAAGTCCAGTCGCCGAAGGATAAGGCAAGTGGCAGGAACAGGAGATGTGTCTTAAAACACTTCCTAGGACAAGAAAAGGGAGTCCCTGCTATTTGGCATAAACCCTCTTTAAAATACATCATAATAATTGGCATTTCACATTTCATAATGCTAATTCCAGTGGCTAATTGGGTAGAATTGAAAACATGTGCTGTAGCTGGATCACCCAAAGACATAGACAAAAGCATATTTAACTCCTTTGGGAGACCCAGATTCCACATCAGCAAACCAACCGGAGAGTGCTGTCTCTCCATCACCTCTCCCATGACCTGCCTCCCCATGGACCATACAGGGGGGGTCCTCATCAGGCGCACATATGCTTCTTGTGTGACAGGGAAAGGAAAAGTGCTGAGAGCCCCGTGCTCCCCTTCTCATCTCACTGTGCCGACACTGCTGTATGGCCCACAGACCTGTGGACCGAAGGGGCAGCAGGGATGCACGTGCCTGCGCACACTGAGTCGGAGTAGCTTCATCTGGTATCTCCTTGGTAGCTGCTTGATGATAGTACCTTCTCTATGAGGCTGCACTGCTTTTTAGTGGTTTTTTTAAAAATTTTTCTGCCAGTGGGAACAGCTGTAGCACAGGGACATTGTGGCATTGGCACTTAATGGCATTCAGGCTCCAATCCCTCCTGCAGCAGCATCAGGATTCCCATCTTTTTGCAGGGCTAACAGATGGCTTTGCAGAAGACCTAGACACTGGGGTAAGGGAAGATCTGCAGAAGTTGCTGCTGGAGTGTTTTATGCATGTCAGGCTTGGGCTCTGGCCAAGATAGACCTGATTTTTGTCCTGGTGTTTTAGCAGGCAAATGGATGCCAAATCACAGTGCCTGAGAAAAACAGTAAAAATCCTGGGGGGAGGTTTACGTGTTGTTTGCTGCCCCTTAGTTAAAAATAGTATGTATAGGTTCTAGGAATGGTTTCAGAAGGCTTCAGAAAGCAAGAAGTAATATCTTTTATTAGAGAAACAGCTATCGCTGGAAAAAATGGCCAAGCTCTTCTCATAGCTGCATTACTGCTGTACCATGATTCATTATTAATAAATATATTCTTACAATTTGAAAGGGGTCTGTTCAAGGCCCTCTGGAAATTGATTTGAATTGTGCCATTACTTGTGATGGTGGTTGCTGCCTTATAAATATACTCAGTGATGACATTAGCCTTGCTCTTTAATTGAGGACTGACTTCTTTCAGCAGGAGGGTGTTTCATGGCTGATTATATATGTTCCTTTGCACCAAATGACACCTGCTGTCATAATAGCTTCCATTTTTATTACAATGCAATACAAATGATCTCAAAAGGCTTCATAAATTACTGAAAGATTTACAGAAGGGAACAAGATATTTTTAAAACCTTATGTATGAAGCCTGTTTTTCTGTCTTCTTTTAGAACATACTTTTCTTTAAATTGCATTTGTCTTCTTGAAATTATTGGGAATATCAAAGCTTTTCTTTTTATTGCAGGGAACCACTGACTAATGAAATAATGGACATTGGGTGGCTTCTTTGCTTCCCAGCAATGGAAAGGATGCAATCCTAAATAATTGGAGAAGAGAAAGAGAGAGAGTCCCTCCCTCACTCTGCAAGTACAAGTTCCAAAGAAGCTAAAAAAGAAATTAGTTCAGCAAAAAATACCTCCTTCTTTAGTCTGACCACCTTTCACTTTCCTGGTCCCTTCATTTTCTCACTTGTTCATGGAACTTTCCAGATTGTACAAGGCTTTGATTTCCCTAGAAAAGTGAGAAAACCTTTCTGCCTCCCATACGACTTTAATAATAAATCTGTCATACTCTGCCCAATGCATCATAAAGAAATGACACAAAAAAAAAATTACAACCCGTTCAGCAGATATTGGCAGCACTGGCATGAACTCAATTTGCCCATGGGTGGATGACTGAGTAACATAAAAGCAGAGTTTATATATGCTCCTGACAATAGCTGAAGGCTCTCCTGGCACAGCCTGAAGGTTCATGACCCATAAATATTTCTCTCCTGGCAATTGCAATCTCAGCCTCCTGCTACAGCAGAACTTGTAAAAGCTGTAGACAGTCTATTGCTCTCCTGGGAGTTACAGGCTCCCCTTGCAGATTTTATGAGTATCAATCACAGGCATTATCTCGTAAGACTTACAGGTTACCAGCTGGTCTGGTCTGTAAAAGTGCTGCTTGCAGTGCTGGAGACTGTAAATGCCATGAATTTTAACTATTTCTGTTTATAGGATATGCAAGAAAATTACATTTTTATCCTTTAGAACTCAAAGTTCCTGTTAACAGGGCAAGGATCTGGATGAGTGTCACCAGGCACATGTAAAAACAAATTTTACCTACCCAACAGTTGTTTTCACAATGCTTCAAACCTCTTAGAGAGGTTTCTGGTAGAGCTGATGGTGTTCTCAGGACTCTGGGAGGTGATCAGACACATGTTCCTGGCAACACCCAGCTTCCCTTAGTAGTACAGGTATCAACACCCTGGCTTAATGAAAAAAAACCAATGTAAATAAAGCCTGGCTTTTTTATAGATCAATCAATTTATTTCAGATTGGTAGGTGGAGCTTTTTAAACACCCATCTGTCATTAAAGGAACAAACTCTTCAATACGGAGAGCTTGCTCTTCCACATTATTTGGTGTCTTTCCTTTTGGGTCTGTTCCTTGCATTTGGTCTTGGCAGATTGAGGCTGCAGAGACATCTGTGACTTCAATGTATTTATACATAGGAAATAAAAGTCTTTGAGCTCAATTTCTCCATATGCCTCTTTCAGCTTTCTATTATTAGAAGGCAAACATCTTGGATGGGTTGCCAGCTAGTTATAGTCAGGGCTGCCAATTGTCCCTATTTCATATTCTAGGTTGCAGATATTTTCAGGCTTGTCTTTTAGTGTCTTTAGAATCTGCCTGGTGAAAAAAAAAGTCATTATTTCACTTATAAGAATGAGTCATTAAATTTGATAAAACACATGGAGAGCGTTTCTCAGTAGGTCTCTGATTCACTTCTTGTCCTAGCTCCTTTCAAGGGAAGGCTGAGAACATTCTCATGCTCCTGACATTAGAAAATGTGGCTCCTTCCTGTGTTTGCCAGGAAAATAAATGAGCTAGTGGTGTATCCTGCACCCCCAAAAGTAGTGTTCTGACTCTAGATGTGCAAAGAGGAAAATGAGAGTTTGGGCAGGGGAATCTAGCACCTGGGGAGAATTTCACAATTCATACTTCCGGTTCATATCCAAACCCAGACTGCTCCTCGTGCTTCCTCTCAGAAGAGAAGGCACCATGTAGCCACAGGACCAAAGGCCCCCAAAAGAAAAAGCAAAAAAATACCAATAATTTAAAATATACACGTAAATCATATGGAAAATAATGAACTCAGGTGTGTCTACTGCCTCATCAGCAAGACCATAGGGCTTTACTGGGAGAATGAGGACCCTGTCCCAACTCTTGCCTTGGCCTTTACATTTTCCAAAAACTGAACCCACACAGGGAAGAATGATGGGGAATATATCACTTGATTTTCCTCAGATCAAGTGCCATCAGTTGTGCCTCAGCAGCAGGATGAATGTGCCATGTGCTGAAGATATGCCAAGAGGGTCATAGAATCACTGGATCATGGAATTGTTTAGGTTGGAAAAGACCTTTAAGATCATCAAGTCCAACTGTTAACCAACACACACCATGCGCAAGTGTGGTGAAACCCTCCTATTAAAATGATCCTTTTAAAACTAGGCAGCATTTCAAAGCTACTCTGTATGCTTAGATTGAACTTATGTGCTGATAGGCTGAGCTCTCAGGATGCCCTGGGCTTGCTCTCCCCATGCTGTGGGAGAGCACAGCCAGGCACTGTATGAAACCCAGGTGTCAGCATGCTGCAGACCACTACTCTCCTCCCCATCCCTACCAGAGGTGTCTGGCAGGGCTTGGATGAGGGTTAAACAAGCTTTCCCCCCAGAGAACGCATCTCTTCATTGAGGTAATAAATCACTGTCTTGCAGTGACACTAATACATGGAAAATACACTGCTTGTGGGTTTAGATGGTAAATACTGATTCTGTGCTAACTGTGCTACAAGATTGCTTAAAGGAGCAATTTGAGATGAAGATTGTCCCTGTGGCAGGTGCTGTGGCATCTCACCATACCCACAGGGCTCATGGGGTAAAACGGGCAGCAAAGGGGGAACGGTATAACTTCCATTTTAACAGTAATACTAATGCACCATCTTGCCCAAGGTCACCTGGGAAATTGAAGAGCACTGATGGATTAAAAACAGGCAACGAGCTGAGTTTGTGATGAAAATATTTTCTCTCTGGAGCTGGATGCCGCTGAGACTTTTCAACCTTCAGTGCCAATGTGTGCTCCAGGTTTGCCTCTATATCTCCGGATCAGTCTCCATCTCCGCTCTCAGTTTAAAATGTTAGCTGATCCACTCCTTTTACTTCCAGCATAAATCTGATAGGAAATTATGCATCAAGCTCATTAGAAGCATTCTGGTTTCCCCCCAGGATGCCCAGGGGATGTCCCAGCAGAAGCAGAGATGCATGGAAAGGGGGAGTAATTGCCAGGAAAGAGCATCTATAAAATAAATAAAAAGCTAAACCAGGTGCTGCACTGGATGTGGCTCATCAGAGAAGGTGGTTGCAAAATGGGTGGACATGGCTCAGACACTCTGGAGCCCCTTGCTAGGGTACCAAAAGCAGCTCTGATCCAGTGCTACCACATACTTGCATGTCCCTGCCACACCAGCAGTATGAAATGCAGAGCTATGGGGGGCTGGCTGCAGGCTGCTTCTGAAACACGAGATACTGTGTACTGCCTATGGCAGGTTACTGACTTCTCCTGAAAATCTCTAAAGAAATGACTGGCTTAAAAAAAAAAAAAAAAAACCAACCAAAAAAAACCCAAAAAACAAACAAAAAAAAAACCAAAACCAAAACCAAAACCAAAACCAAAACCAAAACAAAAAAAACCAAAAACACAAAAACAAAAACAAAACAAAACAAAAAAAAACCAAAACCAAAACCAAAAAAACAAACAAAAAAAAACAAAACATCAAACTCATTAAATCTTTGGGTTTTTAATCTGACCCCCTGCGAATATTGCCAATGGCTCCTGACTTTTGTAGAGGGTATATGCACTGCTGTGGGCCCATGACCACTGCTTGGACGTGGTGGATCTGCAGCGCTGTTTTCTTTCCTTTGCAGTGCTATGTCCATAGCCTTTTGCATATCTTAATGCAAGTATGGATGTAGCACTGAGTTGCACAAAGCCTCGTTTCAGCTGGTTTAGCCTTGAAATATAAGCAGATAATTATTCTGTTAGTTAAGACTGAGCTGATACGACAGGAGCAGATTTGATGCTCTTTCACAGTGGTGTTAAGTTTGCTGAGCCCTGAACAATGAAGGAGGTGGTGGACCTTGTGGTCTGCAGAAGACCAGACATCCCTGGGTTCCCGTGTGAGGGCTCCTGCACAAGGGCTTTGCACTGATCAGTGAAGTGGTGTTAAACTTGCCCTGAATGTTGTGTGTACTTCAGGGTTAGGGTAGTGTCAGGCATAGCCTGCACCTCTCAGTCCTCCTTCATATGCTATTAACCTTAGGGAAGTCCAGCATTTCAAGACTTGCCACAGCCGATGTTTGAGCGGGCCACCTGTGCAGGCCAGGCGATGTGTGTGCCACACAACTTATCTGCAAGATGTTCTGCACCATGTCTGTCACCTTCAGATTTCACCTCCCTGGGATATTCAGGTATCACATCAGAGGAAACCTGGGTGACTTGACCCCCAGTCAAGCTGAGCTGTAACTAACCAACAGATTCAAAAGCTATTGTGGTCTGCACATCGGTACACTCCCCCGCAATGGGCAGCGGCCGGCAAGAGCCACCCCAGCGCAGCCCAGGAGAAGGGAGGTGAAGGAAGGGAGGTATAGGGAAAGGTGCCCATAGCAGTGTGATCTGGGGCTTGGGACATGAGGAGAGGCTTGCCACACCATGGGGATGCATGGTGGGGGGACCAAGGGTGTTGCGATGGTATGAGTGATAAATGCCCTAAGGGAGAGCCAGGGTTATCAGACTGTAGGTGACAGAGAACAGAGATCCAAGGGAAACCTGGCTTTTTGGGTTCTGCTGTGCAGGGAAGAGCTGAAAAGCCCCATATGCCAGAAAACCCTTCAGAGATTACAATAATAATGCAGATAATTAATACAAGCCCTTACCTACTAATAATGTTTAATAATGAAAATGTCTTACTATGTGTACTAATAGCATCTAATAGTAGTAAATTAATAACATCTGGGGTTTTAACAGTAGACTATGGACATCTGATTTATAATCTGAAAACAGCTTATACCCTGTTGCTGTGAAACATCTAGTGCCCACACAAGTCAGGGGCTGAGTGGAATATATTTCCTTTTTAGCTCTTTATCCTTGCTGGAGGCATGAGCAAACACAATGAGCCTCCTAATACATTTAGCAATAGCCATATGGTATAATGGACCAAGGCCATGTATTCTGTAAAGTAGAATAATTTAAATGAAAAGACGGTGGAAAAATACCAGCCAAACAAGCAATCATGTCATGGTTTTGTCTGGTGAGGAAGGACATACTCCTGAAATGGCTTATCAGGCCTTTCTCTGAATCCAGGATCTCTGTGCTTGTCCTTCGCTCAGGTGCTAATGCACTTGGCTACAGAAGAATGCACATGGCCTAAGCGTCATTTTCTGACGTTCCTTTTGTGGTGCAAGAGGCAAAGAGGCTTCCTCTGGTGTCGCACTGGAGGGTCTTTGGCTCTGCTCAGCGCTGGTGGGCTCCTGTATGCAAGACATGACTTGACTTGTTCTCCAGGATGTGGATGGATTCTCCTTGTCAGCTGATGTCACCCAAGTTCATCACAGTTCATAGCCATGCACAAGGGATCTGTGGGACAAGATGTCTGCTGGACACCACGACTAAGGCCCAGACAGACTGTGGGGAATGCCCTCCTACCCCTTAAATCCTCTGACTGTTTCTAGAGGGGAAAAGTGCTCCACAGCTCCAGCCTGCCTCTGGGCCCCAATCCTTCCTATGGAAACTATGGTGGGTGAGTGGATTGGTGTATGCCAAGTTTGGTCAGGTAGGGGCCAGATTATAATGGAGGGATCACTAAGACCTGGCAGACTGGAAACATTTCTAATCTCCCAGTTTAGAAATAGCACAGTGATGTCCAGCACTCTCTCCCCTAGTTTTGGAAATAGATCTCAGTGAAAGATGCTGCTGAACTCTTTTTGAGATCATGCAGCTCCCACCAGAGCTGCGATGAAAGCCTGTTCTGCATCCCATCAGAGACTGGCCTGAGCCTTCTGAGCAGATGTGCTCTCTGCTGCTGCCGGCCATCACCACATAAAATTCCCGAGATGACCAGGGCTATGGTAACACTACCTGCCAGACATGATGACAGGTCCATTGCTCTCAAGATAGACGTTGAAATAATCCAACCTTGCCCACTTTTTCTCAGTCACATTCAGTACAGATCTGAAGATCTGGTGTGTTGCAGGATGACCCCCAGGCTAACTCTCCTGCACTGGTATAACCTGGAGAAGGCAGGTGGACACAGCCATCAGCAGCCCAGCCCCTACCTCAAGCTGAAGCCACAGGTTCACTTTGCTTCTTAAGCATTTCTGTATCTGCAGCCACTGCTTTAGTCAAATTACCATCTGGGACAAGATGCACAGTAAAATATTTCTCAGCTATGGCATGCCACTATTATACTGTCTGTACTGGTCAGTAATTGTGACTAATGCCTTGCTCATAGAAAGTAGATCAAAGATTTGCAGCAAGAAGCAAAAGTTAACAGTCCAATAAAAGCTCTGCGGCCAAATCTGCAATACATATAAGGATGTGTTATTATGTCGTATATGATTTTCCACTTTCCTTGGGCAGCGGAGAGAGCTTTCTTAAGCCAGTTTTAACTTGTAATAGGCTGAAAATCAGATAGCTTGCTTTACAGTATGTGGAATCAGTAGAGGATTAAATGTTGTAATGACCTTGAAAGAAAACAGTGTCTTCTGTCGGCTAGGTCAGGCAGTACAGTAGCATACCAGAAATAATCAAGGGACTCATTCTCCAGCTAATTAAAGACTTGAAAATATAATTTCATGTTGTGACTGTTTGCAATTAGTCACAGATGCTACTGATCACTTGCTGTGCCATTATTTTTCCATGAATACACTAAGAAATGCATTTTAAAGTAAAATCAGCCAAAGGCCTAGAATTTAAGGTTAGATTTGACAAAACTCCATCTCTCATGTATTTTATCAAGAATTATTAACTAAAGAAAATTGTGAATTTCTTCAGTATAACACACACACACACGTTACATATGCATATGTTTTATGGTTTATACATTGCTAAATGCAGATATCCTCAGTGTAGTTTTAGGCTTCCTTCGTAGTCAGCAGGGAGAAATAGACAACTTGCCCAATCACCTTCAGATGTCTGTCTTGGGAGGAAACTAATCACACTACTGAAAAAAAATCACAATTTCTCTTCATTTCTCTGCACATAGGGAGCCTGATGAGACTCTCTCAAAGATAAGTGAGATGAATCTGGCAAAGTGCATTATCATCATGGTTCAAATTTGGTGGAATTCCCAATCCTGATTTATACCACTGGAGAAATCTCCAAAAGTCATGTTTTATGGAGAGCCTAGCACCCACGGGAGCAAGCACAGCGGGGTACAGCTTCTTACAGGGCTTGGGCATGTGGCGGGCATTAAGTTGCTCAGCCTGACCTGCTCCTGAGGGCACCAAGGCAGGACAGCAACACCATAGTGAAGCGTGCTGCTAGGAACAAAAAAATCACGTGAGAGCAACATACATTTACATGGGGAGTCACTTCACCCAACTTCGAGTCCAAATCCATTGCCTAAGTCTCAGCTAGTCACACCAACAAATTTCTAAAGCCAGTGAAGAAGAACATGCACTTCCAGGAGCGATTGGTTTTATCCCAAGAGAAGTGGGAAGAGACTCCATTGGTGACGCCTGTTGGTCTCCATCGAACGCGCCAGGGCAGGCCAGGGCCAATGTCTAGGCATGTGCAGTCAGTTGAAGCAATTCAGATGTTTGCAGGTAAGTTGGCAACTTCACAGGAATTTTGAGGGTACAGTTTTGAGAGTAGGATCCTAAAACAATCCCTTGTCCTGAGTCCAACCCCTTCCTCTTTTATTAAGCTAATAATATATCTTAACAGGAGTAAGATGGAGGAGACCGATCCCCTGGTTGAACAGAACAGCCCAGCCTGAGTGCGTAACAGCATGGTGCGATTGCCATTTCCCTTGCCTTTCCCATCCTCTTTCATTGGCAGGCTATGATCAGCACTCACGCTCTGTGTGCTGCTTCCCATCGGCAGCAGGACAAGTCACTGCTGATAAACATGCTTTCTGCGGGGCAATGAGCACATTTCTTTTTTATCTTAAGACAAATAAAGAAGTTATGGATAAAGTATTTCATTGCATAGTTTTCTGACTGATAAAATTCCATTCCTAAGCTTAAGAGCACACATCCCTACAGAATTGACTCGGCACAGAAAGTCAATAGTGACAAATGTAATATTAGGCCATTGTTGCAAGGGACGAAACCCTCCATCTGGAGGGGAAAGACTGGATGGTCTCAGAGGGTTTTTCATAACTAACTTTTCAGATTGATTGTACAACGTGTCTCTAGACACTGGTTTGCCATCATTACTTAACATTATAGAATGAATTGCCTGTATTTGCATTTAGGTCTTTTGGTTTAAAGGGGAAGTAAATTGGTATGTGAAAGAACCAAGTAGGATTCACAGCAGCTGTATATCCTGCACATGAATCAAGGGCACTTTTCTGTCCTTCCATCCTCAGAAAAATCCCCATGAATCTGGACAGTCTGGTAGAGAGTATCGGTCTTTAAATTTAAAAAAAAAAAAAAAAAAGAGACCTTTTTCTTTACTTTCTGCATTTTTACACTAAGGATTACTCATCTCTACCTTATTTAAAAGAAGTTATCTATGTTCTGTGGGCTTCCATCAAGCTGTTAATGCGACATTCACCTGAACAAAATGTAGCTCTTCTAACATTATTGTGATGGCTGACCTTGGGGAGAAACTTCATTATCCTCTATGTACCAGCTGAGTGGACATTTTTCTCTTGGGCTGATTGTGCTGATATTTTCCAGTAGTAGTTTTCTAGATTAATGGCAGTATCTTGGATGCAGACGGACTGCTGGAGCAGGGTTATATTAATGAATGATATCATAGGTAGTGCTTAAAAGCCTTTGGGATACAAATTGTTGGTAGCAACCAGAACAGATTGGGTGTCCTGAACAATAACGTTCCTGTGGGCTCTGACTGTTGGTCTGAGGAATTAGCTTGGGAGAACTGGGACCAAGCAAATATCTTGCTTCTGGTCATGTTTTCCTTCAGGCAGGAAATATCAGAGCACGGTGCTAATGCAATGCTTCTGCTCCTGGCACCTCAACTAGTCTGGGCAGGATCAATGCCAGTATCTTCCCACCTCACCCCATTATGTAGTATCACAGACCTGAAATGTCTGTCTGATGCCTCTGAAAGGTAGTCCTTCCACAACAAGTGTTGCTGCTGCACTGGTCTGGGAGTTATTCCTTATGTTGCTGGCCCACAACCTGGCATTTTTGCCCACACTTCCACATGTGCAGCAGTGCAAAGCCTCAGCAGTGAGGAGGGAACTTCTGCCCAGAGGCTGCAGTGCCTGGTGAGGAAGCTGTGCCATGGCCACCTGCCAGATGTGCATGTGGCCACCCCTCATCTAGAGGAGGTCACATATCATGTCAGTCATCGTAAGCTCAAAGTGGAAAGGGGAAGTAGTGAAGGGGAAACACTTAATGAGGATATAATGTTCTTCTGAACCTCCAGCACAAGCACAACGCCCCCTGCTTGTCCAAGAAGGTGCAAATATTTGCATAAACACTAAAGATTGACTTATATATTTGCAAAAATATTTGTTACCAAACTTGCACAATTACCAACATTTTGAAAATCTGCTTTGCAGACTGGCTTCACTCCATCCATGCCAACCTTGCATGGCCTGTTGGTCGCAGCCTGTGGGCAAAACGTGGGTCACTGGCCAGGATGAATGAGTCTCCGTTTGCTGGTCTAACAAGACATAAAGTGATGCCTCCGATCCTGATTTGTCTGAGCTGTGAGTTGTTGGGACAGCCTCTGACCTGCTCTGGGCATGGTCCATGGTGTGGCAGAGAGAGGTTATTGGGGGGAAGTGAGGAGGGGCAGATAGGGAGGAGAAAATACAGCAAAGTGGAGCCAGATGAAGAGCACTGGGGTATATGGGGGGAATCACAGAAGGAAGAGAGGAGAAAAAGAAAATAGCTTAGGGGGAGCCACAGAGAGGAGGCAGAGACAGGTTTGCGACATGTGCAAGGCAATTAACCAAGCATAATGTTGTTAAATCTGTATCTTCAGTGTTTTCACCACATTTATGTGTTGTGCATCACTGCTGGACTCCAGGGATGGTACCAGTGTTGTTTTATTGTCCCAGAGGCCGTTTTACTTTTTGACTTCCTCTCTTCTCCCTCCCGATTTTTAATAGGCCAAGTACCACTGTTGATTAATGGGGAGAATGGAAGGTGGAGAACCTTTATGGGCTATTAACCTTAACGAGGGCAATAACCCTGCATGTTCTTCTGCAGAAGTGAGTGCCTGAAAGCTGCTCGATATTTCATGTGTGGCAGAGATGAACTCGTGAGCAGCATTAACATGAAATAGCTCCAACACAGCTGGGTCAGGAAGAAATCTGCACATCCAGTACAGCCTGACTAACCTAAACTCACACTGACCGGTTGCAGGAGGAAAGATGAATCAGAGGCACTGACACTTACTTAAGTAAAAATTGTCCCTGAGTGGTTAAAACCCTTTGCTAAAAATGCCAGCCATTTGCAATTCATATAAACAACTAGCTCTGAGGCATATTATTAGCAACATCCATATGTTCTTCCACACTGCTGCGAGGACTCCTTGCTTAATGAGGGTCAAAAGGCCATAGAAGCTGGCATCATTTTAGTAATGCACAAAGCCATTTTATTTCTATTTTCTTGCACAGGTTAACAGATTTTTTAAGATCGCCTACAGCATTTGTGGTAGGAATTGTGACGTGTCATTAGGATGGAAATAAAACCCTGAAAAAAATCAGACTTTGCATTCCATGTGTGCTTCTGTGTGCCCTGCTGCATTTTTTTAGACACATATAAAGACAGTTTTTGCTTTTGTATTTACAGAGTTCTTGATTTCCATCAAAGTCATGAATTTTATATCCTGTTGAAGACACATTGTAATTTACCCTGTAGGAAGCAGGAAAATATTAATATTCCCAAATTCTAGTTAGGAATTTGGCGTGGGAAGAATAAGCAAAAGTGCTGCTGGATGTTAGTGCTGTTTCTTTAAAAGCCAGTGTTCGGTGTTTCAGTTGGCGTGTAAACCCTGATGCATCCTCCTTGCTCTCACTCATCTGCAGGAGGCATGCCTTGCCCCAGGCACCCCATAAGCAATAGGATGACCCGGACACCTCCAGGGAAGGCTCATGGTGCTGCATCACAAGGCTACATTTCTCCCCTGAGAGCCAGGGTGCATCCTGTGCCTGCACCCCTGGCACCACAGTCCAGGTGCCTTTCTCAAGCCGCTGAGCCCCCATTCCCTCACCCAGACTTGAAAGGTCAGTGGCTGAATGCCTGCCCTCTCCCATGTAGGTACGGATGTCTAGTCATCTGTCTTCTCTGAAAGGCTGTCTTTCTGCAAGGAAATTTTGGATTAATTTCCAGCATTACATGAGATGATGAGCAGTGTAATCCATGGTAGATCTTGCTGTTTGATGAGGTTTCTACTATATGTTGTTAAATAAGTTTACTCTTTTAATTAAATAAGTTAAATAGCTTATAACACCTTGTTAACTTTCTTTCCAGTTCATGCCGTGGCACTCGGAAGAGATGACATGCTGAGCGTGCAAAGGTCAGCTTTAAAACCGGTGAGAAATCAGAGTAATGGTGAAAATGACACAAAGAAAATCATCCCTATTATACATTTGTGTGTCTGATCCCCTGCAGAGACTGTGTAATGCTGCTGACATGTCCTGAGGATTTTCTAAGCACAAGTTGTCCTGACCTCCCTTGTAAATCTTGAAGCTCCTGTTCTCTTCAAGGTGCTCCCACGAGCAGGATCTGCTGCGCTCCATCGGTACATGAGCTGCTTTCCTGCACCGTGGCCATCTGTTTCCTAATGATTATGTCTAGCTTGGGTTAATCTGCTCTTTTAGGGTATGTCACGATGGGAAAACCACAGTATGAACACAGGCTTCTCAAAGATGGTTTCTTGGCTACTGTAGCTGATGGCCAGACCTACGAAGTCTGGGCTAGCTGCCTGCTGCGAGACCTTGAGAGCAGGGTTTGAAGCTCCTTTTACATTCTATGCTGCAGGGACCTGCACTACTTTAGTTGTGCTAGGAGAGAAGAAATTGCTTTTTTCCCTGCACTGCCTCAGTCTACAGATCCAGACCTGCTGGGGCTCTGAAACATGACACTCGGCTGTTTGTGAGTTTAGGGGAAAAAATGGTATCTAAATGCCCAATTTGCTTTCACTCAGAAGTCCTTTTTTTACTACCCTTTTTGCCAGCTGTTGATAAATCACAATGGGATGGAGATGTATGTTGTCACTCCCCTGCTCAGGTGATTCCCTCTCCCTGTGGGGTAAATAACATGGCTAGCAGCAGTGCTTTATCCTCATGCTATCTTCTGAGATAGTCTTTAAAACCACCCACTTTGCAAGCAGCTAGAAGCAGCTCACCCCCTCGCCGTAACCTGCATAGCACCTGCTGAGCAGGCCGAGCAGGGACTGCAGAGTCATGCCTTAAATTAAGATGATTTGCTTTGAAATGAAATCTTA
This sequence comes from Morus bassanus, assembly GCA_031468815.1. Classification (NCBI taxonomy): domain Eukaryota; kingdom Metazoa; phylum Chordata; class Aves; order Suliformes; family Sulidae; genus Morus; species Morus bassanus. Next base: position 22,996,756 of record CM062568.1, read on the forward strand.
CCAAGCTAAAGCACATAAACCAGAGCAAGTTTTTTTAAGGTCCAAATAGAGTTTCCTTTTAGGAAAACCTAGCATAAGAAGAAGAGCGTGAATTGGCCAACCCCTGGGCAGAGCCAGATCAGCACATGCAGGCAACGATGTGAGTCCCTATAGCCAGCAAAGGCCATCTTCTCCTGTCTTTGCGTCCCGGCTCCAGGGCTCTGGTGTGAAACACACCCTTCATAGCCATGGCTCTAGCTGTTCCTGGATAATGCAGCTCTGTTAGCTAGAGTTTCAGCTTTTATTTATTCGCTTTGGTTTTCCTTTAAGTAGACAGAAAAGATAGGATTCATCCCTTGGATCCCTCCAGATCTGTGCAATGGAACAACCTGCAGCTGAACTGCTCAGCCCAGGCTCCTTCCATGGCTCGATGAGGAGAAATGGCCACTTTTGGCATATGGTTTGTCAGGTCAATGTGGGTGTCTGCTCCAGGGTGGGATGAATCACACACCATGGGCTCTACTGCCTGTGGAAGCCTGTGGGACCAGCTCAGATGCGCACATCCCCATGGGTCTGGAGGAACCCTACCCACCGTGTATCATATCTGTCTTGTAAAGACAACTTCTGGTTTGAATTCCTACTAGCTGAATTCCCAGATCTGTTTATCATTTCCTGCTAAGCTCTGTTCAATTTGCATCTTTCTTTAGTAACACTGCAAAGGTGTTGTTTTTTTTTTTTAAATTGTCTCCACTCCATCGTAAACTGCTTGGTGAAATATTGGATTCAGATGTTGCAAAGTCTCACATAGCTGCCTCCTTAATTGTACTCTTAACTTATAATGGTTTATTTTACCAGGTATCTTATTTCTGACACTGAGAATGCCTAAACAACCCTCTTTTTACAAAAAAAAAATCTTAAAGATACTTTTTGACATTCGGTTTTTTTCGTGCAGGTCATTTCTGTAGACATACTTAGAGTTTAGTCCTATAAGTAAATGAAACAAACCACAGTATCTTATTTGTGGTTCATTATATTTGATTCTTGCTTTTTTTTTTTTTTTTTTTTTTTTTTGTCTAAAAATACCTGCTTCTGGAGTATAGCACAGTTCATGGAAGAACTGAAATACATCAGTAATACACCCTGAGCTTCCCAATCGCCCTGGCATTTCAGCTACCAATTCGAGTGGGTGTTGAACTCCCCTTTGCTAACTCCCATGTGCAGGTTTAATAAAACACTTGGGATTACTTCAGAGTAGGCTGAGCAGAATTTGGTGTGCAGAGAGTTTTCCAAGCAAGGAGCATTCAAGCACGACGATCCAAACCATTTGCATATTTTCTTTTTTAATGGAGAACCCTTTTGTGCCCTAGACAAAGCTGCCTGCCGTCAGCGCTATTTCTTCTGGACACATTTGCTCTTTATTTAAGGTCGTCCTTACCTTACTTGTTGAGTTTTAGTCTGCTTCCCCCTCTGAAAGAGGAATACAGCAAAGTACTTGAGACAACTTTTAAGAGAGCTTTTGCTACACCTAGTGGCAGAGCCTTTGAAGTGACTGAAAAAAAGGCAGTTTAGCAAAAAAACAATCTCCATTTAAAACTCTTGTTATAATGAAACCTGATGTGCTTTCATATCGCTGTCTGTTTGTCTTTCATTGCAAAGCTCTAATATTATTGCCTGGTATGGCTTTTCTCAATTCTGGCTGCCATCTGAGACAGTACTGGTCTGGACTAACTGAGAATTTGATTTAGACTGAATTATTACTGAATGCAGAGAAAAGATAGATTATGGGAGGAGGGGGGGAACAATCCCAGACACCCCCAGCTGTCATCCTTCCCAGTGCAGCACCTGTATCATCCAGAAGGAGTGAGAATTCACCCAAATTGCAGGAGATTTTGCACCAACCCTCCCCAGGCAACTGCCCGCAGACCACCAGTGTGGTGGTGTGTCCCTCAAGGGGGAAATGGGGAAGAACATAAGCATGCTTACAGTGAGGATGTTTGTTCAGGAGGTGGATGCCTGGATTCCTGTTGTTTCCATGCTTTTTGTAAGGCGAAACAAGGAGCACACATGTCGGGGACTGCAAACACCTTTGGACTTGCTGGGGAAGTGAAGACGCAGGGTCAAATCCCACAAGGCTGGGATGTGGATTGCTTCTAGCCAAATGCTCGCAGGTGAGAAGCTTTGTAACAGCAGCTACTCTGTACCAGAACCAGAGTGCTGGTATTTTCTGAGGGACCATCTAACTTGCTCACAGCCAGTAGAAAAGCTTTGCTTAATTCCAGTGGAAACTGGATGTGGCCTTGGCAGAACAACACATCCTCCTGATCCCAGTCTGGATGGGAGCAGGCTTGATTGCTGCTGCCCACGTAGCAATAAGACCTGTGAACAAGGAGACTGGGATTATAAAGGTAATATTGACAGAATAAGGCAAACCAAAGCTGATTGCAAACCTACTAAAAAAAATCAGCACTGGTGTTCTGAAGTGCTGTTGATCCATATTTTAAAATATGGATAAAAATCCTATTGCATAAGAAAAGTTACATCAAACCTTATTAACCTGCTTTTTTCCAGAGAATGAATAGTGTCTTACACTGGGCACCAGGTCTTAACGGTGAGAAAGGAGGGCCTGCTTACCCAGCTTTACTCAAGAGCTGTTGTAAGCAGCTGCTTTCTTCTGCTTGCTTAGGGCTGGCTGCGGGGGTGGACGGGAGAAATGCCACATCTTTCACCTGCTCCCGCAGCACAAGGCAGCTGATCAGCCACAGCAGGAGAGGGTGGGCTGGCAACCTGGCTGCATTTGCTCTGGTACGTGGTTTGCTCCTCCTGCCTGGGACTTAATGTGGATGGCCTGGTTCAGGTTCCCTTGCAGCATCCTCCTTGGGCTGTGCAGGCTGGAGGACCTCACCCTCTTCAGGGGAGGCAGAAAGGCCTGGAGGAAGATGAGGAGGGAGGGATACTTGTGAAAACAGGATAAGGCAGCACCAAGTGTTGATCTGGGGGTGCAGACAGGTTTCCCTTTGGGCACCGTGGTCTGGGTGTCTTGGTGGCAGGAGCTTCCCATGTGCGGCAGAGCAGTGATTGCTCTTTGCTGGTAAGAGGGTCCCTTCATAGTTATGGAAAAAAACAGGCACTTCTAGAGCACAGCGTCCTGCAGACGGGTGAAAAATGGGTCACTGCCCCTGAGGGGAGCCTGGAACAACAACTCAGGCACCATCAGTGGTTGAAGACCAGAGAGAGGACTTCCACCCCTTCTGCATTGCAGTAATGGGAAGCTCCTGTGCTGTGAGAAGTATCCAGCCGCACAAGCAAAATTATTGCAGGTTTAAAGACGTGACGGTGAACCTGGTAGCGGATATTGAAATATCAGTTTGAAAGATGTACACAGAATGAGGAGGGGAAAACCTAAGACCTTGGAGGACAGTTTAGCCTGAAGTATCATATATAAGCTAAGACACAAAAACATACTGGGCATACACCATTCACACCTTTGGACTTTTACAGTAACGTGTGCAAGAACACTAGAAAATGCCCTAGAAGGATAAGCTGTGCATTAGCTGGGCGAAGGTACAGATGAGGAAGCATTTCCATCTCAAGGTGTTACTTGCTCTTGTGAAATATCAGGAAAATAAGGAACAATTTTAACTTCAACAGTTTGTACTTGAACTATTGTTTCAGTTCAAAAAAATCCTTGGTAGAAGGAATATCCATCCCTGTTATTTACCACTGGTGTGAAACCACAGGAGCAGAAAAAGATCTGTAACTTTCTTGAGCTACAGGTTATGATTTGAGAAGGTAAGGTGTCTAGTACCGGTAATTATTTGTACTTAAAAAGCTTGATCTGTTCCCATAATATACCCATAATAGCGGTAGGAATCACTCTGTCACTCTCAGAGCTGTTTGATCAGCCCCATGCTGGGGAGCCTCTCTGATGCCTGGAGTTCACTCCAGTGCAGAGAGATTGTCCAGATATAACACGCTGTCAAAGTGCCCTGAGGAGCATTAATTTTTTTTTTTTTTAGAAGCAAACATAAGAGAGCTCAACAGCACTCACAAGCAAAGAAATCTTTTGAAAGGAAAACAAACAAAATGGGGAGTTAAAAAGCATGATTTTTTTCCTATTTATTTTGAGCCTGCTTCTTTCAGGTACATAAAAATTGGCACAGGCTGCATTTTTTAATGATGGTTTGTGCTTCATTTCTATGCATGAAATACAAGGAGCAGACATGTCTTCTTTGGAAATGGGACCTACTTTTGCTTCCCAAATGTCAATTACCATTTAAAAAATGTCGTTCTATCTCATGTCTGTCTGCCCTGTGCTATGGCTGATGGCCACAAGTGGAAAAAGCTAACTCGTTTCTCAAGTCTCCTGATTAGCACAGAAGGTTAAACATGTCTGGCTTATAAAGACTTCCCAGCTTCTTCCTGGAGAGGGACGAGTGGCTTCCCCACCTCCTTGCAACTACTGCTCTCTGTGCATCACTGCTAGCCAGGCAGGAGCTCCAGCCCAGAGCAGCAGGCAGCACTTCTCAGCGCCACGGGCTCCAAACCTCAAAGAAATCCTGGACAACCTGGAGGTAATAACACAACTGACTGAGCAGGAAGAAAGGAGAAATTTCAGGGCAAGGATAAACCCTTTTGTTCACTTGTTCCTGCACTCACAAGTTGCAAATTCTTGGCCGTCTGGGTGCTGGGACTCTTCTGTGCTAGCCAAGGGATTTACCAAGCATTCAGGGGATGATTAGGAAAACTCTTGTGCTTTACTCAAAACTTTGTTCACTTGCTTCAGTGGCCATTTGAATGTAATTAAAAACTTTATCAGAAAGACATAGGCATAAGAAAAATGGAAATAATAGCAGTTTGTGGGGTGGCAGGAGGTGGAGTTATTCAGGTTTCCTTTCTAGAAGTTAGGAAACTACAAGTAGAAAATAAGAGAATACAGAGGTTATGTACTTTTCAGTTACATTAAGTCCTGTAAAAAGTAAAACACTGCTTTTTTAGGATACAGAAGAGGGATAGTATCTATTCATTTCATCTCTGCCTTCAGTGCTTTTTGCTAGATGTAAGTTCATCTATTGTTTAAGACATAATATAGAATATGAAAATTATGCATTTTTAAATTAAAATACACTCTTAGGTAATTTTTAAATTCCCTTTGGCCTTTAAGCTGCCTTCAACCTCTGGTACCTATAAGGATCATCTCAGACCCAGTCCCCCAAATCCAGATCGTTCAGCTGCACCATCCCAGGGACAGACGGACATCTACTCAGACTGACTGAATTCTGGTATTTTCTCACTTCTGAGCATTTGATGTTTCAACTTCAGCTGTCTTTCTAGCATAAACTTTCTTAGATGTAACATGAGATAATTCTTATGAATGCGGCTCTCCCCCAAAGACATATATGATACTAACCACTATAGGTGCACACAGGAGCACAGACACTGACTCAGCAGAAGTCCAGGAGGAGCTGGGCTCAGACCCAGGCTGAGGACAGGTGTTTCCCAGGTTACATGTGTTCTCCATGCCCACAAGGCAGAGCATCACCTCATGTCTTAGGCAGCTGGCAATTTCTCCTACTGACTTTGCATGCAGCAATGGAGCCACATGGCCCCATCTGCCCATCTTCTAGGCAGAGTCATCATCTGGAGACACTGTCCTGGATGCAGACTGTGAATGAAGATGATCACTGTAAGGAAATCAGAAGGAACTGGTATCTCTAAGGAACAGGTTGAGAGAGAAATCTGTCTCTGCTCCTGTTTAAACTGCATAACCCATATGGTTAATCTGCCTTTTTTAATATGAAGGGATTTTTTTGGAATTAGGTCTGCCAGTCTTTTTCCTTATTAACAAAGTTACCTCAGAGCTCAGGTTATTATTAGCAATTTTATATTCTGCAGTTGGTACCTTTCTTGACTATCATTATTAACATTTTTATTTCAAAATCCTTCAAGATAAGCTGAGAAGCAGGGAAAGGCATCTGGCATTCCCTTATATCCCTTGCGAGAGGTTCTGGATTGCTCATTTATATTTTAATTGCTATTTTATAGCTGTGTGTTTCTAGATGTCTTCTTATGGACCTATTCCCATATCATGAAGTCATTCTCATAGACAGTCCAGGCACAGTGGTCCAGTACAAACCAGGTCTGCTCAAAGGTTTATTACTGTGATTAAGAGATGGAGAAATAACACAGGCATTTATATGTATGCAAAGCCTTAATAGTTAAACAGGCTTTTCCAGGAGCAGTGGCACTAAGAATGGCAGGTTTCCCTGGAGGAAGCTCCTTCACAGCCACCCCAGGTCCCCTCCCAGCTCCCACATCATGCTGTCCACGTTGCAGCACTCCTCTACGTCCTGCCCATGCAGCAGTAGGCACTGGGGATGATGTGGAGCAACTTCTCCGCAGATTGCCCAGATGGTGGGGATGTTGCCTCGGCTGGTGGCCGCTGCCTTTCGGGAGGGGTCAGGCTGAATTACACAAGCATTTCCCTCCCTGCATGCACCAATGTGTCTTTCCAGTTCCCAGTCACTGATCATCACTAAATCTGTGAGATTTAGACCTTTGAGGTCTCTGTATCACTGTTTTGACTCAAATAGGCTGAAGGTATCGAATTGTTGCATGGAGGTTGCAACCCACCTGAAGTTGATTGCCCAAGCTCTGTGTTCCCTCAACAGCAAAGAGGAAGAAAGAGGCACTTCTACATTCCCAGCCCATGTCTTGGCCACATACCAGAACCACTTGATCCAGTGACCACCTTTCAGATGCCTGCAATTTGGTGAAGCAACTCCTAGATGAAATGCATGAATTTCCACAGAGCTCTTCCTCCCTGTAATTTGACTTTTTCCCCAGGCTGATTGCATGCCTGGGAACAAATTGGAATTTGTCAGCATCAAGAAATGTCTTACAGAGTTAGTTCTTGGATCATAAAAAGGGTCTGTTGATGGAATAAAGGTCTGCCATACCAGTTTGTTACTGATTATTTCTCAAGGTATCAGTTTGAATCAGCATCAAAAGTTTTCAGATGGCATTTCATGTCTTTTAAATCCATCTGTTCCCCATGCTCCAGGAATCATTTCTGTGGCTTGAACCTCCATTTTTTCCTACAATGACAGATTTTCTTCCTTCTGGTGTGGGTCCTCTCCCTTCCAAGCTGTCTTTCTGACAGGGAAACAAATACCAGAAGGAATGCTGATGTTTTGTCTTCAATCTCCAGACCACTGAAAATGAGCCAAACACTCTCCACCCACTTCCTTTCATTTCTCAGTTCCTTTAATTTTTTACCCCTGAGAAGGGGCTATTGGCCTATGCCGGTCCCACTGGCTCCAAAGAGTTGAAGAGAAATGAAGAAGATGCATGGCAGCCCTGAAGCACTTTGACAAGACTGTGAAGTGGTTTCAGGACTGAAATAGCAGCAGCTGCTTCAGATCAAGAGCTGCATTGGCTGAGGAAGAGGAGGGATTATTTTGTGCCTTCACAGCGGCTCCAGCAAGTTCAATTTTCCAGTCTAGGACTGTTCAGAGCCAATACAACAATTAAACCCCACCTCTGCAGCGACTTTATCCATCAGCACAGTGTCCAGACTGTGACCCTATAGAAACACTTCTTAGCCTCATAGAAATACTGTCAGGGAACATTTATGTCTGAGAGATGTATTTGGCATCAATGAACTGAACTTGATTGTGCTGATATATGGAAGTTAAGCATTTGCCCAGAAAGGTGAGAGTAGCTTTATTTGTTGACTAGCTATAAAAACCCAAAGATGTGATCGTTTTTATGCATGGTTAAATATGACCGCTGGGGATGTTGAACAGAATTATTACTGTTTAAATGAAAAAGTGGAAGGTTAAATTATTATTTTTTAAATAACAATGCAAAAGGTTAATTTATGATGCAATGTATCTTTTATAAAATGATGGCAAATGTTAGAAAAAAAATATAGCTTAATATATCAAACACAGTAGTTAAGGAATGCTTGGAAATGAGTATGCAAGGTGCAGAGAACAGGATCTAAAAGATGTGATGGAGTCTAAAACTAACTTGTTGAACCTCTCCCCTGGGTGGTGTTCCTCAGTGCTCCACCAACTGCCTCCTGCCAGGAACCTTCAGGCAGACAGGACCGCCCTGGATTTAGGACCGAGAAGGGTCCATCCCTTGGTCCTCACATAGCTGCCCCTGCGTGGGAATCAGCGTGAGAGGAGATGCAGGTGTCTGCACATGCATGGTGGCACCATCCCTTTGCCTCCAAGGGTTTCCAAGGCATTTGTTTGGGACTGGCAGATGTGGGACAGGATTTATGGAGACCCTTGCTCTTGGGGAACAGTGGCTGGAGGACTGGCAGGCCTCCATGTGTCAGGTGAGTCCCTGGAGACCCCCTGATCTATAATGGGAGCTCAGAGGACAGGTCAGCTGGAGATACTTGCCTACATGCTGACTCCCTGCACTGAGGCTGCCTGGGGAGCACTTAATTTTCTCCATAGCAGCCCATACAGTGCTGAGTTTTGCATTTCTGAGTAAGACAGTGCTGATAACACACCAGTGTTGCTGAACAGCGCTTACACCACATTGAGTTTTCTTCTTTTTCCCACTCTGCCCCACCAGCGAGTAGGCTGGAGGTCAGCAAGAAGCTGGGAGGGGGCACAGCCAGGATAGCTGAGCCAGGCTGATCAAAGGGTTATTTCATGCCATACAACATTGTGGGCTGCAGTAAAAGCTCAAGGAAAGGAGGGCAGGGGGACATTCATGGTTATGGCTTGTGTCTCCCCAAGTAACCTTTACATGTGCTGATACCCTGCTTTCCAGGAGGTGGCAAAACATCTGCCTGCCAAAGGGATAAAGTGAACAAATTCCTCTTTTCCCTTTGCTTGCATGCGCAGATTTTGTTTCAGCTACTAAACTGCCTTTATCTCGATCCACGAGTCTTCTAGCCTTCCTCTTATTTTCTTCCCGTCACGCAGGAGAGGGGAGAGTGAGCAGATGTGTAGGTGCTTGGCTGCTGGCTGGGATCAACCCATTACAGCCCCACTCACTGCCCTTGGTAACAATTTTGGTGAGGATTATCAGGAATTTAATCTCACAAAAGTAATGTGTGTTCATGGGCTCCATCTGAATCCCCAGTTAACAATGTGGTATCAGAGACCAAATATGGGCAATGGGTAATTTCTACTTCATTTCACCTGAACTAGCAACTTTTTCTTGGTAGGTCTCCTCAAGGGGGACACAACAGAAGACACTGAAGTTAACTGCTACGTGGTTTTGTTGTTCTTTTTTCTTTTTTCCTTTATAGTTACATTTTCAGAATAAAACATTTGTTATTGATCACCAGAGCTCTTCTTATCTTCTTATCTAAGCTGGTCATTCCCAGCTGCTCCAGTGCTGCAGGACACAGGGCACTGAGGAAGGCACCAGAGGTCCATATGCTGCAGCATGGTCTGGTGACAAGTTTTCCATCCACTGCACCACAATACACCATTGCCCAGTCATGGGACCAGCCATGCATGAACCTATATGGTACAAGCACTGCCTGGAAATTGTGTTCATGTCTAATGTCCACAGCTCAAGAAAGATGCTGAATAGTCTGTGTATGCAGAGAAAATGCCACAGGAAGTAAGCAATCACAGCAAGAAAACCTAAACAGTTATTGCCTAAGGCTCTGTGGAATAGGTTAGGTAGAAAACAGAAGATCGTCTAATATCCAAACAGACACCTAAAATCTGTCCAATGAATCATAACGCAAAGTGCCTATTTCTTGCCTTTGGTTATAAAGGGTGTCAGACAAGTCCCTCAGAGACAGGTGCCATATTGTGATCACCTAAATTCAGGTGAAATGTCGCTCAAAGGGGGCCAGGCAGGTTATCAGCATCTAAGGTGCCCTGGAAGACATTCCCCATAACATATGTTCACCCTGTGTTTGGTCACGTTTTACTGAGTAGCTACATGTTCTCTGGAGCTCCAGTGGTCTGGCAGAGGATGGCTTGCTCTGGTCATTTTTAGCCCATTCAATTCATTGCAAACTTGATTGTCAGAGAAAATATGGAAACCTAGAAAAAGAGCTCATCTAAATCCACGAGAAGATGCAAAGTAGAAGCCAAAGGGGAAGAAAGTGGAAAGATCTAGCCTAAAATCAAATGGGAAAAAAACCTGGCTAGAAACTTTAATTAATTCTGGCTAGAAAGAGGAGATGAAAAATGAAACAAAGAGCAGAACTACCACTTGAGAGAGAGAGAGAGAAGAAAGATGCTGAAAAGAAAGATGCTGGGGAGAAAGAAGCCCAGTAAATTAACTGAAATGCAGCAATATATGCTGCAGAGAAATCCTTTCAGCAGGCTCAGAGAATCTGTCTCCATTAAAGTTTCATAGTGAAGCCTCAGTGGGATTTTCAATATTTAAAAAGTGTTTCTGAAGGTAGCCAAGGGGAGATGCACTGGTAACTCTTGAAAGGCTAATGCATTAAATTTTATCATGTCTTCCATATAGCATGGGACAGTGTCTAACTCTGGGTTGCTTTAAGAGAGCATTTGTGCCTTGCTGTGCTCCCTCCTCTCATGAAAAAGTCCCTGTTTGGGGTGTTTTGCATCCTCTGCTTTTCTCTCCTGTGATCACTGGTGAAGATGAGACAGGAGCAGGAGGGTTGAAAGCAGGAGCTGGGAATCGCAGGGCTGCTGAAAGACTGCTGGTCCACCACCTCACAGCATTGGGGTAAGACCCTCACGCCCTGCAGAGAGGCCGAAGGGGAAAGACAAGGTCAAGGCAAAGGGTTTTACCATGTGGCCCCTGATGCAGAGAAGAAGGAACACTGGTTTCATTTGTGCAGACAGAAATGAGGGATGCCATCCTGCTGACTAGCAGGTGGTAGCTTCAACAGCCCTGTCATGGGACACAAAGTCCCCGGACAGGGACAGTTTGCTCTTTCTTGAAGTCCTGACTAATGAGGACAACTGAAAGCCCGAAAGGAAAATAACAAATGCAAAAGCTCTTACAGGCAGGGCTATCCCACTTTTGCCAGGGGCATAGGCATGGGTCTGAGAAAGAAGCGAATGTATGCTTTGAAGCCAAAAAGAGGAGCAGCAGCATGTCAGAGGGGTGGCTCTCTGCATGGAGGAGCATCCCTGCTCCAGAAACAAAGCCCAGCTCCTCACCCCTGGCTTGAGAGCAGCTGTCAAGCTCTCTCCTTCTTCTTCAACTCAAAGTACCAGAACAGCAAAATAACTACTTCAAAGTTACAAAATAACGCGCTTTGGTCTCATGGCACACTTTTCCTTCTAACCCTCAACTTCTAGGAGCTCCCAACTATCCAGGATGCCGTACGTCCTCCACACCCAGCCCCGTGGCACACTTTCAGGAGTTATAACACTAAAAAAAAGCAAGGCAAGAAAGGTGGCAACACATTCCCCTGGCAGAGAGCTTTCCCCAGTGCCACGCAGAGCGGCGGGAGCGGAGCTCCGCGCCCCAACGGGCAGCAGCACCGGCCCGCCGGCTGGCAGTGCTCCTGGAAGCAGCTGGAGCCGACAGCAGGCTTTGGCTGCTGGCATCAAGGGGCCCTTCGTTGTCATGGGTTTAATTTTATAACACTTGCATTTTGTGCCATCTTGATTTTCATTAACTTTAAACAACTTCCTAGAAATAACATCGTATGTGTTGTGGTCCTTTTCTAAACAGCATAAATCTCTCTTGCTGCCTTACAACATAGACTCTGCTGCATTGCAAAGCATTCCGTACAAGGATCAGACTTCAAAAGCTTTTACATTGACTAGCACTTACATGAGTTATCCCCTTTTTACAATAAAAGAATTCGGCCCAAGATTAAGACATCTACATTTAGGCGCCCACCTGCACAGTAAGTGTGTAACACACCCATCATCAAAAGAGATTTCATCAATGCAGCCTGCTGAGCTTGGCTAGTGATTTGGAGGACTAGCCTGGTAGCCCTGGGGTTGGCAGCACTGCTCCCCTGACCACAGCACTGCATGTAAGGCCAGCTTAGAGGTTGGACTTGCATATAGCAACCTATAGGCAGGCTGCTAAATTTAGGGCGTTTAATTGAAAGTTGAAGTGCTCCTCCAATGTAGCTACTTCAGGACAGAGCTATCTCATCCCTTCGCATCCAAGCAGAGCAGGGTTGTAACACAGCACAGTCCCACCGGGCTGGCATCGAACCAAAGCTGGGCACCGCTCAGCCAATTTCTCAATTTAGAAAATGAGAACTGGAGCCTGGTCATTCGGCTTCAGCCCCAAACTCCATCTACCACCTGCCTCTAGCAGATACTGTCAGTGGCAGATGCTGAGGGAAGACTAAGGACAGACAAGTGTCTGTAATACCTTCCTCGCCCAGCCCCTGTTATATTTTCAGCTCAGAGGCTTTCCCTTGGCTTGGTACCCCTCAGCAGAACCCTCTTCCAAGTATCTGTCTGTGTAATGAAGACACAGGTCAGGCTGTGTGATGGGAAGGAAGATGTGGCACTGGGAGCTTTCTCAGCATTACTTGTCTGGCTGGAATGTGAAAGAAACCAAATTCCCTCCCACGACTACACAGGGAAAATAAGGTGGTAGCTCAGATGCAGAGGTCTCCACTTGGCACATGTATAAAACCAGGTGGGAAGAATTCCATCCTCACTGAGTCACGGGCTCAAGAAAGGCACCTCCACCTGGTGGCCACTCTGTTTTGTGCTGCATGGTTCTCTGTAACTGCTGCTCATTGACAATTTTTAGTATTACGTATTTTTCAGTGAGAAAGTATGGAAAATGTTATCTGTTTAATGGATCACAGGGAACCATGAATGCCAAGAAAATAAAAAAAGTAATAAGTGATTGTTCTTAAAAAGTGATCCAATGCTTGCCTGAAAATTTAATTATCATAATGATTGAAATTCAAACAGGATATCGGACAAAACTTGAACTGAGACAGCAAAGAGCATTGAACGTGTTTCAAGCTTTTTCCATCATAAGCCGCCTGTTGAGTTACAGTGACCAAACCTGAAACCTGTTTGCCTTTGCATGACTTTCTCTGATGTGCAGTTCTTTCCTTTTGCTATCTGTGAAAGCAGTTTTGAGGTATTTTAGATCCCTTTCCCTACAAAAGAAACAAGCAGAGGCATCATTCCAAACCAAGTGGCACATGCGAGGTTCTGCTGCTAGAAGGCTTTCTCTGTCTCCCAGCCAGCTGCCCTGCTCCAGGTTTCCTAATCTGATGCCAGGGATACAGAGGCAGAATGAAATGACCCAAGAAATCCTCATTATGAGGGAAGGACAGACTGCCACGCTCTCCTCCAGCTCCCTTTTTCCTCCGGGGCTGAGCTCATGCTGCGCCGTCCCGTGGGGCTGCGGCATGCTTGGCTCGTGGGCAACACAACCAAAGGGGCATCTGGGCTCTCCCCCACTCCAGAACGCAGTACAGACATGATGAAACCTCAGGCAAAGTCTGATAGCTTCAGTTCCCAAATGACTAATGCTGCCTAAAAAATAGAAGCCAAGATAGGATAACGTAGAATTATTTGTTGTCTGCCCCAACAGCAGGGCAGGTCTATCTTTTCTCTCTGATAAACTGAATGGTTTTGACCCAGATTATAATATTTGGTTTGAATTTAGAGATAAGTATGGTCATACCAGCCTTGTGCCAAGGCTCAGAAGCAACTTGTGGCAGCGAGGATGCGGTGTTTCAGAAGGCTGGATGGGCCAGATGAGGCTGCAGGATCTGGGCAGTGTGGTCAGACAGACGCTCTCCTCCACTCCGCATCTGGAGGGGCCCCAGGGCAGGGGAAAGTATAAACTCTAATGAAGCTGCATTGCCAGTGGCAGGAATAGAGCTAATTCCAGGTACTTGAGAGTTTACAGCTACAACAGTGGATTTAATTATCACTTTACTTGGCTTTAAGTGAGCTGTAAGACCAATCTAAATTTAACTTGCATTACAGGGTCGGCAGTCTCTTTACAAGCTTCCTCAACAGACAAGTGTCAAATTAGGGTTATATCAATAGATAAAGGGAAAAAAAACTAAAGCCATTGATGGCCATTGATTTCCCAGCTGATATCTTTATACTCTGCTATAAAAGCCTATCACCCTTCATTTAAAGAAAGTGAAAATTGTTGACAACTCTTTCAAATGCTAACCATTAGGACGCAACTTGAACTAAATATAACTAGAATAAAATAATGTGCACCTTTTATTGAGGAGTAACAACACTCAGTATCTTCTGCTATTTACGCTTTCAGATAATCCGAGTCATTAGTTTGGGACCAGATGCTGAAGCCCCTCCAGCTGCTGCAAGACTGCCCCTCTGAGCATCGCCGGTGCCATTGGGAGCCAGCGCTGTGGCCGGGCGCTTGGTTTATAGCAGGTTTTGAAAAATGCAGTGCTTTGCTTGGGCGCAAATGCTCTCCAGGGCAGCGAGGGCTTCGCCAGGGCAGCCTAGGGCTCCGAGGGCCTCACCCCTGGGTGCAGTGGAGCCACCCAGCTGCGGCAGCAGACCTTTGTGCACCATAAAGAGGTGGACTTTGGCAAAATCCTGCCCTTGGACTTTCATGCACCTGTACCTGCTGACCTGGCTAGGAGGATTTTTGAGGTCACAGCGCCTGTGAAACAAGGCAGGCACAGGGCTTTGCTGGAGGGTCACCTGGGGCTTTGTGGGACAGCTCTGAGGCAAAAAGCCCTGTGAGGACACCCAGCTCCTGGCTTGGAAGACCCCATCTCCTGTCCTGCTGACTACCCCACATGACAGCCCTTCCCACTCTGCCCCAGGCAGCAGGAGCCAGGGCCCTGTCCGTGTGACCGAAATCCCTGGCAGGCAGCAGAAGGAAGGGAGTTGCCTGCGCCATGCCTGAGACTCCTGCGCAGTCATTTTGCTCACATAGATTTCTCTCTCCTGTGTATTTCTCTACGAGACAGGACTGCTTCATGTCACGCATCTAGTCCAAGCCAGATATCTGCCTGCATAGTCAACAGAGAGAGTTAGGTACCTCCAGGGTGTTATTAAACCTGGTCTCTGATGAACTGTGCTCAGGAGTTGCTTGTCTATCTCCCTTGCTTGCTCAGAGAGCTCAGATGACCAGCTTAAGGCTAAACACCTATATTTTGCAAGACTGAAGTTAGCTATCTAGTGAGATGAATCCTCCACGACTGTGGAGAGCACTCCCTGACAGGCATCAACTACACAGCTCCTAGAAATAAACTATTTAGCCCCCTTTATACATACTCTTGTATAAGAATATAATAAGCCTAGCACAACGCATAATCAAACTAAACCATGCGTTTCTTCCCACCACCCCTTCACCTCAGACCATTGCTACCTGTTGTACTCTCTCCATAAATTCCTCCCCTTTGCAGAGCTTAGGGACCACCTCTGAACCACCCTGGCTGCTTATCTACAAGGTCGGCACAGAAAAGAGATGCTGGTGCTGCCCTGGATCTTTACAGAGGGACAAACCTTGCCCACCCCAAGGATCTGAAAGAGCTGCAGTTGGAGGGAACTACCTGTTTTATTCCTCCCAGTTACCTGGGAGCTGGAAAGGTAAGCAGAGCCTTGGCTGGAGGAATGGCCTCTGGGTGAACTTCATGCTCTTCATCTATTTGCATTGCTGAGAAATGCTTCTTATCTTTTGGACTTTCAAGCCACGAAGTTTAAAGAAATACTGGAGTGAAATTATAGCTGTTGATGATTAAAGCACTATATTTAGGCTTCACTGTAACTTAAACACCGGATTATGAACTCTGAAATATTTTTCACACGAACTCTCTGCACATAAACAGTGAGCTAAAATATCCAATTTGTTCCATTGACTTTAGCCAAGTACAGCAAAATTCTGGTTATACATTAGACCTAGGGGACAGCCTCAAACCTTGAATTAGCCAGGAAAATACAGATAGCCAGAGAAAATGGCCAGTGAGAATATCCTAGCTGCAAATTTCATAGTTTGCGTACTGATATCCCTTGTTAGGAGGAGTCACTTGGCTTCAATCAACAATTCAGACTGTGGGGTTTGTTGGTTTTTGTTTCAGAAAGGCCCCACAAACTTTTAGTCATGTGAGACCCACCACCCAAGGTGAAGTGCCTGAGTGGAAATCTAGATTTGAAGGGATTTAGTCCTGGGTCGTGGGTAAATATCTTAGGTAAAACAATGTGGATAAAGCCCTGCTGAGCCAGCCGACCTTGGGGAAGGCAGACAGGGTGGTTATCTGAATTTCATTTATCTGAAGTCTCCTGTTGTTTGAGGTGGGTTTATGTTGTCCACCTTACACCAGGAGAGTGGATTCTGTGTGCCCTGACCAACCTAAGGTGCATGACCCAGCATCCACAGTTACATCTCGGCAAGGGAAGTGACCCTCCTCTGGAGAGCAAAGTGGTTTAGAAATTAAAAGCCCATGTGATTCAGGCTGCAAGTTTCATACACAATCATGAAGGGGAAAAGCACACAGAGGCTAGAAAGCGGGAATAATTTTGGGGAGATGCTGAGCTGAGATAGAGTGGTGAGGCACTGTGACATCCCCCAAGACAGTCATGAGGTTTGCATGCCTCCAGGGTTTTCCCAAAGCTTCTGGTGACTGCTGTGAAACATCATTACAGGTATTTTGGTCACTTCTGTAATGGCTTTTTATCAGTCATCTCTTAAAAGCCTGCTGGTTCTTCACTCCATCATAGGAATTTGGAGCATCCATTACCTACCATCATCCTAACTTTCTGTAGCTATGCCCTGCAGAGGAGCTTCCTTGGTGAGCCTGAACCTGGAACATGCAGTGGCTCCATCTAGACTAGCATATAAAAAGGACCACAGTGAGTCCTTAGGCCCGGAAAGCATGTAGCATGGCTGGCCTGAGTCCATATAGTCCATATCCTTGTCACATCTATACTGCCCACTGGGAATTGCAGAAGTGCAAAGCCTTCTGCATGCTGAGCAGCTCCAGTCACTACATTGGGATCTCTTATGCAGTGTTGCTGGGTGACAAGTTCCCCATACAGACTGTTCACCTCCTCCCCATGCCCAGCTCAGGCCCAGTCCTCACCTGGAAATCAGAAGGGGAAAAAAGTCAACCGTTCCTGTCTAATTAATTCTCCCCAATCAGGAAAAATAAAAAATATGTCACTGATGACTTAAGCTGGGGTTCCCAGTATTTGCAAAACAGCAGTGTACCTCCTATTGTACATTTGGTGGTCTCTCGTGTTGTACTGCTGACACAAAGAGTTAAATTAAAAAAAAAATACCAACCAAAACACTGAAGAACACTGAAGAATTATTACTAATCCCCTTTTGCTTCACAAAAAAAACCCCAAAAACCAAAAACAAAAAAACCCACAACACTAATAAAACCTTTTCACACAAGCAGCAGTGAAAGAAACAGTATGGTATATTTACAATTAATTTTCAGCTTATGAAATCACCACATGAATGAAATGTATGTCTGAGTTGTATGAGAGTCAAGAAGGGAGAAGAGATAAAGCCAGTGAGGGGAGAGCTGATTTATATAGTGTCTGCTGGTTGCCTTTCATTTTCTGAACAGCAGGAGGAGATTAATGATATTGTCACAACAACATTAATGATGCTGTAAAATCATAAGGACAAAGAGAGCCAGGATTTGATAAAAGTGAGATTTACAGCTGCATCAGTCAATTTAATTATCTTTTACTAGGCTTAAACTAAGCAGTAAGACTAATCTCCATTTAACATGTTTTACAGGGTCTGCAGGCACTTTACAATCCTCCTCCATTCAGAAGTGTCAAATTATGGCAATATTGATAAAAGAGTGGTGTAAATGGTTGTCTAGTCAATCCCCGAACCAGTTAATATCTTTCTTTACTGCATTGTAAAAGCCTATTACTCTCAAGTTTTGGAGTGAAATTTGTGGACAGTAATCTGAGTTGATAATGTTTAGAAAACAAGTTCTGAGAAGATAAAGATCCGCGTCCACCTGCCTGCACTCGCTATAAAAGGCAGTGCTGGCTGCCTCTGCGTCGGCTCTGCTGCCTGCCCTCCCGCCCCGCCAGACCTGCCCCACACGGGGCTGCTTTCCCCATTGCCTCTCCCCTGAGAATGAGCTTTTACACCACAGAGAAGCAGACCCAGGCAACATCAGGGCTTGGCATGTTTTTTAGTACAGAGTGCTCTGCAGCCTGGGATGATGGGGCGTCACAACCCATGGGGACCAGTTGTTCGGGAGCAGTGGTTCTCCCCAGCATCACTTTTTGACCGATCTCTGGGGCAGAAAGGGACCAAGGGCAGGGGCTGGTGGTGGCCCCATCAGCTCTGCTCTGCTGGTGCCCCTGCTCGCATGGGAATGGTAACTGTACTGCCAAACCCCATGCAGAGTCTTACCTCTACTTCCCATAGCAGCAAACAAGCATGGGGATTAAGTAATTGGAAGCCAAATGATTACCTAAGTGTATAACAGGATATTTGTCCTTATTAGCTTATACAAAGCCATGGTAGATTATATGTTTATTTTCCATGTGCTGTTTTTAAAAAACAAATCCCTTGGGTACTTCAGGTCACTGGGCTTGATTTTTGACTCTCCATCACTTTGTGGAGTTACTTATACTTCCACAAAGAGGGCATAAAGCCCAACCACCTCCACTTGACAGGCTGTTTCATGGCTGCCAAGCCCTACTTTTCCACAGAAGTATCTTTCTTTAAGCTATAGAGAAGCAAGCTTCTGGCATCGGGAACAGAGGAAAAATGCTTAAACTTGTACTTTTTTTAATCTTTCATTTTCAGTGAGACTGAAGAAAACATAACTCACAAAACAGACAGCAGCTCCCCACAAACTGCACACTTCAAGCCTGGGGGAGTCACTTGTTCGCCCAACTGTTGTTTGACACTTGGTAGCTTGAAAAAACCTAAATCTTTCCTAATGAGATCAGATTGTCTTTCCCTGCCCTCCAAGCAGAGGAACACCAGTCTCTCTCTGTCCAGGTACATCTGGTAGTGAAGAAACGGATTTTCTCTGATTTACTGTGGGCTCTGGCTCTGAGAACTTGGTGGTGGAAATTTAGATCCCACTTTACCTCTCTTTATTTCATATTGTGCCTGTACGTAAGGGCTGTGGGCCAGCCTACTGCTTTGAGCCATCCTTTCTGCTGGTCAAGTGGCTCTGAAGGCAATTTCTGAGATATTTTGGTCTCACTAACCCATGTTACTGGGCATTTTTTGAGTGAGGAGTCAGGCTTCCTGGGAAACAAACTTCAGGGTGCAGGCATGCCCTGTGTCATTGAAGGACAGTTGTTCTGCTCATGCATTTCTTAAAAAAATCAACAAACACTGACTGAGCCCAGTGTTTCTACAATATCTTATTTTTAGCTGTCTCAAAAAGTTTTCCTACTAATAATGAAATAATTGTCTGACAAGAAACTAAAAATATTTCTCTTCCCAGGCAAGGAAAAGAGGCATACATTTGTTTGACAATTACCCAGAAAGTTTACAGAAAAAAATAGTAACAGAAATCAACTCTTCTGACTTCTAGTTATGTTTGAAACACATTGCAGCCCTGCCTCATTGCCTGCTTTCTTCAGTTTGCTAACACATCTACTACCCTAAATCGTGGCGTGTATAATGTGCTTCTGACAACACTGAGCAGCCCCCTCATGTTGCAGCCTTTAGGTCCTGGGACCACAGAGCCTAGCATGGGAGTCAGTGCTTCTGGTGCAGGAGGTGCTGGTGGACGTGCCCAGGAGAGACATCTCCTTCTGTAGGACAAGTACCATCTCAAGCCTTGGCTCAGACCAACCCCAGGACCTTCCTGGGGGATGGACTGTTAGAAGATCAGACTTGTTAAAATCAGACACATTGTGCGTGGCAGACTTGACTGGCCTCTGTCATGCAGTCCATGTTCCCAGCTGCTGCCTCCACTGGGCTTAGCTGATGGGACACCGCTGGTCAGCAGATCCCAGCCCAGAGGACCACATATAGGAGGAAGACGGAGCTCTGCAACAGCTCGAGGGAGGCCTCGTGCACCAGAGCTTTAAAAAATTGGGAAGCTGGCAATGCCATGGTGGTTCCCATCAACATGATCCCACCAAGACAAACGATCCCCTTAGCAATCCTCTGTCCAGGGACTCTCTGAAGAAGGGTTTTTCAGTCAAAGCAGTGGCTCACCCTAAATCAACAACACTCTCAAACTTTACTGCCCATTTCAAGGAATCTCCACTAGGCCTAAGGGAAGGGATGTAGAAATTGGTAGGAGTTTTGTCCAAATAAGGTCTTCAGGACTGAGCCTCTGTCAATGAGTCCTGCAACGTGCTTGTCCGTGCAGGAAACGGCGAAAAAAGTCAGTTCGGGATTCTTATCCATCCAATCTTATCAGGGTGGTAAATCTGGTCTTTGATCTTTTGTCAACAGTGCACAAAGTTGGAGGCAGTTGCCACCACCCTGCTCAGCGATGCAGTCATGAGGGTCTCATAAAACATTTATGAAACCTGTCATAAACTGGCCTGATAAGGAGCAGGACATCGGGTTTCAGGAGTCAGCAGCTTCTTGGGGAAGACCTTCCCTCTAACTCCAAGGCTGTTTAAATAGCAAACACAAGCCACTGATTGCACCCTGCCATAAAAGCTGGGAGCAGGGAATTTTCACCAGGCCTCATGCCTGCTGAGTTTGTGTGGCAGGTACTGGCCTTCACCATTTGCCTTTCCGACTTGCCAGTCCTAAGGTAGGAGGGAGAAGAGGGGAGGAGGAGAGGAACTGAATAAAGTTATAACTGAAGAAGGAAAAAGTTATCTACAAATAGATGGTGGGACTGTTTCTAGAATAAGGAAGAAATGGAAGCTTGAGCTGAAATATTTTTGGTCCTTTTATTCCTAGCCTTGGTGAATTTTGTGAGGTTCTCTGGGTTTGGTCCCATGGATGAGCATGGGGTGAGAAATAATGAAACCCACCTCCTGTTCTCACTTTCCCCAGTTACTGCAACTCTGACTCTGGACAAGTCACAGTCCCTGTCTCTTCCTTACTTTCTTTATAAGGAAACTAAATTGACTTGCCTTGTATGCTCTCCATGCTTATGTTTTCTTTCCCAGCATTTTCCAAAAGATTAAATCCCTAATAGAAAATGAGGTGCCTCCAGTGTCCACCTGAGACACCTAAGTCTCAAGAATACGATCACGCTGCAGTGCTGTGCCATAATTTCTGCTTAGTTCAGCAGCACAGAGCACCTCTCAGAAGCATAATGTCCACATTAGCACCATGATCTTCCTGAGCTAGAAGTTAAACAGCTGTACCACTCCAGGGACCATGCTGATCACTGGTTGGGATATTTCTTATTCTTTGGAACAATTTTGGCCTGGGAGATGCAGTTGGAAAAGCAAACTGCTGCTAGGATCAGGTGTGTATGTGCTGCAGTCTTGTTATTTATGCAGAGGGTGCAAACCCTTGATTTTCTGAATGCACAGGAAGGGCAGTGACAAAATATACCCTATGTTCACAACTCAAAGCCCTGCTTCTGGTTAGCACCAAGATCAAATCCTTCTCCCTTTGGTGCCATGAGGCCACATTTTTCATGCATATTCCAGATATCTTTGGGATCTTTTTTCAGCAAAGACACAAAATAACACTTGAAATATTACTTGGAACTCAGAAACACAAAGTAATATCTGGTAAATCACCGGCTTATGCTTTTCTTTTTATTTGCTTGTGTTTTCTGTGATGATGTATTCACAAAGTTGGGGTGCAGACCACTACTCTTTCTGATATCTGATTTCATAAGCTTAATTATTTCTATTAAGTAATTTAAATCATGTGGACTACACCCTACCATGTCAAGATATATTTACAGTCATATATTTATTTTATTGTGTATCCTCTATGAGATAAGCAGCTGTGATGTTCTAATTGGTATTATTGTATTATTTACTAATCAAACTACTTAGAAGTTTGGTGGTGCACTCACATCATCTCTACCTGTTAATTCAGGTTTTTTTCAGATCACTTAAGTCACTGATAATAACAATTGTTCAGTACTAGCAAGAACTTGGTTTTGGAACAATTCCAAACAAGAGAGATAGATACAAAGATACCTTAATTAGGTATGTGTTATCAGTTGCTTATAGTAATAAAGCACTAATTCAACCCTTGGTATAACCACAAAACAACTGTAATAAATTTCAGATTTGGTAATAAAGCACTACTCTATATCTTGATTAGGTGATAAAATAACACTTACTTTTTAGAAATATATAAAAAATATGAAATATTTCTAATCCTAATTTTTTTTTTTTTTGCATGCAACGTCTTGGATAAAGGTTCCAGCAATACCAGAGAGCTGTTTGTATTTTCCCATCAGTGAAGGTGACTGAGTGAAGCAACTGAGTGTGTTGGCTAGCCTGTGCCTCATGCCATTTAGGTGACCAAGTTCTCTTCCCTGCTTCCTTGCAAGCAAACTCAGGACAGAAGAATCTCTACTTGCTGCAGTCAGAATCAATTAGTCAGTTGATTGATCAACCACTGTCACTTTGTAGCACATCTTTATTCTGTGAAGTTGCTCTGTCCCTGTATCAGGTTATGTTATTCTACAGAAAAAGAAAGGTCTTTTAGGTGTTCCCACGTTATCTAACACCACTCAGAAGGACACAGGCAATGTGCTTACTCTGGTGTGTGGTAGTTTACAGAAAATGTGACAATCATGGTACTTTGCACACACTGGTGCAAAGGCAGTGTCCAGCATCATGCGTGGGTGGCCTTCTAGTGAGCCTCAGTGCTCTGAAGGTGACCACAGGTCATGAAATTGCTGTTCTAGGACTTGCTTTTGGATTTGAAAGAAGAGATTGAATCAAGTAAACTAACGAGTAGGATGGGAACCTCTTGTGCTAAACAGCATGACTCCAACCAAGGACTTCCACTGGGGAGCTGTAGGATGTGGGACCACATCATGTTAAATTATCTGCATGAAAAAGCATGTCTTCTGACTGCAGGAAAAAGGGTGGTGCTGAAGCTGTGGTGCAGGGTCTGCAGAAGCACCCGCCGGAGATCTGCACCCTGCACCAGGAACAAGAGGGATCCTGCATGAGACTGCAGCAACGGCCCAAGTGCTTTCTGCACCATGACCGGGCAGTTTTAGAAAATGAAAGTGCTTTGTGACGAAGCATTTATATGGGTCCTATAAATCAGAGGACTGGAGACTCTGCTATCTGTTCTTCATTTCTCTGTTCTTTTCAGCTCTTCTCCACCCTCCCTGTTCAAAGAAAACTGCTACCCAAGTTAACCCTTTTGCTCTCCTCCATTTCTTTCACTCTCTTACAGACTTTTCCACTTCTATACTTCTCATTCTTGCTCTTCTGCTTCTCTTCGCAATCCTGCATTATCCTGGCAGGCCTTTGTCTCTGGTATCATTTCTCCTACTTCCTGCCCTTACACCCTTCACACTCTTACTTGCCTCTATCCTATCTTTCTACACTATGGGCTGCATTTAGGCTGCTTGTTTGAAGTGCCTCATTTAAGTGTTGCCTTCCACAGAGGAAGGAGGTAATGTCTGGCAGCCCTGGAGAGCCGTCTGGATTGCTTGTCACCTTCTTGGCCTTAGCCACTATGGTGGTCACAATAACTAAGCTTGGTACCTACAGGAGAAATGTGAGTCCATCTCTGCATGTTGTGTACTGGGGTATATACCTACAGTGCTCCCTTCCTGGGGGCAGAGAAAAACATATGCAGCATCCTGTGCTATCCCCTCCACTAATAAAATGTACTGGTGGCATCATTGCCTCCATGCAGATCTATATCAAGGGAAGAGCAAACCTGCTTTCTCCACACCCTCTGAGGTTCAGTGCAGTGTAGATGATCTTCTGCTTTGCTACATGCCAAGAGGGACTCTGTGCCAAATGCTAGTAAAAACTAAAGGTTGAGGTACCTGGAACCAGCGTGGTGTGTTGTCCCCCTCAAACGTTAGCCAAGGTAAGTCAGGGTTTACAAAGCTTCCTGGACTGGTTCATTTAAAAGCAGAATTTGAAGACATTTGCAGAGGACACAGAGCACTCTGTTTAGACCAGCTCAATGAGGACATGGTGGCCATTCTGCTCTGCCCTTGCACAGGATGAAGATTAGGAGGTCAGGCGTTACTGGAAAAAACAGTGAGAACTGAGGAAGTGTCCCCACAGAGAGTTTTTTCACAAAAACTTCACTTCTCTGTCCCATGGGGGTGAACTGGATGTTTCCCCTCTGAAAGGAGAGTTGCTGGCCTTCAGGAAGATCCCGAAAAGACAACCCACAGAGAAGTGCATGGCCATTGACTGCCCTCAGTGCATGCTAACACCCTCTCTCCACTCATCAAGCAGCTCTGTTTGCAAGATCGAAAGATGGTTTCAGTGGGGGAAAGTTTTACATCCTTTGTGTCCCCACCGAACATATGCTGCCTTTCCTTAGGCATCAGAGAAGCCACAGAGAGATGCTGGAAGTGAGCTTTGTTCTTGCATTCATGAAACAGCTCTTAATTTCCCTAATTTGTTCTTTCCTGGGCACACGGTACCTTCATATCTTATTGACTGCAGTAAAATGCGCCTTTACTGACCTTGTATATTTTATACCTCAAGGATGACTGCCTGTGATGTAGTTGGTAAAATGGAGCGGAACTACACGTGAATTATGTTCATTATCCCTAATGAGTAAAATTTGCTTACTGCAAACTCCTGAGTAATGCTGAAGAAGATTATGGATAAATGCAACCAAAGTGATTCAGCCCCCAAAATTTCAAAGGTTTTCAGAGTATGTACCCAGACAGCTGCCTGTAACTGATGAAAAGGCTTTTGTTGATAGTGTGCAGCCTTTGTACCAGTGAGTGCCAAGTGATTTCATACCACACAGAACTGTCATTTCTGAAAAGCGTTGGGATTTGAACTGGTGAGACAGCAGGGGAGGCTCAAAATTGCACTGCTGTTTCACACACACAAAAAAATCAATAGAGCCCTTTCCTGGTCTCATGAAAAAGTCACACCTTTCTGTGTTTTGAAGAAAGAAGGATTACAGTAGATAGCATCCTGATGGCAGCACACACTTTTCTGCAAGGGCTCAGCGTCCTGGAACCAGGCAAATCCCTTCAATCAGCTCTGGCCCTACCAAAGTGTGAACCTCAGCGGCCAGGATCCAGCACTATGCAACCCCCTGAGCTTTCTGGAAGCTTCTACAGGGGTTTGATTAACTTGAGCAGAAAGCAGGTCTGCCTGGTCTAGCTGACAGGCCTTGCTGGTGTTAATACTGGGTTTGCTCTCTGTTACTACATGCTCATGCTTACCCATAACCCTGTGCCTTATGTAGGTGGCACGTAAGGCAGTGGACCATAAAATCTGGATGTATGGAGATATGACAAAACTGACTGAAACTTTACTGGGGTGATGGTGGGAAATAAACATCCTTCCATTTCCTAACACCACCTAGATAAATGTAAAAGAATAAATCTCTCAGCCTGAACAGCTTTGTTGCTAGTCAGAGTAGAGGGACCGTGCTCTTCAGAAGGGCAGACAAACTCTTGTGTTGGAGATAGCTATCTCTGCTCCCTCCTTTTGACTCCATGGAGATGCCTTCTATGTAGCATGGCTGAAGCACTTTCTTAGAATCAGTGCAGATGATTTTCCGGTACTGAGAAGAAGGAACCATTTTCTTTATTTATGCCCTCTTGGGAATATGCTCCAAAGAGGAGCTTCCCTGAGTGACTGCATGGTCATGCACATACCGTAGACTCACAGACCTATAGGACAGTTTGGGTTGGAAGGGACATTTGAAGATTATCTAGTCACAGGTCCCTTATCCAGCAAGGCTGCTGGATTTGAACTCCTTATTCCACTTCTTTACAGATTTTTTACTGTCTCATTTTCATGGGATTTCAACCAGATGTCTACCCTGAGAGTCACCAGCCAGAAAGGATATGAAGGAGCCAGCAAGACACTGTCTAATCAAAACAATTGACAAAATAGTTCTGATTCCTCTTTGTTTGAAATTATTTACAATTTAGGACAGCAGGAATAGGATTACTTAAATTCTTGAATGAATCCAAGATTGAGTTAATTTCTTGCTGAAGTTCAAAGCTTCAGCAAATCATCAAAGGCTTCAGGAAAAGCTTCCAGAGCCCTGAAAAAAAAACAGAAAGAAAATAAATGGACTTAAAGAAAGACTTCTAGAAGTCTTTTCTGTATACGTGAATCTTGTAAGATTCAAGGCTGAGATTTCATGTGTTTGGAGCAGTTCACTGAAGACAGAGGCTCTCCTTGCACCATCCCGCTTCACCTGACTGCTCTTCAGTCCTGATTCCATGTTCTTGCAACCACAACATCCGCATGACCTCATTATCACTCAGGGAAAATTCACCTGGCTGCTTCCTCCTCGCCCCAAGTCCCTCAGGCCACCCACTCCCCCTTGGCTGGTGGAAGCAGGAGTTGCTCCATGTTCCCAAGGGGCCAAGAAGTACAAACGGGCAGTCCTGCAACGCTCCGTATAGCTGAGCTCTGAACCACAGCCAGCTGGCTGGTTGTCAGCACGCAATCCAAACACCGGCCAAGGTTGTGCTGGCTGCAATAAACCCTTCAGGGCTGCAAAACAGGTCAGAGATCTCAAAGAATACATCTCTGCTTCGATAATGATTAACAGGATGGTGGCAAAAGTCCCTGAGGCTTTGGACAGCTCTGTGTGTGTGCGCGCACACATGTGCCTACGCCAATGGGAAAGTTTATCTGTCCCATGCCCAGAAAACCCTTTGCAGGCAAAAAGCCTCTCTCCTGGTAGGCTATTCACTCAACCCATACTATGGCCCAGTGTTCTTGATTTTCTCCGCATTGGCAGAGAATTCCCTGCTGCTACATTTAAAACCAACAGCATAAACTTCTGTAATGGACAAGTATGCAAGATCAGATTCCAGTCTCTTGTTCACAGACATAAATCTGAAATTGAGGACAACTGGAGATTTCTTAGCTTTTGGACCCCCTGACTGAGAGTAGAATCTGCAAATCTGATCTGAACTGATGCCGTATAATCTTTTAAGTGTTACGTGCCAGTGCATATCTTAAAACCAAGTGGCTATCTTTTAAATTGTTAATTTCGAAAGAAAATAACTTTCCTGTTACTTGTGGATCCCATGCAAATTTTTTTCCTTGGTCTTAATTTTACTTGTTATGTTTTAGAATCATAAACTCTAGGAATTTTTCCCATGTTTTACAAAGCATGCTATCATAACTTTTTGGAAAACAAGTGTTTAAAAAAAATTTGACTCTAAACTGGCTACTCTTGCTATATAACTGTGTGTGTGTCTGTGTGTATATATACTCATATAATGGATCTATAATAGTATGCCAGTGTGTTCCATTGTTAGATGAACAGTTAGAAAGACTAACTCTCGTAATGAGATCAGAATTGTTAGAAGTACCTATTGTCACTCTCTCTATACGCCATTATATTAAAAAATGTTCCAAAACATGAAACACTGGGCACAGATGATGGGAGCATGGTGGAGACAGAACCCCCTTCTGACCCTTCTTGGTTTCCCTTTGGTCAAGGGGTCAGTAAACAGACATGCAGGGACACCGCTGCGGTTCAAGCCCAGTTCTCTTTTGAATAATCAGAACCACTTCAGCTGGTTCTTGCAGTTGAAATTGCCCAAGCATGGTCATAACAGATAGTCTGCAAGCTACACCAGACACCCACTGCCAGCCCTAGGCAAGCACGAGGCTCCACTCTGCATTCCTGAGGCACCTAAAGCAGCCAGCAAAGGGGCAGCAAGTTCCGCAGTGGGGCAGGGAGGTCCGCAGTGGGGCAGGGAGCTCCATGAGGAATGCCAAATCAGGTCCCTTGTAAACAATGACGGTTTCCTTCCTTTGTCAGGATCATGACTGGCAATCTGATCTTTGCATGCATTTCCTCTATTGCAAGCCAGTGTCAATAGAAAAGCAAATGGATAAAATGTAAATGGAGACCACAAAACTCCTGAGTAAAAGCGGATAACATTCCTTGACCTTCCCGCTCATAAACCTGCATTACTTCCTCCTCTACAATGAAGATTAGTTGTTATATAGTATTTACATTTGTTTATATGGCTACATCCTCAAAGCCTTTATTCAGCTAAGTAAAGGCTCTGCCAAAGCCCAGGTGTGGGTTTGCAGAGGCAGTGAGAGCTGTGGCCTCCCGTTAACACGGCCAGCTCTGGCTCATGCTCTCACTCATGTGCTCAGGAGAAAGACTGGAAGACTGCAATGAAATAAATGCCCAGCTCCTAGACAATGATTGCTAGGCTGGATGAATGTGTGAAAGAACACCTCATTTAGCTTAGGCAAAGCGGGTGTGGGGGAACAGAAAGGCAGCTGAACCCAATTTCAGCATCAGAATATTTTCGTGTGTATTTTTAAGTCTTCTTTTGTATGCATATGAAAGAGGAAGGCAATAGCTGAAGGAGCAATCACTGGAATTAGGACTCCAGCTCTCCAAGTGCTTGCACCAGTTGAAAAAAACAATGCTTCAGAAAACAATGGTGATGTTGGTGTATCACTGGAGGGAAAAACAAACCTTCCAAATGAATGTAATGCAGCCCTTCCATTTGTTCTGCACTCATCTATAGCAGAAATACCAGGAAATTCTTTATTCTGGAGAAATATATTAAACATCATAACAGTTTCGCCTTTTAAATAAGCTTTCTATTAGGGACATAATTTTTTTTTTTAACTCTGCTTGCTCGTTTATCTGTGGGAAGATAAATGGTTTAATTTGCTTTATGATATTACTTAGATTAATTAGCTGGTGTTTGCATGGCACACTAAGTATGTAGAGGACTATAAATGCTCATACCTTTTGTAGAAGTCATTGCATGCAGCTTGGAGCACCTTTGGAGTATTTGTTATGAAAAGTTAAAACGTTCTGGATGCCATTCTTTCTTTTGCTGAGGCTCAAACAGATGTTTCAAACACTCTTCACTGACCGCTTAAGTATTTTCCAAGAATAATATGGGAAAAAATGTAATGTTGCCTCAGACAGGCTCCATCCCATGTTCATCCATCCCACATCTCTCCCCTAGCCTTCCAGGAAGGTCCCTGAGAAGAAGCTGAAGACATTATTGAATTGTTCCTTTCATTTACTTGCTGATTTCTACTTTGTGATTAAAATATTTATTGATCATAACACCTAGCTGTTACGCCCTCAAATACAAATGGCTTTGGGATCTTCGTGAAAGCAAGGTTTTAAACATTGCACTATCTCATTATAGGGAGCTATGAGCACAGCTTCTTCCTTCCTTCCATAGCTGTGCTTGTGTTTTCCTTTGCTGCCCATATTTTGCATTTTTCAGCCTTTTCATTTGCTTCTTAGCAACACATTTTCAAGACAACAGTGCCTACACTTTTGTCATTAAGCCTCAACATTCATCGCATAAAGACACAACCACACAGTTTCAGTTTAGCTGATCTCTGTGTCATAGTAAGGGAAGCAGCCAAGGAAGAAATGACAGCACACCGAGGTGCCAGAAGGCTGATGGTCGAGGACCAGAAACAATGTCCCTGGCCTGCCTGATTCCTACCAAGCATCTTTGATGATGACCTTTTCTTCTGCCTTCCTTAAAGTCAGTCTGCTGGGGCTGTGGGGAAAGGCTCGTCCGGCCAGATGAGGGTCCACCTCTGAGCCAGGGGCCTCAGGGCTCCTCCTGCAGTGCAAAATGAGAAGCAGTCTCACCCAGTGTACAGCTGGGCTCTGCCCAGAGCAGAGACATCTGCAACGGGGCAGAAAAATCGCTCCTTTATTTAATAAAGTCCTTTTCCTCTTCAGATGCTCAGATGACCTAGAACTCTTTTTTGCACCCTTTTTCTTTCTTATGTACACCGATTAGCTGCACAGTGGGCAATACAGACCTCTCCTGGCAAGATGGAGACATGGATTGAAGTGTCTTCAGGCAGGGACTGGACTCGCATCTCTGCCATCCTCAAGGCATGTGCTAGCCAGAGAGCCAGGCTGGCAAAACTGGGGAAAGTATTAGAGGAAGGCGCTGTTATGGCTTGGTCTGCAGTTCGTTAATGTTGGTGTCCCCAGCATATGGGGTCTGCAAAGCCACCCTGAACAGCAGATGCTTCTTCTAGCTCTAGGAGGCAAAAAAGGGCTATGATTTGTGTATAAGAGTGTCAGCTTTTATAGTTATATGTTTCAATGACAGCCACTAGAGGAGAAAGTCACTCCTCCAAGGACCACACTAAGAATCTAAGAGGACCCTGTGTTAAGATCCAGGCTGCCCTATCATATGAACTGAGACCAGACTCCACATCACACACCTGAAGACTTTTCCTTGTGTAACCCAAACCCTGCTGGGAATTTAAGGTAGGCACTTAAATATTGCACTCCCCTGTAACTGCCAGCACAGGCTCTTTGCATTTCATTGCACACACCTAGAGACTGCAGAGTGGCTTAGCCCTTTGACTCAGGTTGATCTCCAGTGACTGGTTCAAGGGAGCTCTAGAAATGTGGTTTGTCACTCTAAGGATGTGTACAACCCCTCCCACATTTGAAACATCACCCTCCAGGGATTCAGCAGGTGTTCTCCAGTGTTCAGTACAGAGAATTTCACGTTCCTTATTGGCTATTTCAGGCTGTGGCAGGATGCTATGTCCCTATAGGAATGAGAATTTGCTCGCTCTCTGGTCCTGCAGATATTCCTTCCTTCCACACTCTGGTCTCCACTATGGCCTGTCTGCTCTGAATCCACTCTCCCATGAACAGGGACACGCTCCGTGTGCACCTCAGTGTTGTGGGATTCATATGCCTCCAAAGATTTCCCTTGGGCTTAATGAATGGTACACATTGACCTTACTTAGCATTTACACAGCATTATAGACAGGTGACAGGGTTTGTTGGGTTTTTTTTCTAGCTTTATGGCTAGAAAGATACAGAGAAAGCTGACAAAGGTGATCAAAGGTACAGAAAGGCTTCTGTGCACAGAAAAAACAGGTAGAGATAACTCCTTAGCCCAAAAGCCAGACAGGGGAATATGCTAGCAGATTATAAATTACAAACAACATGGAGAAGATGAAAAAAGAACCACCCATCAGCCTGTTTTAATACAAGAGCTAAGGCGACTCACAGAAAACCAACAGGCTGCAATTTCAAGAAAAACAAAATGAGGTTTATTTTTATACAGTGTGGAATTTATACAGTTGCCCAGTGTTTAAATCTATGATGCTCCCTGTGAAAGGACATTATAGACGTAAGGTAAATGTGCATGGGTTCACATATGTTTTGGACATCCTCAGAAAGGTGAAATCCCTGGGGCGGTGTCTTAGGTGCAAAGGCCCCAGAGGCCCCCGAGCCATAGATTGCTGTGTGATGGAACAGATTTTTTGGAAACATCTCAATATACTTGCTTGGTCCTTCTACTTTTTCTTGAGCCACTTCTGTTGGTTTTCTCCATTGGAGATGAGCATCCACACAACATTAACAAGAATAAATAGCCTCCTTCTCTCTTCAGCCATCTGCTGGGGACAGGATGCTGGGCTGGCTTGGTATGGCCACTTCTATGTTCTCATCATCATCCTTGTGCCACCCTAGTTTAGTGACTAGCAGTGCTTTTCTAAATATTTTGAGAACTGCTCAGGAACTGGGTCAGGTAAATCCCATCACACTCCAGCTTCTGGATTTACACACAGCTAATTGCAAATAATCACACAGTTGAACATGGGACCGAGTTGCACTCTTGTAGCTGCTCCCCTGTCAAGGGTCTTGCAGTGCTCCTTGCACCCAGGGATGCTGAGAATTGGGAGGAGTAACGCAACCCACTCAAACTCCCCTTCTACCTTCTCACCCCAAGGAAAAGGAAGGGTGAGTTTCTGATTATGCAATCTCGCCTTTGCCTCTCCAACATCTGTTTTTCTAATGCACATTGTGTTTCAAAACAGCTACGCACAACGACAGACATGGCAGAGGTGGCACCCAGAGGCAGGCAGATTTTAGGAGCAGATGATCGGTGACTGGTATCAGGCAAGATAAAACTACTTTAGTTCTGCCCAATTAACTCAGCAGCGCAGAGCTGAGTGCTGTTTTTCTTCTTTCCCATTTCCCCTGAAAGCTAATACTCTTTGCAACACTAGCAAAATGTCAGCAACCCCATTATTATTTTACCCTCACAGCAACCTCTGAGCACAAAGCTCCCAATCATTAAAGCCACTTGAATTTGGCCTCTGATCCCGGCTCTGCAGTCCCACTGTTTAATACAAATGATCAGATGTAATTGCTGCGGTGCCCAAGCAGTCCCAGCACAGCTCTCACCACAGCTGCCAAGCAAACCATGGCAAAGCAGTCCAACAAAAGCAAGGATGGATGCTCCCCCTAAAAACGAGGCTTGTGTGACTGCAGCTACTGCGGAGAGTCCAGCTGGGACCACGGAGGCTTACTACACTATGGAGAACGGGGCAGGAGGGATGAGAGACATGAGAAGGAGGTGAGACCTGCTGTGTGCCAGGTGACCAAGAGCAATGAGGCTGGAGCACAGATTGCCATGGCGACGCAGTTTGGGGAGGCCTTGGCTGCAGCCGGTCCCACCGGCATGACACGGTGCCTCAGCACGAATGCTGAACGCGGCTGGACTGTGCTGGGCAAGGATGTGCTGAGCTGGACAGAGCCCAGACTTTGTGTCTGAAGGGGTTAACAGCCCGTTGGCCTTTGTCAGGACACAGCTTTGGCCGTAAAGCAGTTCTTATTCATTCACTTGGGCACTGTGCAGAGACCTCGGGAGCAGAGAGACACAACTACGGAGCTCGGTTTGCTTCCTTTAGGATTTGGCTACTGTTTGCAATACCGGCCACCCAGCAGCGCACTGGCTAACAAAGCCATCATCATCATTGCCTCGCTGTGGGATGAGACTTGCCACTTTCCATTCCTTTTGATCAATGTGCTGCTTTTGACCCTGTGCGAGCCATGGCCCACCCCAGCAAAGGAGGCAAAGCAGTGGTAAGGCAGATTTGGAGCTGCTTGAGGAGCTGGGCTCAGGCCTAGGCCTCCCAAAGCCTGCCTGCCTGCAGACATGCCTTGCAACTGACTCCAGAATCGAAGGAGATAATGCCTGACTCCAGCTCTGCTTTTGTCTGGAGGGTTCATAAGAGCTCTCACTTGTGCAGGTTCCTTGGCATCTGACAAGCCAAGAGCTCAGCTACAGCTGTTTGCTCAGCAAAGTTACTGAGAAGGGTCCTTGTCTCTGTCTGGCTATCCACTTTAATGATATTTATACAGACACAATTTTCTTTGAAAGTTCTGTCCCGCTGCCAGGTCAGACTGAACTCAGGCAACATTTTACACTTAATCCAGAGGGGACACTGCCAGCTCAACCCCTCTGCGTGCTCAAACCAAACAAGGCTAATAAGTAGTTACCAACAATTAATTTCCCACCTTGGAGGACACGTGAAGAGAAGCCTAACATGGGTCTGCTCTGATTAGGTATCATTCAATGGGGTCATTGATAGGACAAGGGGTCATGGTTTTAAACTAAAAGAGGGTAGATTCAGGCTAGATATAAGGAAGAAGTTCTTTATGATGAGGGTAGTGAGACACTGGAACAGGTTACCCAGATAAGTTGTGGATGATCCATCCCTGGAAGTGTTCAAGGTCAGGCTGGATGGGGCTTTGAGCAACCTGATCTAGTGGAAGGTGTCCCTGCCCATGGCAGTGGGGTTTGACTAGATGATCTTTAAAGGTCCGTTCCAACCCAAACCATGCAGTGATCCTCTGATTCCATGATTATGGGGATGACAGAAAAAAGGGCACCCTTATAAAACTGGCCCATGTCAGCAAACGAAGAGGAGCACTTGGGAAGATGGGATTAGGATGTCGTATGATCTGGACTGACTGCAGAAATGGCCTGAAAGCAGAAAGATAAAATTTATGCAAAATAATATGCTAAGTTTGACACTCTTGAGGAAGACAACTGAGAGCAATATGTCAAGAGTCTTACACAAGGCATTACACAAGGCATATTGATCATATTCTCTATCTCTACCAACACCAGGACAAATGTAACCTGGCTTCTAAAAACCATGGGACACAGGAACACTTCCCAGGCTTTAGATCCAGCTGCCATGTCCCAGCTGCAGTTTGTGATGGGACCTGAGTGCACATCCCCTTCATCCTCTAAGGTCCTGGTTTTGGAAGGACAGGCAGGCGCAAGGGACAGGAACAAAGATGTCATATACTCCAACAGCACCTGTGGAGAAGGCACTGGTTTCACTGCTCACACCCAGCCTGGTGCGCAGCAAGGCTTTGCTGCAGAGCAATTTGCTTTTGAAATTAAGACTTTTTTTCCAGGGTACTGATGACTCCAGGGAAATTGTAGAATCCATATGTAGGCCATAGTAGGCCAATTGAAGGCCTTTGAAAAACAGGCTAGACAAAATTCTGTCAGAAGGCATCCAAGCAGACGAGTTACACTAATTCACCTCCTTCACCCTATTATATTTGATCTCTCATTGGTAAAAAGCAAAAATCTTCACACATTTTCTTTTTTCAGAAAGGGGCATTTTATTTATTAACACAGACACCAAAAGAAAATCCAACCCCACTACTTTCAACTTGCCTTTGACTTCAGGAAATCATGATCCTGCTGGGAACTTCTCTGTTAATTCTATCAGTGCTTGGAAACCAAATACCCTGAGGCCTTAAAAATGCTATCATCAGACGGGCTAAATAGGTAAATAGACATTCATGAACCAGAAAGCTGGCAGGATGCATTGGGTAGAAAAGTCTTTAAAAGAGATTCTCTTTAATAAAAGACAATTATAACGACATGTGACCATAGCAACAGCAAAGCGAGATGCAGAATGGAAGAGGTAAATATTCCCTTTAGCAGATGGATGTCTCTCCTGTCTTCCATTGAAATTATGTGCTGAAAGGCTAACATCAAAGATTTGTTCAGAAAATTGTTCTCTCTGAAGCCCCTGCACACACACAACTCCCCTGAGCCTCAGAAAAGCCTTTTTTTCATTTTACAATGTGAATTCTGTTTCATAGGGATGCATTTGGATTAGTTTTTAGAGAGCAAGCCTGGGAAATCTAGAGAACAGTGAGGATCCCTCCTGCCTGATCTCCTTTGGCAGCAATGCCGGGTCTCCCCGCCATCCCCAAGGAGATCCCTGCCGTTCACTCCTTCAAGTGGCTTCAGCAGTTTGGCCCCTAAATTTCTGCTTACCATCTCCAAGCTGGTATTAAAGAGTGAGGTTATGGAAACAGGGAAAGGGAATTCTTTGAGAAATAAATAACATAGCTGCCTGTTTTGCTCCATGCTGCTTTTATTCCTCTTTGAATGACAGAGGGCACAGGAGTTTTTCTTCCTTCTGAGAACCAGAGCCAGCAGCCATGAGGCCAGGTCCACCGTGGCCATACAAGCAGGGAAAAACCGTCCCACTGGCAAAACGAGGTCCTGCAGACCTTTGATTTCAGTATTTACTCTTCCCTTTCAATTCCCTGCATGAAGTATTTCCAGGTGACCCTGTGTGGGTCAATAAATAATATATCATCCCCTGATGAAAAAAACTAGCTACGTCAAAGGCGCCTTTCAGTCTGAGGCTGGCTGGAGTTTATCTCTTACCTTCACCTGGCAGTTTAGAAACATTACGACAATCAGATAACCAGAAATGAATAAGCACTTCGATGGTTCAATATCTCACTCCCCAAGCGACAATAAAAAGCTCATAACTTTTCCAATGGCACATTTATATGTGCAGCAGGCGGGGAAGGCAGGGTGGCAGGGTCTGCTGACCCCGTGGAGGTGGCACACACTGCCCACACAGGTTACACATCTGCCGTTTAAAGGAGAGCCCACAAGTGCAGTTCTCCACAAAATGTTTAGGTCTCACCTGTAGAGCTTCAGACCATGCCTCCACAGCCCAGTATTTTTTTTTTTCCTGGGGACCTCATTAGGCTGCAGAAAAAAAGGGCTTCCTTGTTTTTAACATTTTGCAGGTAGAAAAAATGGGGGTGATGTACAGGTGTGTCAGGACAAGGTTATAATCCACGATTTGTGAGCGCCAGTTCAGCCCTTCCCCATGTCCTGAGCTTGTCCCTCCATCTGTCTGGCCTGACTTCCCATGTGACCTACAGCAGGAGTTCTATGAAACTTCAAGCAAAATGCATGGCTGTTTCTAATGGAAGCAGGAGGGGATGAGTTGTAACAGGCTACAGCCATCCCTGATATAAGCACGGGAGCAGGAGATCTGCAACAGCTCTGGCAGCGGTGAGTTTAATTTGCCTCGGTGTGCAAATGTGCTGCATACAGACAGCAAGACTGGAAGCAGAGGAGGTTGAAATTTCACTGCTCTCCAAGAAGCACTCCTTGGGATTGCGCAGGAAGCTAATGCCTTGCTAATCCTCCTCCGAGTCACCTGTACACAGGAAACACTGTGCACGTTCTGTAAGCAAAGACATTGCTTTTCAAGGTTTTTCAAGGTTTCCAACACTTTTCGGGCTTGAGGGGTGGGAGGGGTTGGTAGCTACTTGAATGGCAATGGGGACCAGATTTTGCAGATCCACATCTCCCCTTGTAAGCAATAGCACTAGTGTGGCACTTGACCCAAGGCCAAGTCACCTTTCTCTCCAGGTTGATGGCCGGAGCTGACGAACTGCCATGGTTTAAGATCAATCCATATGACACAAGCGTGTGTGTCACGCTACCCACTGTTACAGCATGGGGTGTTAGTGATGACATTTAAAGCGTTCTTGGAGCTGAATGTTACTGGGGGTCTCAAGTCCCCCAGTTATCTGCAGGAGAATATACTGGGTTTGGCTGGGACAGAGTTAAATTTCTTCACAATAGCTAGTATGGGGCTGTGGTTTTGATTTGTGCTGAAAACAGTGTTGATGACACAGGGATGTTTTAGCTGTCGCTGAGAAGTTCTCACCTTTTCTGCTCATCACACCACCCCACCAGTGAGTAGGTCGGGGGTGTGCAAGACATTGGGAAGGGGCACAGCTGGGACAGCTGACCCCAACTGACCAAAGGGATATCCCATACCATATGACGTCATGCTCAGCAATAAAACTGGGGGCGGATGTTGGGAGGGGCTGCCAATGCTGGGGGAACTGGCTGAGCATCTGTTGGTTGGTGGTGAGCAATCGTTTTCTTTTGCATCGCATGTTTTTCTTGGGTTTTATTTTCCTCCCTCTGTGTTGTTTTTTCTTTTTTCCATTTTTTTTTAAATTTATTAATCTTTAAACTGTCTCTATCTCAACCCATGAGTTTCCTCACTTTTTACCCTTCCAATTCCCTCCCCCCCCCCCCAAGTCCCACTCAGCGGGGAGGATTGAACAAGCAGCTATGCGGGGCTTAGCGGCGCACCGGGTTTAACCCCGGCAGGGCACAAGGCGTGCTCGGAGGGGGTCCCCCCGCCGTCCTGGGGCCGGGTGCCGGGCCGGTGGGGGGGGCGGGGGGGGGGGTGGGGGACCGGGCGGCGCGAGGGTCAGCCCTGCTCCACCAGGTGGCGCTGTGGCACCGCGGCGCGCGCCCCTGCGCGCGGGGAGGGGGGGAGGTGGTCACCCCCCCGCCCCCCAAGATGGTTGCATCTCCTGCACGACCTTTATACGACCTTTATCTCCAGTTGAAGCAAAGCCTCAGCTGTTAAGGAGTGGGGTAGAGGATTCTCGGGGACACCCCCCCCCCACCCACCCCCCGTTATTTTTCCGGCTGGGTGGTGTGGTGGGAGGGGGCTGGGGTCATCCCCTGCTTGAGGACATCAAGACCAGCCAAACTGCTGTGGGAGGGCTGGGATATCCATGATGCACACAAGCAATTTGATGTCGCTGTTGGGGGTTGGTCTGTGCCATAGCTGTGTGCATCAGGAACACGCAGGGCACACCAGGAACAGGCCCGCTGCAAGCAGAACCATGCTGTGGAGGCCAACGCCACGATGGACCAGAAGGCCACGTGAGCTGGACGGTCCTGCTGGCACAACGAGGTCAATGACAGGCACGGGATGTCTGTAGAGGTCTGTGCATCCTTTTGGGCTCCCAGCCAGCATGTTGCAAGGCACCAACATGGGGGTGTCCTGAAGCAGGGTGAAGGAATAGAGAGTGAAGAGTTGATGGAGATGATGAAGTGATTTAGATGGCGCTGGAGGGAAGGGGACAGGTGGGAACAGATGAGCCTGTAAGACTGAGCAGTAGGGTTGGTGAGAGTAAAGCTGCTTGGGCAGGAGGGTGTGCAAATAACTGTGTGCTGGACCAGGGGAACATGGACATGGACACATATGTGCAGGCTAGCAGATTTGATGGTGAAGGTGAGGGAAAGCAAATGCTAGCTTTTTCAGAAAGGGAGAAGGGTGAGGAAGAAGTAAAACAGGACCAAAAGGGGAAGGCAGAAAATGTGATCAAAAAGGGGGAGGCAGAAAATATTTTCCGAAAGCAAGGGCTGAGGCCAAGGCTAGGTGGGCACGGGAAAGCTGCAGGGAGGGCAAAAGGGAATATTTGAAGTGGGACTTCCTAGGGTGTGGGGAGGAGGTAAATGGCTGTTTTTGATAGATCTGCCCCCCAAAAACTACTTTATGCTCTGTGCTGCTTCTGTGACAAAAGAAAGGGTAATTTCATCTGAGAGGAGGTGTCAGGAGGCCAATATGCATGTAAGGGCTGAGATACCCTCCTGTTACTCTGGACATAGATCCCCATGCTCCTGTCCAGGCTGCACTGGCACAAAATTATATCAACACAACTGCAACTGCGAGTACTTGAGAGACCCATTTTTCATCCTCAGGAACTGGGATTCTTTTCTTGAGAATCGTAAAGACTTGTTGAAGAGAAGGCCCGGAGATGTTACTATCAGTCTTTCTGCCAGTGCTGAATTATTCTTAGAGCACATTCTTATAGCTTTATTTAGTTACATTTTAAATGGCCAGTAAAACAAATTCACTGTCTAATCCGTCTTCCAGAAAGCTCCGCTGATATACAGTTTAAGTTTTAATTTTGCAGATCCTACAAGCATTTCCTGTCCTCTTTGAGATGATTTGGGCTTAAGTTTAAGCAAAACAAGAACAAAATTAGTAGACTCATAGCTCTCAGTCAGTTTGAATTTTCAATATTGGCAACACGCCGCTGTTGTTTAAGTTCAGTTTGGTGCAATAACTCTAGCTAACATACAGTAATATCTCTAAAAACATTCAGTGTTACAAATACAAGCAATAGGAGAACTAGCAATAAAAAAATCAATCATACTCTGACTCTCTTTGGTTCTTTGGGGAATTGCCTATTAGCATGGAGATTGCACTTCGCATAGTACATGATGTATCCCGGACTTTGAAAAGCCCAAGAATAAATGGGCTTAAACTTGACTAAGTTGAAGCTGGCAATCAGAATTTGAAAAGTGCTGTGAAAACTGAGAGCCTGGGACAGAGTCTTCCTGGACAAGCGGGAAGACCTGGCCCAAGCTGTCTTCCTTGATGACTTGAATGACTTATGGAAAGGATGAGGAGTTTGTCAGCAGTGACAGCAGGGGATGTGCTGTAGGCCTTTGCTCCTGGAGCTACTCAGGTTTGCTGATTAAAGCAGGGGTTACTCAAATGAGAAATAAAATGAGAAAGGATTGTTCCTACTCTCTGAGGAATGGAGAGGAGGTTGCATGGGTGGTGGCATTTCCCAGGTGCTGTCAGTGTTCTCAGCGATGTCTTCTCTGTCATTGCACAGGGTTTGTAGGACAGCAGTACGTACAGCCCCCTCCCTCCTCTCTTCCTTCCCTCCCTCTCCAGAGCACGTATCAGCAGTAATTCCCCTCTGCTGAACCCAGGAGCCTCACACAAGGTTTCATCGGGGATGGGGCAGCTGATTGCATGGTTTTGTAGCCAACAAGCTGCTGCAGAACCCACGGGGGACGTCCATGCACCAGTGTTTGTGCATCCCGACTGCTAACCCCACACCACCTCCACCAGCTGATGGCAGAGATGTTGCTGGTTGCAGAGGAATGTGAAGTCTTGCCAGTGCTGGGTCCTGTTCCAGGTTGCAAGAAAAGAGCGTGCTGTACTGGTTACAGGCTGTTCTTCATCTGCTTATCCCCTCCAAGCTAGCTTGACCCCTTCTGCTCTTGCTGTCTCCAGTCTGTCTGTCTCCTAGTGCCCTCCTCCTCCTCCCCCCTCTTATCCTTGGATGAACTTATTTCTGTCTGGCATTCAAAGAAAGACACTTCCTTTCCCTCCTTGCTTCTGTGTGCCAGCGGGAGAAGTATCAAAAGCAGAGGGTTGAGAGGCTTTCTGGTCTCTGGTCCATGGCACCCAGAAGCTGAAATAAACTATTGCTGAGGAAGTCCTGATCTGATGTTGACCTGTGGATGAAGCATGGGTCATTGTCCCCTAGAGGTGGCCTGTGTGCGGGATGGGCAGTGCACCAGGGATGTGCCAGGGCAGAGCAGGCTCAGCACCGGCATAAAGCATCTGCAGAGGCATTGAATTTGGAGAAGTCTCTGGGGAACATCTGAGATCTGAGAAAGCAGAGGCTGATAAATTTCAAAAGTGTTGATGATTTCTGGTGGTGTTTTGAGCACAGAACTTCTACTGTTAAGTCCTGTGATGTACAAAACAGTCATCTGCAAAATATTTCTGCCTAATTTAGTTCCCCGAAACAGCTGAAACACTACGGTCCTGTTACTAATAATGAGCTCAAGGCATACCACCAGCACGGGAAAACTCAGTTCAAATGGTGCCTACTTGGCAGAATTGTAAAGCCACCAAAATCACAGGGATGGCATAAATGAAAGCCTAAGCTACAGGTGGCACCATGTGGAGCATACTTTGAAGTGATAGCTACAAGTCTGCTAGATAATCTAGTGCCATCATGCTCCCTTCCTCCTTGACATCCACTAGCAATGAGTCAGTAACAGCAATTACTTAAAGAAAAACAACAACAACAACAACAAAAAAACAACAAAACAACCTTTCATTAAGTCATCAAAAAAAGCACATTTTCTCAAGCTGAGTCACCCCAGCATGACTGTCCCTCTGACTAATGAGGCTTTCATGCCACAGTCCCTGCCACAGCATCCCTGCTCTGCTGACCTTCCTGCTGCCTTGTTCATTACTGCTTTATCCTTTGCCAGCTTTCATGTGTAACGATGACTGAAGCAAGGCTGAGGGAACAATCTGCCTGCATTTAACATCAAACATGGTGTAGTTTGTGGTGGTTCTTATCAGTCAGGTGAGGTACATTTTCTGGATGGGACTGAGAAAGAAACAATAGAAAGAAAAAAAACCTAGTGCAAGCCTATGTCTAGTTACTTCTCCAAGATGAAATGTAGCACAGCAAGTAACTTCCACAAGGAGACAGGGCAAAGTGGCATTGCTCAATCTGCATCAGCGCAGTTCACTGCATTCTCCTCCTACTCGTTTGAGGAGAGATGCTCCCCAGGTCAAGACAGTCCTTTTAGGCAAGGCTGAGCTTTTCCCCCCTGTACAGACACTTCCTGCAATGAAGATTTTATTTGTGTCTAAATTTATCAGCTTTAACTCTGTGCTGGCTTTTTCCAGGGTAGGTATTAGATGCAGGTGGACTTGGAACAGACTGAGCTAAAATTGCTTCGCTCCATTTCCAAGCATAAAATAAGGGGAACTACCATGGTTTCCATTATTAGCGGTCAGAGGACCTGCTTCTGGAGAAATGTTTGCATCCCCGAGGCTGCTGGCTGATGTGTCTGGCATGCCAGGAGTACTCATGTTGCCTTTGATTCCCTCGCAGCTTTGGCCAGCTTCTAAACCTCAGTGCACATTTGTTTGGCAGAGAGGTCTCAGTAGCCCCCATCTCCTTCCTCCCTGAGGCTGCTACATTCAGACACATTGCTCTGCACATCTTCACTCCCTGCCACATCCACCCACAGCTCCAGTCTCCATCTGCACTGCTGGGCTTGAGCTCTGATCCAGCAGCTTGTCCCTGGCCACCCATGACACCCATGACCCTCCCAACTGCTGCTGCCGCAAGAGTGAACAATCCCAGCGCTAAGCAGGGCTGCAGGCAGGGGTAGAAGGGCCACCCTGGGAACTGGGCGGGAGGATTGGTGAAGTGGCTGTGAGAGGCAGGTGGTG
The DNA here is from genome assembly GCA_031468815.1 of Morus bassanus. Lineage (NCBI taxonomy): Eukaryota > Metazoa > Chordata > Aves > Suliformes > Sulidae > Morus > Morus bassanus. Next base: position 23,038,671 of record CM062568.1, read on the forward strand.
CCAGTGAGATGGGGAAAGTAGGGCGGGTGGGGTGAGATGGGCAAAGACATTGAGTACGGAGGTGTGTGATGGCTGTGGGATGCTGCAAAGGAATGAGGGGCACTGGGAGGAACAGGGGCTAATGGGAGCTGTTGGCATAGACAGCCCTCAAGTTGATGTTTGCCAGCTTCTCAGGAACCTGAATGTCCTTTTACCTGAGTGGGTTTTGTACATGTTGGTTTTGCATAACAAATTTTCCCAAATGATCTCTCAGGGCATTTCCTGTAGGGCCTGAGTGTAGTGGGCTGAGTGCCCTTTAATAGGACCAGCTTTTGAAGGGATAAGATGTACTTTGAACTAATTGCCTGTGTGCTCATTCGCTCCTCACTTTTCAACTCCTCGAGCCTTATCAGGAAGGCAGAAGTACTTGCTAGAGCTTTCAAGAAAATGATACAGAGAACGGACTGACTTTGTTACCATCCATAGAGAACAATCTATTTAAAATAACATCATTAAAAGCCCCAGTTACTAATTACACTTTATTAGTTGGTGGATATGAGTTTTCTGGAGAAGCAGCATATATACAGCTATTGCTTATACCAAATCCATAGCATGAAACATTACTATGAATGTTATTGTATATGCACATGTACATGTATATGTATAAGTGAACTCTATGACTGAAGGTTGTCAGCAGCTACTGAAAGTGTAGTCTTTTTTGAAGAGAGACAAATCTTCTTGTTCTTTTTCTCCATCTTTTCCTCCAAGCAGGGAAAACACCGGTAGCAATGAAGGAAACGGGCACTGGGGGCTGCCTGAAGTGGTGGTAAATCTTGACTGGTGCAAAAGAGGTAGTTGGTTACAGATGGTGCTAAATTAGCTCAGCATCTTATAAATGAATATCTGTCTTTGTCTGAATTAATAGTAATTTCCACAGAAGTGAGAAGTGTGCATCTTCCAATAGCCAATAGCCAATGCAATCCCAGGCACTCCCATTAGTTTGCGTAAGGTCATACAGCTGCTGGAAGGCTACATCTCGCACCCTTTGCAGGAGCTGTGTCTGTTTACCTGCGGGAAAGCTTTGCTGTTCCTGCGTGGCTCGGGGTGGGGGGGGGGCTGCATTCCCCAACTGCTTGTCCATCCCCTACCTCCTCCCCGAGGGCTGATTTGGTGGGGTGAGAGAAGGGTGGCTCTGGCTCCTGAGACCTGGGAGAGGCTAATGGGGGGGGTTCTCCTTTCCCCAAGGGAATGAGGGAGGAGGTTGTGTGGGGTAAAGAAAGATGCATCCTACCAACAGCCCCTGGAAAGCCCAGCCCCTCCCCACTGAAGGCCAATGCCCGTCCTCAATCCCCTGAAATATGTGCCCCAGCATCTCCCCCCACACTCCTCCCTCCCCACTGCCTGCCTGCCGCCTGCAACAGAAGTGAATTTGCCTGTGTGGCTTTGAGCCAGTTCTGGCATTTCTAAAGCTGCTGAGAAACCCTTTCTTACTGAATAGATGTGCTTATGAAAGCAAAACTGTTACCTGGATCCCCAAGAGCTGGGGGACACAGGCACAGTCTAAAGTCCACTGGCTTGTGAGTGATGCTCTTTGCACCTCCAAAGAATGTGACTCTGGGCTTGTTTCTGAACCCAGAAAGCTCAAAGGAATATTTTCTTCAACTTCATATTCTTGATACAGTCACACGCTCCCCTGCCCTGATCTTTGCTAATTCTCTTTCATTCTGTTGGTGAAAATCATTACTGTAAAATACAGTTTAAAAAAATTCTAAACAGATGAATGGAAGAAAAAAAACTTCCCATGACATCAGCAAAACAGATACTAATAGACAGATATCAAAGGGATGCTGCCTTTGGCTACACACTTGAAATACTGCTGATGTCAGTCTGGGGCACATTTTAGCCTCCTATGCTTTGCATTTAGGAAGCTGAAGTACATTACATATAATTGGTTTCACATACATACAATTTGTTGAGGAGAAAAGCAAAAAGGTGCAAGTTCTCACCATGACTGTAGGCACCAGGCATATTCCTGACACCCCAGCAGCTTTTCTACAGACCGGCCTCAGATGAGCATCCACAGGGGAGTGCTGGTGGGAGCTGTCACTACTCCCAGCCATCACCTCCTGGTCCTTCCCCACCTGAACCGCAGACAGGGACTGACTTCAGTGTCTGCACAAGAGGGACCAGGGTCCCGCACCCACATGCCACATTGAGCAGTTGATGAGGGGGACACGACTTTTTACCAGGGCTTGTAGTGACAGGACAAGTGGCAATGGTAGTAAAATGAAAGAGATTTCAGTATAGACTGGACATAAGGAAGAAATTTTTTACATTGAGGGTGGTGAGTCACTGGGACGGGTTGCCCAGAGAAGTTGTGGATGCCCCATCCCTGGAAGTGTTCATGGCCAGGTTGGATGGGGCTTTGAGCAACCTGATCTAGTGGAAGATGTCCCTGCCCTTGGCCTGTCATGGACTAGATGATCTTCAAAGGTCCATTCCAACCCAAAATACTCTATAATCCTATGAACTTTCACTTGCATTTTCAGCCCAGGAGCTGAGCAGGTGCTACCCTGGACATTACAGATTGCACCAGAAAATATGGATATTGCTGAAGAGATTTTTTCCTCACAGCTGTCCCAGTGCTGATGGCACTGACATACTGACTCAGCTGGGTGCCAGAAAACATCCGTAGTGGACACAGGACCAAGAAGGCAGCAAGCCCAGAGCACTTCCGCACTTGGATCCCAGGTTCCTGTGACTCAGCTGACAGCATTAGCAATTGAAAAAATATGTTGAAGGCCCTTTCTATGAAATGTGTGACTGTTGGCTTAATTGCTTTAATCAGAAAACAGGTTAATTGAAATGAATAATATTGCTACAGTATTTATAGCTGCACTAATGCTATCCCAGCAGCCAGGTCAGGATCCCACATGAGCTGATGGGAGGAAAAGGAGGCAGACAAGAGCATCCTGCTCTTCTGGTGGAGAGGAGCAGGGACTCCTTCTTAGCAAGAGCTTTGCAGCAAGAGGCTTCATGATGACAGAGAGCTGACAACAACTCTGGCTTGCCAGTGATCCCACCATCCTAGGACAGGGCATAAATATTTTTTACCCCTCTGGCACACTGCAAAGTCTCCCCCTAGGCCCTCCAGCAAATTTGTATAGCAAGAGTTATTGACCCACTCTTGATGTGCTGCCTTGTACTCCCCACATAGAGATGGTAATGCCAGAGGGTCTCGTAAAAACCTTCATGCTTATCTGCACATTTTGAAGAAGCAAATGCCTGGTTCTCTGAGGTGGTCCCACTGAAGTCATTCCCGCAGTGGGGTGGGGGATGCTGAAGTGGGCTGCAGAGAAGTAGCGTAAAGATGTTCTGTCTTCCCACTGCTATGCTGCTCCTCCAGTTGAGTTGTAGCAAGATATTCCACTCATGTTGTCTCATTTTAAGGTGCTCCTCCTCTTCCCTCTTTCCAGTTGCTGTTTTTCCCAAGCAGAAGACTCTCCAGTGCCTCTCCAGCCTCCCAATAGCAAGAGCCTTTCTTGGAGGAGACACTAGCAGGGTGACTCAGGGAACCCCCAGAGGGTACCTGGACTGAGCTGACAGAACCTAGTGTTTGTGTGTTGTTTCTCCAAGTTATTCTGTGATCCCCACCAAAAATACCCCAGAGCAGCCCATGGTTGCCTTGCAGCCATCAGCTCTTGTGGCACTCATGCCAGCAGAGCATCTCCTTCCCTCCACACTCCCCTTCCAAGCAGCCACATATAGGTGAGCACTCCTCCACCCTTCACACACTCCAGCTCGACATAACCAGCTGAAGAGCAGGAGAACAAAGGACAACCCTGAATCAGTCATTGAATCGGATGAACACTTTGCTCCGTAGGGATCTCACATGACAACTGATTTCAGGCTCCTGCAGACCTACAGAGAAAAGGCTGTGTGTGCTGGTACTGGGGCTCTGATTCTTCACGCACAGTGGGAGCTCCTGACCTTTGCTGAAGGCAGCAGGCAGTACAGGTAGGCTGGACCTTTGGAAATCAGATCTTTTACCATTCAACTTTATCTAAAAGGAAATTGGCCTATATGTGAAGAGAGCAAGCAGAAGGGGAATGAAGTTATATTTGTGCTTACCCTGATCTACTAAACCAAGCAGCCCAATGCGATTGTTGCAATGTAGTATCTTCACCTTCTACAGACTCGGATTTAAAAAAATGATTTTCAAAACCTTCCTGTGGGTCTTGTTCAACAAACATGCTGCTCTAGCTAACCCAAGCTGGGTCTGGCTGTCTCTTTGGGGAGATTCTAGCTGACCTTCTGGAAAGGAATGTTACCTCTGCCCTATCTGCCAGGGGACGTGAATACCCTTGTCTAGATGAGAGCTTGGCTACTGAGCTGTGGGGCCCAGGACAGCAGCTGGGGCTCTGCAGAGCCGTAGGGAGATGCCTAATAGGTGCCCATCTGCAGCTGGCCCCAGCTGCCTGGCATCAAGATCCTCAGGGCTCCTGTGGCTGCAGGCAGCACCTCCTGCTCTCCCCTGCAGGCACTCATCATCGCTCTGCCAGGTCTCGGTGCCTCTCATTCTTTAATTACGTCTTTCACATAATATATCTGAAATAAGGATGTTTCATGTGAAGCAGGAATAATTCACAGAAAGGTCTGGTAAGTAACCGAGGCATTTGCAATGCAGACTTCCAGCACCTGTCCCACTTATCTCTCTTCCCCCACTGGAATAAAATACACTCCATGGTGGCATAGACAGAGCAGGGAAAAGACACTCAAACCCAGGGTCCTGCCCTCTGAGCAGGGACCTGCATGGAGCATGCCAGCAGAAAATTCTGCAGAGAGCAAGTAACCCAAACCTGCCATCTCTTCTCAAGGCTCCTGTCTCCAACCTGCAAGGCAATGCACGCGTCCATGTGTGGCTCCGTGCTCGCACTGAGGCACTGGCCAGGGAACAGGAGGCCAGCTGAGCATGTGGCCTGAGCGTTCCTCCTGCTGAATGGGGGCACAGTGCGACAAATAAGGCAGCACACAGGTGGAAATGGAGAAAGGGGAAATCTTCTCATACCCAACCGGTGTTGTCCTCTCAGCCAGTGATGGGGGTCCTGTTCCTCATCTCTTTGTATAGTTTATACATAGCAGACCTGGATAGAAACAAATCTGTAAGGGAGGCAATGGTTGACTTTAACACTGCTCCCTGGAAAAAACTCTGGCAAGGTTCTGGGGCACAGGGTAGGAGCTCTTTGAGGCGGACGCCCTCTTCACCCCAACCCCTAAGGACTTCTCATTTCATTCCAGATTGAGCACATCTCCACTCAAGTTTCAGTACCACTGTCAAGACTGCTTGAAAGCAGTTTTTAGCATTTTCAATACAACCTGATTCTCACAGAGGCTCTAACTGCTATGGGAAAACATGGCTGGCAGCTGCTATGTGTCCAGTGCTGCCCATGCTACCTGTATACCCACTGCTCATCCCAGCTACCCATGTACCTCCTGCTTGTCATAGCCCAGAGGCCTTTTCTTGCTTTCTTTCTGGTATATCTACCTTGAATAACAGACTCATCCATCTTGATAGTCTGGCAATTTGTAAAACATCTATCAATTAACTAAGAGATGGGTTAACCACACAGACCTGAACCATCATGGTGCTAGCGTGCCTGTCTACTAGTGTGACCGCTATACTGTTGCCTGGAGAACTTCTCTCCCTGGTACTTCCCAGCAGTCAGTGGTTTTCTAGAAGTATTTGCCAGAAGAACGGGTTATATTTTTCAGAGTTAAAGAAGAGGGTGACAGTCTGTTTTGCTAACAGCAGCACACAAACCTCAGCTGCTTGGGGAGTGATGAAGAGCCCCGGCCCCCAGTCTGTGCTGCCCTGAGTCCCCCCTCCTCCCCACTGATGGCAACGAGCCCACAGACCATTTGTCTTTCCCTTGCCTTAGTCAGACATACTTGAAGGGCTGACCCAAGCCCATCACCCAGCAGGCTGGTGTAAACCACGCTGGGAGGGATCTTCAGACATGGCAAGCGAGGATTTATGACTCAAAGTCCAAGTCACTGCCTACTCCAGACAAGCAAACTGTGGCAGAGTGGGTGAATAATTCATATTAAGTGGAAAGATATTCATGGATGCAACCGCAAAATACTTTCCATGGGTTTATCATCAGCTCTAAAAATAAGCAACTGCCTACTCAGGTCTTTCTGCCTTTGATGACAGCTGTAATATTTGTGGGACTTTAATACATACATCTAGCCTCAAAGCAGGAAGTGTGATTTAAGGGGTTAGAGGAGGACCTAAAGAAATGCAAACACTGGCCGGACTCGGGCCCCCTCAGATCCTTCAGATTGCTGCCCAGCGCAGCTGGGTGGGAAGCAGAGCTGGCTCTTGGCTTTGTGCAGAGCTGCAGCACGGTAGCACAGCCTTGGGACCACCCTAAAGCAGGAGGGCTGGTCTCAGCCGAGATATCACACTTGGATGCTGACCTTAATTTCAACAGTGTTGTCCACAGCAGAGGGCTCTGAGGTCAAGCTAGCTGCAGACTCCTGGGATATTTGCTTAAACCAAGAGTATGCCCTAGTTTAGGATGTTTCTAAGAGAGCTACACACCAGCAGAGCACTGCAAGGCAGATTGACCAGAACTAAGGCCCTAGCACTGATACCAGGACTAATATTTTCATATTATACCTGGAATCAAAACATCCTGCCATTATTTAACCCTGCCCCACCTCTGACCATCCTCCCTGTGCTGAGGCTTAAGGGCCCCTAATGGAAGCTTCTCAGAAAAGACCCAGCGTAAACGTAATGAAGGACTATAAATAATCAGCAAAAATGAGTGCTGACGCGTGTTTTGACAGAGCTATTGGAGGAAGAATTTTATTTTAATGGAAAATATGAACTAGGATGGAAGTAAAATGAGATTCAGCCTAAAAAAATTCATAGTGCCCTCTGTACAGGGGAAGTACTCTAATAAAAAACTGAACTATTTGAAGAGCTTGGGAGGGCAGTGATGTTAAAGAGACATCCCTTGGATTTCGGGCAAAGTCACTGACACTTGGCAGGGAGCTGGTTTTTCCATCTTCAGCTCTCAGAAATGGTTTTCACTCCCCAATACTTCAAGGAAAATGAAAATTATGAAAACTTTAAAATAAACAACTAGTGGAAATATTTGTTTAGGTCTTCTCCTTTACCCACCCAGCAGCAAGCATGAAGTGTGGAGAGACTTGATGACCTTTGAGACTCCTACACTTTACCCAGGTTTGGTTCAAAAGCTGGTGCAGAAACAGTGCAGAGGGAAGGCTGTGCGTGAGGCACAAAATTCAGGGAAAGCTTTTCCATGGTACAGTCTCTCAGGTGAGGAAAGCCACCCTGCAGCTAAGAGGAGCCACTGGGTGCAGAGGGTGAGGAGAGGATCTCGCGGAGCCCTCCAGCATGGCAGCCAACACCCCAGCACATCATGGGGGGCCAACAGCCCAAACCCCACTCTGCTCCAAAGCAAAAGCAACCTGTCTGCTTGGCTTCTCAAACCCCTGGGTTCAGCACCTGCTGCCAACTTGTTTGCCATCACTGATCTGGATTTTGTTCTTGCTTCTATGGTAAATGTCAGGGGAAGTGGTAAGCACCCTCACCTCTAGTTTCTCAGCCTTCAAAGCTCTGGGAAATGTACTTCTCCTCCAGCATGTGGCTGGCAGCAGGAACAAGGGGAGGAGGGTCCTGAGCCCCCAGCAGCTCACCAGGGAGCCACAGGAAGGGACCCTGAACAGCCATAGCCCCTTAGAGCTGCAGGTAATCCAGCCTGTTACCAAGAACGGTAATGCCAACCATCAGGTTTTCCATTGTTTAGGGATTTTTCGATCCATTGGGGATCAAGGATGAAGCCTTTCGCTGTCGTTCATGGTTAGATCTCCCCCAAGCTGGGACGCTCAATTAACCAGGGCAGGCTATCACTCCAGGCCCTTGGGGAGCCGCTGGCTGGCGGGAAAGGTCTGGTACAGCAGCGGCCAAGGACCAGAGGCTGTCCAAGCATCCCCAGTGCCTCACAGACAGACCTCACATGCCAGATGGCTTCAGTGCCACCCAGCATCTCTGCACAGCCCAGCATTAGGTGTGTCTGCTTTCCATTTGGAAATACAGAAGATGAGAGTGTGACCTGTGACCTAGAAAAGAGAGGACTTTCTAAACAGAAGCAACTGTTTTCCCATTCTCCAAGATCTTGGCAATACATAGAGACTGTCTGCACTCTTTGCATCACGGTTTGTCAAAACCACAGGTTTCAGGTTTCCCTCTGAGCTGGAAGACAGGGACGGGGAGCAGAATGAAGCCCCCAAAATCCAAGGGGAAATGGTTAGCAACCTGCTACACCACTTAGACACACACAAGTCTATGGGGCCAGGTGGGATCCACCCAAGGGTACTGAGAGAGCTGGTGGAAGTGCTCACCAGGCCACTTCCCATCATTTATCCGCAGTCCTGGCTAACCGGGGAGGTCCCAGTGGACTGGACATTATGGAGAATGTGATGCCCATCTACAAAAAGGGCTGGAAGTAGGATCTGGGGAACTACAGGCCTGTAAGTCTGACCTCGGTACCAGGGAAGGTTATGGAGCACATCATCTTGAGTGGCATCATGCAGCACGTACAGGACAACCAGGTGATCAGGCTCAGCCAGCATGGGTTTATGAAAGGCAGGTCCTGCCTGACCAACCTGATCTCCTTCTATGGCAAGGTGACGTGCTTAGTGGATGAGGGAAAGGCTGTGGATATTATCTACCTGGACTTTAGTAAAGCCTTTGACACCGTTTCCCATGGCATTCTCCTGGAGAAACTGGCTGCTCCTGGCCTGATGGGCGTGCTCGGTGCTGGGTAAAAAACTGGCTGTATGGCTGAGCCCAAAGAGCTGTGGTGAATCGAGTTAAATCCAGTTGGTGGCTGGTCACAAGTGATGTTCCCCAGGGCTCAATACTGGGGCCAGTTCTGCTAATATCTTTATTGAGTGCACCCTCAGTAAGTTTGCAGATGACACCAAGTTGGGCGGAAGGGTTGATCTGCTCAAGGGTAGGAAGGCTCTGCAGAGGGATCTGGACAGGCTGGATCCATGGGCTGAGGCCAATGGTATGAGGTTCAACAGGGCCAAGTGCCAGGTCCTGCACTTGGGTCACAAAAGCCCATGCAACGCTACAGGCTTGGGGAAGAGTGGCTGGAAAGGTGCCCAGCAGAAAAGGGCCTGGGAATGTTGGTTGACAGCTGGCTGAACATGAGCCAGCAGTGTGCCCAGGTGGCCAAGAAGGCCAACAGCATCCTGGCTTGTATCAGGAATAGTGTGGCCAGCAGGAGTAAGGAAGTGATCATGGCCCAGTAGTCGGCCCTGGTGAGGCCGCACCTTGAATACTGTCTTCAGTTTTGGGCTCCTCAGCACAAGAAGGACACTGAGGTGCTGGAGCATGTCCAGAGAAGGGCAACGAAGCTGGTGAAGGGTCTGTAGAACAAGTCTTATGAGGAGCGGCTGGGGGAACTGGGGTTGTTTAGCCTGGAGAAGAGGAGGCTGAGGGGAGACCTTATCACTCTCTACACCTACCTGAAAGGAGGTTGTAGTGAGGTGGGTGTTGGTCTCTTCTTCCAAGTAACAAGCAATAAGATGAGAGGAAATGGCCTCAGATTGCACCAGGGCAGGTTAAGATTGGATATTAGGAAAAATGTTTTCACCGAAAGGGTTGTCAAGCATTGGAAGAGGCTGCCCAGGGAAGTGGTTGAGTCACCATCCCTGGAGGTATTTAAAAGATACGTAGATGTGGCACTTAGGGACGTGGTTTAGTGGCGGACTTACTAGTGCTGGGTTCATGGTTGGACTTGATGATCTTAAATGTCTTTTCCAACCCAAACAGTTCTATAAAGTATAAACATGAATCCCCAAATAACATCTACTTCACAGGAAATTTTAAAATCTAAAAATTGGCATGTTGAAACTTTCTGACTCAGAGGAATTTTCCAACATTTGTGTATTTGTTCTCAGCTGGGATAGAGAGGAAATAAAATCAAAATCTCTTGCAAGCTGTTTTCATCAGTTTTGCCCAGCGCAGCATCCACCAAAGCAAAGCAAATGTCTGTTAAAGGTAGGATCAATGTCCAACATCTTCATCCTACCTACAAATTAGAAAGTGCGGTGTGCTTGTCTCTGCTTGAATTAATACCAGGTAATTAGCACATCCCTACAGTAATGTTGCACAGGCACCGGCTGGAGGGATAAATTACAGCTCAGGAGCTGATTTCCCAAACAAGCCATGGCAGGCACACAGCACAGGCTAGGGCTGGAGCTCGGCCAAGCGAGGAAGCAGCGCTACTGCCATCGGCTGTGGGGAAATAACAAGTGTAATTTTCAGTAACAGTTTATAAAAAATAGCAGTATATTTTCATGTTTCAGTGTAATTGGAATGAGTCCTCTTGACTTTGCCAGACACTGTTCTTAGACATGTAACAGCTTAAAGTGAATGGTTTTGCCATAACTTTAGGTGTTTGAATGTCACTTTATTGCTTCATCAAGGGGGATTTGTCAGGGGAGGAATACCACATTTTGAATTATCACTGGAAAGAGAAGTGCTAACAACTGTGCTCAGGTTTTTAGTACCTAATTAGCTGCATGCTGGAACTGCACCTCCTCTCATTACTTCTGATTACAGCCTCATGCCGTTTTGTAAAGAATTAACACAACGTTTCCTCTAGAGTTTGTTTCTGAGGTTTTTTTGCCTTGCTGCCAAGCTGTTCACCTCCCCTGGGGGGGCAAAAGCTGATGTTTTGACAAGGAAAAGGGAGGTGGGGTTTAGCCCTCCTGGGGGAGCCGCTGTAGCGGTGGGCTGGAGAGGCAGCTGCCGCCTAAGGCAGGAGCAGCAGCATCCCATGAGCAAGTGACTGGGAAAACTCCGTCTCTCTTCACTGAAAATCAGTGTGTCGAGCTGGAGCATTTTTTGGATAACAACTCGCTCCTCATCATGAACACAAAAGCACAACTTCTCAGGGATCCATCCTGCATCCCCTTATTACTTGTCAACAGAAAAACAGAAATTCTCAGCAATGGTCGCGTGCTCTTCCTTAGGCAGAAAGCAGTCCTCTAGCAAGCTCGGTTGTTATTGCAGAAGAGAAGAGACAGGCCTGCTGTTACACCCAGCAGCGGTAGGACAGCTGTATGCGGTAAAGCTGTTGTAACACACGGTTTTAGCGCGGCTTTTCCTCCTTGCCTTACCCAGTATCTGCTGGGTTTCATGGGTGATGCTGTTTGGGCAAGCTGCCCGGCCCTGAAGCCGGGGATCGTAGCAGGACAGCCAGAGCACTGCACACCCACGGCCGCCTCCCCAGGAGCCCCTCGTCAACGCCCCCAGCCTCCACAGCCTTAGCTTAATTAGAGCAGCAGGAAACCCCAATGTCTCTGCTATGCAGGCCAAAACATGAAAATCGCAATGTATTACATGGAGCTGAGAATGAGGAATGCCACGGTAGATGGAAATCACTACCACCACCAAAGGAAGAAAAAAAAAAAAAGGAATTAGAATAATATTTAACTAATGACATCACAAAATAAAAAATGTAGTTTCCATCACTGTCACGGGGAATACAAGTATGAATCTGAGCTCAACAATAATGAATGCCTCCTATTTGAGTGCCAAATATCCTCCATACATAAGGATTGCTATGATTGCCCTTCCACAGCATATAGGGCCCCAGCCCAGCATATAGGGACGAGCCTGGTCCCCCCTACAATTTAAGTATAACACAGTAACTCACTGGGAGTATAAATGGATGTGAGAGGTGCAAATTTAAAATTAGAAAATGAGAAAAATGATGATTTTTTTAGCAGCAGACACAGTATATCAGATGATTTTACAGATGAGTTTCAAGGATAACTTTGCTTAGGAAGAAGACAATGAAGTGAAGTCATCTTGCCAATGCTTTTAGTTTACAGATGACTAAATTTTAAGCAGAGCACTCATACTATGCATAAATGGAGATGAAGGAAAAGGTATTGTGACTTTGTTAGGAAAATTAGCTGACATGGTTGTCCAAGCCAGAGTGCAGCTAGAGATGAGGAGCAGACCACTGATAGGTAGGGACTCTTGGAACTAAAGCACGTAGCTTTTGTATAGTACAACAAAAACACTGCACAGGAGAGGGGGTATCCAGGCTGAAAACAGAGTAAGTGGTAGTGTCCTCTCTGGCAGGCAGCTTTGCTCATGCCATGGTGAAGGGTAACCCAACATTACATGGAGTAGAATCATAGAATCCTGTCTACCTTGAGTCTGTGAATCTGCAGGTCTCAAAGGTGGGACTCATGAGTCACAAGCCAAATGCTGGGGTTGCGGGTTAGACTTGAATCTGCAGCAGAAGCGTCCTGCTGCTGAGCCTGGGCAAGGAGAAGCCAAGCACTTCCAGTCTGAATGCAGAGGGAACAAGTCTGAGACCAACTCCAGAGGAGGAGGGAGAGAGAGCAAGAGAAGAGGAGTGCAGGAGTAGAGCTGGTGGGATGAGTCAGGCTGGAAGTTGAGGCTGAGGAAGGCAGAGGGAGGAACAGAGAGCAGAACCACATGGGTGCAGACATCTGCCCTGAGACGCAGGTAGAGTTGGGAGGTGGGGAGCAGGTCACAGGGAAACTGAGACTCACACGCACAAAGAAATTGGGACCAGATTCAGGGAGAGTGAGGTGAAGGCAAGCATGGGGAGGGAGACTAGTCAGATGGCAGGGACAGAAATGGCTGGTTCAGACTGACCGTATATGAGGTAATATGAAAAGTGTGAAGGCAGCAAGAGAGAAGGGTACTGAGATCAAGTAAGTAGCCTAGTTAGAAACACCAGCAAAAGGGACCTTAAACGAAGAGTCATGTACCACTTAAGAGGTGTCCCACAGGAGCAGCTGGATTAAATTTATAGCTGTGTGATACTGTGGTGGGTTGACCTTGGCTGGACGCCAGGTGGCCACCAAAGCCGCTCCATCACTCCCCTCCTCAACTGGACAGGGGTAAAAAAACATGATGAAAGGCTTGTGGGTTGAGATAAGGACAGGGAGATCACTCAGCAATTACTGTCACAGGCAAAACAAACTCAAGTCAGGGAAATTAATTTAATTTATTGCCAATCAAATGTCAGAGTAGGGTAATGAGAAAAAAAAAATCTTAAAACACCTTCCCTTCACCCCTCCCTTCTTCCCAGACTCAGCATCACTCCCGATTTCTCCACCTCCTCCGTGCCAACAGCACAGGGGGATGGGGAATGGGGTTTGCAGTCAGTTCATCACACGTCTCTGCCGCTCCTTCCTCCTCAGGGGGAGGACTCCTCACACTCTTCCACTGCTCCACAGTGGGGTCCCTCCCACGGGAGACAGTCCTCCATGAACTTCTCTAACGTGGCTCCTTCCCACAGGCTGCAGTTCTTCACAGACTGCTCCTGCGTGGGTCCCCCATGGGGTCACAAGTCCTTCCAGCAAACCTGCTCCAGCGTGGGCTCTGCTCTCCACGGATCCACAGGTCCTGCAGGAGCCTGCTCCAGCGTGGGCTTCCCATGCAATCACAGCCCCCTTCAGGCATCCATCTGCTCCGGCGTGGGGTCCTCCATGGGCTGCAGGTGGATATCCACTCCACTGCTAACCTCCATGGGCTGCAGGGGTACAGCCTGCCTCACCATGGTCTTCACCATGGGCTGCACGGGAATCTCTGCTCCAGCACCTGGAGCACCTCCTCCCCCTCCTTCTTCACTGACCTTGGTGTCTGCAGGGTTGTTCCTCTCACATATTCTCACTCCTCTCTCTGGCTGCTGTTCCGCAGCAGTTTTTCCCCTCCTTAAATATGTTATCACAGAGGCACTACCACCGTCACTGATGGGCTTGGCCTTGGCCAGCAGCGGGTCTATCTTGGAGCTGCTGGCATTGGGTCTATCAGAAATGGGGCAAGCTTCTGGTGTCTCCTCACAGAAGCCACCCTTGGAACCCCTGCTGCTAGCAAAAACTTGCCACACAAACCCAGTACAGGTACACAAGAGGTCACATTAAGTAATAATAGTTCTCTGGTTTTAAAACATGGAAAATGGAAGCCAGGCTATTCTCTGGGTACATGGTGGGTGGATGAGAGATAATCATCATAAATTGAAGAGAGAGAAGTTCAGACTTGCAACGAGAAACTTCCACATCAAGGACAGTCAAGCACAGGTTGCCCAGAGAGGTTGTAGAGTCTCTCCCTTAGGCATTTGCAAGACCCAAATGGAGAAAGCCTTGAGCAACCTGGTCTGACCACAGATGCTGTCTGAACACAGCTTTGGGTAGGGAATAGTTCCTACTCTTTCACTAACCAGTGGGTTAATTCCCCAGAGTTAAAAGCAAACAAGAGGATGACATGGGAAAGCAATTAAAAAAACTTGCCAGGGGCAGATGTGAGACAACAGAGGGTTAAATAGGAAACAATCTCCTCCGGCCTGGGGAGTCAGAAGCTTGCTCCAATGTCACCTATTTTCTTCAGAAAGTCTCTGTGAAGCCTGCCTGCAATCTTATATGACTCTTCTTTTCATACCAAACTGTTCAGAAGATAACCATCCTATCTCCTGCTTTGTTAGCTCAAACACCAGGTTTTTTTAGACAGATCCAAAATTTCTGTTCCTTCTAAGGACTGATAAATTATCTGCACAAGAAAATACCTCTGCTTCTCCCTGTTGCCTTTCATTAAAAACTGGAAAGCTACAAATAAACTCCAGTGAATATTATCAAGTTTGTAATGTCAAGCATACAAAGGGCAGAAATGGGAGGAAGGCAATCTTAATCCAGCCTCCTGGTGCATACGCAATAACACCCAAATGCTTAGACTGAAGCCACTGTAGCATGTGAAGACCTTAAACAATCACAGCAGCCTCAGACATTTATGTTGTCTTAAGCTCTTATGACTACCCAGTAGCTTGGTGGGATCTCCTGCCACTGAAGTGTTCACATAGCAAAGTTATGCCAAGTCCTAAAATCTGGGATCCCCATAAACCTGTCGGATGAACCAGAAGGCAAGCAAACCAATTGCTCTCTTTGCTCTGCGGCTGTTTCACCACAAATTGGTGAATGACATTCCCACAAAGCATTTAAGTTTTGACAACTCACTGATTTCTGAAAAAATTATCTTTGCTTGAAAACTCCTGCCCAGTTGTAGCTCTGAAGACACAACTGCAGAAATACAATAGGAGCTGACCCTCTTCAGAAAGCACCATACCCCACTAGTGGATTTTACCCTGGATTTTACTGGTTTGGTGATCTCCATTCTGTTGACTCTAATCAGAGAGAGAAGGATGGGATTTGAGAAAGTTGAGGTGCGTTCCATTGGCGCTCTGGAGACCAGGAGTAGCATGATGGATCTGAGCCAGTATTTTACTGAAAGCTTGCACAGGGCTCAGAGCGCCGGGGTGTTATGTTTACTGTGACGACTGCGGCTTGGTAGATGGCCCACTGCATGCTCAACAAGCTGGAACTTCTCCAAAGCTCTCTCCTACAATCCCATTGTTTGCCCAAGCAAGTTGCTGAATTTCATTTTTGACACTGAAAGAGAGACATGTTTCAACAGAGCTAGATTCCCTTTTCTCACAAAGCTGCTTGTGCAGCTCTGCTTTTAAAAGCATGTATCACTGACCTGAATGCAACTACTTTTCCTCACAAAAGCACTCTAAAACAAAAAATCCCTAGCACACCATTAGTCTTCAGTGAAATTCCTGATGATAATCAAATACTTAACACATATTGTATGTGCCATTGACTTGAAAGGACTGGTTTAATGAGAGTGTTTGAATTCTGCAGCAGTGTAATGTTCTTCCTCCAACAAGACAGCCAGAGCCGTAGCGCCTGCTCTCTCCAGTCAGTATCGTTTGGGAGTCACTGAAGGTTAGTCCCAGGGTGAACCTTCAATTGCCTTTTCATGAAATCAGGACTTTGGATAAATCTGTTCCATAACCGTAGTTTTCCAGTTTGCCTTGTTCTTGAGTAATATGGGGCAACACTAATCACAATTTGTATGAAATTGAGTACACATATCACATACAGCAGCCAGTATTCCTCTTTGCCAGTTCTAATCCAGCAACAAGAACACCAGATTTAGTTTTTATTCTCAGGGCTCTTCGAGCACAAGACAGGCATTACGGAAAGGCCAGTATTTACATCCAGCAACCAAAGCATGATTTACAAAACAAAAGCCCCAAACCCTCCAGTTAGCTGGCCATTCTGCAGCTCAGAATTGCACTTTATTAAATCAGGATATCATAAATGTTTATTTCAGTATTTCATGAAAGACATACAGAGTTTCACAGAATTACATATATGTATTTATATAAATTTGTAATTTAGTTTATTACATTTCATAGAAGGGGGCTTTTCTTCTCAAATAGCATGTATGCTTATCAAAACCAAAAAAACCTAAGGTCAACAGTATAAGAAAACAGAATAAGCACAGTTCTCCAAGTATTATTAATTCACTTCTGAAGATTTAAAATTCTATATGTAATAAGAGAGCTATTAGTGAACTGTGAATGAACTAATTATAACTATGTTTGACTGAATTCATCAACTCAGTTTTAGTCTGAAACTCATTCATTTGAGTTTATAAAGGAATCCAAATATACTGTGAATGTTTTCTGCAAGCCCCAAATGGTATCTGAAGGAGATTAGATTAAATTCTGGTGAAAGATTTGTGCAATTAACGAAGCACAGTAAAGTTACCAGCAAAGACTGTTTTCAAAAGACTGTTTAAAGAAGATAGAGCTTCTCTCCCACACTTAGTATGTGAAAGCTCTGCTGTTGATGTTAGTATGTTTGTATGAATAGCATTGATCATCCATAAATCTGTGCTCACATAGGTTTGAATACGCTATGCTGTTATGCCATGCTTAGAACATTCCTAATGCTTTGATTATTGCTATTACTAGCTCCAGTGATTTTAAAAAAATTTCTTCTCAGTTATATGGAACTGGAGATTTTCACCACCATCCATGAGATCGATACTTTACCTTATGTGATGCTACTGAAAACTTCTATTAGGCCAAAACTGTCAAGTCTAGAAAATTAGGCTTCTAACTCTGTATTAGGCTTCTCCTTTAAAATGACCTTTCCAAAGACACTGAGATCATGTAGCTCCTTTTCATTTTAGGGGACTTCTACTGTTAACACTGAAGAAATATTCAGAAGACAAGTAGAATTTTAAATCGCATTGAGATGATTAGCTTCAGGCACTTGCATTTCAAAAGTTTTTGTTTTCAAATACATAGCCTGCTTTCCACTATAAAAGTAGCCGTTTGTAAATATCCATATTTAGATACTGCAGAGCATAAGCATTTGCATGTCTACATTCAGCTTACATTTGCACGAGTATGTCAAAATGTTTTTTAATTCCTTCTCACACTTTAGGAGAAACATGCAAGAACTGACAGATTTGTGGAAAAAAAACCTCAAGTTGGCCATTAGCAAGAGTCAGTGATTTACACATAATTATCTAGACATCCACAACAGACCAATCTGCCAAATAAATGTAATGCTAATGTGACAGCTGACTTCTAATCTCCACATCTTCCTTACTACAATTAAAAAAATAACAGCAACAATGGGAAACCAACATTGATTTAAGGAGACTTACAACTTTAATTCACCTAACTTAATCATCTATGAGAAGTATTTCAGTAAATCATTAATCACAAAACATCAAACTAATTTTCAGTGAAAAACATCTCCAGCCTCAAAATTCATGTAGACCTTGCTTACAGAATGGGAAAAATGCTTCATTACCTTTCATTTCACCAGAAAAGGTAAGTCATTTGCATAGAACCAGCATCTCCAAGATGATGCTCAGGGACAGCTTTTACATTTTGAGGGTCCATATGCTCTTACGGAGCACTTGGAAGGTTTGTTCTCTCGGATATTTAAGACCACAAACTTTCAGCACTCCTTGCTTTCACAGGAATTACTATGGCTTTTGCACTTTACTATCTGTGGTCCTTATCAACAAAGGTACTTAAAATACGTAACTCCTATTAAATTTAATGATTAATTGCATTTTTGTAATCTCCCTGCATGCTGACCCCTACAATCTTATCCCGCCCTTGAGGGAACTAAACGGAAAATGCAGTGCTGCTCTTAGTACTTACGTAAATAGCCATGAAACATCAGGAAGTGCTGTCTATCTGTGCTCTGCCAGCACTGGAAATTGGAGTCAGATCATGGTTTAATGAGATAATCTTCATGAGCAGATGCTAAATGCCCCTCAGTTAGAAACCACCAAACACAAGTTAGAACAAGGATGACTTGAATATAAAAAACTCCAATATGCGTAAGTCCTAGAAGCTGCTGTACCTGTTGCACACAAGCGGAAGAGCAGGCAACCAGCTAATGTAGCTCTCTACCCAGTCTTACCTCCAATTTTGCAAGGAATGTTTTAGAAGATAGAATTTTAATGTGCACTTCATGTATGGGGCACAGCGCCAAATTCAAAAGTGGCTGCAATGCTAGACTACAGTGGAGTAAGCGGCAGGCAGGGGTCCTCCACGGAAGATTCATGGCAGCTCTCTGAAACACAGATGTTTTCTTGAAAGGAAACACCGAAGGAGGACTGGATTATTCAGGACTCTGGAGAATGACACTTGTTGTCCCCATAAACCCAAGATTTCTCTTTTTTTGGACACATGGCAGCTGTGTTTTCACATTACCCCTTCTCCATTTCCAAAACTGGAGCTGATATTTGTGCACTTAAAGACAAATATTCATGTGCTGTAGCTATTATCATGGGTATGTTCTTTACAGAAGTCTTCTGTTGCACAAACAGCTGTGTCTTCTGATGTGTGTAGATGTATCTGCCATACAGCATAAACACTAGGAGATGCCATTTTTTAAACATGCAGGCTCATAGTGCCAGCTGATAATCTGTATAATACAGACTGCCCTTATCAGCCTGCACAAACAGTTTTTTCTTTTTTTTTCTTCCAGTCTGGCAGAATTGTCATTGTTTTTAGAGGATTTCAAGGCTCTGGGGCTTTTTTCATCTCACTTTAATCCTTATTAATAAGCTTTCAGTATGCTAGTTAGTTTTATTTTTAAGTTACCAAATTTGGCCAAAAGCAGTGGTTCACTGCTTTGTATTCTTTAACAATTACTATTACTCACTGAAGCATAAAATTGTCATGCATTGTATTTTTTTTAAATGCCCAAGTTCTTTTTTAACCTTTTTTTCTCCCAAATATATATTATCTTGCACACAATCCCATAATGGAGAAAGACAAAAGACAGCTTAGAAACTATAGTCACTTTTGTCTCATTTCTCTGGTGAATTATGAATATTTCTGTATGTAATATATAGGAAGAAAGAACTTAATTGGTGTTGAAATATATGTGTGGAATATACTTCTCGATCTCAACCTGTAGTCCCTCCCCCTAATGCAGAAAAAGTTACCAGAATTTTATTGAAAAAAAAAAAAAAAAAGTGAATACATAGCCTATACATATCAAAATTGTTTCCCTTTTATCCAAAAAAAAAAAAAAGGAATGAAAAGGAGCAGTGGCCAATCTCACAGCCTTGCATATGCTTAGCAAGTACAGTCCTGCTGAATGCAGTTTTTCTCTAGATAGTGGCTGAAGGTTCGTAGTGGCTGCTCTGCAAAATATCTGCTAGAATACTTTGGGATTAGCACACACAGTGATACCTCCTTGGTATCTAGCTCCTAACGGGTCTTAACACAACCTGCTACTCATTCTGATCTCTGTGTGATATTGCCTCCACATTGAACTCTAAGCAAATTAAAAAATAATCTGTATGGTATCTTCTATAAAAAAAAAAAAAGCTTCCTTTTTCAAATGTTTCTGGTTGTGTAAAAATCTTAGGGAGAAACGTTGAATGCTTTTCGGAGTCTCCTTAAAAAGAGGAAGAAAGGGGTACATCAAGGTTGTATCTGTTCAATCCCATGACTCCAGAAAAGTGTTTTTGATACTGAAGAGTACTTTCACCAGAGGGGCATGAGGATTAGAAGACAAGAAGTTCCAGATATTTTCAGTGCAAAAATCTTAAACATTGGTCTCATCTCTGACACACAGCTCAGTAACTTAGCCTGTAGCTGCGTCCTTGACATGAAAGATGCAGACAGAAGACTGACATGACATAACATTAGCATGATCAGCTTCTAGAAACACAAATAAATGTGCACGCATGAAAGTACGTAACTCGAGCTGAATGTCGTGAGCATATCTCATGAGAGCTGATTAAAGCAGCCATTACAATAAAGCAACATTTAGTGAAATAGAGTTGAAATAACGCAATGATCACAGCTCAAAGCAGTTACGCATATCTACTTGTGTTATGATGTGATGGCATTCAAATTCTGAACAGGCGATACCTGACAGCAGTGAGATTTTCAGGCATCCATGGATATTGAATCACTTAGTAATGTAGCATGCTAATAAAATATTTGGAGATCTTAAATTTTTTTTCTAAATTAAAATCAGTAACAGAAAATGCAGAAAGGGATCCTAGTGAATAGCTGAAAATGCTTTGTAGATCAGACCATTAAAAGATTATATTCCATTTGATTGACATATATGCATGATTTGTTTCTGGAGGAGCACTCATTAATACAATCACATCAACCTAACAAATTTGTGTACAGATGGAAATTTCAAATACAGGCTTAAACAGCAAATTAAACACACACGAAGGCATGACTCTTCAATAAGCAACAAAAGCCTAGCATGGCAGGATGTTCTGAGCACCCCCTAAATTCTCTAAACACCAGAAATGTGCATTAAATGTAATATTTTGTCTTTTTGGGAAATGCTGCTTTTATATGTAGTGTGTTAGTAAATAATTGTAAAACTGCTTCTCCGTATTCTCTGCCAGATCCTGCCGTGTGTTTTCTCTCCTGGATTACATAACCTGCGGAATGCAGAACAAGGACACGGCTGATGATCCCTCTGTAATTACAAGCTCCCTAATGCTGCCAACGCGAGTTCCATACAAAGAGCTAGGTAGAAAGTACCTTGCCCTTTTCAGAGCCCTTACAATCTCTTATGCAGGCAGCAATCACAAGCCATTAGAGGGAAAGAAAGAATATAATTTATTTGTACTTTTGGGAAGAAACTGGAAGAACTAGTACTCGGTTCATTTCAAAACTGGTGATGTCTGCAAACAATCCTCCTTATATATCCAACACATTCTTACACAAGTTCCCCCAAAGGGATTAATCAACTATAATAGCAGATTCTTAGGTTTAGCCTAAAAATTAACTCAAGAAGAAAAAAATTTTAAGAGGCAGACAATTTTGCAGGAATTTTTGAGTATAGACGAAAGAAAGTTTATTTCTGCCTCACCACACTCTATCATTAAGACTGGAAACAATAGATTCCAGAGATCTCTGTATTTAAAAGATGAAGCCTGTGTTTATTCACATGCTAGTTGACTTGCATAGTTCATTTATAACAATCAATCAGTAGCAGAGCTGCTGCAAAATGAACAACCCTTGAATACAGATTATGTAGAATATTAATTTCAGTAATAATTGAGTACTTGGAGGCTTGCATGTAAAGCGACTAAAGTATTATACATCTCACATTATGCTGTGAGAGATTAGAGGACTTTGAAGCCTTACAAGACAGAAACCATAAGTGTGCATATTGCATTATCAAGACGGAAAAGACTAAATTTCTAAGACACACAAAGTTAAGATCAACCCAGACAAATGTGGGAGGCAAAGTGGACAGTTTACACTATAAAGCCACTCTCTGAAAGCAAACAAACCACATCTGGATTATTTAAACTTTTAGAAAAATGTTGCAAAACTATCTGCAATATAATACTGCAACCCACAGATTATTAACATGTACTGAAATGAAGTTTTCTCCTCTTACAGATAAGGAACTGAAGAGATACATGTACTGCTGGATTAATCTATGAATACATCTAAAGGGATGACATGCTAGTTTCAAATAACTGCTCTCAGGCAACTTAAAAAAAAGAAGGAAAAACCCCCAAACCCCAACCAACCAACCAACCCACCACCCCAACCCTTTTCGGCATCCTCAGCTGTTGATGCGTTTCCAACACTCCTAAAGTTCCCACCCTCAGTCTTTCAGCTCAAACTGAATTCTGTCATTGAACAAAGTCAACAGTTAAACAGAAAAAAAGATGTCACCTCTTCATGTATATAAGTAGACAAAGCTTTGTGTATAAGAGGATTCATCCCCGTTCTTCTGTAATCCATGTTGTGGAGATATAATGTACTAAGGGACAACTACTAATTTTGAATTAACGGTTATGAAGAAAGTTATGAGGATCTGTTTATGACATTAACTGTACACAGGTAAGATTTATCTGGTAAGGAAAATTGGAAATTTCTGTAGAAAAAGGTAAGAAGAAACAAAGCTAAGTAAATTCTGGTAAATGAAGGCTGAAGATTTCACATATCAAAATTTCTTCTAGTTACAAGGGTGAGCTTAATAGTAAGTCCACACATGATCATCTTAAACCTACAGCTGAGAGACCGGAGCAAATAGCACAAGATGAAGTTCCTTTAAGTTTAATAAGGGAATTACAAAAGTCTAGAGGCCTCAGATACTTCAGGTTTTAAATTTTACAAACATCACCACAAAAAAAGTACCCAAGCAATACAGACTCTCATCTGTATATGATCCGAACAGTGCATATGCAATAGTGTTTGTGGAAACTCTGACACAGACATGGGGAACAAGCCAGGATGTCCTGTCTGGTTTCAAGCTGCTGCTCCAGAAGGATGCAGATCATCTGTGCATCTTGTGTTATACCTGCCAGTCCTACACAGCTGTCAAAGGGTACGGCAGAAGATCCGAAGTGGCATCAAATCCCTATGTGCGAACATCTGAATGTCACCTAAAGATATGCAATCTGATTTATGACAAACTTCTGAAAACACAATTCAGTTTAACCATTCATACATGTACCTGAACACCTAAAAGTCACTATTTTCATGCAGTTAAGGGCTATGGATGTGGGCGTCACAACTACAAATATGGCACGGTATGAACTGTTTGTAAAACAGTCAGTCCCTACATTCATTACAAACAGTAGCGTATAGTCTAAGTGAAGAACGACTTGATACCAAGTCATACATGGCAGCGGCATCTTTTTCTCCTGATGCTGGACTCCTGTTCTTTGGTCAGTCTCTCTGTTATGTTAGTGCTGTATCACTGCTATTTTTCTGTCCTTACGTTTTCCCTCCCACAAGGTGGTGATCCAAGAAATCCCTTAGGCAACTCGGCTGCATATTTTATAGCAAGATACAGATTTTTTTGAGGAAACTGAAGTCATGAAAGAACAGTATTTCACAACACTCCCTTCTCCTCTACCTCAGAAACCAACAACTTAAAAACTAATTCTAGAGAACTATACCACCAAAAATATGGCCGCCACCAAACTATTTTTATAACAACACATCTAGAAAGATATATAATGTAGTGTTCTTAAACACACTTCTCCCTCCATGGCTCAGGGCAGTTAGCTTAAAATGGGAAATTCCAGATACTTTTTAAGTTTGAAAACACTGAAAAGCACAAAAGGCAGCCGACTGACCGTTTGGGCTCCACAAAGGATACAGTACTTACCTTTAGAGAACATACTTTATTTAATAGAAGTTTTTTTCTCCAATATACAAAATAGGGGACTGTAGTCCCAATTAACATTTACATAGTTACACGGCAAATAATTTCCACCATTTACAACAACTGATGACTTCCCCACACTCTCCACTGTATTACAGCCAAGAAAAAAAATCCTATAATGTTTTACATACCAATCAGTTATATTTTGTACTTTCCTGCCTCTTTTCTTTCTTTTTAAGTTGCAGTTTCTGGTATTAGTTTAATTAAGAACTTAGAATTATTTCAGCTGCACTAAAACAAAATGAAATATATAATTTGGAATACTATCTCAAAAACCCTATACAAAATAAAAGTCACTATCTTATAAAAATACATTGCAGGAGTAAAACCAGTGATACAACAAAAATGTTTTAAAATTTGTTAGGGTATAAAATATTTAGCAACTAGCCTCAGCTTTTAAATACGCCCAAAAAAAAAAAAAAAGAAAAAAAAAGAAAAAAAAGACCAAACATTTTCAATTAGCAAAAAGTAATGTGACAGTTCTTTTACAATACTGTACCTTTAGTATGCAAAGGACTTCATCCTTCTAACATGCACCATTATCCAACCGATTCACCCCTTAACCCTTTTCCCACTGAAAGCTGAGAAAAGGTTTTAAAATAATTTGAAACCTTTAAGAAAAATCCAATCAGTTTTTCTGCATCTCCCACAATATTTAAGCTTTACTTTACAATGCTGGTAGTTTAATCATGATACATAATTTTCTATAAAAGAATTCTAGCCAAACCAAGGCTTTAGAAACTTTGCATTTTACAAAAGCAATTTGTTACAATATGACAGTTGCTAAATAGCCCAATTTATTTAGTGACCCTGTTAAAGATTTGTTCAACTGAGTGAATAGGTGAAGTCATTTCCTGAGCTAAAAGATACAGGTAAGTAAATAGTTATAGCAGCAGACAGGAGACATTCTTTTTAAAAGTTGGAACAGTATCAATAAAATAACCTTAGAAAATTACAATCATGTAAAAATCACTAGCTGAAGAGGGAGTGACAAGGACATCCAAGACCTGATTGCCATAATCTGGAATGCACATCCCATGACTTTCCAGAAATTACATTCAGCTACTGTCAAACAACTTACTGGTAAGTGGAAGAATGTCAAATCACAATAGTTCACATTTCTTACAGATCAGGTGTTTTGTCAAGATTTAATTCTTAATGCTGTTTCACAAAGTTAAAGCAAGGTAAACTGCTTAGTCTCAGAAATTTTCACCCTACAGGACTTAAACATTATTACTTTTAAAGGAATGTGGTATCTTCAGTCTCATGAAATTCCAAGCCTATTTCTTTTTATTACTCAGGCATAATTTATACTTGAGACCTTGAGTGTTTTTTAAGATAGTCATCCATGCCATTGGCAACAGGAGTGGATCCAGTTTTAGGAGAGGGAATAATATTCTGAAAATGGTTTACTTCCATCCAAATAATTCTAATTTGCTTAGAGTATGAAACATTAACAAATTATTACAGAGCTCTAAAGACCAGTATACCACCACTGCACCATCATTTTCTTATGATACGCATTCTTAAAGTCTTCTACGTAATAGTCTGATCACTTTTTTCACTCATTAATGGAAAGAGGATATTCTAATTTAATTAAAGTACCTCACTTAGATACCAGTTCCTCCAGAAGGAAATCTCTCTTCTGTGTTATTAATTTTTTTACAGACATTGTAGGCATTGTTTTTAGAATTTATATCAGCTCTTCTTTAACATTTAAACATAATTAGTTTTAATTCAAATTAATATATAAAATTTCCAATACTTGTTAGAATAAAGGACAGTACACAAGATCCTAAGTTACAATAATTTATAAATAAAAATAAACTATTACAAACCAAATCTTTCCCCATACGGAGATTAAAAGCCATAATCTTGACTGATTGTTCCCGATCATACATTATAAATAATGTAAGCTTCTTCAGAGAAGCAAAACATACTTGCCTCCCCGACACCAGTTTATATCTTCAGTTAAACTACTACCATCAAAGAAGGCAATTGTGTTGGGCCCAGATATATCTTCCTGCTTACATGTTAACCCTCCCAGCCTCATTCTTTTAAACTTAAGCACAGGAAACTAAGTTCACAAAGAGTCCTTTACCTTTTATACACAAAGTCTGTATAAAATACAGATTTCTAATGCTCCTATTGCACCAATCTGGCAGTGCAGTTAGAACCTGATTCAAATTCCACTGAAGTCCATGAAAGGTTCTCCAGTGACCTTAATGGGCTTTGAATTAGGACTGTAGAGATAGTACTACCTAACGGGAAGCTCCTGCAAGAGTGGCTGGTATCTCTCTTTTTGCTTATGGGATGCAGTGGAGATGTGTAGTCAGCATGATACCTGAGCAAATAAAATGAAAATGATACAAAGGTTTTAAGAATCCCAAACTCTTTGCTTAGTTGTGTGCAAACTGTGCTACTGCACCTGGAGCTCCCTGCTTTCCTTTTTTTCAGTGCTTGCTCCATTCCAAGTTAGAGAAGATGTGAGGCATAAAAATCTCTCTTCACTACAGTTCCCCCTCAATCCCGAGACTGATAGAAGAGGATGTAACCAGACTCAGAGTTCTTTGAGATATCTGATGTCAACCCGTAGAATTCTTCAATAGCTTGTGCATCAATTTTCTGTATGTAAAAACCCAAAAATTTACAGTAAGAATATCTTGCATAACATATACATGGCATTAAGTTCCACTGTAAAAACTATTATCAAACAAAAATAACTTTCACATCGTTACATAAAGTAATAAAAACTACATAATTTTTAAACTTGTTATGTTCTGATTTTCCCTCTGGCATCAACTGCACAGAGTGGCAAATATATACATTTTATATACAAATTTCTAAGTATTAAGTGAATCTACTGTAAGTGCAACCTTACGTGCATTGCTTGCGTGAATGTCACACAGAAAAGTTTTAAAGACAACAATATCCCATTGAGACTTTAAATTCAGTATGAAGAATGTAAGTACGGACTATCATTTCTAAATCTAAGCAGTGTAAGCCAATCAAGTGCACAAGAGAATAACGAGAAGGCAGAGAACAAAGGCTAACTTTTTCTATGTTTTTCACACAGAATGTTTGCCTGTGATCCTGTTAGCTTGGAAAGCCTCCTATAACCAAGATTTTTGTGGAAAGATGCAAAACTTCTGCTAAGACGAAAAGAGTACTGTCTGGTTTTCATTGTCATCATTTTCAGCTACAAAAGAAACTGAAAGCAAGCTCTCTTGTCATAGTTTAAATCAAGGGCAATTAGGCTACAAACAACAAAAAGGTGGAAAGATACATTTTCCTTCACTTACGCAGATTTTATTTAATCTCATTCCCATTATTTGGAATAAAACCTCTCTCAGGAAGGAGCGAGCCATTCCAAGTTGATGAACCATGGGCCTAAATGTCAATGAGATATTTTAGACGCAAGAAGAAAGAAATTCTTTCCTTCCTTTTTAGAAGGGCTAAGAGAAAAACACACATTACTGCCAGGTGTTACTGCTTTGGAACTAGAGAGATTGTCCCTGATGTTTGTGAAATGATATGAGATCTACTACAGCGTGCTCTGTTCTCCCTGGAGGAAAGTAAACTCTTGACCCTATCAAGACATTTCAATTTACTGTGTATCTTGGTAAGACACAGAAGCAATCCCTTTACTTTCCAACAGCTCTGCATATTTCTACGTTTGTCTTTTCCTATGTTAAAAACTGTCCATTAATGTGGCTTGGAGAAAAGAACTCTTCAATAACCTTAACTCATCCTGCCAATTAACAATGTAAGCCTGTGCTGGTTTTGGCTGGGGTTGAGTTAATTTTCTTCATAGTAAGCTAGTATGGGGCTGTGTTTTGGATTTGTGCTGGAAACAGTGTTGATAACACAGGGATGTTTTAGTTACTGCCGAGCAGTGCTTGCACATAGTCAAGGCCTTTCCTGCTTCTCACCCCACCCCACCAGCGAGTGGGCTGGGGGGGCACAAGAAGCTGGGAGGGGACACAGCTGGGACAGTTGAGCCCAACTGACCAAAGGGATATTCCACACCATATGGCATCATGCTTAGCGTATAAAGCTGGGGGAAAAAGAAGGAAGCAGGGGATGTGCAGAGTGATGGCGTTTGTCTTCCCAAGTCATCGTTACGCGCGATGGAGCCCTGCTTTCCTGGAGATGGCTTAACACCTGCCTGCCCACCGGAAGGAGTGAATGAACTCCTCGTTTTGCTTTGCGTGTGCGCACGGCTTTTGCTTTACCTATTAAACTGTCTTTATCTCAACCCACGAGTTTTCTCACTTTTACCCTTCCAATTCTCTCCCCCATCCCACCAGGAGAGAGTGAGCAAGCAGCTGTGTGGGGCTTGGTTGCTGGCTGGGGTTAAACCACGACAAAGTCCAATACCTGTCTCACTCATTTTTCTTCTTTTCAATTACGCAGTTTTGTATTGTTAAGGAAAATGTAAATTATTCATTTTATAGATCTAATTAATCCAAATAAAGTCAGGAGAAAGACTTGGACAGCACAATTATAATTCTCTTCGTATAAGCATAGACAAGGGGGAAAAAAAGGAAGATGACAGAACAAGCAAAAAACCTGAGAAGATATAAGGACACCAGCAGTTTCTGCCCTTTCTCTCAGTAAAGAATAAATGATGAAACAGAAAGATCACAAAATCAAAACTGGTGAAGGGAATTCTGCTGTTCCAAGAAATTAGTTAGGAACTTTTTTTTAAATAATAAGAATTCCTGGAAGCATGGCTAATATTAGCAAGAACACCACCAGAGGCAAAAGGCTCCTGTTTCAGGGATTAACTTTTAAACTTTAGGGTGAAATCTCAAAAATCTGAAGTTTCTTCCTATTTTGATACTTGTTACACCTTTGTCTGAAACAATCCGAAACACTTGATAAAACAAACTACCAGACTGACCCATTTCATTAGATCATAAGCTCCTAGAAAATATGAACAAATGGCTTGCTCCAAAAAATTGCCCTCAGAAAAGAACTGCAGTAAAACCAATTTATCTGTATCTTCATTTGCCATGTCTTCTGGCCACAGGAATAGCTTATTAAACAAAGGTGAAAGACAGTGGCCATAAACACAGAAGCTTCCTTTAAGAAGTATAAAAACCAAAATGGAATGCAAAGTATTGTATAGTCAAATTGTATGGCGCATCTCTGCACTCACAGTTGCTGCTCATTTAGACTGGGGTTGAACTGTTTTCATTAGCACACCAGTCCTTTTACTTTATGTAATCATATACTCAAGGGGGGTGCATGTGCTCTGGTCGGTATGAGAAAAACATCCAGGGTTACACAAAGCTTACCTCAACAATATCATCATCAAAAAGCAACCAAAAATCATGACTCTTCACTATTGCAATATAATGTCCTCTGTTAGGGCCACTGTAAAATAAAATTAGAAGAGAACACAGACAATAACACACGTGTATGTACAAATGTATTTTTTTTTCTTGAAGAAAAAGCAATACTTAACAGTAATCAAAATAGCTACCAGTGCAATTTCTGTTTGGATGTTTCTTTTCTTTTTTTCCCTCCACTTATATCGTCTTCATAATGAGGTCTTATTTATCTCTAATATCTTTATATAAATTGATCTTGATTACTTCTCTCTTTGATTGATTTGACTTGATTGATTACTTATATCTTTATATGAATTTAATAGTGCTACAAAAAGGATTACAATTTCAAATGAGGAATAAGCAGCAGAGTCATTGAAAATATAAATGAAATTTTTTAAAAAAACAGAGACAGAGAAATGCAATTGAGAAAACATCTAATGTTTCATAGGGACAGAACAGACCCCAAACTATTTCTGATCTTCAGAGAGAAAAAGCTGTAGAGCTGCTGTTCATTTACAGTCTCAATCAGAAATCTCTTTATCTGGTCCACTGTAAACAAAACTGAATTAAACTGACAGTTTAGAAGTCTCAAGAATCCTCAAGCAATGAGAAAGGCTCCCAATTAAATTAAAACTGTTATAATGCACAGCTCTTCAGATTATGGCAGACAAGAAATTTCTCCACAACTATGACAGAAGAAAAGCCAACAACTTTAAAACTGTCCTATTTCTAATCAGATTTCAAGTGAAGAAATAATACACTTTCTGTAATAGCTGAATCTTACAACTGAAAGTGGACAACTAGTTAAAGCAGTTCTGGAACTGTCTTAACTGGCTAAAAGCACTCATACAATTTTTATGTCCAGATCAGGGAGGGAAGGTTGCCATCTGTGAAGGACATGTCTGTACCAAATCACATAACCTAATGAAAACAGGGATCGTCTTCTTCCACAGCTCTGAGAATGGGTAAGTTTCCAAGACTGCAGCTTGAATGAAGGAGAAAGAAATGGTCAGAATTGGACAGAATGGTCAGAAATGGACAGGTTCTGTTTTCCCTAAAATCCAGAACAAAAGTGTCCCAGAAGACTATGGCACAAAGGCTTATTTTCCAAAACTGTCCTGGCCAACTTGAGATCTAGTCATCTTATCTCTACTCTAATCCTAGGTCTATCTAGGGAGGAATGGGAGCGGGGGTGGAACAAAGGGCAGTAGCTGGCAAATAGATGGCAGGTCTGCCATTTTGAGGGACTTCAAGAAGTTGGAAAAATGAGCTGATAAGAACCTCATGAAGTTTAACAAGGACAAATGCAAAGCCTTGTGCCATACTAACTCCATCCACCAGCACCAGCTGCAAACCAACTGGCTAGGTGGGCCAGGAGGTCAACAAGATGAGCTGTTAGCCAGCAGCGCATCATTTTGGTGACAGGCATGAGCATGTGTGGGGCTGTACTGTAAGAGCAGAGGCAGCAGTGAAGTGATAATCCCCACCACTCTGCATTCTGGGACCCAGAACTGGACAGGGGATTCCAGACATGACCGTGTCAATTTAAGGGAGAGACTGATAAACTGGAGGAAGTTCAGTGGCCACTACATCTGTCAGAGGGATACAGCACCAGATGGATGAAGAGAGTCTGAGGGAGCCGGCTTTATTCAGGCTGGAGAAGACTAAATGAGGAATCCAACTGCTGTCTTCCACTACCCAAAACGGAAGAGTTATAAAGAAATCAAAGCCAGGGTCTTCTAAGAAATGCACAGTGAAAGGACAAGAGGCAGTGGTCACAAACTGCAGCAAGGAAAATTCTGACCGGACATAGGGGGTGGTGGGGAGGGAAATCACTGTGAGATCATTGATGGACTGGAACAAATTGCCCAAAGAGGCAGTGAAATCAGCATTCCTAGTCATTAAACTGAGCCCAGTACAACTTAATCTAATGTCAGTTAGCCCTGCTTTGAGCTTTAAGTAGCAGACCTCACAATGTATATTATTCTTTGATTCTAGATATTAAATCATAATTTTCCACTTCGGGGCTTTCATCTATTCAATCAGCAGTTTGTAGAGCAGCCCTGATTTTAAGACATGAAACCGTAAGAACATTTGTTGAATACAGCAAAATCAAATACAAACCTAACAGTCATATTCTTAAAGCAAGGAAACAAAGTAATCAACAAAACTCATAATTTATGGATTTCAGAAAATGTTGCTCAAGCCTTAAAATACCCCACCCTAAAGGAAATGCTTTATAAAGGAATCTGTTTTATAATGCTTTCCTTCCTAAGAAACTTTTTTAAAATTATCTTTAAATGTTATTACAGTTATATGATACTGCATGAAAATAGTTAAGTTCATACAAAGATCCATCATGCGAAATACACTGTTATCACCTTCCACAAAGACTTACCATGGCAAGAAAGCCATACGTTCTGTCAGGATTGGTAGCATTGCCCCACAATGCTTTCTTTCCTAAGAAACTTTTCTTTTGAGGTCTTTAAATGCTATTACAGTTATGTGATACTGGGTGTTACAGCTTTTAAACATAGTTAAACTTATACAAAAATCCCTTTCATAAAATAAAGTTATTACCTTCCACAATGAACTACCACAGCAACAAGGTCATACATTCTGTCAGGATTGGTGGCATCTCCTGAGGTGTTAAATAAACGAAGCTCTAAAGGAAAAACTACTCTATAAGAGAGTTTTGTGTATCGATGCAGCTGATCCATGTATTTAAATCTCTTCAAATGGAGAGCTAGAATCATAGGCAGCTTTTTTACTTTCATCCTGCAAAAAAACCCAAAACCAACAGTATTTTCAAAATCTAGCCAAAACATTCAGTTGATATCAACAAACAAGAAACCTGTCTTACTGAAGTCTTTAAAAAATGTTGCATGCATTAGAAGAAGCTCAAATAATCGTCCATTTAACAAATACTGAACATGTCCTGTGTTGCTAAACTAAAGGTGGATTTTAACAATTGAGAGAATTGCAATATGTCTTTAAAATAATAAGCTATAACATATAATAATAACAGCCATGATGAACCCACATAATAATTTAGACACAATGACTGCATAGCAGAGAATTGAATTTTTAAACATACTTCCCCATAGCTTTCCTGAGTTCCCAAAAGCAAAATCTAGATCCCACTTGGTATACAGTGGAGGTATTGCAATAAAGTTGTTCCAGAGATCCTGTTCCAGTTGAATTTCTCAGTAAACTAGCCAAGTCAAACAAGCTTTTTAAAATAAGCTTTGTTACAACACTTTGTTACATATGCATTACTCCAAGTTTTCCTATCAAGCCATTAATTTAACATTGCCGAGGGATACAAATAGCCCACTGTTACTCACCTTACCTCATGCTACCCAAACCAGATAACACTGTGCTCTGGCACAATAATTTTGCACAAATGTTGCAGCGTTATTTTATGGCAGTCAAAGCTGGAAAGTGATAATCTAATTTTACTGAGGGCTCACTGGCCACTTTCCCTAGTTTGAGGTATTGAGATCTCGCATCAGTGCCTACAAATCCTCATCAGCCAACCACAGCTGGCCTGGCAGCAAACAGACTTCCACTCTCTGGGCAATAAATTTGCCCATACTAACAGAGCAACCCAGCTAGAGTGCTCTGCTTCTTGGCACCGCTAACTGCCTGAGATGAGCACTGTGCTGAATTTTTCAAACTGCCTTCAGCCCCGAAAGGTAGCTCAAAAGTCTCAACAACACAGCCCAGGTTTCAGACAGGTCTACTAGGACCATATTTTCAGAATGTCAGGAAATGTTTGTACAGGACAATCCTTTTTCAAAAGATAAGGTGCTGGAGACAAAATCCTTCAAAACTCACCTTACTTCCCTTTTTCTCATTAAACTTAGACTGAGAGTAACCTGTAGGAAACCCTGCTAGACTCAAATTTTCTCCACGGCCCACAAGCGAACTAGGAAATGAAAAAAGCTGGAGAAGAGCAGAAAGATGACAGAAGCAACTATTTTTAGGGAGAGTTACGTTTTTATTATATTACTGAGATATGGATACGATTTCTGCTCTATTTCTTTTTTCAGAATGAAAGTCCTCTTCTTATAATGCAGCTGTGTTTGATAATAGGAGCTCTTTCACTGATGAAGAAATTCAGTACACCATCTTTGCTAGTTGAGTAGACACTATCACAGATAAGCTCCATGTTACAGAGATGGAAGAAAATTATGACTGTAGTGAAACTGAACTTAAGCCCCCCCCCACATGAAAAGCAAAATATAAACAATAAAAGCTGTGTTTTGCCAATATGGCAGCGCCTACAGTACAGGCTTATGTCAACACAGCTTATATTGGTCAGGGATCACATTACCTCCCACACAAAAATAGCTATGGCAACAGAAAACAACAGGACAGACCTGGCTTCACAACCCTCTAATACACATCAATTAATAAGCTTAGGCAACGTGTGAAGGCAGACTTTGCAGATGAGATATGCTAAAAGCTATGTGCTGAATCTATGGTAAACCAAATAACTAGAATCAGTGGTATAACCAGTAGAACATGTCAGCATTCCCATCTCTTCAACTCATCTATAAGCAGCCAAATACTTTCTCTGATAATAAAGACCACACAGTACACAAAATCAGAGGTTTTTCAAAGGTGTAAACAACACTAGAAGAATTATTAGGTGGACAAGAATTGTTTTTAAACATAATGAATTTCAGGCTTCCACGGAGCTTCTGATGCTTTTAGGAGCACTGTCAAGCACAAGTTTAGCACCAGTAATTACACACTTTTAAGAAACCAGAAGTTCAGTTAACAAAAAAGTTACAAGCCTCATTCTGACTGAATCAGAAAAAAGAGTGCTATCAAACTTGATTCTTACAGCAATTGGAAAAATTATTTTATTATCAAGGCAAAACCAAGTTTAAAAAGTCAAATGAAATCAGTGACTTTTCATCATTACCCATAATCTTTGACTAGTACTGGCAGTTTGTTTTAACTTGTCTTTTTAACTTATTTTTGGTCTTAAGACCATTCTTTTTCTTGTTTGTAAAATAAATAATGATCAAAGGAGTCCCAAAATACTTTACATGGATTCTTATTACTCATGGAATTAGGCTCATTGAATTCAGCAAGTGGAATGCAACCAAGTTACTCTTAAGTGGAAGAAGAGTAAGAAAAATTAAGGGAAAAAGAACATTCTCTCCCTGCCTCATAACACACACACAAGGAAATACAAGAGTATTTTCATGAAATGCATGGGTTATTTTTTTCCCTCCTGAGTCTGATGTACCTTTTATGTGCTTCTTGCTTACTGCGACATTCTTCACAGTAATATTTGTATTCACTGCACAGAGTTTCTGTATTGCTGAAACCCCTGAATAAAAAAATAAAAAGAAATGCTATAGATACTAGTTTCTTATCTGAAATATACATATAAATGTGTAAAATATAAACATAATTTTATACTCTTAAGTCTACATAAGCTAAAATTTGCTAAGCTTGTGAGCTTTTAGTTTTACTTCCTGCTTTCTAGGTAACAGATAAAAGACAAATTAGGAAAATTTTCCTAGTATCTTAGTAAAACTAAGTAAATCTAAGTAAAAACTAAGGTAGTTAGTTTTTCTAAGTAAAAACTAAGATATATTTTTGCATCTACCTTAAACAATGAGTGATTGAAGTATTCTGCTCCACATCAACTGAAAGGTCTAAGAAGTCTTCGTCTTTGCTGCTTATCTGCAGGAAAAAAGAACCAATAGATTATAGTTAAAACCAGTTATACTAATTTACCTCTGTTTTTCAGTACCATTTTCTGTTGACAGAATGCATCTTTTACTTTACAACAGCCTTTTAAGAACTGTTACAAGTGGCCTTTCTATTTCAGAGATTTGCTAGATCTGTTTCTGATTTTATTCAGAAGAGGAAGAGGGAAGTGTATGTGTGTCTGTGGGGTATATAATGCTAGTTGTCATCATGCTGTGATTTCAGCTTAACAATATTCATGCCAAGTTCCTTCTGCACCTCACTCTATTCAGAAGAACAGAATCACTGGGATTCTTCTGTTTAGTGCTCTCACCTCTATTCTTCCCCTATGATTCCCTCCAGCTGAAAGTTATGTATTTGCATATCATAATGTCCCTAATAAAGAGCACAAATATTTTGAATCCTCTTCTTGTCTAGATTCATACTCTTAAATGAGCAGCAGATAGCGAACTTGTTGGTAAATGAGAGCTTGGGACTTGGTCTGATAGAGGCAGAACAGTGCATAGCTATTTCTTACAAAAATGCAAGAATAACAATTAAAGTAAGCAAGAAAATCCTAGAAGAAGAGAATAAATTCCATCACAAATCCTAAAAAATGGTGATGGACGAAATCCACAGCTGCCCTGAAAATCAACTATGTTATTAAAAGGTTTAGGAAATAGCAATCTGCAACCTTAACTTCTGTCTGCTAGTGTTTCCTCTCTGTATTTAGAGATACTCAGTGCCACTGATGAAAATGTCCTCTGCCTTTTATGACTCCTAGGTACAAAAGTAAATGCTTTTAGAAAAGATGCCTAGCTGGAGTTTCTTGATGGAAAGCAGGAAAAGTTAAACAGCTACAGGAGAACTAATGTAAGTTCATCCTTAAAACAAGAGATTTATATTCTCTTCTCAACTCAGAATAAAAATAAATTTAGAAAGTTGTTCTCTGATTATCAAGAGATGAAAACCACACAGTTCCTAAGGGCAGCATACATGGAGAATAAAAAGAAAAATACAGGTGGCCAAGACAACTATTTTTGAAAATTAATACCATTGGGCAAATCCAAAAACTTATTAAATTAATTTGAAAGGTTCTGTTAATATCTGTGAGAGGACTGGGAAAGGATTCCTCCCACCCTTCTGTAGCTGATCTTACCAAGAGTAAGTGTATGTGTACAAAAATATGTCACTATGCCAATTTACATCACATCTGCTACATCACTGAGATGCTGAAGTGTAATGTTTATACTTTTAAAGGGATAACAGACCATATATGGAAGACTTCCAAGATGTTTTTAGGATGGAAAGAAAAAAGCCACCTGCATCCTCAGTGTGCACTGCACATTTCCTGTCTTCAGGGATGTACTACTGTTTGGTTGTGTGGACAATTCTTCAAAATATCCCATTGCAAACCACTTTCGGAATTACCAAACTTGAGTTTATAACACTAAGAACTCTGGTAGAAATCATCTTAGCCTAGAGATTAAGAACGGCTCAGGAAAAAAAAAAACCCGTTCTAGAAAATACTCTGCTGCAGACTTCAGCTAGGACAGCTGGAATTAAGGAGTCACGTGTTCAGTGTTATTCAGACATGCAATTAGATAATTCTTCCTCTTGGTCTAATCAAAGAAAATGCCGTGAAACAATAAAGATTTCAGAGGCAGCCTTATCCCACGCAGAAGCTGTAAGGGAGGCGAGGATATGGAGAAGAGGAAAGGGATGTGCTATATTTGGTTAAAAAGAGATTGGAACTGAAACCAGAAGTTCGCAAAATATATTCTTCCATTCTTAGTGATAATACTGATAATACTGCCTTAAAGAACCTCTCTCAGGTTAGCCAGTCCATTGTGCGCTTAGGATCATGAGAAACTGCTAAAGGCTCTATTGAAAGAGCAGCCAAGTAGATTTTTTTCCATCTATGTTTATAATTTATAGATTGCTATTCTGAATTTTCAAGATTTTTTGAACATTAGTATTTGAACGGTACTTTTTTTCAACATTAACTCACACTTCTAATAAAAAAAAGAAAAATGATAAAAAAGTCACCCTCCACTCTAACGAGCTCCCCTCCCTAACCTTTTCTGTAGATAGTGATGTTTATTTGAACAGAACAAGTTCCTTAGACTAAAGTCACCAATGTTACATATTTCAATCATCTATAGAATGAAAAAAAGACGGACACAGTCAGAAAACCTCATCACTTGCAGAATCAAGCCCTGATGTGTTCAGAAAACCACCTGAGTGCTCCTAGCGGGAGCATCTGAGTAACAGTGAAGAATCTGGGTGTTCCAACGTTCTGGCTAAGGGTGATGGTACGTTGTTCTCACATCAAGGACATAATCTGCACTCAAAGAGCTCAGCTGTCCTCTGACGACCAATGCCACACAGAACAGAAAACTCAGAAGGCTAACCTTCATGGAATCTGTATTTCTTTCAGTTTGAAATTTCACTAGCAATGTGAGTCAGCTCACTGACAAAAAAGCTTTTGCAACTGTAGGCTCCTATGTGTGCTAAGACAGAAACTATTTTTAAATGAAGCTGAAACAAAGGGCATGATTTATCTTGGTTTTAAAAAAAAAAAAAAAAGAGAGAGAGAGGAAAAAAAAAGTAGGGCATAGTTAAGGCTTCTATAGTACTCCTGTAGGAGACACCACTAAGATTTTCCTTATTGCCATCTCTCAGTTCAAAGTACAATTGAACCAAAGAATTTTCTGCCTTGTAGAGTCATTTGAACACAAAAGCAATACTATCAGCTGGAGAAAAACGTTATTGATATGTTTGGTGCTTTTGACCCAAAATGATTTCCTATTTTTCTCTGTGGAATTACTGCCCGCATTTAGCCTTTCCAAATTTAATCTTAATGAAGTCAATTACATTATTTTCTTGTTTACTGTTATTCTTTCCTTAAATTGTGAGAGAAATCTGTAAAACCAATGAACTTCTAGATAATTGTTATCAATCAGCCACAAAAATTTGTAACATTCACTTCATCGTACTGCCTCTATCTAGCAAGTGGGAAAGCATCATAACAAGAAATCACATTAAAAGCATGTAAAGACAACTTACAATCCGTTTTGTAACTTATTCATTTTATAGTGTGGCTTGACACATGACACAAATCTTTGTTAAAGAATCGTATCTATGTTCCTTATATTGCACTGTTCATACTTAAACTGAGGATAAATCTTTAGTCAGTTAATTTTTTATCTTAAAGATGGGCTAATGAGACAGTGTGTCCTGGAAAGAAGCTCTCTTCTAAAATCAGGACAATTGAAATTAGAATAAAATCTTGCCACGCTGATTTTAGAAACATTGAGTAGGTTTGGCCAGTTAGAAGATGATCATTCTCACTTAGAGCAAAGATATATTATGCTGTATATTTAAGTATGCATTAAATTCCAAATTTAAATAAAAAAATATACTAAAGTTATCCTCTTATCATTTAGAAGCACTAATTCATCCACTATTGCTGTGTAATCTTCTACATGAGCTTTATCCAAGTACTCCTGACGTTTTAAGTTATATTTCTAAACACACAAAGACTGTAAATGCCAACAGCTTCCAATAAACATTAAAACAATCATATATGCTCACTATATTTGAAAATAGGACACTATTCACAGTAGTATTACTTATTTAATGTGTTTCTAAGTGCCCATTTTCAGGTCACTGTGTTTTAATTAGACACAAGCTGATACACTGAACAGAGAGAAGCTGATAAAATAGTTTCCAGATTATTAGGGCTTGAAAAACAAAGGCCCTAATATACCAAAAATCAATGTGTATTAGAACACTGAATTTAAAATTCAACTGTCCAAGGAGGCACAGTGGCAAACAGACATGGTGTATCCTGTTCAGCAATAGCTAACAGAAAAATAGAAAACTCTCAAAATTGTGATAGGCGTGATAACTAATAAAATATGCTGGCAAAGAGCATATCAGCATTTTAAAATTGTATTAGGGACTGTACCTAGATCAAAATCCTGACAGCAGTAATTCACTATGCCATAGTGAGGAAAGGTGATGATGTCAGTCATGTTAAGAGACTAAGCTAAACTCATGTTTCAAGAAGAAAAAAAATCAGTTCAAGAATTAAAGAAAAGCAATTGACAGTTGCCATGAAATAGTTATTAGGGAGGGGAAATCTACCAGGAAAGAAAATATGGTAGCTAGAAATCAGCACCTAAATTACTCAAAATACCATGATCTACTGAAGTCTGCAGTTACAATACATACAACATTAGGAAGCTATTTTCTTTGAAATAAGAGAGGTGAGTGTTTCTAGAAGATGGAGAAAATTACATGTGAAATATATAGATTTAATCTGATTAATTCCTCCTTTCCAATATCACACTGAAATATGTGCATTACTTAATTAAGATAAGGAAAACAGGTATGAAGAGTCATAGAAAAAATACAGTCAATTAGCTTTTTACAATATCTAAGACAAAGACCGTGACAGAATTACTGTAATTTTCAAATTGTGCTGCTTTTTTGTTTTTCTCAAGCAGATAAAATTCAGTTACAGTTTTTCTGAAATATATGCTTTCTCTTTTTCTAGAACTATTCTCAAAGAATATTTTAGTATAGCTTACGCAAAAAAGGAGTTTATTTCTCAGGGTCTAGTATTAGAAGAATTCCTGTTGACAGACTTTTAGGAAAGGATTACTCTTCCTGCACATGAAGTCATGTTCTTTGAGAATCCCAGTCTACTGTCTCAGTGCCAAAAGCCAACTATAGTATCTTGATTTCAACGGGTTTAAATTTAAAAACTAGAAATGGGTGGAAACTGATTCAGAATACTTATTTATGGAATGTATCACTAAGCATGACATTAAATTATTAAGATATTAAATTTGAGATTAACTCCACATCCCCAAGTAGCAGGCTTCAGTGCTCTTAGGAATACATCAATTTAGGATTTTCTAATCTAAATTTTGAAGTTGATGATGATCACACTGACAAAAATTGGGCATTTTCCTAATATTGATGAAAAGCCTTTTCCCACAATTCATGCATCAGTTGCTGAAATATTCTCACTAAAAAAGAAACAGTGCAAATGTTCATACGAATGTAAGATTTCTAAGGAAAGAAACTAATCTAGTGTGTTAGTATGCTGAGATAAATGAATCATGAAACATGAAGTTCTGAAACATGGAAGGATTCATTTTACAATGTATATACAGACTTACAGTTTCACACGTAAGACATCTGGTTTCATTAGTTAATGTTCCCTGAAAGATTTCATGAACCCAGGTTGGGTCTGGTGGGCTGTTATTTTCATTGTCAATGTTGCCATTAGGTAGGCGACCATTTTGTTTCTCTTGTTTTCTTTCCTCTTGCAAGATATCCGCAATTGTGTTTAATAGATAGTTTAAGAACTCATGTGCATCCTGCTGCATGTAGTTATCAAAAAGCTCTACAAGATAAAACAACAGAAGATTTTTTTAAATAATTGGTTAGAGCTATACTACAAAAAAGTTCTTAAAAGAAGGCGAATTTCAAAACCAGTCTTTATTTCACGTCTTGAATCATTCAGGACAATACAACACCAACCCAAAATGCGTACTTCACACACTAAGCCAAAAATATAGGGGGTGGGAAGAGGGGAAGGCAATCTCTCAGCTAATCAGAATTAACAGAAGAGCAAACCATTCTGCAAGAAAACTAGGGCATGATTCAACTACCTAAACATAGCTGTAGATACAGTGCCACCTGAAATGTTATAGCTTATCCCATCCAGCCTCGAGATGCCAGACTGTGATGATTTGGGTCTCCTACAGGGGCTATGTTATCTCTGCCAAGCTTAGGTCAATGTCTTGGATAACACAGGGCATCTCAAGTGGCACTAGATGTTGATATTTTCCAGAAATGAACTGAGAACTTATGACAGAAAATGTTTCATTGTCCATATGTTCTATCACAGGAAGAACATGAACAACAAATGTTCAAAACATTGCTTTATTTATTTTCACTTTTAGTGTTTTAAGTCCACTGCTGCTCTAAGCACAGTGTCATCAATACTATCAATGAAAATAAGATTAAGACTAAAACTTAAAGATACTGATATTTTTAAACAACTGTTTTCTTTCTCAAAGCTCTTTAAGTAAGGTAGTATTTGCAGAAGGCATGTCAAATTAGCCTAAAGTTCTAGCCACAGGAAGAGCAAACAGGTTTCAGATTAGGACTTCAAGTAACAAATAGATCTTTCAAGATCTGAAATATTGCTTCTGCAGATTGGGATATGTGGCACCGTTATTACTGGTAGGCTTGTTAGATAGATAATAATGGATTCACTATGCTTTCCACTTCATGTCCTCAGTTTGTCAACATTTCTAAGCGTAAGAGTTTTAGGATTAATTCAGTGGAAGGGGAATAGTTTCACTGGCACATACTTGCAATGTATAGCAATGATACAGATTAAAGCATAGAGTTGAACCCTCTTTCTTACAAGTCTACTCCCTTGTTTATGTTCAAATTGGTACTACGCTGAAAACATCGTTTATTGTAGTCCCCTGAGATATCAACCTGAGAAATCCTCTACTGCTACAAATCCTCACATTAGGAATGGGACTAAGAAAACCATAAAGGCATTGAATCAGATTTAGTAATAGTTACTTCTCTCTCTGACCAGGAATTGTTATAAGGAAATTTACCTGCTAATTTAAAAAGCATTCTATATCACTGGCTAATATCATATCTGTATTTTAATGTGCAATTATTTCAATTAATTATAACTTGCAATTTGCTTGTAGTCCAAGAATATACTAAGAGACTAGCCTTCAGTGGAGGGATAGTTCCTAGGACTGGAAAGATGAATGAAAAAGATACTCAGTGAAGCTTAAGTTTTTAAGTGCATACAGGGACTACAGGGGAGCTTTACTATCATTCACTTGATGGCAGCCAGGAGTAAACTTCAAATAGAAAAAAAAAAAATAATCCTGAGTTACTAGCAAAGTAGGGAGGAATTTGATGCTAATCTAGACCATTTGGAGAGGTTAAGTAGTGCGATAGGTCAGCCAAGAGTATGAACCAAGTAGTTTATTTAATGAACTACTACATTATTTTTGAGAAGTTCAGCTCTGAATCTAGCCAACTGTAAGGTCTTTATTTAATCAAGTAAGTCGAGGCAGAACAAGAGCTACAAGTCTCTTGAGTTAAAACACTTCAGAGATTCTTCACAGTGTTACATCATGGACTTCTCAGGGCTATGTGCCCAGTCAGTAAATTAGCATTAAATACAACAGAATGAAAGCTACATATCATTCATTTTATGATTAGAAGAAATTTAAGTAAACGTAACAGTATACCTTCAGCTGACTTCAACCCAGCAGCTGCTTCCCAGCCAGTTAAGCTTTAAGGTCATTAATATATTTATGTTGTATTCAGACTTTGAAAATAAAGATGGAAAAGCGGCACTTTGGAATGGAATACATTAAGATTATGTTCTCAGTCATCACCCTGGTATAGCTGGACACTGGCTGGAACCGAACCTAGATCGGTGTTGCATACCTACCCGATTCTTTAACTAACTCTTCTTTAAAGCTCAAAATTATACACCTTTACAATAAGCAGTTAATAGCATTTATGATGTCCATGTAATCGCTGCCTGACAATTTACCCATTTATTTGTAGAAAAGGTGAGAGTATCGTCATTAAAAGAGACCCCAAAAGCCAGCAAGAGCTGAATGTTCACATCCATTTTCTCTAATGAAGATTTTCCAATTGCCTTCTCCTGCTTAGAATTTTAGTGTCATGACATAATGAAGCATTAAAAAGAACACTTTCTAAAAAGAACTTAATGGCTCCTGTGGTTTACTTTCTGCTTTCCATTTGAACCATTCTCCACGTTTGTCATAGTTAAGTCAACATTCATTGACATAATGAACTATTTCTGTAAATGTATCAACACACAAGCATACTAAGTCAAGTACACTTACTGAAGAATTGAATGACAGTTTTCTATTCTGCATAGGTAAGAGATCGTACACTAACAGAGCTTTTTTATAGCAGTATTATTACAACTCGTGTGCATTTGCTGGAGGGTCACTTCAAATTAGGAATGTCATAATATTTTATTTCTTGTTTTTACTAGAGAGATGATCATCATAACATTTAAACACTTTTTTAGTCTGCATATATAGTTTTGGAGAGATTACAATGGTATGAACATGTCTATTGCAGCAGTGTTAAATATGGTACCTCATAGAGTTTATATAAATCTAGTGGTTATTTTTCAGAAAAAATTTATGTTGCATTTTTATAAAAGTGTATCCAAACTCAGTAGTAGATTACAAAGTTTCATTGATATTTTAACATCTAATTATTTTCTAAAACATTTTGACCAATTAGCCCTGCAGATAAGAAACAAGAAATGTTAAAACTCTCTGGAAATCTCTTGAAATTTAGGATATCAATTACACCAAAAAAATTCACCAAAACTACTTAGTGATTTTAAAATACATTAATCCTTTAAAAAGTAGGTCAAGCTAAGTACTGCATAAATTCTAAATGAATTTAAAAACTTGTGGGTTTTTAAGCTAGATTCTTGGAGGGAAGTCTTAATGTCCTTTCTACACTCTCAGTTTGGGAGACTGATTCCTGCACTCAAAGAGTAATGTTTTTTTTAAACACAAAACAAAAGCTTTACAGTGAATGTTGATTATAAAAATAAAATTCAAGGTGAGGCAAAATTTCATAAGCAGCTACTGACGATAGACTCAGTTCTACATGAAGAGAGACAGACAAGGATTATCTCTCAAAAGGGCTCCAGGGTTACATCCTTTTTCTAGGGTCACCTCTTTTTTATACTGCAGGACCAAGAATACTTTCCATTTGTAGGTATTCCACTATGTCAACTTCAGAATTAAATCATAATTGCTATGATTATTACACAAGAAAAAAAAGTTACCATTTTCTTTTCGTAATCTTGTTATAAATTTCTTGGGAGGTATTACTCCAACTTTTTTCTTCTGCGTGGCTATACTGTGGAAGAGATCAGCTAAGCATGTAAGAAGATTCTCTTTTTTTCTTGGTTGACTCTTGTATGCTAAGACTTTGTCTCGAAATGGTCGACAAAAATAAAGTGCCTGAAGAACTGAATTGCAGTAGCATGTATTCCCAAACTATAAAATAAGAGAGAGATTTATTAGCTTGCATTGTATTACTGTAAAGAGGTAAAATTAAATCAAAAGTATAGGAGAATGCCTAAAGCAGGGGCAAATTTTCTGCAAGTAGTTTCTTCTTGACTTTAAGATAGTAAAGCATGTGTCCGTTTTGCAAAGGATTAACAAGTACACTGCAAGTAAATGCAAGAAAAACCTAGGTGACAGGATTGACATTCAGGAGTTTTCTTAAAAGACTGCAGCATGTTTGTTTAGGATTAAAAGCTGTGGAACAGGTGGCAGTTTCAAATCGAGACTGAAAGGAAAAGAATGCACAATTTGGACATGCATGTTTTGAAGGATGCAGGCCACTGAATTGAAATGGGGCAGCTAGAAAAGCATCCGTAACTCCCTTTGTACCAGGACACTCCTGATGTCGCTCTTCCCCAGACTCCTTCCAGCTCTTAGGCACTTGAGTCTTGTGATCACTGACACTGTCTCCAGCTCACCCCAACACTGCAAACCTCCCTGTCACCTCTGAGAAGGCATCATGAGCTGTCAGTGGATAGAGCCACTCTCATTTTATGCTGCCCTCCCCCAGTGAAACCTATTATCTAACACTGAA
Organism: Morus bassanus; assembly: GCA_031468815.1. NCBI lineage: Eukaryota > Metazoa > Chordata > Aves > Suliformes > Sulidae > Morus > Morus bassanus. The sequence continues at coordinate 23,083,085 of CM062568.1, forward strand.
AGTGTGAGAAAAATCTTTATAAGGCCCTCAGCAAGTAATCCAGCCTTTCAGCTGCAGTCATTCAACCTGCGAATTGAAGCCCATACCTGCTATACACATTCTGTAAAATGTGAAAATAACATTCATATTTACCTTTTATATAAAGGGAATAGCATATACGGGTAGCAAATTCTAAGACTATATTGTGATGGGGAGACTGTTACATAGCAAACAGAGTGCATTTAGAAATATTTTAAGAGCAGGTTCCTTCAACAGAGAAAAAGAACTAAAAGCTTTTACATCTTAGGAATAACAGGGAAGTAACTGGTTTTTGCTGGCCCTGGTTAAGACAATGGCAAACAAGAGCACCATGCAATTTAATCAGAAATCTGGAAAGTAAATTGTTTTCCTTTATTTTAAATTAATGAAATATGAAGAACTACTTTCTAAATACCCAAGACACACTCAAAGAATGAGTAAGAAGTGTACTTTTAAAAAAGGTATTAATAAGTCTTAAGATCTCCATATTAAAAAGTGAGGAAATTAATGCCCATTATTTTTATTTCTTTAAGCTCAGGAAAATGCTTATATTAGCTTCTTTGTGGTCCAAATCTGCAGTCAAGTAGGTCAATGAACTTAACAGGAAAACCATGGCTTTTTTCCTTAAAGGAAGCAGATGAAATCACACAGTAGTCTATGTCAAAACTTTTAATATTGTAAGCTAACTGTTTACGAGTTTATAATTAGAAAAAGCCATAAAAGGAGAATGTTAAGAAAGGTCTTAAATTTCTACAGCAAGTGTCAAAAGATGAAAAGGCAGCAAATTAGAAATTTCATAACATTCCAATTTTATAAAGGAACAGTCTGATGAGAAATTAATTAGAATGGCAAACATGCAGTGAGAGATGACCAAAATATGAAGCAACAGAGAACTCAGAACACTGAACAAAATTCAGGAGATTAATTTAATATGAATGTATGTTAACCTACATGCCTGTGGATAGGAAATAAAAGCAAGCAGATTAAGTACATAAAAGGTTTTCTTCAACCAAATTCAGAAAGACGATAGGCAATAGAAGAGTTTGAAAACAAACTCCTGAAGAAAATGTTATTCACTTTTGTTTTATATCTAAAGCATCAAACTTCATCACTTCAAAACCTAAAATCGTTTTAAAATAAAAGCTTCCAATCATTAAAAAATTATAATGGTACATGTACTAAACAACAAGGGGGAAAAGGTGGGGAGGTTTCTAGACTAAGAAAATAGGGAATTGGTTACACGAACAAAAGCTGGTCTTACCACCATTATTACTTTACTTCCCATCTTTGACACTTCTCCTTTAGAAAAGACCTAAGACCCTCCTCCAGTCTCCCCATCCTCCCACCTCCTACTGAACACCTATACTTCACTTTCTAATCCTGCTTCTTCAATACGTAGCTCTCCTGCTAACCTGGCCAACAGACACCTTCCTTCTCCCCTCACTTTACAGCTAGCACTGCCTCAGAAGCATAATGCTTGCAAGATGTGCTAGCGCTGCACTGTATAATATGAAGTTTGCAACCATCATCTGTATGTTTTCCAGTGACAATGTAAACACTCCAACACCACTCTGAAATATGAAAATGCACAGCACTGGAAGCCCATCAAACTATTCAAAACAAGAAGGATATTTACCTAGCTTTAGAAATCAGCTAGCTTTATTCAAAATATAATTGTAGGAAAATGAAACGCTTGTGAAGTCTGCCTCAAAATAACAGTAGAAAACACTAAGACCGACCATCACTGTTATTTTATATCTTAATCTGTCACCCTGTACAGGCTACTGAAACTCCTCTGTCTCATTCAGGGGAAGGTAACAGAGACTATATAGAGTAGCTATTGTAACCTATGTTCTCAACGGGTTTATTGATTGCCTCCTTGTTTCTGTGAAGGTCATGTTAAGATGTGCACAGAAAACTAAAAAAAACCCCAGATTTCCTCATTTTTTCAGATCGTATTGTTCTTCTGTTCTGAATTTGAGAAATCAGATTATTTCCCTTCACAAAAATACTGCACTCGGTATGTTTCACACACACATCCCCCTCTTATTTAATTCCAAAATCAAAGTTACAACACTCAAACCTGTGTGGAAATTAAAAAAAAAAAAAGACAATGAGGAAAGTTGCAACAAAAACACCACACACTCACTAAGGCTTATAGCCTTATACTTCACTCTTCTGATAGAAAATACAACTGGAAAGAAACTTCATTGTTGAACCCCACAGATCTACAAAAACAAACACGAGATCTACAAGAACTTAGATCTGCTTAGAACACTGTCTTTGTGCAGCACTAGGGTTCCTCCCAGCTCTGATGCATTGGCAGCTCTGACAACTTTTATTAGCTGCAATGGGCCATGCCAGTAAATAGGATTTCTTCAAAACACACAGATCCATTGCAAGAGACTGAATAACCAAACTTTTTGCTCTAGAAATCTGGTAAACTGCTAAAGAGCTACCAGAGTAGCTCTTATGAGACTAAAAATGTTCATTATTTCATACTCATTGGATAAAATAATTGTTTTAATTTGTGAAGCACATAGATTTGAATAGTTCGCATTACTGCACTGTAGAGGGAAAGAAGAATGACAGGCAGATATGATGTTCCTGATTGTCCATGTGCACAGGACATCATACTACTAACATCTTCATCTTACCACTTATCTTAATTATTTCCTGCTGATTTAGTCAATGGTACTGTCCTTTCAAGCCTAAGCTGAATTTTCCATTTAGAGCTTTTCATTGACTGAATCAAACATCCCATCAAGCATCTGGTCTTCCATATGCTTCCCATAATTGCCCTCTCTTAATTCTTCTTTTACCTCTCAAACTGTTCTTTCAGGACATCCTCTGAATAAACCCTAGAATCTGCCACAAAGCTGGAGAGGAGATAATAGAGTGCTTCTACCTTCTCTTCTTTTACACTACCTCTGGATAAACGCTACATTTACCATCGACAGATCTCTATTTCAGAATTGTCATCTTTATTTAAAATCCTGTCCTGCATTCCAGACATCTCAAATGGCTAGCTATCACACAATTAGAAGAGAGCTATTGATTTCCACATTATCTCCATTATTCCATTACTCTGGACAAAGTTAGGACAAACAAAATCGATAAACAAATTAGAAAAATTTAGCAGTAAGTGTTAATAAACCTCTCAGAGCTTTGCTTCCTGTAATTGCTATAAAACAATTAGAGAAATCAATGAAGGCAAAAATTGTGATTTCTATCGCTTCTCAATGTAATAGTACTCCTAATTTATTATCTAATTATCTAATATTTCTTTTAATTATCATTAGCTCTGTCATTTTTTCTGAAGGCCACTGGCCAGAGTTTGCTAATGAAGAGGTCACTACCTTTCCTTTTCCTGACAGATTTAAATTCTGCAAGCTTATTACATATTTATGGCATATACATACTGTGTTAGTAAACACAATCTGTATAACAGATCTGAAAACCATCCAAGCAACAATATGACTGAATTTCCTCAGCCAACCACTGTACCTGAAAAGCACAGCACCAGTACACCATAGATGTAATGGAATCCCATTTTACTATTCGTTACAATTCAAAGAATTGTGGTCCATAAAACTTAATTGTTTGAAGCTAAAATAAGCAACATTCCTGTACTACACAGAAAGTTAACAGCATTCTGACATACCTCAGTTGTCTGCCTCTTATGTGTATGGTTGAGGGCAATGACTTAAAGACAGATCTCCCCTCAAATTTCCTAATTCCTCTGGACTACAAAGCCAGAATTTGTTGATATTCATTATATATTAGGAAGACTGTCCTTCAGTGAAACTTTTCTTGTGGGTACCAAATATGTAAAACTTCAAGATTAGGCATATAATACAATTTTACTGTTAAGTCTTAAATCTTCTCTGGACTTGGACAAGAAATTAGGAAAACAGGTTATCTGTCAACAGAGTAACAGATTTGAGAAAAGAACAGCCCTGATGGAAAGCCTAAGCTCTGCAACAGAACTAACAACAAGTATTAACAGTTAAACTACTGTATTTCCTCTTTTCAGAGAAACAACATGTCATTTCAAAGGTATTTTAACTTTCGTGAGAAAGGAAAAAAATCACTAATTTAAGTCATGGCATTTGAGATGCAGGTAAGTCAGCTTATCAGTAAGAGTGTTTACTGACTGCACAGTGTATACTCAGATTGCAATCTCTTGAACCATGTTAGTGCTAAGAACCTAGAGGTAGAGACATATGTTATAGTAGCAGGACAGCATTAGAAGTAATTAGTTCCATTAAGAAATGCAAGATGATAGCTCTTGATAAATCAACTTGGTTTAAATATGTACTTTCTGAAGCCCCAATAAAGAAAATAATTTAATACTTCATTTCAGAATAATGCAATTTGTAACAAGGTATACTTTTCAGGGGTAATACCAGAAACTAAAATTTAAATTATTCCTTAAAACTAATGATTGAACCAAACAATTCAGTATGTTTTTTTCCACCATTGCTTTCCCCTTTGGGCTCAGTATTTTTTAAAATCTTAATACAAATACCAGATGTGAACATTTCATATCAGCAGCTACATAAACAGCTTTTTTTTTAGACTTATACATTTTAATTGCAAGAAAGTGATTTAAAAAATACCCTACAATTAGTAGAATGAAATAAAGTATTAAATACACAGTCCAATTTCAACAATTATTTCAGCAGCATATTTCAACAAATACACTGAATATTGAAACACATTTCAATAAGTACGTATATTCAATAACTATATCTTTTAGTGTTATAATTATTCACTCGGCTGCAGTCTTGTAATTTAGCAAATCTACTTGTGGCACTTCAAAGCAATGAAGTTATGGATGGAAACTTACATTAACCAAACCAAAATAGTGCTCATTGACTGGAAATTGTTCCGGACCAATCTCTTTCTCCAAAGCTGAGGCATTGGCGCCCTAGAAAAATCAAAAGCAGTAAAATATTAGTGTTGCAACTACATACACAGTGAATTTAACTAGTTGAGAAAAAAAAAAAGTTTTTTGACAAGGATAAATGACCAAAACCAACCAACCAACCAAAAAAAAAACCCCCAAAAACCCTGGTCACAACTACAGACCTTGCTAACACCAAACAAGTATCTTCAAATCTCAGACCTTAAGACTTTGGGTTTACTAAACTTACTTACACTGAAGTTCTCTCTAGTCAGGAGGGAGGAAAACAAAAATAAATGAGAGACTAAATATTGAAAACGGATGAAACAGCTTCCCGTCTGTACTTTGGGGGAGGCGGGGTGGGGAGAAAGTGGAGTTTGTGACCCAGCTCAACAATCATACATGGCAAATTAACCAAACTTGTTTATTTAGTCTACTGCTTAATGCAAAGACAAGCTCCTAACCAAGTTAGTATTAGCCATGAATGCAGAAAAATCAGCCCTTTGAGTTCTCTGTTGATTTGCACTCTCAGGATGTTTAGATTGTCCACAAAACCATTTCACACAGGTCTTAAAGGAGACAGCAAGTCTTCTGTGCCGTAACTTGATACTTACTCATAATAAAGAACCTAACACTCTTTCACCACAAGAAAACATAATCCAAAATACCTTAGAGATAATGTGTTTACAAATATGTTCTGTTCAAAAACATCTAAAAGTAAGTTATATCATTTTCATGTATTTTCATACAATTACACTGTTGTGATGCTCTGTATTTATTATTTTCAAAGTGAAGCTTCTTTAAAAACAGTTGCATTAATACAGTATTGCAAAGCAGGTAATACAAGGTCAAATGGTGAGCTCCTCTTAACAAGTGTAATTTTCATACTGTTTAGCACATTTGAGAAAAAATTAAGAAATGCAGAATGTTCATAGGAAGCAGACTGATCTGTTCCACTTAAACTGAAAATATAAAATGTTCAAAGTGCTTTGCTAAATACCTTAACTTTGTAAAATTAAAAGACAACACAGTACAGCTAGTGTCGGTATGCATTACAAATGCTGCAGCCTTTGCCCAACAAATCTGTCGGGTCTGATCCTCAAAACAGAAGTCAGAGAAGGTAACTTTGGTTACTCTGTGGTTCCAAACGACGACTGTTGACCGAACCGGTGCAATAAACATTGGGTTTCAAAGGAAAGAGGGGAGTTTTATTTAGAGACAGAAAAACCTCTACTCTCGAAAATTCAGAGAACAGAAACCTTAGCTTTCTATGAGCTCTTACACTGATTGCTTTTAGAGAAAAGCAAATGTATCCAACTCTAAATCCCTTTTGTTGCACGCAACAACACTGATATATATCCTCTATCAAATTAATACATGAGCATGAATATTCCAGTCTAAAAGTCAGGCATGAGCAAAGCTAAAATAGCATGTAGTATACAGCAAAGAATCTTAAAACAGATATGACCCCTTCCCAAGAAGTTCTTTCTTTACACCAAAGATGTGGCAAAGAGCCCTGGACATTACAACAATAAAATTAAATCAAAATCACAAACTGCATTAAAAACAGCATGAAGGATTTCACAAACTAATTAAAGCTGAGGGAAGGGGGACAGAGTTAAAATTAGGACCGTATCAAAATGTATAAAATTAAAATGAAACTCAATTATGTGGTACCTTCCATGACGTGATTGTGGTACTGCAGAACTTAAGAGTGGTTACACAATCTAACTTAGTAGTTTTGAAACACATGGTCAAAGGCCCATTAGGAGGTAACAGCTTTAATTAGAATAGATCAAAAGATAGTGTAACTCCACATTTGAGACAGTACAGCTCTGCTCCATTCACAACTGCAGCCCCAACTGCTTTTTCATCAGTCATACCCCCTGCAATTACGATAAAACCTCTCCTTTACTGGGGATTCGGCTGCAGGGCTTACTACTTTAGAAGCTGTTCTCAAATAGCAATGTTGGTGGTAACGAAAAGGGGTATAAACCCTCATTTAAGATTAAAGCACTCCATGACTTCTGAATAGTCAGTTTTGCAGCCTTATTGAAATACACCCACGAGCTCTGGCAAGGTGGATATTATTTACAAATAAACTAGAAAAAAAGGAACTGTGGAGTCCTTTTTATCCTATTGTTAAAATCTCTACTTCTTTAAAAATAAATAAATTCAAGAGCAGGCTTTTAGGAAATTCTTTCTCTTTTCAAAGCCAGGGTGGAGTAACTGCTTTATTCTATCTTTGGAAGGAAGAATATTGTGGTATAAACTTTGATGTTTCTGTTCTGTACAGACCTGAACACTGTATTTAGTTTTCTAGCACAATAAAGATCCTGACTTGGCAGTTAGAAGCATGTGCTAAGATACTCCAATATAGTTATGGTTTTCTGATTATTCAAGGCTGTTTCATTCAAAGCTTAGACTTTTACATGATTTCAAAGCACGGCATTACCCAAGTTTGAATGCAGTTGTTTATGAATGTTTTATTACTACAAACCAGCATGAATGTTTTACACCAATATAAAACCCCTCAAGCTACTGAGACTTCCCTCTACAGCTCTCTTCTTGTCTATCATAAAGGATGTTATTCCTCCCCCCAAAGTAATCATTCATACTGTGCACAGTGTGTTGGTTGCAGAGAGCAAAAACATAGTACACAGCAGGGGCTTGAAAGAGTATGCTAAAATGCATGTTCATACCTGACCCTTAAAAGCTATTTTGAATCCTAACTATCCCTTGCTACAAAAGGTTTCCCATTCAGCATTACAGTGCACATTATCAGTCCCAGTTGACTCTTCCATTATGCAAATACAGATGCAGAGAGGAAGCACTGTGACACCACCAACTATTAAGGTACCAATATCATCTTTTGGACAAGAGGACAGCAGAGGTTTAAGGCAGAAGTGGAGTCTATTTCTTTCCATAAGCCAAGATGGACTTCCTGGGCTTGGGATCTAGACTTGGGAGATTTCAGTCTGTGATGTATGCTGCAGAGTACAGAATTTCTTCCTCTGCCACTTAACTGGGATGTGGGAAGATCCCAAAACAAACCTCTCTTTTTTGGGGCTCACTGAACAACCCATAGAGTAAGTCCTCAGTCCCCACACAGCAACTTGGCTTTGACATTGTGCAGGGGACAGAAAGGAACATCACCAACTTTGGTCAGTATACCCACTTCTAGTTTCCCTACCCTTCTGAGCAGAAGCACACAAGGTCATTACCCAGAAGAGGGAAGGAACAGAGGCACAATAGAAGTCCAAAAAAGCTAATACTGCAATAGTACTGGCATTTACCAGTTTTTGCATCATATTAGTGTAAAACCTATACATCACCAAACACTGCCTTACATTACCCACCTTCCAGCACAGAGATAATTTACAGGCATACAGAACACATATTTGTCCTAGTTAATGCAATATAGCTTTATAAAGTGGAAAGTTCAGCAACTAAGGTGTGTATACAAGAACACAATATGAAATCAAGATTTACTTAACTTTTATTTGTTACTGAAAATTATTCTGGAAACAGTATAAAAATATTAATAATTATAAAAGAGTATTCTCACACATAATGAAAGTCAAGTGTAAAGCTGAACTACTGTACACTTCATCATATGTTTAACTTCAAACTGACAGGAGATAAATCATGAATAATCTTGAGTAAGCCATGTTCAAAATCAGTTGAACATTTATTGCTTATCTCCCCCACCAATTTAAAGAAAAAGACTATATTATTGGATTTATCAAAGATCCCCTTAGATGCTAATTTCTTAGTGAAGGGATAAGAATCCGTGTTTACCACGGCAGGCCCTTAATTAAGTTTCTCAACTTTATTTTCAAAAGACTTTGAGGTTTCTACAAATTAACAAATTTAACATTGACCAAATGAGTGTTTTATTTCACTTCAGTGGAATCAAAGCCCAGAAAACACCATGGGAGAGGAAAGTGTAGCATCTTTTAATTAAGCACAGTTGAATTTTCCTGATTTTCATTCTCCCAAAGTTCTAAAACAAACTACAAGAACCCTGACATTGTACATTTCAATGGAAAAGGTGGGGAAAAATATAAAGTGCAGGCATATGATGGGGTTTTTTGCTTGTTTGTTTAGTCTTTCACTTGCTAAAGCAATAATATTATTAAATGCCATTTCCTCTTTTATTATTGCCTTTTCTCGCTGCCTCAGAGTTGACACTATTGCAGTGCTACATGTCGAAATAGTACTCCTGAGACATACTAACAGCTAACATATGGATAAGCTAATTGGAGCCAATCTGTAAAGCAAATCAGTTGGTGCTTATGATCTGACATACACTTCAGGTTCCAGAGCGTTTTTGCCAGATTAGTTCTAGGCTGGTTCTGTGACTGAACACCCAGCTGCAGCTGAACCACGTTGCTTGATTTAGTTTCCTCCAAAAGGAATTTAATTTGTACGCTCTAAGATCCCTCCAAGATGCAAACTGAAGTATGGTAAATTGGGATGCCTGGGAGAATCACTTCAGAATTGCACACACCTTACCTGAACTAAAACAGTAATGAAAATAACCCCAGCACTTGTCTAAAGAAAAAAAAAAAAGCTACCCTATATTAAAAATACTGTCTAAAAACACGTCAGCAAGCAGGCAAACAACTGCAGTTTTAAAGTGTCCTACCTTGTTATCATCCAACCTAGTAGGCAGCATTTCTCTTACAAAGACTTGATTCATAACCAGCCTAATGTGCTTTGAAGATTACACTGGTGTTAGTCTTATTGGGGTGGGATAGGGGGGGGTTTCATCTATGCCTTTCTAGAATAAATATCAATTGATAACGTGGTGGGTCATCTTTTCAGTAGTTTGCTGTAACAGCTTTATCCTCTAGCTTCACTGAATTGTAAATTTCCCGAGTAAAACAAAAAATTTCACCTTTAAAAGAAATTTCTTTTATCTCAAAACTTATATTTGTTGTCAAAATTCTGAAGATCCATTTCTCCCTTCACACATGCACTATGCTAGATCCTTCCCTACAGTGTTCTCCACCTCCCTCAAGAAGCAAGGAACAATAAAGATAAAAGGTGACTCACGTAAGTAAACCATGTTCCACAGGTATATGCAAGCCCAATTTTTTAAATATGACCTTAGCTATAGGTACACGAACACCACCACCACCACCACCCACAAAACAGAACTTTTATTCTTCCTAGTGACAGAAAGGCATTACAAGTGAAAAGGAAACTCAGTAACCAGGAACAGCAAAGTTTTCCTAAACAAGAATAAAATATTACAAGTGCAAAATTAATTTAATTATTTATAATTAGCAAAAATAAATCTCAGTATAGAAGCACTCATTTACCAGTGCTTTCACTTTTTTTTGCCATATATTAGAAGGCTCTTCCTTGCCTGTGCCACTAGTGAAGGTATACAGAATTTCATAGCCTACACTAATTAATACACGGTGACTGATGGAATCGTCTGTTGAAGAAGAAATACATAATTCTACTCTTCCAGTAATGTTTTATCAGAATATGTGAATTCCTATATTTCCATGTATTTATATGAATCACAGTTAAGAGCAAACAGAATAGCTATATTAAATCAGTTTACATCTGTTGTTTTAACTGCAGCCAAAATGGAAACGCATTTCTTTTGATGCTGTTTCTAGCCCAGGAAGAAGTGAAATATGCTGAGTGGGATTCAATAATCCCTGTTGTTCATTTATTTGCAAAAGAACATGCGTTGGTAACACACAACTTGATAATCTAACTGTGAAATATTTGGATAGTTTCAGTTCATATTTTTAACATACTAACAAGTAGTGTTATTTTCTTAACTAATTAGTTTAAGATACAGTCCTGTATATTCTAATCATGTGCAGCTAAGACGAAAGGTTTTTTTATTGACTACAAAGTAAAATCAACTCTGCCTGGGCAAGGAAATTTGCACAAAATTACCATCTCTTCACATTTGGTATGTCTACCACATCCATCTTTTTGAGACCCACTGAGCATACACAACGTATTTTACTTCACAGCAACTAGATATAGTCATATTTCCTTCTGTTTTGAACACTGAAGTCAAAGATAAGTTACTCTGTCCTACGAAGCGGAGACTCAGAGAATTAGGGCTCTGGGCTTGGCTCTTTCATGGAATGGATCTTCAAAACATGAAAAGATATAATGAGGCTTCTACAATTCTTCCCCAATTGCTGCCAGACTTCAAATGGACTTTGTCTACTACCTGCCCATTACAGAATGAAATCATTCTGCTAAATCTGCTAATCATATTGCTAAAGGCTAAAATACTGCTGTGGTGGGTTGACCCTGGCTGGATGCCAGGTGCCCACCAAAGCTGCTCTATCACTCCCCTCCTCAACTGGACAGGGGAGAGAAAATATAATGAAAAGCTCTTGGATCGAGATAAGGACAGGGAGAGATCATTAAGCAATTACTGTCACGGGCAAAACAGACTCAACTTGGGGAAAAATTAATTTAATTTATTACCAATCAAATCAGAGTAGGATAATGAGAAAACAAAAACAAATCTTAAAACACCTTCCCTTCACCCCTCTCTTCTTCCTGGGCTCAGCTTCACTCCCGATTTTCTCCACCCTCTCCCCCACGAGCAGCACAGGATGACGGGGAACAGGGGTTGTGGTCAGTTCACCACACGTTGTCTCTGCCGCTCCTTCCTCCTCAGGGGGAGGACTCCTCACACGCTTCCACTGCTCCACAGTGGGGTCCCTCCCACGGGAGACAGTCCTCCATGAACTTCTCTAACGTGGCTCCTTCCCACGGGCTGCAGTTCTTCACAAACTGCTCCAGCGTGGGTCCCTTCCACAGGGTGCAGTCCTTCAGGAACAGACTGCTCCTGCGTGGGTCCCCCATGGGGTCACAAGTCCTTCCAGCAAACCTGCTCCAGTGTGGACTCCGCTCTCCACGGATCCACAGGTCCTGCAGGAGCCTGCTCCAGCGTGGGCTTCCCATGCAATCACAGCCCCCTTCAGGCATCCACCTGCTCTGGCGTGGGGTCCTCCATGGGCTGCAGGTGGATATCCACTCCACTGCTAACCTCCATGGGCTGCAGGGGTACAGCCTGCCTCACCATGGTCTTCACCATGGGCTGCACGGGAATCTCTGCTCCAGCACCTGGAGCACCTCCTCCCCCTCCTTCTTCACTGACCTTGGTGTCTGCAGGGTTGTTCCTCTTCCGTATTCTCACTCCTCTCTCTGGCTGCTCTAACGCAGCAGTTTTACCCCTTCTTAAATATATTATCACAGAGGCACTACCACCGTCACTGATGGGCTCGGCCTTGGCCAGCAGCGGGTCCATCTTGGAGCTGCTGGCATTGGGTCTATCAGACATGGGGGAAGCTTCCAGCAGCTTCTCACAGAAGCCACCCCTGTAGCCCCCCTGCTACCAAAACCTTGCCATGCAATACACTGCCACGCAATATGCTGCCAACAAGATAAGCTGTATTTATACTGTATAGTTCCAGAAAATTCCTGGGGTAACACTGTTTATGGTATCAGGTGCCATTGCTTCAGTCTCCTCTGATCAGATGGATTTTCAGTATCATCAGTGCAGCACATCTCATAATGACACTTATTAATTGAGGTCCCAAAAGATCAAAATTATTACCTTCAGAGACTTTTAGTTAAAGGTTGAATTACACTAGCAGACAAGATAGGAAGTCTGTGAGATGTATTTAAAAGAGGATCTGATGGCGACCTTAGAAATCTTTCACTGCCTAAAAAGTACAGACAATTGTAAGCATTATATTCACCTTTTAGAAAAATCAGACTCACCTAATCACCCAAAATGCAGAGGGGGAATAAAAAAGAGAAAAAAAAAAAAAAAAAAACACACACCACATTTGCTCAACTGCTTTTGTTGATAAACTGCACACTGTGGTGTGTTTCACATGATTTTTTAACCTACACAATTCCTGTTCCATAAAAAGAAGTATGTTGCTTTTGTAATTTCCCATTTTCATGGAATTATAAAAAGAATTTGAGTTTATGAAAAATGGTAAAAATGTTTTCCAGTTCTGGTCTACTTATGTTAATACACCATTCTGGTTCTATGCTACAAAAAGATCTAGACTTTTTTTTCTCCTCAACTAAAAGATCAGATACAATTTATTGAAATAAATCATTTGTTAAAGGCATTTAACTTTAGCAAACTTCCTAAGCTAGGAGAACAAAAGTTACCCCCTACACAGGGCTTTTATACAACTCTTTCCTTCAACAAATTTGAAAGAGAAACATAGACAACATTAATTAATAGACAGACATCCTTTTACCACTTTCTTACAGATTCATTCCTAGGAGTTTTAATGCAAATTAGTTGCATCAGTAGTTTAAAAAGTAAATACAAAGACTATCTAAACCACCAATCTAAATATTCAAGCTTTTCTAGTAACAGGATCAGTTATTCCCACTGACACAGATAAAAATTCTGTTGGCAAGACTAGAGTCCAAGTTTATATTTCATTGTTTCTTTGTGCTTAGAACTTGCAAGATGAATATATGTATACATACAGTTAAAAAGAAAAAGAAACATTTATATAATTGAAATTATCCAACCAAGTAATATGCCAACTAAATAATTCTCTGTGCTGGTATAAATATTGCTTTACAGCTATGCAACTTCAGGAATTTTTCCTTCGTGTCTCATATTTGACATTTGTTTAATATTAATTTAGAGTCAAATTCATACTTTGATGTAAATTTAACTAATTGTTGATATTTTGATGTACAATTTGATTGTATAGTTTTAATGTAAATTTAACAAATTTGTCTAAATTAATTGGTATACTAAGCAGTGTCACAAACCCAGTATTTTAAAGAGCAAATGTACAGACTCATCTGTTACCAACTGTAGCTAGCATGCTACATCTACAAAAATGAAGATGACAAATGCCACAATCATGCTTGAGTCTTAGTGTCATATTTATCATGAAATATTCTCCTGATAAGACTCCAACAGATGAGTGAACCTCCCTACTGTGGTTTAAGCTCTTACCCCAACTGTCTAACAAATACTTCTCCGAAATGTAATGCTCTTGCAACAGAATCACCACAACAGAACACGTGCCTGAACACTCCAGTCCACTGATCAAGGCGGATTCAGGTCATGATGCCACAGTGAAACGCAGTGGCTGAGACACAGCACATGTTTCTTCTTGCCAACTCTGCTACATGAGCAAGTCAGACAGCTGGATAAAGGAATACCATAACGCTGCTATTTTCTCTGTGATACTTTAGTCCTCTCCTCCTCTGCTTTCTTTTCTATCACCTCCTCACTTTGAAGCTATGTTTTTCCAAAACTTTTCTTTCCTTGCTGTAACTCTCAATTCTCACTTCTTTCAGCATGAGTCTTCTGTACACTTTCTTGTGGAATCTGTTAAACTGATCATCAATTAATGTTTAAGTATTATAATCTGAGCTTCAGAGGAGACAGTGCAATTAGAAGGAACATGAGTGCAAACTCTGGCAAACATCAATTTACGTTAAGTGCAGATTTCACAATAAGGTTTGAAAACCCTATTGTAAACAAATAATTCCTTAAGCAGTAATGAATTCTATATATGTATACCTATCTCACAATTAGTTATAAAATTTTCCTGTAGGAAATTGTAATCAAGTGTTTTTATAAAGCCTCTCTGCTATGACATCCGATGTAGGTGCACTGCAACCTTCCCGCAACTGGCCACTTACAGGGTCCGTTTCCTCTAAGCTGCCTTTTTTTCCCCCCACATGCTTGTTTGAACTTAAGTACCTCCGAGACCTCTTCACCCTTGTCAAACGTGACTGAAACGGGCAAAAGGATACTGCTGACAGTACCCTTAGACAGGAGACAGGCAGGAAAAGGACAATAGCCAGCCATTCAGCATGATTCCACAAGTCTTACGCCTTTCAAAAACAAAACAAAAATTTGGATTATAAGATCTGCACAAACTTCTAATGCAGAACACACTATTACATCATACAATCCACATCTAGCTACAAACTGTGTATTTGACGTCAGTGTTGGGGGGGCTGAATCAATCACTGAAGACATTCAGTGACACTGACCCTGTATATAAGATAATAAACTGGCAGACAGAGAAGGGAACACGTAGACAAATACCTGAAACACGAAGAACAGATTTTTCAAGTCTAGTGCTACAGGTTCTAGATAGCGGGTTTAAATTTCATTAAACTTTTCCAGGTTGTGCTAATATAATCAACCAGTTTCTAGAAGAAACACTGAAAAACAAGTACTACTACCATTACAACTTCCTTCTGTATGTCTGAGACTGACGTCTTTGTAGCTTTTAAGCTACAAAGATAATGTCTATCTTCTCTTTACTTCAGCTACTGTAAGACTTGACACCTTTCAACTGCTGGCAAGTGTTTGCTCGATTCTAGACAACAGAAGCAGAAGTCAGAAGCACTAGATTCAGTCTCTTATTTTATGGTGAGTATAGCTTGGGGCACATCTTCATTGCAGTTAGCACGGGTTACTTTACCACTTTTCAGCCATGCATAAAAACCCCATCTAATTCAGTCAGGTAAGACACTGACTGCAGTTTAATGCATGGATGAGGGTAAAAGACCAAGTCTGACTTTTACTGAAAAGACATAAAAAAACCAAACCCAAAACAGATCAGGCACTTTTAACCTCATCCATTTTGTAACAAGAACAGTGGCTAAACCACTCAAGGGCAAAGGTATTTTCCAGGGCTTTTCCACAATCTCCAGCCATGTAATTAAGACTTACTACAGCACATGGAACCACAGGAGTGGTGATGTAGAGCAAAGAAGTCCAAGAAAGCTCAAATGGGATACAACACTAGGAGACAGTACTACAGGAAGAGCTCTGCCATCTCTGGTATGAACACGGGAGTATAGATCAATGAACTAAGGAAGCGTATGAAAGAACCAACCCTCTGTAGGCAGAATGTGCTCTTGTAAGACCATCTTAAAAGGCACCGTGGCTAACAAACTAAAAATACTGGATAACACTATTCACTGTACCCACACAACCTGCCAGTACTGTAAAATGTAATATATTGCTTTCTACTATTCAGAGCTTGAACAACAAGGATAAGATGCATAAAATATAAGTGAGTCAGCAGAAGTGAAATTTGAATTTGGCTACAAAAAAAGGAAGTAATGAAACACAGGACAGTGATGGAAGAGCTTCTTCAACATAGCTCCAGACTGCTCTGTTACAGATTTTAAGTGTATGTGCATGTTAGGTTTGTGTAGGCACAAAGTGTCTCTTGACAAAAATTGCCTGTTACTGGTTTTGTACTAACCAAACACAAGAAGAGAAGCAACAGCCTGAGAGTTTCTGTAAGAGGCATGGGGAAGAGGCAAGAAAAACTTCTAAGAATTTTTAGGAAGTTGTCTGGCAGTTTATCAAACAGTGGGTTGACAAAAAGAAGAATTGCAATTATATTTCTTTTCGTTTTTGCAAAATATATGCTTAAACATGAGTATATGACTCTTGTTAAAATTAAGATCTGCCTGACCATAACTGCATTGTTCTAAACAACTCCACAGTAAATACCAAGTGCTTCTTCACACTATCGTTACTGAAATTTTTTTAAGCACAATCTTATATTATCTATTAACTGAACTTTTACAGCAGGTATCTTACACTAGCTGTCCCATCTCACTGTACTATTAAAGCTCATGCATCAGAAAGGCACAGGAAAATCTTATGCCTGGAGTTTATCCACCCCAGTGCACACAATTACGATTGGACAGATAATAACACCTAATTGCCATCAGAATTCCAGCTTCATGGATATAGACACTTTAGTTAATCATAAGAAGATTTTTAGTTGAAAAAAATTGTTTCGGGATTGATCTAAATGTCAGTGACATAATGTCTGTGACATAATGTCATTTCTAATAACCATACATACAGAATAATCTTAGACTAGCTGTTTGGCCACTCCAGACCTACAACTTCTATGCTGCCCAGAAGCAGGAAAGTGAGGTCCCATACTGGACCTAAGTCAAGAGGCCAGCACTGAATCTATGATGACACAAAGGCTAGTGGTCAACTGTGGGTGAAAACAAGTTAGCTAGAGTTGTGATGAAACAAGATCGTCCTAACTCAAGGATCGATCGCATTGACTGCTCAACAGTCTAACCTAAAATCTAACTACTTCAGAGAAGTACATGGTATATGCCCTACAACATTTGGCCATGTAAAGATCTTGGTATGCAGCTCACGAATTCAAGAAGTCAGACTCTCCAAGTCCAAAAGAAAAGATGTGATCTCCCATATCATGAAAAACATTACTCCGGCTGATCAACAACCACCTGAGCAACCTCACCCCATGGGCTTACAGACATTCATCGAACATTCTCATAGGCCACCTCTGAAACGTCTGTTTCAGATGTTAAAACCTCTTTGCAGCAAGACTTATGAAAACCATAAATCAGCTTCCAATAGTATAAAATGTAAGCATTTCCCACTGCTTGACATCATGATACGTTACACTCCCAGTTCAGCAAATTAACAAACTAGATGACCGAGTGCATTTTTCCCCTTAACCACCTCTTCCCTTCCCCTGTGGAAACAGATCTGGGAACAAGAACTTTCATTTGGCCATGGAATAGGTAGAAAAGGGCACAAATTCAAGATCTTCAGCTATGAACCACCAGCGTGTCTCTTCCATGAGAAGTAGCGACTTCTACTGACTAAGGGATTTCTCCTTCCTTAAATTCAGCACTCCTGCACCAGTGAATCTACTGAGCTCCCCACCCCTCTTTAAAAAAAACCCAGAGAGCCTTATCACATCTGTGCATCTGCTTACAGCTCTAATTTATCAAGAGAGAGAGTGATGAAAAAGCGATGGCTGGAAGAAGCCTCCTATCAGGACCCGGATCGATGCAAACAAGTCAAATTACACGCCAGCGCGTGGGGCGTGCTGGGCTGACCAGATCACGCGGGATCGGGCTCACACTTTTCCGGGTAACCAGAGGAGCACCCGCCTGCCGATAGGCGAGGCAATTACGGCCCCACCGCGGGAGTGAAGTACTCGGAGAGCTGGGGACAACTTACCGAGAGGATCGGGAGGAGGAGGGTGCTTCTAGAAGCCCTGCCCTAGCAAGCCGCTTGCAACAAGCAGCCCCGAGCTGGAGGCGGTGTGCCAAAGCTCTCCCTGCCGGCTTTCGGCGCGCTTTGGGGAAAAGCTGGGCTCGGTAACCCCAGCCCAACCCAATCCCCTCCGCCGTGCCCGCATCAAGGCTGAGTCTCCCAAAGCCGATTAACCCCGCTCCGCTGCCCATCCCCGCCCACGGCAGCGCTCCCGCTCCGGGCCCCCGGGACGCCTCCCCGCCACCCCCGTCCCCACGCGCCGCACCGCGCCGCGCCGCGCCGCGCCACCCGCCGCCGGGGCGCCGCGCGAGCCCGCCCCCCCCACCCCCGGGGAGCCGGCGGGGCGCGGGGGGGCCGCCCCGGCCCCGGCCCCTCGCTCACCATGGTACAGACGGAGACGATTTTGGAGACTGTCATTAGGATTTCCATCCGCCCAGCGCCATCTTCCGCCCAATCGCAGCGCCGAGCCGAGCGGGGCCGGGCCCGGCCGGGCCGGGCCGGGCGGCAGGATGAGGGGAAGGGGAGGCAGGCCACCGGGGGTGCCCTCACCGCCCCCGCCAGCGCCCGCCGCGGGCGGCCCCAACGGCCGGGCGCGCGGCTCCCAACCGGCGCCACACAGCCTCGCTCCCCCTCGCCCCGCCAGCACAGCGCCGCCCCTCCCGGCCCCGCCTCCCGCCGGGCCCCAGCGCCGCCGGGTCACCGGCCGCCCCGCCGCCTCCCCTCCCGCCCCGCCGCCCCGCGCCCCGCCCACCGGACAGCTCCGCTCCCGGCCTGGCTCCGCCCACCCGCCGCCTCCCGCGCCGCCGCCGAACACGCATGCGCGGCACGGGGCGGGCGGGCGGCGGCCGTGCCTCGGTCCCTTCAGCCGGGCCGTCGCGCCCCAACATGGCGGCGGGGCGGGCGTGGGGGCGTCGGCGTTCGGATTCTAAGCGCTCAGGCTTGGCTTTGCTTTGTTCTCCTTTCTCTGGCCCTAGAGTTGAAATCTAACGGGCGGCCACCGGGTGGGCGCTGGCAGTGGCAGGGTTGGGGGGTGGGGGGGGATTAGTGGATGTTCTCCACAATGCAAGTGCTGAGCTGCTTCCAGGGAGAGTTCCCTTGCGGCCTGGAGAGGTGAGGAGAGTGAGTAACTCATAGCCAAATGACAAAAGTAAATTAAAAAATAGGACTAAGAAAACTTTTGCCTTCTATCAACTTAATCACTCTAATGCCAAGCTAACTTCAGAGTGACTTGTGACATCTGAGCAGCAGTTGTCTTGTCTAAGCTACTCCTCAAGGGTCCCTCCCAGGAAGAGGGGGACGTGGAGAGGCATGCACCTATCAAATCCTCTTTTCCCTTTTTTGCTCCATCTCTAGATTACCAGCTCTTTGGTTTCTGTGAGCCTGGGATTTGTATGCCCCAGCCTCAGACATCTTGGAAAATAAAGCAGATCTGTAGAGTAGTCATTTAAATATCAACTACTTGAGGTGTCTGCTTGGGAATGAGATGAATCACCTAGATGTGCCTGTTCGTCTGCAGTCTATAATGGAAATCTGGATGACTCGTCCAAGATGTTGGTGTCTGCATTAAAGAAGCATAAAGCTAGCCAAGATATAGAATCATTTAGGTTGAAAAGACCCTTAAGATCATTGAGTCCAACCGTTAACCTAGCACTGCCAAGCCCACCACTAAACCATGTCCCTAAGCACCACATCTACACGTCTTTTAAATACCTCCAGGGATGGCGACTCCACTCCACCACTTCCCCGGGCAGCCTCTTCCAGTGCTTGACATAGAATCTCCCACCCGGTCTTTTTTTCATATATGGGAAACATCTAGCAGATCAAGATGCAGTGTTATTAAGAATAATGTCAATGCACATAAGGCCTAGATCTTAAATGCATCCTTTCACTGTAAAAAAGATATTTTAATATCTATAACATTAAATCATGATACTTTCTACGATCTTCAGAAGTAAACGTTCTTTAGCAACTAAATTAATGGAAATAGTAACTTTTCCTTCAGCATTAAGTATAAAGAATATGACTTTTGAAAGTCTTACAGCTGACTCTATTGCAACCTGAAATATCCGTAAGCAATTATTTTATATAATATCTGTGGTCTAGAAGTGTATGTTTCAAAAGTACAGTATTTGACAAAATGAATGCCTCTTGGATGACTACATTCAGAAACTGTTGCCACAGAAACCATGGGGGAGGACAGCATCAGGAGAATGAGAGAGAATAGAAACAAAAGAAGTGGATTGGCCATTTATGTGCAAAAAAGCAAGAACAGATATTTGGCCGGCTAGAAGTGTCAAACCTTCAGATATCCAGCAGTTCATCTACTGAAATACAACACTGCAAGAGACATCTGTAACACGATTCCTTACCATATTAATCAGACATGCTACAAGAGATACTCCTGTATAATCCAGAGTGGACGAAGTCTTCAGAAAATGACAGGAGGAAAACACGACAGCATGCTGCCTCCCCGAATCAAAAACACAAGAAGCAATTGCAGTATTGCAGAAGCTTCTGTAAGATTATCGGGGAGATAATTCAGTTTGGAACCAATTATGTGGCATCAAGTGGAACCGTACAGGCCATTGAAAACTGCAGGAATCTTGCAAGGCACTCAAATGCAAAGTCAGATATTGCCTTGATGTTTCTTCCTACCCATAAATTAGAGAAAGAGGGCAAAATATACTTGGTGTGAAGTGCTCTTTCTGTCCATAGTTCCAAGGGAAAATTTAAATATTGTGGAGTACTGGACCACATTTCAAAAAGTGTGTGGGATGTACGGCTGTGCTGGCCTGCATCTGACAGGTGTGGGCTAATCGTGGCTGGAGACTAAGTGAAGCCGCTGAGAAGATGCTAAATTAGTAACATACAGAGAGACTGATTGTTTTTTTAAAATGCCATGTAAACTGAGGTGCTGTGTTATGAGCAAACTGAACCCACGTCGTGTAGAAGGGGGGGGAAATACAGAAACGCTTTCTATACCACCATTAAAATGAGGTAAAATATGAGGAAACGAGTAAGAGAATTGGAAACAATCACTTCATTGTCATCATGAAGCCCCTTGGGGTGACTGGAATTATTCACCAATTAAGTATTCCAAGGTATTTGACCAGCTAAGGAAAAACAGCATGGGCAGACCAGGATTGCACGTGTGTTTGTGTACGCTTGAGGAGACAGAGCTTTGCAAGCAGTTACAGAGTCACTGAAATGTATATAGATCAGTACGGTAACTAACCCTGTCTGAGACAAGATATCAGTCATATCTTGTATCACTGGGGAGAGTCAAGATCCACCCGACAAAATGCAACAAGAGCATCTTTGCCAACTGGCGAACCAACCTGCTGAGGAGAATTTTAACTAGGAACAAGGAAGTCTCTTGATCGCACACCCTGTGTTTTGGGGGAATTTCAGCCTGCTCGACATCTGCTCCAAGCACCACACATCAGAATGCAAGCAGTCAAGGAGGTTTCTGAAAGGCATCAAGGACAACTTCATGATACTGGCTGGGCAAACCAGGGGTGGTGATTCACAGCTGGATCTGCTAGTCACTAACAAGGAAGAACTGGGGGATGTAGTAATCAATGGCTTGGTTATCAAAGCCTGGGCTGTTGTGACTGTGGAGTGGAGTTCATGAGCCTGTGGGGGCTGAGGAAGGAGAGCAGTGGACTACAGACCTTAGCTTTAGGGGAACAGACCAGTTTATTCAGGAAACTGGTAGATGGGGTACACTGAACAGCAGCTCTGAAGGGTAAAGTTGCTTAGGAAAGCTGGTGGCAGAGCACAAGGATCCCAACACTGAGAAAAACAAATAAATGTATTAGTATTTTCAGCAATGACAAAGCAAAACTGTTGTGCTGTGAAGAGGAGTGGCTAAATAGGAAATTAAATTAAGGCTGGGGTTATCGTAAGATCTATATTGTTTGGTAAATTCATCCCATTCAGATACAGTGTGTTTTAATACAGGCACAAGTAGAATTACTTAAAAATACAGTGAGCAGGTCATGTCTGCAGAGATGAGGGGCTGTGTGGTGGAGAGCAGTGCCTGAAAAGAAATTAAGAGTTGACAGTGGCCAAGCCAGCAAAAATTAATTTCCAGTCTAATGCTATGGTATAAGCAAATAATGGAATCCTTGACTATATATACCAGAGATGTGGCAAGTTAGGAAATGATGTTTTTTTCCTTCTACGTATGGCGTTGGGGAGATTTGTGCTTGCCTTTGGTGTCCTTGTTGTCAGAGGAATGCTGAGAAATTATTTGAGGCCGGAGAAAATTCTTTGTATGGAGAGACTTAAAGAGCACAATCTGTTTGGCCTATCAGAAAGAAGACTGGAAGGTGGCTACAGTGATCTTTAATCTTGCACAGTGAGAGGCATAACAAGAAAAAATAACTATAAGCTGAAATCAAACAAATTCAAATTAGAAATTATGCACATTTTTTAACAGTGGAAGACATTAATGGTTGGAATATGCTGCCAAGAGAAATGGCATATCCAGTATCTCCTAAGGGCTTCAGTTAAAGAATAGATGCTTTTCTCACAGAAGTATATTAGTTGAACAGATAGAATTAATTCCCTGCCCTGAAAGTCTCTCAGAGTGTGTAGTTGCTATTAGATAGTATTTGAACTTCCATAACACCTAGAAACACAAGTCAGAGACCAGAGCCCTTTGCCTCCTTAGCCACTACGTAAGACATTAAGACAAAACCCCATCCTATCTTCTGAAGAACTCACACTCCAAATGTACAGAGGCACCAATAGACGCAGAGGAGCAAAGAGAAAATGTAACAAGTGTAAACTGCTGCTGCTCATCCTGTGCCTCTCCTTGTTTCATAATCTTGTGGTTTGGCAGGAGCCCAGCTTACTCCGGGGTGTGTGGGCAGGCTGGCTTCAGAAATTGAAGAGTAGGCAAGGTACAGGTATGTTTGTGCCTGTATCATCTATCTGTGACTACAGATGGTTTTGCTGAGTCTGGGGCATGTCAGGTTTTTATTAATGTTGCTTGACAACAGAATTGGTCCCATGAATCTATTTATCCGCTCCGCTGACCAGTCAAACCACCAACTGGTGGGACCATTGCTGCAGTCTCCGAATGCAGACATACCACATCTGTTATATGTATACCAGTAGACAGTATGATCAGAGTACAGATCATAGCATAATAGGACCGTACGATAATTCACGTTGGATGGGACCTCTGGAGGTCTCTAGTCCAACCTTCTGCTCATAGTAGAATCAGATCTGAGGTCAGAACGGGTTGCTTTGTGTATAGATACCCTTTTACTTGTTCTGAAAACTCTTAAATTTGGATCAAGACATAATAGTGGGGGGTTTTGATCCTTGCAAGAAAACCATCTGAATTCATTATCTGTATTTTTATTGACACATAGCCCAGTGAAGGTCATCCACCACCATTCTCCCGATGCATTAACCAGCCTTGCCATGGAAATGCACCTTACTTTGTGGGCAACGGGGCTTGCAGGATCTGTGCTATAAGGTAATAGAGAGTAAGACATAAAAGAAATTCTCCCCAACTTGTATTATATAATTCCACAAAAACCTGAAGCTGCATCAAATTATACAGAACTGGAATCTTAACACATTATGTGAATGAAATTGGATCCTTCTGGGGAACAGAAGAGACAAAAAGGAAATATATTTGGAAAGTCATGTTATATCAAACCATCTTGTACTGACTGACAGGTAGTTAAACATCTGTATTAGTAGATTAATCTTTGTAAATTATGTTGATGGTACCCTTCCAGAAAATACAACTATTTTCATAACAGTTGTACATGCTCTCTGGGAGCCATGACGGGGGGTGATGGCAGACTAACTGGATATGGGAGGATCTGAGCAAGTAGTTAAACAAGTGATGTTTTATTCATAGTTTCAAAAGAATAAATTCAGTCTTAGTTGTAATCATAAGCAAGACATTAATAACTTACTATCACACAAAGCTACACAAACTATAAAATTATGATACTATAATTGTACAATAGATAAATACTATTTTATTCCTTAGCACTTTTCATCAGTAAATCTCAGAATATTTTACACAGAGGTGTGAGAAATAATCATTATTAAACCAAATCTGTAAACAGAATAAATTAGCTGAGAGTTCTCTGACAGGGTAAAATTTGCTTATGATGATTTTTCCCTTACACTCATTTCAGGACCAAAGCTTTCCTCAGTAAGGATGTTGTTTTTTCTTGGTTTGTGGTTTTTTTGTTTTAAGCAGAGGGTAACATTTGTTTCTTGCAGAGTTCACACAGGGGGATATTTTGATACTTTAATTTTCACTGCTCAGCTGATACTGGGCATCTTGCCATACATAGAGTGGCAAACAATTAACCTGTTATTACACAAAGGATTACCAGCATCTGAGAAGTTAAATGAGAAAATAAAAAAGTTTATGCTATTAAACTGAATACAAATTTCTGCTGACAGCACTTAAAATATACATCAGTTAAGAGAGATGTCCAATAAGACTGTAAAATACAAGAATTTAGTTGTGTTGCGAGTAAGAGTAGATTTCTACACTGTTATCACTGTTTGAGTCTTTAGACTCCTAGAAGCAGTTGGAATTCTAACTGAAAATAAAGTTACAGTTCTTAGAAAAAGAGTACATTTATAAAATGGTAACTCTTTTGAAAGATGTTATTGTATTCTGCAAGACAAATGTGTATAGTTTGGGTCTCAGTGATCTCGATACGAAAGGACGTCAGCTAGGCACGAAAACAATAACTGTGCTTTTTGACATTGTTCTGAACAGAATCTTTTGGAGAAATAGGGCCAGAAGTATAGTTAGAAGTAAGGTTGTTTAATATTGTAATGAAATACTTTCAATAATAGGAACTTTTCTTAAAAAATTAATGGCTTTGATCCTTGACACAGGCACTAGGGAAACCATTGTCTCAGTAACTCCAGTTTCTCCTTAGGATGAAAACACCAGGAGTCAGTGACAGTGCTTTAACGCTAACTTAGAAAATCCATTACTAGAGGTGAGAGGTACAAGACACGTCTTCAGTCTCTGTGTTCTCTACCAGAATACCAAGCGAAGCTTCCCGCTGCAGTCAGTGGAATAGTATTTTTGTGATCTTCGCAGCAGTTCTCCAAAAGCAAGATTAGCTGTCATGTAATAACAACAGTGACACACAACGTGACAACAGGCAGCCTCCAGGTGAAGAGTCTTTGTATCACTACAGTCTCCCCCACTAATCAGTTCTCTACAGTACCAAGATGTAAAGGAAGCTGAGGAGGAATATGTAAAACAGCATGCAGATACCTACGCAGTGGGAAAAAAAATCAATAAGAGGTAGAAAAAATACTGGAAGCAGCTTTGTGGAGATAATAAAATTGCTAAAGAGCATTTACTGTTAATAGCCTGTGTTTTTCAGGACACTAATGGGGAGTTAATTATTTTTGCTTTAATTGAAACATATGTCACAGTTAGCAATATGTTGTGCTTCCACTGATCTAAAGCTATTGTTCAAGTCCATGTTGCAATCAGTTCTCAAACAATGCTCTCTTTGTCAGCAGTACAGAAGTAGAATGATTTTCATTTCTTCTCTTGGAAGATTTATACCCTGGAAAACCCTCAGTTCCCCTCTGTACTTGCAGACGGTCAGTTAAATATCCCCATCTGGTTATACTTGTTTTTGCCTGGTTATACTTAGTTTTTTCTAAAAAAACCAAACCAAACCAAAACCCCAAACCTGACAACCCAAAACAACCAACCACAGGTTACTGCATGAGCAGCAGAACTAATAAAGCTCAATTTCATATGGATTTGTGCCCTGTGCCTTTATACTGAAGTAACCCAGGCATCACCTCTTTGTCCCATATGGCCTCATTTCCTCCTTCCATTTCCCCTGCGATTTTATTTCCTCTTCTCCCCCCGCAGCGCTTCTTCTTGCCATTTGCCCTCTATTTGTTTTTCCCTGTTTTGCCCCTTCACCTGCACTGCCTCTCTCCCTTGGATAAGCTGTGGCTGCCTTGAAGCAGCACATATGCTAATTAGCTCACATTACTACTTTGCATATTCCATGAAGGACTCCACAGCATTTCACAAATATTAATGAATCGATCCTTAACAATAACCCTGCTCCATAAATATGTGCTATTATTCCTATTACACATATGGGAAAGTTAATCTAGTTTATCCTTGGTTGGTCATAGCTTGGTCAAGTTTATCCTTTGTTAATTCTCCGCTTCACTTCTTGACTGACCGTTAATTTGTCTTTTCTGGCTGTAGTGTTTGTTCAGAGCAGCTGTTGTTGTCTCATTGACAGAGGTTGTCAGAGCGTGGCCAACTCTCATTATTTTATCGCAAGCCTTGTGATACTTGACAGTTCCCTTGCAACCACAGTTCTTGGGTTCAGGTGATGAAAATTACTTGAGAAATTCACCTTTTGCCTACTGTAATAAGTTTCTGGCTCAATAAGCTAGAAAACTGAAAAATGTGATGGCAGGATTGAAAATGTTCAAAACAGGGTGAAAATAAAAACACATGTATTTTTAAAAAATACAACTATATTAAAGCACCTGTACCTTGTGATGCCATGGGGTCTGTCTCAGGTTCATCATTTAAGATACTGGCATGTGTAAGACTGCAGAAGCTACAGACCATTTCCCATTTTGGAAGGGAGACTGGCCTGCAAAAAGCAAATAGCTCAGTGAATTCTGACCACAAATTCAAAGTCTGCTAAAGCACCTAGGAAAGAATATATAATTGGAATTATAATCACATGTGAAGTGCTTTAATGCAGAGAACAGTGTGCTTTTTTAGTCCTGTAGTTTCTGTATTTGGTTCTCCTTTCCTCTTCTTTCAAGATGAGGCTAAGGAGGCAGGATAGTATTTTCTTTTAGCATCCAGAAGATACATAGAACTAGAGTAAGACAATAACATTTACTGAAAGATTGTTACAATCTGCTCCGTACCTGTTTGCAATAACTCTGGTTATTTCATGCATTATTAAAAAAGAGCATTTTGCAGCACTATTAAAATCATAAACATGCTACTTTGTCTTTATGTACTCATACAGAAAAACAAATTTAGTTCGGCATAGTTGGAAGATAAATTTAAATTTGTGCTTACTGGAATTCAGCTAACACTAAGTAGAAAACATTCCTTTACTTGAAATAAAACTAGCAATATTTTATATAGCCTTTTCCTTCCAGCAAGGTTCTTTGCCATTTCATAAGCAATTAAAACCAATGATGTTAATGGCTCTGATTAGAACAATTAATGGGAAATACAAATAGCTTCCTCAGGTACCAACAGGCTAATATAGTGCCATAGAGTATGTATAGAATAGAGAATGATTCCACCCACAATTTTACCTTATGCTGTTGCATCCGTCAGGCACGTTGCCTTCTTAAACTACAGCACCTGATGCTGAGAAGTTGGAATCACAGACTGAAAACAATCTCTGGCACCCATGGAGGACTTCAGTCCAATCTCCTGCTCAAAGCAGGTCCAGCTAGATCAGGTTGCTCAGAGCCACGTCAAGTTTTAAATAGCTCCAAGGATGTAAATTCCATCATCTCTCTGAGCAACCTGGTTGAGCTTTTGACCACCTTTACATCTGAAATGTTTTCATTATCTTGAGTCAGAAATTTCCCATGTTCTAATTTCTGTCCATTGCCTCTTGTCCTTCTACTGTGCACCCCTGAGAGGTGTCTGTCTCCATCGTCTCTGCACCTTCCCATGAGATAGCAGAAGAGACTTATAAGATTTCCTTCTCCTCTGCCAGTTGAGCAAACCCAGCTCCCTCAGCTTCTTCTCTTATGTCCCTGTACTTCAGCCCCGTGACCATCTCAGTGGCCCTCCACTGGGCTCGCTCCAGTACGTCCATGTCTTTTGTCTCCCGGGGAGCCCAGACCAGGACACATACTCCAGATGTGCCAAATGGCGAGGAAGAATGCCTTGCCCTGCTGGCTGACCTCTTGCTAATACAGTCCTGGATGTAGCTGACTCTGCAGCAAGGGCTTATTGGTGTCGTCCACCAAGACCCTCAGGTCCTTTTCAGCAATGTCCCTTTCCATACAGCCAGCCCTCGGCCTGTCCTCTTGCATGGGGTTATTCCAGCCCAAGCGCAGGACATTGTGTTTGCCTGTCCTGAACGTCAAGGTTCCTGTCAGCCCATTTCTCCAGCCTGTCACAGTCCCTCTGAACAGCAGCCCTGCCCTCCAGTGATTTGACCGCTCCCAACAATTAGGTGTCATCTGCAAACTCACCTGAGAATTAGCACCCAAAAAATTGTTTTGTAATACAGTTTCAGTGAGATTTCATCAGTTCAAACTCAGTGTGCCGTTATAATAAACTATTCTTATATGTGATTCTTTACATCAGGTATTACATTTCAGCAGCAAAGTTCATATTCAGATCTACTTAAAGCTAAATCTCTTTGCCTTCCAAAGTTAAACCTGTCTTGAAAAACGAATTGGCATAGGTTGAGCTTCTGTTAAAATTATACTTTATAGTGAATAAAATAGTCACATGCTAGAAATCAGATAAAGAAAAGGTCAACTAAGTCTGGCCCTCGCCAGTCTGCAGTTTTTTCCTAGAGCATTATTTGTTTTGGCCTATCTATTTTAAAGTGGTCAAAGGCCAATTCTGTCCTTTTTATTCCTTATAGACAAAAATTCTTTGAAGACACTGAAAGTTTTGCCTGAGCAAAATCATCAATATACAAGAACTGACTTTGTGACATCACTGAGAGGCCTGCCACTGTATGAGTGTGAGATTAAAAAATTGTCTCCTAGTTCCCAGCTAGCAGATTAAGGACAAGCACTGAAACATTTACAGCCAGAAAAAAAGATTCGACCCCAGGAGCTTCATGTTTCATGGATTGTGATCATCTTCAGTAATAACAGGAAGTATCTCAGAAATAATTGGTGCATGGTAAGTAAGCTAACTGGGACTGCTGTGTGCAAATCTGATCACAGGTACTCAAGAGAGATGTGTGGGAATGGGAGCAAATGCACAGAGCCTGCTACCTGTCTGCAGGCTCCAAGAGCCTGGTTTATTTAGTTCAGTAAAATGAAGGTGCAAAGGGGCTATCATTCTTCTGTGTAAATAATTACAGAAAAAGAAAAAGGGCAAGCATTGTTGTTCTTCCAGCTAGAAGTAGAGATAAGCTCAGACATAAACAAATGAACAGAAAATAGCAGTATGTTCCTAGTCATTAAGCCAGTTATTTCTTAAACTGTAGTTAAGAGCTCCCAAGAGGGCTAGTGAAGGGCTTAAGGCGCTTAAGGAATAAGTATAGTTCTATACTTATATTCAATACATTATCAAAAGAAAATCCCCACAAAGATCCCCACATTATGCAGATTTACTGCTGGCAGCAGCTCAGTTCCTCCATGACAGAGGACCAAAAAGTACCTGTAATTACCAGTGTCTGTGTCAGCCAATGAGTGGCTAATCACCTTTAGTCAAAACAACTAAATATACAGCCAAGTTGATGCTGACAATATGAGGATTTGCTTGTTCCTGGCTAGAGGGATTGGATTCAGGAGAGATTACACAGGGACAGGTGACCTCAAAAAAGTAGTAACACTTACAAGAAGTTTGAGAAAACACTGCATTAATGAAATCAGTTTTCTGAGAAGCCAATCCGTTAGTAAGGGAGGAAAGGGACATTAATTGCTTTTGAAATGAAGTTTGATAAATCTGAAGTTTGATAAATGGATTATATTATTTGGTACCCGTGAGAAGCTGGTCACAGCTTCCTTGCAAGTTTGTGATGATTACTGTACGGTCAGTAATGCAGTATTCACTGATGCACCTATACAAGTAGAATCCATGTTATTCAAACATACAGCTGAATGACAGAACTTGTCAGTATTTCAGATTTTATGTGGCATATGAGGTAATGATGGAAAAAAGGCCATTTGTTTGGCTTCAGTATCAATCTACCTGCATTTAGTAACATCTTGAATTAGCAATTAATGTATAAGTAACATAAGTGTAACGAAAACTTTCACCCATGTGTGACGTGCTGGCCCCCATCACAATTCTTGGTCTATACAGTTTTTGCCTTTTCATTTCTCTTGAAGGCAAGCTGTCATTATTTTCCATTCTTCTCTCCACGAAACGCCTCACTGGCAAGGCAGCTCAGTACAGCCACCTGTACTGGCACTTGTGCAATTCCACAGTGAGACTGTTCAAGGAGTTTGCCTGTTTTGGGAGGTGGTTGGCTGATTAGACACAAATTTTATTGATTTTAACTGCCATGAAACTAGGCTCGGGCTTATATTTACAGAATGGGTTTTGTGGAAGGGGAGCTGAACTGACTACCAGAAATAAAATGGTTGTTAGAGCTAGAATCATCGGGGAGCTAAAGAGACTGTGAAAGGGGACAGAAGCATGACTCTGAGATGCCCTATAACAAGATCCTTTTGGAAAGAGTGAACAATGGAACAACAGGGTCAACTTAAGAAGTGACACAGATGACTTTGGTTAGTGACTTTTTGATCAAAAGCACAGGGTAGATGCTGCACTTCTATGGATGGGAACCTGCCATGGGGTAACCAATTAACTTCACAATCTTGATTTTCAATTTAGAGCCTTGGTTTTGCAGCATTATCACAAGAGGAACCACAGATTTCAATCCTCTTTATTTAACACCCATTCTCAGTTATTTCTATTAAAATTTTGCTCCAGTCATAATCAGCTATCTTTTTTTTTCATGTAATGAATGCATTTTGTAAGACACAGGAGACCTACACCCTAGTGAAGGGGAATATTTTTCATTTTTCACCTCAAAGCCCTTTACAAACTCTCATTAATTTAAATTCCTTCCACACCCCTGCTGAATAACCTAACACAAATGGAATGTCACACTCGAGATCTCTGTATATATCACTTGGTCCTCTGAGCTTAGGAGCCAGCCAGATCCCACTGTGCCTTAAAATTTCAGTGAATGATTCCTGACAACCCCATGTGCAGAATTGTCATAGCACATTTATTCTTTAGAGAGAGCTGTTGTCCAGACAGATGCTGCAGAGAAGTGTCAGAAACAAAATGGGGCTCTCCCAGAGAAGATACCAGAATTGTCACTATGGGAGCTTGTGGACTCGAAATGGGGTTTTTGGCACGGTACTTTCCACTCTGAAAAACAAAGTGAGGTTTATCTAGTCCCCACTCCTTGGACTCCTAATGAGCCCTCCCTTTCAAGCTCCTTTCCCCAGCAACTTTTGAACTGGCTCCCATTGAAGCTGCTTTCCCTGTCTTGCTCTGCCTCCAAGCTAGGGGGAGTAGGAGGGAAACAGTCTACCATGGTGTAGTAAGATTTCCAGAGTACATTAATGTGTGGAGCACCAGCCTGGGACCTTCATGTTCAGTCTTAAGGATGTGGCGTTTCTGAAGCAGAACCAGATGTTGTGTTTCCTGTACAGCGTAGGAGAAATTGGAATCTGGATCCTACAACTGCAGTTTGATCAAGGAAGAGTCGTTTAGGCTGGGTTTCTGAGGGGATGAGGCAGGGCAGTTAAGTGAAGCACCTGCAGTCTGGAATATAGAGCTGTAGGTCTCCTGCACACCTGCTTGGCTGCTAGCTCTGGTTTCCAGACCAGAACTCACACCACAACTTGTGCACCTTTATCTGCTAGAGACAGCCATTATTAAGAAATTCTTTTGTGAGCAACATACAAAGGCTCTTCAGTCTTTAAGTGCTCAGTAAGCCACAGATTTGGGAAACCAGGTATAAAATGTTGGCAGATAGGATGGACTTCTGGATCAGACCCAGACAGCATGCCCAGTGATTCAATGGAGGCAAACTGTGAAACACAGAATCATAGGATCATAGAATCATTTAGATTGGAAAAGACCTGCAAGATCATCAAGCCCAACAGTTAACCTAACACTGTGAAGTCCACCATAAACCATGTCCCCAAGCACCGCATCTACACGTCTTTTTAAATACCCCTAGGGATAGCGACTCAACCACTCCCCTGGGCAGCCTCTTCCAGCGCTTGATAACCCTTTCGGTGAAGACATTTTTCCTAATATCCAACTAAACCTCCCCTGGCACAACTTGATGCCATTTCCTCTCGTCCTATTGCTTGCTACTTGGGAGAAGAGACCAACACCCACCTCACCACAACCTCCTTTCAGGTAGGTGTAGAGAGCGATCAGGTCTCCCCTCAGCCTCCTCTTCTCCAGGGTAAACAACCCCAGTTCACTCAGCTGCTCCTCATCAGACTTGTTCTCCAGACCCTTCCCCAGCTTCGTTGCCCTTCTCTGGACACACTCCAGCACCTCAGTGTCCTTCTTGTACTGAGGGGCCCAAAACTGAACACAGTATTCAAGGTGCGGCCTCACCAGTGCTGAGTACAGGGGCACGATCACTTCCCTAATCCTGCTGGCCACACTATTCCTGACACAAGCCAGGATGCTGTTGGCCTTCTTGGCCACCTGGGCACACTGCTGGCTCATGTTCAGCCAGCTGTCAACCAACATTCCCAGGCCCTTTTCTGCTGGGCACCTTTCCAGCCACTCTTCCCCAAGCCTGTAGCGTTGCATGGGGTTGTTGTGACCCAAGTGCAGGACTTGGCACTTGGCTTTATTGAACCTTATATAATTGGCCTCAGTCCATGGATCCAGCCTGTCCAGATCCCTCTGCAGAGCCTTCCTACCCTCGAGCAGATCAACCCTTCCGCCCAACTTGGTGTCATCTGCAAACTTACTGAGGGCAGACATGATCCCCTCATCCAGATCATTGATAAATATATTAAACAAAACTGACATCAAAACTGAGTCCAGGGAAACACCACTTGTGACCAGCCGCCAACTGGATTTAACTCGATTCAACACATCTCTTTGGGCTCAGCCATACAGCCAGTTTTTTACCCAGCAAACAGTACACCTGTCCAAGCCATGAGCAGCCAGCTTCTCCAGGAGAATGCCATGGGAAACGGTGTCAAAGACTTTACTAAAGTCTACGTAGACAACATCCACAGCCTTTCCCTCATCCACTAAGCGGGTCACCTTCTCATAGAAGGAAATCAGGCTAGTCAAGCAGGACCTGCCTTTCAGAAACCCATGCTGGCTGGGCCTGATCACCTGGTTGTCCTGTACGTGTCGCGTGATGGCACTCAGGATGATGTGCTCCATAACCTTCCCTGCTACCGAGGTCAGGCTTACAGGCCTGTAGTTCCCCAGATCCTACTTCTGGCCCTTCTTGTAGATGGGCGTCACATCAGCTAACTTCCAGTAAACTGGGATCTCCCTGGTTAGCCAGGACTGCGGATAAATGATGGGAAGTGGCCTGGTGAGCACTTCCACCAGCTCTCTCAGTACCCTTGGGTGGATCCCACCCAGCCCCATAGACTTGTGTGTGTCTAAGTGGTGTAGCAGGTCGCTAACCATTTCCCCTTGGATTATGGGGGCTCCATTCTGCTCCCCATCCCTGTCTTCCAGCTCAGGGGATTGGGTACCCAGGGAACGACTGGTCTTACTATTAAAGACTGAGGCAAAGAAGGCATTAAGTACCTCAGCTTTTCCTCATCCTTTATCATTATGTTTCCCCCACATCCAATAAAGGACGGAGATTCTCCTTAGTCCTCCTTTTGTTGCTAATGTATTTATAGAAACATTTTTTATTCTCTTTTACAGTAGTAGTCAGGTTAAGTTCTAGTTGGGCTTTGGCCCTTCTAATTTTCTCCTTGCATAACCGCATGACATCCTTGTAGTCCTCCTGAGTTGCCTGCCGCTTCTTCCAAAGGTTGTGATTGTTTCTTTGAAATGTGGAGCTAAAGAAGGATCCTGGGAATGTGCTAAGCGAGGTAAATTTTATGAATAAAAGCATTATTGAAATTTTAAATAAACCTATCATGCAATTTATTCTGGAAAAAAAATGTAGCAAATCCTGAATGTCTTACTTGGCCCCAAATAAAGCAGGTTCAACTAAGTTCACAGTTACTGCTCTCTTATGAACAACACTTACATGCTCTATATGTGGACATGAATTTCAACATGTGGAGTTTCTTCCCCATTCTTTCCTGCTTGATGTGGAAATTTGCTCTCTGTGTAAATCACTGGCAGAGCAAGGAGTTCAGCTCACTGAAAATGCCTATCTTCCTTTATTCAATAATACCTTTTAGGATTTGGTTTCCCATCTTTACTTTGCTTGATATCCTCCATGAAATCTCTCTATCTGTTGCCAATATGCTCCCTCACCTAAGAGCTGTTCAGGCTTGTAACTCTCTTCACGCTTGGAGACCTAGGCTGAATGCATATTAAATTATTTTCTCTGCGTAGATATCAGGTGCTGTAATTCTAGATTTTTCATGGTGCAGAGCTGGAATACAGACACATTGCTTCTAAGAGATTTTTTCCCAAGAGATTTTGTGTGGAGACATGGTCTCTGTCTGTCATAACACGCCCTGCCAGCTGGCTTTGCAAGCAGAACCTGATAGTGTATTTAATCCTCCATATCCATTCTTGTGATCCATAAATATTAAACTAGCTTTAAAATTATGATAGAAAGGGCTTAAGATTAAGTTTTGTAAGACAACATTAGAATAACTGTGAAGTTAGTCAGAGGATCAAATATGGTTTTATATGCCACTTTAAATAATCATCCCTCCCCTAAACTAAATAAGTGTTTCTTCCACTCAAAACAAAAATTCCTGCAGTAGGGCAACTTCTCGCTGAGACAAGTTTTGAACTGTCCCTGCGTGTTTAGCTCAGGGGAGGGAGGCCCTCTTTTGACTCACTCCCGCCTGCAATCAGCTTCCCATGATGATTCCTGGCTGCTCGTATATTGACGCTGCACAACACCATGAGTCACGCCGTCAGCTCTAGAAGCTGCACACCAGCCTGCTCAATTTTCAGGCACCACACAGCTGATGCAACCTGTGGCCCATGTAAAGGCTCTTTGCTGAGAACCCGTACTTTATGCATCTTTGCGGAAACATCTGCTACACAAACTGAAGATTATGGCATTATAATAGTAAGAAAGCCCATTACAATAATAAGAAACACCAAACCTGAGCAGCCTCTGCTTCTGCTGTTGGTTTGCTTCTCCCACCATGCTTTCCTGCCCAGGACCACCTGGATCTCCAGTCAGGCAGCTGGGACTGGCACATAGTAGCAGAAGGCTGACATTGCTGCAAATTTAAATTTCGGTGCGCTTCTTTAATGTCGTAAAACAACTTATTGTCTGCTTATATTTTACATTACCAAACACAATTCCTTATGGACGGCGGGCCAGCCACTCCACCACAGAACTCACTCCTCAGGATCCCTGACAGACACTTGGCTCTTTTCCCCGCTTCCCCGTCAGCAAACTTCTGCCGGGCGAGTTCCGCGGTCGTTTATCGGGATCGGCGTACAAGAGCTTCTTTCACGACATCTGCCTCAGGCAGGCAGGCAGGCAGGCAGCCGCCTCCCCGGGACTTTCTCTCAGGCGCGGCGCGGGCAGCCCCGCCGAGGCCCCGCTGTTAAGGGCGGCCGCGGCGCCGCCTCTTTCTTTTTGCTCCGAGCCGCCATTTTGTAGGCACACACGGGGAGGTACGCCGGGCCCAGCTCGCCGGCCTCAGGTGCCTCCGCGGCTCCGGGTGGCGGCGGGAAGGCGGGCTGGGCCGGGAGGCTGCCGCGGGATATGGGGAAGGAGGAAGGGGACCGGCGAGGGCGGCTGGTGCGGGCGCGGGGGAGCGGGGCTCCGCCGAGGCGGCGGCAGGTGGCGGTGGGCCCGGGAGGCCCGGGGCCGCCGGCGGGCTGTTGGGGCTGGGGGACGGCCCTGCGCAGGCCGGGCGGCTGAGGCAGCTCCCCGGGGTGGGCCCCGGAGCGGGGACCGCCGGCTGCGGCGGGACTCGGCCGTGGCTGCCGGGCCTGGTGGCTGGCGTCCCCGCTGGCCTACGCGATGTCTGCGCCTTGGCATGAAGTGGCGGGGCGGGGAGGAGGGGGCTCCTGTGGCGATAGGAGACGCAGCTCGAAGGGAGATGAACTGTCACGCTCAGAGCACAAATAGGTGACCAGGGTTTATCTTGTGTCAAATGTAATAGCGGCTGATAAATCTGGTAATGGAGCTCTTGCGTTTTGGATGCCTTGCGAGGGGTGGCAGAGGGAACTGGCCTTACTCAGCCTGGAGCAGAGGTGGCTTTGGGGGGCACCTAACGGTGCTGTTGTCAAGAAGAGGGATCCTGGTACTTGACAGGAGCACGTGGCAGGAACATGAGACAAGTGGCTTAAGACAAAATGAGAAGCTCAGGCTGGATATAAGGAAAAAGTATTTCATCACGTGAACAGCTAGGCCTCCAAACAGGCTGCCCAGGGAGGCTGTGCAGTAGTCTCTCCATCACAGATCGGTAGGGGTTGGAAGGGACCTCTGGAGATCATCTCGTCCAACCCCCCTGCTTGAGCAGGCACACCTAGAGCCGGGTGCACAGGACTGCGTCCAAGTGGGTTTTGAATATATCCAGAGAAGGAGACTCCACAACCTCTCTGGGCAGCCTGTTCCACTGCTCTGTCACCCTCACAGTAAAGAAGTTTTTCCTTATATTTAGGTGGAACTTCCTGTGTTCCAGTTTGTGCCCATTGCCCCTTGTCCTGTCGTTGGGCACCACTGAGAAGAGTCCGGTCCCATCCTCTTTTGACACCCACCCTTTAGATATTTATAAGCATTGATAAGATCCTGTCTCAGTCTTCTCTTCTCTAAGCCAAACAAACCCAGGTCTTTCAGCCTTTTTTCATGAGAGAGATGCTCCAGTCCCCTGATGATCTTCATAGCCCTTCATCCTTCAAGGATGAAGCCCTGGGCAATCTGGTCTGATCTCATAGTAGACCTTGCTTGAACCAGGAGGTTGAGCTAGGTGACTTGCTAGCATCCATTCAAACGTGAGTTACCCTGTGGTCCTGTAAATACTGTTTTCTGTGAATGTCTAAGCTAAAGAATATTGCTTGGATTCACCCAGCAATTTGGAAGTGGCGTCATTCTGAATAAGCTTAAAGACTTGATTTTTCTGAAATGTCTGAAAATGCTATCAGTCAAATTTTTTAATTTATTAACTAGTAGTTCTGAATAATTTGCATTCATTTTTACAGTAATCAGCCAAAATGACGAACACAAAGGGAAAGAGGAGGGGGACACGTTATATGTTCTCAAGGCCGTTCCGCAAGCATGGTAAGTATACCTTGTGGTAAGAACACTGCATTAGGTTACTGACCTGTTGGATGTCAACAGTCCCTAAGTAGCATGTGTAAAACAATGGCTTGTGTCAAAGGATATCTGACAACTTGGGCTAAAAACTGTAGGATGATATGCAAGTAAACTCTCACCTCTTACAACTTATGTATTGGTATCCTGGTTGCTTCACAGTAGTAACAATGCTAATTCTAGTAATGCTTGAAAATTAATATGGAGGCGAAGAAAATATTTCAACAGTTAGACTTATATGTACAGGTTTGTTGTTTCTTAGCAATAAACAGTGATAACAGCTGTTTTCACAATAAATTAGTAAATACTTGTAATGCCTTTTTAACTTCCGCATTAGGAATGAGATTAAAGCTGTACTTTTCCCTTAGTTGGATTTCTTTTTTCTAAATTGGGAGTGTGTGAAGATGTAATTACTGCTTAAAAAAAATGGTTTGATTTCTCAGTTTTACAGTTTTGAAATTGAATTTAAATTTGAGGCATTATTATGAAAATTTTATCAATTTTCACATGATCTGTGTCCCCCACCCCTTTTGGGGTGTGTGTGTCTGTGTGAAATTGTGAGCTTTCATCAGTATCCAAATTTGTATCTCTTAACAGGAGTTGTCCCTCTGGCTACCTATATGCGCATCTACAAGAAGGGTGATATAGTTGATATCAAGGTACTTTCTACAGTGCTACTGTATTACTGTATTAGTGCTAGCTAATTAAAGCTAAAGCAGTGTAATCCTTTATAGTCTCCAGTTTCTTGAGGTAGTCTTGTTATTTGGGTCATGTGTGTCAACACAAGCACCCGCTGCTCACTTTTGAAGCAATAATGGAATGACAGTGCTACTGAACCACTAGTAAAGCTTCAGTGTCACGTGCTGTTTTATGTGGTTTTTTAATATGTGTGTGTATATGTGTATTTATATATTTTATATATTTGGCTGTGCTCCATTACTGTGTGTTCAGCTGAAAAAAGTGAGTGAAAGGCACCATATCTAATACTTGGGTTGCTGTCTGGTGCCTACCAGCACTGCTTTCATCAGGAGCCCAGCTGTCATTTTAGTAGATGTTTTGCCTGATTTGCACCTGCTGTTCCGAAGAGTCGTGGTTTATGGTGGTGTAGCTGATAGTTACATCTGTGTCTCTGTATCATTGTAGGACTATATTTAAAATAAGTATGTACAGGGATGGTGATTGCAAAGCCACATTAAAACTAGAAACGCAAGAAATAAATGTAAGGATTCATCATATATTAATACAGGGGAGAAAAGTGAAGCAGCATTTCCCATTACTTTGTGTTTTCTAGAACTTGTCCTTTAAAATCAACTGTACTTTCAAAATTAAGTTGTTGTGAATCTGAAAGCCTTTCACCAAGGATTCCTACTTTGTTGAATCCTTTTGTTTTGTTTGAATGCAGAGTTTTTGTAACAGTCACACAGAAGATGGTATATACTGTGCTTGTTTGTTATTTGACTCTTAGAGAACTGCGCTGTTCAGAATTAACAGTTCTTGACACACTGGAGCTTGATGATGATTGTCTCCTGTGATTGCTTGCTGAAAGCAAAGTGATCCATCATTTCACCGACACTGAAAGCAGCCCAGAATTGTCATAGCAGAATTTGGTAGTCTTTGGATATAAAATGCATAGTTATAAATTCTAACGTATGAATAAAATAGGAGTAATTTTAAATCAATCTCAAGTAATTTGAAATGTGTATTTTAAATAACTTCTGAAAGAAAAGTCCTTGATGTTGCTTTTTTTTTTCCCCAAATTAAAGTTTACACTTTATTCTTGCTTTACCTCTTAACAGGGTATGGGTACTGTTCAAAAAGGTATGCCCCACAAGTGTTACCACGGCAAGACTGGAAGGGTATATAATGTTACTCAGCACGCTGTGGGCATTATTGTTAACAAGCAGGTTAAGTAAGTACCAAAATTCTGTGTATTGAAACTTTGTATTTGGGAAAGTTGATCTGTCATTGCACCCTCCTTTCACTTTGCCAGTTAGACAGTTATTGTCTTGATTGGTCATTCAAGGTGGGTAAAGTATATATCCTTTTTATAACCCAAGCAAATGATGCTCGTTTGACTTGGATCCTGTCAGAGGAAACAGTTTTTATTTTTCTGAGCAGCATTTAAAGTGACATTGCCTAGTGGGGATTTTCAGCTGACTTTCACACTGATACTGAAGCCCTTTTTAAATATTAATTTGTAGCTGTATCCAGCTGTATTCAGGTGGGTTTTGTACAGTTTAGTCAGAAAAGGACAAGTTGCGTTTTGTCCAGTAACTGGACTGGAGTACAGCAATAATACAATTCTTCATTTGTATGCTACAGGTTAAAATTACGTGTTCTCCACAGTCTTAAACCTAAATTGTCAGCATATTGTAATATATTAATAAGCTTTCAGTTATGTAAGTTATATCTGATTTGTATCTGCAGCAATGTATTTTGAGTGATTGCCCTTTAAAGAAAAATTATCTGGTTTTGAGCTTATGGAGTTACTCATGTGAGGGCTGTAAACCTAGCTTTGAAGTAGCCTTTTTTTCAAGTGCAGTAGATTAAAGACTGATTTTTTTTTCTCAGGGGCAAGATTCTTGCCAAGAGAATTAATGTGCGTATCGAGCATATTAAACATTCCAAGAGCAGAGACAGCTTTCTGCAGCGTGTGAAGGAAAATGAAAAGAAGAAAAAGGAAGCAAAAGAGAAAGGCATTTGGGTTCAACTGAAACGCCAGGTAATGTTTTTATTGTAGTTGACACGTTGTTGATGCAGTTCACAAAAAAACCCAACTAGAACCAAACCAGTTGAGTAAAATGTTTCCTTCCAAAACAACAGTGTATTATGCTGTAAACCGAGCTCTTTCTGTCTGCCTTTAAAAAAACAAAAACAAAAAAACCTACCTCACATTAATGAAGCTGCTTATGGTATTCTGAAAAATCCAGGTCTGGCATATTTTGTTGGAGGTGCCTGTTGCTACCACCCGCCCTTGGGTTTGCAGTCCTTTGCAGGAGGTTACTGGGTTTTTTTTTAAGAGTAGAGTAGCAGCATGCAGCGTGTCTGCATCTGAGCTGTCTGGTGTGTTTGGTGCGTGAAGAGAACTGCACTGTTCCTGGGTGGAAATTGTAGCCTTGGCTGTGAACAAATGCTTCCTGTTGTGTTGCTCATCTCCAGCAGAAGCTCTGGCTGATTTCTGGGATCAGTGTTGCCTTTGGTTTAGTTCAATTCAGCTGCACAGTTTCTGTTGCAACCCCTTAAGAAAAGATTGAATAATTAGACTTGAGAGAGGAGATAATGGCTGTTGCTTCCAGAACCCTAGGGTACATAACTTCATGATAATCTGGATTAGTAAATTGCAGAGGGTAAAGTGTAGGTGTTTTCATTCAGCAATGAAAGTCAAGCATGCTTTCTAGCAGATTATTTTCTTACTGCTATTCTTTGAATCAAATTTTAAAGAGACTAGGAATGGTAAAAGTGCTATAATGTTTATATAATAATGTGTTAAATGGTTGTTAGAATGGATTTTGTGTAAGGTTTCTTTTGAGTTTTAGTGCCATGAGTTTTCTTTTTTCTTTTCTTTCTGTTTACAGCCTGCTCCACCAAGAGAAGCACACTTTGTGAGAACTAATGGCAAGGATCCAGAGCTGCTGGAGCCAATTCCCTATGAATTTATGGCATAATGCACATTTAAAAAAAATAAACTGAAGATCTGGTTTTGGACAAGTGTATGTGATTGTGGCTGATTCCTTTAGTGTTTTTGGAACAGATGCTTTAGAAAACTTTTCTTTTATTGAAGTTTGTTTATTTAACTTGCCTTACATGGTGCTTGGTCATTTAAATCATCTGCAGCTTTTGATGGTCAGTTTAGTCATTTATATAGACCATAAATCCTGGGGACACTGAAATTTGCTAATACTTAGTGATGATCATCCTTCTTTGAATACCTAATGAGGTAACATGAGAGGACATGGAATATTTCACCAACAAACTAAGAGCGTAGACCAAGAACTGTACAGTGTCACTTGAAGGTTTAATTTTTTTGTGGGAAAAGGGATAACAGGCTTCAGATTTCATTGATAAAAGCTTTTGTCTAAAAGGCCTCAGATTAATACAAAAGAAAAATTGTGGAGCCAGTTTTTGAAAGCAACCTTTTGAGAAATGGCTGTGGGCAGATTTTGGTGTTTCACCATTGTAACCTGTAAAAGAAGGATTTTTAGAACATCCTCAGGCCAATAAGCGTTCTTTTGAAATAGTAGTAGTTTAGAAATCAGGCTTTCATTCCGAAACTGCCAGCCTTTGTCATTTGATTTTTATCATTTGAATTGGCTGGCATAGCTGAACACTTGCATTTCGTTTACTGCATGTCTGTTGGTTCTAAACATCTACCTGGATGTTCTGATGCGTTCCTCTCATCCCATTGATTTTATTGATAATTCACAAAAACCCAGTGCTACCTGCCCAGCATTTCTTGAATGGAGGAACATCTTCAGCCTAATGCTTACTAAC
Source organism: Morus bassanus (assembly GCA_031468815.1). Lineage (NCBI taxonomy): Eukaryota > Metazoa > Chordata > Aves > Suliformes > Sulidae > Morus > Morus bassanus. Next base: position 23,124,750 of record CM062568.1, read on the forward strand.
CAATGCTATTTTTGTGAGCTTTGTTTGAAACGTTGTGAAGTTTGCTAAAGAAACTGCTGAAGGTAGCCTGCATAGCTGGCTTTGAACATGCATAAACTCAAGCTTAACTGTGTTACAGGTTACGGATAAATAATATTTTACCTTTCCAAGTGTGAGGTAAGGCATTGCTTAGCTACCTCAAGTAAGTGATGTAAAACTAATGCCTACATGTAGAGAGAGTAAAATACTAGAGAAGGTAGTGACCTCAAGCAGTATGTAGGTATTGACTGTTGAAAATTGTTGAATAATCAGTTGTAGGACTGCTAGTAAGTTTGGGAGTAAGAAATGGAGAGGTAGTGGGGTTTGCTTTTTCCCTTAATTCTGAAGTGCCTTAAGCAGAAGTGTCAAGCTGTGTACAGATGGCTTATAAATTAAGGGATTAATGCCTGTTTGCATTTACCTAATATTCAATTGTGGATATTCCTATTCTCGTGGAAAGTAGTTTTTGGAGCTTGAAGTCATTGTCTGGCTTGGCCTGGTATTTAAGGGTGACAGGCTTTAGGCACTGGATGTTCAAAGTCGCGGTGAGCAGGTGCTGTGTTTGAAGTTTCTCCAAGCTCCCGTCTTGGAAGGTGGAGCAGGCTGTATAGTTGGAATGACTTCGGAAATGCCATGAGGAAGATGGAAGAAAGCTTACCCATCGACAGACTGATACATGATATTAGTACTCTATTTTGACACCATACGTATTGGGCATGGAGTGCACCACCATCTCCTGAAGCAAGGTTCATGAATCCGTCTTAACGTTCACTGTTGCAGCTTATGCACTTAGCTTTTATGATGAAGTGGGGTTTTCTTGGATCAGCTAGATCTGTGTACTAAACCTTTATTAGCTTCTTTGGCTTGTGGATTTCCACAGCAATTTAAAATGGGTATTTGACTCACAAGATAAGCATCGTTTTCCATTAGGCTTTGTGTCTGAAGGAGTTAAGTGGGAGGTTTTACTAGGTATGATCTTTGGTCATGGTATTTTAAATTTTCTTCCCGTGCATGCTTGTGTAAGTTATTTTGGTTCTATGTTTGTATTGTACTTATCTGTCAAGACTCAAGTGGATTAGCTGTAGCATCAAAATGATTAACTAACTAGAAGTGGTGAGTAGTTCTAAACTCTTGAATTTATTTTCAACAATTTGGAATGACAGCATGCAGTGGTGTAATTTAAGAGCTGTGCTTCCAGAGGCACTGTGCATTGCAACAGTTCTCAATTTATTTAGTCTCAGTGTGTTTAAGGTCATTATGCTGACAGTAGATGCTCTTAAATGCATATTTGGAAGCTGTGTGTGGGCTGGGAGGAGAAGGATGGAATGTTTTCCTTGGTCAGGATTCCCAGAAATGACTGAACATGAAACTGGGTTTGTTTAGCAAGAGAATAGCCTTTTTGGGTTTTTTTTAACGTTTGAGAACAGGACAAATTAACTAAAATGTAACTTGTCTTGGGTTTATAGATGCTACCTGTTAGTTGCTGTCAGTGCAGTGGTGGTTTTCCTGGTAATCTGGGGTTTGCAGAAGCACAGATCAGATGTTCACAGGTCTCGGTATCTGCTGTTGAAGTTTGCTTCCCATGTGTTCAGCTGCCCGGTTTTCGCAAAGCCCTGACAAAAGAGGGAGATCAGTGAATTGAGAAAAGTTGTTGAATTGCCTGTTGGGACGTCTGCAGTCATGAAGCTGGTTGAAATGCATCCTTCTTGATAGAAGAAAATAGTTTTAGGAATATGCAGAACTTGCAGAAGATCTGGGAGGGAAAGGGGGTGATTTTGGCCGTTCAGCCTCTCTGCCCATCTGGGTGGACGAAGCATGTTTCTGTATGGTGGAGTTGCAAGTTCCTCTCCTGTTCGACTCTCTCTAGAGGGTGTTTTACATGCTAGACCCATAAGCTGTAACCAGTTCTTTCCAGTCCAGTTCTGAGGCTGTGCCTAGCAAACAAAACCTTGCAGCAGGCGTGCCAGCTAAAGGCTAGGTGTTTCCTCTGTCTCCATACCATGACAGACTTGAATTTTGTTCATTCCACGATGCTTTGAATTGTGGAGATCTGTTGTGAAATCTGCAAAGCTATAGGTTTCCTATATAATTGGACACACCTTGAGCTAGCAGAATTCAGGAATCCCTAGTTTAAAAGCCAGTTTCGTGGAAGTTCAGTATTGTATGTTACCTGTCTTCCAGTCCCCTTCTAGCACAGAGACTTCATTTATCCCGGAGCTGGTGGACAGGCCATCCCTATACAACATGTGGAGCGTGAAGTGCTTATGAATTAGCACAAGCCGTTAGACTTCACTGTAGTGCTTTGTCTCTGTTCCACCGAGCCTAATTAGGTGGTGAGGGCTGAGCTGTCTCCTCCTCACCAGGTTTTACTGCCTTGAACCGTTGCAGCTGGTTCCCTGCCGAAGACCTGGCCAAAAATCTGTTGAGAAGAAGCAAGGAAGCCTTCTCCTGGGCTGTGGGCTTTGTCTTTTTTGGTGTCTCAGTGACATGGAGGCCTAAGGTTTCCTGAGGGCTGTGTAGGCAGTGTTAGTGCTAATATTGTGTGTGGCCAGGAAGGGTTGATGAAAGGGCAGAAAGGACTGGGGCAAAGGAACTGTGCTGGTGCAAAGGGGCTGCAGGCTGAGGACCCCGGGAGGGAGCAGGTGAAACGTGGGTGCCTGGGGGGGTGAGGGGTGTGCAGACACTGCCAGCCCCGTGCCTGGGGGGAGGCAGGTAAGCAGCTGCCACGAGGACATACAAACAATTTATGCTTTTGTAATCTTCCTGTTGTACGTATCAGATGGGGGAAACAGTCTTGATGTTCGTTCCCTTGTCCTTCTCTGTGCAATCCTGGACTTGGCAGGTTCATGGCCCTCATGATCAGAAGGACAGCTGGCATCCCAGACATACATGCTGTCCTGGGGTGTCCTGGCTGGTTCAGAGGATGCCAAGAGCAGTGCATATGCCTGCCAGAGAACATGTTCCTCCTTATCCCAGCACGGGCAGGACAGGCTCCCCCCGTCCTCGCAGAGACTGCAAGGTGCGATGGGGTTCCTGTAGTTCAGGGTGTGTGGTAAAAAGACGTGGTTAAACTGGGCTCGTTGTGGTCTGGGTAGCACCTCATGACTCAGGGGTGTGGGTAGTGCCTCTCATGGTGTAGGGGGCACCCTACTGCTGCAAACGGTTTTCTCCTTGCATGGGAAGAAGGTACCAGCGGTCCCTGCAATGCTGAGGATGGTGGTGTGGAAGACGCAGGTTATGAGCTTTTCTACCTCAGTGGATGTACTACCAAGGTCTGTGTAAGAATCAAGTTGTAGCCGCTGGGATTTACATATAACCATCCTTGCTCAAGCGTTGGGAGGGACATCGCTCATGTCAGTAGCACCCATACAGGTCAGGAATCCAGAAAAATAAAAAGCTCTCGTTGAGTTGCTGATTTCATTTTCCACTATTTGGAGGAAGAGGCTTTGGGTGATGACCCCTGGGCCCTCAGTCACCTTTTTGTCCAAGGCCACTCCAAACTGTCAGCCATTGACCAGCAGGAATTGGGGAATGTAAGGAATAGCTGCATTCTTGAACGTGGGCTTGTGCTCCTGAAAGTTCCTAAGAGCGGCGAAGCCATGCCAGCTCACACCAAAGGTTCTCACCAGTGCTCCTCCGCAAGGAAAAGCTTTGTGCCTGCTGCTCATTATCTCATGTGGTCCTGCCAATCTTAAGCCCAGAACTAGCTGACTCCACATCAGCAAAGACTCCCAGGAAAACACTGCATTTTGCTTCTTAGAGGAGAAAGGAGTTCCAGAATGTCCTCCCTGCTGCAGCCACAGGAGCAAACTGCCTATTCCCTCCCACAAAAGTGCCTGCTGTTGAATGCTACCAGAGTTTGGAATAGGGAGGTGGGTCAGGCGTCCCTGTGGCGTCCCTGGGACTCTGTGTGGGTGGGACTGAGTGGTGTTGCTGTGGGAAAGGGTAGACTATAGCATGGTGGCATGGGCCATCTGCATGGGATGGGTGAAGGGACAGCGTTGTGCTTCCCAAGTAGGGCCTCCAGCTGAGAAAGGAAAGGCTCCTTGGAATAGCTGTGAGGCCTGTACATCCCAGGGGTAGCTTGGCCTGCAGAACAGGGACAGCTAATCTGAGCCCCCACATGTGAGGAATCAAAGCCCCAACCGCTTCAACCTACCGAACTGCCTGCTGGAGTAGGTGTTGATGGAGAGTCAGCCCGTCGCTCCCTGGAAATTAATTCCTGTGTGGGGTCTCCTACCTGGGTTTGCGCGGTCATCTCTGTGCTTGACCATCACCGTTTGCCCTTTGGGGGTGCCCTCAGCAGCGAGTGAGGCAGCATCAGCTCTACAGCTGCCCAGAAAGTGGGAGCTCCTCAAGTTTTGGGGGCAGTGGTTGTTTAATACTACTGCTTTCACAGCTCAGCACCTGGGAATCATCTGTCTGGAATGGACTCATTTCAGTAGCGTTCTTCCAAGGGCATGCTGAATGTACTCTGATAGCTCTTTTGTAAAGAAATGTATAAAAATAGCCTGTGTTGGCACTGTGAGCAAGGCCAAAGATGAGTGGTGGTGCATGACAATGAGAGCGGATGACAATAACATGAACCTCTGGAAACCAAAAGCTTTTAGTGATACGAGAGAAATCTTGTTTACAAGAAGAAAAGGGCTCACTGGCATGATGGGAAGTGAAGTAGAAATTTTAGAGGCAATCAGTTTTTGAGGTTAAAAGTGGCCTTGATGTTACCATAGGGTTTCTTAGGCACTAAAGTAACACAAATAATCAGCAGCACTTCTTCCACTGTCCTTTTCCACAGGCACTGCTTTAACTGATGTTAATTAGCATGGTGTTAACTACTGTGAAGTGTGTGTAACCCTTCAGCAAAGAGCAGTGTGGAATCGTTATCAGGTAGAACATTTCTAGGGCACCAGCGAGAATCTTTAAACAGGGCAGAATGTTGTTTTGGGGGGCTGGCCGGTCCTCTGGCTGCTGCGGGGTGCAGAGCCCAAGCTAAGCCTCTGTTTCCTGCTCGAACTCTGTGCCCGTGGGAAGCAGGGAGGAGGAACTGGGAATTCCTCCCCATCCTTGCCACCATGGTGCCGAGGGTTGACTTTCCTCAGGAACACCTTGGCTCTGGTAGAGCAGAGCTGGCGGTGTTGTCCTGGTGCCTTTGTTCTGAGTTTTCATGTCGCTGGAGGGACTAGGGCTGAGGATGTCCAAAGAAGTGCATAGTAGGTCGGGTACCTGGACTCTGGCATGGATGTAAGGAGAAAGTAAGAGGGAGGACAAGAGGAAAGCAAGGGGAAACATGACTTGTCATTGCCCGCATCTTCTGAGAGCTGTATCGAAGCGGAGGGGGAAGGCAACCAAGAGCAGCATCGCTGCAGAGCCCTGCTACTGCCAAGGTTCAGCTCAGCTGCCTGCCCCTGGGTGACCAGGGCCACCTGGGGTGCCCTTGGGCATCAGCCCTGCAGCCGGGGTCCAGCAGCTCCCACGGGGGCTCTGTCCCCCTGCAGCGCTGGGCTGTGAGACCACAGACCCCTCCTGCTGCTTTGGAGTACCGACCTGCTGGCATCTTCCATGTCGTTTCCTGCTGGCTTGTGTTAGCTCCCTGATGATAATAAAAATAAAGCAGGCCCTGAGTGGATTATTTATCTTGCAAACACATACACGCTTGCGAAGCAGTGCGCTGCAGAAGTGGTTTTGCAGAGAGCTTGAAGCATCCACACAGCTGTTTGCAGGTTTGAGGCTTGTTTAACGCCAGCCCGTGGTGGAGCACCTTTCTTCTCTGAAACGTTCTTCCCTTTTAAAAGCTCTCAGGGCCTAATCCAGACGTCAAGGCGCTGTGGACCGCTTTGGTTTCAGGGTTGGCAGTTGCTTCATCCGCGAGCTGGGCTTTCAATACCGGCTGTGGAGGGATGTATCCAGGTGTGGGAATCAAAATAGTCTGAGGTAAAAAAATAAATAATTTCCTTTTTTCTGGGCTTGGAGTCCCTCCCTGCATAAAGCAGGAGCCTGTTGTGGTGGTGGTTGGGGCTGGTGGGGTGCAGAGGCTCACCCTCCCAAACCCAGTGAGACCTGTGCTGCCCTCCGCCTGCCTTGAGCCGGGGTGACGGTTGGACTTGATGATCCTAGAGGTCTTTTCCAACCTTAATGATCCTATGATGGATGGTGGGGTGCTGCGGTGCCTGCCCCCAAACCTGGGCTGTGGGTCCCCTGCCTGGGCTGTCCCCCACTCCCACTGGGGGCCACCCCACACCCTGGGGAGGGGGAAGGTAGGGGTACAACCGGGGGGGGGGGTGGGGTGTGCAACTGAGGGGCAAGCTGGGCAGTCAGGGGGCACAGCCGGGGGGGGGAGGGGGCGGTACCATGGGGGGGTACAGCCGGGGGGGGGGTGGGGGCGGTACATCCAAATGGGCGGCCCCGCGCACGGCGGAGCCTTTAAAAGCCGCCGGCGGCCGCCCGCGCAGGGCGCTGCGAGCCGAGCCTGGCCGAGCCGAGCCTGGCCGAGCCGCGCCATCCTGCCGCCCTTCCCATGCGCCTGCCGAGCATGTCCCAGCCGTTCCTGCTGGCGCCCATCGCCGAGTGCCCCCCGGGGCCCCCCGGCGCCCAGGTCCGGCTGGCGGTGCTGGGCGCCCGCGGCGTCGGCAAGAGCGGTGAGTGCGGAGGGGGTGTGCGGTGCGGGGCTCTCCGTCCGTCCGTCCGTCCGTCCTAACGCGGCCGCTCTGTGTTTCAGCGATGATCGTGCGGTTCCTGACGAAGCGGTTCATCGGGGACTACGAGCCCAACACAGGTGAGGGGGCGGGCGGCGGGGCGCGGCGCGGACCCCCGCGGCGGCGGCGGCTTGTGCCTGACGGCTCTCTGCTCCCCAGGCAACCTCTACTCCAGGCTGGTCCATCTGGAGGGGGACCAAGTGGCCGTGCAGATCCAAGACACGCCGGGGTGCATCCAGGTACGGAGATGCTTCGGATCGATCCGTTCTTCTCTGCCACCTAAAGGCTCAGCTTCTGAGCCCCAGCTTCCTACAAAGCCAGGCTTAGTCTCCTAAGACAGAGCTCAGGCTTCCCTTCGGACCTGTAGCGGCGCTACCTATGATACAGGCTCTATGCTTTCACGACCCGATGCCAAATTTGTGCTCTCTGTTGTACCGCAGGTGCAGGAGGACTGCGTGCAGGTGCTGGACTCCCTCTCCAGGTGCGTGAAGTGGGCAGAGGGCTTCCTCCTGGTCTACTCCATCACAGACTACAGCAGCTACCAGTCAGTCCGACCTCTCTATCAGCACATACGCAAGGTCCACCCAGATGCCAGGACTCCCATCATTATCGTGGGGAACAAAGCAGACCTCCTCCACGCCAGGCAAGTACAGGCGAAAGAGGGGCTACAGCTGGCAAATGAACTGGGCAGCCTGTTCTTGGAAATCTCCACGAGTGATGACTCCCAAGGCGTCTGCGATGTTTTCCAGTATCTTTGCAAGGAGGTCAGCAAACTACAGCACGCCAGCAGCATGGACAGGAGGCGGTCCTCCATCATCCCTCGGCCCAAATCTCCCAACATGCAAGATCTAAAGAGACGGTTCAAACAGGCTTTATCTTCCAAAGTCAAATAAACCCCCCTGATGAGATCCTGCGTGACTCAATAGACTTTGTTTTTGTAAACTAGTTAATAAAAATCTTTATTTTTGTACTAATGCCAGCAGTATGGAAGTGAGTATATCGAAGCTTGCCATTTCCTTGCCATTCTTTCTTGTTTGACTGGTTGGCTTATTTTTACCAAAAAAAAAAAAAAAAAAGCTGCATAGCAACTAAATAGAGTTAGTTGGAGAAGGGGGTTTTTGCCAGCAGGTTTTGATTCCATTTCTGTTTTGGGCTGGGATTTGCTGTTTTACTCTGCTTGAATTACTTTTTTGGAGCCTCAGTTTCCTGATTGTAAAATGGAGGTGGTGATGATGTAACACTTGCCTTTATAAAACGCTTGGAAAGCCTTTGGTGGAAAGCTTTATATGGAGAGAGAGAGAGAAAAAAAAAGCTCTATTAAATATGGAAATATAAAACTGTCTGTAAGAACTCTGATTATAATAGGATTGCTTTCCTCTCTCAAAGACTGCTGTTTTGCTAGCACCTGTAGTCGCCTGAATGATGATAAGCTGTTAGGAATGAGTTCCAATTTCTGATGTACTTTAGAGATCTATCCTGCAGAATTAATCTTTTGACCCCAAAGCATTTAATGGTAGGGTTGAGTTTCTCCTACAGATTACCGTGGGACAAAGGGCCGAGCAATCCGCAGCAGAGGAGTGTGTGGGATGGCTGTTGCTTTCTCTGGAGACAGGTGATAGGAAGGACTGATGCGTAGGTTCCCTTTACAGAAAATAGCTACACTTAAAAGGAATCGTATCTCTTTGTCTTCCCCAGGGCAATTTTGTAGCCATTGGAAACAGGGTAGACCTTTCCCTCTCATTTCGTGTAAGCTCTACACCACATTAGAATGTTTTTTATTAAGTGTTTGCTGGATGTCTAAGCATGGAACATGGGTCTTGCACTTCAAATATGCCTCTGAAATATGTGCATTGTGTTGGTAAAAAATAAAGCTCTGCTCCATGCTGAGCAGAAAGTGTGGAAGTGGAGTAATCTCTACAGGGGGAAACCTGCTCATGCACAACTCCAGTCAGAATTTTTTTTCATTATCTTATTTTCATAGGTTAAGTTCAGAGACCTTTTTCTTCTTTCCTTTGTTAGGAAAGACAGGTAACTGCTGCGTAAGTCCCTTGCAGTTAGTGAGCAGTACCTGTTGTTTCTGACCTGTGGGACTTGAAACCTTCTGGGACAACTCCACTCCTGATCTGCAGGTGAAAGTCTTCATGATGGGTGGTAATTGAGGGAAGGGTGACTGAGCAAGAAGATGCTCTGCAAGGAAGCATCAGAGGCCTGTTTCAGCACTGGGTAGGGGAGTGGGATGCCAGCAGCATTATTCCCCGTCCAGAGCCACGTGCACAACATCAGTCCAGGCATGTTACCTGTATATCTTCTCCCTGAAGGCCCTGTGCTGCCCTACCAAAGGGAGTGGGAAAGCTGAAGGGAGGCAGCTCCAGAGCTGCAGGGGCAGACTGAAACTGGGACTGCAAACTGGGTCCAGAACTCTTGAATTAATGGAAGAACAAAAGCGTGGTGACAGCCTGGACAAATAAAAGTACTGTTTAAAACACATTTTAAATATTCACTGTGAGAGTTGTTCTGCCAGGCCCAGGACTCTGGGCTGGGGGCTCGAGGGGAGCAGGGGGACGGGGTTGATGAGAATGAGCACATCCCTGACAGACTCGAACTCACCATGCAGGCCATGCATTCATGGGGAAATTTGAAGGGGAGTTTACGAAATCACAAGTGGGATATTTACGCAGCATTTCACCATCCTGAAATCAGGGATAACAAATTGTTTACAAGAGAAATTACCGCTATGATACAGCTTTGGTAATTTTTTTAAACTGTAGTTTTTCTCTTTGGAAATGACGGAGCTTGATTTCCTATTCACACATCCAGTACAGATTTTCACCGAGCAAGTTGCTAAAGGTGTCCGGCTTATACATGGGCACAAAATACGCTAAAAGGGCAGGTAACGTGTATTGGACATCTGCATCTTACCATGGTCATCAAAGGTTAGGTGAAAAAACCTCTGGTGCCTCCTGCTGCCCCATGCTGAGCCTTCAGAAGCCACCAGCAGCTGTTCTGGCTGTATGGTGGTACAGGGGCAGAGTTTGGGCAAGAGGCTGCTGGGCACATGAGGGGGAGAGATGGGCAGGAGGAGCAGGAGGGTAAATACAGTGATTTTCCCCATCTCTATCCTATGGGGAGAACCTAAAGAGATGCCCCTCATTACATAGGCACCCACGTTCAGGTGGAGATGCAAACCCTCCTATTCCCTCCCCACGCTGTCAGGCTGGCTCGGCCGCGTTGTGGGAGCAGGATGAGGTCCCTGGGGGATGTTAATGGGGAATCTCACTGGCTAAAGCATGCCCGTGGCAGGGAAGGAGGGCTGCTCGGACCTGTCTCCAGTCTAAGGCAGCAGCTGAGCTGGGGCGTTCTGGATAACGCTTTTGGGTGCAGATACATAAATTAGCCATTTAAGCTGTTTGTCACAATTTGCCTCAGCTGGCACAGAATTACATTCACCCAGAATTTTTCAGCCCGTGCAACCCTGAGCTGACAGGCAAAGTGCAGGAGGAGCTCACTGGCTCCCGGCCCATTTTGCCCTGGCATTTTCTTCAGTCGCAGACAGTGGACGAAGGGGGGCACACTGGGGCAGGGAGGGAAAGCCATCTCTCAAGTGCTAGCAGAGCCGCTCCAGAGCCTTGTTTCTCTTGGACCACAGCCACTTGCACCCTCCCTACCGAATACTTGCCATCACCAGTTTCTAAGCCTTTTACCCGGAGGCCAGGGCGGCTTCAGGAGGGTAAGTGGGGCATGGCCTGGCCTTTCTCCGTGATAAGAGGAAAATATGCGTCTGCCTCCTTCCTCCCACCACCTCCGCTATGAAACAGAATCACAGCAATTTCCCCTGACAGGACGGATGAGTGGGTTTTCAGAAGCAGGGACGTGTGCGGCATCACGCACTATTATGGCTGCTACTACATCAGCATCTCCCCCGTGTTGGGCTATTTTGTCTAGTTATCTCCCAGCACTGAAATCACCCAGTAATGCTTTAAGACTTCATGAATTTTAAAATAGCTGCTGCCATCAACCCGTTTCCATGTGCTTCAGTTCAGGAGCCACAGATCCCTAGATAGAGGTAGGGATATTTTCTTCAAAAGGTTTTATGGATGTGCCCTCTCTTTCTGCCCTGCTCGAGCAGCCTGGACCTGGGCTGCTTCCTCGTTGCCTCCCGGCACGGTGCAGACTATCAGCACATGCAATTGTCAGTGCCGCAGGTCCATGCTGTATTTCTGTGGTTTGTTCAGATGAAGGACCACGGACAAGACGGACTGTGGACAAGAAGGACTACATTCACATCATGGGCAAGAGCTGGGTTCCAGCTTCAGACAGGGAGCACAAGTGGTCGAGGCTCAGATGGACAGATGGCTAGAAGCAAATCTGCATCCCATGTCTGGACCTCCTATAAAACAATTTTAGTCCTGGGGGACTTCAATAGCTTTTGGTGAAGCTGCTGTTTATTTAGGAAGGTCTGAATAGGTTTGGAATAAAGTCCTTCAGGGAAAGTTGACCTTTAGCAGCAGTTGTTGCACTTGGCATGTGATCGTTGGCTATTCACACCAGTAAGACAACAGGATCTCTTCGGTTGCTCCTAAAGCCAGGATCTGAAGCTAGTTGTCCTTCTAGGAGCAATATCTCCGGGGGTGATGCTGTCCCTGCATCACTGCATTGAGGTACCATGCAATCCTCCAAAGAGCTGTCTTCCTGGGAAATCTTCAGAGTGATGTCCCTGAAAAGCTTATTATGAGTTAGAGCATGGCTCACAAAACAGCAGCTCAGCTTGGATTTTGGGTAATTAGTGACAATTCAGACTTCCAGAAAACCCCACTGATTCTCGGACTTGCTCTTCCACGGCTCTTCTCTTTCCACCTATCTAAAAAGAAGGAGAAAGCAATGCCTTTTTACTGAAAATGGTTTTCAGATAACTGGTTTATGAGGTATTCTTACCACATTCATTGCTTGATGCTCTTGACTGAAAGAAGCATAAATACATATTGTGACTTGTTATGCCAGTGTACATTGTGGAGCATAACCAGTTATATACTATCTTCCCACACTACCGAAAGAAAAATTAGGATATAGAAATTGAGCATCCATTTCACCGGCCTACGATACTTGATTTACAACTGAAAAGCTATGTAATAAAGTTGGCATAATGATTACAGATCTCCATAGATGCTACAGCTGTGGTTTTTAAAAATGCACTCGGTTGTTTATTATCCATGCTTTCCTTCCTGGACTGAAAATAACCTTCCATAGGAGAAATCCTCACCCAAAAGCCCTTGCAGTGTGAGCCGCTGTGTATAGGTGGCTGCTTTAGCCCCATGCCTCCTCCTCTGGGCTTTGCTATGGATAAGTGCCCGGGCAAAAGCATCTGCCCATGTGCCTGGGCTTGTGGGGTCACGGTTCAGTGAACTGTATTTTGCTCTTGATCTGTGCACAATATTGCCATTAAAATGTATCTGTGCAGGAAATTGCGCAAGGTTATTTAATAGTCAACCTGCATTACTGGGAAGCTGTAATTAATTCTTAAAGCTGGAATATTTCTCTTCTAAGGTATTTGGCTCTTTCCCCATTACTAAAAACATCCTCTCCTCAGGTTTCAAATGGTCCTTGTAAACATTTCGTAGTAATTTCCCTGCCTTGGGATGGTAAGCCAATATCAGCAAATATTGTTTCTGGGCGCAGCTCTGAGAAGAGGGGACTAAACTCTCCCCTGGCTGGGGCAGCGAGGTGAATTACAAACTCCAGTCCTGCAGCTGATACTTCCTTCCCCTCCTGCAAACAAATCCCACCACAGGCAAAGCAATGCCCCTGCTGTCTGGGGCTCACAGCCCTGAACCCTTCCAGGAGCATTTAAGAACATGGTTTGATCTGAACCATGCTCAGCAAGCAGACTTCCCACTGATACTGTTTCTTTTGGTATTAAGAAGTCCGAAGGTCTCTTTAACCCTAAGAGGGAGAACTGGCAGAAGCCTGAGGAGTGCAGAGGTCATGGAGAAAATGTGGCAACAGCAGCATGGTATTGGCAGCCCCCTAGGATCTGAAGCAGCTAAGGAGGTGTTGCCTACCTGTAATACAACAGCAAGCAATAAATATGGATGTGATTAGTCTGATTTGGGTGAAAAGAGATGGGTTGCACTCAGTTGCTGGGAAGGAAAAGGCCTGGCTGTCACCCTGTGATGCCCAGTGCCAGTGATGGGAGCAACTGCCCCCCCAGCCCCCAGGAGTTAGCCCTGGGTCCTGCCCAGCATCTGGCGGGACTCCCCTCACCTGAACTGAGACATGTCAGCAGCTTCTAAGCAAAGCATCCTCTACAGACCATGAAAAGAAGGAGGCACACCTGACCATTTTTCTCCTCCATAGCGAGGAACCACCTTGGGTGAAACCCCCATCTTGGGCAGCCCCTGCCCACGTCAGTGCACCCCAGCAATGAGGAGACCAGTCCATGGTCCAGATTTACAGTATTTTGTCATTCTTCACCATCTTTGAGCAGCCACCTTTCCTCCACCTGCCTCTGGACTGAACTGGGAAAAAGCTGGCCCGGGCTTTAGACATGAAGTAACCACTCCATCAGCACAGGAAGGAGGGACATTTGAGGATTTTATACCAGAACTATGATTTTTTTACCCTTTCTCTTACCCTTTCATGTCTCAGATAGTGTATAGAGGCTAAAACACAGAGCTTTGTTTGGGTTTATTGCATTCTTCAAGGTGCCCAATATTCTATTCAAGTGGCAATGTCCTTGCTGATTAAGGGTGCTTAAAACACAACATTGGTCAAGAGAGAATTTTTCCATCTGTCCAAGTGCTGCTCACATATGGCCTATTAAAAGACCCCCCCAATGGACCATTTTGTGGCTGTTGCACAATGAGGTTTTGGCTGTTATTTAGAATGTGTGGATAAGCTACAGCACCTCCTCTGTGCTAGGGCCTCCCCATCCCTTGGCCACACAATGAAGGGAAAGATGCCGTATCATTTCAAGGAGGGCCTTGAGAAAGCACCGGTGCTTCTGGAAGTGAGCACAAGCAGATGCAATCCTGCAGGTGGGTTTGACTCCATTTTCCTTTAAACAGGTACCAGCAAGTTATTTGCTATTAAAAAGGTATATAAAATGTCAGATCTGGAGGTTTATGTAGTTTTCCAACACATAGCAAATGGGTGCAGATGGAGCATGACTTCTGGAGTCCCTTTAGTATTTAAATAGGAAGATACATAAGAGGTAGTCTGAATCTCACGTGCCTATCTCATGCCAATGATCTTGGTGTAGAACAGCCTATATAGAAATAAGGGCTATTGATAGGAGGCAGAGGTCTGTGCTAATTCAGGCTCATACCTTGAAGATAAAATATGCATCTGATTGTTGAGGTGCCTGCTAATTTTAGCTCTGGTTTTGAATAATGGAATAGCATTATTAGTCTGATGTAAAACTGTCCGTATTTCTTATGCAAAAATCGCCATCTGAATAGTTGAAACAGCCTACTTGATTTTGCCTAGATACTAAAGAACAGCGGACAATAAATATGCATGCAATTAGGCTAATCCGAGTGAACAAAGAGGTATTGCCTAATATAGCTAAAATTCCAAGAAGTCATGCATCATATGCAATGAATTGTTTTCCCTGGCTTTTAATTGATTCAGGGATTTCTGAGCAAGCTCTCTTAGAAGATGTTATAGTCCATTTGCTTTTGTTAATGAGATGTTCAGATATGAAACTGGTAAAATATAAGCAAGAAGCAGAACATGTAGGCAATGAGCTGCGTCGCTGCCTACATCATCCCCTTGCACAGTAAGAGGAAAACACCGGAGGAAATTGGCACTTCCATGGGTCCACCTCCTCCCCACCATGCTGCACAGACACGTGCCTCAGAGCTGTACAAAGGAAACTGATAATTATAAAAGTTTCTTACTTATGTGGAGGTAACACAGTGGGCTCCACCTTTCACTGCTTGTGGCCTCCATGGTCTTCAACATCAAGCTAGTAGGGAGCTGAGCTGTGGGACATGACTTACAGCCATGGGGGAGGCTTACCCTGGCAACTGACCTTAAGTTTCCACAGTTGTGCCTATGCTGCCAGCTGAAAGAGGGCTGGTGACTAAATCCCAGCCCCAAGGCCCTGTGGACTTGTCCATACCCACTCTGCTTAAAACTAATTGTCACTAGATTAGCCAGGTCTACATGAAATAGCATTCCTGGGTCTGTTCTGGGCCCTCTGGGATACTCGGGTCCCTAATGACACTTTTTTGCCTTTTTTTTCTCCTGCAGTTCTAAATATCCAAAATGATAGGAGAGTTGTGTTTGAGCCCATGAGAGTGGCATTTTTATAACGCAAAACAGGCTTTGTGTTGCATGCCACGAGATGCAGCACGAAGCTTGTGGAGGCGTTTTAGGATGCAATGCCTAATAGGTCCTGTTAAGGGTTGTGTGGGAGGAATCTAGCACCACCCTGTCCATGCTGTCTTTTGGGGACAGCTTATGGGAACAAGCTGTTCCCAGAGCAGTGCCTGGGCACTGGCTCAGAGGGAGCTGGCTGGGGCCACCCAAGGCAGAGCTAGACAGTGAGCTGTCAGCTGGAGTGGGTGGTCAGAGGTCCACCACAGAGGTCCGCTCCATGATCCTCCTTCAGGCCCCTGAAGAGACAAACCTGTTCACTCCAGCAACAACCAGGATTTTTCTGTATAGCTTGCCACTAATATGGAGAGTTTGGCTCCATTGTCTTTGTCATTCCCCTTCACATAGGTGCAGGCTGGTTTTAGACCTCTCCTAAGCCACCTCTTTGCCAGACTACCCAAATCCATGTCCCTCAGCATCTCCTTGCAGATCACGCGCTCTAGGCCACTGACCATCTTGGCAGCACTCCAGTGGATTTTCTCCAGTTTCTCAGTGACCTCCTGAACTGGGGGTCCCAATATGGGATAACATTTCTGGAGCAGCCTCACCAACCCTGAGTAGAAAGGGAATAATAACTGCACTATGACTGCCAGTCGCATTGCTCCTATGCATTTCCAGTATATGGTTTGCCTGATTCACATTAAATTCTCACTGAAGTCTCATAATAAAGCCCAGGTCCCTTCCTGCATGGCTGTTATGTAGGCAGTAGGATGTCACCCTACACCAAAGCACAGGGTTTGCACTGCTCCTGTTGAACTCTGAGGGGTTTCTATTGACTAAGGTCCCAGGTTTCTCAAGGTCCCTCCGGACTGAAGCTCTACCAGCTCTGACAAATGGAGATGGATGTCATTGCTTCTAATCTATTACCATCTGTAAATGTGCTGAAAGTGCCGTCTGTGTCATCAGCCTGGTAACTGATGAAAATATTGAACAATATCATCTCCTGTGTCATTCCCTGGAGTCCTCTGTCCATTACTGGCTGCCAGATGGCACGTCACAACATTGATTACTATTCTTTGACCTAGTGGTCCAGCTAATATTCAGTCCATCTAACATTTTGTTCATCCAACTCATGTTTGCTCAGGTTTTGTGTGAAAATACTGTGGTAGACTTTTCAGTTGTCAGAGCTGTCCCTGATCACTGTGAGTTTCTGATGATGGACAGCAGCCATGAAATCACATCAGCACCCTCAGGTGAATCCCATCGGCTCACTTGGATCAGAATACTTACAGCTTCTTTTGGTAGACCCCCATTTATTCCTCCTGCCATTGATTGTCCCTCTCCTTTCAAATCATGCTGGACATGTAAGGTGTGAGAATAGGTTCTGCCAATGAACACCGACGCAAAAAAGGCATTGAATACTTTGGTCTTTTACTTATCATCTGTCAGTGGGTTTTCTCCCCCATTCATTAGTGGACCCACAATTTCTCAAAATTTCCTTTTGATGCTAACATACGTTTGATGCTAACATATCTGCACATTTGTCTCTGTCCCTAGCCAGTCTAAGCTCCAGCTGGGCTTTCTCCTTTCTGATTTCACCCCAGAGTGAATGAACAACGCTTGCACACTCCTTTTTGTTGCTTGTCCATGTTTCCAATTGGTGTTATATCTTATTTTGCATGTAAGTTAATTGAGAAAATACTTGCTTAGACAAACTCCTGGTCTTTCCACACAAGGGGATGTTTTCTCCTGAGCTGTTGCTTTCATACCCCCTGGGCCACAGTTACTCTTCTCTGACCTCCCATGGCTTCAGCTGGGCTTAGGGTAGCAGGTCACAAGCATTCGTCCTTAGGATCCCACCTCCAGACTGCAATTCCCCACCCGTTTGCACTTTGGGCCCATGGTACCAGCTCAGATCTCACCTCATTTCTGAGAACCACAGGCCTAGTGCTGAGGAACCCTCCTGCCCTCAGGCATTTCCACAGCTCATCTCCCTCTCAGCAGGGCTTGTTGTCTTCTCTCCTCCACATCAGCTGTAGAGAAGACAAGAAGTAATGAATCTAAGCTGCAGCACGGGGATTTAGGCCAGAAATTTGGGAATAATTTCTAAGAGTCCGGACAGTTAATTCCGCAAAAGGAGCACAGCAATCCCATAAAATCTCACCCTTCAGAATTTTTAAGAACAGTCTAGAGAGAGATATATATAAAAGAAGAAAGAAGAGGGCAGCAGGGTTAGGTGTTCCTGCTCTGGGGCTGGCAGAGCTGGACATGTTCCTGAGCCCTGCTCAGCCCCAGCTTTCTGTCATCTTTTCAGTGTACCATCTGCTTGGTTCAGCTGTGAGTCTCTGCCCATTTCAGCTCCTTTTTCCACACAACCAGGTCTTCAAGGGCCCTCCCCAATCCTCCCATTTTTCAGGCTAGAGAAATGCATTTCATTCCTTCACTGTCATGAGCTCCGCCTCTTCATGGCTTGAAATGCGATGGAGCCACGCAAGTGGGTGCCTGTGAGAGCACGAGCTCCTTGGAGAAATGGGCCATTATCCTGCCCTGGGAGGCTGAAGGCTGCCCACCAACCCATCAGCTGGCCTTCCTGGAGCACCCAGCAAAGCGTGGGGAGGGTGTGCTGCCGAGCTTGATCTGAATATCAGAATAAGTTTTCCCTTGACACGGCTGCCCTCAACTGGCGTTGGGATTGCTGCTGGGGGGGACGGATCCAGCACCCTCCCTCTGACTGCTGGGGCAGCCCTCTTGGGGGGAACCCATACCCTCAAGCACAACCATCAGCTGTGGCTTGAACAATACTGAGGGGTTTTTTTATATGACTTAATTTAGAGAATCACTCAGCAAATACCAGCAGAAATCTGGTATAATTGTCATAATTTCCACTCTCAGGAGTTAACTCCTTTTTGGTCTCCCCATGCCAAAAAGCAACAGAACTGTGGTCTGTGGTCAGGACACTTTCGCCATCGCCAGTTCAGCAGCGTATCATGGAAACATTGAACCACCTCATCAATCATTATCAAATGCTGGATGTGGGTCTCTGTACATGCTGGAGAGGAAAGCCCTGGGACTCTGGGTGCTGCTCAGCTCCCCAGGGGAGGGTCCAAGGGCTGCCACCCCTGCAAGGGCAGGAGCTGTCTCACATGCGCTGCCCTCCTCTTCCCTGAAAGCTTCAGCCAAGCCTGGGCTGAAGCTCTTCACTTCAGCATGTGCATCTCCAGGAAAAATAGTGGCATCTAATCACATTCACCCTTCCCCAGCCCTCCTGCAGGTTAGGTTTACCCCATGGGAGCCACAGTTAAGGACACTCACTGCCATCCCAAGTCACAAATCAGTATCTCTGCCCCAGTTAGCTAAAGCCAAATGTGATAAAAGCAAAACCAACCCCAGACCTCCACATTTCCCAAAGAAATCAACCTATTCCTTGGCAAGCTTGTGCAATCTGCAGTTTCACAGCTCCTCAAAGTGGTTTATAAAAATATTAACCCACAGGTGTTCACTGCTATATTTTAGTTTCCAGTGAACACTCAGGATTTGCTGCAAAAGTGTAAGCAAGGTGGGATCTAGTTTTGGGATGGTGTTTTGCACACTGCAAAGGGTGAGGGAAAGGAAGATGATGTTTCTTTTGTGGGGTGAGTATTGTACATAGATCGTGCACTGAAGCAAGGAAATTATGGACCCTACAACACAACTGCTGTAAGAGTTTACAGCATTTAACCAGCATTTAAAATGGAGAAACCTCAGGAGGCCTCCTGCAGTTTGTCAACAACAATTTTTGTCCTAAGGACAACTTAGAGCAGCAAATTCCTTAATGAAAGATTTCCCATAGGGAATGGAAACTCGGAAGGCTTATATTTCTTGTATTTCCTTTCTTCTCTTGACCATAAGCTCTGTATAATCTATCTGCAGCCGGTGGATGGAGAGAAGATTTCATTACTGACAAACATTGACAGTGTTTCTCCTTCCTGAGTAATAAAGATAGATTTGTGTAGCCATTGCTGCTGCTCTCAAGAAAATGCAGCTTTCCTCAACAGAAACCCTCCACAAAGGCAAGCCAGACTTCTTTTCTCATTAATTTTTCTAAATTATTTCTAATGTTATGTATATTTGCATTCAGAGTACAAGTCCCATGGTGTGACTTGGACTACATAATTGCTGTAGGTCCCTTCCAACTGAAATAGTCTAACCTATTCTATTCTATTCTAAAAATAGACTTTTACATAAAAACCCTTGGCTCCTGGAGATGAACCTCTGCTGTCATTCAAGACAAATTTCTAGCCTTCACATGTGAAAACAAAAGTGATGAGCTATGATCTAATGTGACCCCAAGGCTCAGAATATGAGAGGGCATCCTGAGATCCAAAGCTTATTTTTCAAATGGTATGATTTTTAAGTCAATCTACTGATGTGGAGAGAGAAGAAGAAAGGCGGGAGGATGGCTTGCGGTGATTTTCTCCCTTCTCCAGCTTTTTGGTACTTTAAGGAAATGGCATGCAATCCATAGGAGGGAGCTGGGGAAAGAAGTGTCGGCAGAAGTCATCGGCTCATAGAAACCTGGGAACTGAGGCTCTTGAGAGGGCCCTCCTGGGAGGTCCAGACAAGGCTGCCTGTGCTTTGGGAAAGGAACTGCTGGTTATTGTACATCACCTGCTTGTTTTCGTGTTGCCCTTTTCTTCCTCCAGGACTGTTAGGCCCCTTGATTCATCCCTTATGCTCAGAGAAAATGTTACTCACTGGGGACTTGGACAGCTTTGTTTAATCTTCCCAGGGCTGTGCTCGGAGGCTTGAGCAAGTTCTTACCAACAACAGCTATAGTTTGAACCAGGCCCTTGTTGCTATCAGTCAACACTGGGCAAAGGGTTGTACTCAGCTGGGAGAGCCAGAGCAGGTGGCTGAGGAAGGAAACCTACAGGAAGCAAAAACCTTGTGGGCACAAGCCTGAGCTGGGATTTGCTGCCTGGGCGAGGTTGCATGGAGAAGGACAGGAAGTACTGGCACCATCTGAGCACTGAATCAGAGAAATAAGCCTCTAAAGAGGGTGGGATGTGGGCATTAGTCCTGTCTCCTAAAACGAGCTCAATAACCTTCACAGGGATCAATGACACTGTGGGAGGCTCCTACTCCAGGGCTAGTAGGGTCCATCCCTACCAAAAATTTATAACACTCAGAAAAGTCTTTCTGAGTCTTATTTGCCTCCATGCACAGGCTAACACCGAGCCCAGGAATCACAAGACACCTGAGGAGGTGTATCACTGCAGCAGGGGGTACCCTTGGCTGCGTGGTGACCCAATATGGGGATTTTGCTGGCTGTTCCCAACCTCACAGAGACTGGCATGTGGAGCTGAAGTCAAGAAAAGAAGATGGAGCACAGGAGAAAGTTACAGGGTCTTTTGAAAAGTAAAGACTGTTTTTTTCCTGTTTTTCAGCATATAATAAATAAATATTCTCATCTTGCTAGCATTGTCTCAGTAACGCATAGCTATACTGTTTTTGTGTGTGTAATATCATTGTGTTAACTGTCTGTTGAGTTCTATGTGTGCATGACATTTTCTGCTGAGCCCCTCATCAAGCAGAAGCGCTGGCTGCAGGCCTGCTGAGGACAACCTCCTGGACCTCTGTGGTGGGGTGCAGGGCAGTGCAGCACAGCTGCACTCCCTGCCCATCCCTGTCCCCATCCCCGTCCCTGCTCCCCTTGCTGGGGTGCTGGCTCCCCTTCCTGCCCCCTGTTTGTGCCAGGAGGGCAGGCAGCAGCCCTCCAGCCCAGGCAGGGCTAGGCGTCCTGTCCTCCTGTCATTCCCCAGCATGAGCTATTGGGGTGGAGGTGGTTTTGTTTGCTGTGTAGGTTGGTGTGGGTTTTTTCCTGGGGAAGGAGATGAACAGAGGAGCTGATGGGTCAGAAGGTAATCAGGTTTGTCTCTGCTGCGGTGGCCTAAATGGGTGATGGATGGTCCAACCAGGCAGAAGGGAGGTGCTGTCATCCCCTGCTAACACAACCCTTGGATTTTTTTCTTTAGAAGTCCCAGTTGCATTAGACAATCTCAAACACCATGTTTCCAACTCCTGTGTGCTTGACCCCTCCTCCAGAGCCACCTCTGATATCCAGCTGCTGCCTGGGTTTGGCAGGGCTCGGCTTAATGCCTGTGGAGCCCAGACTTGCCTCTTTCTGTCAGTAGGACACGGTGGCCCATGCACCTGGGCTGCTTCAGTTTGCCCTCCAGAAATTTCCACTAGTCAGATGAGGAGAGAATGTGAGTAATTTACTGGTTTAACTTCCCACAGATTACTTTGAAGACACCAGTCAAGTTGCAGCTGGCTTGTGGCTTTTAAGAAAAGTGCTAGTAGATTTCCGCAGCGTGGCTGCTGATGCTTGGCTGAGCCAGAGAAGCTGGTAGTGGGAGTGAGATAAACCAGGAAATGCTGCCGTGCGCTATTTCACCATCGCTTCCCTGCAGAGGCAAACACCACATATCCTCCAACCTCATTTCCTAGTTCATCTGCCCACTGCAAACACCCTGCAAGGACATTGAGTTTGATGAGTGGCATTGGGAGAAACGTTTTCTGTTCCCGAGCTCCCCTCTGCCATCCTCCACTGACTAAGCTGCTGCCAAAAGCAAGTGGTGATTATGGCACCAGCAACCACAGGTATAGAGGGGTGTGTGTGTGTCAGTTGCCGGCACTCTCCAGCCCCTCGCTGTGTCCTTACACAAGCTTTGGGGAAGATGCTTGACACAAACATTTTCCACTTAAAGCACTGAAACAGAGTCTTTATGACATCCTTTGCCAAGAAGCTGCAGATAAACAGCGCCGTTTTTTTTTTTCCAAAAACAGGACCACGCTTTGTTTTCCTCCTACCAGACCCAAGCGTACCTCACACCAACACCATGCTCAGTGCCAGGGGAGCCAAGGGCACTTGGGACATGGAGGGTGTGATCAGTGCCATAATGGCTATGCTGTGCATCTTGCCTGGTTGGTAACATCGGTAATAACACAGCTGGTATGCTGATACACCCACAAGCTGCAGGAGGATTTGACTTCTTTCCTTCCTCCTTGTAAGAAGTGCAAGCAACTGGTCGAACTGGACTGTCAAACCCGCTTCAGTCTGCTTCTGTTTGCAAAGCAAAACCTCCACGCAACCCACGGGAAGGATAATTAAGTGAGAGGAATGGGTCAAGGGGCCCCAGGAAGGTACTTTTCACAGCTTTTACCTTCTACTGGTTGAAACTCTGATGCTCCTAAGCAGATGTTTTGCCTTTCGAACATGCAGGCAACTTTGGTATTGAGCTGCTAAAATCAGAGCCAAATGCTTTCCAAAATGGTAGTGAATTGCTTCTGTCACCCCGGATTGCTCAGCTTCCCCACCTGCTTCGCCTAGCAGCCAGCCCATGAGCTGTGATGCCAAACCTTTCTGGGTGCAATGCCTTTAATCCCCAAGGGCCCTGCTACGCTTTGCAGAGAGATGTTCTGATGGTGTTGCATCATTTCTGAAAATTGTTCTCTTTAATAAGAGCAGAATTATATCTTGGAGCATGAAATCTTACCAGTGCTCAAGGCTGCTTGAGAAGTAAGGCATTATTGTACTGACTGTAGTATTTGATTGCTGGAAAAGCACAGAAGGTTGTACTGGAGGCAATAGCCACTGTGAAGACCTAAGTGCCAAACTGAAGGTTTTATTATAAATGTATTCCTAAATCTTCTGTAAAGATTTATCTTTGTATAGACATAGATAAATTTTGGTTTGCACTTAACGTGCTTTCTCATTTTTTATTTTTTTCAGATTACTCCCACATATAGTCTGACAGCTATGCTGTGTCTTCTTGCAGTCACTGGCTGATTGCATCATGAGCATTGGTGTTGTGTTCACAGCCAAGCATAAGAGTGAACCAAAAAGTCAGGGTTTGACACAAAGAGAATGACAGAAAATGGATACATAGGTCAGCTCTTCTTCTTTTTTTTTCTTTTCTTTTTTTTTTTTTCTCTGAAAACTGCCTTTATTTTTCAGGAACAGCAAAGTGGTAGTGGTTCTTTTATGACAATACAAGTAAAAACAATTTCACTGATTATGGTTAAGAATGAGACCCAAGAAAAACAACCTTTAAGTATAAACCTGTTTCCATGCTACTGCTCATTTCACAAAAACTTGCCAAGTCGGGCGCTCTTTGTGGCAACCTGATGGGGAGAGGGATTACATATGCCATACCAAGATGACAGAAAATGCTTTAAATGTTTAGCTTGGGTTTTTTTTTGAGAACAACTAAATCTTCATTGATTTTTCTGGAGATCAAAGCTGAACATACATAACTGGAAAGAATAACCCCAGGGAGAGCAGAAAAAAGAAATACATGGCACTTTACATTGATTTAGCCATTATGTTCTACTGGACAAATGGAATATAGCAAGAAGAGCCATTACACATGGTTGTTCCCAAAGGTGGCCTTGATATTTACAAGTACTTACACACAATTACAGCTTTAAGTACAGTAGCAAGTGGTAGAGCTCTGCCCTTCACTCGTTGTCTCCACACAATACTTCTTAGTCATCCAAAGGATGCTACAGAGGTGGGCAAAGCATCACTATGTTCCTTTTTATAAGTGACATACTAAAAGAACGGAGAGAAAAAATCCTAAGCAGATACAGAGTAAAAGGAGGAAGGTCTTTCCATGCAAAAGAGATGCTCCCCTGGGTCTTACTGGCTGCTGGCATCTGAACTTTCCAAAATCATCTAACTCCCACTTCCTGGGGAACAAACTCAAGGTACTGCCTGAGGTACCAAAGAAGTCAAGGTTTGAGTTGGGGTTTTCCACTTTCAGCTTCGCATTTTGGGCAGTGGAGCATAACCAAACCAGCCAGCTGCTGAAAAATCCCTCCTGAACAGAAGGAAATGTTACATGACTACTGAAGATCCATCCAGTGATTTTAGAGAAAGAGTTGCTACCAACAGATTCTTATCTCACTTTTTGCTGCCAGTGGAGAAAGGATGAACTCAAGTTGCCTTTAACTTTATAAAAATATATTCAGGGGTCAGGGATGGGTAACGTTGTACACATTGCCTAAAAGAGCAATACCTTTGCTTTCAGCCCAGAAAACCTGGTAGGTCCTATTTAGGACTGAAACACTGCTTCTAAAACTCTTAAGCACATAACCTCACCTCTATTTGTACTTCTTGATTCGTTTGCGGACTTTCAACCCTATCCTACTTCCAGGATCATGAGCAACTTCATATCCTACTTCATGTCATCATGAACCCCTTTTTGGATCTGGAGGAGGTCTAAGGATATGCTAATGGCCTGAGGATAGACCAGCTATCCATTTATTGAATGCACAAAGTCTGCATGGGTTTGTCCATACTGCTAAATACAGTGGAGACTAGACTAGTATTTCTGGAGACTAAATACTGCTGGAGACAGACCCCAGCCTCACTGCCACACTGCTCTGGTTGCTCGCACTGCTCATGGCTAGTTCTTCTGTAGGAGATTTCTCTTGGAAAGAGCTAGTTGAAGAGATCCAAATTAGAGCCAGGGAGTGAGGTCAGGGTGTGGACAACCACACAGGTGATCCAGTGCTTGAGCTCTCTCCCTGGCTCTCTTTTACTCAGTAGTGTAGGTACATCCTTTAAGACTGCTTGTTCTTACACTTTTAGTCCACTTGTTTATGTGCTTTTCACATAAACAAGTGTGGGCCTTGGCCAGCAAAGACACCTATTTCTTAGACAAAGGTAGCAAGTTCTTACTCTAGCTCCCTTGTATGGGGTCATGGACATGGACAGCCTATGCCAAGTGTAGCCTTGTAGGAGTCACTTGTGCTCAAGTGAAAGTACCAGTGGGGTTCGACTTCTGCCTGACATGCAAAGGGAAGGGGGGAAGTCAGAGGACAGGGGATGTCCCAGATGACCACCTGTCCCATCTCCTGACTGACCGTATTCAACCATGCCCCTCTCTGTAGACTATACCTGAGAAGGAAGGAGGGGATGGATGGATGGATAGATGGATGGATAAATAGACAGACAGACAGACAATCTGTTTGATGTGTTAATTGCCTGAACTACACTGTCCCCTGAGTTGCTTTGTGTCTTTCCTAGCAAATCTTTAGAACAGAGCAGCAGAAAAGCTGAGCTAGAGCCATCAGAAACATGGCAGAAAATGGGCAGGGCTAAGATAATGCCAGGTCATGGACATGTTGGTCACAGTTGCCTTTGAGGTTGAAAGGGATACTACCAAATATATGGTATGATGCAGTAATGCCTGCATCTAGCATCCAGGACTTTCTGTCTTGTGGACAAGTCCCACCAAATTCCATTTGACTCAATAAAATCAGTAATTGCTGCCCATGGCAGTATGCCATGTATCCACTGTTTTGCTACCAGTACTTCCACAGGTATTTCCCTATAATACACCCGCATTACACTGTTGCCCCCCTCTCTTTTCCAAACACCCTCTCTCCATAAGCAAGGAGCGAGGACTGCACCTTTGCTAAAATGGTATCTGCTTCATTTTGGGGACATTTGCGGGGTGAGCGTCAGGACCATGGGTGTCACCTCACGATTGCTCAAGGACTGTATTTAAGTTCAGGCCCTTGCCCATGGTCCCTGCCCAAGCTCCGCTGCAGGCATGCCTGTGCCTGGCCATGTCCCCTGCTGAGCCCTTGCTCTTGCTGCTCCCTGGCAGCGAGTGTGCACACTCAGGACATGAAAGCAAGAAGAGGCCAGGATCTTTTGACCTGTTTGCCAATATGAAGTATTTGCAAATCTGCGGAACAAAGAGTCGTCCTACGCTTTGTCTCCATAATGGTCCCCTTCAATTAACTGCATTGGATCCTGTGACATCTTAGCCTATGTAATTGCCTGAAGGTATAGCTGTAGGGCTGCACGCTACTGAGCTGCTGCTCCTCTGCCACAGTTGTGGAATCGTGTTTTTGTTGGATCACTGTGCGATAAAGGCTTCATTCACTGTAGTGCTGTTGTTCCCTTCCAAGTGGCTCTTATGTTTCCTCTCCCTTATTACACTGCTGCAAGATCTTTATTATGGGGAGCTAAAATAGAGCTAATTCATTGTTTGCTAACAACTCCAGCGTTTGTGAGGCAGCTGCACACTTACTCTCCATAAAATAAAGAATTCCCATCATTGTGGGCCTGGCTTGGCCCTCTCTGGAACCAGTAGGACTTTGTTTTGATATGAATTAAGCCTCAGATGCTGAGGCTGATATCAGTAAATACAAAAAGAACAAGCCCAGCTTTCAGAAGTGTTGTGTAGGATAGACAGAAGCACAGTTGCTTCAGAGCTGGGTGTTGGGCACTCTGGTCCGCGGGGCTGATCTTCATGTTCACAGCCATGGGCTGCCCTCCCAGAGATGATGCTGTTAATTAGCACACATATTGCCTGCCGGAAGTCAGCGTCTGCGGTAGAAGAGCTACAATGCGGTTCATGAGCAAGAAATTGTACCTGATGTTTTATGAAACTGTAGCAAATTTGTCATCACAATTCTGTTGAAAGGAGTATTGGGCAGCCGATGATAAAGCCAGAGGAATTGCCGTCTAATTCTGCAACCCAAAGTGCATGGCATAACTTTAACTGCAACTGATGGTTTGGGGGTTGGTTCCCTCTCCTGACAGTGTCACCAGCTGTAACATTACTATGCCAAGCTATCAATCCCTGTTGATTCAGATGGTTGGCCTCTGCTTTGGGCAATAATGTCCTGAGTTTCCAGGCTGGCTTCCCAGGCTCCTGGATGTCCATAAATTCCAGATGAATGGCCTCTGTGGATATATAGTGGATCTGCTACTTCCCTGATATTGGAGAGCAATTGTGCCAGTGTTGCTATATTGAACGGTCTGAGAGGAGACCCTGGCAGTCTTGTCTGAAATTGTTTTGAATAATCTAGTAAAGCTGACCAAGTTCTGGGACAGACATCTAGCTTCCCATGAGGTTTTCAATTATTTCATCAGACTTAAGTCTACTTTACTCATTGCAAAGCAAGCCTGCTCATTTGACTGATTTGGCCTGGTTCATGAACAGCATGTGGTTTTGGAGGGGCCTCTAATTTTTAAGGAATGGTCTGTGTTTGAAAGCTTCCCCTCCTGGGCTGTGCCCTCCAGCCACTGTTACTAGACCTGCACCAGTTCACACACAGCACCTAAGGAAATGACCCAGTGACGCTTGGACAAGGAATCTGGTGAGGTTTTGCTCTCAGCTTCCCTAGTGCATCTCTGCCCACATGATATTTTTGCTGTAACTAAGTGTAATTCACAACAAATATCTGCTCAGATATAAAACAATCACATACCTCATAAAATGTCTCCAGTTAAATTGCCCATGTTTGTGTGGGAGTGTTTTCTTTTCTGCTGGCAAAAGTCCTTATAAGGAGTAATAACACTGAAGAATCTGTTAAAGAGAAATGTTTATCGAAGGTTTACTATTTCACAGGTTTTACTGTAGAATCATTTACGCAAAGCTGTGAGTCACAAGCTGAAGTTCAGTGTCTGAAATTGCTGGCACAGTGAATGAATTTTGTGCATGACAAAGAGATCAGTAATCTGCATGCATTACAGTCAATTCATAATTGCTTTAAAATCACATGGCAAATGATTATAATTAGGACAGAAGCTGCTAAAATCAAGAACAAAAGAAGGCCAAAACCTGAAGCTATTTACTGCTACTCCTCCTTGAAGGTTTATGAAAGACGTCCTAACTCCTAATTGGAAATCATAATAAAAAGTATCAGTGCCCCTTCCAACTGCCGCGATGGCAGTAAGCTTGGCAGAAATGTCTGTGAAGTGCAACATCTACTTGTGGTACATGTCACAGGGACCCAGGCATAAAGACCCAAAATAGACAGGTCTAGACAGCAATAACTTCAATGTCCTGCCTGGATGGTTAAGCCTACCTAGGAAATTGAAATGACCTCTGTCTGCGTCTGGGGTGTGCAATGTCCATTAATGCAGACCTTCCTCTAAGGCATTCTCTCTCTAGTAGCAGGGAGGAGAGTTGTCTGTGTGTAAAGGAAACATCTCCATGGCTGAAAGATGCCTTAGGAAAGTACATGTCACTCTTGAAAGAGGTGACTATCCATCAGCCCCACAGACTGGAGGAGGACTGAGACCGCAGCTAAGGGACTAGAAAATACAGAACAGGATGAAATCTTGAAAAGAGTTACTTTTGTGATAGAGGCTAAAACCAACCAACCCACCCCCAGCCTGATAGTGCAGGCAGCAATTGATTACTACTCAATGGGTTAATGCAGTAGTGATATAAGAATGAGCTCAGTCCCAACCACCTGGCTGTTAGCTCTCACCACAGCCCCCATCTCACTGGTGGTGCAGAGACACAGTCCCTTCCTGCAAGGTGCTCAGTGCCCCGGGACACGGTGGGAGATGGCAGATCTCTTGGCTAGGTGTAGAGCTGAGGGAGACACTGAGACAACCTCGAACACACACGAGGTGGTGATGCAGAACATCAGCAGCTGAAATATTGCCCAGAGTTTTGAAGCCATCAGAGCAAAGACAAGGTTTTAGGGGGGGGCTTCATTGCAAGCTATAGCTGTTGCCTCTGGGTATTGCCTCTGCACAATGGGCAGGGTGGGAGGCAGTGCCCACATGAACGGTGGGCTGTGGGGCAGCGCAGCCCCTCCGCTGCCAGCAGGCAAGCTCCCCCAGTCCCATGGAAATAAGAAACTTTCTGAAGTTAGCTCTGTGCAGGAGAAGGATGCTGACTCCAAAGTGCGTAGGCATAACTGAATCAAAGAAGTGAACTCACCCAGTTTACAGCAGCTGGTACAGATCATTATTTAACTGAATCAGAGCAGAGCAAATGCTTCCTACCCCATAAATCCAGATGAACCTGATTAATTCCTGGGAGATTTTGTTATCAAGATATTACATTTACTCCTCATTTGAGGATTTGTTTGAGGGTCTTTTTTGGCAAGGTCAGCTGTTGCGCTGAGCCTGCTTTCTCACCTGTCTAGCTATCCCAAACACTATGTGTACTTTGTCATGGTCATGTGCCGTTTTGGCGATGTCAGCCCAGGAAGTGAGGCCATGGGCTAAACCCTGCCTGAGAAGGTGAGCATTGCTCACCCTGTGCTTGTCCATGCAGCAGCGGAAGACCCATTGCTCTGCGTCCAAGAGATGCCAAGACTCTGGCATCCCAGCTTAGGTTCTGTTCTTAACCACAACCTCCATCACAAACATAAGGCCAAGAGAGGGCTAATATTTTCTCCTCACAGATGAGACAGAAGTCATATCAGCAGGCAGTTGCTGCTGCCAGGAAAACACGAGTCTCCTAGCTGGGATGCTGCTAAGTCCCTCAAACAAGGAAGTTTTCTCTCTTCTAATGACTCCAGGATGACACAGCAACCCCTCTTACCTGCTAGCCTGCAGTGCACATGAGAATTGCTTTAGGGCCCCTCTAAGACAAGATTAATCTGAGGAAGGACCCTTCTCTCTCTTTCTGAGGCTCTGACCAGGAGGACTTTCTCCAGGTGACATATTCTGGATCATGCCATCTTTTTGCTCTCAGCAAGCCAAGGAAGGCAATTCTCCTGCCAGATTTCCCCTTCCTTCTGTCATGCCCTCTGTAGTGAGGGAACAGGAATGGCTAGTTCATGCCTGCACGAGGCAGAGCCCGTTCTTTTCCTAGAATTAAGAATACTGCTCAGATGTTTTGGTGGAGAATTTAATAACCTTCCTAAATAGGACAAGGAGCAACACATCAGGGCCCAGAGGCATCATATTTAATACTAACAGTCAAGCACACTGTCATGCCCAGATTTAGCCTCCCTGCCAGCCACACAAGAACTAGAGAAAAGAAACTTCAGTAGGATCAGGATTCATTGATAACAAATCCGGACAACAGTGGATCCAGACAGATGCTTTTTCAAGAAGCATGTGCAAGTCACTGCAGCTGTTCCCAGGACATGAATTGTTTGAAGTCATGTCCAGAGGTCAAGATGCCTACGCTCTGACAGCTCAGCAGCAAGGAGGACATGCAATGTGCACCATCTTGGCATATACAGCTGATTTGATGACTATGGAGACAATGCTAGTTAGTAAGAAATGTATGTGCTGTCAGTCATCAGTGTAAAACCAGATGTTGCAAGTTTACATATGTGGCTAGCTGGCTGATCAAGTGACAAATCCTTCCTCTGCAGGAATAAGAGAGTTTGACATACAGCTCTCTCTTTTGACATGGCAAGGAAGAAGCCTGGTGTGTCTGTCTCAATTAACTGATTAAGTGCAGGATAAGGCCAAGGGAGCAATGAACCTGAGATCAAAATCACTAAGTACAAAGAGGAACTTTAGATTCCAGGTGCTTTGAATTTCTGCATTTGTAAATAATTAAGATTATCCTTAAGGGGTTGTGATAGTGTTTTTTATTTCCCCAGCTAAACAGAAAACATTCTGGCTATCAGTTTAGCCTTTGCACACATATCATGCTCTGCAAAACCTTCAAGTGCAAAGCTGGAAGGGTCCTATGGAAAGACCCCAGAAAGTAAGTCCTCTGAGACAACTCACAAGCAAAGTAGTGGGCACAGGTGTGAGCAGCTGGGTACCAATTCACTTTTCTGTCATGAAGATGATATGGGGGCTTTGAAGGTAAAGTCGCGTGTTCTAAGGAATCGCTGTTGGGGTGGTTGTTCATTGCTGGGATCACATGATTATCATTTAACACCGGAAAGGGTAGTTGGTAAGGCTTTTCCATTGTGGTCTTATCAAAGTGCTTATGTATATTTCTCAAGCCCCTCTTGCAAACCAGACTTGATGCACTGCACTACATTATAGCTCTGGTGCTTGTTTCTTCTCCTCTTTTCCTCAGATCTAGAATGAGATTAGTCTCCAATTAGGTGTGTTAGTTTTGTGAGAGGGAAATAGCAGTCTAGGGCAGCTTTAATCCAAAACTCACAAGCTTATATGGGTTTTGTTCATCTGTTGGAGAGACCAACAATCAGCAAAACAGACACAGGCCTTGGGTTATATCATGCTATCTATAACAAGTGCTAAAGGCCGGTACTCCTGGAGCCTAGCCGTGTTTCCAGCATGCACTTGGAGCCACTGGACTTTTGTTTCTTTCTGGAAAAGAACAGTAATAGGCACTACAAATAAATGGGATATCTATATCCCACATTACAGCAGCTTAGCAAAGGTTCAAAGGGGCTTCTTCAACCTCAGCTGCATCCTTCAAGTCAGTTCAGTGTGGCTCAAGTGAACTGGGACAGGGTATGCCATTATTCAGAGGGACATCAAGGCTGTGATGGGCTGAGGAGCAGGGAAGAAAGGAAGCAGCAATAAAGGCTATGGAGCATTCTTCAGGAGCACTCTTCAGCAGCTGAACCTTGAAGACTGAATCTAACTTTATTCCTTGACTTCCTTTCAAGTGGGGAAAAGACGGCTATGAAAATGAAAGCCAAAAAGAAGCCAGACTGGAAGAGGTCTAACACTGTCCATAGGAAACCGCTGGATGTCAGAGTGCAGTTGGACTCTTATTGCCAGAGAGGAGGTGAGATATCAAACATCTTGGAGATATTTGACAAGGATCACATCTCATGGAGAAATTATCCTGCAGATGTTCCTAGCACCTCTTCATACTTGGCATGTGGAAGAAGATTCCCCAGGGATATCATTATTAGCAGCCATCTGATGGGGCAGACACTCAAAAGGAAATTCCCGTTCAGGGCATCTTCACTTGTGGAAGAAGATACAAGTCCAGTTGTTTATTCAACAGGCACGTCATTAGAAAAAGCACACTGCTGAAATAGCTGCGTTGCTTTATGGAACACCATCATTATTAGTTAGAGCTATATAGACTTACGGTCAACTTGTCTGTTTCCTGCCAGCAAGCTTTCCAGTCTCACATACCAACACAGTTCATGTGCAGGGTAGATTTATTGAATTTCTCTCAGCTAGTGGCTACCCAGCCTCATTTGTTTTAGTCTTAGGTTTTCCTCGGGTGGTAAAGGCACAGAGTTCTACATTTTTGAAGAAAGTTTAAGCAATTTCCAGGAAATAGATATGTATCTGGACGTGTTCTAGCATTACCTAAATGGTCCTTAAGAAATAGGCAGCAGATGTTTCAAGACAGAAAACCCCAGCATTTCACAAACAGTCTCAAGTTCTGTTTATTTAAAAAATGTACTTATAAGTCCATTGTGAGCATAATCATAAATAAGGTAAACTGGATGCATTTGCTATGACACTTTTAGCTGGAACTCTTCTGGATTTTGTTTTCTTTGGAGTTCAGTGAGAGCTGAAGACCCAAAAGGTGACCTTCGTAATTCATTAATCATCACAAAACACTTCCTTGAGGGCAAGAAATATGAAAGGTATGTGCAGTGCTGAAAGAGGGCGGCTTGCTTCACAGGATATTTGAGAGTCTGGGCTCTGAGCCAGAGGATGATTTTTCTTGAAGAAATGGTCCATCCAGCCCCCATGTTTATGGTGGGTTTATCCAGCCTGATGTGCATGGTTGTTCCCCCTCTGCCCTGCCTGCTCCTCCCAGCCTGACACTTCCTGCTCACCCTGCAAGGGTCAGGGCTCACCTCTCTCAGCAGGCAGCTTGGCTTGTTACTCCAGCTACAGCTTAGCTCTAATGCTGCCACCTCTGCCAGAGACTGTCCTTGCCCTGCTCATCATCAGCCAGTTTCCAGCACAGCCCATCTTCTCCTGGGCCTCCTGTTGGTCTGTGGCTACACTATGTAGGTAAACTGGAAAGGGACAGGACATGGGCTTTGACCACCAACCTGCAGCTGTGCTGGTGGGCCACTTAGCAGCACACTGCCTGGCATGGTTTTGGGCCCTGGCAGCTACCCCTGTATGCAGCAAATGCCTGGGCACAGTTCAGCTCCCAATAGGCCCAATCTACATATAGTCCCAATGGACTGTATGGATCTACACCTTAGCTGTAGGTGAAGGCAGGTTAGCCAAGCAAATGCAAGCTGCACTGTGCCACTTGCCCTCAAAGGCTAGAGAAGAGGCCGTGGACACATTCACTTCACACATACAGCTGCAGTCAATGGGGTCCATCCTTCTGCACTCCCCTCACACTTGGTTGCTCTTAAGACAAGCAGAGACAATCTGTTCTGGTACAGAAGAGTCAAAAGGAGCAATCAGGCATCCCAGAAAAACACTTCTTTGGCCTCTTGGGCTCAATAACACAAGACTTGTGAGATCTCAACTCATGATAAAATAAGCCTCACAGAGGGAAAAGCCCAGACCTAGCATCACCTTGGAGGTGAGGCTGCCCTTGTGCAGTGTATAGGTGTTTCAAGGATCTCAGTAAGCCCCTCCACCAGTGCTGCCAGCGGCAAGCCTCAGTCTCCCCACCATGCGTACAGCTATGGCTGCTCTGGTTCGGTGAGTCCACATGCCATCTGCAGCTTGGGTGGGATGCCAGCTCCACCGGCACACACCATTTTTCACCATAGGACTGCTGGGTGTCCTTCACTCTTCCCCCATGCATCTTTCTGATCCATGCTTGTAGCCACTTCTCTATCTGACTAGTGCAGATGAAGCCTGTGGTGAGTGTTGCAACTACTTGTGTGGTCTCCTGGAGTTCAAACATACCGATATTGTTTTGCCCTCACACCACAGATCTCACATCTTCAAGCCTGTGCTATTTGAAGCAGTCGCCAACATCTGTCTGCCTTACCGGTGCTGTACAACCAGACATGAAGAGCCTCAGCTCTTTGTTGTAGGCCACATTCCATCAGAAAACATGGCCCAAGCTATAGATCTGTAGAACTAGAAGTACACTCCTCAGTCCACACTTGTATACCTAAATAAAGCAGACCAGTCTTTAAAGGCGCTCAGCACCACAGATCTCCCTGATTTTGTCAGTTGTTCACTTAAAAGGAATAAGAATGTGATTAGCACAGTACAACTCTTCATAACTCATTAATTATCTGGGGTAACTCCTTGTTTCCTCAAGCAAGTTTCCTTTTAGCCTAGTTTGCTACTGAAGCGAGGCTCTTGTGATACCATGGTTTAGGCAGAAGGGCATGTGTGCAGGTATTCCTCTTTTTTACCACACTATCAAACCATGATTGACATGAGCCAATGTGTCCCAGAGCTCAGTTTTCACAAGTTGCACAAAAATAAATGGCTAAGTATAGGAGAAAAAGAGACCCTGTGAATGTCGGGGAAGCAGGAGAGAAGGACCAATGTCTTCACAGATAGCAGGGAAGCTCTATGGGAGAGGTACACTAGGGCTACCTCAGCCACTGGAAAAAGTCTTGGAGTTGGCATAAAATAATCCAGTGATCCAGCAGAGACTCCCCCCCAGGAAACCAGTCCTACACAGCCTGCTAGCCATTTCACCTATGTTCCCACCACAAGTCATATTTTCTCAGAGTAAACCCATCATCACAGCTATCTACATCCCCACCTTGTCCAAGTGCTCTTTTTAAGCCGGACAGCAGATAACAAGAATGTGACTTCGCCTGAAGGAACACAAGCTCATTCTGGAAAGTTACATAAGCCCTAAATGTTTATAAAGAGGAGAAGTGCAAGAACATATCTGGAGACACTGGAGTGATAGTGGGCAGCAAGTCAGACAAATATTTGCAAGAAAACACACCCTGAGCTCCATTCACACACATGTGTTATGTCACAGAAAAATGAGTGAAAAATCCTTTTTTTAATGGGCTTGATGAGAAATAGACAGCCCTCTGGTTCCACTCCAGCACAGCAGCTGAGCAAGGTTTATATTTTAAGGGCATGCGTATTCTCAGTAAAGCAAGTAGGATTACTTGTGTGCTTAAAGTTAAGCACACGTTGAAAATTGCTTCTCTGGCTGTGGGCCAGGGTGCTTATCGTGCAGGTCATCCTTGCTGCCTTTACAGATTCTGGGAATGTATGTTGGCCCCCAGGACCACTGTCTTGGTGAGGTGACAGATTCCAGAGTAAAGCCACAACGTCAGGAGAAGACCAGAGTGATCAACTTATAAGGGAAAATCATAAAGCTAAATTGGGTTTGTCTAAAATATAACACAGTGTGTGGGCAGATGTGAAAATAGTCTGTAGGTACCTGAGGAGAGTAAACACTGTTGATAGAGAAAAATTGCTTAAACAAACACACTGGCAGTGTAATTAGGGTAAATGAGAGGTAATTAAGGAAAGGAAAGTTCAAATTAAACACTAGGAACATATTATTGATGTGAGAGTTTATACTGTGAAACTGCTGTCTACTGTTTTGCTAACTTCTGCAGTTCTGCTTCTCATAAAGTCATCAGGATGGAATTGAACAAATTAACATGAATGCTGTGGA
Source organism: Morus bassanus (assembly GCA_031468815.1). Taxonomy (NCBI): domain Eukaryota; kingdom Metazoa; phylum Chordata; class Aves; order Suliformes; family Sulidae; genus Morus; species Morus bassanus. The sequence goes on from CM062568.1 coordinate 23,160,025, forward strand.
TTTTTCATTTGTTTTAGTTTTAATTGAAATGTCCTTGCATGGTTCAATATATTTCCATTACACATCAGACCACTCAATGCCACCTCTACTAGAACGGAGATAATGAGCCAACTTATGACCTGAATGATACCAGTATCAATCTTCTTCACTTTCACTGGTTTTGGGCAAGTAATGTTAGAATAATGAAGATCAGATGTTGTTCCAGACTGTTCAGGTTTAGGTGATGTAACACATTTTGGATGTCTACGTTTTTTTTTTAATCTTTCAGTGTCAAAGAGCTTGTTATATCTTCACATAGTTACTTCTATCATCTAAAAATAGTTGACATTTTACAAAATTATTCACACAGCTCTTTTGCGTGGTGAAGCAAACCACGCATTGGGATTTTAATACGAGCAGTCTGCCTAAAGCTTGTGTGTCATCAAGGGAGAACCTAAGACTGGTCCCAATGCCACAGCCTGCAGTGAAGGTGGGCCTGCACTGTGGCTTTGTGTTTCAGCTAGCTGCTGGCTTTGCTTTGACAGAGGACATGTGGCTGGTTGATAGGCCCCTGGATTGAGATCCATGAGACAATTTGATCCCAGTGGGAGGACTCCAAATGCCTATGCTGAGCTAGATGATGGTGTCTAGACAAGTTTGTGATGAAGCCGTCATCCCTTGGCAGCTGTGTGTCCTGGCTTTAGGCAGGGCATATCCTGCTTGTGCTCCCATCCTTGTCTTTTCATTCTGCTTTTGTTTCTGCACAGAAGTAGCCCATGCTGTAGGATCACTGGGAGCCCAAATAAACATCACCCAGGGCTCAGACCCATGGGCACACATGGCCGGCAGAGCAAGCCCCTGCAGCAGCTGCGGAGGAACCATTCTCACTGGCACCGTCAGCTCCTGTTTGCCTACAAAACCCCATGGATCTTTTGGGGATGTTGCACCACCATTGGGTGAGAGGGACTGCTGCAGGGACACCTTGCCCAGTCTGGGCACAGACCATGCTGTCCCGACCTGGGAGTCAGTGTGCAAGGGTGAGGAGAGAGCCCAGCCCAGCCCATGCATGTTGTTCCCCCACAGCATCCCCAACCTGCTGCAAGGGCAGAGGGACAGCGTGACCCCAGTCTGCCAGTGAGGGTGCAGAGCAGCGGGATTACTCCAGAGCTCTGCAGATGCTCCTCCTCCGCTGGTGGGAGTTAAAATGTTAGAAGACGTAAGCGTATTTTACAGCTTGATTCATTGCTGCGAGTAACTTTCTCTGTTGTTTGCCTCCCTGGGGTTGCTAGAAGAAGCTGCCATGAGAGCAAGGTTTGAGGCTTTGTTTTTCTTCCATGGTAATCCTTTTCTCGGCAAAAGTGCCTCCCGTCTACATAAGCAGCTGGTGGCTGAGCAAATAATTTCAGGGGACCTCAGTTTCCGAGGAAGCATTGCATGTGCCCCTTACTGTAACACTCCATAAACACTGGTGTCACTGTGAGATCGGATGGCAGTTATCACTGTGTTTCATGATAAACACAGATGGTGTTTATGTTTAAATATGCCAAATGTGGTAATGAGAGCAAACTTTGAAAGGATTTATTTTTATGTTGTTTCCATTCTGGCCTCTGATAATTAAGGCTGCTGTGACCTGCCTTTTGGAGGAGGAAAATATATTTATGCAGTGCTATTCAGGTTTCTAAAATAACTCAGGGAGGTTTTGTTTGGTTTTTGCTGAAGGACACTGAGCTCCTGTTTCCCAGGAGGTTTTATTGCCCTCTATTGAAAACTGTAGACCAAGGTTTAAAGACAATCTGGCCATTGGTTTATGCATGTCTTAACTGCGTCTAAAGCATCCTTTTTTTCATTATTATTCTTTTTTTCTCTAGAAAAATGAGGTTAATGTAAAAGTTGGAAAAGTTTTACTCTGTTCTATGCAGGTTCTTAGTCCAAGCTCATGCAGTAGCATTGACCACCAGTGAGGAGTGTGTTCAGCCATGTATCTGTCTCCCGGGGCATGTCTCTTCTCTCATCTCCTCTGGAGGTGAGTGTGTTGGGAAGCCCTGTTTCAGATGAACACTGACACATGCAAGTCGCACACCAGTGTTTATGCTAGAGGCAAGGTCTAAGAAACAAATCCTACACTCTGTGAAGAAGGTGACGGTATTTCCCAGAGAGCTCCCTCCACAGCTACAAGCATCCCCACTCTCTTTGTCCATAAGGAAAGGAGCTCCTTCTCCTGCAGGGACAAGCTGGGGTTGCTTCACTCAGATGTTGTTGCCAGCTCTCTTGGAGGAGAGCCTGCTTCTCTGCAACACAAGCGCAAAACTTCCCCCAGACTATGGTGTTTAAAACCTGCAGTAAATCCATGCATGGCTGCTCTGAAAGGGCAATCTGACTGCCTGAGCTGGAGCAGAGAGTACCCCTATTTGTTTTCTGCCTTCAGGCCAATGCATGGGAAATCTTTCAGAACTAACACAACCTTGTGCCACTAGCATTGGCACTGGTTGCTTAGACTGAAAGAAATGGGCTGTGACATTTCAGTGGGGTCAGTGCAGAAAAGATGCTAATGTGGCATATCAAGCAAGCTATGACAGACAGCTCCAGAGATGCCTTTCCTCTAAGGGGCCAGCACCAGCCATGCTGGCTGTGGATCCTCAGGATTTAAATTTTGATCCTTGTTATCCCACTGGTTTATTACACTAAAGGTCACAGACTCCCAGGCACCTCTTCTGTTAGGAGATATAACCCATAGTAGAGCCCCTTACACCGAGTTCTTAAATAGCTGTGCCTAAATGTCACTGTTCCAGGAGGAGACTGCATGCTCCGAAACTGCATGCTCTGTTGGTACAGAGCTACTGCAGGGACAGCAAATTAAGCAGAATAAAAGAAAAAAGTATAATTTCTTTATATTATTTTTAAATTTTGAAATAATCCTGAGGTCACTACGTAATGCAAACAGCTTTCTAACCATTTGAACTTCCAAGAATACTGACTTCTTTAGGGAAAGCTAAGGTCTCACAGCGTATTTTGTGTCTTTGAGATAAAAATAATATTTAAAATCTTTATTCTTCCTTCCTGTGATTTGCAGGTACAGTGGGGAAGACAGTAGGGTTTTTCCTTCTACAGTTGTTACCATTTAAATTGTGGCCAACAAAAGCTGTGTGTAATGATACTTTCAGGAGTCTGTAAGACAACAGCTATGTTAGAGACAGCTGTATCTGTTTTATTCTCTACTTCAGCCTACCATCTACAGCTGTATTTAGAGACTTGCACAAGAGGCCTAATTTCCTGCACTGCCAAGCATCTTCAGCTTCCACCTTTGAAAAAGCATGGATTAGGGGGCTGAACATGGGAAGCAGGAAATACTGACTTCCACGGCTACTCAGCATCACAGCATCAATCGCAAGACATGGAAATGCAAATCCCAGAGCAGGAACTGCTGATCACACCTGTTTCTTTTTCGGTGCTACACATAAGTCTATAGGATGCTACTGCTCTATGGAGTTTGTTTCCCATAAAAGCTGACCCAGATATTAACTGACTTATTTTTCTAGGGTTAATGCAAAAATTACTGTTGAAATAATGACTGGATCACCTGAAAGAAGGTGGTAGATATGGAGGTGTTACATGCATTGGGGGAGTAACCTATGCTGAAAGCTTGGGTATAGGTTCTTTTTCATGTGTGGAAACCAATGAAAAAGACCTGGTAAACTGGTCACTCACAGGGGCAAGCTTAAAACCAAGTCCAAATTATTTGTTAGAGTAGTAGTTAAACACTCAAGAAAGTTAGACTTTCAGTCCTTGTTGTCCAGATCCCTCTATGACCCTTAGCGATCCACCTCGTACTGGATTCGTTATCACCGAACTTCAGGTATTCAGGTTCCCTCTGTAATCAATGGAGAAAGAAAGGCACTTCAGAGATAATTAATCCAACTCACCTCCAGGAATACACCTTGGTGGCCTCTGCTGAACTCACCCTGGCTGGTTGATGTCTTTCCTGTACTGGGGAACCCAAAACTGAATGCAGTATGTAGATGTGGTCTAGCAGGTGCTGAGTAGAGGCAATGATACCTTCCCTCAATCCACTGCAACACTCCTGTTATTTCAGCCCATATGAGGACAGGCTGAGGAACGGTCCGTGTGCCTCATCCTTTTGCTCAGCTCGTACAAAGTGATGGGCTATGGGGTATTTCCTGCCTTGCAGACCTGGTCCCATTTCCACCCCATGGCAAGAGCAACACTACAGCTCCCTTGTACATGGACCTCCAGGCTTTTCCGCAAAAGTGCAGATGAGTTTTAATGTTTAAGGTCAAGCAGGACTTGATTTTACATCCAGTCTCAAAGATGGGAAATATCTGGACAGCAGTTTACTAGGATGTGAGCAAAACCTGCCCAGCAGAAAGACTCTGGTCCACCTTGTCAGGAGTGTCCCGACATTTTCCCTCAGGAAGACCAACATGATAATGCAGAACTTAGAATAACTGATTTCTTAAAAGGAACACTGGAATTTGGTTTGATTTTGCAATGACTAAGTAACAAAAATAGTCACAGCCAAACACTAATCCAAAAGAAATGAGACATGAAGGATTAAGACACAGAGATCACTAGATTTTCCATGTCACTTGATTTTAAACAGTTGTTAGGAACTAGGGGAAACAACAGAAGTGCTTGTCTTTCTATAAAAAAGAAATTTTTGAGGGAATGCCAACTGCCCTACAGCATCCTGAGCTGAATCTTAAAATAGGCTATTGAAGCGTGGTGCAGAAACATGAAAAATATTTTAAGAGCAGTTGGAAGAAATTGGAACTGAAGTCCTCTACCAGAACAGAGAGAAGATGTCCCGGGAGCCGTGTTTAACTAAGCCTGACAGCCTCAAATCAGGCCGATTTCCCTGGGTCCGTCCTGCCCTTGTTTCCCCTGACTGCTGGCACCACCTTGTGGCATCTGAAATACTACTATTTATTGAGAAGCCTATTTATTGAGCCCGGCTGAGCAGGGGGCTGCTAGTGCAGCCAGCACCCAGCCAATTTCTTCCTCTGCAGGAATGGAAAATGCTTCAAGGGAATGGATAAATCACAACCAGAGCAAACTCTATTCCGGCACTCAGAGCATGATTATTAGGAACTATCAATCAAAGCAACTTGCCCTAATCTCTTTCTTATCCAAAACAGTCACATTGCACTTATATCCAAATTCCTGGCAGTATCATAGCTGGGCAGATTTCCAAGATTTTCACATAACTGGTATTTTACAGGATACCACTGACATTTATACAGCTGTAAATTCCAAAGGACTTTAAAAGCAATAATTATAAGGCACCGTTAAATTGTTTCCCGGCTGGAAGATGTCAGCTAGGTGTGGGTAAGCAGAACATCTCATGGGAGAAGTGAGAATTTTGCAAAAGGACATCTGGGCTAAACCCTATTGTAAAAAAAAAAAAAAAAAAAAAGTACAGGACCTTAAAATGCAGGAGCTTTCCTTATAGGAGCTTTCCTTGCAGGATCTCATCCAAGCATCCAAGAGAGCACCACAAAATAAGCTGCATTAAATTTCAGCCAGTGTAGCATTTGAGATCAGACATTAAAGCTGCTAAACACTCTTCTTCTGCATGGTTGACAATCTGAACAAATAATTTTCGGCATGATTTCCATTCTGCTATCTCCAGAAAGGGTTTATTTCATAATTCAAAAGACAAGGCATAACATTACTCATTTGTATCACATGTAAAATATACTGTGCTTGCTTATAGTGTTCCAATTTTTAACACCGACTGTTAACTATGGGGGAGCAGTGATTAAGAGATGAACTCACACTCTGCTTTGGAGCATAGGGAAGCTTGCTTGGAGATCAGATGGAAGTAATCTGGAGAGATTTAGATTGGAAAAAAAAATAAAAGAAGTAATAAAGGCAGTTTAACTGGGCTTAGAAGCAGCAGTTGAGATCTATAATTCCACAGCAGATATAATCAAGGAGGATTGAGCTGCAGATACTCAGAAGGAGTATGGGAGACTGGAGACACTATAGGCCCATTAGGTTGCACTCACCAACACACAAAACCTCAGAAGAAATTATGAAGAGGGGAATAATAAAAGCCAAGGAAGTGGATGTAAAACAAGAATAAAAAAGAACATGGATCTACAAATGACAGGTCACACCAGGCTAACCTGCCATCTTTTTTGGTAGGGGAAAAGCAGTATTTAATCTCTGTGGGTATCTGAAAAATGTCTCACCCAATGCCCTAGGAGAAATTATTAGGCAGCTTGTAGAAAATGGGATCCAGCACGGCACATACATAAGGCCAGACTTTGCAGCAGCAGTACGTAACTTGCAGCATTCTTCAAGGACTGGTCTTGGACAGAAGTTCCTTGGTGGCCAAGGCAGATAACAGGACCTGGGATGGTATCTGGAGATGGTCCATCAGTACATAGGAAGATCGGGGCATTGCAGGGGAAGAACTGGTGGCCTTGGAGACTGGACCAGCAGCAGTGAGATGAGACTCAACTGCAATGAATGGAAAGCCACAGTCCTGGGAAGAGATGCTAAGAAATTCAGAGCAATTGATGGGAATGACCAACAGTGGAAAAGCGGTGGTATCACAGAGTCTGTCTACACCCATGTTGAGGCCAATCTCGAAGCTGTCTTCCCCCAGCCTGAATCAGCTCTCCCATTCTCAGCTCACTTTTTAGCCCATATCACAGCTTGGCACGTTATTCTTGCTGGTCTTCCAGTAGGGCTCCTCCTGTCCCAGTCTTGTGCTTTAGGAGCTGACTATAGGTGTGGAGAGAAAACTTAGGAAAAGAGGACAAGCTGGATTAACATTTATGGCATTGCAGATATTGCAGCAGCTGCAAGTGGTATTATACTGTGTGAATGCCAAAGTACTGCTTGCACAGTCTCTGCAGCAGCCTCACCTTGCCTAAACATTCACAAATTATATGCCAGGTGCCAAAATAATGAGGCTTAAAAATCACAATATTTGAAAGAACAAGTGTTGTTTACCTTCCATTCACCTTTGAATTTGAGCCTTTATATACTGTATTTACAATTTTTTTTTATTGCAGCTGCATGGGTTAAGAACTTGCAAGTAAACAAAGCAAGCTTCAGAACCTCATGCAAGAACCAAGACACAAAGCAATACTGCTCCAGCTACAGCCTTCTGGCTGGTCTATGACTATGGCCAGGCACTTGGCAAGTTGTATCCAGCCAGGGCAATTTATTGAGGATGGATCCAAGAGTTATTACCTGAAGATTAACTGTAATATTGCATCACACTAGAAGCCACCGGCTTGGAACTACTTTTTTAAAAAGGACCCAGGTACTTCCTTTTTGCAAGTATTTGTTGGATTAATTATTATTCTGATTTTTGGAGGCAGTTAGGCATCTGCTTTTTGTTAATATTACTTTCTACTCTTCAAAAGGTAAAAAACATTAGAGAAATGACCTTTAGTTTGCCGTTTTAAAATAAATCCTAGGACCAGTGGCAAGAAAGAAGAAAACTTCACTGGGTTTACTTCACTTTTAGTTTTGCTCTGTACTGGTTGTGAATTTTCAATTAAACAAACAGATCCAAAATCTAATCTTAATTACAGGGGAATAAATCTCAGGGGAATAACTTCCATTCATGTTTAAAGATTTCCCATAGCTTTGCACTGCTCCACTTGAAAACCCAGTCTTGACCATTTGTCAAAACCTAGAGAAGGGCCCTGATGTGGGGCACGCAGCCTTCATGCAGTTATAAAAATAATTTATTGGCTTTTACCCTGGGACAGGTAAATGAGCAGGTAAAACAGCACACATTCTCAAGTATCACTTTATTGGCACGGTTTTATTTAGAGTCATAAAAGCATAAAATGAAACTGAAGACACGGTCGGTAGATGTCACCCATGCACCAGGCACCAACCATGCAAACCTCAGCCTATAGCCACCCAAAATACCCCCTTCCCACTGCAGGCAGGAGACAAGGCCAGGCAGGGAGGTTTGAAAGGAAGGTTTACTTCAAAACCAGCCCATGGAGGGTGTGGCGTGTTCAAAGGATGGCCAGCTGTGGTGGCCATGCATGGTGGCCCTGGCAGCCCCTGTGCATCCTCTGATTGTGCCTGGGCGAGCCATGGGCATCCTGAGTGGGAAAAACTCCTGTGATCCGTGTTGGACATGGGGAGAGCACCCAGACTTCTACCTCCACTGCTGGCACCTGTGCAAGGGGCGAGCCCAGAGAGGAGGAGGTGTTGCTGCCAGCTCCACCAGGCATGGGGAGACCAGCCCCAAGCAGGGTGCCAGCACCAAGGGGAGCTGGTCTCCGCTATCACCCGTCTTCTGTCCCTTCCGCCGATGGGGGTGGCGGGGACAGGGCTGGGGATGTCCCCGGCAGAGTGTCACCCTCTGCAGCCCTGTGTGCTGAAGGACTTGTGCTCCTCAGCGTCACAGCTTGAGACTGCTAGCCCCTGTTGTTCCTCTTTACACGTCTCACGGAAATGAAACTTCCAGCCTGTTTTTTCCCCTTCAAAAATCAATTGAAAGCAGCTCGGTGCTATCCAGCTTAATTATTAATAAGTGCTGAGCTGGCTAATGGTGTTTGTTCAGTGTTCCCATAAAACATTTAAAACCAAAACGCTGCAATCCTCCCCAAAGCCTGTCCCCAAGAGTCTCATTAATCCCAGACATAAACATGCCACTCAGTCCCCACATTTTTACTGCAAGGAATTTAGAAATAGCCAAGTTTACACCCTGCTCTGCTTATCATGAGGTCATTTGGGCTTGGCCCAGGGTTTTGCACTGGTGTGGTCTGGCAGAAGGCAACTGCTTTGGCTGAGCACCTCCTGCCTCACACCAGCGCCTGGTGCTAGAGATGAACTTTGCCTTCTAACCAACCCTCTTATTAAACCAACTAATGGTGATTCCTGAATAAAACATTGGGAACTTCCAGTCTAAAGAAATTGAAACAATGTCAGTTGGATATACTAGTGGCTTTGGCTGATGCCTCGGGTTTCCTGTTGAGAGTTCTCAGGTGCTGAGCAGGATCTCCCCACAGCCTCTGTGGAGCTCTGTGCTCTGGTGTGCAAAATCATGGGCTGTTTGAGCCACCTCTGTGGTTTACAGGAATTTAGGCATTAAAATACAGGACAGAAAAATCTTAATTTAAAAAAACAAATCAGCCAAGCAGTGTGAGATGTGATCTTCCCTGATTATATCAAATGGATCAGAGCATCACTGATGTTTCTAGGTTTTTTTGCATGTCAACCAAATGGAAAGAAGATTTTCTGCCATGCTGACTGTGCTAAATAATCCCTCCAGGATCCCTGATGACATGTGTTGAGGGTAGCAGCCACAGTTACGTTAGCTGCAACAGGTTGCTAAATATAATTTTTCTAGAAGGAATAACAGGGTTTGGAAAAAATTAAATATTGTTTTTCTGACCCATACGGCAAACCTAGTCTTCATTTCCCAAATCAGAAGCTTTGGAAGGGGACAAGTTCACTTCGTTTTCCTGACAGTAACAAGAAACTGTCAACAGAAATTGAATGAACCTGCGTTTCCTCGCACAGGCATAGAAGCTCCTGACTGGTGGTGCTTTCTATGGGACCCACTGGATGATGATCTCAAAGCTGCTTAACTTTCTGCTCTGGTGTTGCCTGGCTTGGTTCAGTGCCAAGCGGTGCCACCAGACCTTCCTGGAGGCTTTGCAGGAGGAGGAATAGAATGATCTGTTGTTACCGTCCTGCTTTGTGTTTGAACAAAGTGGGTAGAAACCATCTTCCTTGACTACAGGTGGGAAAAAGAGGAGAGGGCCATTTCTATATACAGAAACCCAGCAAATACCTGGCTTCAAAGAGATGCTGATTTGCAGCCTCTCCTGGGCCATATCCTTCTTGCTTGCTGAGCAGCTCTCTCCCAGCCAGTGCTCCTGCGATGGCTGACCCAGCTGTGGGTGATCCCTTGGCCCTCAGGTCTGCTCTGCCTGATGCCTTCCTACTGCCCCCTGGTCTGATCACACAAACGGCCATTTAATTGATCTTTGCTTCAATGAAAGATGCTTGGCCTGGCCTTCAACCAGATCTCTGACTGTCTGTATATCAGAAATGAATAAAACTTTTTTTTCCAATAGTAACACAAATATTACTACCATTCAGATGTGCTGCATAGATTATCTTCATCTGTGGGACACGAAGACCCAGGCACTGCCCCACACCTGTGCGGTGTGCCTGTGGGGATGACATTGTGCTGTGACTGACACCAAGATAAAGCCTTTTATTAGACTAATTAGTGTGGCAGCAGGTATGATGTGGGGCACAAGGTCATGCTGGCACTCACAAGCCACCCCATGAAGGCCTCTGGTGAGCAAGGCCTGAGATGACTTCCACGAGGTGGGGCTCTGTCCCCAGATCTTGCAGCTCTTCCTGCTCTCCAGCTTCTTCCTCTGGGGTGCTGAGGGTGGTGGCAGCGGTCCTGGAGGTGGGAAGGGAGAAACATGAGATAAAATTTTGACAGGCTGGTGATTCAGGATGCTCAGAGTGAGGATGCTCAGCATCAGCCTCCTGAAAGGTGTGGATTCCCTGCAAGTGCTCAGCAACCCCCCCCCCCCCCGCCTCTGCAGAGCAGCCCTGGGGGCAGTTCAAATCAGCACCCGAAGTCCAACTCAATTTTTGCAAACAAAAGCACGAGCTGGTGCTTGGAGCGGGCCTGTGGAGGCCAAATCCTGCCACATACTGAATACTTTTCCACCCCAGGTACCAAGGATGTTCGGTCAAGGCAAGATGCTTCACACAAAGGGGTTTTCTTAGCAGGAATGATTTGTTTCAGGTGGCAGGCTCACAGACACGGGTATTTTCCCCATTTCCCTGCACTTGATACGAGTCGTGTTAACATCTCAGTAAACGTGTTTTCTTTTCAGCTACACTGCTTGTAACAGTATTTGCCTGAATTAGAGTGAGTTTGCTCTGCAAACTGCATTTACCTTTCCCAGATACAGAGCAGCTGTTCCCTGTACACTCTTGCAAGGTCCTTGTTTGCACAGACTTTTGTCAGCAAATACACCCCCCTGAACAAGCCACTCACTTTGACTTTCCAGCACTGATAGGGGAGTTGTGAGCCGTGCAAGACACCTTCATCCTTGTCTTTTTGTTTCATTAATAAGCACTCGCCTTCGAGACGGCGCCAACAAGGCTTTGCTCATGCCATCAATCATGACGCTAGGGTTGACTGAGTCTTGCAGAAGTGTGAAAGAAAGAAGCAGATGTTATTAATTCTTCCTTTGGTGAAAGCTCTTCAATCACACTGTGCTGACACCCACTATGTATCCCCACCAGCACAAACATGAAGGTCGCCAGCTCCCAAGTGAGTACTCAACAGAAAACATCTACCCCCCGGCTCCCCGAACGGATGACAACATTTACTGTGACTCAGGTGGAATCATGGTCTGTGGAAAACACCAAAGCAGTGGTGCCTGCTGTGATGGTGGAGGCAGAGGAAGCTGTGCAGGGGGCTGCCCTGGTCCCCAGCTAGCAGGGCTGAGGGCAGAGAAAGGGCTGGCTGGGAGCCCTGCAGCAACAGGGTTTCCAGGCATGAACATCAATCTGCAGGAGTCAGAATATTCTGAAAAATACACTTATTTCAATGATGCATGGGCACGTGTCCATCAGACGTGACTGTGAGATGCTGCCAGCTTGTCTTGCAGGCAGTGAGGCAGCCTGGATTCCTAGGCTCTGCTGAGCCAGGGCTGTCCATGACACACTGGGACTTGGTGGCTTGTGGACATCCATTGCAGAGCTCTAAGATGGAGCCCAGGCTCTGCAGCAGTCAGAGCACTGGTGTCCCGGAGAAACTACCTTGAGCATGGATCCTTCATGTGAAGGTGTCAGTGTCACCGTGGGAGGTATGGAAATGCTGACATGTTGGTGTGTGCTGGGGTCCTCATTGCCCCCACACTTCTTGCTGCACACACAGGAGCCTGCGCTCCTGGCTCCAAAACTGGCTTTCCAGTCTCATTTGTGTCTGCCAGGGCTTCAGCCTGAAAGTCAGCCTTTGAAGAACCTATTGACCGCTTGGATCTGATGGCAAGAGAAGGGATGAGTCACCAAAGGGTGTCACTGGCTCCAGACAAGCGTTGTCTTCATACAGCTCCTGAAGAGAAAATAATTTCATGGATATATGTGTGTGAGGAGGAAGATATAGAAAAGTGAAGAGGGCAAAGATAATCACCAGGAGCTTTTCACCTCCATCTTTCACCATCTGACATATGGTCCCTGAGACACACGCTGGGGCCCCCAGAGTCGGCCTTCTCCTCCCTTCAACCCCAAGTTCAAGAATTGCTGTTCTGGACACCTGTGGGAAGAACCACTATGAGTCTGCCAACAAGTAAAGTGTCTAACCACTGGTTTCCTCCATTTTTCAGTTATGCCACAGAATATTTTGTTTTTGAGGTGGACAAGAAGGGAATACTGAGTGCAGCTTCATGCCATCTACTGTGGGCATTCCATTAACCGGAGGTTCAGAGCCTCTGTTGGTACCTCTTTCCTACAAAGCTTGGGGAATAGGTGGCTCTGAGAGGGGTTAATCCAAGCAATAATCACCAGCCAGAGAAAGAAGTTAAAGTTCCCTCAGACTGCTTACTAAAGTGCCATTACATCTTTGTCCCTACACTGATTGCAGGGAGTCTTGCAGCTCTGCAGAGTAGGTGGTCTGACTCACCCACCACTCTCGTGCATTCACACACAAGAGTAAGTGGCAAACACAGCTGTAAAGGACCTGCCCAAAGTCTCAGAGAGAATCTGGAGTAGAGCCAGCGACCACACTTTCATGTATTAAGTCCCCACTCCATGCCTTAACCTGAAGACCATCATTCCTCACAAATAGCTGTGCCTGATGACTGAGCTATGTGAACGAAACCGTCTGAGAGAGGAGGTGAGACACTGACACATGACTAGCATATTCCTGTTGCACACTTTCACTAAAGTGCTGCACTGGGAGCTGAGGGATCCAGGTGCCCGAGACGTGTGTTCTGGGACTGACCGCCCAAGTAGTGCAATATGGAGACCTCGCATGGTTTAACTGAAGGTCCCATCACAGCTTGCTGCTTGGGAAGGACTGTGGTTTGACAGTACTGAGGAGGGACACCTTCCTCATGCAGTGAGACCAAGTGAAGCTACTGACTGTGGCTAGCCTACCCCAGCTGGCCACAGCTGGGGATCTGGCTCTCATCTTCCCAGTCCTGGGGAGGTCCACATTTATTGCTTCTTTTGCTCTCAGGGGCAGGTACACCTACAAACATACACACCTGTGCTCTTCTAACCCCAGCCAGAGCTGCCAGATGCTCAGGCCAGCTCACAATGTTTCTTTGAAATGTATTTAAAAACTTAGTCTTCATCAAAGTCAAGTTGTTGCCTAAAATAAGAATGCAGTTTATTACAGCAACCACAGAGAGCAAAAGCAGATGCTCTGGCAGATGAATGCTTGGGGGAGACCTTCAAGGGCAGGTCCAGCTTTCAGGGAGTTGTGGGAGGTCCTCTATCCTGTACAGTCAGTACCCAGTGAATCTTCCCAGAACACATTATTTTCCTTGCTCTGAGTTTCCTGTCACAGATCTCCACTGCCTTTTAGCTGGAAAGGGCTGGCCATAGCTGCCCTTAAACTTCAGAAGGGATGAAGGAAAGTCATGGTCCTCTTCCCAGAAAGTGCCTGCAGCAACCCCACCCCATGAGCTGGCTTGATACTATCTGCAGTCATTTAGGCAGACATTGCATGAGTAAAGAATGTTATACATCAGCCACACACTAAAAGACAGCACAGTAATGGTATTTTACTTCATCTCCAATGGCTTGAGCTGTTGTTCCTGGCTTATCCTGGTCAGGGCACACATCCCCATCTCCCCGATAGTAGTCAGGTGCAAAGCTGTCACATTAGTGATTCATGCCCTCAGCTAACTCTACAGTCATTTCCAGGTCCAAGAGTATTAATCCAGACTGTTTTGAACTGGCCAAGGTTACCTCAGAGGCCTCCTCTGGCCATGATCCATTGAGAGATGAAGATGTGGCATTTATTACAGACCTGGATGCAGATGGTTGTCAGGTAAGGGCTGTGGTCTACGGTGCTGTGTTAAGAGTCGGGCTGAGCCCAAGAGTATGACTGTTGAGGGCAGAATGATAAAGGCTTTTTCTGCACTGATCATCCAATGCCAGGAAGAAACCATGGTCATTTTGCCCATATTAAATGGAGTGGCCAAGCTAGGTAGATTGGACGGAGCTGGAGCTGGAATCCAGAGCCATTTCTCAGTTGGACAGTCATGGTTCAAAGCAACTGGGGCCAATAGAGAGGGATAATTTTTGCTATCTGACGAAAGCTGAGTTAACTTCAATCCAGTTCCCTCTGGGCAAGTGTCTACCACCACAGCTAATATCTGCAGGTGATCCAGCTGGCTCTCAGCACAGGCTGGTTACTTGTAGAGGCTTGCAGCTTGTAGCTCAAGCTTACCTGGGACCCCCTCAGGCTGGAGCATTTTAGCAAGGACTTATTCTGGTTCACATACCTCAGTCTGAACAAGGGATGTTTTAGAAGCAGCACAGTGAGATTGCACAAGGGTCATGTGGCATCTGCTCTGCTGAAAGGTTATCTCAGCTGGAAAGCTCTGACTTGGTGCATTTCCAGTGGATATACTTCTGTGCAATAGATATAACATTCCACTAGATGTAGGCTTATTTTCAACACATGTTGGTGCCTTTTCAAGGAAGTTTGAATGTGGTACTAAGAGAGATTGCTGTCCATCTTTATTATAACTACCTTCTGACTATTCAGGCCTGTTAAGTCGACAGAGCACCAGAGAGACATTATACCCAAATGATCATGCCAGGGAAACTGAGCCAATCATAATTTAAGGCTATATCAGCTGAATCAAGCAAGCTATGAAAGAGGCACAAAACCTGCTCAGCATGTTATCACTTCTTATCAGACTGGGATTTGCTTTGATGCAACAACTCAGTTCATCACAATAGTCAATGGTCAAGAAAGGCAGGGGAACGTGGGGACAGTCACATTAGCCTAGAAAGGTGTTAAAATGAAGATATGAATCCAGAAAAGGAGAATGAAGAACTAGGGAAGTGCAACATGGAACATGAACTGTTTGCACAGTCTTTAGGAGAATTATATTTACTGAGTAATCTTGGTTATCTAATGCACATGGGCAGGTCACATCCCTTATTATGTGTCTGAACAACAGCTGACAAAATGACATATAAATATAATTGATGATAATTTTATATACATAACCACAAGCACAAAAGCAATGGAAGATGATATCTTCATGCAAGAAATCCTTCACAACGGCAAACAGCAAAGTTTTAAGCTTGTTGTCCACAAGGATGTAGGCAGCGTTCAGAAGAACATATGGAAAATGTACAACACTGCTGTTAACTTGCAGCATAACTGCAAAAAACTTAAAACGTGTTCCACAAGCTTTCAATCTAAAAAAGAATAGGACCCATCTCTATAATGGAAATGAAAGGAATCTTTTTCACTGATTTTTGAAAAAGAATAAATGGAATTCTAATAAATGGAAGCTTGGTAGTTCTGGACTGTGAATGTTAACACAGAATAATATAAGCCCAGTAAAGCACACTGATGACTACAGAAATGTCAGCTAATTTTTATCACATTAGTGTAAAGACAGGAAGTTATCAGAAATATTATTATTTTTTTATTATTTTCTTGGTTTGGTACAAGTAATGTCATTTAAAGGCAATGGCTACCAAAGGATGTTTCAGAAACGTCACAAGGACAATATGTAAGCTCATCTGTTGATCTGTAGTACTGAAAAAGTGTGGTTACATTTTTATCATGCAGCTTTCTGAAACTGGGAAAAGCTTTCCTGGGTTTTCAGTAGGTGAAGAATTGTAGTTGCTATGCATAGATTTGTCCAATCTCACTGTTTACGACTGAGTTTTCAAGCTTCCAAAGTCATCCTCGCCTAAAAACTTATGACTGGTACCAAAATAAGGCAAAGACATTACTGAGGGGTTTGAGTCTTTAGGACTAACTAAGGTGAAGAATAAGAAACTTAACATTTAACAACCCCCTCCTTCCAAAATCTGATGTATTCATGTAACAATCTGCATCATTCTCAAATCTGTTGCTTTAAAGAGAAAAGCACAAATCTGAATGCAAGAAGAGGCATAAAAGCCCTTCTAAACACAGGAGCATGTTTATTTGTTTTCCTGTGTAACAGAAGAAATAAAGTAGTGCTTGGGTGATCCTCTGAAGACAGTCTAGGAAGATGCTTCATAAGAGAGGGAGCTAGATGATGGAACAACAGGCTATTTGTGTATGGTTGTTACCAAGCAGATATAGATATGCTGTTTACAGCTAGAAAGAGCCTGCTTTCTCTCTTTTATACAAGAGCTTAAAAAATGTAGGTGCTGGATATTGCCATCTGGACAGTGAATGAGATGGTGGCAGCCTGTTGTGATCGATCGGTGCTGAGAGGCAGTGAAAAAAACCAGAACAGTGCTCCCATACTAATGGCATCGATTTCTCTCCACAGAGATCCATTAGACACCATGGAATCAAACACAGTGCCTTCCTGAACCACTGAAAAATCCAGCTCAAATGATATGCTAGGCATTTAGCAGTTCCTGTATACCTATTCCGAGGCATGTGGCAATCTGTCCATCCATGGGAGCTGTAGGGAAAACCCTCTTTCCAGACCTGTGTCCCCCACAGAGCAGAGGAGGGTTCATCTGGTGGCACAAGCAGAGCTGCTTCACCCAGACCATGCACTGTGAGTGGGGCTGAGTAGGTCACATTGTAGGGACAGCCACCAACGTGCAGCGTGTCTTCCCTCCCCATTTGCAAGACTGGGTTCCTTCAAGAGCATATCAGAGTGTGCTGGGAGTCCACCTTTGGTCCTGACAGTCCCCAGTGTAAAACCAACCCTGCAATATGGGAAAGGGAGCTTTGACACACAGTGGGTGGCATCGAAGCCTACTCCAAAGCACGAAGAGGAGGTCGTACATGGTGATTTTCCCAGGAGACACCCTCAGCTTCAGGTCAAGGAATAATCCCCAAACTCACAGGGAAGGACCTTGGGTCACCAGGGTGGGAGGCTGGAGGAGGGAAGTGAAAAGTCGTTTCGTTCAAATATATAATGCATTAGCTGGAAGGATGATAAAGGCAGGCTGTCACCCTAGGAAGACGCAGCACCGGAAGGGCTTGCACAGGCATCCCTCTCCAGGGGCAATCGCTACATGCACAAAGTGTGAGAGAACAACAGGGCAAAGCAGACCACAGTGCCAGGGACTGGCACTGAACATTGCAGCATGGGCACCTCAGCTCATCTGAGCTACTTTGACAGTCCATCAGCAACACAGAGAGAATGGGGCACTTCAATGAGGCCTCCGGTCTCAGGTTCATCACATGGACGCAAGGTAAGTCAGATGCTTCTTTCACCATCTACAGAGAGCGCAGAGGTAGGTCTCCATGCAGTTGATGTCTCAGGTCCTGCATCCTTCCACATATCCATGCCTTAGTCACCACGAACAGTTCCATGGCTGATGGCTTTTCCCTGGTAGGTACAGATGACAACCAGGGCAATGCAGAGAAAGGACTATGCTGCATGGGAGGTGCTGGAGAGAACAACACTCCTCTCCTGGACTGAGGACTGCTACAGTCTCATTTGCATGCCGTACAATGACACACACAGATCACTGAGTTAACTGGAGCGGAAAAGATAGAAAAGATTCCTTTTTCCTCATCATGCCTTTGTTTGTGATTCAGAACACTTCAAATATCTCTTTATTCTTCTCATGTTTTTCTTATTCTAGTTTTTCTCATTTTTACTTGAGCCCTGGAAGTCATGTGCTCAGGTTTTTCAAATCTTTCCCAGCTAGTTAAGTACATGTCAGCCCATGGATTTACACTGAAGTTAGAAATTAGGCTCTTACTTCTAGATACTGCAGAAATGGGACCTGACACGGTCCAAGTGTCTTTCACATAGCATCAGACAGCTTCTCTGAGAAGTGAAGGCATGTGGCAGCCCAAGGAGCTGGGTCCATGGTGAGCTTTGCCTCTGAAATGCGATGGTTTTGTTCCCTGTTAGCTGTGTCAGATGCTTGAACCATTGGGGGATCATAAAAGAGATTAGACAATTGCCCAAGGCACATTAGGGTCTGAAAGATAATATGTCTTTCATGCAATTAATTTGTTTTCAGACAACTAATAAACACTGGTAAATGTTGGCTCAAAGAGAGCAATAAACTAAACATCATGAATTAAACTTTAAATTTTCGACTACTGTAAGACGGGAGGAAGGTCACGGCCTAAATCATTCACCAGCTAACATGCCATGGACAATGTGGGAAGTGCAGAATGATCACATTCAGTGTGGAACGGTCTCTTGAAATGTATTGATCCTTCCTTTTTCTTCCACTCAAATGCATTTTTGTAGCAACTCCAAAAGCAGCTCATCATGTACCATGCAAAGAAAATAAGCACAGCCTGCCCCATTCACTGCTCCTTTTCACTGCAGTATTGCTTTTGCTGAATAACACTGGCATCACCCTGGAGTAATGTAGTGACTGAATCAAACCCACAGGGATAATACAGATACACTTCATTTGAAGCCTGCAGTGGTAAGTTGTGTGAGCTCTGCTCTTTCATGCATGCTGAGTCTCCCAGTTGAAGAGAATACAGCCAACAGCTTTGTGGTTTGCTCCGTCCAACCTGCACACCCACCTCCTGGCTGCAAGCAGAGGCTCTACCACTGCAGGAATCTGGGTCCTATCCTGCAACCCTGGGAGTTAGCTCCCAAAAGTTTCCTGGGTTGCAGCAATACAGGGTGAAGCCTTTCTACTGCAAGGAAATTGTGCTGATGGGCATGGGTTAAAGACCTTTACTGTAGCCTGTCCTCTCCCACTGACAGCAACAGATGCAGAGTGAAGCCCGTTTGTTACCAGTGCTGAGGTACAGCACAGCATCTCTGGTGTCTCACGGTGTCCAAACCACCAGCACCTTTGTCCCAGCTAAACTGCCCTAGCTCTCACCAGTCTTGGCTATAAGGACTCTAAATATAAAGCTATTTTCTTTCAATACAGTAACTGAAACAATTTAGCAGCAAATGTCTGCATGGTCAGATTTCGAGAGATCTGGGCAGAGCCCAGAAGAACTCTTACTGAATCCAGCACAGTGCAGGCCAATGCCACCACCCTCTCCAGCCGTGGAACAGACTGTGCAGATACACATCGTTATCCTAGAATAGGTTACACCAGCATAGGGGTAAATACAGTTGCCTCAAAGAAGCATCCAGCCCTTCTCAATTCATTTTTCCACTAGCCCCAAACCTTGCAGAGCCATTCAAGCCAAAAGGCCAGCAGTGTTTCAAACTGGAATGGGACACTTGGTGTATATTATGGGACACTTGGAGTATATTGATCTACCTAGTGAGGCAGGATAAAATGGAGACTTACTGAAGCTGGCCAATGTGGCAGCTGCCTTCTCCTCACAATACATGGTAGATACAGTTAAGCTTCTGTTTAAGAGTAAGGTAGTTAAAAAATAGGAGCCAATTCTGAAAACACATATATGGAGAAGTTGCTCAGGAACCAAGCTGTGTAAACAGGATTTTTATTAGCTCTGATTGCAAATACAAAGAAGAAATTCTTATTTTGATCGAGGTGTGTGTACAGATACAACCAGAAACACCAAATAAGCAGAGAGAAATTCCAGAAGTGCTAGAAGAGCTTAAACTGGCAAGAAAAGTGTAGACTGAAGGCTAGAGATGGCATAAGGAACACCAACACAGGTGTTGTTTCCTCAGGCACCCCAGTGCCTGTGTTGGTTACTGGTTTTCTTTCTTTTTTTCCTCCTTTTTTTTTAATTAGTCAAGAGAATTTTGTTGCAGAATTTCCTGACTCTTCCCTGTCCTGGTGACTGCATGAGCATCAGCTGCTTGGGCCAGAAATGGCAGCCTGTTTCAGGCTGCATTTGACATGCTCATCTGAGAGGTCATGGACAAGCATAATCCGCTAAGTGATGTAAGCTCAGGGACATCATTTTATTAGGGACCATGAAGCTTTTGAGCCAGTATACTTTAGTTTGGTATGTTGATTAAATAATACCCAGTCACTTAATCTCCATTCATACTGATCTAGATGGGTCCCTGTATCAGCCAGAGCACCACCCTTACTGCCCCCTACTCCCCCCAGTAATGGTGCTCCTGTACTTTTCATTATCAGGGCTCTAAAAATATCCAAAAGCTGCAGGTTGCTGTGGGGTACATCAAATCAACTTGGCCCCACCAAATCACTTTTTAAGCTGCTCTGGCCTTTCCTTGGGAGAAGTCACAACTGCCTTTCACAGCCTCTCCCACCCAGGGCAACATCTTAGAAAACAGGTTTCCTCTGATACAGACCACTATAGAAAATAGTCATTACTGTACATAAAAAGAGACATATATAAACCACATAGAACTAGGATGAAGGAAAGACTCCCATACATCCAACTTCTTTAGATGAATTTAATTCTTTTCAGAAGAGAAAGTCAGTTGGATGAGCTTGCCCAGAGCAACCATCAAGCAAACAGCCTTTGAGTCGCTCCAGCAGACTTTGCCCCAGTCAGCAGCTTCCCCATCAGCCCTGCCAGCCTACCTTCCACAGCTGCGCACCGCCTGAGTGCCTGTGCTGATTAAGACCTGGAGGGTAAATAGTTGTCCACAGATGCTGGAAATTGAATCCTCAGTTAATGGTGCTTGAAGCTACCCTCACCTAGAGTGGCCGAAACATGAGTTTTGAGGGGTTTTTTTTGTACTTAGTGTTTGCCAATTTACAGGTTTGTATTGTTCTGGCAGGTTCGGCCATTTGCAAGGGGATTGAGGATGTTGTTTGTGATCTGTGGGGTGTACTGTGGGTCCTTCCCCCTCCCACACTCCCCGCTGCCTCCTCTGAGCACAGCATGGTTGGAGTTATGGTCCCACACACCTTGGGGAAGGGCAGGCAAAGGAGCCATGCCAGGAATCAGGCACCACCATGCTGAACACAGCGGTGCCTGAAGGTTAAACGTTTCTCTTCCTTTGCAGCGGGGAGTCATGCACCATGGTCTCGCCCCTCTGGTTGAATTTAGGCCACTCCACAGAAAAAAAAGTGACATTTCAGGAGGCCAAGCAGGGCGCCTGGGTAGAAACCCATCATCGTAGCCCAGGGGTGAAGTCATTTCCCTGAGAGAAGTGGAGGGTTTCCTGTATGACTTGTGTGGATTCTTAATCCTCTGAATATGGTCTGCAGTGCCGGGGAATGAGGAATAGGGACTGAGCCTGCAAGCAGTTACTTTATTATAACCTTTGTCTACTTGACTCTATCTATGGTTAAAAAATGGAGAGGATACAGCATGTGCCCCAAAAAGAGGGCATCTGTTCTGAGTAGCCCTTGAAAAGCCGGAGGCAGCCCTGAGAGGTCTTGATAAACACTGAGAAGATTCCTGTTCCGCTTTCAGACACTCGTGCACTTGTGCAAAACCATGGGACTGAAGCTGAAACTAAGGCTAAGAGGCTCTGGGCTGTACTGCGCAGGTCAGGCTGGGTGGTCTGCATCATTCGTCTGGCCTTCAAACCCTGTGTCTCTAAGGAGGAAGGTGGAATTAGGGTTTGTCCAATTCATTGCACAAAAGCGATGATGATAATTGTAATAACACCCCAGTTTGCATTTAGTGAGTGACGCTCAGAGCCACTCAGCATTGCTCGTTATAAGAACCTGCCCTGGGAGACAGTTAATGCCAAACCAACCCTCAGCCAGCTTACGTGATGGAAGAGAGCCTGCAAATGGCCTTGTGCCCTGGGTTTCTTCATGACGTCTTTCCTTGTACCTGCCGGATCAATTTTATCTGAACTGTTTGCTGCCCCTGAGCAGTGGTAAGGAGGCAGGAATGTTAAAGATAACTCTGTAAACAGGGAAGGCATGGAGGGGTCAAAGCCCAGGGGAAGGATCAATATGTTGGCTTAGCCAAGGAGATGAACGAATTGTACCTAAGGACCACATAGACATCCTCAAGAGAAAAGCAAGGCATTTTCTGTCTAAGAGAAACCACAGATGATTTCTTTGCCTGTATGAGACAAAGGTCCAGATTCCTGGGGAAATCAGGAGACGATAATAATAGTAATAGAATTAATAGCAGTACTACTACTACAACTAGTAATAATGGTAATAATAGTAATCCATACTTTGCACCTACAGAAGAGGTGAGCATGGTGAGGACTCGGGCTGCCTGTTGCCTCTGGAGTTGAAATATAGCATGCGTACAGGGACCTGCACATCAGGGATGTCCCCCACAGCCTGCAAAGGGCTTGCACAGGCATAAATGGCCCAGGCATAAATACTGACTTTCTGCTGTACCTATTTGTTACCTTCCCATCGGAGGCATCATCAGTGAGAAAACAGGCTCCCCCTTCTGCTATTACTAGTTTTTCCTTCTCCTCCTTTCAGGCCCCCCTTTGCCCTGTTCCCTGGCATCTGTAGCCCCTTCTCCTTTATCCCCTTTGCTGCCTTTCCTTCCTGTCACAGCTCCCAGCTCCCTCTCCTGGGTGGGTCCCAGGCCCTCCCCCAACAGCCACTAAAATCATCCGTGATTAAATGGTCAATGCCAATATCATTTGAGGTGGGAAAGGCTGTGGGGGCCGGGGAAGGTACCTCTGATGCCACTCAGTTTGGGGTGCAGGGTTGTCCCTGCAGGGAGAGATGGGGGCAGAAAGAAGAGCGGAGCAGCAGGATTGGAGAGTACTGGTTTCACCAATCAACTCCTGGGACTGGGAAACAAAACATCCATCGCTTGGGAGAGCAAGGCACGAATTTCAGGTTCCCCTCTCAGTCAGCCAGCCGTCAAGCGGCTCTGGTCTCCAGCGCTCAGAAACATTGGGTCTACCTGGGCTGTTCTTCATCGCAGGGGTCTCTGCCTTGCACAGGGTCTGCTCCCCAGGATGGTGTGCTCAGCCCAATGGCCCTTCCCAAACATCTTTGCAAGCTTCTCTAGAGCTTTTCATCACAGCCTCTCCCCTTCCTGCAGCCAGTCCATCCACTCCCCAGGGGCTCCCCTCCTGCCAGGCACTGCCGTCCCTCCTGGAAAACCCCAGCCCTGATGGCAAGAGGAGCCCCAGGACACTGACAACGGCCACTTCCCAGCTCATTTGGCCACCTCCAGTCCATACTGAAATGATCATTTTAATGCCAAGAGAGTCTGGTTTTGGCATTTCGTATTTAAGAACTTGATGAAATATGAAGGCAACAAGTGGCTGATCCCCTCCCCGTCTGGTTGGGGCACAGACTCTCAGCTATAAAGCCATCACCACTGTCCTTACTGCCAGATTTCCAGCTGCTTCTTCATTTTCTCCCCCACCTCACCACCCAATGCGACAAGAAGTGAAATTTTCCATCAGGGATTTCTCCTGCCTGTGCATTTGGTCCTTCCTCCCCTGCCCCATTTGTTTAATATCTTTACCAATGACCTGGACAAAGGGACTGACTGCACCCTCATTAAGTTTGCAGGCAACACCAAGTTGGACAGGAGTGTTGATCTGCTTGAGGGTACGAAGGATCTGCAGAGGGATCTGGACAGGCTGGATCCATGGGCTGTGGCCAATGGTATGCGGTTCAACAAGGCCAAGTGCCAGATCCTGCACTTGGGTCACAACAACCCCATGCAATGCTACAGGCTTGGGGAGGAATGGCTGGAAAGCTCCCTGGTGGAAAAGGACCTGGGGGTGTTGGTTGACAGCCAGCTGAAGATGAGCCAGCAGTGTGCCCAGGTGGCCAAGAAGGCCAACAGCATCCTGGCTTGTATCAGGAATAGTGTGGCCAGCAGGATTAGGGAAGTGATCGTGCCCCTGTACTCGGCCCTGGTGAGGCCACACCTCGAATACTGTGTTCAGTTTTGGGCCCCTCACTACAGGAGCAAGGACACTGAGGTGCTGGAGCGTGTCCAGAGGAGGGCAACGAAGCTGGTGAAGGGTCTGGAGAGCAGGTCTTATGAGGAGCAGCTGAGGGAACTGGTATTGTTTAGCCTGGAGAAGAGGAGGCTGAGGGGAGACCTTATCACTCTCTACAACCACCTGAAAGGAGGTTCTAGTGAGGTGAGTGTTGGTCTCTTCTTCCAAGTAACAAGTGATAGGATGAGAGGAAATGGCCTGGAGTTGCACCAGAGGAGGTTTAGATTGGATATTAGGAAAAATGTCTTCACTGAAAGGGTTGTCAAGCAGTAGAAGAGGCTGCCCATGGAAGTGGCTGAGTCACCATCTGTGGAGGTATTTAAAAGATGTGAACGTGTGGTGCTTAGGGCCATGGTTTATGGTGGACTTGGCAGTGTTAGGTTAATGGCTGGACTCGATCTTAAAGGTCTTTTCCAACCTAAACAATTCTAGGATTCTATGATTAATTGCTGAGGCACCAGCGCACGCAGCAGCAGACACCCCATCTACTGACGCAAGTGCTTTGTTTTTCCATCCTCAGCACTGTAGTATGATACTAATTAAACAGTCATGGGTACAAAACCAGGTTACGGCTTCTTTCAGGTAATAAGGTGCTGTTTTCCTTTCCAACATTAAACCCTGTGTGAGGGGGCCCACTGAAACAGCTCTGGGAGGTTCACAGCTATAGGTGGTGGGAGGAGGGACAGTCTTGCTCTCAAAGTGCTGGAGAAGTACTTGGAAAGGCTGTGTCCATCAGCTCTCCTGTGCTGGCTTGGAGAGTCACCCTGGGCACGTGGCACTGCCTCTCCAGGCTCTGGTTCCCCAAAAAGGGAAAGTTTTTCCCCAAGTGCACGTCTTGCATGGTAGCTCACTGGTTTGGGTACTGCCTGCCCTGGGCTCCCAGTTGGCTGGAAAGCCTCAGCATTGCACAACAGCATCCTGCACGCAGGACTGTGAGTGTCAGCTGGTGCACGTGTTGGTGCCTATGCTTCAGTGAGCATCTGGTAAGGAGCACCTCTCCTCTTGCACCCCTTTCCCTCACCCCATCTCCGAAGGCAAGTAAACCTCTACTTCAGGAAGGATTCATGGTTGCTTGTGCAGAAACCAAAAGAATATGGCAGGCAAAGAGCCATAAGGAAAACCAGCCCTTGGTAAACACAAGTGGGATGCAGGACTGTGTGCTTCCACGATGGCAATGTCTCTGGGAGAGCATCCAGGTGATTCCAGCCCTGGGAAAATGGGGACGTTATAAGCTTCTGTGTAAAAGTAGCGTCTATCTTTGCTTCCCTTTTAACAAGATTAGTCTTGCTTTTCTCTCCCTCTTTCTTTTGCTGTCTGCCGGCCACCTCCGTGCTCTCCCACTAATGTGATTAGCGGTGCATGGGGACCATACTGGCAGCAACTGTCACAAAGATCTCTGCTTACTTGAGTGCACCTCTTTCCTCAGTGAAACATCTTGTGTTTATGGTCACAGGGGGTATTGTTAACTCCTGGATTCGAACAGAAAGGGATATTTACGACCCTCCCATAAAAGTTGATTCAGGGAGACATTTAGGAAAGAAAGGGACAGAAGACAGATGTGTTTCCTACCACAGATGCTGAGGAGGTTCAATTGTTCTGCATATGTAATGACTTTTTATGGTTCCTTACAAACACTCTCCACACTGCTAGAAAGGTGCCAAAGTCAAATACGCATAGGCGCTTACAGAAGACAATTTAGTGACCATACAGGACACTACAACTTTATATCTTGTTAAATATGTCAGAGATGGACATCGCTAAATGTACAACATGAAGGGGACTCTCTGCCTGCACCAAGTCATGGCCGCCTTGCTGCCTTCCCCCTGCTGCAGGTCTGCTTTCATTTAACATTTCCTGAGTCTTTCAGAGCATGTTTACTGTCATGCCCATATGCTTAACACTTAAAGCACCTATGGATTTTTTTCCAAGCGAGGCACA
This sequence comes from Morus bassanus, assembly GCA_031468815.1. Lineage (NCBI taxonomy): Eukaryota > Metazoa > Chordata > Aves > Suliformes > Sulidae > Morus > Morus bassanus. The sequence continues at coordinate 23,185,872 of CM062568.1, forward strand.
TTATTGGTATTATATTGCCAGCTAAATTGCCTGCAGTTTGTGTCTTCCCAAAAGAGCAGAAAAAGAAGTTTAAGTCTTCCTAACTGTGCAAACAAATAAGCGCTTGTAGTGTCAGGACCGGAAAGGTTGCTGGATTATAGGTCTGAAGAGAGCAGTTGACCAGTGACTAAAGCATAATTACAGGCAAGAGAAGAGAAGGAAGATGGCAAATTGCTATGTTATCCTAACAGCAGCCAGAGGATACTTGGTTACATGTCGCTTCTGCCTGGGGCTGGCTGTTTTCACTCTCTGATGTGAGCTCCTGCAGTGTGACAAGAGGTTTAAGGTGAGTGTACAGGAGGAAATATGTATCTCAGGTGGTGAAAAGAGCTTCTGACTATTTACAGCAGTGGAAGATCTGGCCAAAACCACTGACTGCGGTCCCTCCATGCTCCTGTCACAGAAGCAAAGCCATTTCCCAAGAGTTCTTATGCCAAAAATGTTGTGCAAAAAGCGGCTGTGCACTGGAACGCCTGCAGAGAAATGCAGCTCGTCCCAGCAGCAGCCACCATCATCCCACTGTCACCCAAGGGATCAAAACTAACACTGACCGAGGGCAAAGTCCTCCTGTCTTGACGCACACAGAAGAAAGGGAAAAGATGAGCAGCATGAGATCATCAAGAAGCTTATGCACCTCCCTTTGTGCTCAAACACAAATATTTCCAGGGGGCCTGGGGTTTTGCAGTGTAACAGAGCTAAGGAGGGTTTCATCAGGACTGACACACACTTTTACCAAGTTATCTATGAAATTAAAACTCAGGCAGGGCAGGCTCAAGTTGGGAGTGGATGGATAATTTTCAAATGTCCAGACTGAGTCAAGCTTGTTATACTGAAGAGCTGAACTGCGATTACTTGGGCAGTGCCATCAGGGTGGCTGCAGCTGCCAGGCTTATCTTTCTGCAGTGTGTAGTTCTGCATAGGGACAGCACAAAAAGGGTTGTGGCCAGGTTCCCTGCATGGACAGGTGATTTCTAATGATTTTATATCAATGGATGCATCTTTGTCTAACCATCGGGGATACCAGCATCACTCCTGCATTTTCATGCCATGAGTGGCCATTCAATACCCTATCATCTCCCGTCCACAAAGAAAATAAAATGTTCCCAGATGGGAAAGACTTCTTTCTCTGGTAAATAATTAATAACGAAACTACAAGCTGCTGCTTGTCTCATACACTCATACAACAAATGGTACTTCCTTTGCCTGTGAATGAGCAAGGTAAAAACCTCATGGGAGAGACAACATGTCTGCAAAAGCCAAACCTTACTTGCTAGAAAAAACTGGGCTAAAATGACTGGGGAACAGTCAAGTTTAGTAAAAGCTTGAGTCAAAAAAATGTTATGACTTGCAGAAATCCCTGCTTGGGGGAAGCCAAGATCAGCCACAGTAATATCCTCTCTCAGGAGAGCTCAGGTGTGCTCTGTCCAGATTTCAGCCAGCTTGGGATTTACCTAACCATCCCAACTACTGAGGGCAAGAGCAGAGGTTTGCAGAGGACAATGTCAAGCTGAAGTGACACACCAGTGAAGCCTGGAGGAAGGGGAAAGCCCATTGCAACAAGCGTCAGACCCCCTCCTGCCAGCGACACAGCACTGCTGCTAACGTAGGCTTTGTTAATGTTCAACCACTTTGGGAGAAAATAAGCTCTGACGTGTGTTTCTGGTTTCCGAGGTTCTTGCATTATTCCCAGAACTGCAGGGTCTTACCTCATCCTCCAAAATGCTGCATTTGCATTACCAATCGTTCTCACTGCATGCTTTGCAGGCCAGATCCTGCCATTAGGTCCTGTACCAATCTCACTGACATTTTAGGAACAAATCCCTTTCTTCGAGAATGTATTTCTATATTTCCTTTCTTTTGATGTGAGCAGGAGTGCTACATTATAAAGTACCTGCTGATATGGGAAAAACTGTGGCTACAAGCCGAGGAAACCTGACATTAGTGATAGCATGGACAGCACCTTTTCATGCATCTGCAGATTGTCACTTTTGCAATGGCCCCAAGGAGAGGACCCCACGGGGCAGTGCTGGGCAGAGATGATCAAGCTGGTCCTGAGCATGTTAGCTCAAGCACTGGAAGCTGTAAGACCATGGTGTTTCTCTGTGTTTGTCCACGGTCCCAGCCCCACGCTGATGGAGCCCTTCCCACCACCCACTCAAAGTCACGGGGGCCCTGCCCAGGCAATGGGGATGTGCCTCAATGGTGCTGGCTGTAAGAGCAAGCTAGCAGTTGTTACCTAGCCCAAATTATCCTTGTTTAAATTCATGCAGATTTTCAAATCCCAGCTCTCTGCTGCCCCAGTCATTTGCTTCACCACGTCTGAGCCCACGATGCTGCCCTGCGCATCGGGGGGGCACAGCCCTGCCATAAAGGGGGACTGCTGCGAGCAGTGAGGAAATGAAGCCAGGAACACTGCGAGTTCTTGGCCATAAAAAACATGCCGCAGGCTGTGTCTTGCTGGGCAATGTTAGTTCCCAAAGTTGTTTTCCCTAGCTGTTGTCATAAAACTTTGGTGAAACCACCTACAAGCTTCAGAAGTTGCATGGGGGAGGGGGTATACATTGAGAGTCCATTGTTAGAGCCTCTAGAGCCTCTTCTGCTTAAACTGGCTTGTACTGGTACAGCTTTGCTGGGCTCAGTGGGACAGTCAGCGAGTCAGATTGCAGGAATCAATTAATCATCATTTTCTTCCTTGAAAACAGATGACTCCGCTAAGAGAATTGTTGAATAAAGGAGTTTGCACTGAGCTCCAAAACCTTGCTCTTTCATCACTCTAATTAGGGACCGGGCATCTATTTAGCAGGACTCTTTCAAGTGCGAGGCAGAGCTGCAAGCTGCTGGCTAGCCCATGTGCCAAAATTCAGAAAAGGAATAAATGAACTCAACTGACAGGCAGTTTTACAAGGGTGATTGCAAACAGGCGCAACACATCTCTGTGCACACGTACAGCAGCACAGGCACTTTCAGAGTATGCAAATATGTAAATGTGCCTCTAAATGAATGCTTAGTGATTCAACTGACCCCACTGCATATCATTAGTTAATTGATGCAATCTCTCCTTCTGCCTGCAAACCATCCCCAAGCCGATAGTAGCTCCCTGTGCTAACATTCCTGTCCAGATGCCATCCCCACCTGCCACTCCCGGGCAGCAAATGGCTCAACGGGGATTTGACACTTTACATTGGAGTTGCAGAGAGCATTGCTCCATTCTGATGGGCACCCAAATGGCACAGAATTGTGCATTTTCGGATGGCACAAGCAAAGGCAGTAGGCAGGACCAAGGGGCAGCATGGCTAGAAGGAGAGATGTAAGAGAGAACAGTGGTCCAGATGCACCAATTGCAATTAAAAGCTATAAAGAGAGTTAGTTCTCTTAATGAGGAAAGAAGACTTCTCCTAAGAGCCTGAGTTGAATGACTCAGCCCTATACCCCTCCAAAATCTGTTACAGCAGGGAAAAGCAGTGTCCTCTGAGGCAGACAGGGTGTTTTTAACAGAGTTGGCATGACCCCCATCAGGGGGGTGGCAGCTGCTCCCCACAGGGCAGTGCAACAGCTTGCAGGTGGGCAGGGAAGATGGAGCAGAGAAGAGAGAGCCAGAGAGCCTGATGAGTAAATCTGGTTGATGACTTATCATCCAAGTCAGTTGTAGTCACGGAGTTATTAATAGATATGAGGTAGAATTGTGAAGAACATTTGGTTTTGTTGGCTTGATGCAGAGTTGAGGAAGGGCTTCATTTTTTTTCTCTTTACTGTGCTGGAGAGATGGAAACTTTTCAAATTAAATAGAAAGCTGTTTTGCTTGGAGTCCTTTGCAGAAAGCACAGCGTATGTTTGTCCAGCTTCCAGCACTTGGAGGGTCTGGTGGACTAGGTCCTCACAGAGAGCTTTCTGTTTAAATACATTCAGAATTAGGCCTTTAAATTAAAGGTTGACCCTGGGTATGTGTCACAGCCAGCACTGTGAGCCACCTACAGGCTTTGGATCCGAGTCTGAAGTGATTAAAGCAACTTGAGTGAACTAACTTGTTACTCCCAGGTTCATACTCGATTAACCGTGACTGGAGTAACACCTTCAGATGAGAGGGTAAGGGAGAACCATGCGCCGTTAAGGCACTTGCACTATATTTATAACTGCCCAGTGAAAGACTGGAAACCCTACTGTGCCAAGTGCTGGATAAGCATGTAGCACAGCCTCTTGCCCCAGATTTTAGTATGCAGATTTATGAATAGGCACAAAATGTGGGTGAATTTTTCACCCACAAATGGCCAAAGGGAGCTGAGAGGATCTGGGAAGAGTAATGCATAACAAAATGAAGAAAGCTAAGTGTGGTAGAGATTGACCATAATCAGGTAATAGTTGCAGGGAATTCTTGTTTTAAATTATAAGCCTACACAAAAGCACTTTTGTTCCTTTGATGACTGCATTGTCCTTGTTCTCCTTCCACGCCCTCCACTCCCATAGCTCATTACATCCACTGTTTTCACCTTGGCTTAATTAGGGATGTGTGAAACAACCAGGATGCTAGTGCTGAGTTCCTGGCTGGAACTGCAGGTATGAACAAATGATTAAGCAGAAAATGTCCAAAGAACTATGTCATCTGATAGAAAGAAAACCCTTCTGTGGTAACAATGAAAGGAAAATTTTGGTCTTTATTTTCAAAAGAAAAACAGAAGTCAGAGGCTAACCCAAACATGTAGGTTGACCCCAAACAGATTGTTTTGCTTTGGGGCGTTTTGTGGTGCAGACAGTGTTGGGTTTGTTTCCATTCTGACTCAAACCAAACACTGCAGCTGGAACTTCTCCACAAAACTGGAGTTCAGGTCCAGCACAGCCCCTCCCAGCATGGCTTGGTACAGTTTAGTCTGTCTCTGCTTGCCGCGAGCTAGGGTGATGCTGGCAGCAATCAGTCTGCTTGCTGCAGACCTGAGGTGGTGGTCCCAGCCCCACAACTTCAGACAGCCTCATGCCACGCTCCTGCAGCTACCTCCATCTTCGTGCTACGAAAGCACCACTCTGATGGGCTACCATACAGCCCGCACCCATTTCAGGACAATCCTGTCTTTTAGCCACAGGGTAACCTCATGGGGTAAGGAGAAGACCTAGACTTGAGGGCTTTGTGGTTGGGACACAACCACTTTGCCCTGGGGGTCCATCCCTGAGCAGTGTGGATACAGCCTAAGGCACCCAAACGGTCTGTGTCTCGGCCTTGCTTGCAGCACAAGTAGGGCCAGGGCTGGCTTTGGTCTCTCTCTACTCTGGGGCAAACTGTCTCACCTCTGGGCCTCCAGCAGGAGAAACCCTTCCTTCCCAGAAGTGCTAGGATACCTGGAAGATGCTTAGGAAGGCTAACATAAAAGCTATGGCAGCTACCTTATCTCCCACTTTATAAACTTAGAAGTGTATGGAAATTACCCGAGGAACAAAACCTGCTAAGTAACCTCATTATCCCTTTCTTTGGGGAGTTTACTGTAAAATGGCAGGCTTTGGATTTTAATTTGCTGGGAAGTGCAGTAATGTAATTAGCTAGACTGATAACAAGCTGAGCTGTGTGAATTCTTCAGTGAAGAGGAGGAATGTGCTAGACAAAGATTGGAGGAAAAGAAAGAAGAAAAAATAATGTTTCCCCACCCAAGAAATCAGAATTTTTTAATATGTTAGTGATACAAAATTACGGAAGAGTTTTGGTTTTGGTCAGAGGGAATGTTATGCTCAAATATTTCCTTATTTTAAAAGGAAACAATTTCTAGAACCCTTTAATTATTTTTTTTTTTAAAACAAAATTCAGGCATATTTTGAGCTTTTTCTTTTCTCAGAAGCATCTCTCCTGTCCCGAATTTTTCCTCGTTTGGCGAAAGCAGCTCAAAAACAGCTTGGGGAAACTTTATCTCCCAAGAAACACAAGAGCCCTGTCCACCCCATCCACCCGCTGTGCAGCTGGGGCCAAGCTCTGCCTGTGCCTGGCCCCCCACACTGCCAGCCAGGCACCATGGGCTCTTCCCAAACTCAAACCTTGTTGATGACTCAAGGAGCCTTTTTGCTTGGCGCTGCCGTCCCTCCTCCCAAAAGCTTTGCTCAGGACCATGTGAAGTTCCAACGGTGTGAACCTCATGAGGCTCAGCCACGCGCAACCCTGGGAGAGGGGCTGCCCATACTTTGTGGGCTCACCTGTCCTGGTGGCCAACATAGGCTTCTGGGGGCTTGTGAAGCATGAAATGAAGAGAGCATTTCTCTTGTCACTAGATGGCTCTATCTGCTTTCACTAAACGCACACGGTTTTCTTTTTATGGCCCCAAAGGAGCAGCAGCCCTACAGCTCTCTGCGCTTGTGGGGTCACCAGCCACAGCCAGGAAGGTAAATCTCCTTTTTAGGTGGAAAAATTCACCTGGGTTTTGATGATCATTTTCATTATGTTCTTGTTAACATCCCTGAATAAAATGAACTGTGTTGTGAGAAACCTCATGGTTTGAGATTTGTATGAAACGGTCCCCTGGGGGACATGTTCTGGGTTTTCCTCATCTCAGACTTTTCCAGCAGACATTGCACTCCAGCCTCTGTGCAGATTTGAACCAAAAAGGGAGGCATGGGGGTGGCTGCCGGGCATTTAACTTGGGTGCAGGCTGGTGGAGAGGCAGAACTTCCTTTTCTTTGTTCCTTCGTTAGGTGGGAGGCAAAGAGGGGCTGGCTCCCAGCACACCCCTGAGACGACTCAAATTGGTGGGACAATGCTTTCCAGGCTCCTTGTGCACCACCAGCCACCCCCCTGGTCACCTGGCCCCTGCCCAAGGGACACTGCACCCATGCCAGCAGCTGCCCTCCTGTTCCACACTTGCCCCATGGGACCTGCTTGCGTGCTGCATCTTCGTGCGGGCTGCAGCTTCAAGGCACAAATTTACTTTCTGAAGATGGTCTTCTTCAGGGATGGGGAGCTCACTGCCACAGCCCATGCACAGCAGCCCAGGGGAAGGTCTGGGGTGATGGGGGCAGCGGGAGACAGGGGGTTTGCAGGCAAGCCATCCCATTGTTTGGCCCACGATAGCAGGGGGGCACTCTCCTGGGATTTTGGCTTGCATGAGGTGGAGCAGGCAGGCAGCCCTGCCCGCTGCGGCAAAGTCCGTAGCTCTGTGAGCATTGGCATTTAAAGGAGGGGACACTGGTACACGAACAGGCACGGGGGAGTGCAAGGAAGGTGGAAGGGAGGGCAAACCCTGGCTTGCAGCAGGCAGAGGGCATGCACTGAAGCCCTGTGGATGTCTGCAGCCTCAAACCCTTACACTGACAGCCACATTTTCAGGTTTTGGATGTCTCCAAGTAACTAAAAACTTACTGCAGGCCTGACTCTGGACAAGAAAGCATATCAGATTGTTGCTTTCCCCAGGAGAAGAACTGCATGTTGAAAAAAAAATTACAATATATTCAGGGGCTCCACTGGCTGTATTTGCTTAAGGCTGAGTATTTTATCAGCTGCCAGATCTCTCAAGTGTATTCGAGAGACGTTTGAAGCAAAATTCCTGCCTGGAAAAAATTACTATCTGAGGATATAATCCAAAGCCATGAAAGACTGGGAGCACCTCTCTACTGATTTCAAAAGGATTTGAATCAGGCCCCGGGGAACTAGTCCGACATCTCTTCCTTGCATCGCCAGCCTCTGCGCTTCAACAAGACAACCCTTGTAATAACAACTACTTGCAGGGGTATTTGCAAGATCACAGCTTCAACTGCATGAATGATACAAGAGACTAGTGACCATGGTGGGAAAGGAAGCAAATTTGCTTATTTAGATAATTAACAGGCATTTGAGACAAGTGTTGCTGTCTAATGCATTACTGTCAGACTAATAATTCTGTCTGATGAAGCGGCAATTATTACAATAATGTTATGGTCCACTAAAATAACCATCCCTCCTAGCCACTGCTGCCAGGAGAGGATGGGTGAAATTGTGTTTCTTCTTTTTCCAAGTAAACAGACTACGTGCTGGAGAAGCACCCTGTGGGGCTTGGCCGGGAGAGGAAGGACTTGTACAGCTACTGTGTGGCAGCTTCTGTTGCAACCCGCCTTCAGAGGATGCCTTGTTTTTATGGCCCCAGATAGCTGCAGGCATAATTTTGCACCTGCAATTTTGGTCAGACAGATAACTGCCATCCTTATTGACCCATGTAATGTGATGCCTTGAGAGGCCAGCGCTGCAAGCACAAATAGTTGTGACTGATTAGAAAAGGCACCATTTGCAGGGCAGACATGATGTTGGGTGTCATGTCCCTTCTGAAAATTGACCAGGGAGGACCGATAACCCCATAAGTGTCCTTCGGGCAGGCAGCTCCTTCCTGGAGTTGTGCCGGGGGACTGGGGACTAACTTTGCGCACTTCAGGGCACTATGATGGTGAAATGGATAATCGGGGCCATTTTGTTTTAACCTGGTCTTGTCTGATCCTGTCTAACAGCTGGGTGAGCCGAATACTCAAGGAGGTAAATCCTTCAGGGTAAATGCAGTGAGGCAGAGGCAGGAGCAGGGGGAGAAGGTGTTTTCCAGGATAGGGGTCCACCATCACCCCACAGCCCATGGAGGGGCTATGCCTAAGCCGTCCTTTCCCCCATCCCATCCAGCGAGAGCTCATGGGGAGCCAGCTCACATGGGTGCTCACATAGCTGGATTTCCCTTCTTGTCACGCAAGCCATGGGAGATAGGTAGAGATACAAGACCCAGGCAGTGATATTAACTGACTGGCCTCAAGCCGTGTAAGGAACACCTGGGACCTGGCTGTAATTTGATTTGCATGACATGCAGGAAATTTTATTCTAAATAGGCAGGTCAGGATAGCCGATGGGAGGTTTGATGGGGAGCAGAGGGCTCTGGGCACTGCTCCGCACAGCTCTGCTGTGTAACTTCACCATCACTTACAGTCCATGCCTCCCACAGGCAGGACAGAAAATCAGGTAATGCAGATTTCCTCTGTTTCTTCTCTTGGGGGAATCAGTCTATTGAGAGATTCATTAAAATCCACTATGTCAGAGATAGAAAAACATCACCTGACAAGAAAATGCTCTTATGGAAAACAAGTCTTTGATAGCTTTACATGCTTCTTAAACACAGGGAAAGCCAGTCAATAAAGTTCCTTGTGGCCTAAAAGCAGAAACATCTGTCGGAGGCGGCTTGCTAGGCTGAATATAGCAGTAGGAAAGCCCAACTGATTAACTCCATCCTCTTCCTAACATGTTTTTATGGCTCCCAGAAATCCCTGGAAAGGGCTCCTGAGGACACTGGCACCATTACAAGCCAGCTATAATTCTGTAAACAGAGAGATCAAGGAAACATTATCCTAACTGCAGTTTACCTCTGGCATCCAGCATAATTCACATGTGTTTCATCTGCTCTCCCTTAGACATGGGACAAGCTTGTGATTTAGGAAGAAGAAGAGCCCATGCTCTGATGAAGGAGAGAATAAAGCCGTTGTTGTGAGGAGGAAAAGAAGGCTGGGGGCTTGGAGTCCATATAGCCTTGCAAGTAGGCTGGAACTGGGGAAAACGGCAGGGAAGGTTAGAGCAATAATACAGTAGACACAGGAAGCACTTCCCGCGTGGCTGGGCTGATCCTCCTCAATGTGACCAACAACGACAGCTCTTCTTCCACCCTCCGCTCTTCTCATCCACATTCGTCCTAACAAGGAAAGCAGCCAGCTTTCTGGGGTTTTCTCTTGATTCCTTTTCACATTTTGGTCTTCTTTCATTTCTGTTCATAATAACCCCACAGGATGAAAATGCTTAAGAGGAACAGCCTTTTCTATCCCCTCTTCTGCATCAACTTTTGTCAACACACAACTGGACGAAGTGGTAGCTAATCTCGTCCATGCTCCCTTTTCCACAAAAGGCTGGACCAGATGATACTTCGAGGTCCCTTTCAACCTGGGCTGTTCTGCGCTCTATGACTCAAGTCTGGTATCAAGTAACAACTTGGGCTCTGGCATGCAGAACAGTGTGAGGGAAACTGCCTTCTTGGTGGGAATAAGGGATGACTACTTGGCAAACAAATTCAACATGTCATTTTAAGGATTGTGTTAGGGAAGTATGCATTTCCCATCATGTAGCATGCTTTTTTATCCCCTCAGTGGAACATTTCTGCAGTACACAAATGCATAATTCAGTTAGAACAATTTAAAATTTACTATTTAAAAAGGTACTAAGCAATCTGGATGCCTTGTAATGCATTTTAATCAAGAAATACTTTTTTTTTTAATTTGTAAAATTGAACGTAACTTCAGTTTAGAGTTCAGGTTAACATAACGTATAATAAGTTTCTTCAATCTTCCCAAAGCTGTTTACCCAAACAAATGCTATTTTCACTGCTGCATTTTGGAAAGACAAAAGTAGTTAATTCCACAATTTTTAAGAAATTTCAGGGACTAGAATTTAAGTTGGGATGTAGGTAATTTCCTAATGCCAGGCTTCTGAAGCGTGAGCTTTACTGACCACTTGCCATGCAGTATTCCTCCTAATTGTCCATATGCTGCTTTCTGTCAAGTCTGAAAGCTTCAAGAAAGATTACATTTCCTATAACCTACCTTTCAACTAATGCATTGGCGTAAAATTGAGGAGATGCATCCCTTTGTCAGCCTTGAAGGACACCGAGGTTCCAAGAAAGCATTCGCACTAAATGTCTTCCAGGAGTGCCAACATCTGGATAATATTTTGACATCCTTTCAACTGAGAACTATGGAAATAATCATCCTGTGGGGATATGCCTCAGCATTCCAATATTGCCAAAATAGTATCATCTGCAATCCTGAAACCTGGTAGCTGATGAGGAAAAATGATCGAGAACTTTCACAGCTTTTATAGCCAAATAAGGAATTAACTGCAATGCCTTTTCCTACAGTATGCTGTATATGGGCAGATCAAATATCTGGAAGGGCATACTTGTTCTGATTTCCCATAAACTTCTAGACAAAATGATGTCTTGAGTTCACGTTGGTATCACCTGCTTCAAGTATCGATACATTGTCAAAGTCAAAACATTTGACTGCGGTACATTATTTCTATCTTTTCAAATATTGCTACTGGAGCTTCCTTACTGTCTTGGAAATAATCAAACAGACAATGGTCTATTCCATTTTCAAATGCATAAAAATGAATAACTACCAAAAAACCTTTCCTGTTTTCGTGCTTTGAGATGCCTGTTGCCGAAAGGGGAAAAAGCCTTTTTCAGCTACATGTTTGCTTTCTCTGTGAGACAGAATCTAATATATAGTTGGCATATACAGATGAATTGTCTTATCTGTAGGTGGAAAACTATGCTATTGCTTTCTCAATCACGTAATCCTTTGGAGTGATTATGGATCATACTACTTAGGTTTCCAGCACATCTGCCACAGCGATATTTTCACATTTCTACTAATAAAAAGCTCAAATTTTCACCTTTATAAGAAATGCTAGAATTACTTCTTGGCTTTATTCCACTTCCATCCTACCTGACGTGACAGGTCACCATGCAATGCATAACTGAGGGACTTCTCCACAAACTGCAGGAAGTTCCCTGACAACTATTGCCAACTTTATGGAGCTACTCAACACCATTTCTCCATTTACTCTGGAAAGCCGAAAGCCTTTTTTTTTTTAAGACACGTGTCTGGACTTGTTGCAGAACTGTTAACACTGCAATTGCAATTGTGGTCTCAAAACTTGTAGGGACCAGCTAAAAACATAAAGAGTAGTTACCATCATTCTTAAGTCACAGTCACTCTGCATCCCACCTCTGCTGGACCAGGCCAAGGGATCTTAGGTACAGTGCCTCAAACAGCCAATATTTAGCTTGTAATAAGTCTATAGGAAAAAGTCATCTTTCAGTTCGCAAATTTTCTCATGCGGGGGAATTGATCCTGCAATTCCACAGCTACTCTGTAAGTACAATTGAAACATATTTATCTGCATTTTAGTACACATTGAAATAATTTCCATGTAATGTTCATAAACATAAGACCTTTGGATTCAGTGGTGCTGCATAAACAGAAATTACTGTTCTTGGAGATGAAGTAAATAAAACTTTGCCTACAAGAGAACAAGGGGGTGGTGGGAGAATGAAACAGCCTTTGGTAGACAAAGATATGTGGCCTATTCACTCAGCAGTTCTTCGGAGGCAAACGAGTATGTGCAGTGTTTCCTGGATTGATATTTAATTCTAAGTAGATCCTGCCAGCTTAAAGGAGTAGTTTTAATCAGAGCCTGAGGGATTTACTAACCTGTGGTTTTTTTATGTATGTGTGAGGGAGTTGTGTGCTGCAGTTTTTTTCTTGAGGGAATGAACTACCTCAGTTTTCTGGTTTTTTGCTCCTTTTCAGCTTACAGATTATTAAAATTTATCAGTAGAAGTGTGGAACTTGTGTTGGAAACGTACACTTTCAGATTTATTTTTCTCCATTGCATATATTTTCCTCTCACAAGGTTTACCTTCCACCTCCCACAGCAGAAAATAAGATTAAATCTGAAATGGACCCGACTGCTCTTTCCAGCTCTACTAGAGGACTCTTCAAAATCCTCCCTCTGTAATTACCTCAGAAGACATCAACAGCACAACACAATGAGAATCCCTCAGGCCTGGAGTCATCCTCTATTTATATATTTCCAAAATTGGATTAAAATTCCCATAGGACTCTCCTGAAAACTCTAACTGGCATTGCATAGAGCAAACCCCTATGAATGATGAATATTTGTCCTCTGTGTAGCCAGTAGTGTCATTTTCTAAAGTTTTCTCCTTTGCATGCTATTTCCTCACCTCTGTTAGAGGCCTGAGGCAATATCACGTTTTCACAGGCAACGTCTCAAAAAGGAAGATTTATAACTTCTTTTTTAAATTTCAGGTTTGTTTTTTATTGCAATTCTGAGACAAAAAACATACCAACTTTTTCTTCTAAGTGTTTTGGTTAGTATTTGTTAAAAGCTGAGATTTTTTCAGACTGACTACCCTTCCGAAAATAAGGTGATTTCTTGCCATTGCTTTGTGAGGGTCTGACTGATGGATTCAGCCCTCCCCTTAATCTTGCTACAGATGAGCAAGATAAGAGACATCCCCCAGGGCCAAGGGGATCTGCTTCTAGCCTGGCACGAACTCCTTGCTCTGCCCAGCAGATTCCCTCCCCACTGTGTGCTGAGCACAGCCGTTAGGTATCTCAACCTCTGGTATTCCTGCCATCTCACTTCATGTGTCCCTTCTCCCATCCAGCCCCCAGAGGCTTGATTCCTGCTCCTTATTGCCCCCATCTTTCCTCCCCCATCTCCCTAGCCAGCTCCAAGCACCACCATCTGCTTAGGCTTTCCCAGCTCTCAGGATGCATATGGAGAAGAAATGGGAGTTTTTCTCCCCGGGATGGTTCCCTTGACACTGTCCTGTTCCAGCTTTCTCCCTCACACTCACACCCTGGGGAGAATCGCAGCAGATGAGAAATATCTCCTAAAATAAAGCTCAGGTGATAACTCAAATAGTGCAAAGCAGAGCAGATGATGTGATCATGTGGTGATCAATGATCTGGACAAGGGGATCGAATGCACTCTCAGTAAGTTTGCAGATGACACCAAGTTGGGTGGGAGTGTTGATCTGCTCAAGGGTAGGAAGGATCTGCAGAGGGATCTGGACAGGCTGGATCCATGGGTCGAGGCCAATGGTATGAGATTCAACAAGGCCAAGTGCCAGATCCTGCACTTGGGTCACAACAACCCCATACAACGCTACAGGTTTGGGGAAGAGTGGCTGGAAAGGTGCCCAGCAGAAAAGGACCTGGGGATGTTGGTTGACAGCCGGCTGAACATGAGCCAGCAGTGTGCCCAGGTGGCCAAGAAGGCCAACAGCATCCTGGCTTGTATCAGGAATAGTGTGGCCAGCAGGAGTAAGGAAGTGATCATGCCCCAGTAGTCGGCCCTGGTGAGGCCACACCTTGAATACTGTGTTCAGTTTTGGGCCCCTCAGTACAAGACTGAGGTGCTGGAGCGTGTCCAGAGAAGGGCAACGAAGCTGGGGAAGGGTCTAGAGCACAGGTCTTAGGAGGGGCGGCTGAGGGAACTGGGGTTGTTTAGCCTGGAGAAGAGGAGGCTGAGGGGAGACCTGATCGCTCTCTACACCTACCTGAAAGGAGGTTGTAGTGAGGTGGGTGTTGGTCTCTTCTCCCAAGTAAAAAGCAATAGGATGAGAGGAAATGGCCTGGAGTTGCACCAGAGGAGGTTTAGGTTGGATATTAGGAAAAACGTCTTCACCGAAAGGGTTGTCAAGCACTGGAAGAGGCTGCCCAGGGAAGTGGCTGAGTCACCATCCGTGGAGGTATTTAAAAGATGTGAAGGTGTGGTGCTTAGGGCCACGGTTTATGGTGGACTTGGCAGTGTTAGGTTAATGGTTGGACTGGATCTTAAATGTCTTTTCCAACCTAAATGATTCTATGATACCTCAGCACGGCAAGTCAGGTACCAGGGAGGTGCCGCACAAGGTATTAGAGCCCCTCATCAAAGTGCACTCCCATGTCCATTTCCCCTAGCTGTGACCTCAGGCAGCTTGGGGACACAGCATGACCACAGGCCAGGGTGAGAGACCCCCTTTGCCATGGGATCCAGGATAGCAGAGACACCTCCACCTGGGCTGCAAATGCCTGAATTTTGGGGCAGGTGGTATGAGTATGTAGCAGAAGCTGATGTCTGGGTCTAACCAGCATGACGCAGACCCATCCTCTCCACTGGCAAGGCAGGGACTCAAACCAAAACTGCTTGGAAAGATCTTGCCCCAGGACGTGATCCGGCACCTGCAAAATCCACGGAGTGCTTCCTGGGGAGGCAGCAGAGCCCCTGTGTCCCTAAATCCCCAGAAGGGCTGCTCTGCGCAAGGACCCAGAAGTAGGTATTTTTGATGTCTTCATAATCAGGTGTCCTCTGGTGTGTGCGAAGTAGCAAGTGATAGGATGAGAGGAAATGGCCTCAACTTGCACCAGGGGAGGTTTAGATTGGATATTAGGAAAGATTTCTTCCCTGAAAGAGTTGTCAAGCACTGGAAGAGGCTGCCCAGGGAAGTGGTTGAGTCGCCATCCCTGGAGGTATTCAAAACACGCGTAGGTGTGGTGCTTAGGGACATGGTTTAGTGGTGGACTTGGCAGTGCTAGCTTAGTGGTTGGACTCGATGATCTTAAAGGTCTTTTCAAACTAAACGGTTCTATGATTCCATGGCTCCGCACCAGGCAGCAGCAGGGGGCTAGTGGCGCATGAGGTAACGGAGAACGGACACGGACGGGCCTGGGCTGTTCTCAGGATCACGCTCTCAGGTGAGGAGGACCCCGCCCACCCCTGCAGCCCCCCAGCCGCCGCCATCACCCTCGCCCGCCCGCCCGCGCATGCGCCGCTCGGCGCCCCGCCCCCGGCCCGCGCGACTGGGGCGGGGCCGGGCGGCGGGAGGGGCCGTTCCCCGCGCCGGGCCGGTCACGTGCCCTCCCGCATGGCCGGAGAGCGGGCGGCGGGGAGCGCGCAGGAGGGCGGCGGGGCCGCGCGCGCGTCCTCGCCCGGCGGCGGGAGCGCGCTCCCCGCCCGCCCTTTCATCTGCTCTTTCCCCGAGTGCGACGCCACCTTCACCAAGGCGTGGAGGTTGGATGCTCACCTCTGCCGGCACACGGGCGAGGTGAGCCGGGCCGGGCCGGGCCGGGCGGTGTTCGGGGAGGGCCTGAGGGAGCAGCGGCGGGGGCGGGGGGTCCCGCTTGGGCCGCCCCGGCGGTGAAGGAGGGAGGTTTTGTGTGGCGGAGGCGAGCGGGCCTGCGCGGCTCGGGCGTTAGGGCTGCGCCGGGCCCGGCTGGCCTCGGCCCCCGCGGCGGATCGGGCAGCCTGCGTGGGGTACCTCGGACACGGCGGGTGGGGTGTGGAGCCCCGCCGCCGGGGCGTCCCGCGGCGCGCAGCCTCCTGGGGACGGCCCCGAGCCCCTGAGGTGCGGGTTGTCGCCTCTCAACAGCCCTCTCTCCCTCCCAGAGGCCGTACGTTTGCGACTACCAAGGCTGCGGTAAAGGTTTCACGAGAGATTTCCACCGCGCTCGGCACCTCCTGACCCACACTGGGGAAAAGCCGTTCGAGTAAGGCCGAATTTATTACTTAAAATGGGTTACGCTCGTCGTTATGGAAATGAAGGGGAGTTAAAACTGATGTATGGGTGGTACGGAGCGTGATTTGGTGTCATGAGTACCGCCGTAACGGTGCGCACACAGGGTGAGACCTGGGGAATCTCCTTAGCCTAAAACCTCCCATCTGGCGGTGACCCATAATAGATGGTTAAAGGAATGGGCAGATCTCTCCCTAGGATACAGAATTAAAAGAAGGAAGGGCTGTTATCTCCTGTTACTTAGCCCTTAGTAGCTGCATGTCATGGATTAGGAGCTAAGACTTCCAATGTGTTTTATTAAAAATCTTTTCTGATATGTTTTCCTGTGGCTTTTGATTGTAACTTAGCACCTGGTTTTTCCTCTCTTAAAAGCAAATTTTTATATCTGGCTTGCAAGTTTCGGTTATTCTTCGTGTATTCCTCTTGTCCGATGTATCTGCCTAGGAAACAAACTGTTGTTTGAGAGTGGTAATAAAAAACCACAGTTCATTTGCAGGTGCACAGCTGATGGATGCAATCAAAAATTTGGAACAAAATCAAACTTAAAGAAGCACATTGAGCGCAAGCATGAAAATCAGCAAAAGCAATATGTGGTGAGTAATTACCTTTGATACCGTAAGGTGGAGGCTAAACAAGCTAATTTTCATGTTTTTAGTTAAATACTTCAACTTGTTATTATGCAATACTTGTATGAGTTCAAATACTGTGATTGCGATTTCAGCAAACACACGTGGACGACGCTGTCGTTATTTGGCCTCTAACAATAATTTAATTTCCTAAATAGTGCGACTTTGAAGGCTGTAACAAGTCTTTCAGGAAACATCAACAACTTAAAGTTCATCAGTGTCACCACACCAATGAACCTCCCTTCAAGTAGGTGGATAATTTTAATAATGAACTTTAACAATTCCATTTAAACACTGTAGATGAAAACAGGTGCCTTTTATCAACCTTTTCATTGATGTGGCATTTAAAAAAAAACGGCATGAGTTTGTAGTCATGGCTGCAAGTACATTTCTCGTACTAGTCCTTTGCTCAGTAGTCTGTTCAGAGAAACAGTCTCGGTGCTCTGTAACTTCAGCATTCCAGACATTTTCTTAGGATTTATTACAGCTTCACAGAAAAAATAAACAAAAACCCAGAGTTTTGTATTTCAGACTGTGTGAACTCAAGCATAAGTGCTTACATAGTAATGAAAAATGCAGCTACCTCTGTTTTCCAGTAAAAAGTAGTGGCTTGGCTAACATTGAAGTGCATAGTACCTTGAAAAAGGTGAGAGGTTTGGACACCAATCTGAGAAGCTGTGCATTGCAACTCCTTTATTTATGTGACACATCAGTATAGATCTGATGAAAGTAAAGTTTAGTCTTGTATTTCTTACAGGTGGTACACACTTTACAGGAGTGTTCCACTGAAGTGAAGTGCACTAGTATGGCTGGGTGACAGGCACAAAAATACTGTCAGTGCCCTGCTACTGCTCTGACTGCTAGATCTGTACAAGCCACTTAAACCCTCCACTTTCTCTCTATCTCTCTTCTATGTTTGAGGACCCTACTGTGTAGGGAGGATATGAGGCTTGATTCTTTAGCTAAGCTTAACTTGCTGTGTACGGGGAATTCATACTATAGTTTTAAAGCTCGAGGGGATCAGAGTCCTCTGTTAGAAACGTATTACAGAATTTACTTTTACAAGGGGTGGGGGAACACAGAACAGATCTCTAGGCAAGGGGAAACTTAGATTCTTTAGTCCACTTTAATTGTTCTTGACTTAAAGAAAAAATACACAGATGCAATGAAAGAAATCAAACCAGTGTACTTTATACCTAGATGTAATAATGAAGGATGTGGAAAGTACTTTTCTACTCCGAGTCGACTAAAGCGGCATGAGAAGATACATGAAGGTAATACAGTTTTTCTTCTTTCCTCAGTTATGCTTTAGCAAAGGAGAAAGGACTTCTTCCAGTACAGAGGGTATGCAGGGATGTATGACAGATGTGCAAGTATTCTGGGCCTAGTGATCTGGACAGACAAAACAAGAACACCTGTCTTGAATAGTCAAATGGGATACAATTGCAAGGCATTGCAGTGTTCAGTTACACTGTACTTGTGGCAGGCTGAACAGAGCGTGGGATTCCTTCCGTCATTTCTTCTCCTAATGTGCTTCCTTGTCAATAATCCATCTTCTGGAGATGGGCTAATGGTTAAGGCACTAGCCTAGACCTTCAGAGGTTAGGATCAGTTGCCAGTTCTGCCACAAATTTGCCATGGCAAAACCATGTAGGCTTGCATTTTTTTCAAGTTATTGATGTACCTATGTGAAAGGTATTTAAGTGGAATCGTCAGGAGGTGGTCAGGTATGTTTGAGCTCATCCTGCTGTACTCCGTTCTATTCTTTCAGTACTGTTGACAGCTAACCTGCTTTCCAGTGCTGGAAAAAATAAACCAAACCCAAGTGACTAGGAAGAGCGTCCCCAGTCTGCAATTGGTACTGTGTTCCTTTCTTAAGACAGGGACTTGCTCATAGTTGTTTGACCTTCCCAGTCCTGGGATTTAAATAGTTGACTTTCTGTGGTTTGTTTAAAAACCATAGTGTCTGCTTGATAGAATGGTAGAGTCTCTTTAGACTCAGGAATATTACTGTATGGTCAAGATCTTATGTTTTTAATATGTAGTACAAATACTTATAGAAAAAATATATATTTTTATTTTCATCTATTTGAGTGAAAGTGTACAGCTGGTGAGTCAGTAATTTTTCTGAAGCAAGGAGAGACAGAATTTCATAAAATCATTTAGGTTGGAAAGGACCTCTGAAGGTTATCTGGTCTGGCTCCCTGCTTAAGGCAGGGTCAGTTAGACCAGGCTGCTGAGGGCTGTCTCCAGTCAAGTTTTGAATGTTTCCAGGGGTAGGGTTTCCACAGCCTCTCTGGACAACTTGTGTCAGTGATACAAGGTTTCTTCCTTAAATCTGTTAGGATTTTCTCATGTTCTAATTTGTGTTCGTTGCCTTGTGTCCCATCACTGTGCAGTACGGGAGGAGATGAGGAATACTGGCCTTTAATTTTCAAACGCTGAAGGTGGAGTTCCCCCTTGTAAGACTGGACTGTGTTTGCCAGAACCTTTGTGACTGTAAACGTTTGCCCTGTCTAACAGGCTATGCATGCAAGAAAGAAAACTGCTCATATACTGGAAAAACTTGGACAGAGCTTCTGAAACATAATAAAGAAAGCCATACAGGTAAACTCCAAATGCTTTAGTAAATAGAACTTGATTTTTTGATATGAATAGGAGACAAACTGCTAATTTGAAGATGAGTCCTTGCTGAACTCAGTTTATCAACTTGTCATTGTGTCTAGACAAACTTAACACTTCATTGGTAAAATGGTTGTCACTCTGGCTAGACCTTTAACTGATGAAAATGCTCCTCAGTATACTAACTTTGCTTTGTGATCCAGTTGATGAGAAATTGTGTAATGTAGGATTTTGGATCTGGATAATTCATACGGCATTATTCTCTTCCAGTGTCCGAGTTCCTTGCATTTCATGTGAATTTTAGTATTGTTCTAGAGGACTGCTAGGGTTTGATTCTGAGCTCCTATAAGAAGCTGTTAATTTATACTCTGCCTGTCTCTCTCCCACTCAGAGCCAATAGTTTGCAATGAGTGTTACAAAACTTTTAAACGGAAAGATTACCTCAAGCAGCATCAAAAAACACATGCTGTGGAGAGGGAAGTCTGCCGATGCCCAAGAGAAGGATGTGGGAGAACTTACACAACTGTATTTAACCTTCAAAGCCATATTCTCTCTTTCCATGAGGAGAAAAAACCATTCTCTTGTGATTATCCAGGCTGTGGAAGAGTGTTTGCAATGAAGGTATGTATTCTTACAGTGTCCTAATCTGACTTGCATAATCTGAAATGATAAACCTAACTCTTTTTTCCTCCTTGCTCTTTGTAACTGTAGCAGAGCCTAGCAAGGCACGCAGTGGTACATGATCCTGAAAAGAGAAAGCTGAACTTAGAAGTAAGTTATACTCTTGAAAAAGGCCTCTCAACCATACCTTGTCACTTCAGAGAAGGGTAAACATTATGCGTTTTGGAATGTGACTTCAAACAGGAAAACAGGCCAGCTATCTACTTAAGTTGGGAGATTCTTAATTTCTGAAGCTCCTTTAAATAATCAGTGCTGGCCTAGTCATTAATTTCTTCCTCCTCCCCACCCCCCCAGTAGTAGTCTTTGCTCCATAGATATGTTAAGTTGCTAATTCTGGATCTATTTCTGCCAGGCAAAGCGTTCTCGTCCTAAGAGGAGCTTGGCCTCTCGTCTGAGCGGCTACATTCCTCCTAAAACGCAGCCAGGAAAGGATGTGGTTGTGACAGAAAGCAAGACAATGGATAAACCCATGGAAAATGAAATACCAACCGTTGAAATTCTGACTCTGCAGTAAAGGTTAACTGAGACAACTTTCTTCATAGAATGACCACTGCAAAGCTCAACAATAACTTTATTAAGTTTATAGTCTTTTTTAAATAAGAAATTAATATTGTTTACACCTCTTTATGAAGTCACTGATGCAACTCACTTCACTTCAGATCTTCATTTTCATCTTTCTTTACTGTACTGTTTTTCTGGTTTTCCGTCTTCTGGTATGCTTTCAACTCTTTGTCAGACATGTGTCTCAAAATACAGGTACTCACTCCTTCTCTAGTAACTTTTGGCTTGGAAAGATAAGTGGCTTTCTCAGAGACAGTCTCCAAAATCTGATCAAAAAGTATGAACTGAAAAGAAGGAGAAAAATAGGGACTAAATGCACAGACACAAGTAGAAAAACATTTCAGGCTGTTCTGTAATGATACTGTCTCCTGCTTGTGGTGTATCTATCAGCTGAAATGAGATAGCTGCTAGTCCTGGTTTGAGCAGTTCAGTTTGTCCTTTCCTAACCATTTGCTCTTTACTCATAAGCAGTTTTAGGAAAGTCACCAGAGCAATTAAGCCATTTCCTAACACTTAGGATGAGTCAGGAATCCAACCTGTTTTGCTGTGTAAAGATGTCCATGAAAGTGATTACAACTGCACCTGACTCCTCCCCACCCTCCTCTTCCACTAGATTTGGGCATGTTGTTATGGGGCTCTCCTCTTGAGGGGCAGTATTGTTCTAACATTAGCAGAAAGTGGTAGTATTGAACTGAGCGATACAGTGCACTCATATAACAAGCTGAACTCTTGAAACTCATAATTAAGCTTTTAAATTTAAGGACAACCTAAATCTAGACTGTGTCATGAAATGTTCTGCTCCCCTGCCCCTGTGAATTCAACTTCCTATAAAAAATTATGTTCTTTTTGGATGAAGTAATACCACACTTTTTTCCAGCAACTTAGGTTTCCTTGATGAGTCTCTCTACTAATTCACTACACACGTTAAAAGCGGGGGGGGGGGGAATCTTACATGGAATTTTTATATAAAAAAGCCATTTGTGCAAATGATGACGAAGAAAAGTCTAAGGCCCTACAATTGTACTAGTAAGTTGCCACCAGCTCCCTAACATCTTTATAGATGTTTACTTTCCCAATCTTGGAACATCATTCCAGTAGTTTTCCACACAGCAGTGGAAAACTAAGCTTGACCACAGTTGCATAAATGAATCTTAAGAAGAAAAGTTAGGTTATTGAAATAATCCAGCTAAAATACAACAGAATTTTTTTAAACCTTAGTGTTAAGCTTTTCAGTGGGTGAGGTGGCTTAAGACATAGACAGGAAAATGTCACCAGCCCAGTTAATAAGGTGGTGCTGCAAAGGAATAGGAACTGTTTACACTCTGCTGTCAAAGCCAGTATTATAACTGCATTCTTAAGAAAGCATGGTATTTGAATTGTCTCTGTGGGGCTGTTTTTCTAGAACTGCAGTGTTTGAACAGATGCAGCTTGAGGTGGGGAACCATTACTTTCATGGGACCTAGACCTTCGCTGATCAGTGCACAATATATTTAAAAAAAGGCAGTACTGCATAGGGGAAGTTAATACAAGTACACCTGCTTCATGACATTGATTGGGCCAGTTTTCAGGAGTGCACTTACCATGTCTGTATTGCTATCTTTTGCTTGCCGGATGGTAACTTTAACATGGTATTTCTTTTCAATCCACTGTAATATCTGTTTAGTCTTGGTCTCTAAGTCGTTCTTGGCAATAGCTGAAGAAAAGGATAACTCCTTCTGAACCATCCCTGTTTAAAACAGAACTAAAACTGTGTTGGCTTAACATCTGACAAACCTGTATTAGTTGCTCTGTCAACAGCCTATGGTGCTTTGTCTGCTTAACTCCCTTCCCCCATGCTGTCTCATAAACAGAGCATCCCAATCTCATTGTCTCAGCACGCACCACTCTTACCTTAGAAGGTGGCTACTTGGTATCTTGCACTCACTGCCATAATTGGGAGACTGAGCGCATGTTTGAGACACGCAGGGAAGTCTCTTCAGGGTCAGAAGGCTTAAGATATTTTTATTTTAATTACAATTTTGTTCATACCACCCACAATGCAGGTCTAACAAAGATAAACAGGTAAGCATTGGAATTAAAGACTAAGTGTGCAAATTCCTACATTCTGCACATAGTATAGCTGAATGTAAAAACTTTGAAGTTAGACATCTCTTAATCTTGAGGCAGTTTTCTTGAATGGTGAAGTCCACTATTCAGATGCCTTGTAATATACTTGAACAATTTATGGTCTCTTCCTCCTTAAAGATTCTCTAAAATTGTTACCATTTGAATAATCTTTTTGTACTTCTTAACAGAAAAACTCACTACCACAGTAGTGCTCTACTCTAAAATCAGAGCTCTACCTGAGGCACAGATACCTTCATTAGCCTGAGGATAAGAAAAGAGGCTACAAGGTCAGATGCCTTTTGGAAAAGCTCTTTGCCAAACTCAGTTTTTTAAACTGCTCTAACAGGCTGACTTAAGGGGGGAAAAAAAAACCCAAAACAAAACACTGAGAAGTGTTCAATATTGAAAAAGTTGTTCTCTTACTCTGCACAAGAAAGGGCTTCAGACGTTGTCTTCCTAGCAGCAAGCTAGGAATGACTACTGGTGACAAAATTATATTGGTGTTTCTGGTGCTGTGTTTGTAAAAACTGCCTGTCCCTTTATGCCTTAGTAAAAGAACAGAAATTTGGTGAGTCTCATGGAACCAGAGTCTAGTTATAGTCACTTAAATAAAAATAGATTTAAAAAAAAGCTAGCAGATGCCAAAATAGTAAATCCTGAGAAGGCAATAGAAGGCTTCTCTGTGGAAGACTGGACTAATCCAAAATTTTATTTCCACTACTGCAAATCCTTAATACCATGGACTGCAGTGGCACTGCCTGGGATTTACACAAATGCAAGTAAGAGGATTTCATCTGCTGAAACCACTTTTAATATAGCATTTTTCAAAGTGCCCAGTGTTGTAGTACGTACCTGGTTTTGGACTTGCTTTCTTCTTCTCTGCACGTTTAAGCTGTTCTTCATGAATCTGCTGCCCAGTCATTAGTCTGTATACAGGAGGTTCTGCATTCTCACGAAGGAGAACTAGTTTCAGGTCATGTTGATCCATAAGTTTGAGTGCCTCTGCTCGGTGCATATTTCCTAAGCTCTCTCCATCCTGGTTGATTACATGCAAAATCCGATAGGGAATTCTTCGCCCAACGCTTCCAAATGCTGCTTTCCTTTTTGGTTCCATGTGAGACTTTTCAGCTGTACAAAATGGTTGAGTAAGTCCAAACACACTTGACTTTCTAGGGTCAGGTACCACCATCCGGAATGGAGAAAAGACACTCTTTTGTGTTGTTTGTGTCAGAAGAGTACCAAAGAATCTTTTTGCGTATCTATTCTCATTTCTGGTTGCTTGACATAAAAATTTCATCGTGCAAAAGGTAGTCATTCTGAGGAAGCAGGGAAGAAGGAAAAACAAGTCACCCCCATCAGTCACATTCTTCTAGTTATATTAGAAAGACTTGACTCCAGTAAACCCTAGTCCTTAAAACTACGCTTTCAAAAAGATATGTGGTGTTACTATACAGAATGAACAACAACAGTAGTTTTAGAGTAACAGAGGGCTTTAACTCAGAGAGAAAAATCTGACAAAGGAACAAAATTTATGAAGAGTTGATGTTATGTTCAGTATTTTAAAGTTTGAGCTTAAACTCCTTTAAAGAATCCAAAACTTTAGTTCATTTCTCCTCACAAGAGTATCTACTCTTACACAGCTTTTTTTATGTATAGAGATGGTTCAGATGGAGGATTTCTTGTCAAATAAAAAGGCATGTCGCACTTAGTATTTTCAGTCCAGATTTTTTTCATGAAGTATCTAACACTAGGACTTACTTTCTGGTTCTGATACTCTTCGTTGGAAAGTGTTTCATTTAAGCCACATTAATTCAGAACCACCCTAATCATGTAGTGGTTGTGCAAAGTCCGTCAGCAGCCATCCCAACACCTACAGCCTGACTCTTCTATGTTTCGTAAGGTTTTGGAATTTAAAAGCTTTGACCGTACAGAGTAAGACTGCCATGCAAAATCTTCACCTTGGCATTAAAACATGACAAAGTGACCATTACTGTACTGGAAAATATGGTTTATCCTGGGGTTGAAAACTCTTTCATAGCTAGCATGCAACTTGCTTCTCACAGCACTGACCCCAAATTCTGTATTTTTCTCAGTTTTCCAAATGTCATTTTGTGGAAGTAATCCAGCTAGTTACTTGGTCTTATATGGATTAAGCACTACTATCACTTCAGTAACCTTAAAAAAAAAGTAAAAAAAAAAAAAGTGTCTTCACTGTCTTTGAAGCTTAAGTTCCACAGATTCAGCCATGCTTTAAAGTGAAAACAGTGCCTTAATTTCAAACCTATTTTATGAGACATTTAAAGTATTGATTGACTTTCCCAGTTTTTCACAAACATTAAATTTAGGGTGGCACATTCCTATTTATAGTGACCTGATTTTTTCCAGTTATCAAAACTATTTAGATTTCTTACAGAAAGCATGCACTTAAGTAGCATTAATTTTTTGGAAAGTGCAATTTAGTGTAGACATTTCACCCGAACCATCTCACAAGAACACCACTAATGATATATTTCTTCTTCCTGAATGCTGAAAAAAAGCTTGCAGAAAAAAAAAAAATAGAAAAAGAGAGACACAGATGAGGATTGCCTGCAATACATGGACTGGAAAATAAGCAACACATTCATATGCCCGAGATCCCCACTTGCAAATTAAAATGGAAATAAATTGTTACAGACATCGATCGTGGCATGGTGCTCATGAAGCCATAGACTTTCAAAACAAGCCTTGAAATACACCAGTGCTTGAAATTTGAAGACTAGTGAAACTGATCTTTGAGACATTCCTTCCGTTATAATTTTTTTCCCCATTCTTTCCCGGTTCATGGAATCCCCCTGGGCAATTTTGATGCACCTGTTCATTATTTGCATTTTGTTCAAAACTTCAGAAATTGGCCATTTTTTAACAGCTACAAAAACTTAAGAAATACAGAGCAAACTCTGGAGTATTATATGCAGTTTTGGTATTCCACGTTTAAAAGGTAGCAAGTACAGGAAAAGCCAAAGATGACACAGGAAACCAAAAATGTGTCATACCAGAGGAGTTGGCAAGAGTGTGACTTCTTTTGCCTAGGAAGGAATGTGACCCCACTCTATAAATACATATATACATATATCATAGAATCATGGAATCATTTAGCCTGGAAAAGAGCTTTAAGATCAAGTCCAACCGTTAACTTAGCACTGCCAAGTCCACCACTGAACCGTGGCCCTAAGCACCACATCTACACGTCTTTTCAATACCTCCAGGGACGGTGACTCCAGCACTCCCCTGGGCAGCCTCTTCCAGTGCTTGACAACCCTTTCAGTGAAGACATTTTTCCTAATATCCAACCTAAACCTCCCCTGGCACAACTTGAGGCCGTTTCCTCTCATCCTATTGCTTTTTACTTGGGAGAAGAGACCAACACCCACCTCACCACAACCTCCTTTCAGGTAGGTGTAGAGAGCGATCAGGTCTCCCCTCAGCCTCCTCTTCTCCAGGCTAAACAACCCAGTTCCCTCAGCTGCTCCTCATCAGACTTGTTCTCCAGACCCTTCCCCAGCTTCATCGCCCTTCTCTGGACACGCTCCAGCACCTCAGTGTCCTTCTTGTAGTGAGGGGCCCAAAACTGAAGACAGTATTCGAGGTGTGGCCTCACCAGTGCCGAGTACAGGTACGTCACTGTGGAAACATGGATCCATGTGCATGCATATACATGGAGAAGGTGCAAACAACTGGCAAGGATAAGGAAGTATTTATAATTGTAAGGCGTTGGCCCAGGAACAAGTAGAATGACCTGCCTGTGAATAAACTTAGTCTGAAAATAGGGACAGACTTCAAGTCTTAGCAGTCGGGACAAAGCCGGTATCAACTGCTTGAAGAGGAACCGGGTCAGTTCATGAACAGGGCGGCCCAGCTCGGCTGTGTGCTGTAGCAGGACCCTGAACTCAGCCAGCCACAGGGCCCAGAGGAGCGATACCGGGATGTTCACAGCAGAGTCTAAAAACAGCTGGTAGAGCTACGGCCCCTTACTGCCCTGGGCCCTACCTCTGCTAGGGCCAGGCCAGAGCCACAGCCCCAGGGAAACACAGCTTTTTCTTGGCTGTGGCGACGGCCCTATGACTATAGACCCACTGCCAACACGCAAATATCTTTGCACGTCATCAGTGTAGCCACACAAAAGCTGTGAAGTCCTTATTTTTATAAACGGTTTCATAAACCAGCGGCAGATTTTGCGCTGCAGACTTACAGGCTGTAATCTGGACATCACTGGTGTGTTATAAAATACTATAATTAAATTTATCTTGCGTTCAGAGTAGCCTGGCTTGCCTTTGTCAGTTCTAAAAGTTCTAAAGTAAGTTCTGCAGTTCTAAAACTAAGTAACAGTATCACAGCAATGGAGTAATAGTTTATTTTAAAGAAGTGTTCGTCTTGCTCTGCTAAATGCACGGTTTTGCCTTTATTCTCCTTCATTCTCTGTTGCTATCTAATAAATCCTGCCTTAACTGCCTGAGGAAAAAAATGAACCTTTTTATGGAAGGGTTTTTCTTCCTGTAACACAGCATGTAAGCGAATTTTGCTTTGTGCCTCTCCATCCGTGAGGGAGCCCACGTATGAGCAAGGACAGCTGATGTTGCTGGGAGTTCTAAGGAGCAGGCGGGCTCCGCGCACGCCGGGAACCGCAGGAAGAGCAGTTGTTCCTGCACTTGCAGGATGCGTTCTGCTGCGTGTGTGAGCCCTTCAGTGCCAACAGCTACGTGCAGCTGTTAGGGGAGATGTTTTGCGTCTCGTAGGAGCTGCTGGCGCGCGTTCTCCGTGCAAACCCACGCTGAAGAGACGCCGTTTTAATTTTGCGCGTGGATTTGTGCGGGGCGCAGGGAAGGCGGGCTGCGCGTGGGTGCGTGACCGTGCCCCGCTGCCTTGTGTGCGCGTGTCACCCTATGACCGCGTCCCTGCGCGGCTCCGTGGGACCCAGGCCGGGTGGCGCCCGGTGCCGGCGGCCCGGCCCGCAGCGCCCCCCCCGCCGCCGCCGCGCCGGGCGGCTCTCACCTACCTGCCGGCCGAGCCGGGCCTAGCCGAGCCGAGCCTAGCCGGGCCGAGCTGCCGGCGCGCCGCCGGGAAGGTAGGGTTTGCCCCGCCTCTCCCCCTTCCTCTTCCTCCTCCTCCCCTTCCTCTTCCTCCTCCGCCTCCTGCCCTGGGGGGGGGGGGGGGGCGTGCGCGTCCCCGTGTGCGCGTCCCCGTGTGCCCACGCGTACGGGCGCCCGCATGGCCGTGTGCCGGTCAGTGCCCGTGTGCGCCCCCGCCCTGTGTCAGCGTGGGCCGGGCGCGGTGCCGCGCGTCGGCCCGGCCTGGGCCTGGGCCTGGGCCTGGGGCTGGGCCTGGGCCTGGGCCTGGGCGCGTGCCTCCCCCGCGCTGTATGCCTCTGCCTCTGCTCGCCTGTTCGCGCGTGGAGCTGCTGCGTGGGTGCGGCGGGGGGTGTATGCGGCAGTGCGTCTGTTCCTGTGCGGGCACACGGTGTGCGCGGACGTGGTGGCCTGTCTGTGTACGTGCCTGCCCGCACAGCTGTCCCTGCACGTATCCGCACGGTGTGCGCACCCTGGGTATATGCAGGTGCCAGTTTGCGCGTGTAGAGCGTTTCTCTCTCTGTATGGACGTCCGCGCTTGTCTCTGTATCTGCGTGTTCCTCTTGCGTTCACGTGTTTCCGTGCTGATGTACCTGTGGTGCGCCTGTCTGGTTCTGCATGCGCAGTTGTTGGGCTGTGTTATTTTCCTGGGTGTGCCACCCCTGAGTTGTGCCGTTTTGTTGGTTCTGTGTGTGTCTTCGCTGCACCGGGAGAGTTGCGTGTGGGCATGAGGACCGCTGCTAGGAGCTGGTTCTCGCTCTGCTCAGTAGCCCTCCCAAGAAGGTAGTTTGTGGCTGTGAGCGGGGAGGATGTGCGTGCCGAGCGCTTTGTGCACGTGTTGTGCGTCAAGGCTGTGCACCTGCGTCATCGTAGCACCTGGCTGTGTACCATAATACGTCACACCGTCTGTCTCCACCTGTGAGACTGTGCGCATCTCGGTGCGACTGTGGTCGGTGGTGTGGGCCTGCGTCGCATGCTGGGGTTGCTGGGAGCCGGCGGTGTGCGGTGGGTCGTGTCGGCTGTGCAGCTCGCTGTGCGTGAGTGTGCGAGGCGTGGGTGGTGCATGGTAGAGATGTGTCTGCAGGGGTCAGTAGCGTGTGCGTTTGTGGCATTGTGTGAGTCGGCCTGAAAGCTTGTTGGACGTTTGGATTTGTTACCTTCTTTGGTAGGCTGCTCTGCCTTAGGTTCGCAGGCTCCTTCTTTCAACTTGGAGATAGAAAACATTGCCTTTAAAAGGGAAGCTGAAATTCATGTACAAACCCTAGGTCCCCAGCTGTAAGTAAACCACCAAGTGACTAAACAGTGTGAGAGTTTGCTGTTCTGTTGTGCTGGTGGGGCAGCCTGTCTGCAGAGAACATCTCTTCAGGAGCTGAGGTGTTTGTGTCCATTAAGGGATGCTGTTTGGCAAGCTGGACTGGAGCTGAGAACAAGGCTCTGGCTGAAAATGTGCTTGTGTTTAGAATTTGGTGCAAAATGAAGCCACAGGAGACGGCTGGGAAGGGAGGCCTTGTCTGTCCACTGTCCTTCCTGCTTAAAAAAATAGGGACTTTTTAGCTTTGGGCCACAACTAAGTGACCCCTCTTTCCTCTCTCCCCCTTCCTGCCTAGGAAAAAGAAATGCAATGAAAATCTGAGCATTTTTTTGTTTGTTTGTTTGTTTGTTTGAAAGCTTTCTATTCTCAACTGTGGTCTTAGAATGGTTTAATTTCACATGTTGGTTGTTTTGGTACTGTTGTTTTGGTACCTACTTGCAAAAAAGTCTGTCAGTGCTGTGTGCTCTCCATCTCCACAGAAGGCATATGGTAATTCTGTGCGAAACCAGAAAACTTCACTAAATCAGTTCACAATCTCAAATTCATTCGTAGCACCTTATTCTTGTTAAAACTTGCCTGCCATAATGAATACAGAAAAATGCCATTAACAGAATTAGCTAAGTAGATGGCGAGCTGTGTTAACAGCCTGGCTGACAACTGTAGCTTCACCTATTCTATGCAAATAGCGCCTGCTTTTTCCATCCTGCTCTTCTGTTCATTTCTTAATTTCGCTCAGGCTTTACAGCTCGCCTTTACAGTTGTAAGCTCTTTGGGAGCGGGGATTGCCATCTCTTCTATCAGTAGAGTGCCTAAGAAAACCGGACCTCAGTTGGATGCTCTGAAACATAAATTATTGAAATTCCAGGGTACCCAGTTGAGGAGAGCAAAATATTCCACAATAAGAAAAGGCAAGACAAAAATGTTTTTTACTGCTCTTTTCATGGTCTGGAAATCAAGTGTGGAATTTGAATACCCATGAAGGGAAGTTTTGGCAGAGCTGAAGCCTGGAGAGAGATTTTTTTTTTCATCCTCAGCTCTGCAATATGCATTAGAGGGGAGCTTGTCAACAGCTCAGCTTGCAGTTAGCTACTATTGTCACTCTGAGAACCATCCCCATAAGACAGATAATTTTCAGCAGTGTTAGTAGGAGCAATAAAGCTAATAATCCTCTTCACTGTGATAAAAACTACCTGCATGGAAGCAAGGTACTTTGGAGCACACAACTTACATTCCTTCTACCTGCCCTTTATTTAATTCCGTTAAGTTTAAACCTGATGTTTGTTTTACTTCATGCCTTTCTAATTAAATTTAGTGTGCCAAGAAATGGTGCAGCCTTCTCATGCTGTTTGTCCTCAATTAACTTGACCTTTCTGGGGGTTCATTGTGCTCTTTCTCCTTGTCCTTTTTCTCATGTCTCTTTACGCTGTAATTGTCCAGGGGCCGTATTTTTATATGTGCCTGTCACACTGGGACTGCAGTCTTAATTATTTGAAAGACACTATCATAATAAATGCAGTTAATAATAACTTTCTCCCTTCTGTTTTGCCTGATGCACATCATCCTCTGCCCACCCCTGACAATACTCTCAGTCATTTATTTGTTTTTTAATTCCAAAATCTGCATCTGTCTTTTTTTTTTCCATTTGACATTTTGTTTCTCAAGCTGGTTAGCAAAGTTGTTGTTTTCACTTTATTGTTTTTTGTGCCAAATCAATGGCTGTTCTGCTAGACCTTGTGCCAAACCATAGATAATTCACGCCCCAGAGAATTTAAAATGCAAATATATGAGGGGGGGAAAGGAGGGTGGATGGAGAGATCTCTCGCCCTCATACATGAACAGTGTAGTGATCTGCCAGTGTGGATGTTATTAATGTTATTAATTTATGCAAGAGTCAAGATGCTATTGGGAAGCTCCCTCCACATTCAGAGCTGATCTGTGGGGGGCGGTTTGATTGTCCCCTGAGGATGTTGGAAACTGGTCCCAGTCCTTCTGTGTTTCAGGGTTGACCTCCCCCAGAAGCTATTCGTTCTGGGTACAGTAAGCTGCTTGTAATGCCCATCAGAGAGCGAGAATGCCCTTAGCTGGATGACAAAGTGCTCACCTGGAGACCCAAGGCTCTAGTTTACTTTCATTCAAACTCCATCATTCATTTTGTGGGAGGAGGAAGCAGGCTGCTGAAGTGCCTTACGCCTGCAAGGAGCTCGTACCTGCTGGCCCTGGGTGGAGGATGAGTCTTGACTTTGGTCGCGGTGAACATCTTGCCGCTTTCTAAACTGGAGCTGTAGTTCTCAATATCTGGTCCAAAAAAATTTCAAGTGCCAAACAACATCATCAGGAATTTATTACTGATATTGTTGGGTTTATGCAATGCCTGGGGCTCTTGGTCATGGGCCAGTAGTAGGGGGTGGGACAGCAGGTTTTTTGCAGTCTTATTACTAAATCTGTGATTCGTCTCTTGCACGCTTGTGCTTGCAAAAGTACAGTGCATCCAGCGGGCCGCTTACCCCGTGCACCTCTGTTTTCATGTCTTTCTGTATAATTCCCTCCTTCACAGGGCGTTTCGGCAGGGAAACTTTGGGGAAGACTTGGAGAGACTCTCTTTCTCCTCCCCACCCCTGCTCTTCAGCAGCAGCTGGCGTGGCTTGCCTCCACCTTCTTGCTAGTTGTAATTGTGGCTGTGTCGTTCTGCAGTGCCCTGGTTCAGAGAGGGGCTGTCGCCTCCCTATGCACTCCTTAGTATTCCTTTTCCCGCTAGTGTTTATAAAAGATTTTCGCACATAACTCAGATGAAAAACTCCCTTGTGCTGAGCTGAGCATTGCCATATGGCAGAGAACGCGTCAGAGTAAACAAGTATTTAAAGGACACAGAAATTCTGGGGATATAGTAGGTCCAGATTCCTGGATTCTGCAGTAGCTCATTTACTCCTTTTCCATCCCTAGCTTTTGAAAGTTGCTTCCTACACACATTTTTCTATTTTATTCTAGCCAGAGACAGCAAAAAATTAAAGCAAACACAAAAATTCTGTTGAGTGGTAAACGGTCACTGCTAACTGATGCCCTGCCCAGAACGTACGAATACAGTTGAAACAGCTAAAGTTTTGTTTGATTGCTGAGGTCTGCCCCTGTTACAGGAATTAAAACAAATCTTTTGAAGATGCACACTCTGCCGTTAAATTGCTTGGGCTGATTTACTGAATCCAGGCAAAGAAGTGATTTTGCTCCCTGAAAAGCAAGGCTGACTGAATTTATTAAAATGTTAGTCATAAAGCAAGCCCATGGGTCCCTGGGGTGAGAGACAATTAAAGTTAAAACTTCCCAGTGTAGAAAGTTTTTTAAGTGTCTAGTTTTACATCTTGACTGTAGGGAGAGGAGTTTCCACTGTACATCTAAGACATTGTTCTGCAGCCTTTGCAAGTTGCTGGGTTCAGCTGCGAAGATTTTAAAAGCTGCTTTTGTTGTCAGCCTAGGACACATCCGTGACCTTATTAAAGTGGAAGTGAAAGCTCTCCCCTTTTTTTTTTTTTTTTTTTGCAACAGTAAATCTACTAATTTTACAGTCAGTTGAACAGCAATAGATTAATTTGTTTAAAGTCTGCATTCACAAAGAAAACGTGAACTTCGCTGCCTTGAATACCCGAAACTACAGTGTGATATTTAAAGGGTAGAAACTATTACAACTTGCCCCAGAATGGTCCAAGCCGTTCCCTGTCACCTGCTTCTCAGCACAGGTGCTGACCTCCCCGTCTATTCTATCCCTCCTGACAGACTAGCAGCGAGGCTGGGGCTTTGTGTGCAACAGAGAGCGCTTTTCCAATGACTGGGCCAGTTTTCTTCAGCAACCACAGGAAGCAGAATAAAGAAGAGGTTAAGGGCCACCACAAGGGTCAGAATGGGTTAAATTTAGTTAACATCAGAGGTTATAGCTTTTAACAAGAGCATGAAGGAAACTTATTCGAAGATGCAATTTGTTTCTTCTTTGTCAACCATTATTTTTTTTTACTCTATTGATAGTGACAGCTTAACAAAGTTTTTATATGCCAGGGTTTTCATCCTTTAGAGGATAAAGAACTGTGATGCAAAAAAGAGATGCAGGTGGAAGACTTTATAAAGCCTCCATGATTTTCAAATTGAGGGTTGAAAGTAGGCTCCCTGCGTGGCTAAGTCAAAAATAATTTGTAAATGTTAAAAAAAATACACATTACGGACAGAGGAGCTGCTTCCCCCTCCACCCCCCCAACGTAACTTGCCAAGAGTAGTGTTTTGTCAGAGGCTTTACAATCTACTGGTTTTGTATGTGTTTTTTCCCAAGATAATCTTGTTTTCTTTTTTATCTCCCTCTAAAGATGATGAAAGTCAAATGCCCTTAACAACAGTCTTCATCATCTCCCTTCAAGATTTTTTAGCATATCATGCATGAGGCTAGTTTTTGGGGGGTTTTTCTCCCAGTTTGGTGAAGAAGCACAAACTACAAAACGCACTCGGTGGGTAGCTCCACCATGAAGTTTTCATTCAGCTTTTTGGAATGCAAAGACGAGGACAGTTTAAATCTTTCTGAAAACTATTGAAGAAAAATAATATTCAGAAAAAGTTCAGTAGGATTTTTGACGTTTATACACAACAGCACATCTGCCAATCAATCTTTTCTTCAAAATTAATTGATAAAATTACTGCTTTTTGTTTTGTTTTGTTTTAACCTGGTACAAAGTAAAGAACTCAGATCTGAAAACAGAGTTTAATTAAATCGAATAATAATTCATGAGTACAAACTATGCATTTTGGAAGTGTCTTTTTTTTTCTTTTTAGCATGTTTTCCTAAGGAAAAAAAAGCTTATGTGGTCAACTTGTCTTCCTATCCATCTGTCTTTCTGCAAGTTCTCTCAGCACAGTTTTAATCTCTTGGACACTTGAGCCCAGTTTGGCGAAGAGGGACCTCAAAGATTTTGTACATTTATAATAACTATTAATATTTATATATTTCTAACAGGTTTTGTGAAAATTGATGATTAAACAGAGGAGAAACCTTCAAATTGCCATCTTGTTCTGACAAAAGACTTAATCCAGCTGACCAGACAGCGTGTGTGTGTAGACTGCCCACAGAATATTGTCCGCTCGACAGAATACACAGGTATTATCAGATCAGCTACGGTACATAGTGCCTTTTGCCTCGCCGGCTGCCCAGGGGGCTGCGTAGGGGATGTGAAAGGCTGAGGGAGTGCTGCAGCAGGGCATTTAGAGATGGGAAAACTAGGACATTTTGAGGACAAGGGAGAGGTGTAGCAGACATGCTGGGGGGATATTGATATCTTTAGTTTTGGTGTTTGATATTGTAGGGCTGTTGTAGAAGATAGGAAGAACAGCAGAAATTACTATGATGGGAACTGAGAGACCACACAAACCTTGACCATTCAAGTATCACTTACTTCACTGCTCTTGGAACAACTTTTGTTCTCTTACAGGAGAAGTTTCATCTGATTTGTGATGTCTTTGCAGTCTGCGTGACCAAGGCTTGAAGCTTCAAACTAACTTGCTGTTGTGTTAATTCAGACTTGCACTGGGTTCGTGGCTGTATGACTGAGAGCTGGTTTTGCTCTCCAGAGAGCTAGATTAGTCCTTTGAGATGCACATCATCACTTTGACAGTTCTGGGAGGTTTCTTTCTGAAATCTGTTAGCATGAACTTTTTTTTGTTGGTATAAACTAAATTCTTCCTTATGGGATGGCGAGCAGATCTGGAGAAAGCTGTTCAGCTCACAGATAGAAGTGTTTGTACTGGCATGTTGTATAGACATGTATGTAGACACTTGACTGGCAAAGGGCTAGAGAAGGGGAGTAGGGCGCTGGAGAAATACGGGGCCTTCTCTGTCCCCAAAGATGGGGAAAATGGCACGATCCAGCTCGAATGGCTGAGGGCTATGTATCCTCTCTCTTTGGTCCACACATGCAAAGGGGCAGCCTGCGCTGAGCAGGTGACTTTCTGTGGCCTAACTGCAGTGAAAAACAAATGAGGAAAAAGTATGGCTCTCCACAGCCCAGACAAACTGGCCTGGGAAAACACAACAAAAACTCCCACTTACTATTCTGCTCATGAGCTGCCGCCAAAACTCAGCTGTGAGGAGAATAAGAGCATCTTTTTAAAAATGTAAAACTGACATTTTTTTTTTCCTTCTGAGCTGCTCTTACAGGCTTTAAAGCATTAATTTCAAAAACTTCACAAAGGCAGCAGGCATCAAACAGTCCAGGCTGAGTGGAAGCTTGGGGAGGAGAATTAAAAAGTAAGTTGTGTGAGTGACGGCTGCAGACACACCAAAGCAAGGCTATTTGATTGTTACAAGTTGCTGATCATGGCTTGCTTTTAATGACAGAGCAGCAGAGAAGAGTTAGAGCAGCCCAAAGAGCCCTGGATTCATATAGCCTAAATTTCAGCTACATCTTTTGCCTCATGCTTTTGTTGGCTGGGTGATTCTCGGCTTCAGAATCAGGAGAGGCAAGTTTTGACTGCAGTGTTGCCACTGATGTGCCCTGTGACCTTGGATAAGTCACTTCATCTCCATGCTTCTCTTCTCATCATTCGCCCACTTAAAATCTCTCTCCCTTTTTCCTTGCAGGGTCTTTCCCTAATTATACGCCTGGACCACGCCTAGCACAATGGAGCTGTGCTCTCAGGTTAGGCACTGCTATAATCTGAATGAACAATAAAGAAATACTGCACTGAGCACTTCACTAGGACTCTCCTGTTATCTCATAATTTCACCAATAACCTCAAAAAAATAAAAGTCCTTCAAAAGACTGAGCGTTCCTGCCTACTGCCCAGTTGCTTGCTTTTTGTGTAGCATCTTGAACATGAAAAAACATCAATTATGATCCCTGGGTTGTCAGAAAATAATGATTAAGAGTATTTCATGCTTCCTGAAATACTGGTAACATGTTTTTTCTTCCTGAAATCTCAGCAGTAGCTTCAGTACTTCACTGTGCCTGATTTTTGTTGAACTGAATTATAAAACAACATGCCACGATGTATCTTATTAATTTTGATATTTTTTCCTTAACTTTGCTCTTTTGTGTAGGTGCAGTTCATGTGTCTGAGACTAGGGACAAAGCCTCCTCCAGAATTAGTTACACAGTACTTCTGAAATCTACTCTATTTTATCCTCATAAGGGTTATAGGAACAAGTTTTTGGCTCCAGGAGGAATAGCTGTCTAAGAGAACTTACTACTTTGTGATAGAAGTATAGGATCAAAGAATAATTCAGGTTGGAAGGGACATCAGGGGTGTCATCTACCCAATGGCATACCCAGAATTTTGGATTATGACCTCAACTTGGGTCAAAAAAAGCCTTATTTATCTGTGAATCACTTCAGGAATCAGCAGGACCTAAGTGATTTTCAGGTTCTGCCCTTTTACATTCTAATGAAGGATTGGGACCTTTATGTATACATTTTCTTAGAAGCAGTTACAGTCCTACAAGCTCAGTCCATTTGAAATATAAGGAACTAATCTGTATTTGAGTAGAAGGTTGAGAATTTATTTGTTAATAATTTTAAAGCACTTTAATTGTGCTGAGACATCTTTACATTCCAAGCAATTTATGTATTGATTTGGATTCACAGGCCAGTGATACTCACATGGTATCAGACCATAACTTATTTACGTAAATTACACATGAATGAGGGAGCCACAAGAAATGAGTCATATTTTTTTCTATAAAGAGCAGCAGGAGGTAGCTGGTTTGATAAGAAATTCAGAAACCAGCTCTGCATTAACATACAGAATTGTACTCACAAATCCAATGAATTATTCCCATATTCAGCTAAGATCAAGTAACTCACAAACATAGATGGTGCTAGAAGTACTGAGCAGAATTTATTCATGCTGTAAAGGCTCACATGCATTCATTCTATTTAAATTTGTCAAAGGAAAATCATTCTGCAAAATGTACTAATGAGGAGTTCTGTCAGTATTATTGACCATAACAGGATCTTAAAAAAATCTTAATTTACTAATCTGCAGCTTTATAGTGTTTCCCCATGTTGAAGCTAGTATAAAATTTGTGCCTGGTCCTAACAAGTAAGGGAATTAGCCATATGTAGAAAAACTGACATTTCTTGTTTGTCTGCTTGTTTACAAGGAAATAGAGCAACAGAGCTGGAATTATTTTTTTAACACCCAAATCTCATACTTATTCATCTGAACCAGCATGTTTCAACACGCCACTGAAAAAGATAAGAGTTATTGTTAGCTGTTTCATGTCTGGGTAAAAATAAAGTGGGAAAAATCGCAGTATCTTCTTAAATGGCCAAAAAAGGGAAAAAGTTAAAAGCAAGCCTAGAAACTGGGCCAGTTGGCTCTTCATTTAGTGGTTCTTTTTCCATTAGCTCACCCTGCTTTTGTAAACTTTGGAGAGGAATGCTGTGTTATAATAGTAACATTTGCTTTGCTTTTACAGTTACATATGTGGGTAATGAAAAACAACTGTACTTTATGAGTTTGAAATATAATTAACTGATGGTCTAAAAGGTAAATGGTTTCTTCTAATTATGTCTAAAAACCAGTCATGAGCCAAGCAAAGTGATTTGGATAAAGCAACTGTAACAAATATCTGAGTAAATATATAGAGGCTATCCCTGTTTCCTTCTGTTATTTTAAAAGTATTAATTGTAGATCCCTTAGAATATTTTCAATAAAATGAAATTTTGGAAAAAATGTAGCATTTCGTTGAAGCCAGAGGCTTTGCTCTGGGATCGTGGCTCAAGGGGAAGGAAAGACAGGTTCAAGTTTTCACTGCATCGGCTTCATATCAAAATCTGTCCTCTCGCATCACTCCAGGCTAGATATGCGAACCTAGTTTTCCACATTCCCATGCAGTCCTCCCCAGCCATTTACAAACTGACCGGAGGACAAACAGAAAAAGCATACAAAATTTCCAAATGTGGATATTTCAATTAAATTGAATTCTTAGATTTGGTTGGCAATCAAGATATTTTTTGCATAGTGAACAAAGCTACTAATTCTTTCCTTGGCTTTTAAAAATTATTCTGTCAAATTATAGACCCGAATGTACTGATATGGAAATGCCCTGAGGTACCGCATAACTTTATTGCCCTCTCCAGGCTGGGTTTTCTAGCTGAACTGAATTTCACAAAGTGTGCCAATTACTAATTTTAGTAAACTGTGCCTCAGCAGTTAAGTTGAGCCTTCAAAGGATCCCCACCTTGAGTGCCTCTGAGTGTTCAGAACAGCATGTCTCCATCAAAATGTGCTTTGCTTGGGACATAGCTCACTGGGACAAAAGGGACAGAATATTCCACAGACAGGTGACATCCTTTCAGTAAAAATGACAAAGTGTTCAGTTTTAAATTGAAGTTTTCCATAAAAAACAGTTTCAGTGGAAAATTTTTGGACCAGCCCTAAATAATAACTCCTCCCAAAGTTTGCCAGGAAAAAGGGCAGAACAACATTATTTATTGACCATATAAGCACTTTTTTTTGAAGTCTGTATGGGTTGGAAACACCTGCTGTAGACTGAACAAATGTAGAGACTTAGGGTAGTGTTAGTTCAGTCGCTAAAATTGCATATTGTCATTTGCATAATCACTCCCATACTAGTAACTACTCGATACCTCCGCAGTTAGAGTGGTAGTTTTGTTGAATGCATAAAAAAGGAATTACAGAACCTGCTTCTCCTCCCTTCCTGGTTCCTGTCAATATGGAAAGGGCCCATTATCTGGGGCAGGCACCCAGGGATGCGCACTTCAACAAAGGGTTTTGGTCCGCATATATTCTCATTATATGCAAATTTGCTAGAGCATTAATCTGCTAGGCATTAACATAATATCAATTGGTGCATTGGGGTAATTCTCATCTGATCCAAAACATTCCTCATGTAAGCAGCACAGTTTAGATACATAGAGGAATGATGAACTAATTTAGTTTGGATCTAACCATATCAAAATCAGCCAATATGAACCAGAGTTGAATATGACCTGATTAGACCTGCAAAAAACACTGCCTTACAGGCAGTTTATTCATTTAAATAATCAAATTAAACGAGATAGTCCTAAATGCATCTTGCTTAACTTGATTACTTAAATAAGTAGCCATCTGGCATGAATAACACAGATGAAGTCCTTCCTTAAATTTTTCTTCTTTTCATTTTTCAACACTAGAACTGTTTTGCATCTTGTGCCTATTTCATGTTATTTCTCTGCTAGAGTATCTTTACATAAAGATTGGGGGCAAAAGTTAATAGAAATTATAATACAAGGACAAGCTGAACTCACTGTCTACGACTTGATGATACTAATCAGCTGAAGGGAGTACATTAGCATCCCTATTTATACAATTATTTTAGCCAAAGGAGAATCCATTTGTTGCTAGAGGAATAGAGTTGCTATCTATCAGGATTAGAAGGCAAGGAAGGATGTCATGAAAAGGCTGAGTAAAAACCCTAGCAAGTTGAAATAATCCAGTTTTTTATTTGAGGTCAGAGTCCTAATTTTGTTAAAAGTATTTTTGTCTTTTTTGGAAAATAAACACTTTTTGCCATTTTTTATTAAACAGAAAATGCTTTTGGGGTTAAAAAGCGTTACTTAAGGTCTGATTCTGAAGTGGGGGGTGTGAGAGCTGCTTTACACATGGGAACTGTCCTACTGACTTTGAAGGGATAAAAGGCTCGAGAAAAGTTATGTATACAGCAGAGTGCTTAAGAACTGGGACTGCTGATGGGCTTATTGGTAAGTACCTGTGCATATCTTTCCTTAGAGTTTTAGATAATTAGAGTTACAAGAATTGTACTACAGTAAAATTAGTAAGAGCAAATCATATTTAATTGGGGTAGAATGGTTTTTACAATGACCTTATGTAGAGTCTCTCTTGCTTACAAATATGTCCTGTGCTCTGCAGTATCTTGAG
The DNA here is from genome assembly GCA_031468815.1 of Morus bassanus. Lineage (NCBI taxonomy): Eukaryota > Metazoa > Chordata > Aves > Suliformes > Sulidae > Morus > Morus bassanus. The sequence continues at coordinate 23,225,929 of CM062568.1, forward strand.
AAGAGAGGACCCTCAATTTTGATACTTGTGTAATACATGTAGGAGCAGAATGACCAGAAGTTGATTCCTGTCCCTTGAGGATGCAGGCTTGTGGAGCTTGGGTCTCTAAGATATTCCCAATATTGACTTTCTCCACACACCCTCAGATCCCACCCTCTCTGCTATGTGACACTGGAAGGCCCACGTGTATGGGTGTTGCTGTGGTATTTACAGGATACCTGCCCTGGCGTTGTTGTCTGGATAACGTGCTCATCTGCCAGCTGTATTTTGCTGTGCGTGATCTGACTATCGCTATTCCCCTCCCTCACTGCTCCCATTTTGCAGGTGGAGGACTGCCCATGTAGAAAGGTATAGCAGCTTATGTGGGAAGTATTGGCAGTAATGGCTATATTTGCATTTACGTTACAAGTGTGTGATGAAGGAGGAGAGTTGTTAAAATAATCCTTTTTCCTTTGTATCAATGTGCAACATATGGCAAACTTGTAAGATGCTCAGTGTGGGCAGCTGTGTGTGCTGGCAAGGTGACTCAATGAGGAGTTAAGATTTCTGGATTTAGTATTTGCCTCCTTCTACCTTAAGACCTTTAAAAGTCATTTCATGGCATATGCTGCCATTTTTCCTCCCACTTTTTATCTTGTCAGGTTAGCCAGCAAGCTCCCCGAGGAGTTTTTGCTGCATTTCACGTGACGTTCATCATGGGGATACAGATACCATGACATAAAAAAGGACTGTCCATCAGCTGAGCCGTAGTCCCTGACTGCACAGCCACTCCTACCCCGTGGGACGCGTGAGGAAAATGTTTTAACGTACACCTAAATGAAAAAGGTTCAAGTTAACACAGTTGATGGGTTTTGGCATGCCAAGAGCTTACCACGTTCACCCTGGCTCACCTCACTGAAGAAACCGGGCAGGTCAAGATAACTCTGTGGTGCATCTGAGTCCTCCTGTCCAGCCAGGGTTTTCAGGTGCTGCTGTCATACAAGCAAGCATGAAACTATCCTGAACAAGGGGACCTGTAGAAAAGGACCTGAGTAGTATTGCTACACAAATGCGGTTTCCTTTTCCTAGGTCAAAATACACTTAACATCAGAGTTATGTTGGAATGGGTAACCGGAAGAATGTCTCAATCCTTCTGGTTTATCAGCTTCAGAAAATTTCTGTCATGTTCTGGATATATTTTTCCTCCTGCAGCAAAGATTCTGATATGGAAGGAAAACAAAGTGGCAGGTTTATCTCATTCCAAAGTTATTTGGACTTTGTCAATTTGATTTTAACGTAAATGTAAGAATGAGGTATCCTTTCCATTATTAAGTTAGAATAACCTTCCCTGCTCCCCACCCTGCCCATACACACACCCCCTAGTGCTGCTGGTTGTGGTAATTAGCTCAATGTGCTAATGAGAGTTTCCAGGGAAAATGCTGACAAGATTAATTAATGGGTGAATTTTACTTTAATAAATGTATAGGCAATTTTCTAAATGCAGATGGCACTGTCCACCCTGATAGGGGCTCAGCCTAGAGCTACTTAATACAGTAAGTGTCTGGGGAAAGTGGTTAATTTGTAAAATGCTTCATGATACAGATTAGAAGAGAAATAATGCTTATGTTTGCTTCCCAATGCATTATTCATTTCTCAATAATTTGGAAATGTGGCATCCTTTTATATGTTCAGCGTTTCCAGACCTGTCCATTGAATCACGAGAACGGAATGAACGTGCAGTGTCATTAGAGCAGAGTCTCACGTGTTTCTCCTGCAAGGCTGCACCTCCTGTCAGTCATAAGGTTTATTTTGTATCATAAAAGCAAAGCATAGCATCAGGACCCTCATTTTGGTTCTAACACAGGCTAAGGAGTGTGACATACATTAAAAATTTGATTGCAAGCACCAATCCTGCCCTTGCATGTATGCTTGACAGCACTTTTCCAAGCAGCACAGCTGGGTTAGAGAGGGTAGGGTGTGCTGTGCCCACCAGCTCTAGGGGCAGTCAGGATCTAGCAGTCCTGGAAAAGGGAGGAAAAGTCCCGGAAATCCATTCATTATTCTCTTTAAGTTCAGCCACAGTATGATGGTTGAACTCAAAAGCAGGATGCCATGTAGGATGCGTAAGAACTAGCAAGCATCAAGAGGGTCCAAGCTCCTCCGTAAACATGGCATTTATTAACTTAATTTTGTCAGGCTACATTCCCAATCTTAATACGAGGGCAGAAAAAAAGTTCTTGCCTGTCAGATCCTGGTGAAGTTCAGTATTTTGCAATTTAGTTTCCTTCTGACACAGTAATCAGCAATGTAAACTGTTGATTACTTTTTTTTACCTTGCCTTTCTTAGTTACACACAGGTGCTGTTCTTTGAGCAGAGATGGTCACATACAAATGCACCTTCTCTTTCAGAAAGCTCAAGCCAGCTGCCAGTGTCCCAGTGCCAGGTACTGGCTGCCTGTGAAGTATCACCTCCAGTCAGAGACGTGAGGGCAGAGAACAGAGCTTGACATCTGTGACTGATCCTAAAAGGAAGGGAGGGAGACGTGAATGGGTTTTGGCAGAGACTGGCACCTGACAGCGACGAGCGATGGATGCTTACAGAAGATGTACATACAGCAAGTAGAGAGATTCTTCCTTGGTGTACCCCTCTGGCTTAGGAATAGTTGTGTTTGTGTGCATTCATGTACATGTTTATACTTGTATATCCATTCCTGCTTATATAGCTGTGGAAACATATATCTCCATTTTCTTGAGCTGGAGGATGCATTGCCATCTTTGTTTGTAATAGCACTTGATTTTTTTCCTTATGCTATTTTTATCTAATCCCTTTTACAATTCATCTGTGCCTGTGTCTCATACCTTGTGACAATGATTTGCACAGTTTAAGTAAAACAGTACTTTTCTCTTTCTTTTAAAACTTCTTATTCTTTGAGAAATAGCAAATAGCCGTTCTTCTTTGAGAAATAGCAAAGAGCCATTCTCTTCTCTTTTCTCAATGTCATTCATAATTTAAAATCTGACTGTCTTACTCACATTCATTCATTCTTTTTGTGAACTTCAGGGTCCTCGTAGTTGCGGTCGCTTCCCATAAAAGCCATTCCATACCTTTACTATCCTTATCTCGTTGTTTGTCAGTTCTGGCACATGCTTTTAAGGTAGGGAGACCAGAACGGTATTCAAGGTCTGAGTACCTCCATACTATGGCATAATGGTGTTTTCTGTTTTGCTCTCTGTTCTCCTCCTAATAACTCCTGATATCATATTTACCTTCTTGACCACCACTGAGTAATGAGCTGGTATTTCAGAGAGCTATTCAAAGATCTCTTCCCTGGTGATAATAGCTAATTCAGAGCCCATCACTGAGCATACATAGTTAGGATTGTTTTCCCCCATGCACATTACTTAGCATTTATCAACGTTGAATTTCGTCTTCCATTTTATCCTCAAAGTCACTCCACAGCATAAAATCCATCTGCAGCTCTTCATAGCCAGTTGTCATTGTTAATCCCTGACATTTTGCAACATCAGCAAACTTTTTCACCTCACTATTCACCCCTTGTCCAAACCACTTATGAAAATGTTGGCCAGCACAGCTCCCCAGTGGTTATCTCCTTCATTGTGAAAAACTGCCTCATCTTTTCCACCTTTTGTTTCACATCTTTTAACCAATTTAGATTAGTTATTAATCCTCATAGGAGGATTTTTCATGGCAGCTCCATTTCTGTAAGAGCCTTCATGAGGGACCTGAGTGAGAGCTTTTTGGAAAAAAAAGGAAAAAAAAAAAGTAACAGCACAAAATTCCTTGCGCACAGAGGAAAAAGTACTTATGAAGGTGGGTGAAGCAAAGCTCCTACTGACCTCATCGTACCTGAAGGTAAGAGGCAAGCAAATGGGAAATGAAATATCTGAGACAATGCTTTGGATGAAAAGACACTCCGCATAGCCAGCATGTTCTTCCAGGCAGCCAGGGAATCTCAGTCCTTGCAGACCTTCAGAGCCTGACTGGAGAAGGCCCTAAGATACCTGATCCAGGTTTTAAGTCATACTTTCCAGTAGTCAGTGCAAAGTCCCAAACCGCCATGCACAGCAGCTGCAACTCTGGATATTTTATTTATCAAGTTCTCCTGTAACTGTCCTGGCCAAAGATAGTGTTGGTCTAACCTTCTGTGATAGTCCGCATGTGCAACCCAAATCATGTCTTTGAGCAGCACCTGTATATGAGATAATTTCATGTCCCTCATTTTAGATAGCAAATTATCTTTCTCCCAGACAAATCTGATATTAATTGTCATTTATTACCACTAATTATTGTAATTAGAGATGGTTTGCTATTAACAGGCTGTAAAAAAGTGGATCACAGTTTAATTCAAGCTGCCATTTCATGATTTAGTCATGACTTGCCTTTGTCCTCAGGCCAGCAGCAAAGGTGATGTATGAACTGCTCTGTCTGGAGAGTGCAATGAGCTCCCCAGGTGGAACTGGGGCTCTGGGGTGCAGTTCATCACCCTGGTACACCTGGTAATGGAGAAAGTGATTTATGTCTCAACTGAAAGGGCACAGCAATGTGAGCAGATACGCCTGCTGAGGAAAGAGCTTCAGCTCTTCTCTGGTTCTCTCACTGCTCCATGTGTACCCACCTTGGAGCAACTCCCCTGGGCTCAGTGCAAGACCCTGAGCCAAACCTGAGCAGCTGTACACTGTGTTCACTCCATCTTACTCCTCCCTGGGGCCCTGCCACTTTCCTCTAAACTCAAAGCTTTGCTCAGACTTCAGAGACCTGTAGTCTCAGGGGTTAAAAATATATCTGTATTCTTTGTTCTTCAAATAACTACAGTGATCATTTTCAGAACTTCATTTACAGCATTTGTTTTATTATTTATTTATAGGGCTTAATTTATTTGGAGATAAAGGTCATAGACCAGAACTTCACAAAACAGTTCATGTTAAATATTTATCTCTTCAGTCTTCATCAGAGAGGAAAGTGTGGCAATGTACATTGCATGCTTCCTCTGTCTTTATCATACTGATCTTAAAAGAAACCCAACTCCTTTAAGAAGTCTTACATCATTAGCAGTTCAACACAAATTGCACTAGCTAAGCTTGAAGGGGAGGGTTGAAAAATGTTGTAGTTAAGGTTGAGAAGTGGGCACACAAATCCCACTTTGGTCCTGACTTACGCTGCTCAATGGTGTTAGTGTATGAAGCAGTCTCAGCTGCTGCTGTAAATTGCATTTCTCTCGTTCCAGCCCATGCTATGTCAAACCACCCATTGAATTGTGCAGGAAGTACATCCGTGCTGTGAATCATGGCTGAAAATGGATCTGGTTTAAAAATAAATATTTTGCAGGTTTTTTTAGAGATGGGGCCAAGAGCCCTGACTTGGTTCACAATGTGGCTGCAAAATGGTTGCTCCAGAGCCAAGACATGACATGGTACAAGAAGGCAAAGATGCTGCATGACCGGGGGGGCAGAGATGCATTGCTGCTCACCACAAAGCCACAGTCTCATGTGGAGACAGTTATCCATCAGCCACTGCTCTCATCTCCTTTCCCTGCCCTTTCATTCCCACCCACCATGCTACCACCTGTGCTGTACTGGCACAAGTGGTTTTGTGACAGTGCTGAGCCAGAGAGCTGATACAGCTGAAAAATGACTTTGCGAAAAGGTGGGTTATTTTTCTTCCAAGTATGTAGAGTGGTCCTGGTCACCCTATGCTGCACAAATGACTGTGCTGGCAGACTTGGTGGGCAGAGAAGAGCAGAAGCAAATGCTGAAGATGGAGTTGGGAGGAAATATGGATTGACTGTCTTGTTACTGGCAATGTAGAAATGTACATGATACAAATATATTTGAAATGTCTACAGCCCAAGAACCAGCCTCTATGCCCTCCATGTCCCCCATGGTCGTACCACATACCCCACATCCAGACACCAGGATCCCTCACGCAGCACTCAGATAATGCCCACGCGTGGGCAGGTATTCATGATCAGCTGGCTGGTGGTAACACCCTCAGCGGTGGTTTTGACGTTGCAATGGTGGGATAGATGATACTCTGTCAGACTCCAGCAATACCAAGAAACATGCCTCAGTACCACGCGGTGTCACCGAGGTATTGCAGAAGTGTTTCAGGTGGCTGTGGGTGGGGGCAGAGAGTTTGCTTTGTCTCCTGACTAACCTAGTGCCCAATGGTGGAAGCAGCAGCACAAAGCAGATCATCTCCTGAGAGGAAGACACGTATACTGGGAAGGAGTTGCTAGGACTGCCGTAGCCTGAGGGCCTGATTGTTTGGTATCATGAATGTTTGGACTCATGATACTGCTGGGGTGTTGGTGTGCCCCCAACACTATCCTGGAGCCCAGAGAAGAGCCCACACTTGGGCAGAAGAGTCAGTGGCTGCTCCTGACACCTGAGACTCTCCATATATATGTAGTTGTGTCCCTCATACAGGCTCCACAGCTGTTGTGTGTACTAAAATGCACAGTTCAAACACCACAGTGGCACGCTAATGCATTCATATGAACACCTTTTCCTCTGGTCTCCAGCTAAAAAACATTTCCAAGATACAAGACACAGGACAAAGTCAATATTGCTGAGCAGGTTTCCATGTCAGCTGTCTGTGTGTGTTTGCCTTTCCTCGCCTCACTGTGGGCCAAAATAAGTCAATGGTCCGGCCCTCCCTGGGAGCTTAGGGCACACGTGACAGCTAAGTTATGGAAGCTCACAGCCCATGACTGCCTCTGAGCCCTCTGTCTTGATTAGGTGGCTGTCCCCTGCGTGCATGCCACTGGGGCTCTGCAGAGGTAGGGACCAGCAGGTCCTTCCTGCGCCCTGGAGCAGGCAGGTCGGGGTCCCCTCTGGCGTGGCAGGAGCTGCTCATCTCCCCAGATGCAGGTAGATCAGAAATCTGGATCTCTAGACAACTTTTGCTCCCGTTCCTTTCCTTAACCTGTTGAAGAAAGTCCTGCCATCCCCACGTCACCCAGCACTGCCCCAAGACTCTCTTTGAACAAATCATTTCTCAGTTTAAAGTGGTTTGTTCCAAGCTGGCTGTAAATCGCACAGGTTGAGTGTGTCCTCCCCCAGATCTCTCTCTTAGGCCAAGAACATCCAGGTGGACAAAGCACGATCCTTCAGAGAGTGTCCCCAGCACTGAGGGCAGCAGAGCCCTGGTGGCATCTGATGTGGGTGAATTGCTGGGACATCCTGGGCATGGCTTGGCCACCAAGGGCTCGGAAGCTCTACATGATAACGGGGCACCGGAGGTAGGCTCAGACAGCCCATCACTGCCTCTGCGCACAGTGTTAAAGGGAAAAGGCAACCCACTGTCACCCATCAGGTATGAAATACGCTCTGTGGCAAAGCCTTTCCAAGGACACTTACTCACAGGGGCAGCAAACATGGACTGCAGCCTCTGGACCCACCTCTATAGCCTTCTCAGGAGGCTTCTCTGGAGAAGGCTGTGTGGAGAGCAGGAAGCATTGCTGGGATTAAAAAGCTCCATCAGTGCAGGGGCCATAATTACTGGCAGATAATCCATTCACCTGCTCACATCACCTGTCTAGGAAACTGTGTTCCCTAGCTGTTATTTTTGGTTGCTGTTGTGGAAGGGAACACACTTTTGTCCATCTTCGGAAGGGAATGGTGCTGTATTTCTCCTGGGGGAAGGAGAGATGCTGGGAGAGAATTACAGACGCTTCAGCTCGTCTGTTAGTACAACCTGGCACATCACATGCTGTGGATCATTTTCCTGGGAAAGAGGCTGTGTTTCTGCATCCAGCCTGGAGAAAGATGTAATAAGCAGCTGTTAGCATCATGTCTGCAGGTTGCTGTGCACTGCAGCGACCTGGTTGTCAGCTCTGCGCTAGGTTCCTGCCATCTGCGCTCTTTGAGTGGAAAAGTCCTTGAAAATCCATCCATTTTTAAAACAGAGAGATTTGATGGAATTCATCTGACCATAAATAATAGGATCATTTTGGTGGGGTTTGGTTTGCTAGTACACTAATGTATTTGTCGTTGTGCTCACAAACTTCCATCTTCAGTAAACTGCACATAGATTGCTTTGGATTTGGTCTTGCTGCTGCTTAAATTACCATGCTAGCCCATACCTCAGAGTGGCTTGTGCCAGGCTGCTTGCAGACTTTTAAGACAGTCTTATTGCCCTGATCTTAACATGCTCACATGAGGGCTTAACGCTCTCTCCATAAGCAGGGGGAAAGGAAAAATATGGGGGTGGGAGGAGGGGATTTCTTCATCACTGTCCAGGTTGTGCTCCTGGGGTTTAGAGGGAAAACTTAAACCCAAACTCTGAAAAGTCCAGAACAACTTCAACCAGTGACCACATGGTTTTCAGGGTTGTTCAGGCTGGGATCTGTTGCAAAGCATCAGCTTGATTGACAGGAAATCTCATCATGATTTTCTGTGCAGAGTGCCATGTCAGAGGGACCCGCCAGGTGAACTGGGGCTTTTTGAGGGTTGCACAGGCGAAGGCAGGGGCAGGAGGGAAGAGCCAGCCATGGCAATGTTGCTGCCCTGCATCCCCTGCTAAAGAATAAAGAAATGGGAAAAAGCTCTGTTCTGTCTTTCTCTGTACCCTCACCAGCCTGCCTGCAGCTTTTCTGCCATCTGTCTGTCTGTCTCTGTCCTTAACTCACAGACACAGGTAAGAGCAGATTTGGCAAGAAGCAGGATGAAGGATCTAAAAAGCACATTCCTTTTCCTGCTTGGTCCTCTTCTTGCAAAAATAGTGTTAATTTTTATTACTGTTACATAAAGTAAATGCTAAACCGCATCCATTGAGGAAAAATCAGAAGCCAGGCCTGTGGCAGAACAGCTGAGGTGCTAGACGTGGGGCTGGTTGCCTGGCGAGAGGCTGACGCTTTCTGGCTGGGTCTGCTGTTCTGCACCGAGGGCGGGCGCCATGTCCGTGACTGCCAAAGCTGGAGCTAACCTCGAGCTGTCTTTATCAGAGACAAAGATGAATGTGGATATCTGTGAGGTTTCATCTGTTTATAGTGGAACCAGAAGAGTTGGTATTTAAGGATGCAACTGACTCCCGTGATAAATCTCTCCCTTCCTGCCTCCACCACACTCCTGTGCATGCAGAGGACCTCACAAAAAATCCTGGTTTCTCAGAAATTTCACAGAGTGTATTTTATTTACAGGGCTAAAAGTCTGGAAAAATCAGCAAATGTGCTGCAGTTTTGCTATTTAAGCGTTTTCTCCATCACAGTCCTTTCTGACACGTATCTTAGGTGTGTGCCCAGGTGAGCTCCCTGCTGACCTAGCTCTTCAGCCTGTGGATCCTTCTCAGAAATTCACAGTGTTTAAGGGCAGAAGAGAACCTCAGATAGCCTGGGCAGACTGCCTGTCTATCACAGGCTATTACATTGCATTTGCTTACCTCTGTCTGGAGCCCAATTACTTGTGTGGGAATACAGGCATCCGGCCTTGAGTTGGTGACAGCTATTGCCTTTGGCACTGAGAGTTAATGGTTAAGCACCCTGGCTGGTGGAGATCTGCGCTCCACTTCCAAGCTGAATTTGTGCGGTTGCAGCTTCATTCCTTAGTTCTTGCTATGACTTTCTCCTCTATATCACACAGTCCCTTTACAATCCCTACTTTCTTTCTGAACAAGTTCTTACAAATTCTAACAAGGTCAGCTCTCAATATCCTTTAGAAGCTCTTCAGGTTTTTCACAGCAGCGATTCTCCAGGTCTTGAAATGGGTGGTGTTTTGGTAATGTCTTAAATATTGAACACCTTCCAAAACTGCGGAGGCCAGAAGTGGCTACAGTGTGAGTATGCATGGTTAAAATAGCCCTTTCATCCGTGGTTGGATATTCAGCAGTCACAAGAGCCCTTTAGGCATACAAGGGACATGTTTTTCCACTTTCCCCCTGAATTCCTCATCCCTCCTTGGACACAGCCCCGCTGTCCTGCTCCCTTCCCTACTGCTCTGCGTCTGGCTCCGGGATTCAAAAGCCTTTTCTTCATAACGTTTGGCAGACTGAGAAGTCCAGCTTACAGTGCACGGCTGTCCTGTGCCTTCCACCAGTCCCTGGGCCACCTGCTGCTCTCCTGGCCACCGGGGAGACCAGTCCCTGCTGACTCCTGGCAAAGCCACACCATCCTGCACATGCTTGCTGAGTGCTCCGGTGCTGCTGGCAGCTGCTTGCCGAGGGGTCAGCAGCTGGCTTGTTGCTCCTTTCAGGCGTGAAATTTTTAAAATAATTTATAAGAAATTCCTTTTAGCATCTTTTAAAGATTGAGCGATGCAAGAATCTGGCCATATAATGGAAAATGCAGGACAAAGGACAAGGGACCAAAGATGGTAACGAGGCAGAAACCAAAATGAAGGTCCCAAGGGCTTGGGCACACATATGAGTGACTGAGCCCACCGAGCCTTGCTGTGTGCTGGCTGCTGGGCTCCAGCTGCTGCTGGGAGAGCTTTTAGGCAATGGCAAGGCGAGGCAATGGATGTCAGCCTCCCTGGCAGGGACACAGGCCTAGCCCAACCATGTTGTCTCACCTTTGATGATCAGTAGGAGAACAAGGTCAGAAAACTGCTGCAGCCCAGATAGGACAGTGTAACCTGGCCCAGCACACTCACCTGGTTGGGTTTTACATCTGTCTTGGGGGCCTGAATAATTGCTGTGATTTGCAGAGGTCCCCCAGTAGCTGCTCCAGCATTTCATAAATCTTCACTTAGGAGGTTACTGTAGAAACCCATTTAAAAATTATCCTGGTGCAAGAGCTCACAGGACCTTTGCTCTTGCCTGTCATCCCCATGCAACCTGAGCATCTCCAGCATTTGGAAGCAGCTGTGAGCAGGGTGGACAGTTCAGCCTTCCCTAAATTGATGGATGCATTGAGCCAAATTTGCACTGGTGCAAATAGATGCAGTTCCTGTTAAATTCAGTGCAAAACCAGGCATATAAAGCAAAGCTGAATTTCAGCTGGAGTCTCTTTATTCTGTAATAAATTCCTAAACAGATTGTCAGATTTGATATTCTCTCATAAATGTCTAATTAAGGAAAAAGCAAACTTCTGCTTCATAAAATCCCTGACTGATAGTACTAATAAAATGTCATAAATGCAACGAATGTTGTGATAATGCTTTTAGAGACTAATTGCCTTTCATTATCATTAATACAGAACTGATCAGCATCCAGACTAAGATACCGCTGTGCCGTGGTGGTGTCGCCGGATGCAGGACAGGGACTGGCCAGGAGGAAGAGGAGAAAGGAGGGGTCTTTGTGCCAGTGGCTAAGTTTGTTACCTTCCTCATCTGTCCCTGGGCTGGAGACCACCCTGTGGCCCCGGGAGCAGGGAGCCCTCTCCCCAGGCCCTCGGGAGTTCACCAACACAGGTTGTCCCCATGCATGGTCTGCTCTCTGCCCTCCGGAGCATCACCCTTGCGGCAGGGAGCTGAGTGTGAGGATTGTCTCTTCCACCGCGGCAATTTGGGGAACCCCCAGCTCAGTGCCTTGTCTGTGTTTGAGGCAAGGAGGAGGCTTTCGCTTGACTCGCATGCCCCAGGGCAGGGATGCAGGCAGAGCTTTGCTTTGCTGCTCCCCTGGCATCACACCAGTGAGCTCTCCCTGCATCCTGTGCTCACCCCCACCCCAGCCGTACAAGGGTTTTAAAGTTGGAGATGGTTGCGTGGAAATTATGTGCAAATGTGCAAATTATTTCATTATGTTGCTGGCATGAAATGCCACACACAGAGCAGATAAAAGCTTGGCAGCTACAGAAATGGGGAAAGCAAAAAAGAGTTCAAAGAGGGATGCTAAGCTCCCTCGTCCTTCTCTTGCCCTCTGCATGAACGAGCTGCAGGAGGAAAAAAGCCTGCAGGCTGGCCTGGGAAAGCGTGACATCTCCACCTAGCTTTCCATGGCTACCTCCATCGTGTTTGGTTAATGCAGCTGAACATTGACACTTTGGCTGGAATTTATTCACATATCGAGCTGCATCTGTACCATGTTTGCACTACATGTGTATTCTTCGCAGCCTCACCTAGTAAATCATGAATGGTAGAGAGAAGGAGGGACCAGGAGCTTCTGTTTTCTTTGTGCTCCAAAGCAAAAAGTCAAAACCGGCAGTAAGAAAATGTTTTTTTGCAGCATTTGTTGTCTAACACAGCAGTGCCAGGGGTCAGGAAGGTCCTGCAGAGGATGGGACATGCACATGTGAAACACCTGGAGTTAAAACACTGAGGAAGGTTTGAGAAAATATGAGTAAACCTTCCCAGCATGCATATTTTCCCACCCGTGCCTGGTGTCACACTCATCGTCAGACAGCTGTACTGATCTGAGACCGGAGGCTGCCGTCACTGACCTGGCATTGCTCTCGCCCTGAGCGCTGCAGCTGACCTGGGAGCCCGCCTGCTCCAAAATCCTAACCCTGGCTGGCTTCTGCTTGCCATGTCCAGCCTCACACTCAGAGCCTCAGCAATTAGATCATTTAATAAACCATCTCATTTCGGGCTGTTTTGTGTAAAGCATTTTACCTGGCTTTATTTCTCGCATTGCTTTGTATTCCTTCAAACTCCAACCCCGCAAATCGATGCGGTGCCACTATTGTTGCTTCTAAAATGTTTACTCCTGGCTCTCTTTAGGACCTAAAAGGCTGAAAACTGCATCGTAATTGCCCAATTAGTCCTAATGCTGCGTGGTGTTGACTGTTTAGTTACCATATATTGTGTACAGAACTAATTGTGGTGAAAGTAAATGAATGTGAAGGAAACAAACAAGCTACTAGAAAATAATTACTTGGAGTGTTTCTTTTTAGTACCTGTACCGCAGATTTCATTATAGTCAACAGCTTCTAAAGCTGCTTGAAATAGCGGTATTTGTCATTTTCATAGAAACTTGATAATGACATTAATTTATCTTAATGGTCTGTTCTATTGTTATAAATAGTAAAATTAGCTTAAATTGTCTTGCTTTTGCTGGTTTTGGATGGCTCCAAAGGGCCCCACAACAGCAGATGAGTAGATAATTTGGTGTGCTTGACAGATTTCCAATAATTTGTTATGTGGAACATGAGGTAATGCTAGTACCATTAATGTTCATTTTCCTCTAAATTCATTACTGCCCTTTTCCCTTTTATCTTTTTTAATGTCTGGGCCATTTTTCTATATTTCAAGTGGAGCTACAAAGCCTATTCATATTCAGCTATAGTAGCTATTAACATTCTGCACATAGAGAACATCATGTAGAAAAACAGCTCTTTATGAAATGATGAGGCTGGTGGCTATTTATGCTGCAAAGTAGGTAAAATGGGTTGTTTGCTGGTATTAGGGATTGGCTGTAATTAAGTCAAATGTAATTTTAAAGAAATTTAAATGTTTTCATTTTTATAGCCAAGGTAAAACACAATTCAGGGAAATTCTAAGAAGGTGTAAATGCATTAATAAAAACTATTTTCCCTGTTTTCTACCACTCCTGTTTAAACTTCACCGAGGATTTTATGCACAGCTAGTTATTTGCACAATATTTTCTACCCAATTTAAACCTAATTAGTCTTGGGAAAGTATTAAAATTAACGGTACTTTTATGTGTGTTTGCTGATATGGTAATGATCTGAACAAACAGGAGAGCTTTCCGTCAGGGAAGAATTATTTTGCCTTCTCCTTTTGTTTCTTTTTACTTTTCTATCTAACCAACATTGACATCCTCCTCCCCTCCAGGTGCAGAGATGCAGAGTAATGGAAGGGGAGGAAAGGGATGAGGTTTCGCTGTCCATATCTCGCCAGCATATATGTAGTGTATATGAAAAACCCAAGCAGGAGCAGTGAGACACAAGGCTGGCTGCCATGGGGTGACTATGGAGGGATACCCAGCACCATGGCCACATCCCCATCATGTGGCAGGGGAGCAGGGGCAGGCCAGGTGAGAGGTGCTTTGCTCTGGGAGAGGATGGTGCCTCGGTGGTGAATGGTGGTGGTGGTGGTGGTGGTGGTGGTGGTGGTGAGCCCCCGTTCAGCCAGGCAGGAGAGGGACGACCCTGCAGGCACCCCCTTTCTCCTGCAAAGTGCTTGGTGAGCTGTAGATTTTGGCAGGCCAACCTGAATACTTCCACCAAAGGATGTCGTTTTGATGAAACTTCAAATAGAAAGCACTCCTGAGTGATGAAAGTATTTTTGAAAATTGCCATTTCATAAAATCTCATTGTTGTCTTTCAGGAAAGGCTTCACTGAGGACATTCTTCATTTCTGTATTATTTTTACATTATTTTCAGATTTCACAGAATCACAGAGGGGTTGAGGTGGGAAGGGACCTCTGGAGGTCATCTGGCCCAAACCCCTTGTCACGGTTTTAGCTGGGATAGTTGATTTTCTTCACTGTAGCTAGTATAGTGCTGTGTTTTAGACTTGGTATGCAAATAATGTTGATAACACACTGGTGTTTTAGTTGTTCCTGGGTAGTGTTTACACTAGTCAAGGACTTTCTAGCTTCCCATGCTCTGCCAGGTGCACAAGAAGCCGGGAGGGGAGGGGATACAACCAGGAGAGCTGATCCGAATTGGCCAAAGGGTATTCCATATCATGTGACGTCATGCCCAGTATATTAACTGGGGGGAGTTGGCCGGGGGAAGCAGCGATCGCGGCTCGGGGACTGGCAGTGTCGGTCGGCGGGTGGTGAGCGGTTGCAGCACTTGTTGTTTAGTTTTAGTTTTGGGGTTTTTTTTCCTTTTTTTTCCCTCTTCTTCCAGTGTTTCATCTCTCTCTCTCTCATTATTTTCCTTTTCATTATATTAGTATTATTGCTGTTTTATTTTAATTATTAAACTGTTCTTATCTCAACCCATGGGTTTTCTGACTTTGGCCCTTCCGATTCTCTCCCCCATCCCACAAGGGTGGGGGAGTGAGCGAGCGGCTGTGTGGTGCTTAGTTGCTGACTGGGGCTAAACCACAACACCCCTGCACAAGCAGGACCACGTCAAGCCAGTCGCCCATCACCTTGTCCATATGGCTTTTGGATATCTCCAAGAGTTATGAGTATCTCCAAGCATCCTAGTGTTACATTATCATATTGTGATGATTTATTAGTGTTGTCCGATGCCGCCTGCATCCCAGGAGGGGAGCTGAAATATTCTTCATTGCTTAAATTTTCTTGACTGCTATCAAAACCAGCCTCTCTTGGGAACTTTATATCTGACTTACTAGGAGGACTCCTGCAAAGCACTAGCTATCTATGGTAGGATTCATCTCACCTACCTTTAGACACTATTGTGAGGAAGTCAGTACCTCAGCTGCTCATCCCTGCTTGCTTTCAAGATAGGGGAAAAAAACCAGCTATTCCCACAGTGTGAGTCATCTGATTTATTTTAGACAACTACATTAGGATGAGATGAACAGCACCTAAAAGTGCCAACTTCTCTCCATTAAGGAGAAAGGAAGCCCAAGCTCCTGGGATAAGCATTAGGCATCAACATGATGGATATCTGTGCCTGGGCAGAGCATCTCTATCCTCATGCCTCACTTCCAGACCATCAGTGGTAGAGACACCCGTCTAGTGAAATTCTCCTCTATTGTGAAGCTCCCGGGTAGCTCAAAGGTTGTACAGTTACAGCCGTGTTTTACTTCAAGGTATCAAAGCGCAACGTAATTATGCATTGCAAAGTCTTTCTGGACTTCCAAAGCTTGTGTTTCTTTCTAAGTTTGGGCTGAATCTTACCTGCAGTCTCCCCAAAGGTCTATTTTGCTGTTCGTGTTTTGTACATATAAGTAAGTTTTAAATCTTTTTTTTTTTAAAGATGTGCTTGTCTTATTTTTAAGTTCTGGAGATGTGCTGTGCATGTTGAATTTTAAGAAAACCCTTTTTGTCTGTCGCTGCTCCTGTACTGAGAAATATATTGACTTGACTGAGCATTTATAATTAAAATATCTGATATTCAAAGCTTCCACAGACTCACCGAATGACAGTCAGATACACCTGGCTGAAGCTGGAAATGGCACATTTTATCTGTTGTTTGCAAGTGTCTGTCACAACATGCCAGGTTTGCTTCTCGCTCCCTGGTTAGCTTTTATCTGTTTGACAATGAAAATTCACGCTAAACGATGGGGAAATTTGCATCACGAAGATGCATCTCTGTGCTCAGCCTTCCTTCCTTGTGATAAAGTCAATAGGTTTTTCATTTCAGCATCGCAACCCATACAATTTGTAAAAAACCACTCTCAAGCCCAGGTGAGCAGCTCCTTATTCTTCGCTGTGAGTGGGAGACAGCGGGAAAGCAACGCAGTGTCTGAAGGATACGGCTGATAAAATATTTACCCAAAACAAAGGAAGATGTCCACCTGGCTGCTCATTTGTAAAATAATAACAGAAGAATGAGCGGCAAGCCTCACATCTTATTCTGTTCAGTTGACTTTACCTGGAGTCCCTTAGAGGAAGCTGTGGCCAGTGCCTGGGAAGACCCTGCCCGCCCGCGGCAGCTGATGACCCTCGCGAGGCCACCGGTGTCAGGCAGCGGCGTGATGGCTGGGCCAGCTGTCAGAGAGGATCTGAGCAGGGGGCTGGCAGAGTTGCCACTAAAACCTCCTCTTTCAGGGCTTTACCACACGTGTGTGAATGTTGATTTACTCTGGGGTTCTGCACAGAGTACTTTGTTTAGGGAGCAAGGTTTTGGTTTAGTTTTATTTCAAAGAACAGGTATTTGAATGTTCCAGCCATGAGAAACAGCAATAGCTGAGGAGTGGTGGCTTCTTGTGCTAACAGGGCATGAATTAAGGCAAAGCCAAGCCATTACAGACACCTCTTGTTGATAACCCATGTGCTGTGTAGTTGTGTAGCCCACGAGATCGTAATACACGCAGAGACGTTGATGTAGTTGATCTATTTGCTAATAGAATTAACCAATTTTGGCAGTAAATGAAGGATTTTCCAAAAGCAGACAAGTGCATCAGACTTCATTAGATTGGGGCAAGTTTCCCTCTGCCCCATGCAGGATGGGTGAGCAGCAGCAGCCGTCTGCCGAAAGATGTTTCTCGGTTGACTCCACTCCTGATAAACAAAAAATCCCTCCCCCTACCTTCCTTGCCAACAAAAATAATGAGACACAGAAATAAAATTAAATAAGTGTAGACAGAAGCATAGCTTCTGGATGCCTTCAAAGCCTGCCCTGGGGATGAATCACCTGTCCTGGCTGTAGCTTGCAGCAGCAGTTCTGGTCCAGGGATACCGGATGGGTGGTGGGGTCAGTCCTTCCTGGGTCTTGGTACTTTGGGAAAGGTATAGATTATATAAAAGGTGAGGGGAAGGTGAATTAGGAGAGAAAGAAGCAAAGTAAAAATGTGTGGGGTTTTTTGTTTTTTTTAACCTAGCTAAGACTGATTTACAGCTGTGTAAGGAAGCAGAGCCATGCCTCGAGGAACTGCAAGTCTAGAAGGAGAACAAACAAGTGAAATTCAGCCTTGCCCACACTGGGCCACTCAAAAGGCTGCAAACCTGTAGTTAATTATCTATAATTTGTTACCTATAACATATAGGTTGTTATAGTTAATTATATGTGTAATCCATAATATATAGATCATAAAAATATATTATCCATAAAATATGCTAGAAAATTACCTACAGTTTCCCTGTCCTGAGGTTTTGATTTATTATGTACCCTTGTTCCTGAACACATCCAATCTTGCCTACTGGCTGGGAAGCAGGATGCTACCAAAACCTGTCTTTGTGCAAGCACTGCAGTTGCACATGGCTCTGGGTCCAGGCTGCAGGGTTTCAGAGCATGTTGTTGGAAATTGGTGCCAACCAACCTCCGAGAGGGTACCTGAGGAGGCCACTGCAGTACAGGTTCATGTGCATGGCCATTGACTGAGGGGATATTTTCCTGTAAGTGTGTGAGTCCCAGGAGAAAAATATTTTTCTGTGGTTGATGTCTTACTAGATTTCTGGCAGATGCTTTTGGAGAGAAAAAAAAGGGAGCAAGTGTTTCATTCAAGAAGTTCCTTGCAAAATACAGTTTCTTTAGATCATAGTTCAGGTTGCTCCGGACAGCTGAGAGTTATGCTATGAAAATACAACTATTTCTGATGTCAGAAAAAGTACTGAATCTCACTAAGATGATGCTATCATCCAGGGGAAAGGCAGTAAAACTGGCAAAACTGACACGTGAACACCCCCTGGCAGGGCACAGCGTGTGGGAGTGAGAACTGACCCTGCACCCCGGGGGGACAGCCCGAGGAGAGGACTTCTTGGGCAGGAGGTGGGTGTGCTCGGGGCTCTTCCTGCCTTGCTAAATGAACCAGGTCTGGGGAGCCAGCGCCAGCTCTGGGCTGCTGATGGCACTCAGCACCCACTCTGCTTTGGCTTCACATGCGAAAGTGTTGACTGGATGGGAGATAAAAATGTGGACACTGAAACAGTGTCCATAGAGGAATAAGGCACACGGTCACAGGTTTCCAAAAACACCATGGCTGGTGCTGGAAAGCAGTGGCTGCAGCACAAGCTAATGGGGATCACCCAGTTTGGCATCTCCCTGTGCAAAGGCCAGTGCCAGGAAAAGCTTCCTGGTTATGGGAGACAGCTTTGACTGAAAAGGCTGAGCAGCTATGAGAGTGAGCTTGCTGACTGGGGGCCAAAGGTGTTGAAATGTTTCTCAGGTGACCTGTAGCACTGAAGGAGTGAGCAGGCCTGGTGGCACGCAGGTGCTGATGGCAGCAGGAGAGAGGGTGGCCCTGCGGTACACCCACTCTGTGGGGAAAAAGCCGCGTGGTTGCTCCCGGTGGTTATTCCCACTGCTCTGGACCTCTGGTATCCCCAGAGTAGAGGAGCAGTGGGACTGGTTTCACCATGGGAGGCGTGGAGTTGGATTCTGGTCCATCCTCAGCCCAGTTCATACGCAAAAGGCACGGGGGAAAGAGGGACCACTCACTTTCCCACTCACCCAGAGAGTGATGCCCTAGATGCACCTCTGCATGGCAGGCAAGGAGCTATGAAAGGAGGCAGATGCAGCAGAAGACACGCAAGCTCTTTTGCCCCTGCCTATGGGGCAGGTTCACTGGGATGTAGGAGAGGGGCTGGCTGCTCTTTCCCTGAGATCGGTTGCGACACATCAGCAGCACTCCAAAATTTGTCGATTATCACAGTTTAACTGAGCCAAGTTGGAGATGGGGTAACTTAAATTCAACAAGTCTCGGAATATTTGCTGTTCTGCCCCTGCATGAACTCACACAAATCTATTTTCAAGGTTTATAGTAAAACCCATGCGTGCAGCTCAGGCCAGGCTGGAGCTCTTTTCTGCATCATTAATTCCTTGGCTTGTTTTTCTTTTTCCAAAGTTCTCTGCAGGTCATTCCCCCCAAGTGCAGCGAGGGATGGAAGAGCACGTTGAAATCATTATCGATAAACAGTTACATCTCAAAGCTACACAGGGCCATTATTTTACAAAGATGCGAACAAAATGGTTTTGCATCGTGTGAATTATTTTCCTATTTGAAACACAGAATCTCTCTCAAATAGCTTTAAAACCCATATTGTAGTGAAGCATCCAGTTTGTTCCATTAACTACTCACAGAGTCAACTGGAGAACCACTGTTATTAATTTCAATGGAAAGCTAAAATGCAGTTCATTTTCTGTAATTGCAGGCCCATCACCTAAAGACGCAGGAAAAGCTTTTAATCCAAGGCATTTTTAGAAGGGTATGATTACATCGCATATCTTCATAAGGTGCATAATTACCAGGGCGTCAATCACAAAGAAACACAAAGAGCCAAACTTCCCGGGCTGTTAGAGAGCGGTCCCCCCCGCCTCCCCGGGACCACGTGGCTCCGCTGGTGTGTTGGGGTGCTGGGATGGGTGCTGGAGGTGGGGGACCTCTCTGGGACCCAGCCATGATGCTTCCCCCATGGTTGGGAGCAGCAAACCCAGTAGCTGTCCCGGCACCAGGCTGCACCCTCAGTGCCAATGGCAGCGATGGAAAGCCCAAAATATCCCTTAGGCCTCCCGGTGCCGCAGACCGCAACGCCACCTGTCAGAGGATGATGCAGAGAGACCGTGAGCCTGGAGGAAGCATTAGTGGGCTGGAAGATATCTTGGAAAAAGCAGCACTTAAAGGGTTGTGGGGGAGTGGCCGAGCATCATGGCAGTGGGATGGGGGACAGGGAACATGCAAAAAGGTCAGCAAAAAACAGTGGAAAGCTTGGGAAGAAAAAATGTGGGGGAATTTATTTAGTTTAAGGATGAGGAAGAGTCTGTGAGGTGCAGAATATTCAGCAGAACAAAATTTCACCGCAAGGGCACAGGAGAACCTTCCACAGCCAGATGGCTGTCCCAGGCCCCCTGGGTGAGGGCTGCAGTGGTGTGGTGCCTCCTGTCCCAGCTGCCCTCATGGACATCACCCCATGCCAAGCTGCCAGCCACACTCACACTGCAGCCAGAAGGGACTATGTGGTTTAAATCCGAGGTCTTTGCTGCCTTGACTCTATTCAATCAAAACAAATCGCATAGCTCCTCCAGCCTGCTTGTGGGAACAGGAAACTCCAGCTGGAGGGAAGAAGAAGGGGAAACTTTTGGTTTTGAATTATTGCTTGGCTGTTCCACTCAAGGAGGGCCAGCTGTGATTGCCTGCTGCGATTCAAGGCTGCTGCAGCCCGGAGGCATACCAGCAGGACTTGCAGCTGTGGGCAGAATTTCAGTGTAAGGCCACCATTTCCAAGCGGGGTCCTTTGTACTCACAAACATGAATCACAGAGGAAACTCAAATCGGTGGAAACACATAGATGCCAGAAGATGGACCCACTTAAATCAGGCGTTTGACGTGCATTGACAGCCCCTTTCCTTCAGCTCTTGGCTCCAGTCCTCTCCTGCTTTAAGCATCGATGGATGCTGAGCAGTGGCTGCAACAGCAGCAGTGTGACAAAGCTGAAACAGTTTCTCTCCAGGGCTGCTTCACCAGTAAAGAGGAGCCACCTCTTGCTGCGTCCCACAACAAGGGACCCTTTGATTGCAAAAAGAGCTAAGTGTACTTAGCACCTTGGTGGATGAGGGAGGACTAAGGTGGGTAATAGTGGTGGCAGAAGTAGCTGTTTGGGAAGCAATTTAATTAATAAAAAAAGGCAAGAAACAAAAAGGTCAAGCCTTGCCTCTGCTGTGCTGCATTTAATCTGCACACGTACGCAGGACTTCAGGCTCCCAGGTTTTATTTTGGGTTTTTTTTTTTAGCTGGCACATTTCCCCAAACATGATAACATTTTTTAACTTTAGTGGATGACATTTTGTAATATGTTTAAGGATCTGTAATATTTTATGCTTGTAGCTTTTTGTGATTGTTGTTCCAATATGGCACTGATGCCAGTATTAAAGTTTAATATGATTAGAAAGCTCAATTGTATTACCATGGGGTTATACTCTTTATCTATTCTAATCTGATTAAAATGCTTCTCTTCAGTAGCTTTCCACAATCGCTTTATAGCAAAACCTGGGAGCAAAGCCACCAGCACTTTGGTTTGTCCCAGATTGAAAGAAATACCAAACGGGTTCCTTAATTGCATATTTCATTCGTTACCATACAAAGCTGGGTCCAAACTGCAAACCTGGCTCCCTTTGGCTTTAGTGGAGCTGCTCGCTGAGAAAGGGCTTGTGGAACCTGTCCGATAACCAGGCTCACCCCGAGGCTAGTTAAGGTTCAACACCTGCCTGCTTTATGGGCAGAAAAAAGGCATTTTGGGTCTTGCTGCCTGGTGCGGAGGTTGCTAAGCAATGAAGTCACTACAAGTAGCTAATGTCACAGCTACATCTAAACCCCGTCATAGCATTAAATTAATCATTGTAATTAAATTCTCTCACTGACTATGATACCATCTCCCTTACGTGATGTAACTTGTCCAGCCTAGTGGTAAACTAGTTAATGCAAGAGAAACACATCCACCTCTAATATCCATTGCCCTTTAGTGCTCATATGCCACAATTTATTATCAACCTGAAGGCACAGTACAGAAAATGTGCTGCAGGGAATGTGATAGTCCATTAATAGGTAAAAGCATGAAGAAAGAGCTGTTTTAGTAAAACTCACCTCCTCTCCTTCAACTGTTCCTCTAAAGATTACCAACACTGGTATGGCAAAAGAGCTGTAGAAGACCAAACATAGTGGCATTTCAGGGCATGGTTTAGGAGGCATGGTGGTGTTTTTGTTGATGGTTGGACTTGATGATCCTAGAGGTCTTTTCCAACTTTAATGATTCTATGATTTTGCACCACCATACACTATGCTTTGGGGGTAAAGCAGAGCTGCGGGATGAACCCCACACATAGCAGAGGTTATTCTGTGCGCTATGGATCTGTAGTTTTAGGCAAGCCTAACTCCAAGACCGGAGTTAGAGTGCTCCTGATGTGTTTACATGAACACTTGCAGGTGCATCTTAGAAGGCAGGTGTGGTTGTTTTGCAGACTACCTCCCTGCAAGACGCCCAAGACTGAATCACCACTGAGACCATGACAGCTGACTCCAGCATCCCTGAAGCTGGTATTTGCCACTGTGGCAGGCTGCTGCGGGATGTAAAGCAGCCTCATTACCATGGCCTCTTCTCTCTAAACCTGAGCCATGGTCTCCACAGCTGGTTGCTGTGGCTAAGGCAGGGTAGGAAAGGTCCAGGAGGGGAGCTGAGGTATTTGAGGTAGCTATTACTACTTGGGAAGGAAGGTGAAGAGGGGAAGCCCTTCCTAGATGCGATATTTGTCCCTAAAAGTCACAGAAGAGGCTCTCCCCTTCCACCTCTTGCCCAAGGCCTCCCCCTCCTGCAATGGGAGTGGTTAGCTTTCATTCCTCCTTTGGCAAAACAAACTGGCTTTCCCTGCTGAGGAGCATGCTGTTTCTGCTTGGCTGTGCTTGCAACCCACAGATTCCTCCAGCCAGCCTTTACCAGCATAGTTTAACAACAAAAACAACCCCCAAACCCAAACACATTCTTTCTCCTTCTAAAACAGCTTCAGGCACAGTGAATGCCATGGCTGATGCTGAGCAAGCTCCGCACCTTTGACTGGACTCTCAGGCCTCTGATTTCTGAGTTGTCTGAAGTTTTCTGCGTCCCTCTACGGAAGGGAGCTCATCACCAGCAGATCAATTGCAATGCATCATTGACATGGGCATTGCATCCGTATTGCGCTGCTAACATTCAGGGGAACCATCCATGTGATATGGCAACAAACAGAAGGGCAACATCAACCTTTAGCTAGAATTAAGCTTTCTTACCCATGTAACATTATTTGAATTGTCCCAGAAGCATGAACTCTAAAGCTTTCTCCATCCTCTGGGTGACAAGTAATCTAAGAATTGTTCTTCACTAGCTGGACAGATTTATGTCAGGTGTGATGAGGCCATCGCAAATAATTTTCTGTCTCCCCTTTTCCTATGTGTCGGGGGAGATCCACTTTTTAGGTAAGTAAGCTTGCCTAGAATTTGCCCGAGAAAACTGGGACGAGTATGTTCACTGACCTTCCTTGGTGTTACAACATCTTCCTGGGCCGTGTGGCATCAGACATGTGTGGCGTTAACTCCGTGTTTGCCGTCATTGCTGCCCTGCCTGGCATGCTCATTCTTTTAACTCATCACGATCTCCTACCTTCATTCGTTAACAAATTTCTATGATCCATTAAAACTGCCTCAGAAGTAAATGGTCAAGCTGCTTAACTAAAAGGAACTTGCCTTGCTTCTGATATTATCTGGGTCACACTATACCTGAGAACCAGGCTTAGATTTTCATTACATGCACCCCAGACCTATTACGGAATCTGCAAATAAATGAATTCTTAATTCTTTTGTGATGTTGAATATTCCCCTCAGTTGTTCCTATTCCTAAATAGGAAGTTTAGAGTGGCAAATGAAATATCTTCAGATTTTGCTTCACTGGCATGCTGTGAAGCAGAATAAACTTTTACATTCTTCGCTGGAGATCCCTAGGGTTGTTTGGGGAAGGTGTTCCTCCCACGAAGCTCCAGCCCACAGACAACAAGCTCCCAACACCTCACATAACAAACAGCTCTGTGCACCTTCAGCTGCAACAATGAATTCATTAATCTGCCTGTAAATCAAAACTCTGATGGTCTGGCTGTTACAGAATCACAGATCGGTAGGGGTTTGAAGGGACCTCTGGAGATCATCTCGTCCAACCCCCCTGCTTGAGCAGGCACACCTAGAGCCGGGTGCACAGGACTGCGTCCAAGTGGGTTTTGAATATATCCAGAGAAGGAGACTCCACAACCTCTCTGGGCAGCCTGTTCCAGTGCTCTGTCACCCTCACAGTAAAGAAGTTTTTCCTCATATTCAGGTGGAACTTCCTGTGTTCCAACTTGTGCCCATTGCCCCTTGTCCTGTCGTTGGGCACCACTGAGAAGAGTCCGGTCCCATCCTCTTGACACCCACCCTTTAGATATTTATAAGCATTGATAAGATCCTGTCTCAGTCTTCTCTTCTCCAGGCTAAACAGTCTCTCAGCCTTTCCTCATGAGAGAGATGCTCCAGTCCCCTGATCATCTTCGTAGCTCTTACCTTACAAGAAGTACAAGAGCTAATAACCTACTGGCAGACACAACTAGTTTCTTCTGCATTTCTGTACACAGGCATTGTTTTGTGTTAAAGGAACTCATCTATTCATAACCCACTAACTACTGCAAGGCATAAGAATCCAGGTTTGGGGCAACTTTACTGCAAATCATTAAGAAATTGCTTTTAGACTCATTCAAGCTTCACAGACATCTAAAGATAGAGCATACTTGCCTGCGGGAGATGGAGGTGGGAATTGATTATCAGGATACTCAAGTTTCAGCTGTAAAACTGATGTTTTCAGCAAGACTGTCTCCTTGCATCAAATCTATGCTGTGAAACATCCTCCAGCTGATTGGTACCAGCTGGCATTTGAAGGGAAAAAGGAAACGCTGCTTGCGGCGAAGTACCATAAGGCACAGATCTTACCTCTGCTTTAGAAACACTTCTCAGTGCTGGAATTACTGGTTAAACAGCTGGTACGTTACCCCGGCCGGATGAGCATGCCCTCAGACTCTTTTAGTACATTCAGTAACTGTAACTTATGATAAATCACAACAGAAAAAAAAAAGATCTTTAAACTGAGTCTGCACTGAGCTACCCATATCTTTTGCAAAAAGTGAGACAATACTTTGAGTTATTACAATGAGCAGAATGAACTTTTATTTTCATTCATCCTTCATTAATACCATACAATTAGATAGCAATATCTGGAAAAAAAAAATCTTGAAATAATTTAAAACAGAAGGCACAGAAAACCCAACTATGCAGCTACAAGAGAAAGGGGAAAGATGATTCAGGAAGGTAATTAATTCAGAAAGGTTTTATCACTAGACATTCTGATCAAAAGCTACAGCACACAGAAACAAAACTGCACAGTTTAAGCTAACCCATGCTTTTGTTACAGATACATATAAAAGAAAAAAAAATCTAAAAATCTGATTTTTGCAGGGTTTTGAATGAAAAGTGTAATTTTAAAAATAAAAAACCATTAGATCTAGTACATATGTCATAATCTTCCCTAAAGTCTACACTAAGATGTACTTTACAAAAAAATTTGCGTTAAGAGCAAAGCGTACAGTTAAACAGTATCTGGGGATGGGAGGAAACTTGTTCTTAAATCAGAGTATCAAATAAGTTTGGTGTTTGCTTCAGAAACAAAGATTCTCAGTACAGTAATATACTGTAGAGGGCATTCTTCTGTATTTTAATATTATGAAATTAAACTGATAGCATACATTACAGAGAGGAATAAAACCACTTCATTCATATGAGATTTTTACAATTTTTTTGCAAAAGAGTAACTTTATTTCTTTTGAAGACAAAGCTACTGGAATTAATGACGTGCGATAATATGCCCCGATATTATACCGGCTAAGTTTGAAAATAAAGTTCATGCTTCATAACTGAAATATGCTGTGATTCTCAAATACATTCTCTGGTAATTAATAATACAATACAGAGGTCATTCATAAAATAAGTTCAGGTTGGCAACCTGGTTTATAAATGAAGCTGTTTTTCAAATACGCAGAACACTGACAACACACAGGGTTAGCTCCAGGTCAGCCCATTTCTTTCTGTGCTCCATCCCTCTTTTCTTAAACAAATTGGTGCTTAGCCTGCAAATATCATGGAAAAGCAAAGTCTAGAAGTTACAGGTTGGGTTGTAAAAATACTAAATACAATCCAACATAAATAGTATTACTCTTACTGACAACTTAATAGCAGGTGCTCTCTAAAGGAAAAAAAAAATATCCTGAAATGCAAGAGAGATCGTTTCAGCATTTGATATCAAGGCATTTGTACATTTGTCAGGAGGTGACAGAATAAGAGTGAACTTTGCAGCCTACTTTGCAGTTGGACTTGAATTCAAAGAGCCTTCTTTCTAGCCTGCCCACCTGTAAACCATAACGTATCGTTTTGTAATAGCTTGCTTTTTTCCTGGAAATAATTCTCTCATTTATAAAGTACAAGTCAAAGTATTGTTTCCACACATGAATAAAGAGAGCTGACAACTACAATAGAAACAGTAAAAATGATTTTTGTAAAAATGTTCATCAAAATTCTCTGACATAGCAAAACATTCATTTGTAAAGTCAAGTCTAGTACTGCAAGCCATTCACTCAAAGGCAACCTCGAGCATGTGTATTCTTGCCAGCGTGGCAACAGTAATTACTTCCATATTCCTTGTCATTATAGGATACAAACTCTCTGATATATTAAAGTTTCCTAACAAAGAGTCCAATTATTGCACTTTACAAAAATTCCAGTAATACCAGGCCTTTGTCCTACTTTTCTATGAACACTGATGCCCTGCAAGAAAAATTTGGGGGACCAAGTAATTTCTGAATGAGTAAGACTGATTACTTGAATCAGTCTGAAATACTGAATCAAAAATGGAAAGGCTTACAAAATGAAGAGACGTACCTTTGGAAACAGATTTTGATTCATAGCAGCAGATAGATGTGTCACTGTGGTACTGACACACGTTCTCTTCGCAGGGAAGAACGGGCACATGGCTATTACGTTTATATATCACATATAACTTGAGGACTGTGCAGAGAAACCCAAAGAACCACTAAGTTCTTCTGCTGACTCTACAAGCCTCACGGAGAAAGCTCAATGACAGCCATATCGGGGTGGAGTTTCTCTGTGAGCTCGTGTATATTTGCATTTGCATCAGCAATGGATATAGCAAACAGAAATGGCTATTTCAGGATGGAAAGATACATAGACTGAGTCTAAGAGGCCTGTAAAAAAAGAAAATACAGCAGTTTTGGCCCTGCTTATAACCAGCTGTATCAATAGGGAAAAAAAGATAGAGGAGATTTTTGTGCCAGCTATCTAGAAAAAGAAGCTGCTTGAACCAAAGTGATTCACAAATCTATATGAGACTTCCAGGCCAGCAAATCACGGTTAAAGTCACTTTGTTCCTCTGCTCCTTCAGCATGGGAACGAGTGCAGAATGGCTCATTCCAACCGTGGATAGTCCATTTACAGCAACAATCATATCACCACACCTAAAAACAGAAGAAGAAGAAAAAAATGATGACTACTGCTCTGCAGTAACTAGTACACACCAACAAACAGCACTTCACCTCTGGGGCGACAGGTTTCCATCAGGTTGGAAGTGTTGCTAAAAAACCCCAAAGGGTTCAATTTTAAGATTATTTTACTACTGAAACTCATCTGGGAAATTCCCAAATCACTGGGATTCAATTCTAATACAAATAATAGTTCTGCATTAAGAGCTGACCTGTAGGGAAATGTGAGGAAAGACAGTTGGCAAGATCTAACGGAGTCAAGAGAAGATAATGAGATAGCATGTGCTTGACAGAAGCATTTCTCTTTGTTTGTGTGGATTATAACACATTTACACCAAACATGCCTTTACCGTAGGAGGTGTAAGTAAAGATACTTATGGTTACCAACCACATTCCAACTGAGAACCTTGTTTTCAGTGGCTTACAATTTTGTCAAATATAACCATTTGGCTTGAAATCTCCCTCAGCAGATGGTTCAACCGAGAAGCTGTAGCACCTCTGTGTTTTGAAGCAGGGATTTGGGAGGGTGCTGTTTACTGGCCTTGAGAAAATTA
The DNA here is from genome assembly GCA_031468815.1 of Morus bassanus. Classification (NCBI taxonomy): domain Eukaryota; kingdom Metazoa; phylum Chordata; class Aves; order Suliformes; family Sulidae; genus Morus; species Morus bassanus. The sequence goes on from CM062568.1 coordinate 23,253,992, forward strand.
ACCTCGAAGGGTTAAGTTTCAGTTTTTACAACCTCAAGAGAAACTTCTAGAAAAGCGCTCAAGTTCTTCCTATGTTGAGCATGCTCCATCTCCAAGCATCTCTTCTCTGTGACTTGAGTGTGTATTTGGCATCCCCCACAGCAGTCGAAAATTACTCTGGAGATCAAACAAGACTTTTTCCAAAACTGATCCTCCCAACTATTTATTGGAGGCACCAAAATGGATGGCAAAAAGATGCTCTCCTTCACTAGGGCAGAGCAGAGGAAGAAGAGGCAGTGTGACCAACACCAGTAAAATGTTCACTCAAAAGCGCTTCTCTGCCTGAACCAAGTACCTCCATCAACCAAACCAAAATGCTACAGTTCAGCAACTGTGGTCTCACTCACCCAGCCTTTCTGCTGAAATCATTTCACCTTCTATAAAATCACACCAGACGGATAATGTAGGCAGAAAACTGTCTTAACTATTCAACTGTGAAGTTATTTTCTCCCTTACTCTCCAGCCTAACAAAACATTTAGATAATTTAAACAAAACAGAACAGCTTCAGAAAGACCTGCCCAAGGTAACTCATGGTGCGGTTTCTAAGGAGCTCTCCCTTGTTGATGGCCCATTTTTAAGTCCATGTTCTCAGTGAGACAGTACATTTGAACAGAGGGTACTATATCACAATATCACACAAGATCATTTTTCCATTCCTTGCAAGGGTGTAAGTGTGACCACAACCACTCTTCTCCTATTCTTAGGAATGATGCTTTGTGTGAAGACTTCTAGTTATTAATTCCCCAATCTGAAATTACTTACTTTGGGTTGAACTGAAATCTTTAATTTAATCCAAACTGTTTCATAGTTGGCCAAAGAAATGTAATTTTGTGTTCAGCCAAGCTATTTTTTCATTTATTTGTTTAGCCATTGAACTGAAAAAATCAATTACTGGCAAGGCTCTAGGCGTAAGTACATTTTTTTCTGAAGTTGCTTTGTAAGTAAATCTACATGTAAAAATCATACCATAAAACTTCAAGTTGCATATTCTTTACTGCCATCTTCACAAAAAATCAGTTTATGAACAAGAGAACCTTTAACAGGAATTGTAAGTCCTAGTTCTGATCTAATTCTAAACGAGGCTAAGATGCATATATGGATACTCAACCTGGGGATTGCATCCAAACATAACGTGTACGTAGAATCATATAATCTTTAAGGTCAGAAGGGACCTCAGCAGGTCTAGTCCCACCTCCAGCTAAAAGGTCAGCTGTGAGATCTGACCAGCTCTCTCAGGGCTTTATCCAGTCAGGTCTCAGAAACCCTCAAGGGCAGAGACTACGCAACTTGTGCCACTGTCTGACTGTCCTTAGAGGAAAATAGTTTCTCCTTACAACCAGTATGATCTAGTTGAAGATGTCCCTGCTCATTGCAGGGCGGTTGGACTAGATGACCTTTAAAGGTGCCTTCCAACCCAAACTATCCTATGATTCTGATTCAACCTCTTTTGTTCAACTTGTGCCTGTTGTTTTTTGTCATCTCTCTCTGCACCACTGTGAAAAGCCTGGGCTCTGTCTCCTTGATAATCTCTTTGTAGGTACTGGAAGAAGCTGTTAGGTGCCCCTGAAGCCCTCTCCTCGTGGGGCAAGTGCTCCAGCTCCCACCATCTCAGGAGCCTTCACTGAATTTGCCTCATTTATCGGTGTCTTTTCTGCCAACTAATAACTCTCAGGGCACTGGCATGGGGACTTGGTTCCTTAACGATCTTTTCAGGGATCTTTTTCACCTACTTTCTTGCCCTTCCATTAAAGCAGCAGCACCCATCTTCAGTACCAGAGTTTCCAGCAGTGGCTTTAGAAGGCTATATGAAAGGATAAAGCAGTTTTCTCCATTTCACAGAATTAAGTTCTAATTTTTTAGCTGTTCTCTGGGAAGACAAAAACATTACAAACTAGCCAGTTCTGCACATATACATTTTGCAATGTCTCCTGGCCTAAAGAAGAGTACAACAGGGAGATGAAGACAGCAAGTGACATCAGCAGCTAGGGAGATGGCAGAGGTGTCAGCACAAGCACCACTTCTGACAGACACCCTTTCCACAGCCAGCAGAAACACCCTGTACTGCCCTGCATCACACTCATCAGGGAGGCAAAGCACTACTGGGCTGCATGACCCACCTCAGCATGAGCTGCTACAGTGTACTTCATTAAGCAATTAGTTGCACCAGCACGTAACTAAGTAAAAGTGTTGATTATTATTATTATTATTATTATTATTACTACTGTTATTTTAGCTTACTTTAATCTTCCATCAAAGTACGCAGGAGTTCCAAGAACAATTGTTTTAATGAAGAAAGGCTGATTCGTGTGGTTCTCCTCGTAGCCACCGACAATGCTGAAACCCCAGCTCCCTAAATTGCTCCGCCGCAGGACTACGTCATGGCAGCTATGTAGGCAGCTGTGGAATGGAAGCACAGGATAGCATAAGAAAAAGCCGTGTATATCACATATAGATATTTTTATAGTAGGCACAACACCTGCTGTCTCATCATTACCACCGTGCTAAGCGTGGAAGAGAAGGGGAGGGATGGTGATTAGACTTCTGTTCCCAAACAGAGTAATTTTGCAATATTCAGTTACTAAACTGATTACTAAAAAAAAACCCACAACCTGGAGACAGAAAAGTGTTTTAAAAGAAATAATGCAGTGCTAGAATAATTACTTAAACACAGTTAACTCTGTAAGCTGACATTAATAGAATGGCATTTTAGGGATTTCACAGGTGGCAAGAATGTGGGTGGAAAATAGATACCCGATATGTTTAGTTTGCAAGTCAAAAATGCAATGCATTTTTCTTCCACCCCCAGCCAGTTTATGCTTTTTCTACTTCAAGTAAAGATCTAAAAATCCAGGCATCATTTTCTCTACCTCTGAACTGATGCATCACCAGTAATGAAAATATAAACAATTAACCATTTTATTACACAGAATGTAAATAATCCAGATCATACTTCACTAACTGTACTGGTATTATGTTATCTTCCTCAGTGAAAATTAATTCTTGCCAATGAAGTACAGAGTAATTTAAAAAAAGAAACCAAAACATACAAATTCACTTTTGGGTAAAAAAGATGCTAAGCTCTTTACTGATGTACAACACTCCTTTAAAGAATAGCAGCATAATGCATAGCGTAACTTTGGGAGCCATGCACTGGCATCTGTAGTATATAAGCAATAAACCACTGCTGAAGCATGGAAAGCAAGTACATTTACCAAAACTGAGAGCTGTTTATTAATATTAAGTAACTCCTTAATACTTGAATGGAAGAAAAATTAATTGATAGCAAAATTCAGAAAATAAAATGAAAAAGTGTGAAATCTTTGGACAGCCAATGCATGGTTCTGTTATCTTCAACTGCAGCTCTGCTACCAATACGCCTGGTTCTTGTTGTGGTTTTATGCTTAAACCACAGACCCAAGCCCTGTAACTCTATCAGAGGAAGATGCATTAACCTGCACGCCCTGGCTGAAGTTAATAACGCTATTCACTGTAGTGGGAGCTCTTCTTGATAGCAAGCAATGCCAGAATGAGCTTATAGCTGTAGCCACAACAGAGTGAAAAACAGAAGAGTAAAATGAAACATGTTGATGTCCAGCAGACTGCAGATCAGTCAAGGGGAGGGAACTTGCTGCAAATCTTGATGAGTTTTTGCATTTGGCAGAGATGGTAGCGTGTTCTTGAAAAAAATACATTGGGATTTGTAACTACAGGCTCGTACGTGTGCAAGACACCTGTGTCGAGAGTCTGTGAGAATGGCAAGTCTGATCCAATATTCTGAAGTTGTGTATTTGGCCCCATAAACTTAGGTAGCAGATTAGCAAAGAGACATGTGGGTAAATACTTCGTATTTTTATTAATAATCTCTCTGGTTTTAGATATTCTACAGGAACTTACGATATGTTTAAGCAATAGAAAAGATGACTTGTGTTCAGTGAGAAGAATCCACACGGATAGTTACTGTGGTTTGTGAAGGGATAAACCAAGTCTATTCATCTTCCAGCTTCCTAAGGAAACATTGCTCCTGTTCACAGTCTGCTTCGTAAGAACGCTGCCAACCGAATATAGCTGAGATGGTCACTCAGGCAGAAATAAGGGCAGATGTGCTGTAACTAATCAGGTCTGCTTTTGTATCTCTCTCAGACTTAGCTTAAAACAGGTGACTAATTACTTTACCAATTAATTCCGTACCTTGGAAGTCCCAGCCACATGACCCAGGACGGTGACCAACTGGCATCGTATTCATTTTCACTGATGGTACTCAATTGTTCTTCATTAGCCTGGGGCTGTTCTTCTACAATCTGGACTTCCAGGGCTTTCAGGGCGACTACGGAAGAGGCAGCACTAGCTTTCAGCATGGCCACCGCCTCGCTGTGACTTAGGTTAGTCAAATCAATGCCGTTGATGTTCAGCAGCACATCACCTGTTCAAAGGCGCAAGGGAGAATACACCAGTCTGTCAGAGTCATTCCTACCGACAGCACCTTTCTCACCAGGGTTTCATTTAATACTGTATTTTTTGGAGCTGAGACTGTCTGAACTAACAGCCTGGGAATGTGAATAGCTCTGAAGCCTTATACTGTCAGTTTGAAACATTAGTGTACTGAACTATTAAGCTGGATCAGTATCATTTATTTTCACTTAATACATCAAATGTTGCGGCTTCAATGGTATATTGCCTGAAAATTTGAGACAAAAATTACCTAAGCACCTCCACCTCGACTGCAATTGCCATTGCAGATGCCACTAGATAATTGCTTCCAGTGGTGTATCTTAGGTCCACCCTAACTTTATAAGTGAAGGAAGAATGACAGAAGCAACAATATGGGCATCACAAAGTAACCAACTCTTGTAGGTAAGTGAGGCTCCATAGGGTGTTTTAGGTCTTCTGCTTTTTCTAACTTGTTACTCAGGAGAACAAAATGGAATTAAAAAACTACTGGAAAGGTTGGTACAAAAACCAGTCCATTAGAAGAAAGAAAGAGCATCTCTACAAAGATAATTTGGAAAGAGTCAAAGACTAAAAAAAAACTGCCACAATTTTTATTTTATTTCAGAATATTTTTTTAAAAGCCTTAGAACGAAAACAAGGATGTTATTTACTCTCCAAGCAGTGACAGTATCCTCTTTCACACAATGTCTCACACACTGATGAAAGCCAGAAAAACCAAAGCAAAAGTGCGAACACCTGGATCACATCTGGAACGAGACTCATTTTTTAAAAGCTTTTTCTTCCCATGGTAACCTAAAGTTGAGATGTGGCTTAACTTTATATCACTTCTGTTGCTGCTGTGGCTGCTTTAATGTTACACAATGAAAGAGCAATTGCCATTCTTCCATCAAGTGTGTTTTTCATAGTAGTACGGAAAAAGAAAGCGGACCCGTTGGTATGTGGGTGTAAATCTCCCTCTCTCAGAAGCATATAAGGATGCTCCCACACTGTTCTTTTTAAATTTGCAATATGTGAAGTTTTTTTTCATAAATTTCTTTCCCAAATCTGTAATTCTGTGAACTCTGAATCACAGAGTTCCCATAAGCAGTCTTTTTTTCACATACAGCACAATTTGTTTTAATCGTCAAATACTTTGCTATCGATCAGGCAGGACTGCCTTCACCTACACCAAGTCTAACCTCCACCTCCTGGTTCCTCCTGGTGAAAGGCGAGGAACACGCTAGGTGCTGCAGCACCCCTGAAGACCAGCAAACCCAAGCTGTCCCAGAGGATAAGAAAGCATTCAGGAATCAGGGTCAACACTGAGGTAGCTTTGGGGGTAAATTAAGCATGGGTGAGCTGTTTGCCTGCCATCAGAGCATTTCTGCTGTTCAGATATTACACTGAGGACCAGAGATTCCTTGGACAGAGATGGGGCCCAGCCCACCATGTTAAACACAAAAACAGGATGCGTGCACTACAGCACAAAGCATCGCACCAGACCCTCAGCTCAGGGGATTACCATCAGCTTTAAAGAATTTAACCAGACAATTCCTGGTCTTATCCACTTCCCCTGCTATCATTCTCTAAACATCCCTTTCCTTTAAAAGCTGGAAGTGCAATACTAAATACTGTATTTCCACTATTGAAACATGAAGAAAATCATCCATCAGCGCTTCCCTACATCTGTGAAAAGACTTTTTGACGACACCAGACTCCAGAGAATGCACTCATCAAACAGCAATCAGAGCCCACCCGTGCCACCAGGAAAGCCAAGCCCCACCTCGTTTAATCCTGCCATCTCTTGCCAAACACCCATGAGGCTGCACACTTGTCACGAAGATGGGCAGTTCGCCACTTTTGCTGCCTCTGCCTCCTGCCACTGTCATTCCCAGAGATTCATGTGGCTCTTTTTTCACAGTAATGTGCTTTTCTTGGCATGTAACACACTGGGAGAGATCCTGTTAAACAAGGATAAATAACATCGTTAAAACTTTAAAAAAGCAGAACAAAACACAACTAAGTACACCCCAAAGCTATACTTTGGCACTTTATCAGAATGGTTTAAATGGACTAAGTAGTGCAAATAATCTTTGGCTGGATTTCCTCCAGGTCAGAAAAAAACCCCCAAAAAGCCACTAAAGGCCCATTTGAAAATCTCACTCCAGCTTTTCTTAGCATCCTACACTGAAATAGGCTACATTTTAAGACTGCACTACAAAACCATATCGTCAAAAGAGTGGACACAAACCAGAAACAAATCTTTTGATGTCTTGGTGAACATCAGCATTACCTCATTGTCAGTAGAATATGGCCCACAACTACAGAGAAGCTCCTAGGAAATGAACACACGTGTATTCACACTGACAAAGAGAGACCATTCAAAGCCCTTATACGTCATGTTTTCTTTTGCAGCTGGTATGTCGAATCTCCCAGAGCACAAAGTAACTAAGGCAAATCAATGCTATAGGCTGGTAATAGTCTGCCTTGTGCAGACTCCCTAATGATTACAATGGAGACCCGAACTTGAAGCAAGAAGAGATACTGTATTTAATTTTCTAACACCTGAATTAAAAAGCTTAGCCCATATTTAGTTTTGCCCTATCAAAAGGATCTAAACCTGAATCAAAGTGTATTTTATTTGCTGAAGCTCTTCCTCTTCAGGATATTTAGCAATACATTCAAACCACTACACATATACCAACACTAGCATCTTAAATCAACAGAGTATTTGCAAGGAATCCAAAATAACAGAAGAAATAACCTGGGAGATTCTTCCAACTACAAATACTTATTTATTCCCCTGTCTTCTCTTGGAAAATGGCAACACTCTTTCTTCAACTTCCAATGCCACATGCTCCTTCTGACTCACTCTGCTCCTCACATTACATGTTAATCACGTATGTAGCTACACGTATACATACCATAGCTTATAAAGACAGCTCCTTCTTAAGTCTTCAGGATTTAGAACTAACTGGCTGGTGCCATGCAATTATATAAACATTTTTTAAGCCACAAGACTTCCAAGCCAACTGTAGGTTAAGGAGAGAGGGGCAAAGATAAATGGTATGAAACATGGGAAACGTCCACTTGTGGTTATATGGGACTTCCCACTTTGAAAGAGCCTATGGGTGGTATTGATACATGAGGGAAATCAGCTCTGCCAACAGATCAACTTTGGAACTGCGATATGAATACAACCCATGCTGGCAGATGGAAAGTGGGTTCAAGCTCTGATATAGATGAGCTGCAATCATTGTGTTGACATGGCCTAACGTTGTGGCAAGTACTAACAGCCACTAACCGTATTCAGGAGTCTCACCTTTGTCCCTCAGGAGGAAAACAAGCTTCCTACAGCCTCACTTGTTCTTTTCTGAAATTACCCAAACCTTTAGAAGAAAATACTATCAACACATGTAAATCCTCCCAACAGAATTATGACAACAGTGATGCCAACAGGGTGGAGAGGAGGAAAGGTGGCTTGGTTGACACGGTCAACATGACAATTATTTCACAAAATCAATTTGTCAACAGTGAGAAGTCATCTTTTTCTAACTACAAGAACATCTCAAGCACAGGCTTTATTTCTGCAGGTCTTCTGGATAATTTGACACTAGCTTCATGAAAGTCTCTTCATGCTGCCAGCTTCATGCTGTCTCTTCTCTCCCAGCTTGACCCTGCAGAACTCAGCAGTCTTGCAGCCAGCACTGCTGGCTCACAGAAGGGATGACACATCCCTGCAACATGCTCTTTATATGCTGGATGGTGTGCACCACATCTCCTGTCCTTGCTGGCTGCAGCCAGCACAGCGGGAACAAAAGACAACGTTCTTGAATGACAGCTCTCCCATGCAGCAGTAACACATGAGCCACTGTCTTAGACAAGGTCTAACAACTACAGCTGTATGAGCTCAGAGAACTTGCTTCTTTCATTGCAGTCAGCAAATCCAAAACATATTGATAAGCTGTTGTATGTCTTTTGTTCCCACTCCAGACATGATGCAGGACTTAAGTACTTGAAAGTCACCTTTTTCAAAAAAAAAAAAAAAAGTAGGCAAAAAAAGAAGATATAACCCCCTTCTTCCAATCTTGCCTTGCTACACACTTAGACCATCACAATAATAAAACTGTATTTATAACTCTTAGAGAGAGAAACACCAACCTTATGTGAGTTGGGTCTGCTATGAAACAGCTGCTGGGACTGGTGTTGGTGTGAGTTACTGTTGTGAGTTCCCGTGTCTCGGATAATACTGACGGTCTGTGACTTCAGGGGTCTAGAGATGATCAAATTCACTCTCTCCCCACTAGCCTGCCGAATATATAAACCAAAGTAATGAAGTTGATAGGATATTGGTTATTAGCAGAGGGGGAGGAAAACGTATGATGAAACAAGACAACAGCAGAATTTGTCTTCCAGTTCCTGGGGGTGCCACAAACTTTTTAGACTGCATAGTCCATTACTTGCTTCTTGCAATTCCTCCCAGAACAGAGGGGATATTAACACTCCTGCTTTTCCCCTGGTGTTACATCTGTATCAGCTGGAAATCTTTTGCCAAAAGGACTGTTTCTCACTTTGTGTTATGAAGCTTTGAATGTTAAAAATCACCCAATTCCATTTGCAGCCTCTGTGAACTTCTGCAACGTGTAGCAATAAAAGAAAGAAATGCCCACGTGATGGCTCCAGGGCCTGCAGATTTTGGTCAAAAGCTCTGAACACTTCTAGTATTTCCCAGAGAGACTTCCAATAAAGGTAGTATATATAGGCAGACCATCAAATTCTGGAGTTTGGGGAATTCAAGGAACTTGGATACCAGGTGTTAAATGAAGCACCAACTCTTTCTATTGCTGCAAAAATATACCTCAATAGATAAAAGTTAACCAGTGTAAAATTCTGACCACTTCACTGTAGCCAAAAAACTGGGAGACTGAAACTACAATTCCCAAGATCATTGTTGTTTTCCTTTACCTGCCATGGAAGCTCTTAAAATGATACCTGAAACAAATATTTACTACTCATTTGTATCACAGCTCTCTATGTCGTGCTCAGTTAAGCAAAGACAACTGCGCTAGACTGCAAGAACCTACTGCTGGTCTGTTCCAACTTTCCTACAAAAAAGAGCAATTTTCACCAACATCCAGTCAGCAGGAAGCAGGAACATGCTGCAGCTGTTTCCTTACAGACTGGGAGAAAGGCATGGAGTAAAAGTTTTCCTGTGGGAACAAGGAAGGGTCATATGTCAGACTGCATCAAGCTTTGGGTAATATTTGTGTCCAGAGCAGAGCCAGTCATTTGGCATAGCCTTTTCTCGAACACTCAGAAAATGAGTTTTACTGAACGGGACTCATGGAGGACCTATTTTTTTCTTCCCAGCTGCTCCCTGTTGCCTCTATGAAGTCTGACATATCTCTTTCCTGTTTTAACCCCAATTCCATGCACAGCCAAATAAATACAAAACAAAGACCACTTTTATAGAGCTTACTAAGAGATTAAAAGTACAATATATACATAAATATAATAATAATCCCCATTTTTTTTCTACTAAGCAATAGGCTGCATGGTACTCTCCTTGCTCACATGAGTGGTCTTCTAACCTTCAGACTGTATGCAGGGAAGACTAATACACTTTTCACTTCTGAGGAGTTGAAGTTCACCTGCTAGGTGCCAAAGCAGACCTTGTTTTGCACTGTTATTTCTAGAAGATAAATCATAGCGAATTGTATCGCTGCAGGCTTTTAGGCATTACACAAGCTGTTCTTTCCAGGACAGACTCTACCCCAGGCTTTGCCCAAGAAATAAAGCTGAGCTAAGGACTCAGGTAGGGAACGCAAATTACCTGTATAACCTGAGCAGCAAGCTCGGGTGTCCCGTGCTTCAAGTCATGTCCATTGATTGCAAGTACACGGTCATTGCTGCAGAGCCTGCCATCCTGAGCAGCCAACCCCCCTTCCAAAAGGTCAAGAATGAAAACTCCTGGCTCGTCTGTTCTGCGTACAAGTTTAATGCCAAGCTGCTCGCTGGAGTCACGTTTATGCAGCGTCACTTGAAAGCTGTCTTCCCGCAAGGAGCTGGCGGTGTCTGCGTGGTTGTGTGTGCGGCTGCCGAACCGCCTCTCTCTCAGCACAGTGAGGTGCAGCACTGAGCAAGGCTGGGAAAGCACAGCTCGAGCGTGGTTGTGAGACACATTGCTTATGTCAAAGCTATTGACCTGCAAAACAACAACAACAAAAAAATCAGAATGATATTTTCACATGTTTAATTGTTCCTGGTTTCGGAAATAAAGTCCTTTCCAAACTAAATTCAGAGCTCACGACAAAACCAACCTTGGCGCAACCTATGTATCTGACCCTACCAGGCCTCCTCTCTTGTCCTTCCATCCTCTCCTGCAAACCCACTTTGGCTGCTCAATCTACAAACCTATTTTTAGGTTGGAAAAGACCCTTAAGATCATCGAGTCCAACCATTAACCTAACACTGCCAAGCCCACCACTAAACCATGTCACTAAGCACCACATCTACATGTCTTCTGAATACCTCTGGGATGGTGACTCCACCACTTCCCTGGGCAGCCTCTTCCAATGCTTGATAACCCTTTTGGTGAAGAAATTTTTCCTAATATCCACTCTAAACCTCCTCCAGCACAACTAGAGGCCTTTTCTCACAAAGGTGACAACATCTCTCTAACAGTGAACACCTTCTGTCATCATAGTCCAGGGTTTTTGTTCTGGTCTCCTGCACTTCTTTTCCTTAGATCTTTACATTGTTTATTCTCCAGGACAAGAACTTTTGAGTGTGCTTTAGTGTAATGCCCAGCATCACTTAAAATGATAAAATAATAGGTATAAAAAGAATATATCCAAATCTCTGAAGAAACCTTATGTCTAACAATATGCAGGACTTCCAGGATGTGAAAAATTTAAAAAATCCTTGAAATCCAGAAAAAAGAAATGTATTCATTAGGACAGTAGAAAAAGGTGGTTGTACTAGTTCTCAAGTCTTAGCATGAACTTAGGAGATTTTCCACCAACTTCAACTAGGTCAGAGTTTCAGACTTAAAACCTGTATCACTCAAAATTCAGTTGTAAATGAAAAACAGATTAAACTTTCCCTCCCTATAAACAAGAACTGTGTTTGTTATGTGGCCCACTGATACAAAGATCAGTAATCTTCAGTCATTTCTTGCACTACAAAGTTAAGGTAAAAACTGACAGCACAATGAGATCTGGCAGAAAACAGGAACACCACAAAAACCAGCACAAAAGCTGGATTTGCCTTGTTCTGTAAGAAGGGGTTCAAAGTTAACACTAAAACTTCATCCTTAGCACATACTATTGTGCCCTGATGGAAGAACCCCTGCCCCATAATTTCAGCAGATAGAAACTAACACCAAATGGACTATACTGACCTGCCTTACCTAAACCTTTTAATGGTCCCCGTTAAACGTAAGTAAGTAAAAATATAAACTTGCAGCTTCCCACCATCTAATACCAATATTAACACTTAAAAAAATAGGAAGAAATCTATGTGCAATGGCTGCCACAATTACATCACGCATCTGAGCTGAGGGGCTCTGAGAGGTCAATGCCAGACAATTTGGCCATGGCGGTTTCAGCACGGGGTACAGCACTGTACCCACTGGTACCCTACCCCTGCAAGAGGCTGCTGCTCCAGCAGCGAAGCAGGAGGTAGCCCTCCCCGAGCCACTTCCATCCTCCAGCCCTATGCCCAGAGCAAAGCCGCCGCTTCCGGCAGCACCGGAAGCTCAGACACCAAACCCTGGCTGTGTCCTGGTCTGCTACTGCCCCGAGACAGGCTGTAACCTTGAGCAGATGGAAAGGAGGCTTAGCTAGGAGAAATAACATTTAGAGCTGTCACCAGCAAAACCCACTAGGGCTCCTCCACCAGAGCCCTTAAATTAAATCTAGTTTTATTTTTAGCTGTCGCTAGCTAAAGTAAATACATAAAATATGAAAGCATTCAAAGGGCACAGAAGAATATATGCAATAAAATGTAATTCTTCTTTCTACAAGGCAGTTCACAATTTCAGAATAAAACAGCCTTACCATTTCTTGGGGAAAGAGATTCTCATTAGGTCATGTTTTACATGAATTACAGTCACAGTCCAGCACAAAAAAGGGAAAATTTGAACTTGAAAATTTGAGCACTTTGAAAATGTTAGGCACCTATCTATACCTTGCAGACAACATACGCTTTTATGTAGCTGTTACTAAATGCTGTTCCCTCAGATCCTGAAAGGCTAATATTTCTTGTTTGACTGGGCAAGAAAATGCTGAGTTTCACCTTGCAGTCCTTTCTAGCTTTCTTTTAGTCCTTTACTACTCATAAAGCCTTTGAAGACATTTTCAGAAATATCCGACTGAAGTGTACGCGCTGAGCTGCATCTTAACTCTGCACTTAATTACAGCCGGCAGAGACCGAGCCTGGCCATTTGAATATAACAGCTCAGCAGCTGCACAGGTAAATTAAAAGCAATAAAGGTATTGTCTCTTCCAAAAAGTTTGGCTTTTACCTCCTGTACATCTCCCTCAGCGTGACAGAAGGACTCTGATGGACACCTCCCTAGCATCTTGCAGCCCCAGTGGCAGCACACTGACAGGGAAGACTCACTGCAGCATATAAATCCTGTTTATAATAAATTAATAGCCACTTATGGCTTTGGAAACTCTAATTGACACCTGCCCAAACAGCAAGGATTTGCAAAGCATCACTGGAACTCAAGCTCCCTATTCTGGCAACCAAGGAGAGCCCTTGAGTATTGAAATAAATTGGGCAGCATTCAATCAGTGTCTGCAACTGCTCGTTAAAAGGCAACATTTTGGAAACCTCTCGGGTTACTTTCTTGGCCAGCCACTATGCTAACACTCGGAGAGAGGAAAAAGGCACATTTCTCAACAGGGGCTTTATTTTCTGAAGTGCAAACTTAATTTCATTCCAAGGGTAACCACAGTATTTAAGCTACTTTTATCAGCCTGATTTCAAAAAAGTGAAATGAAAAAGGCTGATACTAGTTTTGGACTGATCTTAAGCTATCAGATCAAAAGCAAACACTGTTACTGAAATAATTTTGAAATGATGGTAATATATTTGTTTCAGGTGGAATGATTAAAAATAGAAAAAAAGCTGGAGGACTGTCTTGTTTATGTAGAACACTGTTAGTGCCATGCTTAAGAGTCCTATAAACAACCCCTTCCCATAATATAAAATTAAAACTCAAAAATTAATAGAATTTAATCTTTTTACACTGTCTGTGGCTATTACTTAAAACCATAACAAAAATACACACTCTATCATAACCAACTTAAATTTTAATAGTTTGTTTACTTTTTTTGAAAAATATTTAGAGCACCTTGCTTCAAATCATGCCACTGAAGAATACCACTGACTCTTTTACACATACTGAAAGATGCAGGTCAACTGCCTAGGCCATTGGAAGGTAACAGTGAAGCCAGATTAAAATAACAGTTTAGATGAAGTCAAGCCTTACAATCCACAAATTGCTTTTTACATAGGACAAATTATGCCAACTTATTAGCCAGAAGTAAACTTGGGTTCCTTTGGAAAGCATGCATAAATTTGAAATAAAGGCCAAGTCCCACAGTGTTTAGGAACAGAAACATAAACTCATATTTTAAACATTGATAAGGGATGCTAAGGAAGAAAAATAATTCTAGGGACTGGTCTGGCAAACAACATAAAGCATGATAGCCAAAAGTGCTAGAACAACAGGCTCTGCTCTGAATATTAATTTGCCTTCCAACTGATAATTGCAAAGCTAACATTTACACAACATAGTCTGACAAGGAAAATCTCCCGTCTCATTTAACAGGCAGTTCTACAAGGAGTGAATGGAAAGCAAGCAGACAGAATACGTAATTAGGTTCCATACTTGAAGTATTTGGTCTCCAGCAAGAAGTCTTCCATCTCTGGCAATGATCCCATCTCGATAAACCTCTTGAATGACAATGTTGATCAAAGGCGTTTCATTGCCACCCACTATGCTAATTCCTAATTCGATATAAGGATTGGACCGATGAATTTCAATAGTAGTGATCTCTCCTTCAGGCAAGGTAGGTGGCTGTTGATTTGCTGCCAATTATTTTTAAAAAGAAAGATGATTAATATCCTTTATACCTCATTCACTTTCAATAAAGCAAATCACCAAAGGACGATGTAGACAGGCCACACGACAATGGTTTAACAACAAACTAAAGAAGCACTACTTGTTGGAACACTTAGCTCGTTAGAAACAGCTCTCTAACGACTTAGTAGCATCCATGCTTCCTGAAATGGGGTCATTTGGATTGGAAAAGGATATTCTGAACCCTTTAGATCCTGTCCTTTATAATAAACTTCATACACTTCATTTCCAATTGGGTCACTTGTGTATTCACATTTGGTGATCATGATAAGAACGTGTTTTAGGGGTTACCCCACAGCACATGACTTGGTCATGCCTCTTTGTCGGCTGGTCTCACAACTGCACTAGGAGCTGCTGTTGAGTTACCAGGTCAAGAGAAGGAGCCCATTTGTGAAGCAAACATGGAGACAACTAAAGAGGAAAAAGGGGGATGCTAAAGGATGGCAAATACAGAGGAGAAGGAAGGGGACAGAACCACCTTCCTCTGTGGTAAGGCTCAGGGCTTCCTCTCTAAAATCCCAGATGCTAGAGGCATTACTGCTCGTTCGGTGCAGATGGACGCAGGAGTTACTCAGCTGCCTTTTCGTTTGAGCAGGACAGCACTCCGTGTGTGGGAAGGCTGCTGATCCGGGGATGGGGGGAAGGGGAAGAGGGGAAAAGAAATCTCATCTTAGAAAACAATCTTTGTAAGTTTACAGAAAATACACTCGTTCTGACTTGCTGCTTGGCCAGTGCTACTAGTAGATTAACATGAACTACTGCACCATGACATGATAAATAATGATACAGCACCATGATATCTGGCACAGACTCTGAGATATTTCCTCCCTTCCTAACTGTGACCTTATCCCAGCTGTACACTTGCACATAACCGAAACCCACTAATGTTCCTCCAGGAACTGCAAAAGAAAAGAGACGAAGATGAAGATGCGCATTCACGGTTGGTAAGAGATAAGCTCTGACACTACAAATGTTTCCACATCTGATAAAAGAGACTTGAGAAGATAAGTGATGACATACTGTCTGCTACTGTGTTCTCCTCAAAAGGCGGATTGTCGATGCCGGGCTCATCTGTCCATGTGGGAAGGGCTGGCGAGGTGAAGCTCTGCTCGGCTGGCACTATTCCCTGATCTGCATCTGGAGATAAACTGTTAGGCTGCTCCGTCCCACCGGGACCACTCTCACCCTCTGCTTCTGCTTGCAGCTTGCTTGTTTTCCTTCTCTCCAGAGCAACCCTTCGATGAGAAGCCCCAGGACACCTGTGAAGACAACGTTTATACCATGCTTCAAGCCTGCAGCAATGTTTGTAGCACAAAATGTCAGAGTACTCCATCAAATGAAACCTGTCTTCTCCAAAGCCACAGCTTTAAACTAGTCATAAAAAATATTAAACACATTATATTTTAAGGCCAAAATATGTTTTAGCGGACAGAACCCCAAAACAATACTGCCTTCTTCACAAAACTTCTACTATGTATTTTTTTGGCCATGAACTAAATGTGCTGTAACACCTTCTGAATGTGGACTTACTCTGTTATGTACATTCCAGTCTTGCTGAAAAGATTAAACAGGACCGGCATAAAATTCCACAGAAGAGAAGGCCCATTCAAGACACATTTGGAGACCCACTGAGGCAATCTCCTTTCACCTTAGTAAGCCAAGAGAAGGAAGCATCATATTTTTCAGGGGTCATTTGGGGGAGGAAAGATATGAAAATTTTACCTATATTGCAATCTAAGTGTTAGAATGCTGAAAAAATGTATGCTTGTCTAGGAGTTTGTATGAAAAGTGCAGCAAAAGTAACAGCTCTGCTCATCATCTCCTCTTGAATCAGTAGGTGTTTCATCCTCCTCCTGTCTCCCCTTTTTCCTTCAAGACTTCACACAGGAGGTGCCATTTCTTGCTTTCCCTCATGTAACAATGCCCCATCAGCATTTGGCACTTTTCACTATAAACTCATTTTAGTGAGTTCCCATTATTCTTGATGCAATAATGTTTTTACTCATGTTTAAAATCCTACAAGAGTTTATTGCAAAGAAGGGCTGCAATGTTGCAAATTCATGGAAAGCCTTCATTTATCAAATGGTCTTACAATTATGTGTAGATAATTGGATGTGTACATCAATCTTCCATCTGTCTGTGTGACAGTTTTGCCAGTGTCTGATATGTCACTTCTTACAGTGTTTGATGTCCTTCTTAGAGTTCCTGCTTCTGGAGCTGCTGATCACCTAAAGATGCTCGTACTGTAGCTGTGTCAGAAAAAAAGAACTGTGTTCTTGAACGGACTCCCTGTTTGGGAACTCGACAGATTGTTATAACAAAAGAAGAAATTATTTATTTTTGCAACAGAAGAAATGTGTTAACAGAGTAAAAGACAGCAGAAGTCTAACGATGTCCTAACTTGTTAAACCAGAATGTTGTGAGAATCACAATTCTGTTCTGACATTCTGTGAAGGGGATTTGATAATTATATGGTTAGACTGTTTCGTCATTTCATCTCCAATTTTGAAGAAATGTTAACAAAGTTATTCACCTCCGAAGAATGTCGATAAGGACGCTGGTATAGCTTTTGTGACCCCCAGCAGTTATACATACATAAAGTGATATATATATATATACACACACACACACACATATCTATATTAAAGTCATGATATACATGTTTAGAAGAATAGCATAAGGTAACCCAAATGTGCTGTGAAATATGCATAAATACATAAATTAAAGACAGTTCACATTACGAAATGACATATTTAAGAAATCATTTCTTGGGGCTTTCCCCAGAGCGACTGCTGGTCACCTTGTTCTTCAAAGTTAAGAAAGCGCAAGCACAAAAGATGAAAATGACTTGAAAGGTTTTGCTTTGTGAAAAAGTTTCTCTGATTTTACTGATGGAACGCAACCCTACTTCTTGGTTTTGCCCAGGTAATATTTACTACACAAAATGACTGACGTAGTGGGACTGATCAGCTAAGAAATCTGGCCAGCCTCAATTTATTCTGGTGGTCAGAGACACACAGTGACAGGTGAAACTCAGCAGGAAGTTTTTACCGTTGACCATTTCACAATGCAAACCCTCAAAACAAGAATCCCAAAAGGCCAAGAAAAGGAGAGATGCACTCCTCAGAGATCCCCTCAGAATTTCTAAAATACTTTAACTTGATGGGTTAGCCTCACACTCCCCCAAATCTTAGCACTGGCACTGGAAAAAAAAGGACCGATCTCCAACATCACTCACTTCTGCAGCAACACGGCAACGGGTAAATGCTCTTGCAGAGGAAGCCTCTTCTCTACTGGGAGCTCTGACAGATGTGCTCTCCCACACTGATCTGCAAGAGTTTAGGACAAAGCCACCCCAAGCTGCACGTACTTGCTGTCCCTGAGCTGCTCTGCTATAGGAGTGGTGATTTTTCAGCAAAGCGGTGAATGAATAGCTCAAAGCTGACACTGTCATAGGACCATGCTTCAATCCCACTGAGCTTAGATGGCAGAGTCCAGCCTTACCAGACTACTTCTGTGAACCAGATACTTCCTTAGGTATCTTCTACCAAAACACTGTGCTGTTGACCCTTATTCAGCCAGCTCACAAGGCCTGTGAATGCCAAAGGACCTGGTGTAGATGGCAAAGCACACCTTGGAAATTTTTTTTTTAAATGGTATCAAACCAGGAAAGAACAAATATCACCCTTGGAAGTGTCCTGTTTCTGTCAAAACCTTCCAAACCACAGCCAGGTCCTCCTCCATCCTCTTCCACAGAGCACACTCCCCCATCATCACCTGGCAGCCGATGAAAGTCGTCACGCAAAATATAAATAGATTTGAGGTTTATTTTTGCCAATGATATTTAATTATCATTTCAAAGGCTAATATCAAGAAACGTAAACAGCCTCCTGAGCACACCTACTCAGCTCCGCGGAATCCCTTTTGTGCAGCACTCTACAAGGCAAAAAAGGGAAAAAAAAAACCCAGATTCTTCCCCAAATAAACCAGTAATTGCAACAGACCACAAATTTCAGCCTAGTATAGTGCAACTGCATTGCCAGGAAAGTAGTTGTCTGGTGGAGACATTAATTCATGGGATGCCAATTCCTAGGTCTTTAAACACGATATGCCACCTACCAAGCAGCAAAGCCCAGTATTGGTATTCAAGCACATCTATAAAGACATCTTTCATTTCCACTTGCAACATAAAAGATTTTTATTGGCAGTAGGAACGTATTATTCACAAACAGCAAAACCATACAGCAGTTGTAACAGTTAACAAGCACCAATAAATCGCTAAAGGTGCACACCTTCACTAATACTGTTTTTGCCAAATATCTGGGATAAAGAGCATTTTGGACTAAATGTTGTAACAAGTTATGGACACAGATGGGCATCTCGAGATCAAAATGAGCACTGAAGATTGTTTTTATGGGTACAGGAATCCATTCTCATAAAACAGATTGCATAAATAAGGGCTGAAACGAGACTGAAATGTGTCTTACAGGAACAGCATTTCATATCTACCTGAAAAGCCAGAATATCTGGGCTAGGAGTGAGAAGAAAGGCAGGAATATTTTTTAGAATTTCCGGAAATTATTTGATTTCTTTCATGAATCAAGATGCTCAAGAGCAGAGACACTGAAACAACCAGCTAAAGCAACTGAGTGATGTTATTTGTCGGAAAACTCGAAGGGCAGTTGTTCTTGGGATGTAAAATGAGCTTCTGCTTATATTCATCAACTCCCTCCTCCTGTCCCTTCAGCACCAGCTTTTGCTCAATTCTGGATGGTGACAAAGCGTAGCTTTTACTTTCAACTTCTCTTAATCCACATCAGAGAGAGAACAAAAGTTTCTCATTTAAAAGCTGACTTCTTGGAACACTAGCAGCAATCCCTCTCTGCAGATAAAAAGAGCTTTCATACAAAATTGAGATGTAGTTTACAGTCTATTCCGTGGAATAACAGTAGGGACTTGAAAAACACATTTGCTCACTTACTACTGAAAAGAAAGATTTGTAACTTATGTCATCAGCTTCTGCCCAGTCCTGAGGTTCGATAAAAGCAAACACACCAAATAGCCTCAAACCAGCTGCACTAAATAATTTCCCAAGCAGAAGATGAATTTAAGCAAAGACTGCAGAGAAGCAACACAAATGCCTTTGCTATTGCTCATAAAACTTTGCCAGCAAAGTGACCTTAAGCATTAATTCTGGCAAGATTTACAGCTGCAATTCAGAGTAAAACATGGTGCTGCTTTGGAAAGTTAAGTGTTTGGGTCTTGGTTGTTCTTTTGCCAGCAAAAAAAAAGAAGGGGAAAAAAAAAAAGAAAGAAAAGGAGGCACTAGGAGCTATCTAGGTTTGGGAATCAGAGAAGACTCAGGAAAAATTCAAAAAAGACTGGTTTTGTTGCACATTTCTCTCTCACACCCAACGATTTAAGGACCCTACAAGGACCCAGGTGGCTTCAGAGCAGGGGACAACCACAGAAAGATCCTTCACCTTTCCAGCAATGGAAAGAGTCCGTAGGGCATGGAGAAACTCTGAATCTGTTGCCTATCCGCTTACTGAGGTGTAAGAAAAGACCTGCCAAAAGAGGGTTAAATCCTACAGATACTCCTCACTTCTCCTGGTGCTACAAAGAGCAGGGTAGGGGCAGTGCTTGTAGCTAACATGGGACGGGGTGGGAAGAATGGGACTCAGCAGCACTGTCATAAACACCAAAATAACTGGGATTGCCAAGATTTTGAATGATAAAATTCTGTATCTATACAACTAATTTTCCCATGGATCTTGTTAATCTAAATCCATATCTTAAGAGTGCTGACTGACACGCAGTGAATAGCTCAATAATTTCTTCAATTCCAGAAAATACAATCCTATATAACTTAAATTGAAATAAAAATGGCTTGAATGTTGCCCTCAACACTAAAACATTTGGAAAAACATCTCTATCCAAAAGGATAATTTAAACTACAATAGGAGAATATAGGAGGGGAAAACTGAAGTCCAACTCAAAAGCAATGTATAAACACAATACCTAATTCTCTCATTAAAAAGTTGTATGAATTTCAGAGTATGTTTTTGTACAATGGAGTTTCTTCAGGTCTGACTAATCCGTAAGAATTAATTGAATTAAAATCATACACAGAAAAGCTTAATTTTTTTGTCAGAGTTCCTTCTGATAAATTTACCTTTGATATTTAGAAGTGGAATTGGCACCTATTTTACTACACATTAACAAATTTTTTATACCAAGTGACTGGGAAAAACAGTACAACTCAGCATTACTCATATATATTTTTGCTTTAAATCAGATTATGCGTTGTGTTTAACTTTGAAAACCACAGTTTCCAAGTGAATGTGATGAAACTGAAACACTGATAAATGAAGAATATTTTCTTTATGTGAGAAGGTAACCTGGAGTATAATTAGTGACCATGAAGTAATCAAGTTTGTATCTCCTGCCTCTCAACTCCTTCCTGGAGCAGCCTGCAGTACCCTTACACTCCGAGGCGCCTTCTGGACATGACGACATTTCCTTCCAGCTTTTATGCTCAAATGGAGCTGATTAAAACAACACTGGAAAACCTGAGTGTGAATGTTTTTAGACAGTGAAAACTAACCAAACATATTGCATTTCTTAGAAATACAAACTAGCTCATGTAAGGGCTTGTTGAGACTGGTTTATATTAATCTATGCTGAAAATTAAAATAATACTGAATTTTATATTTCTTTCCTACATTTAATGATCAGTAGTAGAATTTTACTGGAGTCACTAATCCATATAAAATCAAATTCAAACTACACAGTTGTTGGCATCGTTTATGTCAGCAATGATAATTTACAGGCGTTCAGATGTTTGCAGATAAACTTAATTGAAAACTGTAAATCACCATATACTCAAAATGCGTATCGGCATCCCAAGACAACAGAAGGAATTGAAAATGAGCAGCCTTCTGCAAATGAAAGCTTTTTTCCAGCCGACAAACAGTAAAAGCTAGTGACTCAGCTCACTCGGATTTCATAATAACCTTGTGCATTAAGTAAATGAATATTTCATATATACCTAAAGAGTGCATACATAGTGTTCCATGTACAGATAAATTACGTGGCCCTGTTGTAAACAGCCCTAATATCATTCAAAGAGATGCCAACCAAGAAAAATGGACTGAAGAGGTGAGGGATACAACAGTGACAGAAGATGATCCAAATATGTAGCAGGAGCCTTGCTAGTGTTTTGCCTTTTATTAAAATCAAATTAGTTTAATATTAGGATTATAAATCAAACAAACAGGCTTCCTCACCACCCCCAAGTCATAACATAGAACAGAAATTACTTGCCTGGAGGAAACAAGCAAGAGCCTAAGCTAACATGGAAACAGTGTGGAGAAATAAAGAAAAGAAAAAAAATTAGAGAGAAAGGCTTTTCCTGAGTCCCTCTACCTCCCTGACATGGACACCACACATATATACATTCATGCTGTGGGTATAACAACCAACAAAACCCAGGCAACTCCAGGCTTACCACAGTCCGTAGGGTTGCTGCAGGTCCTGCGTGCCCAAGGTCCTCCCAGGCTCTGAATCACCAGAAGCCTTCGGGATGTGGGGAAGAAGGAAGAGGGCATGCTGGAAATATGCACATGAACAAGCTGCTTCCAAGGCAGGCGGTGGCTCTTCTATTCCCCTTCTCTGCGGAGCACTTGCCTGTACACACACCCACACCACACCTGACTCCCAAACAATCTCCTCTGCAACGTCACCCTTCACCTAAAGGTGGTCTTCAAGAGTCTCCAAATGGACAAAGACCAAGACTTGAAAAGAAGCTCATGGGGTAGATCCATGCACCTCTCAAATAAACCTTTCCATCCGGGTGGCCACCAGTGTCGTTGGACTGGACTGAGGGCGGGCAGAGGAGGCACACAGCTAATATCACCCTCCTTTTGGCGAGGGCGACAGGAAAGGAAACCTCTCCCCATCCCACTGCAGTCACCACTGTCCCTCCCCTCTGGGCCCGGGGTTTTCAATCCCAGTGTGGAGGGCACTCTGCCCAAAGAGCTGGCACAGATAAGACTACCCAACCACGAAACATCCTCATGAAATGGGCAACTGCTGAAGTTTATGCAGGCTGGTTTGAAAAATAAAGAAAAAAAAAAAGAGTATCAAATGGAAAGAAAGCAAAGCAGGTAAGAACAAAGCCCATTATAAAGTCATGGAAATTAAAAGAGCTCATCTCGGCCGGTGACCAAGGTGACCAGAAGAGTTGGGACTCATACCACCCGTTTTTGCAAAGAGTCGCCAGAAAATATGCTTGTTTTTACAAACGCTGCTGACAAAAACACTCACATATTGAATTGTATTTCCCTAGTGCCTTTTGTCTATGTACAATGGATATGCACAATGCTTATTCTTCCGGCTTTGATGCTTTTTTGCAGGGACAGTTCCATACTTTACTGAAACCTCTCTCTGCAAAATGAACGTAGGTTTTCAAATAGCAGTGAGTTGCACACAGGGAGTATTTTTTGGTAGCAGATGTAATTCACCTGAACTGGATCCTTTGAAGTCAGATGCATTTCCTTTGAATACATAATTTCCTTCTCTACATAATTCTTTACTATACTCCTCTTATAATTTCATAAATCTCTAAACGGTTTAAAGTTAGTTGGTATAGATATACGTAATATTTTTTTAGCCCTAACTCATTAATTCTACAATATTTTAGCTTTAACATAAATGGTATGTCCAAGTTTTTATTCATGATTCATGAAATGAAATAGCTAATGATTAAAAAAACTCTATCTGCTTATTTACTGAAACCATTCTCCAACCTACAGAGGAAACAAAAGTAGTCAAACATACCCCTCAAAACGAGTTTAACATTTTTCCATTAGAAAAATGGCATTGCCTTACAGAGAAGAGTGAAACATCTTGACGTAGCAGGGAACCGCACACACAGTACAGAGCCGATTCCGTTGCTGGAAGAACAAATTGCACTAGTCTGCACGATATGAAGTATCTTTCTATCTGAATTTGATAATCATAGAATCATAGAATACCAGGGTGGAAGGGACCACAAGGATCATCTGGTCCAACCTTACAATAATCTTATTTCCCTCTTTCTATCACAGCGTCCTTTCAATATTTAAATATTTAGAGTAGGACGGCATAAAGCAGAAGAACTGTAAAATTATTAACAGCTCAAAATAGGGTCCTAAACATTTAGGTGCAGGTAGTATTGGAATGTATCTCTTTGACACAAAATCACTCACAAAAGCTGCACCAAAACTTCCCACTGGTGTGAAGTGATGAATTTCTACCAAATTAACAGGGTGTTGGAAGTGTTCTAGAAGCAATCAAAACAAACAAAAGAACAAAAAATCCTAGAAACTACATCATGCTCACACAACATAACATCAACCTGTTCAGTAAACAGATTTTTTTGTTTAAACAGAGAAAAATAAGTCTTGCAGGAGTCTTGAAAGATACCCTGTCCATCTGCCTACCTCAAATCAGAATCAATAATGCCTTAACTGTTCCTGATAAAGGTTGGTTAAACATATTCATAAACACTTCTGAAAGTGGGGAACACACAACCACCACCCAAGCAATCTATGCCAGTGCAAAACCATTATGAAGCTTTTTTTCCTAAAAGCTGAACTATATCTCCTTTGTTCCTATTGCACTATTTCCTTCCTCTTTGCAGACAGAGCTTGCACATCTCTCATTTTTCCCCTCCCTCAGCCTTTTTTCCCCTACCATAAACAACCCCCATTTTCTTTAACTTTTTCTGCTAAATCACGTTTTTGGGACCTCCAATGAATCATGTCATTCTCCCCATGACTCTCTCTGAGTGTTCTTCACTATTTCTGGTGTGACGTCCAAAACGGGATCCAGCACTCTAGTTGTGCACAGTTACAGACTGACCATTTGCTACGGTCATCTACTGTGAATTTAAAAACCACCACCAACCCTCTCCCCTCTCCTGCCCCCAACTTCTACTGCTACACAAACTGGCCTACCGAGCGTGTAAGGAACATGCAATGCGAACAGCTGCACCGCTCACCTGTTTTTGAGATGTGCCGCCAGGTCACATCGCTGCATGACTTCCTGACACACGGAAGAGAAGGGGCACAAAACAAATAGCTTGTCTAACAGTTTATGAACAAGAATGCTGGATTTTTTGCAGAGTTTAAAATGGAGTCTTTTTCGATCCAGCGGGCAGAAATCCTTCTCCTGCAGAAAGTTCCTTAGGCACTTGTAGCAGAAAGTGTGTCCACAGGGAGTGTCCAATGGCTGCAACAAGGGCTGAAGGCAAATGTGGCAGACCAAGTCGTCGTCCACTTCATTCTGGTAGTTGTAGAGGTGGTTCTCCCTTGTCCAGTGCTGCTGGCCACACTCGAAGCACAGAGGGTTCAAGGAGGCATTCTGCTCCACCGAAGCCATGTCGTCACCTGCGGTCCCCATTGTACAGCTAAGAAGGCTGACAGATCCTCCTCCTCATAGGATGGGGTTGCTCATGTAAAGCTCAGAGGGAAGCAACTTCTTCCAGGGTGACTTACGCTCTTCAGTCAAGTGTCATTTTCTGCAATAAAAAAAGAAATAAAAATTATTCATTTTGCATGAATTATGAAAGTTCTTGTCAGAACTTTTGAATTCTGGGTTTACCAAAACACAACAGCTAGAGAGATTAAGAGAATATTCCTGTTTTCTGTAAATTTTTCATAGAAGATAGCAACAAAAAAATCTGTAAGTACAATTCCTTTTACAACATAAACATTTTACGACTTCATAACAGCTACTGCACTGCACAGTTTTCACCTGCAAGATTACCAGTTTGTGACAGCAAGGACACTGCATTATGCAATGTCACACTAAAAGCGCATAATTAGCGTCTAGCACAAAAATACCCTATTGTGGAATAACGGTTGTATGACCAAGTAATTAAATGTGTTCTTTAATATGAGATTATAATTTTAATCTCGTCCTACTCTCTTTTTTGCATTTTGAATATTAATGTAAAATATTACACATTACAGATCTAAATACATTGCATTAAAAATAACAGCAACAAACCGCTTACCCTGTTCTTTCCATTAGTAATATTGCATATATGTCACCACTTACCTTCAGGTCTTCTCTGTGGGTTGCTACACAGTAAGAGGGACCAGTTCTATCCAATACACCACATTTGGTTTAATACAGAGCCCAGTAATATAAATATGGAATAAACTAATCGTATGAAGCTACTGGTTCCAAACAACTAAACTGTTCTGCTTTTTATCTAAAAAAATTACAGCATACTCAATGTGTTGATAATCATGTCAGACAAAGGACTGTAGGTCTGTCACTGTGGCATTTATTTTCTAAACTTTGTAAGTTATTAACTTTGCCCCTCTTAAAATAGCTACCTGGTCAGGAAACTGCAGCTATCAGTCTGCAGTTTCAAACACTAAATCCTTACCATCCCCCCAACCTCATTTACCCTTCCCTTCCTTACAAAATCACATTGCTTGACACTCACAACAGGATGATTTAGCAAATAAAACAAATTTTCTCACATTCTTAAGAGACCTCCTAATTTGTTAGTTCTGGTAAATGTTCTCATTGGTGGGGAAAAAAAAAAAATCAGATTTGAGCAATGCTTACTTTGTGCCTAAATTCTTTATTGCAGTTCAGCAAGCAACACTCATGACAGACACCGTATTGTAACAGAGTAGTAGCAAGCATACAGAGAAATGAAAACTGCTAGTCTAGGTACCAGCCCATCATCTTTATTTTTAGCTGCTGAAATGTAGTCATAAATATATTCTGAAATTCATGTAGAACACATGCATTTCACCATGTCTTACGGTTTAAGAGAATCCCTGTTTTGGTTTTTGCCCCTGAACCTCGCACAGCCAAGCACAAGACTTAGAGCACATTTTACAAGGATTATTATATCCTTTGACGTAAAAAGGATTAAATAGCAATTTGTAATCCAGGCTTCTTTTCTGCTGTGGAAATTGATGCTCATCATTGCCCTGTCTCATTGTAGATAATGTGCACCTTCTGGAAAGGATTTCATGAGGGTAGAGCATAGCGATTCTTTGTTACTGGAGACTAAGAATGCAAAATAAGATCCCAAAAGAGATTACTCAAAAAACAGTTTTAAATGTATTATGTAAGAGTTGAGAGATTGGAGAGCAGATAAGGAGAGCCACACACGGGGCCCTCATGCTCAAACCACAGTGCTCTCGCTCCGCGTTCATGCTACTGGATTAACACAGAAAGGATGAGACCCATCTAATGGCTGTCCTTTATGTAACACAAAATAAACCAGATAAATGTTCTAGAAAAACACTGCACTGATTTGTGATTTTACCAAATTATTTTGCCCACTTAGGACCCTAAGAGAGGAACACGCGATGCGTATTGTACTTAGGGGTACCAGCAACACCAACACGCAGGGCAGAGGAAAGGGACATGCAGAACGGACAGAGAAAGCCATTTGAAGGGCTAGACCCGCTCCTACTATTGACTACAACCAGGACTCTGCCTCTTCCTCCAAGTAGCCCAGGTCCCAAGAAAGGAGCAAGTCCTATATCAGCAAGGCTATGGAAACATCCAGGGCCCGTTCTGTGTGCTGCAGTTCTGGAGCTCCAGTTACAGACCTCTGACAGCGAGCATCCTGAATTTGCCTTCTTAAAGGCTTCTAGCATTGCTATTCTTTGAAGTCTACGTGACTCACATGGCAGTCTGCTACAGAGCACCAGGCAGTGTCACACAGTAAAGACACCCGTGAGATACTTTGACCATATACGTGCTACAGTCAAAGATACCTGCACCCCTCTTTTGGAAGGTTGTAATTAAATCCTTTTGCGTGTTAAAAGCTTTTTTTAAATAGCTTACCATAAATTTTGAGCAAAAAGTAAAATAAGAAAAGTTACTGAGAGATGAGACTGTCACTGTCATGTTTTAAATTTTCACGACAAGCCTTCTTTCTTAGGAAAGGTATATCCAGAGACAAGCTCTGTTTACTGAAATCACAAGAGTTCGTCCTCAGTGAAACACAGGCAGCCATTCTCTACCGCCCAGCACCGAAGGGGGTGAGCAGACAGACCTGTTCCCATGACTGCCCCATCCCAGTGTCTTAACGCTGCTGGTGCAGGGACAAGTGCTTTCGGCCGTGCTTTGCTGCGGAGGTGCCACTTCAGGCCAGCAGCAAGTTATTTCTGCAGGCTGCTGACATTGCCTCTAGCTGCTTTGCACCGCCACCAGTGCCCTGTTAGTTTAAACCATCAATAAATACCATATAAACTAACCCCACCACCTTTTCTGCAGCTGACGTGACCACCCTTCCACCACTTCTCTGACAGCAGAGCTGTAGGAGAAATAGATAGTGGATTACGACATGAAGATTGAAAAAAACCCCCAAACTAATTCCTCCACCCCCCCAAAAAAAAACTGAACCCAAAAACCAACCAAAAAAACCCATCAAGATTTCTTAACTTTTGCGCTGCTGTCTGCTTCCATCACTGCTGTGCTGCATTTGGGGCAAGCCTGTTCCATGACTGAGGAATCAGTCACCAGGATTTGTATTGATTATATACCACAGCTGCCTAATTATCAATTCCAAGACTTTTTACAGGCTACTCCCAATGTAAAATATCAACTGATTTACAAAGTCCACACACACAGTAACTGTGGTCTGAGCAAAAACTGGGATGGCAGGCAGGGTCTAAATTTGACTGATGTAAAGCACTATATCCCTGAAATCCACAGTACCGGAGCACTGCCATTTATAACACCCTCCTTCAACCCTCTTTAGGCATCCCTTACATTATTTGCTGTATCTCTTATCACTGCAGATCACCAGCTCCACAGGACCGTATCAGCTCAGGAAAGCTGCAGACAGGAAAAATAGTCTGAATTATAAAAAATATAAAGAGGGTAAAAGAGCCAGCCAGGCCTGTTATTCAAGTCATATAATTCCCTAGGAAATAATTCTCCCGGGACTTCATTACAACAGCTGAACAGTGCAGGTGGTGCCCTGCTTTCAGTTTTAAATCACAATCCACTTGGGAGCTGGGCAAGACTGGACATCCAACTGCGCAAATTTTTATTTTATTTTTTTTAAGTGGAGTGTGCATGAGAGCGATTTTAGACTGAAAAAGACAGCCTTATCCTTAGGCCTCCTCTAGTTCTGACTTACTCATTCAACTAACATTCTTTGGAGAAGCTTGACACATTTTTACAAAAGCGTAAGATGTCAGGCTTTATACCCACATCAGATTTCACAATGTTTATTCCTTCTGTCTGAATGGGCACTATAAAAAAAAACCCCAAAAAACAAACCCACAAGCAAACCGGAACTGTAGCAAAAACTTAGCCTTTTTACTATGGTTGTCTTTTTTTACATAAGTCACAAAAAATTAACACTGGTTTCAGTTTGAAGTTAATGGAAATACATATTTTGCAATGAATGCTCTCAGAGATTTAAGTAATCTATTTCTAAATTCTCTTATTAAAGTCCTGGACATTTAGAGCCCATTAACTGACTGTTCAAAATTTTACAAAAAAAATCTGAGTATATGCCAGAAGCAAACTAAGGAAAATACGCGTCTTACCAACTAATCTCTTCAAAAATTACCTTTAATATACCATAATTTCCTATTTTGTTTACTACCCTATGCAATTTCCTCAACCTAAAGCAAAGATCAAAAGAACACCCTTTGATGAATGACATCCCTGTTCCTTTGCTGGACTCTGGTGTCCCTGTATCCCAAAACAGCTGGGATGCATATCTCTGTTCTGTGGCTGACAACACTCCACGCCAGAATGGACATCTTCTCACTGAGATGTATCTAACCACTGAATTAATGCCTAATTTATACTGTGTAGGTTAAACCAACTGCAGGTGAGAAAACGTCCACCTGTATTTCCTCTTGATTCAATGCCACCGGCTGCTGGCTGCTTCTTCTCATCCCAGAGGGCTCAAAATTTCACTGCCTGCTGGCAGCACGGGAATGCCCCCAACATATCCTTTTCCTACCTCTCCGCAGTGGAGAAAGGGAGGGTATGGAAAGAAGTTGTAACAGCTACAGTGAAGGTTTCACATGATGCTAAACTCAGGCAGTCCTTTCCTGGTCAGTCATATTTGTGTTTGCAAGGCAACACACAACATGTATCAATCAAAAACTCTGAACAACAGTATGGTCACCACCCTGGATTTCAGGAAAGGTTGGCTTAATTTTAAAATGTCACAGGATTTCTGAAATCTGTTTTCATGGCCATGGCACCTGAGCACCCAAGCTAGCTAGGAAGGATCTCAGGGTACCCAAATTCCCCTGCCTTGTTCAAACGCCAGGGCTGTGAACAGGATCCCTTAGCAGCCAGGAGTGGATCAACACAAGCTCTAGGAGAGGGACTAGACAGTGGTTACATCCATTGCTTAAATCCACATCATAACTGATTAAAAATTAGTTCTTAGCTCCCAGTCCAGTATCCTTCACAGGAATTACAGCATCGGGCTGATGATTCCTAACTGTTTTCAAAGCAGACCCTAGCTCGAGTGGAAAAATAAAAGATAGCAGAAACTGTAATAAAAAACATGATGAGAATAAAGAGCTGGCACACAGCACTAGAGGGGAAAAGTGTTATTCCACATCTTCCAATAAGCGTGACCTAGCTCATTAGATACAATCTCTGCTTTAATATTAAAGCCATACAACAAACAAGTGAAGCAGAACTAGCAATTTGTATTGACTTTACAATATCTGTGTTAATTACACAGGTATCTGAGAGCTGCACTGTCTTCAAACACCAAACCCCAGTTCGACTCTAGTCCAAGCTTATGAGACAGTAACCCTGTTAGACTCTTCCTCTTTTTAAAATGCAAACAACTGAAAGTGTTATCAAAAGATGGCATCTGGCAGCTCAAAGTCAGGAAAAAATCTAAGAGAGATGGGCGGAGCACAGCAATTAGACTGGGACAGATTTCTGCTAATGCTGCAGCCACACTGTCACTGCATGCCAATCATCCGATACACCTACTTTTTGTACCAATGGGCACCCCTTTTCCACGTTTTTTTAAGTTGTTCAGCAGAATGTCTGGAATTTTTATATTCAAATTAAATAAAATTGTGCCTGAATGGTGACTTTGTTCCACTGAACCACAACCGGGCAAGGCTGGGCTTGCAGTTAAAAACCATCTCGCCACTCATTATTTCTTTGCCTCTGTGCTTGTCTTTTTGCTCCATCAAAGCAACACCCACACAGCGAGGGTGTCAGCCCTATACCAGATGTTGGCGTGGCATCATCACTGCAAAGGCAGTGGGTCGCAGGTGATGCTTCTTCCCCACCTCAGGGGTGCAGGTTTTTACATGCAGTATCCTAAAAAAGATGTGCACGGTGCTCCCCTTGCTGGGTATTTCTGGAGTACGGCATTTTTCCAGGCTGCGAAATGAAACCCCGCTTAAATCTGGTGAATAAGGAGTGTTTAGGAAAATTAATAGGACCGTAAGTTGTGTTCGGTATTTGTGGAGTGCTGCGTTTCCGTGGCAACGGGGGGCTACGGGCTTTAATTACCGCCGCGACGTTAAGGGCCCCTGCTGTACAGCAGCATGCACGAGACACACTGCCCGGCGGGGGAACTGGCAGGAGGAATGCCTGCGCTGTCCTCTCTGCCCCGCGGCTGCCTGCCTGCGGAGGTTTAGGGGGTCCGAGCACCCATCGCACCAGCGAAGGAAAAGATGTAAAGAAAGGGGAGACCGAGGGGAAGCACAAGACCATCCGACCTTAGGAGAGAAGATGGATGATGCCCGCCTCCCAAAACCAGCACCTCAAACCCAGGGATGCTCAACACCAGGGGATGACAGGAGGAAAGAGAAGGACGTGGTGCCCGGAGATAAAACAAGTGGCCAGAATGTTTTGCTCACACACGCAAAGATCATCCCGCAGCCATTTTCTGTGGCACAAATGGAATGGCTTCTATTTTGGGACCAGGAGATTAAAATAGCTTTACTTTAGTCAAATCGGTCTCGAACGAGACAGGGAAGATGACGGTTGTGACCCTACAGAGGTCTCTGCAACGAAATATCCATTCTTTATAGCAAATCACAGAATCACAGAATACAGAGCTACATCTGATAAATCATCTCAGAAGAAAACGAGACAAGAGCATAAATCTTTAATGAAGATACATCTACGCATCTACAGATTAAACTTTGCATATTCCTCCTGAACAAGAGGAGCGCTGAAAAAGGAAGAGGTGAAACACACAAGCCAAGCTGGACGAGTCGCCCAGGTTCAGATGGCTGGGCTGCTCTCCTGGCCTGCAGGAAGCCTGACCCCCCCGGAGGAGAAAGGACTTGAATTTGCAACCCCCCTTCCTCTGCAGGCACAGCAGCCACTGCTGCCCACCTCACTCAAAGTCTCACTCACACGTATTTTCCCTTCTCTGCCACCCTGTTTCACAAGAGAGGTGGTGGCCACCTTTACAGTTTGCAAGATCCATTTTCTGTGGGTACATTCAATTTCCTGCTAAGTGGAAAGAGGAAAGGCTGTTTCTGGGGGCTAACCCTCCTTGGTGTCAGAAACCACCCCACCGCAGGAACCCCCAAATGTGGGACAAGTGCCTGGAAGCTCGAGATGCTGCCAGGTCTCCCAACGACCGAGCAGGTTTCAACTTTTAGGCCTGGGCATATAAAAAAATTCTCAACGAAACCTCCTTCAAGCTCCTAAACCCCTTCTTGGGTTTTGCAGCAGTGTAAAAAAAAAAAAAAAATAAAAAGAAGCAAAGTGAAATGAAAATGAAAATAACCCACACTTACCTGCCGGTAGAGCCAAAGACAAATTTCCTTCCTAGCACAAAGGGCGTAAAGAAAGCAGTATCTCATTACTGCTGTTGTAACGGGTGGGCTTTTACATCTAGTGGGAGCAAAAAAAGTACCCCAACAGTCAAAAACCCATGACAAGGAGACAATTAGTGAGGCTTTCTTCTCACTGATGGAGCAGAGGAGAAAGGCAAGAAAGAGTAAAACATTTGCTTATCTGCCATGGTTATTTTCTGCAGTGCAATCTGTCCACCAGCCCTTGCCATATGTGCCACCCTTTCTGTTTGGAGAGATGAAGGCAGCAGAAAGCTGTCCATCAAGATGCTAAACCTTCTGGAAAGCCCTCCCCTGCCCATTTTTCCCTGAAATGGGGACTTTTGTGGATAAAGAGAAAACACTTAACTAGATTAAATGTAGCTGGTTCCTGGGTATGCACAGAGAGAATTTGATTTGATTAATTCAAATTTTAAGGAGCTGAAGAGATTCAAAGAAAATAAAGAAGGAAGCCGTGAGCTATGTTCCCTTCTTCTGCTCTTCTGTATAAC
Organism: Morus bassanus; assembly: GCA_031468815.1. Classification (NCBI taxonomy): domain Eukaryota; kingdom Metazoa; phylum Chordata; class Aves; order Suliformes; family Sulidae; genus Morus; species Morus bassanus. The sequence goes on from CM062568.1 coordinate 23,286,956, forward strand.
CAGCCCCCACCCCTATGGGTGTGCATGGAGAAAATTCAGGGAGACAACATTTGGATTAATCACAAAATGTCTTTGATGACAGAGAGAAGCTGGGGGCGGAGGGGTGGAAAGAAGGATAAAAGAACTTTCTGGGTAGTTGAATCGCAGGACTATTTTCAGGGCGAAACACCAGCCCCATCTCTTCCTTCAGGCATATGCCACCTTGCCTAACATGTTGCAGCTGGTTTCCCCCATCAACCACAACCTGAGTGATGGTGGAAAGCTATTTTGAAAGGTAAACTATGCTGTTACTAAGCAGTTCTTCAGCTCAGCCACATAATGAAAAAAATGAAGCTACCCCCTACTAAGCTAACAAAAAAGAACAATCTCTCTCAAAGCAAGAATTTCTAAGATCTGTGCGAGATGTAGCCAAGAGGACACGTTTTAGAGACAGCTCAGATAAATGATAAGGCACACGCTGTCCTTGCTCTGCAGGAAAGCAGGTAGAGTCCTCCACGGGAGCGAGTGCCCATCGGCTGCGAGTAACCCCTGACAACCCATGGCCAGAGGAAGAAACCTGGAAGTACGGGAGAGAGAGTGCAGCGGATGGTCTAGACAGAAGGTTTGCGGCTTCAGCCTCCAGCCTCAACCTGCCAAACAGCACCCCGGCAGCTCAGGAGCATCACCTGAAGAGCTAAGGCAATCCACTAAACTGGTCTGCCCTGCCTAGAGACTGCTTATTTTCTCCCTAATGAAAGAAAACAAATATCATCACATCAGGACTCTCCAAAAAATAAGAAAATAAAAACCTTCTTAAGCCCACAGTCAAAAAGTGTTCATCTCGGGCGACCTACATGCAGGCCAAATTAGTCAGGAGACACAACTTGCTCGTGAGCAGGGGTACCGCACGCAGAGTGACTGGTTTACCTGCGAAACCAGGTCTGCAGCCTGGTGTGACCAGGGAGCAGCAGAAAGCTCTGCCAGCTCCGGCCACCCCTTGGCAAGCAGGTGACTCGTCCTGAAAGCACTGCCATGGCTGAGCAGTCCCTGCCTGCGCCTGGGAATGACGTTAGGATGCCATCCACTAGCTGTCACTTGAATTAACTCCATGATAAAGGCAAGTTCTTTGATTCTTAATGCTTTAGGGTGATGACTGCACCTCTTCCTATTAACTCTGCTGAAGACATTTCGCTTTGCTGCTGTACATAACTTAATTTCCACCTGTTTTCCAGGGAGAAATTTCCTTCTGATCTATGTAAAAAGGTTATTTTCATAGCCAGCTGCCTGACCCTGCTTTGAGCATGCAGGAAAGGCAGAGCGCAACCTGTCCTCGTGCTCTTGTATATTTTACAAAATACCCCCATATTATTTTGTAGGATGCTTGTCAGAAACTGCAAACTTTACATTGAGATCTTCTGCTTACACTCTCTATATGTACATGCACCATACCTCAGACAGATGTACTCTGCACACAGATACTGAAAATAAATGGCTCCACACATGCTCAGATTTACATAACAAGAACAAGTTAGATCTAGAAGCTGCAGTCTTAAATATACAAATAGTATCTTAAATAAAAAAATATTTAAATATTTTTTATGTAAACAGGTCTTTACATACACAGCAGACTAGTACATGATCTGGGGCCTCCTCACAGGATTCAGAGAGGGAAGCAGACATCGAGTTGACTATGTAAAGTCAAGTCTGGTTATACAGATTTGACAGAGACAAAGAATACGGAAGCAAAGACAACGCTGCATTTGTTTTACATCAAACTGTAGGAATCATATATTCTCCACTTCAGCCCTTGTAATTCCTCAGCCACCAAGAAAGGGTGGAGACAACATTTGTTGAATTAAAAACAACAAAAAAAAAAAAAAAAAAACATTTTTCCTAAAACACTTATCCCCTAACCACATTTGCTAGCTGTTTATTTCATTATTTTCCCTATTAGCTTCGCTGACTGCACGTTAAATATATACATACATACATATATATATATATTAAAAAAAATATTGAATTTCAGCACCTATCAGATAGGGAGGCTTTTATAGTGCAGTTATTTATCTGTCCGAGGTGCAAAGTTTGACTGTTGCAGTGTGTCCCCTGAACCCTGTTAGTGCTCTTAGAAAGAAACTACTTCAGTAGGAGGACTATTGAAGAACAGCCCTTTAACATTCAAGTGAAAATGTTAGCAAAGATGCATGGTAACACACAGTAAGCCAACAGGTCCTGGTATGTGTTCTCAAATGGTGACAGGGCTAAATATTAAGAAGCAATCTTCTACCTCCCCCTTGCAGAACAAATAATGTGGAGGAGTGAGCACAGAACTGCTGTTAACAGCATTTCTGTCCGCTTTCCTTGGTTGTTTCATTCTGTTTTAAAAAAATAAGATTCCTAAACAAAGGCAGACAATTGAAAACCTTTACCTTCTAAGTCTGTAGTACAAATTAAAATAAAATCAAAGAAAAAAATTACACTACAGACATGTAAGTGGTAGCATCTACGTAAAACACCGAACTGGTAGCCATATGCAGAAATTATGTAGAACATATATTTATATAACTATCAATAAAGAAATAAACTATAATAAAATTGTCAAATAAAAGCACAAGAGGGTTAAGTGCTCAGAGAAGGGTACTTGTCCTACAAGCAAACAGGGGGAAAGGTCAGGCGAAGTTTGGTGGAGTGGGGAGGCATCAGGGCTCCAGCTGCTACGCTCGTCTAGTGAACAAAAGGTGAGTTGTTAAAAAACCAAGGGCCTAGAATTATGAAAGAAAAATGCATTTCAGTTCTCAGATACTTAATCATGAATTTGCAAAACATACAGAAGACATTTACTCACGTCAGTAGGGAATTCTGGTTCACCACATTTTGGGAAGAGAGTGGGAAAGCAGCGATGAGCTAAAGAGCCCCAGCAAGCAGGACGTTCAGATTCCTAACTTCAGGCACCACTTTCCTGCATCCATGGTCAAAATGGCTCCAGCAATAGAGGCTGACAGAAGCATGCTACATTGGGAAGGAGCCAACCTTCTCCTCCTCATCCTCCTCCTCATCCTCCCTGTCCAATCTCTTCTCAGCACACTGAAATTTTGCATTTGAGATTCTGTGGGGGATGATACAATTTTCACTTCCTCATTTATTCCATGCATTCAACCCTTAAAAGCTAGCTCTTAAAATACTAGTCTTGCTTTGAAGGATATTACTTCATTAACATTGCTTTTGGAAAAAGGTCTTTAAGAGGCAGACAATTCAGCCTCAGGAGTGCCCATCTTCTTTGCACTCCCTAACCACAATGCTCATTTTCCCAAACCAAGCACTTCTCAACAAGTTAGGTTAGGTTCACAGACATAAAAAATTCAAACTCTCATTTATTTCCATACTCTTTTTTTGTTACTCCTAACCCATGCTAAACACTTTCACATGTTTTATGTCCGATACTTAGATGAAACATTTTTTAAATTTTATAAACCTTTTTTTTTAATTGCTATATTGTCCAAGAACCATCACAGACAACGCTCCTACTGCACTGGGAGCTGTACAAACGAACCCAAAAGATAATGCTGTCTCTGTGAGATAAGGCTCACATTTGAATGGGATATATCTCTTTTTCATAAAAAGGGAGCTGTGCACCAAGATGATGAGACCCCAAAAATGCTACACAAGGTCCAGTGCTGTTGTAGACACCTGCCTACCCTTCGTGCAGAAGAAGGAGCAGTAGCAGCTGTGTTGATAAGGCCAGGTTAACTTAATGCAATGGCACTAGCATGTGATAGAGTGTTTGAAAATAACATACTTCCAAGCTTCTCTGCTCCTATCAGCAACAATGGGGATTCAAGGAATTAGTCGGAAGTTCACCTGCAAGCTGCCAGTTCATAAAATCCAGATCTTGTAAGAAATGACTCAAACTTACTCTCAAGTTGGGGTAGTTCAGCGGCTCGCAGGAACAGGGTCTAGCGGGACAAAGAGACTATGTCACAAGTCATCTTCACCTGGCAGAGTTCCTTAAAAGCTAAGGAATACCTAGGAAATGAGTGCACACTTTATCCTGAGAAGGATCCCTTCTGCAATAAGCTTGTAATACAGAGAAGTATGAGGGAACCCACACAAAAAATTAGTCTGCTCTATGGTTATTAGTTTCCAGCTAGACAGACATTTGGGTCAGAAAAACAACATCTCACATTTCTGTAAAGAACTGTTTAATATTGCAATAAAAACCAGCCTGATTTTCATTGGTTTTGAGAGTTAAAAAGCTACTCATTCCAATTTAACAATCCAAGAGGTGGGCAAACAGCGCAATTAAAAGCCCTCATCCTGTCCTTTTGGTGTGCAATCTGAAAACCTAAAGTGCAGTCAAGAACACGATGAGATTTTCATTCAAAGGAGACATCTTACTTTAAAAGCAGTAGACTCAACTACAAGCAACACTGTCTCGTATTATCAGTCATATGGGAAGAGAACAGAGAAACAATAAATAAATAAAATCCCAGGCAACTAGTCTGCCTCCATATGTTGAGTGAATGTAAAGAAAACACATAGAGAAAAAGGAAGAGTCCTGAAAGGGCCATCCTAGCTGAACAATTTTAAGATAGAAAAGGCAAAACCTTTCACAGAACTGAGAAGTTACACTAGAAAGCTACTGCAATAATATAACATACTTTGGCTAAAAGGAGTGATTTGCATACATTTCCCTTTATGAACTTCAGAATGGGAAATATATGAACTTGGATTTACTGCTTGTCCATACAAACCGGTTTAACTGAACACGAGAGTTTCAAGAAGGTTAAATTCTGAACTGATACTTATTTTGTTTTTAAAGCATGTTGTTTTGCTTTAGCTTCAGCCAATCACTACTACTAAACGAAAGTAAAATTAAAGCTAAAGGGGATTAGAAAAAGTCTTGTTTTTTTCCACTAAGTAAACGAAAATAAATCACTGCACCTTTCCCATATGCAACAGAACATGGATTGGTTTTTTTTTTGGATGCTGGATTTGGAGAACAGCTCATCTGCTGGGGCTCCAGCTGGCTGGAGATCCACATTCTTCACTGCCCTCCTGACTCCCTTCAGACTTGTGAATGCAACTGAGGGGACACTTTTGCTCACAGACTCCTATTTAGCTGCAAACTGGGGGTCAAAGCATGCGATGAACTAGCTATAAATTCTTGTCCCAAATAATTATTGTAAACATTGGTACACAGCATGCTTAGGGTAAGAAAATACACAAACAAAACTGCTGAACCTCACCAACAATTTCAAATCTTCAGTTAAAAAACCTCCTAGCAGCCAGACCTGATGCCTCACTTGCTCTCCCATTTTTCTGTCTCCCTCCTTCCCCTCCCAAATCCTGGAAAAATAGCAGAACAGGAATTATTCTTCTGGGACAAACATTTCCACTTGAAAACATTAAGTACAGTTGTTTCAAAATACCTACACAGTAGAGCTCTTAACTTTTAATTTTCTACCAAGAAGTCCTGAAAGCAAACAGATTTAGTAAAAACAAGGAACAGATGCATGAATGATCTTCTGTTTCTCATTCTGTTTTTCAGAAGTGTATCGCCCCTTTTTGTTTTTAAAAAAGTCTTAACCAGAGGACTCATGTTACTTAAAGTTTGCATGCACTGCACAACACCCAACGAAATGAGAAGCCTTTTTTGCAAGGTAGTTATAAAGGCTACCTGGAAGTTTACCAGGGTTTCTAGGATGCCTATTGGAAAACCTTATGGATAACTGTACAACTATTACTACATATGTATCCTAGGAGACCAAAGAGCTTTCACATTTAAGAGCTTATTTCCCAGCCACCCTCTTGATACACATCTCATGCATTTATAAAAAATACAAATAGCCGTGAGAAAGGAGGACATTGGTTTAATTTCAGCCAGAACGTACACTGACCTCTGCTTATATCTGCATAAACGTTTCATTTTATTTCACTTCTTCTTTCTCATCTTCTGACTACAAAGATGTCAGAAATCTCACGTAATTCATGAAATGTGTCTTTAAACTCGAATTGACGACTAAGCAAAGCTAAAATTTTTTAATCTTTAAAAATTCATATACATACATGCAAATTACCAGAAAGAGCCTTTTTATTCATGCAAGCGAAATTTAGATTCCTGACCACATTTTGCAAAGCATCAACCTGTTATATACAACATATCAGAGAACCATATAATTTAGGAAGAACCCTCAGAAAAAGAAATGCAAAAACAAAAAAACAAAACAAAACAAAAAAAAAATTAAACAAAAAGCACAAACCAGCTAATTCAAGAGAGACTCACTTTACACTTTGGATTAGAATAGCCTATGCATTTGAAACAAGCTGAATCGAAAGCATTCCCTTCATTTCTTGTTTGTAATTCTCGTCACAGGGTCTAACCCTTAATTGCAAATTAAGCACTCGGCGCCCAGCCTCTGAAGAAGAGCACCTTTAAAATGCCAAGCAGAGCCCCAGAAACACCCAGGTACGACTCCTCGGCAGCCGGCACCAAGGATCAGTTACAAAACCTGCACAGAGCACGACAGCCCCTTCCCTTCATCACCTTTTTAGTCTACATTTCTTACCCTTCCCAGCGGAGGCGAGGAGGGAGCACAGCGTACCTGCCCAACATAAAGGAAAAGAAGAATATACTGTTGTTCTGGAGGAGGGGATATCACATGACAACAGGGAACTTCAAGGAAAAAGGTTGTCGGCATGCCGGTATACACAAATTAATTCACCAGTGGGTAATTAAAACGGAACCAGCCCCTCCTATAACCACTAAGCAGCTCTCGGGGTTTGATTTACTTAAAGCAGTAAATTCATCTAATCACCTAACCTCGCACGAATACAAGTGAAGCCCTAATAGCTGTGGCTCAGTAAATACTAACCAGAGCAGAAGCCAGCGTAAAAGATCTGCAGGCGCTCTCTTACGCTGTGTCCTTTTCAAATCCTAAACCTAACATTAAAATTAACTGCAGGCTAAAATGTCGCCAGCAATTTCTCATGAATGCATAATGAAACAGTGCTACTACATCTAGCGCCTCACAGTTTTGTAAGCACACTCGGCGAGCATGTGCGGGTATCACACACGCAGGAATATTTACAATAAGTCCACGTATATAGTGACTTTACAACACACAGAGGGCATTTCAAGCCTCTGTCATGCTCGCCATGTGCTATGAATATTATGTAAAGCAACACAAAGTTTGCAAGAAAAACAACAAATTGGATTATATGTTATTTTTGTTTCCTCTCCTCCTCTATTTAAGAAAATTCTGATTTCTAAAAAAGAAAGTTAAAAAGAAATGTTGAAACTGCTCTCAAAACTGCGCATACTTCCCGAAAAAGTCTCAATTTCTGCATAGTTTTATAATTCAGTATCTCAATACTAGAGGTGTACCCAGTGCAGAAAGTCAGTTTTATATCCTGAAATTATTCTGCTTTTGCCAATTAAAAAAAGAAGGAAAAAAAAAACAAAAAAAACAAAAAAAAAAAAAAAAACAAAAAAACAAAAACCAAAAAATAAAAGAGTATTCCGGTTTTCTTTCAATACATAACTAACATAACTAACTTCCTGGCTTTTTGAATACTAGATATACTGCATATTTGCAGACTTACAAACTACAAACCACTATCTTCCATGGCAGCTTTTATAAAGTCCAATATATTGGACTTCAATAACTCCACTTTCAAATTGAGTACTTAAGTATATTGTTTTTCCATTACACTGGTCATAATACAAATGACATGCAGTAGAGTCTACAGCCAGCTAAATGCACTAACCACCATATCCCTCAAGACACTGCCCTCTCCCTTCATTTAGTTCCATGAAGTGGATGAAAAAAACCTCTAAGCCTACAAACACCACCATAAATCAGCAGCAGACAAGTATGCTCCAGCGGCGAAGGGTTCAGTTTGACGTCTCAGTGGATGCTTCAGAAGACTTCAGGGTGGTCTTTATACCACCCTCCGCTTGAGAAAACACGATTGCAAAGTAAATTACCCATCTGAAAAAGTACCAAAACTGTTTTTCTTGACTCTTCTTGGTTTGCTATGGTCTTAAACAAATGGGCTCGGATAAACAGTGTAATGAAGAGGACTGATGTCCTTCTGGTTCACGGGAGAGCTGCATGGCCTAGATGAGACATCACCCCTGGTGAGGCCACCAGACCAGTTAAATGAATTGTCCGATCAGAAGCGAGGCCCATTCTGCTCCTTCCTGTGAGATAAAACCTGCGATGGTATTTCAAACACTTAGAGAGCGCTATGGAAACTTTTGACCTCTGCTAGAGACATTTCCAATGGCACTAAAATGACGATGTCAATGATATTTACGCTAGGCTAGGGGTGTTTTCTTTGGGTTTGAGCATTTGCCCTGTAATACACCATTTCATCTGGACAACCATTATAAACCAGTCCTGGCTACCACCGTTCCTCTGTCAACACACCAATACTACACCAATATGGGCCTCCTTTTGCACAGAAGTGTCATTAATTAAAACAAACAGAAAGTCATGGCTGGAAATGGCATTTGCTAAGATACCAAGATTTTTAACATGGGGATCTTAGTGAAACGGCATGGTGAAACGCCACACAGCAAAGGAAGGGGGTAAAAGCAGAGCCCTCGCCCTGCCGCACAAAAGTTGCTCCCCAGCCCAGCCCTGCTGCCACAAGGTCTCATTTGAACCCTCAAACACCAGCACTGCTATCACTACCCATGAAGGCAGAGGAGGACAGCCAGGATCTGCCTGCTCAGCCAAGGGACTGAACCAAAATTCTGGGTTTGAGCCCCAAAATTGCTTTCAGGAGCCTTGTCTTCAAAAGACCTGAATGGCTGAAGGAAGCATGTTCTCCACCCGAGTGATGAACCTATGCCCTCCATCAACATGAGGTTTAGCACACAGACTCGGCAGTTTTAGCAGTGCTTTGCAGCAGGAAAATTAAGATTTTAAGATTTGATTTCAGCTAGGCATGCCACATGATTGCAATGAGCAGCTGAATAATGAGATTTTATGGGAAAGAAAAACCCACCACAAAACCCCATATTATACTAACCTCAGAAAAAAAATATATATTTCCGAAGGAAGAGGTAAACAATTTTTACCCTCATTAAAAAGTTGAGAAATGCGCACACCACCACTAAAATATAATTAATACATGGCCTTCAGAAGAGTCCAAAGGAGCAATTTAATTAACCACCCGCTGATTTCATAAATGACAAGAACACACAAAGGTAATGGCACCTTATAATTGAAATGTCCTGTTTATTTAGCTGAGCAATCGTGCTGTTCTATGTTGTGCGTAAGTATGAGGAAACACGTTTTGAACTCATGACATTTTTAACTTTGTAAGGAGTGACAGAACAACATACTGCCCACGATATAGTCACTGTATACTCCACTTATTAAATGCCTTTACCTAAGAACCTCAAAGTCACTGACAACCATAAAGGTCTTAACCTTTATGAACTCTTTTAATGGGCTTTTTCCATTCCCTCTTCTAAAATGCAGAAGAGCTGGGAGGAAAAAAGAACAATTTTAATGGTATGCCACTTCAAACAAACTATCGCCTCATGTAGGGACTTAGTTTATATCTATAGTTCTCCCACTTTCATACAAAGGGATCCTCTGTAAGCCCCATGAAATATTTCTGTTGACGATCGTGTAAACTCATTTTGCAGTTTCTCACCCTTTTCCTTCACGTTGGATAAGCTTCCTTTCAGCTTAAAGCTGAAAAAAAGCAGCTTTTACCAAGGTAGGAAAACAATATAACAAAATACATGAAAAGTTCTTCCTCATTTTCTTTCGTTGGACTTTTCAGGGATAAAGCTGAACTGAATTAATATTCCTTCTTGCATTCACAAAACTCAAAATGCCTTTGTGCTGCTACATTACAACCATCAAAGTCTATTTGACTGAACATGAAACAGAGCAACATATGAATTTATGAGCTGTCCATCTCCCTATCTAATGGTCACACTAGGAGCATTCATTTATATCTGCTTTGGGGCATACATAATTTAAAATAACAGACTGAAGAAATTCTTCAAGCATAGCAGCCTCCACTGGAAAGTTGATTGCCAGACTAAAAGACTTTCCTTACAGGACTCAACAACATGCCATAAAATGAACCTCAGCGGTCCGACACCGCAGCAGCAGTGGCATGCAAGGATGGATGCGGCTGCCTCGTACGTCGATCTCAGAATCTCTGGTCCGACCTGTCCCCCTATCAGCAGCCCCAGGATGACATAAATGACTTTATGTACATTGGCTCCCTGCCCACCTACTACAGGAAAAGCATTCCTTAATAGAAATTGTACAATTAAGCGCCGATGTCAACAGCATCACTGTACAGTGTATCTAGCTGAAGCGATTAGTTTGCGTGTATGCATTAAATACACATTTCTGCAATTTTGCATCCAACAGTGAAATCTTTACTTATTGGTATTAGCTAGCCATGTTTACTGTTCCTAAGGGTTTCCCATCCTTAAGTGTTTATGATATTTACTCAGTCTGTAGCAAACCATTACCAGGCCTACCTAGCTGTATTAGCTGCCTGTCAGTGATGCAACAAGATATGTAAACATCTCTTTAAAATGATGAAACCTTCCATTACTTTTACGCTCTACAGTTTATTTACCAATTAGATGAGGAAAGAAGGGTTCTTGAATAAATACCATAAAGCAGCCTCTAAAAATTTTTGTAACTTTTTTTTTTTTAAAGTCTTTCCAGCTTTCATGTGTTAACTCTTTAAGAGCATTCACATCAGATAATGGTAGGTCCCAGGTACTGCCTGTGCCCCATACCCCAGCAACTGCACCTTTGGTTTCCTTGTTAATAATCCCTTACATATCCTTCCTCAAAGGACTCTTGGGCATCTTACCGCGGGACTGAACACAGAGCTGTTTTCCAGTGGTTAATCATGATGACTGCTGCATGTTTCCAGGATGCATTCACTCTGTGAAAATGGTTTAGATTTTCTGCTTCTAAATGTTATAGAAATGCATTGCTTAAATTGTAATATATCGTTCAACTGCCTGCAGCTTCCAAAACAATCTGGACTGCTCAATATTGCTGACTTGTTCCTAACATTTACTATTGCAATAAACTTCATCAGAAACATTCGCCTTCTTCCATGCCACTAATATATTTTGAAAGAAAACAATGCTCCATGACGCCTTAACAGAACTCCATTTACCCATTATATACACACCTAACAACTGCACTCAAAGTTTCTCAAGTGGTCTTACCTGCAGGAAGAGCACGTCCGTGGTACGCAGATTTCATGCGCTAGTTTAACTGGGTAACAAGCATTAGAAAAGAGACTGACCACATCTAGAGAAAGGCTTATGCGTACAAATATTTGTTACAGGTGTCATGTCCTGCTGGGGAAGCTCTCAAAGATAAACGGTGTTTGTATAACTTACCAGAAGTCACCTGGGATGTGGACATGGGAAGAGGAACAGGGAGACCTCCGTAGGACAGCACAGCTCTGAATTTCCCACAAAATACCAGAACTTGCCACTGAAGAGAGCAGAAATATCAGATCTTGAAGATGACCTTCCTCAAAACCTACCCATAGGAATTCCTGTACTGCTCAAGTTTTTCTTTTTAAATGGATTAAATCCTGCCTATTTTCCCCTATTGATAGGCAGATTATTTTTTCCTTTGTCACACCATTCTCAAGTCTTCTGCTACATAAGTTTGAAGAGCCAGAGCCACAGTGGTCTGCAGGTTGTTTATGAAACTGGCCCTTACTATCTCCCCAGTCAGCTTGGAGGGACAGGCAGCAGCCGGACATCCTCCCTCCTGCCTCGCAGTGATCCCGGAGCCCACCTCTATGGGGACGCGGGATGGACACAAGGAGGAAAGCTAAGTGATCAAAATACAACCAGAAAAATAATTCATTTTAAATATTACATGGGGGATGTTAGTAGTTTATTAATTGCATCCTCTAGATTAATTTCTGCTTCCATTAGGTCATGGCACAGTGAAGTAATTTAAATCAAGGGATTTACAGCACTTTGAATTAGTTTAATAATGCTATAGCTTACTATAGATATTCAAGTATTTAACTCACAAGAGCTACCTTTTTTCACTATTTTATAAAATTAGTTTAAAAATCAAATGTATTTCATTACCATTCCTGGTAGAGAACCTTATGTAAATTTTACAATCATGAAAATAAACACTACCAATTTATGTTTAAATACAACTTAAACCTTTAAACTTAAAAGTATTCACTTAAACAAATCATACTACTTATCACTACACAATTAGATTCTTTCAGTGCAGTAATACTGCTTTTTTGCCTTCCTGTCCTCCCTGCCACCAAAGAAGCCTTATGCTTGATTTCTGCCACTGAACAGCCCTTCCATCCGTTGGTATTTCACCCCAGAACACAATTTTGGAAGTGGCAGAGTCTTGCCTTGAGCTTGAATTATTGCCGCCAAAAGTCTCATCCCTACAAAATTTCCTCTGCATTCTCAAAATTAGGATGAATACAAAATAAAGTACAATCAAAAACATTTTTCAGGTTTCTCTACACATCAGCAGCTTGACTACCTCAACACCAACGTCTCTGCACAGGACCCGCTTTCACGGAGTCCACTCAGATTCTTCAATCCAGCAGCTCAAGCAGCATTTGTTATCTTTTAGCAAATACCTGCTACTGATTATTTGCATTTCAGAGGCTTTCCCATAGCTTTTGGTTATAAGAGCAGGCTTCAGGGTAGCTTTCACAAGCACCATCTCATTTCATGTTTCAACAGACCAGCAGAACATGGATACTCAGCTTCCAGGGCTCAGCCAAGGTAACTTCTAGCTCACAGAACCAGAAATTCTTATGCCATCTCCCTACATCTCTACTAGCATCACAGCTAGAGGGTTGTTTTTAAAATCTTAGGTATGTGCATTACCTGTTTTTAATGAAAAAAAATTGTAAGAAAATTATTCAAACAAAGTATGCAGCCTATATGCCGTAAAACTGATGTGGCAAACCACCTTACAATTCCTTAAGGACACCAGATGTCCTTAAACTCAGTTTTCTGAATTGAGAGGAATCCACTGTACTGCTACATTTCCTAAGCAATTTCCTCTAGAAGAATTACATTAGGAGTTGAGGACAAATTTAGTTCTTTCCATGCCAAAGCCTGCATTCTCTTTGTGGCTTTATAAACTCCAGAATTGCTAAATACATGTAAACCTCTTAAATAAATAAATAAATAAAGGACCAAGAAAATTTGTCTTCCAGAATTACTTTGCAGTGTAACTAGAATGGTACTTCTCCTCCACTGCAATATTATGTTGTGGTACTAACTCAAAAGTTCAAACCATTTTCATTTCTTTATTACCAGTAGCAATCTAGGAAACGGTGCCATCAATTGTAAATCTACGTGAAGTCGCACTCCTCTGGTGCATTTTGTGCATAGCAATCAGTTCAGAACGCAATCTTGTGTTGTTTAAAATTCAGTTTATTCTTCAATTACTCTCCTAGCCCAACTCTAATTTATTATATTTTCTGGTACATTTGATTTTGGATATTATGACATCCTAGCTCATGCCATTAGAGAGGAAACGTAAAATGGTGAGGATGTCTAGGGACAGCTGAGAGTAAGATAGCAACAGCCTGGAAAATTAACAGTATCACTCTCTCTCTGCTCAGCTAGACCTCTCCTGCATTAGCGCTAAAAAAAGTTTGGCAGTATTTCTCCAATATAGACTTGACATCCAGGAATAGCCTCAGAGGCACCATAAAACCTCAGCTAGTGCAGCGGGCAGCTCCGGTGGCTGGGAGAGTGGATGGCAGACTCCGAGCCTGCCGGGGCAGCTGAGCTGCAGAAGAAATGAAACACCAGCCCTGCTGCTGCTCGGAGCCCACCAAAGAAACCAACGTGGTTCTGAATGTCACCGATACTAAATACATTGATTTTTTTTCTAGCCTTGCATCGTCTCGGTCCTACCTACCATTTTTTTCCCCCAGCACCCAAGGTGAAATGAGAGGCAACAGCCAGAAGCCTTCTCAGAGCATCTTTCGCGAGAACCCCGGCAGAACAGAGGATTCGCTTCCCCCTCCAGCTTGGCAACCGACTACATTAACCTTCAGGGCACGCTGCCAGCCCCACCTGCTTATTCAGGCTTTTGCCAGCAAGGGAAGCTCTCACCACACTGATTCGTCCTTCGAAGATGCATCCTCTTTTGCTTAGTTCTTACTTCCCCCTATTACATTTGGCATTTGACCTCCTGCATCCAGAGGATAGAGGGGCAGTCCTGATCAGGAAACATCAGGCTCCTGTATTCACATCTGACCCTGCAACAGACTCTGACAACTTCAAACATGAAAAATCCTCATGTGCCTTCACAGCTTGCTCTGTCCCAAGAAATTCCACACTGGGTTTTGAAAAAAAAAATTTGTATCTCCCTTCTTTTGTCTATTCTTCAGAAAGCCTGAAGACAGCTTGCCAAAACAATACCCATGAGGGAACACTTTGCAGGGAAACCCAGGCAGCTGGACCCGCGAGAGGCTGCCAGCATTGGAAGGAACTTGCAGTCAGGGAAACCTGGCTGGACCCAAATCCTCACTGATCATTTTGTCCTCCAGAAAAAACCAAGCAGACTACTTTCCCTCTATAGGATAATAAAGTTTTCTCCTGTCTCTAAGCTGTCTTGTAGCTCAGGCAGTATTACCAGCTCCTTCTAAACCTCATAAGCAGTAAGGATTTTACTAATGATGTAGTTGCTGCAACTGTTGCAGTCATTTAAAAAGACAATGTCAACAATTACATGTAGCAATATTAAAACATGATGATTCAGGTTGCAAGCTAATTTACAAAATTAAGAAATGCCACTTTTTAGCTTACCCACAGCCTTTCAGTTTTCCCCACCCCTCCTGCACTTGTGTTGTAACCTAGTTGCTGGTTTCTTCTGTTCAGAAGCTTTTTTCCCCAGCAATCCAGTCCCACGCAAAGGACAGGCACAAAAAGGAGTAGCGTAAGGGATGCACAAGCACATTTCCAATGTTAGGCTACTTGATTTCACACTTAAAAAACCTCACTGAAAGGAAGTTATTGGTGCATGAGAAATACGGAGTACAATTTTAGCTTGTGAAGTCTGAAGGAGTCAGAGCAAATCAGATCAGGCCACACTTGGGTGGGATGGAGAACTGGGACAGAGGGGCTCTTCCCTCCTGTTAAGTGCTTTCCCATGCCCCAGTGTAATGAAATATCACCACCATGATGAGACAAAATAGCTCCTCTCATTTTGGTGTATGGGTACCAGGAAACCATATTGACCAAGTTCTTTAAAAGCACACGACAACTTCAGCTCCAACCATTTTCTCCTCTCATTCCCATACACTCTTAAGTAACTTGTCTATGCTTATGCTGCAAATCAATGCACACGCTCCGGTGTCTCCCTGCACCTGCTCTCATTACCCTACGTTCGAAGCTGACCCTGAATCGAGACCGGAGACTCAATTTCACTTCCCAGCGTGCAGAGAATAATCATCAATAATTGATGTCAGTTGGCTTCATTTGGGGCACTGCCTCAGGCATGGAATGGAGGCTTAGAGTATGCACCAAGAAAAGGAGGATTTGTGTATAAAATTATTTGATAATCTGAAAAAAATCCCTCAGTAAACAAAGGAAGTTTACAGATAATCATATTAAAGATTAGAGTTGTTTTAAAACAATGCAGAATGTATTCAAGAACATCTGGGAAGAAAGATGGTAGTTTTAAAAGCAAAACCTTGGGGGAAAATATTTTTCCCCCTCAAACAGAAAAGAGTAATTCACTTTATTAAATCCTAATCCTCTTCAATCCATGTTAAGGCAGAACATTTTTTCCAAGAAAGAGCTTTATCAATCTATTTAAATGCAATTTCATAAACAAACATTGAAATATATTTAAATACAGTTTTAATATCTGATTAAATTATTGGTCATTCCAGCTTTTTTTGATTGCTTCCATTTTATTTCAAATTTGAGTAGCAGGCTTATTTTAAGTCAGAAAACTGAATCAGTTTGTTATTAAATAAGGATGGAATGTAACCTCTGGACTACAGAAAAATATATTATATCATGATAGCAAAAGCAACCTGATGTCTTTTTATACGCATCTACTCATCAGCTGGAAAATTAAGAAAATAACTCCTTCTATCTTATAAATGCTGTTATTTTTCCATCACTCATTTACTGTTTTCCAAAGTTTTGTTGTGGCGATTTATGTGAAAATCCCCCCAATAAAACCCATAAATTTTTCATGGCATTTTTCTACAATCCATGTTGATAATCAATATTTATACAAATCTTCTTTTTAAACAACACATTATTGAAGCTCCTCGCTGCTACAACTGCTGACAGCACCAGAAGAATGAAGTTATTCCACAAGTAAGAAGTAAAAGCGAGAACTACAGATTTAAAAATAATTAAGTTGGTAGAAACATATTGGATCAGACTTCTATAATGCCTTCACCCACTGTATTTCAACTTCATTCTTCCACAAAAAATGCTTAATGTTAGAGCTAAATTTGGAAGGATTTCTCAGTTAAGATCTGAAAAGAAAGAAAAGAGAGAAAAAAAAATTGTTGAAAGAAAAGAGTTAAGTACAGGGTTTGGGGTTTTTTCCTTTTTATACTGTTTTCTTTATTTATATACAGAAATTAAGTTTATATACACACACAGATATGTAAAGTAAGGTCAGTGACAAGTAGAATGCTAACTAGATTTGTACCAGCAGCAATTGAGCCCTAGCAAAGAAATCCCATAAGGGATGCTGTGCTATAACCACATCGTCTTAGCTGTGGTGAATTCAGTGACTTCCTCGGGAGCAGAAGCAGGCAGGAGGACTCTCATGGCCACAAAGGACGCCATGGAGTCACCAATGCAGATTCAATTGTCCAGTCAAGCTGTAGGGATGGCTAAGTAGGACTCCGCATGTGATACATCATCTGAAAAATAGCATATATGGGATAGCAACTGCTCCTAACACATGTGGGTGCATTATAGTGAAGTCCCTTCTCTCCTGCATTTCAACTTAACCTGTTTAGCAGGTTTTCAGGTATACATGGCCTCACCTATATCAACACTTTAGAACAAACCATCTTCTTTATCCTCAAAGTCAGTATTGCAGCTACACCAGAAATCTTTTCTCTTTGAGGCAAAAAAAAAAAAAAAAAAAAAAAAAAAAAAATCACAGCACAGTGTTGACATTACTGTGTGAAGTAAGTTGCCTTCACTAAACCTGAGACTTACTCAAAGACAAATGATACCTGTTGTGAAATCCATATGGTTCTGATCATTTGTAGGAGGTAACATGTCAAGCTGTACCCAAAAGTTCTTCATCAAATATTGTCTGCTTCATAAAGGCATGACACTTAGTTATGAACATTTCCTGGCTTCACAGCATTTCAAACTTTTCAAAATATGACTTAGGAAAGTATTAAACTCCTACAGCATTTCTCTAGCCGATGGCACACATCCCTTACTGCAAAAGAAAGAACTGTAACAGTTTCATTTCACACTCCAGTAACCCAAAATTCTGCACTACCGCTCACTTTAGTGTTAATTTTCCCATAGATTCTCTTTTTCTGCTTACATGGCAAGACAGCTCAGGTCAAGTGTGCAGACAAGCTGTGCTGCTGATTCTCCTTTTTACTACCACTGAATCACCTTCACTTTTGCTTCACTGGAAAGTTATTTTCCCTGCAGAAAGCAGGAGAGCCACAGTCAATAGATAAGTCAGCAGCTATCAGTCAAAATGGATGTCAAAGTGGGAAAAAAACTTCCCCACAACTAAAACCACAAGTATTATTTATGCAGGATCATGTCCATGCTGTATAAGTACACCATGACAGGCATATTTGCTGCTGTACATTCGGTGAAGCCTAATTCAGCTCATGTCAATTCCAGCTATAGAGAGACACGTATCAGAAGCTACAGAATATAAAACTGTCAGCACTGAACAGACATGCTGAGCCATCCCTCAGATAGCAGGAATGAAGAGTGGTTATTTTGCCAGATGAAGTAGAAAAATACCTTTTTTTCCTGGTGATTCGAAAAAGAAACGCATTTGGTGGTTGTTGCTGGATTCTTATGAAGCTTTGTAATGTGTATGTGAAGATCTAACTTACATACCTTTTTAAGACATTCAGACAAAATGCATGACAGATCCACAAGTACACAAACATATCTGTATTTTAGCCTAATATACCCTGGATGAGATTAGCTTTACCTTTAGCATTTAAAAGAAATTAAAATAGCTAAGAAGCAAACCTAAATTCTGAAGGCATTCAATAATGAACCAATAGCATTTGATCCTGCTTTAGTATAAGGCAGGAAACCCTGTGCTTTTTAAAGCTTCAATCTTCATTAGAAGCAGCAATGACAGCTTAGTAATGGATTACTTGTAAAAACAGTCCAGGAATTGACTTGTACTAATTTTTAATTAACATAAATGCAAGATCTAGCACAGACACGGAACTATTTTACTAATTCACTGTATGAGCCTTCATTAGCTTCTGTCAGTAACAATAAACAGCTGAGAAAATCCCTCCAGAGCAAACAAGACGTAAAGACAGGAAGAAGAAGCCAGACAGAAGGAAATCCTCATCAACCTGCTCCTGAAGAAGATTAACTGAAAAAGGTTTTTTCTGAAGTTTAAAAACCAAGTTACTTCAACTTACAGTCGGGGCAGCCCCTGGGAGCAGTGGGGCTTTGGATGATAGCTACAATGCACACATACTGTACCAAGGGTACAGTTACAGCTGTATGATCAGAATGGGGTTTGTAGCAAACACTTTGAACATGACCAGAAAGTTTATACAACACTTTAGGATCTATGTGGTCTTGTGATGTATCAATCAACTTTTACTTACAGTTATTTCAGTCTGGTTATAAAAAAATTTTAAACAACTTGACTAAAAAAACATAGGAGAAGACGATGATATGGGGCAGGGGAACAGATCTAATAAAAAGAGGCAAGAACACACGGAAGGGTGGGCCATTGGCAAATAAATGCATGAACTTGGAAGTAATAATAAGGCACCCTCCTCTGCATGAAGTGGCAATAGCTGTTACTGATTTTTTTTTTTTATAACTTTTAACCTCCACACGTGTAGAAGCAACTTAATATGGTCCATATTTAAGTATTTACTCTATTGCAGATATTCAGTGCACTATCCGTGAGGTGCATACAGGTATTAACATCTCCAGTGTCCTCCTTGAAATAGGACTTGCTCAAGATGTAGGCTACGCAGCCATACGACGGACTCTGAATGCACCCTCTTCTGCACAGACTGTTAACAGAAGGCAGCGGAAGAACCAACTGTGTTGAAGTCAAAACCTGGTGAGCTTAAGAGCCTTGTGGGGGTTGTGGGTTTTCTTCTTATTATTGTCTTGGTTTTGCTGGTGTAGCACGTAGCGATGGCAGTTAGGGGAATGATTTGGATGACATCGCTATACCCACAGAAAACCCCAGTAAAGGCCCTATTCTACTGCCATAAGAGTACGTTGCTGATACAGTTTGTTTCATCCGGGGACTAATACAAGGTACGCAGACAAAAGCAGAGTCACGTCATGACAAAGTAAAATGCATCGACAAAGAAGGCTCGATGATACCAGCCAAGCTTTTTTTTTAAATGAAGACTTTGTTCAGGAATACCAACCAAAACTTGATAGCCAGAAAAATCATGACACGCCTAGATTCTGAAATGTTGCTTTGTGTCAGAAAAAAACCCCATGAGTTGGTCCTTTCAAAGCAAAAACCACATTCCTGTGGCAGAACATGACAGCTTATCCAAACACAATATAGCAACCACTGAAATTTACTTTCCACAAACTGGTTTCAGTACACAAGTCAGAGACATTTTACCTCCATTAGCTTTGCTTGAATTTCCATTTGCCTCTGTTGTGCCAAAAATCTGTGCTGCACCAGCTTTCTTTTTCCTATGTATGAACTCAGAAATGAGGATTAGCACCAATCTGAGGAACAAAGAAAGCCACAGGAAGGTAAGAGCTCAAAATCCTCCATCACTAGTATTCTTTGGCCTTTCAGGGCCAAAATATTGAAAATGACACTGCGTTAAGAGTGGGTTGTCTGTGGAGGAAAGTTCAGAGTCAAGCAAAAATTGCATGCAAAGTAAAAAAACCCTCCACTATGAGTACCACTGCCAGAGTCGATAAAAGTATCAACGTGTAGGAACACTGACTTGAACCCAATAATAAACTGTGCTTATTCCCAATTGCTTTCTAAAGAGCTGGCCCTTGGAAATGCACGACACCGGCATCCTGTCGCCTTCCACTGGGCTTGTGCAACCTCTTCGGAGAAGGTCATTGGAACACGCAGTGGCAGTGCTATCTTGGGGGTTTGGATGGGGAGCGCAGCCTAGAGCACACTTCAGAATCACTCCCACTGCAAAGAACGTAGCAATGCAGAAGCAGGTAGCTTGTCGCTCATTTTCCCCCACTGAGCTGAATAATGTCTGGCAGCACTACACCACTCCAGGCAACCCAATCCAAAAGCCTTTCTGCAACTACTGGGCTCCTCCCTTCGCCCAGACAGATACGGGTTCTCCTTTAACACGCGCCACTTTCCGTTGTGCTCTCTTGCTAGAAAGAAGATAAGTGAGTCATAGTTCCTTCTTATTCCCTGTCTAGAACTACTTATTACTACCTTTTACAACGTTTTAAAAACGATCAGTTCACATATTGGATATACTCCTTGATCAAATTGCATTTTGCTCTACAAACAAGGGTTCTTCATAAAAATTCTGTACACCCCATCAAACACTGGTTAAGTGTGATGAATCTCTGCAATGAAATATAAAAACACATTCTTCTCTGTGGAATGAAGGAAAAACAGCCAGGCAAAATGCAACATCTACCACTCCATCCCAAAGTAAACCAAAACCAACTTCTATATAATGTTGAGCTGACACATTTATAACCCCACAATTATTTTCTTACCAGATTAGGTCTGTTTTGCTGTGATGACAGCAAGAAAATTCTAGACACTATTAACAAAATCCCACAACCCTAGAGCAACATCACAACTTACTTGCTTACTTAAAACAAAAATGAGGCTGCAAATATTGAGCCACGTTACCCCAAGGTTCCATTTTTTAAATGAAAATAGTTCCCACTAATTGGGTGGAAAAATCGCGGAAGTGCAAAACAATTGAAAATCTTGCATGTGCACAAGTTACCTGATTTTAGATCAAACAACTGCATGTGTAGGCTTTCCTTTTCACCACCTAGTGCACAGCTCAGTGTGAGAGACTCAGCAAGAGACTCCCCTCCTCTTCCAGCCCCCAAATCACTTGTAAAACTAACATCGATTGAAATAAGCATCTACAAGAATGTAAAGGATTGACATCTATGCACATTTACATCAGTAAAAATACTTTACAAATAAAACAGACGCCTGTAGCATTGCAAAGCACATTGCAAGGATGAAGTCAGCTCAGGTACAGCACCATAATGCAGCAGCAGGGCTGGGAGCATCTCTTTACGTGCCAGTAGATAAACTAGCCCCCAGTTCCAAAGCAGAAGTCAGCTACCTGCATTATCTCGTGCAGAATACAGAACAGCCAGTATGAAAACGCGACAGGTTTCTCCCATGAACTTTGCAAACATAAATCCTGACCCTGAAAACATTTACATGCAGGCTTAACATTAAGCCTAAGAAGAGACCTACTGATTCCAAAAAGAAATACTTGGGTGTTTAAAATTAAACATATGTAAGTGCAAACGTACAGAATTGGGGCCATAAAAAACAAAAAGCACACACCGCAACATTATTATTTTTTATTGCTCTACAGACATCATGACCCAAAAATTACATAATTTAATAGTGATATTTAAAAGAATTTTCATCTCCAAAAGGCACTACAATTTCTAAACAACAAACTCCACTGACCTAATAAAGCAATTAAGCAGCATGCAATTCAACGGGGTCACATTCAAATTGCTTCTGCAAACCAAATCAGCAAAGAATTTTCACATATCAGAGGCAAGCCACTGCTGTATCAAATAGGCAACCAGCTTCCTCCAGTGTCTTTTACACCAGGGAGCATTTTAGCACTGAACGAACGCTGTTTTATTAGTCACAGCTCTTAATATCTAATAGCTTTTTAAATAAGCAGCATCTTGCTGATTTATGACATTAATTTATATTAATCCAATGTCTAGTACACATCATATCCTTACACATTTCACTTTGACATTGTTGCTGTCACTTCTCCACAGTTGCTTTCAACTATATTAAGACATTTTTTAAGAGTACAGAAAAAAAGCGATAAAAAGAGGGGGACATTTTAAAGTATTTTCAAGTAGACAGTTTTAACTAGAAGCTAACAAACTTCTGCTGGTTTTCAGTGATACAGGCCCATAAATAGATACCAAGATCCAGACTGACAGGCTGTTCAGTGCAGGTAAAGCCTTCCAAAAAAAAAAAAAAACAAGTTTCACTGAGATCATCAGTGCTTCCATGAGAGCAGACTCCAAACAAATGCCAAAGCTTGCAATGTCAAAGCCAACGTTTTTGTAATTATGCATGACAGGTTTTAGTAAGATTATTTTTTAACCTGTCTCAAGAGAACAGTGCTTTTCCACCCAGTCACCAGCTTACATTTCTTTTGCAAAGTTTCGTCCCTACATTGTAGCTTTTTTTTTTTCCCCCCAATAGAAGATTCGAGTCCTGTGTTAGGAAATCACGCTGTGTTTGCATATCTCAGACCTGAGTCCAAGGTCCTGGGCTATCTCTTGCTGAAGTCCTGGGCAGGGTTAAGGGTCAGTACAGTTATAAATTCAGTACTGAACTCTCATTTTAAAATTATGGTGGTTTTTTTTTTTTTTTGCAATACCCAGGGATTTTAGAATTGTAATAATACAAGCACTTTAAAACATAACATTACATACTTCCTTTACTTAAAAAAAACAAACAAAACAAAAAACCAACAAACCAAACAACTAATTGGGCACAATGGTGTTCTTGGCAGGCTGCTGAATTTGGAGTTAATCATTTTATATAGCATTGTGTTCAGCAAAGAGGATTCCTCCCTCAGTGAGCTGATCATTTTTAAAAAAAAAAAAAAAAAAAAAGATAAAGGACCCTATTAAGTCTTGTGGTTGTAGCATGTACGCTGACATACCTCGTTTCCATTTTGAAGAAATTTGTTTTAATAAAGTCAGGGCAGCATATGGTACTAACATGTTTATTTTCCAAGTGGTAGGGACACTAACCGAAACCATCTGATGTTTCTTCCTAAGCCTCCTTGATCTGCTGCTGGATTGCAGCTTAGAATAAAGCATCGCGAAGCCAAAAGGAACCGGGTAGAGGAATATAAAAAAAATCAGCAATTCAAAGTGTTTATTTAATGAGAGCCTAGCTCAGAACAGTTTCTCTTTTGAACAGAAGCTCAAATGTATTTATGATTCAAAATTTATTTCCAGAGACTATCAAAAGTATCTCAAAGCTAGTCCCTCACAGACATTTTTTACTTTGCACACGGAGACAAAAACAAACCCACAATATC
This sequence comes from Morus bassanus, assembly GCA_031468815.1. NCBI lineage: Eukaryota > Metazoa > Chordata > Aves > Suliformes > Sulidae > Morus > Morus bassanus. Next base: position 23,310,449 of record CM062568.1, read on the forward strand.
GTGTAATTAAAAAAGGAATTAAATGAAGCTCAGAAGTACTTAATAGTGGATTCCTACAATCAGCGCTATGCGTTAGGAACACGATAAGAAAGGTCACAAGGGACTATCAGATTTGCCACTACCACAGCTCCAGCAACTGTTTTCTCAATAGGTTGACTAAGATTCTGTCAAGAGCAACGACAATTTCAAAGCATGCCTTGCTGAAGTTTTAAAAGACACGAGGTTTTAAGTATTTAAACCACATTTTCGGTGCTAAGAGCTACCGAACCCGGGGGGTTGCGGGGGGGGGGGGGGGGGGGGGAAGCGGAGAGCCTGGGACAGAGCACCGAGGACTAGAGTTAACGTTTTGAAATAGCTGCCAACTACACCGGCTTCAGAGACATTTTACATACAGCTCTGATTTCCTCTGGCGCAGCTGTAAAACACATAACCTGAAACCAGCTCCTGCAGCAGGGGTTTGCTTGCAGCTGTCTTTCTGCCTCCCCCGCGCGCTGTAATTTGACTCCTTTTCAGGCAGCAGCTTCTTTAATAAAGCCACACGAGAGCAGCATAGGTGTATTTAGGGATCCCAAAAACCAGGCGCCTCTGGAGCACGTCCCCAGCACCTCAGCTTCGCAGGGACTCGCTGCGGGTCCAGGCGCAGCCCCGCTCGCCTCCGGCGGCGGCACGGACCCGCCGCGGGGTGCCCAGCCCGCAGCGGCTCCCGGGGAGACCGGGGGGGGGGGGGGGGGGACCCCGCTGCTCCCGGGCGAGGGCAGGGCCGCGCCGCCGGGGCTCGGCGCGGGGGTCCCCGCTCACACGCCTCAGCCCCGCGCGGCGGCTCCCGGGCCCCGGCCCCTCTCTCCCGTACTTGTTGCCCCCACAGGGCGGCCCCACCCGCCGTCCGCAGCAGGCCCGGCCCCGCCGCTCCCGCGGGGAGACCCCCGCGGGGGGGGGGGGGGGGGGGTGGTGGCGGGCGGCCGCCGCCCTCCCGCCGCCGGCTGAGGGGAGGCTGAGCCGCCCGGCGCCGCGCCGGGGCAGGGAAGTTACTCACCGCCGCCGGCTCGGCTCGGCTCGGCTCGGCTCCGCGCCGCGCTCTCCTCAGCCGCCGCCGCCGCGCCCCTCAGCCCGCCCGCCCGCTCCGCCTGGCGGGAGGCAAACTCCGGCCGGGCCGGGCCGAGCCGGGCCGGTGCCGCCTCCCCCGCCCCGGGCAGCGGCGCGGCCCAAGTGACAGCCCCGCTCCGCCACTCCGGCGGCAGCCCGGGGCGCGGGGCCGGGCGGCGGGGCGCGCCGCAGCCTATGGGAGCGGCGCCGGGGCGGGCCGCGCCGCGCCGCGGCGGAGCCTCGGGCCGGGGTGTCCCCGCCACTCGCCTGATGGCAGCCCGCCGCGCGGGGCCGGGGGGCGGCGGGCGGGGCCGGCGCGGAGGAGGGGCCGGCGGGGGAGCTGCTCCGCGCCCTGCCCTGCCCGGAGACCCGTGCCCGCCCGCCCCAGCCCCGCGGCCCCGCTAGGGAGCAAACCCCGCGGGGGGCCCCGCCGCTGACGGGAGGCGGCAGCCCCGCTCCCGCCCGCCCCCGCTCAGCCACGGGCGAGAGAGCGGCGGCCGCTCCCGCCGCCGCCACCGGGGCGGAGGCTGACGGCGGGTGCCGCCGGCACGCAGCGGGGCTGGCAGGAGCCCGCCGGGCCGGCGGCCGCCCCCGCTCTCCCTTCGGGGAGGTCGGTGGGTGGGTGGGGGGGTGTGGGGGGGGGGGGTCACCGGGTGCGGCCGCCGGTGCCCGGCGGGGGGAGGCGGCGGCCCGGCTCGCACCGCCCCAGCTCCGCCCCCGCCGGGGTCCTCGCCGTCCTCTGCGCCTGCCCCCGCCGCCCCGCCCCGCCCCGCCCCGCCCCGAGCCGGCCCCGAGCGGGGCATGGCGCCGGCCTTCGCCTGAAGAGCTGGGCCGCAGGCTGGGGGGAGCGGGCGCCGCCGCCTGCCCTCGCCGCGCCGCCATGGAGGAGGACCCGGAGCTGGAGAGGTGAGGGGCGGCGGGGGGCGGCGGAGCGGCCCCGGCAGCTCCCGGTATCGGTGAGGCCTCCCCGCCGGACAGGGCCCGGCGTCGCCTTCCGCCCCGCAAGGCCCGGGCAGCGCTGGCCCGTGGCGCCCGGGGCGGGCTGCGGGGCCCTGTGCGGGCGGGGCCCGGCGCGGCGCGGCGGTGCGCTGCGGTGCGCTGCGGGGCTGGCGGCGGGCCTGGGGCGGCCCCTCCCGGCGGAGGGCCCCGGCTGCCGGGCGGGGAGCGGCGGAGGGGAGGGCCCGGGGCCCGGCCTGGCTCGGCCCGGCGCCGCCGCCGCCGCCCCGGCTGCCGAGGGAGGGGTGCAGGCCTGCGGCCGGCCCGGTCAGACCTTCGGAGCCCTTGCGGAGGGAGTGGCGGTAGAAAATAAATCCTCCTACGTCATGGGGAGAAAAAACCCTATTACTTAAAAAAAAATCGATTATTCTTGTGGTGTATGCTGCTGCCATTTAGAAATGAGATTGAGAAGTGTGAGGTGGCTCATTTCTCATCAGTGATAAACTGGTGATGAGGTGTCCTTGGTAAAATTAAAAAAAAAAAAAACCAAGAAACAAAAACTTCTGTTCTTACAAATTATTATTTTCAGTGTTGGAGATGTGCCAGTCAACTAATTGTTAAAATTGCCCCGTGCCTTGTATGGAATAATATGAAATGCTTGGCAGTTATTTTGTCAAAAAATAAAACTGCTTTCTACCTTGCGTTTCGTTGGGACGAGGGGATTCATCTCACTGTGCGTATCGAGTTACAGTGTTCCCAAGGAAATATTGAGGATTAAAATGCAGATTTCTGTGTCTGGGTACTCAGTCACAGCAGGCCTCTCTTACTTTTGCTTTAGGAATAGACTTTAGGTGTTTATATTGCAGATTTTGGGGGTAATAATCCTATTTGTAGTTACTGGAATTATTTTTTTTTTTTTTGGTGGCAAACTTGTTTGTACATGACTATTTATTAAGGTGAAGTGATGACCAGAGGCTTTCAGAACTGTTCTCCTGGTGGCTCTCGCCATTAACGCTTAAGAAACCCTGTCTGAGAGTACTTATAGAAAATCCCTTGTTTCTGCTTACATCTGGCGAGTCTTGTAAATGGGACAAAAGTGATAGCACTGGGGTGGAGGGAGGGCTAGAGAGCTTTCTAAGAGACCTTTAATGCTTGGTAAGCTACTTTTGCTCTTGGATCTTCAGTTTAATAATTAAAGCTTCTTTCTACATATGCATGAATTAGTTATTTTTACTAGTGCCATTCCAAACTTAAACCTTTTTCATTCATAGCGAGTTGAAACCATCTCACTGTTCTTCCATGCTGTCTGTCTTCTGGCTGCGATTGCCGTGCTGGGGACTTGGGGTCCTCTGGGCAGTTCCGGGCATAGCCGCTCGCTCACCGGTTATAGCTCTCTGCTCCCCACAGTCTCCTTGTGATGCTCTCCTTCTCAGGAGCCGGATTTGAAGTTTTATCCAGCCTGATAGCTTGAAGCCGAGTTGGGATTTGCTATTCCTTTTCTATGGCAGCATGGTAGATAACGGGGATGGAGCTCAGTATTACGTACCGAGTGGTACATGGTAGGGTTTAGCTGTTGGGTGTCTTCAATCCATGCTGCTGTTCACCTCTGCATGTGTTTAACCGGCTCTGAACACATTGTAAGTACAAAATAGCGTACTTGATGATTATAATTTTCTGTCCCGGATCCACCTACATTATTAGTTACTTTTTCCTAGCCGCAGCTTTCATAACAGCTTGCTTCGCTAGTAGCACCCTGAATTCAGTTCATGCTATATGCATTTAGATGTCATACTTGGGTATTTCTTACTCTTAATATGCTTCCCCATACAGTCTTCAAGGGCCTAGTACAGACCTTTCTTTATCCTTTGGTTTACAGACATTACTCTTAGTTTCATGTTCAATGACCTGTTGATCATACTCTCTTGTGAGTAGTACAGCGATGGTAGTTAGGGTTTATAATTTCTGGGCTCTTTATAATATGGCGTTAGCATACAAATAATGGCATTTCTGTTCTCTAGCCACGGTGTTAACTATTTTAGGTAGATTTTTAGTGTTTAAAAATGGGTTTATTTGGAATATTTTCAGTAGTGTGTCTCTGAATTCAGGCTTGTCTTGCAGTGCACAAGTCTTAAAAAAAAACCCTAAGGTTTTTGTATGTGTGGTTTTTATTGAATTTACCATGGGGGGAAAAAAAGAAGTATAACTGGTTTTGTGCGTGTTTTTTCAGGTCTGAAAAAAATTTTGTGTCCCAGCATTCCAAACAGTGATCTGAAAGACAGGTCAGTCTTTCAGACTGGGTTTTTTTTTTTATTATTATCTAAGAAGAGGTCTCTTCATCTTGCTTGTTCTATTTGTTCTTACTGTCACATTTTTCTGCTGTTATTTTTCAGTTTTACTGTGTCTGGCTCTAGCTTGACCTTGCGTTTGATGTTTTCCTCACTTTAATAGGAAACGATAGTCGCTACCGAAGCTGAATACTAAGTCACAAGTTACCATGTGATTGTTGCGTACTCTGGATTTTAAAATTCTAAAAGCTGTAAATACCAGAGATGTGTAAAATAGTGATATTTGCTACATTCTACCAAATTATTTCCTCTGCTCCATCTCGCCCAGTAACTTTTGTTGGAAGTATGACCTGACATTTTTTCCTGTGTGTGAACTTGCTGGTACATCAGTGAAGACCCAGAGTCTTGAGATACAGTGTGATTCTAAGAAAATTCCAGGCTAAATTCTGTTACTGTATAATTAAGGGTATTGTGAAGATATGACCCAAGAATGAGTAGAAAAAAAGGGTTACAAATCAGCTACTAGGAACTGTTTAGTTTGTTTCCCCTGCAAGCACATGTATGTGCTTTTCCTAGTTTGTTTCAACTAAATATCCTTTGGGGTATTAAAGAGGTCACCATTTTCACCTCTATCTTAAAAAAAAAAAAATCTTTCTTCCCCCTCTCCTTCCAAAATTGTCATCTTGGTTGTTCTGTGTGTTTGAAGCACAGAAAATATGTCATTTTGCTGCAAATTTAAAGGAAGTGGCTTTGTTATTTTGTGTGTCCAAATCCTTCCATAATCCATTCTGTCTTTCAACAGCTATAAATATTTCACAACCTTGGATACCATACCTTATTACAAGTGCCTACCAAGCTTGTTTGGAGCACCATTTACTTGGCATTAAGTGTTTCCTGGGGAGATGCTGCTCTGAATCACAAGGAATGCTGTAGCTCTGTAACAAGAGGCCTGTAGTTGAGTTGTGAATCAATAGTCTAATATTTTTGCTGCACAGGCATCCCAATTACACTTCTTAGTGAGTAAGCTTTGTGCCTTGGAGAAATTAATTGATTAGTTCTTACTATTGTTTTTTAACAGTTAAAATCAAAGTGTCAGGATTCAGTATGCTGTTTTTTCCCATATTCATGGCAAAAAGTGGTCTGCAAGCTAAAATAGGTGTTTGAAATAGAGTGGTATGTTCGCTCCTCAAGCTGGTGAGAATATCAGCACAGAAGCGTGCTGCAGATAGTGCCTGTGGGAATGACAGGTAGAATATTTAAAAAGTAAGAAACCTGATCGACAAAGAACGAGAGCATTCACATGTCCGATGTGGGGTGTCTTTGCCTTTGAATAAACATTAGGAAATTTGTGGCATATTTGTGCCTTTTTTTCATTCTTGCTCTTGATGTTGTGGCTTAGGCTTTATTCTTGACATTCCTTTTCATCAGTCGTCTTAGTAAATGTGAGCAGATAGGACAAACCAGCTCCCAGGAGTTAATTATAATTAAGACTGACCTTCATTACCATTCCTTTATTGTAAAAGGCAGTATCTTCAGTCCTTTACTTGACTGAAGGTCTTGATATTAATTATTCAGATGTAATCAGAATACCAACAGCCACTTCTATTTCCAGTCCCATGCACAGTTAAAAACAAGTTGTATAATCAGCATGAAACTACTTTAAGAAAATTGATTAAAAAACCTGCTATTTTTTTCCTGGGCTTGCAGCTTGCTGTCAGGACCTAGAGAGCCTCAGGAGGTGGATTTAAGCATGATTTTGGGGATCGCAGTAGCCGAGCAGCCTGGCCTTTGAGTTTGAATAGTAGCGTTACAGACTGCAAGCAGTTAATAACGCTGCGAAACACTTTCATGAAGATGTGTTTGATAAAGATGTCCCTTCTCTGACTCTGGGAGATGTTGAATATGAACACTGCCCTCCTGCTCCAGGTCTGTGCGCTTCTGTAGCCGATCGCGTGCTGTGAAGCAATTTCAGTAGATATATTTTCATTAGAGTTCTCATCGGGATCTTTAATGAGATGATGGCGTGGGTGGAGGTGGCAGTTTGTTAGGTTATGTGCCGAAAGCTCCCAGGCACACCCACAGAGGACTAAAGAGAGACCATGGTGCGTGGGGGAGCCCAAATAGTCCCCAGCTCTGACTTCTCCCAGGCCCATCGCAGGAGCCACCAGCCCATCAGAGGTCCATCTCCGCGAGCCCAGAGGAGCACGGGGGCTGCAGTGGCAGGTGGGAACCCACAGTAAGGACTCAGAGGAATGAACATCATCTCTGGGCCCCTCCCAGGGCTCAATCCAGGAGACAGCCTCGGCCTCCAGGTGTGACACCCAGCAAGATGAGTCAGTGCTGGAGCGCCTTTGGGACTTAAGGGTGTTGCTGCCTGCGGGTGTGGGACGCATTATGGGATGCAGGGAGAGGAGCGTTTTGAGATCGCATAAGGCTTATAATGGGATGTGTAGGGCAGGAACCAAAGGCAGGGAAAGGGATGCGTTCAGGTGATTTGGGGAGAAGCAAGAGTGGGAAAATAGAGGAATAAGGAGATAAAATGGTCTGGTCATGTGTGAATAGGCTGCTGGTTGGTACACTTGTCTGGCCGTGCCCTGCGCCTGATCAGTGCGGTCTGTCCTGTCTTCCTGTTAAATTCCTTTCTAACTCTTTCTTGGGTGAGGGACCCTATTTGAGGGGAGAGGGTGTACATCTCAGTGCTAGCAACTAGAGTCAAACCATGGGTTGGAGGGGCCATGTTCCAGCAACTGGAACGAGCGCAGGTCTGGGTGCCAGCAGTTGCGCTGGGACCCTGGGCTGGAGGGTTGGGTGCCAGTAGCCTGGGGACCCTTCACGGAGAGAGTAAAACCACGAGTCAGCCACTGGAGTGGGATTGGGGACCTATCAATCTGTGCTGCAGTACTGGAGCAAGTGTGGGTGTGTGAGGGAGCATGTGGCTGCTAGTGAAGATCAAGCTGGATCGGCTGGTGAGTGGGTGAATAAGGTGGGAGCTGGGAGGTGCATGTGTTTCTCTAAGAGCAAGACCATGGGAGGAGCTAGCTGTTGGAGGCACCAGGGAGTCCTGGCCAGCTGCTGGAGAGGCTGTAGGGTCAGGGGGTCTCCAGGTGTGAGACGTGTGTGTGCCTGTGTGTCTCTATGGTCAGGACCACAGTAAGGTTGGGTGCTGGGGGACCAGGGAGTCCCAGCCAGCTCTGTGTGATGGTCTGTACCGGCAGCTGGAGTTGGGCTGAAGCCTTGGGGGCTCCTATGCCTGGCCAGAGAGAGGAGCGGGATTAAGCTGTTGGTGTGAGCACTCTGTCTGTCTGTCTGTGGTCGGTGTGGCCAGTAGTGTATACGTGTGGTGTGTGCATCTGCCTACTGGGAGCAGATTTTCAGCCTTGCTACTGGTTGGGCCTGGGCACGGAGCTGTGGCTGCCTGGCCTCTCGGCTGTCAGATCCAGCGTGATATATCTTCTCCTAACAGAGTGGTCTATAATTACAAACATTGGGTGGTCTGTGTAATGACATGGTGTTTTCATTGTCTGCAACTATATCAGGCGTACCTCTTTATTACCAATTACTTATTTTTCAGTCTATGTTTGATCTTTTGGAAAAAATGATGAAGCTCTTTGCCTGAGTGAAGAATGGAAAATATCTCTGATTTTGCCTGACTTTAGAGCCTTTAACATTCTCCCATTCTTTGGGCATGTGCATTTGTGATGCAAGTCATTAGGATTTATGCAAGACGAACTTTGCCTGTAACCTTGGAATATAGAGGAAAAAGTCTAACCCCTCAGAAATGTAAATAGGTCTTGGACCATACTCTTGAAGATAAAAACATCACTGCTTATACCTTCGTGTCACTGTAATTCTGCAGCTAAGCTTGATTGCTCAGAAAGGATTGCCACAGCAAGTTTTAAGTGGTGCTTGCCATAAAAGATGCCAGAATGATGACAGTGTTCTTAAATGTGCCCCTGTAGCTACTTTTCCCTCCTATCAATCCCCCAGTGTTTGAGTTCTTCTCACGTGAATGTTGCGTGCTGCGTTCCCTTTGCTCGTGCTGCTGTTCTTGGAGTTGAAGCTGGCAGCCACAGGACTGTTTGTATTCTAACTAAGCTGTAAAAATGAAGAGAGCAAGGAATGCTGAGTCCTAAGAGGCCTCTAAAAGCAAATGTAAAAACCTTGTTTGCATAGCCTTTAAGCTTTTGGCTTACTTGTGTAGAGGATGTAAGTTCAGTGACTGGAAACACATGATTTCAAAGAGGATCTGAGTATTTTTTGTCTGTGCAAGTCGAAAGGGCTTTATAAAGGTGTAGTGAATAAGAGTGATGCTGAAAGACCAATCTTAGGAAGCAATGTTTGATAAGAAAGGAAGATGTCAACTTATAAGGCAACTAAGATGGATGCCAAGTCAGTCTGATCTTTGATATAACCAGAGGAAAAAAAAAAAAGTCTCAAATAACTAATGCCTTATAATTCCTGCCTAGGTTAATAGAATTGGTGTCACCACATTCACACTGTGATGTTTCCCCTAAAACTGAATTGTAGCTGTTTAAAATAGGTATGTGTGTGTGTTTTATTAGTGCTTTGTAGCTCAGATACTTTGGTTTATTTTAATTATAAAATAATGACAGATATAGTGGCTTTTAATCTGCCTCCTAGTGAGGCTTCTCAAAACAATCACTAAGTTTGATAACTGTGCTAAGTCAAAGTCGGATGATTTTTTCTTCCTCCTTCCTCCCCTTTGTCTGACATTGCTATTTGAAGGGTCAGCACACACTTTTATAAAGGTCACGTGTTCCTGCTGCCCTCACTATAACTATCACTATAAACTAGCTCAGGCTGCTCAGATAGCAAATTCTGGGTCTGGAGAAAAAAAAATTGCCATAATTTCAGAGACCTATGCATGCAACATCTCCCAGTGTTGTACAGCCTGTGTTTCTTACTTGACACTGTATTTAGCATCTAAGTGCAGGTATCTCAAACAGGTGACAGCCTACCTGGGCAGTTACTTGGCTTCCATGAATGCCTGTGATGTGACTGGATATGCAACATGTCCCCACAGTCAGAGGTATACTTAAAAGAGGATTTGAGTAAGCCCAACTGCCCCAAGCCCAGCTGTTACTGAGATCATACTAATAACCTTAAATGAGATGGAGACTTCTGTGAGGATCCTTAAACCAATGTGCCATTAATAGACTAGTGCATGGAGAAGCAATACTACTTTTTTGGTGCATTTCTCTACTGTTGTTTCTGTGGAGGTCTTGGATGCTTTGCTTTGCAAAGCCCTTCAAATGCAAACTCTCAAAGGAAAAAGTTATTACCTCTGAGTATTTGCATGTCTGCCTGGCACAGATCTCAGCTTTTGCTGAACGGAATGGTTTCCCCTTGGAACAAAGACATATCTCTATAAATATGTTGATCAAGGATTATTTATAAGTTGTTTGAGAACTTTTGACCAATTCTGGAGGCTTGTTTAGGAATCTTTAGCTAAACTATTGCTTGCTGGAAATTACCATAAATTGATGAAGTAGTTCCATGATAGGTGGTTGTAAGTATAAAGTATGAAAACTATATTCAAGCAGAACTGCAGACTAACAGTAGAAAGAGTGGCTATGCCTTGGTGTACATTACGCTTGTACTCATGTAGCACCAATTTGTTTTCTGTTGCCAGGGAAAACCAAAGCGTGTCCAAAAGCAATACAGACAGAAGAAAAAGTGTGTCTGTGTTTATAAAATGTCACCAGCCTATCCTAATGAATGAATGAATTCACAGTCACAAATGCAAAGGTAGCTGGTAAAGGCTTATGTTAAGACCATAACAAACTGAAGAAGGTTAGATCTAGACTGACAGATGCAGGCTGCTGTATAACTGCATAACATTTTCTCATTAGCTACTGAAGGAAATTCTGTACTGCTTATTTTCATTCCCTGTTATGCACATGGAGTGTATGCATTTAAAGCTAAGACCTCTTGTGTTTTCTATGTAGATTTTAATAACCTAAATGGTAATAAACCACTCTGTTAGATGTTTAGAGCCCAGCATTAACTTGTTAGATCTTCACATGAACCTGCCATATAAATTGCTTTTCTTCTCAGACCTGCTTCTGCTATTAGATGATGACTCTTGACTTCTCTAGTCTCAATTTTGGCTTGACTAGATATTCAGGCTTTTTTTAATCCGTGGCAAAGCAGCAAAATCCTGCTATGCTGATAATACCCTAACAACATGATGGGGCATGGCTTCCTTGAAGTTTGAGCTGAAGTCTGTTGGCATTTACCTTTTTTGCACAGTCTACACACACACTTGTACTATCAAAGTGATGATTGTGTTGCTCACGTAATCCGAACGCCAGCAGCCATTCTGGCACATCACAGCTAAACAATAAACACCCTCTTTATTACCTCCTACCTTCAGTTCCTCAAGCCTTCAGTCTTACCCATGTCAGTGTTGTTAATGCTTAGCTTCATATACTGGCTATTATTGCCAGGTGCATAGTTTTCCTTTTCTGTCTTGCAGTTATTTTTGGTTGGCACATATAGTTCCTTACAGTTAACTAACCAAATTGTTAGTTTATGCATTCAATTTATAAAATAAATGGCTCACATTATCTGTTCACTGGTTTTCCCGTTAACTTCAACCATGTACTGTAGAGCAGTTACTTAAGTTTTACTTGAGATTGAAATTAATTCATAAAAAGAACTGAAAGACTGACATTGCGGGAGTTATCTATAATTTGCATAATTTAGACTCTCCGATGACTTTTTACGTGAGCATAGTTATTTAATTGCTTTAGCGTTAGTCTGGCCAGTTTGTTCTAGAAGATGCTGATAGTGTAAAGGTTGGTCGTTTTGGGTCGTGGTGGATCATAGTCACAAAGATGGATGAGCTCTTTTCTTCTGCTTTTACACAAAGCTAGTGCAGTTTGACAACTGATAGTTGCAGTGATTTTTACTGTCATCTGACTGCTTGCTGTTTTACTGGTATTGTTTAACTGTGCTCAAAATAGGTCTCCTGTGGTTGAAAGACTTCAGGAAGAACGTCAGTGAAGTGACAGCAGGGAAGAGCATTCCCAAGGTGAAGTGATAGGGACTGTGTTTTTCACTGTACTACACCAGTTTTGCACAATTTATTTCTACTCTTCAATTAGTATTGCAATTGTATTTGCAACAGCTTTAATTGCTTTTAATATGTCAAAATGTTTCTTTTAATCTTGGTGCATAGGAATCTGACTTGTCTTAATAAGAAAGTCAAGGTGATTTTGGTAGCATCTTTATTGCTTAATTCATTACAGCGAAGGAGCTTTCCACGTTATTTACATAAGTGCATGAAGTGGCAAGTTCTTGTGTTCTGCAAGTGGTAACTTTTTCTTTTCCTCCTATTTAGGAAGGCCGTGGAAGAGTTACTTAAAGAGGCAAAACGTGGGAGAACCAGAGCTGAAACAATGGGAGCTATGGGTTGGTAAGTTGTGCCAAGAGGAAATGAACGCTATGACCGATGCCAAAATAAATTTTACATTTAATGCATGACAGAAGTCTTTACCTTTTAATTTGCTTCATGTTTAAATAATTTGTCTTCATCCAGGTATTAATTTGTCTGGCCAAAATTTGACTCTGGATAAGAAAGAAGCTGAAGTAAATTCTCCCTGCATGAAATTGCTTGACTGAATGTGTTGAAGTCAAAGCAATTGGAAAACTGGGAGTAGCTTCTGTTATAGGATCTCCTTATAGTAGATGGAATTGCAAAGTTTGAATTGGAACCTCGTGTGTCTTTAAAATACCGAGTAGCTTCGGTGTGCATGTACTTGCATACTGGCCACATGTTACTGGGTTAGATTCTGTTTAAGTTAAAAGAATTCATAGCCTGACAAAGAAACCTAAGCCCTTAAAACAGTATAAATAATAAATGATCCTCTAGTAGAGAATCCATGTGTAAATTGCAGTCAAAAACGAACTCAAAGTATAATCCAATTTTGGAAGGAGGTATTTCTTAATACTAAAAAAGAAAATCCCTCAAACTCAGGGGCTAATTTCTATAGTGAGTGGGAAGATAATCATGGTATTTAACTCTTAAGTGAAATGCAGTATGAATTCTTCAGTGCAGTATTTCAGGTTTTACAGCTAGATTATCATGAAATGTAATGCATGTAACTAATTAAAGAAGTAATAACACGCTGAGAAGAGTCATTCATCTTAAAATAATGTATATGACTTTGGTAAGAAGCTGTTGGATCTAGGGATGTTCACACAAGTAGTGCACCAGTTGACTGTGTTAAACTCATTTGTAGATAAGGTTTGGCTTCCTCCAGCAACAGTAGTAAAAGATAAGCCTGTGCTGTAAATTAAGTTCTCAGCTGATTTCTTGGCGATGTTTGTTTTAATAGCTCTGAAGAGATTAAAATACTTTCTCACTGAAAAAAGTTAATGCTTTATGTTTGCTAAACAAGTTTTGGGTTTGTTTTCTGTTTTACCCAGTATTTCTGCTTAGGGATGCGGTTTATACCCTTTAGGTTAACATAGTTAATTGGTTTAATCCCCTAGAGTGGTTATGGCTATACTGATAAAGCATGCTTATACCCTTGTCAGCCTTGTCAAATGGCCAGGTAAACCAGTGCAGATAATTAGCACCATGGAGTGTTGCATGCATCCAGTTACTATGAATTTGCAAGTTAATTCCGGGTATAGAGACTAAAGATTTCTGTTGGAAGATAACCACGTGTCCCTGTGCAACTTCGCTGACACTTCTGCAGTCTGGAATACCTGCCAGGAATGTGTATGGGATTCTACTCCTGGCTTTGACTACTTCTTATTCCTTGTCTGTGAAAGAGTAGCGGTCCTGCTCAGCTGGCTGTGATGCTCAGCTCGGGGTAATGTGCAGTTTGCTAAAGCCTGATGCTGAAGACCTGCCAGAGGATGGGATAGCCAAGGGCGACCTGTTCTTCAGAGCAGCTGCAGATTCCACTAGGGTGAAATAGTGACTGGCTAGGCCAGGGTTGTGCTAAAGATGTAGGAGGAGAGGGTTGTCAAGAAGGCTTCAGGCAGAGGAAGACTGTTGACACAGGGATTGGCATGGTGATATCCTGAACTGAGACTGTTGAAGTAAGGATTCTTTCAACTGCAGAGGAAAATGAGAATAGCTATACTGGGTCAAACAAAGGATTCGTCTCTGCAGTGCCCTGTTCCCATCAGTGGCCAATAGCCAGTGCCTAGGAAGTGGAGGAAGAAACGCACAAGAAAGTAGCAGTACTTCCTCAAGGTACGATCCCAGCTTTGGGCAGTCTGCAGCTCAGGATATCCTGCACTTGGAGATTATTTTTTTGTATGTGACGCTTCTCCAGGGATTTTTCCCTCTCTGAATTTATCCTTAGACTGGTAGTAATCCCATTTGTCACAAATCTGCTGCTGTAGAGTATGGTGTAGGCTAGCGTACAACTGGTATGTGTGGCTGAAAGGAAGGTATAAAGCCCCCAGAAGCAGACTCCCAATAAGTCTTTGTGTAGCTCTGCAAGCGCAAGAGACAGACAGCAGCTGGAAGCTGCCACTGCTCTCTTCCCTTTAATATTTTTCGTGTCCCATTGTGCTGTTCTGGTCCTTCTGAACTGGCCCAACAACTAGGTATTGCATATATACGTGGGAGATAACGAATAAGATATTTGGAAGGAAGCTTAACTATGTTCAGCTGAGTATCACACTCCAGCAAAATGCCATCAGATGTAACTGATGTAACGGTAAATCCTGAAGGGCTTCAGAGATTAGATCCAGGACTGACATGTAACCTTGCAACTGTAAACTACTGAGAGGAAGGTAACTGCTGCTCTAAGCTTTGTGGATACTAAATGAAATGAGCAGAAAAGTTAGTTTGTGAAAATGTATATTAGCAGACCAAATCCAGGAAAGCATAATTGGTAGAAGCAAAGAGACAAGGTCATCATGAACTTGTCTAGAAGCACAGTCTTAACAGGTAAAACGCAAAACCTTCCTTCCTTGCCAAACTCAAAATGCTTACAGGTGTGTTTCATGAGGACTTCTGGGATTTCCTCAGCCCTTTGTCAGAGGAGTCCTGGAGAAGAGATGCACAAACCCTGGAGACATCTAGTGTAAGGCCATCAATCCTGCATTGGCACTGGATAGTTGAAGCAACTCGGCCTATGAAGAAAAGATTTGTTCTGCCATCTGTCTTTGGGTAAGGAGAAGCAGAGGCTGCTACTGCTCATACTTCACTGATTCCAGTTTATGTTGCTGTCCAGCAGCTGTTGAATACTGGTAAATAGATTTCTGGAGTCAGTGACATTTGACAGGAGTTTGTTAAAGGGAGGTTTGTGGGGAGGTGGCATTCCTGGGGAACTATATTGTGCATACCATTACTAAGGAGTAGTGTCTCCTGGTGGGTGTTGATGGTAGCAAAACCTTAGCCAGCAAGCCTCCGAACACTGTTTTGGCACTGCTTTCGGGTTCAAGCCACTGCTCCGTTACTGTCCAGAGTGATTAGTTCTCCATAGCTCAAATGCACTGCTCAAAAAAGTTCCCCAAGCACCCCTACCTAGCTTTTTGCTGTTTCCTCATGTGGGATGGATAGTCAGCTGCTGTTTGAGCCTGAATTGCAAGCATCCAAGCTAGCATAGCTGACGGGTACAGAAGAAATGGACCAAGTGGTCATCCTTTAGCCCACAGTCTCTGATACAAAGACTCAGCCTTGAAATATGGGACAGTGTTGCTAGTATTTCTTCCAGTTTGGGAAAGTTTTGCCCATGTTGCGTTGTCTTACAAGTTTGCTGTGGATGACATGGGTAGGTACTGCAACCTGTGGGGGTTAGATGCTAGTAGAAGAAAGGCTTGTCCCAAACAGGGAGGTTGGCGATGATACCAGGCAAGGGCTTATGCAGGAAGGGACATAATCTGGGACTCCCTGGACATGGAGTAACTGTCAGTATTGCCAATGGGCTGCATGAGCTCTTAGTTGGCTAAGAGTCCTAGCTCACTGGCCTCCATGCTCTCAGGACTGCTTAGATTGATAGTATCTAGGTCCATGGCAAATTCATCCGAGAAATACTGGATATTGGTCTTTGTAGATCTTGCATTACTGGCTCTTCAGTGTTGACTTGTTCCTTGGATGTCCTTGAGGATCTTGCTCTCAGCACCACAGTATTTCTAGTTCCTGCAGTGCTCCTTCCATATGCACTCTGTGGCCATAGTGATACTTGTTGGGGGTCTCCTACATCCTTATGATACCACATGATACAGATCCTGCTGCTGATGTATCCGTTAGAAGCACTAGTGAAGCTAATCACAAGTAAGAAAATGTGTGAGAGAAGGGGAAGGGAGGATCCTCTTCTGAAGATGTCTTAATCCCGGAAACATTGAGCAGAAGAGAGCAGAATCTGTGGCTAAATCTCAGTGATGCTGCTGTGATGCTGGAACTTCTGAGATGAGAAAAGACATCAGAGCAGCTGTCTGAATGTTAATGCTTGAAGGGCCAGCTGGATCCAGAATAGGCACTGGTGGACAAATAGCGTAAGAACACTTGAAATGCTTAGATAAATGTATCCTTGATTCATCAGATGAAATAAAGCTGTAAGATACTGGGATTTCCCTTGCATGGCTAGGTAAAATCAAGCTAAAATTAGCTCAGCTTTTCTTAAGTGGTTTTGTCTGTCCATTGCTACAAGAAGCTTATGAATTATGTACATAGGAGTTAGGTCCCATTTTAAGGGGTTGTTCTGCTTTAATCTAGAAAAGCAGTTAAAATGCTACAACAGCTACTCTGTAGACAAGTTCTAGAGGCTTTTTTCTTTTTTTTTGTCCATATAGGTCTGGTCTTCAAAGATGCTGGTAGCACGTGAGCTAAGGCTGAACTGAATATAATCTTCTCCACTTACTAAAATACCTAAAATAAGATATGGAAAACAGGATATTTTGGGATGGTTTGTTCAGCTCTGCATTGTAAGAGCAGATGAAATTGCAAAAACAAGATAAATGCTGGAAACATTAAATTATTTTTAACCCTATTTCTTGTAAAGCAATCCTCAAATTGCTTTCATTCCTATAGATAGCTTTCTGTTCCATACTAAATCTCTTATATGTACTGCAGAATACAAAATAACGAAGATGAGGCTGAAGGGTTTGAGGGCACTGGAACTGCAAAATGCTATATTGCATCTTGTCTTTGAATGGGTGTTGCATGACTGTGCAGAAACATTGCAATGTGATTCCACTACATCTCTTTCATTTGAATGTGAAAAGGAGGAGAAACAGGGTACAGACGGAGGTTGCAAAGTGAATATGTTAAAATCTTGTGATCAGATCACAGATTCCCATCCAGAGTCCTGCCAGCTGTATCTGGCTGCCAAGACCATACATAAAAGCTTGCAGTGTCATCCCAGGCATCCTCTTTTGTGAGATCCCTTGTGAAAGGATAACAGCCTAGATTAGCTGGTTTTTCAAAACAACCTCTAGCTGCCTTTTTTTTCCTTTTTCCTTCACTCCCTCCTCTGTTAAGTACTGTACTTTCCATGGCAGTTTGGAAGTGGTAGAAATGTACTTGTAAGTTCATGCATAATGAACTCTGTTTCCTGGAAAGATCTGATTTACTCCACAGCTGACTGTGCCACGCCTGTTTGGTGTGTCCAGTTACTTAGCAGAGAAAAGACTGGTGCGTGGCACTGTATTCTTCTGTCTTAAGTGGTGTCAGTGTGTTTTGCTGATAAGAAGTTATATGATACACTTGATGACAGGTATTGGCTGAAAATTCTGTGTTATTGCACAGAAGTTGGCTTAAAATGGCAAAAGTAGGGTTAAGATAAGATTTGACCGATGTGTGCTATAATGGATTTAATCGTTTTTCCTGCTCAAAATGCAACGTTGACACTTCGTCATTGCATAGTGTAGAGATTTTGGGGTGTGTGGGACTTGCCTGTGAAGGGGGATGAGGTTCTGTGGGTAAGAATAGCTTGTTTTAGCTTATTGGAGCATGCACAGCAGAAGGTGAACCCTTACATTGAGTGGATACATTGCTACAGAACTGGAGTCCCTTTGTAGACAAGACTGCTCTGGAGTTGCAGGTTGCATGCTTGCTTTGGTCACGCCTGCAGCCCTGCTTCAGGCACGCCTCAGTTTGGAACTTTAATGTTCTTTTAACATGTCTTTTTTTTTTTTCTTAAAACAAAAACTTTTAAAAGCTGTTCTGTGGCTCTCTTTGCTAGTCAGCAGTATTTCATTCCACCTTGCATAGGCTGAACTTGCCTCCCAGCCCTTCGGAACTTACATTGAGGGCAAAGCTGTCATTGAATTGAGCGTTGCAAGATCAGACCTACAGCAAGCTAAAGGCTTGTCTTTGGGGAGGTCAACTGTAGCAGTATTCTTCAATTTTCTCACTGTTAGAAATGCTCTCAAAGATATCAGTGGATTTATACAGTTCACTTTTAATCTTCACAGTCCCATATATACCATGGATATATGTAAACATTATGGGCTTGTGTGTGTGCATGTGTAATGTAGCATGTGCCAAACATCTCCTTTCCTTTAAGACTTAGAGGCAGAATTTGCTTTGTTGAAGCCTAAGGTCAATAAAACTAAGGACTTGTGTTTCTCTTCAGTGCTGTAACTTACTGCTGCTCCATGAAAGCCTGGTGGCTCGCTTTTATCACTGTATGATGGTGAACTAATGGCATCTCTCAGCTGACTCTGAAGCCCTGCATTTCTCATCAGTTTTCATTCTTAGCACTATGAGTGCTGCCTGACCTATACTGAAAAGAAATAAATACTTCAGCAAGGTGAATTTATTTAGGGCAGATTGTCTCATTCTGGTGCTATATATATATTAGTGCTTAATCAGTGCATTAGCTTTTAAGAAAAAGCAAGAGGAAGGAGACAAATGTGAAATAGTTTTTGCCTGGATGCAGCCTAGAGAAAGCTGCCCTTCTTGGTAGCAAGTGTTAAGGTACAACAGTTTAATGCTGGCATAAGACATACTGACAACTTAAATGTTGACTGGTTTGTGTTATGTCTGGAGTGTAACCTGTGCCATGGCATGTTCGGCACCATGTTCATAGCTGATGTAGCTTGAAGTAGAAACCCTATTCTACTGACATATGTCAGCTTTGTATTTTTACTTAGTAATACAGTTAATGGATAGATACTGTCTTCCAAATTTACAAAACAGCTGTAGTTACATACAGATCTAGACTTTTTTTAATGTGTTTTTTTTAACCTGGATTTGATCAAAATGGTGTAGATTTATATGCAGAAAGTTTAGAAAACTCTAAAAGTAGTTATGCTGGAGAAATGTGTCAAGAAATACCTAGCAGAAATAAAACAATGTGGCTCTTTAATGTATACTTCTAAAATGACTCTCATAACTTCTTTGAGGATTTAGGACAAGAACAATTATCAGTAATGCTTAGTAGGCAGACCTGAAGCAAAACACCACGGTAAATGCCATGTCCAGTTAAAAGTCATGAAGTACTCTAAATAATCAAACGTGATCGTCATTACAATTTTCTTGTTGTTCTGATACCTCTGATTATTCAGAGGTGTCAAAGGTTTTTAAATGGTCAGAGTATAGTTTCTACACTTACACAAAATATTCAGATAGAGTAGATTATCTTAACTTTGTGGTGTTTAGGATTCATTGACTCCATAATTGATTCAGTAAGTGGCACTGGGATCTCCAACAGCTCTGCTTTTTTAGAGTAATCCTATAACTTCTCCATTAGCATGCAGACTCAAAAATGCTGTGAAGACACACCACAGCGGCTCCCACTATAAACAAAGTCTTCAGAGTGATTTCTGCTTACTGCAGGAATATATTCAGGCTTGTTTTTCCCTTTCCATTCTTTAATAAATGATAAGTAGACTAAGTAGAGTACAGCTGATACCAACAAAATAAAAGAAATGTATGGTACTTGTTTACTAAACCTATCTGATAAATTATGTGCAAAAGTGTTAAGCTGCAAGAGGAGAAAGTCAGAAACAATGGAAAACAATTGGATAAGTATTCTTTCTGTTTAAGAAAAAGAAATAAAACATTTTGGTGGTTGCCAGACATACGTTAAAATTGGTATACCTCGTGTATATGTTTTATCACTACAGCTGTGTGGGTTCTTCATGCAAGTGTATCTTTTACTTTCTGAATATTTCAGTTCATTAAATAATGCTGACTGTAGTAGATTATGATCTTGTAAACAGTCTGACTTAGAATATGTTACTAAATATTTGATTCCTGAATACTGAAGTTAAGCACAGTCAACCTTAAAATATATTGTCATCCTCTGCTTCCCCCTGCACACACGACCTTGTGAAAATCATGTGGATTTTCACTGTGTTGAAGTAGAACAACTTTCATTCTATAAAGAGTAAGGTAAAAGGAGACTGGAGACAACCTTGAGCATATCTTTCTGTACTGAGAGTTTACACTAGGTGGCATGCAAGGAAAGCCAAAAGCACAAACCTGTCTTAAAATTATTGAAGTTAAAAATCTCAGATTTGTTTCAGGATGTTTTTATCTTGTCTTTTGATCACTTTTAAATGTCTTTACAGGTTGAAATGTCCTCTTGCTGGTACAAATAAAAGATTTCTTATTAATACCATCAAAAACACGTTACCATCTCAAAAAGAACAAGACCAAGAACGTGAGCAAAAGGAAGACAGTAAGGAGCCTGAGCCAAACAAAAGTAGGAAAGAAGAAAAACCAAAGAAACGCAGACTTCACCCATATACACCCAGCTTTCAGTCCAGAAGGGGAGTCAGCTACTCTCCTCCGAGGCACCAAAACAGGAACCAGCACACAAAGGATAAGCATGAAAAGCGATCGAGCAAACGATGAGGAGAGCGACGAATGCGTGTTGTTACAAGCCAGGAATGTCATTAAGTGTCGGACTGCAGGGATGTCTCAGTTTTTCAGAAAAAGATGCTGTTCAAAACTGAATTTTGAACTGAGTTGCTTGTGTGAGAAGTAACCCTGAGGTAGCTTTAGAAAACCTTTCTTCAGGACCTTTAAGAGAAAAGCAAAGTGCAGCAGAAATTTTTCAGTTGTTTTAGAACAGACATTCCTTTCCCTTTGCTCCATTCCTCTCTCCCCTTCTGACTAAGCTTAGGGTCTTGGTGATGGAGCGTGATACGTGTGTCACTGTCTGATACAACTCGTTTAGTTGTGTCACTCTTTTGGAAAGAAATTTAAATTAAGCAGAAATTTATTTATTGTGTAAAGTTGGCAGAACTTCTTTGCTGCTAACAAATAAAGAAGTTTTGCGTGTTTGGGTTAGTTTAATTTTACAGAATCTAGAAGAAGGGAAAGCTGGTCAGTGCCTGGGCCAAGCACATACATTTTGTATAGAATATGAGTTTGCTGTCGTTACTATAGAAAGAATAAATTTAAAATGGACAGCGCTGGTTTTGCTTTCCAGGAGGAACTACCAGGAAATACTGATTTTGCTTGTTATTGTATATTCACAAACCTGTCATAGATAATAATAAACATTACCCCTAAAAAGCCATAACTGCAATAATTGTCTCTGTTTAGACTTCCCTTTGTAAGGAAGTAGTTTGAACAATCTGTTGTCATGGTGCTTTCAAGACAAACCTTGAAGACAAAATTGTCATGTTCTATATCCACTGCTAGGAAGTTTCCAAGTAAGTGTGTAATACTAGAAATGCAGAGGTGATACTTCAAAACAGTCAAATGCTCACTTTCCAAGCCTGTGTGACAATTCTGTAGTGGTACAGTTCTTAAACTTGTCATGACTTGGAGCGCATATAAAACACATCGGCATATTCTACATCTCACTTCTGTTTGTGTTACAGTAACCAACTTCTGTGTGAAATATTTTGTATTTCGGTATTCTCAGAAATAATTGTTTTGAACCTAGGTTTCTGTTTTTAAGTGTGTTGACAATAAAATCGAAAATGTTCATTAAAAGTGCTTTGTGGAATTAATGCTTTTAATGGGTTTCTTAACTGACATGGGCCTCTCTATAAGGGAAAGGAGGACCAGCGCTTCATGGTCCTTCAGTGTTGTGTCGGGGCAAGAGTGCCACCTATAGGCTTATCTGTACCTCATCTTGCGATACTTGCCTGTCTCTCTTGGAAAGATCGTGCTAGCTAGGAGATGGGGAGAGCAAAGTGGAGATCTGCCGTGGCTGAATTTTGATGCATGAGTTGGGAATTGCTCAGGGTTGGGGCTGGAGATGTTCCACAGGACAAATCCCTGTGAATTCTTGCTGGTCTGGCTTGCAGTGATAATATGGTATCCTGAGAGCTTTCCACACTCAGGCCTTCAGACGTCCCTTTAGGATAAGTGCTGCTGTAGATTCTACATTAATTTAAGCCAGGCTTTCAGGTAGGGAAAGTGATTAGAGTATGCTTTCAAAATTATTCCGGATTGTTGATAGAGAGCGCTTCCATACTAGAAATGCTCAGCTAGAGGATCTGACATGACCCAAACCAGATAGCTGGAGAAAGCCTGTTTTCTTCCGTGGTGGTAGGTTCAGATCTAATTCCACTTTTTTCTCACTTACAGAACATAAGTGAATTATTAATCTTTCATTGGTTGATTCCATATTTTAGTGCCGTCTTTCATAAGCATACATAACAAAAAGCTGTGCTGCTCATTAACTGTTCTTAAGGCAAATCTTCACCTGCTGATCACTTTTTTAATCAAAACTTGGGTGCATAAAGCCAGGTTTGTGTTGTCTGCAGTTGCTCATTGTGCAGCGCCAGCATCACGTTTATAAGGTACCTTAAAGATGAGATTTAAACCCTGAAACTTAACGTATTTCGAAAGTCATGTTCAGCTTTATCAACTCCTGTAACTCAGAACACTTGTTACTCATTATAGTGCCTAGTCCTTAAAATAAATATATACATAAATAAATAAATAGCTTGTTCTTGGTCTCAGCTTCCCATAGTAGTGTGTTGCAGCCTAGTTACTCACATGGGAGGGGAATGCACCTTATGTTAATGTTGCTGCAGTGATACTTCAAAGGTGTTTCTTGTTAACCTGTGAGCTACTAATGTTGCCTTTGTTTAGCTTCAGTGCACATCGTACAGATAACAGTTTCTTCAGGTGAGGGTATTCTCTTGCCGTAGCCACAAGAACTTGTTAATTAGACTTTATTATTAAGTTGGACAGAAACCCTCAAAAATGTTCATTTTCATCAACCTGATAATGAATGTAGATCACAAAACAACATGAAAGAAGAGAAAACCTTTTATGATTGGGCTTTATGAAATACTTTTATTAGTTTTGACTGTCAGGGATATAGTAACGTGCAGTTCATACGTTCATTGTACAGCCTCTTCTCTTTTGTAAATCCAGTTTGAATTATTTACAATGAATCATGAACATCCAAGAAAAGCCCAACAGATTTGACATATAACAGGACTTAAAGGCAAAAATAGGTCCTCTTTTTTAGGCTGATCCAAGTTTATTTCACAGAAGTTTCTTGAGGTGCAGTTGGAAGAGCGTTCCTTAGTGATTATGAAATTTCTACAGAAAACTAGTTAACAAAGGAGATGTAAATGTTTGTAGATCAATGGAATAATGTAGCAGGAGGGGGTTGCTTACCCTGCACAAACAGAACTGGTTTTTGTGTTGTGGCTGCAAGTTGATCACTGAGAAGCGTGTTTCCTCTCCTGCCCTATCGGAGCTCTCTTTAATAATTATGTGTTTTCAGTTAATTAAACTGGAACAACACAAAAGTAGACTTGCTTGGATAAGTAGCAAGAAAACATATTTGGATTGTGTTTGGAGAAGGGTTTTATTCATTTTATCAGTGGAGTCGCTGATCCACCATATCTTTATTCATGTGAGTGATCTTTGCACTTGCAAATAATCCTGTGTAGCTCACCATCTATGAATGAAACTCTCGTCTGCATTAATATACACTCTTTGTTTTAGTGACTGGCAATAGGAAGTAATCAGGAGTAAACGTTAAAGAGGACATAGCTCCAATTAAAAAGAAAAGCCTTAAATTTTTTGCAAACTATATATATTCACACCCTCATTTCCAGATACAATAGTCTTAAGACAGAAAAAAACTTAAATACTTTTATGCCAAATATTTAGCAGCCTCTCAAAGTCTCAAGTGAGCACTGGATGTATCTTCCTTACTTATTTTACATCAGTTCAGTATTGCTTAGACTCTAAATTTACCAAATATGGTTTAGTAACTCTCAGGCCATTACCCCCCACCTTATAAAATCCTTCTAGAAGGCTGCATCTATATTGAATCTCAAAACATTGAATCTCCATCTGTATGCAACAAAAATGAACTTTTGTTTGTAAGGGAAGGCAAGAAGAACATGCTATTTTTACACAAAATTGCTGTTTGTAAAATATTCACCGCTACCCAAAATGATGAGTCTTGCGTTATGAACGGAATGTTGAGCCAAATACTTTAGGCTAAGGAGCAGTGCAAGTTCTGCGTAGTTCTCCCGAGAGCATCCTGTGTCTTATATTGCGATCGCATAGGGCTAACTGCATATGCACTGTGTGGGAAGTGCCGAGGTGCCCTGGAGAGGGGATGCAGTGCCCTGTAATGTTGGTGTAGGTCTCTGAAGTAAAGTTCAGTTTCCATCTACCGCTTTCTTGTAGAATCTTAGTCAGGTTTTCATGTTGCTCTGGATATGTCTGTACCTAAAAAAAGTAAGTTTTGCATGGTCATAAGCACTGTAGGCTGTGTTTCTCACCCATATCCTGTCCTCTTGGCTGCTCTGCAGATGGCCATCAGCTTCCCAGCATGACTGCATTTGATAAGGTCCCATGGGCTTGTGCAGCCCTGGGTCCTCCAGACCCGCTGGCCACCACTGCCATGAGCTCTGGCTGTGGATGCGGGCAAGCCAGACCACTGTGGCTTTGGCAGCAAGCAGAGCAGATTCGGGGCTGAATTTCTTCTCTATAAATGGGGATTTGAGATGTAGGAATACCCAGCAGAGATACACAGGAATGCTTTGAAAAAATGGCAGCCTCATGTCGATAGGCACTCTGTATGACCTGTGAAGCACTGTTACGGTCTGGAGTATGGCATGACAAACAGACTTGTGTTCTGCCATCTCCGTGTCATCACAAGCTGGGATGTGGCCACAAAAAAGAGTGTTACAGGGATATGACACTACAGTCACAAGGGCAAAAATCAAAACTTTGCCAGAAAGCAAAGGCAATGAATGGCATCTTTATTGGTGTGGCTGAGGAAAAGCTGTCTAGACCACAGTAGAAAACCACTGAGGATTTAATTGGACTCTAAGTCTGAAAGTGTAGCCCCAGAGAGCCAAGAGAGACTCTTGCTAGCAAGCGGAAAGGAGATGCTGCTGCCCTCTGTCATCCTCCCACCCGCACCGGTTCAGCCTTGTGTGGGAGGAACTGTGGCTACCCCGTTGTACCCAGTTCACGTTCCCTTGGGTGGCAGATGCAGCACAATGAGAGTCTTCCCTACTCTCTAATCGTCCTGACCCACCTCAGGTCTGTGCCGAGATGGCAAAGATCTTTAACATTTGTCAACTTTAAGGCTAAAGGCTCAAGCCCAGCAACTCAGTAAAGTTGACTCAGATGCTTGTCAAAAATGAATGGTAATTAGAATAATAAAGAAAAACTGTAGCTACTTAATCATTGATACTTTTAAATTGTATGTTTAGCAGTTCCAGTAAAGTTCACCTTCTGGAGTTCCCTCCTTGGTTTGTGCCTGTGTGGTTGCAGCTCGAGCAGGTTTGCCACTGCCCAGCTCCAGCTTGGGGGAGTTTGATTTTGTCCTGGAGGGTCTGAAAGAGGAGCGAGAATGTAGGACCATGGTATGAAAAGGGGAATGCAGGGACATGGCCTGGTGTTTGCTTGGGCAACTGGCAGCTGGAATAGTCTTAGCGCAGTCTCACTTCTCCCTCCTGCCAAGCAGGAGCACACCCGATCACCTCCAGCCAGGCATGTCCCTGGTCCTCTGCTTGCCATGAAACCCACCGCCTGGCCAAGCCGTCTGTGCTTTCCTGGGGCAAATGGATGGGAATGGGGAAAGACTGTAGAAAACACTACAGGAGCAATATTACAGGCAGCTTAATATCAATTGTGTAAATGCAGCGAAAGTCTGGGTTTGGGAAATGTGGGTGAGCATTCTGCTTGAGACTTTGCCTTCTGAATTCTCCAGCTTTTCCTGGAGAGGAACTGCCTATGTCTTTTGAAACATCCCACGAGGGTTGAAAGTTTGCCCAATACTAGTCATTCAAAATGTTGCAGGGAGAGAAAAATGCCAGCAAGCAGCTAATTTGTAAGGAACAGCAATGACAGACAGTTCCTGGTAATGAGCCATTGTTTAAGTTCAATAATAAGAATATTAAGAAAGGAGTATAACACATGAAGAAAACCAAGGCTCTATGTAAGCTATTGCTTTGCCTTCATTCTGTATATTATATTCAAATACATTCTTCTCTCCCTACCATATTAGCAGACATCAGAGTAATAGCAAAAGCCAAAAGAAAGGTCAGCAAAATAGTTGGTGTTGTCAATCTGGATGGCTAAACTTGGGCAACTCTGCCCACAGCAGACAGCGGAGAGGTGGTGTTGCTGGGATTTCATGGCATTGCTGGTTCAGTTCCTAATGCTCCTCTGCCAGTGCTGGATGGTTAGTGCCTCTCTGAACCCCTCCATGCCAAGAAGGCACTTGCAAGGTCCTTGGAGGACAGAATATGTTTTGTCTAGAAAAGAGTGGGACTCTGTTATCTCCTTTCTCTCCTGGTCTCAATTTACCAAGCTGGGGGGATGCCTCAAGGAGCGGCAGGTGGAATTTCCCATGGACTGGCCCTGCGCTTCCCTCCTCGAGGAGCCCAGCAAGATGCTATGTGGGGCATGGCTACCACAAGGACCCCCTTCATGTCAAACACTTTAGACTGTTCTGGTTAAATAAATCTATGGGAGAAAGCATAGGCTCCTAGGAAAGTGGATGGTACCGTATCCGGGAGTAAATCCTCATCTGGTATGAATCAGTGTAGTTGTGCTGCCATCAGCAGAGCTGGGCTGGTTTGCACGGTTCAGGACAGGTACTCCCTGAACTAAAAGGGAAAAGGGCTGCAAATATATTTTCCCTGCTTATCACCAGGCTCATATTTAGGGTGGTTATTTCCTTACTGAAAAATTCATAATGTGCTTTGCAAATATATACAAGGAATTGCAGTCCTCCATGTTAGACAAGAGCAGGGTCAAGAAACTCAGGCTTGGTGCTGCACTGGCATGGCTTTTGGTCTGACCCGAGCTCCTGCGCACATCCTGCCTGCGAGGAGCACTGTAGACCTGCAGGTAGACGTACAGCTCCTCGTGACGTCTGCCTGGTAAAAGGACCGAAGATCAGCCCCACCATGGGGGAATCCCTTCCCAAGGGTGGCTCTGAGTCTGCCTCACCAATGGGTCCCATTTGGACTTGGATCCCTGTGGGAATCTTCTTGCAACAAGGAAGAGACTGGGAAGGCACAGCTCTACCTTTCTGTAGCAGGACCTATTGCATCCTGCCCAGTAGGCTCCCTGCTGTCTGAGAAATGAGTTAAACTAGCAATAAAAGTCTACAGGAATGGATTTTACCTAAACTTCATTTTTCTTTGCCCGTTGAAAATAATTTCCCAGGCACCTCCATCCTCGGGAGGGAGCAGAGGGCCCCCACCACCCTCTCATTACTCAAGATTCACCTCCAGCCGCCGCTGCCAACTTTTTTTCCTTTTTTCTCCTTTCTAGGTTGAGGTCTTTAATAATTCTGTGTCTCTTTCAGCCTAGGCTCCAGCCTGGGAAAAACAAACCTGCTAGCCTGGCGAAAGCCAAACACACATGGCCCAATTACCAGCTTCCCCACTGTTCCTTTGGGCCGGCTGGTATTCTCCCTGCCTTTGTTGCGCTGCCTGCTCCCTGCCTCCGAGCAGTTTCCTTTGACTCTGCTCCATGCAGCCGGGCAGAACGAGATCCAGCAGGTAAACTGAGGAAGGGCTATTGTCTGGCCACCCCTCGCCTGTGGACCACTGTGGTTTATCTGCTGGCAGAGCTTCATGAGGGCATACCTCTGTAAAGAACTGCTTTGCTTTTTAATTAGGGGAAAAACGTGTTGTTTCTTTGCGCTTAAAATACTTGTGCATGGGGAAGGCAGCATTGATATGTCTCAGTAACAGCAGACCGTGTGTCATGGTTTGGGTGCTGGGCGCAGGTCGCATCGTTTCAGCTCTGTGTGGTTGTTGTCTGTCCGGCAGGCCGTGCCTTGGCTGGTGCTCATCCTGGCAGCCTTGGGAAGAGCTGGGGAGGATGGATGGAGCTGCCTCTGCAGCCATGTGCTCCTGCAGCTCTCTGGGACAAGGGAACTTGTGTGGGAGCAGCGCTGCACGGACCTGGCCTGGCTGGTGCCTGTTTTTACCTGGCAGCATGATTTGGGAGGTGGGAACTGGCAGGGATGAGCCACTGCCAGCCCCCAGGGTAGGTGCTCACCACGGCGAGATCTCGGCTTGTGCCACTGCCGAGCTCCCCCTCTGCAGCTGCAGGGGTGTCCACCTCCCCTTTTTTTACATTTTTTTTTACATTTTAGAGGAGGGCAAACTGTTCCCCAAACATGCTGCACCAACTGAGGTCCCCAGAAGAGCTCCTGGGGGTGAGGAGGAGGAGGAGCGGCCAGTCCTACGTCCTTTTCTCAGGCAGCACCAGTTTGTCCCTCTGCTCCAGCTACTCTGTCTTGCCATGACCAAAGCGCCCCTGGAGCCCCAAGCTGTCCAGGTGATGAGGGGTCGTGCTGAAGACCAGCTCTCCACAGTTACATCTGTGCTAATAAATAAAACAGGGCAGGAGTGGTCCTCCAGCCCTGGGGCTGCCGGCTCACGTCTGTCCGGCTGCAGTCCCTTAAGCAGGGCAGCCCCAGGCAAGCTGCCCCCACGGAGCCTGGGCACCCTTTGGGGTGATGCTAGCTGGTGGGACCAAAGCCATGCAGGGTGGCACTGACCAAAGGCGGTGCTGAAGAGACAAGACTGGAATTAGGTGGGTTTCTCCCACTGACTCATCAGAGTAGCATAAAGGTGCGAGGTGTGGGGCACACAGCTGGTCACTGATACCTGTCCTCGAGAGCAGGGTGCTTTGGGAGATGTGGTGCATGCCCTGAGACAGAGTCCCCGTGTTGAGCAACGGCTGCGTGGCTGCTCTTCAAGATAGCAACTAAAAATCAACTTTGAAGGGTAAGAACTGACCAGAAACAAAATATCTTCCCTGTCTTTCATTAGCACAGTGGCTGTGGCTACGAATGCACTCGCCCTGCTCAAAGGATTTACAGTTCATGAAGGATTTATGTGTGGGGAGGGAGCTGGTGAGGGGAACACTGGGGAGAAGCTTAAAAGTGAATTGTTAGAACATATCTCCATCTCAGCGCTCAGTTTATAAAACAAATTCTTCAGGCAGGTGCTTGAATTCACAGCCTCTTTACAGGGAATTTATCAGCCCCAGGAATATACTGGTTAAGAAAAAAAAAACTATCACCATCAGCTGCTAGGAGGGAAAAGCTAATCATCTAAACTTTACTGCGGGAGAGGTGCAGCTGTCAAAGCAATAAGGTAAATGAGTCTGAGGCTAAAATGGTTTTTGCAGCAGAACTCTGCTCCCTGCTAAATAGGGGAGATTGAACTATAGCACCATTCCGCTATTCCCTGGTAATGCACCATTTTGGGGCTGACTGGGTGGTCTTAAGTCCATTGCCACAGTGGCTATATCGCTGATACCAATCAAGGCCCCGCAGCTGAGACCCTGAGTGACCTGCTTCAGCAGCTTTTTTCAAACCCCAATTCACTCATTTGTGTGGGATGCTTTTCTGCTACTTTATTTATGGGATTACATAAATGAGCCATTAAAAATGTAAATCTTCAGAACAGTTGAATAATAAAGCTTTAAACAATAAGCTCAGGGCGGTACAGTACAGAAACTTCCCCGAACCAGCAGTACTGCACCATCGTGGCTATGGCAACAATAGCGGGTTAAGGGAAAGAGAGAGCAAGGAGGAAAATAAAACATCCCGG
Organism: Morus bassanus; assembly: GCA_031468815.1. Classification (NCBI taxonomy): domain Eukaryota; kingdom Metazoa; phylum Chordata; class Aves; order Suliformes; family Sulidae; genus Morus; species Morus bassanus. Next base: position 23,339,731 of record CM062568.1, read on the forward strand.
CATTGTTACAGTCACTGGCACCACAGAAAGATTAGGGATTTTTTTTTTTTGCAGAGTATTAGAACAATAATGAAGATGTGCCATTATGCGCCACAAAGGAGACCATGCCATCCCTCACATAGTGCAGGTGTCAAAACAATCGGACTGGCCCGCAGAATTGAGTTTAAGTGAAGTTTGTCCCACCTCACCACAAAGCACTTAACCCTTCCCAGGCCAGAGCCAGCTACAAACGTGCGATGGCTAGCACAGGCTCTTTTCTCCTCTCTCCTGTGCCATTAGGCATCTTGTCTGAGCATCTTTCTTCATCAGCAGGGGCAACGAAGCTGTTCAACATGTACCTTGCTGAGGAGGAGTTGGCTGCAGGTTTTATTTGGCTTTCCTTGTGCTTATATCATGTTAAAGTACCTGTTGAGGCAATAACACAGTGAAGAATTGTACTGAAGTTAAGTCCCACTGCAGCCTTTTCTCTGCAAAGCATAAAATGATGAAAGTAGCTTCGAAGCTTTGTTAAGCTAAAAATTTGTGAGACAGAGCAGTCCACTGCTATTTCATCTCACAAATTTTCAGCTTAACAGAGCTGATTTTCCCTGTACAGCTGTGTGGTTTAGGTGTCCCATAATAATCTTCATATGACAACTGTAGTGAAGAAGACCGAGATTCCACCTGTGTTTTAGATGTGCGCACCTTGAAGACAAGCTCTGCGCCACATCAGTGCTCCCCCTAGAAGCGGATTACAGCATGTGGTGCACTATTTTGATGAGCTTTTCCTATCGTTCGGTTCTGGGAACTGAGTAAGTATTTTGTATAAGTAAATTTGGGAGTTTACATAAAATTCCAGAGTAAATTTGGGAATTTATATAAGAGATGTATTACCTCCCTATTTCAAGGGTCACCACCCTCTGGATTTTAATATTTCTAACCTAAAGGCAAACGTACACCCCTACTATCCTAATTCCTAGGATGCCCAGCATCCATTGCTGCCCAGTGAATCATGACTCGCTCGCAGAAAAGACGGTGATCCCATCAAACCTGAGCCTGACCATGATGAAAACAGCTACATTCAGATACATTTTTAATAGACTGGGCTTGTAAAACTTATAAATTAAGTGCCACATGAAAAAAAAGTTAAATTTTTCTGCAAATAACATAAGTAGGCAAGATGTGATGTGGCTTCCAAGTGAAGTCTTCAACAACAGGTTTTCATGCATTGCTGTATTTGACTGACCTTTAAAACATCTTATTTCAGAAACATGGGACTTGGACAGGATTCCCTTCTTACGTCTGCACAAATCCATAGACATCTGAAGAGTTACTGTGAATTCATGCTGGTGAAAATTAGAAGTGAAGCGGTTTCATAGTCTCTCTTACCCTTAAAGTTCAACATCCTTTGTCGATTCTTGCTATCCTTACTTTCTGAAGACTTTACAGCGGTGTACCAATGTTGTGATGAGTTTTTAGGAATATTATAATGGCTAGCATTCAACTTAGCATCACAGAGGGGCTGAAGTTGGAAGGCACCTCTGGAGATCACCTGGTCCAACCTTCCTGCTCATGTAGGGTCACCTAGAGCTGGTTGCCCAGGATTGTGTCCAGATGGCTTCTGAATATCTCCAAGGAGTTATGAGTATCTCCAAGCATCCTAGTGTTACATTACCATATTGTGATGATTTATTATAGGTGCAACTTCTATAGATAACAGTAGGACTGATTTCACTGTATGTAGACAATGGACACCATAAAAGCATGTCAACCCCCTGAAGTTTTTGCCTTCTGTAAGGGGAGAGGAAGTATCCCTGGTAGTGGAAACAGGGAAATATTTAAAGAATACAGTGATGTCAGCTATGATAACATGATGAAGTTTATTTTCTAAATGATCGCTCTCCCAGTGGGGTTGTATGTTTGGGGCAAGTGAAGGGAGAGATGAAAAAGGAAAATGGATTTACTGGCAAAGTAGAGAGGTCACAAGAATACAAGATGTAGATAGCTTTGTGTTAATGACGAAAGTCTTCCTCTAGGTTGTATATGAGACTTTTTGAGATCACTGAACTTATCTCAGGGCAGAACTTGGATTTTAGGATAGACCCTGTCCTCTGTCAGAGTGTTGAACTTGGTGGTATTTCCCAATGCTTCTGCCTTATTGTGTGTGATCTTCTTAGGTACAAGTGGTTAGGGTATTGCTTTGTACAGTTGTGGGCACTAAGAAGGCAGGTCTTGGACTGCAAGCCCCATCCAGTCCCAGAGCAGAGTGACCAGCTATGCCTGCTCAAAGCCAGCTGCCCATGCGTGGCAGAATTGCTCTCACATGGAGCAGGAAGATGCAATTCACATCTGCAGGTTATTCTGTGTTGCATTTAATTTCTATATTCATTGGCTGGATTTGAGCCTCAAGCAAGCAAGCCCATGCAATGGGCAAGGGATATAGGGCTGCTGCAATCCAGCCCAAATGTGGCTTTGTGCAGTACCACCCACCAGGTGGGTAGCACATACAGAAGAGTGCATGTGTTGGGCAACACCTTCAGAAGTCCCCACATTAGCTTTTCCACCTCTGTGCACAAAGTGAGGGGGCAGCACAGAGGAGAGCTGGCCTTGAGAAAGATCTTCCATCAGTTAATGAGTCATGTTCAGACTTCTCCTAGGCTTTGCTCCCATTGTGGTCTGAGTGATCTGGATCCAGGCAGGTCCCTAAGCATATTTAAAGAAGTAGTCATGGGCTACAATCCTGTTTGCTTCAGGGAGATAGCTGAATATTGATCTTAATATTTTCAATCTGAAAGCAGGTGCTTCATGGAAAATTTTTGAGAGGAAAAAAAAGGCTGATCCTACAGTAAATGCGACCAAAGAGATTTTTCCAATGTCTTATCTATGAACTCTGTATGACCAGTGATCCTAATCCCTGTGCTTGTTCTTAGTGGTGCACCTTGTAAGACATTTCCATGATCACACAGCTCAAACGGGTCATGGCTGTGGTTGCACTCCAGCCTGGCTAAGGCTGAATCCATGTGGCAGTATGGGACACACCCACCAATCTCACAGCTGTGAATCCACTGTGGAATGGAAAAGCAAAACAAACCAGATTCCAAATCTCTTAACAACATACCACTTGCAGGAAAAGTCCCTCTTTGAACCACCAGATTTGGTTAATGATGGTTTTGAGTATTATATCATTTCTTCAGTCTCTATATGAAAGCAAATAATTTTATTTCATTTCCAAAGTTGGTAGAAAGATAACTGCAGTCTTCATCGGCTTTTCCTACACCTCACTGGCAAGCCAGGAGTTGGACCCTGAACATATTAGGACTCAGGGCTGAGGAAGCTCTGGTTTACACCAATGCCAGGTTTACAAGGTGGTGTGCACAATGAAATAAATGTTTCCCAGTAGTTCATGTGTCTGAGTCAGACTGTAGCCCCTCTGATATCTCAAGTGGTTCTCCTCTTTGTTCCCTGAGTCATCAGCCCTGAAGGAAGATTTCAGGTTCTATCTAACTTGAAACCTCTTTTATGATGTAGGAATGTAAAGTTTGGACCTCACCGGGAGGGAGGGAGCTTTTTTAATGATCTGGTATTGCATGAGGCAGCTTCTCTCCTTCAGGCAGGATCTGATACCAAGCTTCAGGTCTTTGCTGTGCCAGAGTAGCCAGGAGCACTCTCCTTCCTCCCGTTCCATCTCGCTTCTTCTCCAGGCAGCTGCAAGGCACTACAGATCACCTGCACCCATGAGCAGGCTCCACCAAACTGCTTCATGCTGCTGTCCTGGATTGGGGAAACATAAATATGAGCTTCGGGGGGGGAGAAAAATCAGGGTGATTCTTTCCTCTAGGAAATATTTCAGGGAAAAGAAAAGCCAAATTTCACCTCTGACTTCATTGAAGGAAGGCTTCCCTTACAGTCTTCCCAATGTGCCAGATTTTAAGTACTTTGGCTGGTATTTAAATGGAGCTAGAAGTCTTCAGGGAATGTGGAGTCCTAGCTTGGAGAGATGCATCAAGATAGGTCTGGGAGTCTCTCAAAGCTCTGCTGCAGGAGCCAGGAAGTCAGGAGAGGAGCTGGTGGGACTTGCGCCCGTGTCTCGAGTTCCTCAGAGACTTCAGGGCAGCCCTGGCCTTGGGACTGACTCTGTGAGGGTGGGGATGGGGAATGAGGGCTAACGCTCTCCCTTGTGCAGAGCTATGGTAGGAAACTGCAGCCCTGGGCGTGATTCATGCTGGCCTTGCTCCTTTGCATTATCTTAGGCAGGAGTGCAGTTGCTGCCTGATTGAAAAGAGAATGTCCTGTGCTTACCTGACACTGGCATGAAGGCTCACCAGGGCCAAAGGCCACGAGGCTCGCAGCTGCAGAGCTCCCCTGCGTCCTCCGGGTGGAAAACTTGCTGCCAGGGTCAACGTGGTCCTCACTTTTTTACTTGCTTCAGGTTAAAAATGCAAACCAAAACAACAAGCCCTTTTGGGAGGATGAAGGAGTGATGGATGAAGGGTGTCTCTCAGCCTCATCACTGCTGCTCAGGTGGGTCAGTCCTTTCAGCACAGCCCTGAGGTGCTTAGCAGAAAGCATGACCATGAAGTAGTAGAAAATTTAACTCCCTTTGAAATTGATAGATTGAAGGAGCCTTCCCATAAGCTGTTATTGTCCTCCTCCTGCCTGCATCAGTGCATCTGTCTCCGGTTCCCTGCTAGGACCCATTGCAGAAGGTGGCCAGGAGCTGAAGTCCGCAGAGCCATTGCTGCTCAGTTAAGCCACAGGCAGGTGAAAGCTGGGTTGCCTTGGAGTAGCACCAGCCATGGCTGGAATGGCCTGGGGGCGTGCACAGAAAGCACTGTTTGCAGGGAGAGGTGGTGTCTGCCACAACCTGAAAAAAAATGGGAAGCTCTTGGAGCAGCAAGTACTTCTGACCAGGAAAGGAAGCAGAAGCCTTCTCAACCTGAAGACTGTGGCTCGTGTTTCAGGTCTGAAGAAAAGCCCCTATAACTGAAAGTTTGTTTCTCCATCTCTATCTATAGATCTAATAAAAAGCTTCCACTACACTGACGTAAGATGCTTTCTTGCTTCTTTCTCCTTTCTTTTTTAACCTGTTTGCCCCCAAATGAAAGTGATAATTTGACACCCCAAATAAAGCTGAATTTTCACCCGTCATAAACTTTGAACATAATTGCAGGAACAATGTTAACTATCACCACATGGTTAAAAAAAAAAAGAATCAAACAACCAAAAATAACCAGTGTGAATTCAAAACAAAAATGAATGGAGTCTGCCTCATTCATAAATGTCATACGAGACTTTGGTTAAAAAGGCAAGCCTGTCATCCCAAGGCCAGCAGCTGTTGTTATGTTGAACAAAATGGATACAAATGGGTATTATTTTAAAGCGAAATGCTTAATCCCAGCCCTAACAAGCCCACTGTCCTCTCTGTAACCCTGTGTCATACAAGCCATGATCTCCAGTAGAGGGCTTGATTGCACAGGAAATAAAATTCCCTGGCTGTGCCCTACCAAACTGACAAACACCCTGGCAATGTTTGAGTTACTATGGCAATCACAAAATAGGAAGGCCTTTTCTTCTTTTCCCCATCTCTGCATGCAGCCGCAGGCTGCTCCTGAATAGCTCACATCTGCAAAAAGTTTTAACACGGTACTCAGATAAAGAAAAGGATCCCAAAAATGGGCATTGACCCGTCTCAAAAAATGTTGCAAATTTTATATACAAGAATTGGGGAGCTGTGCCACTTTGCGCAGGTTATGTCATAATGTGAACAAAAAGGGATAAAAGCTGATGAAGGCTTTTGCTGTCAAATATGGAGAGAGGGGAAAAAGCAGAAGTAAATGACAGCTTTAATGCAGATGTAAGAAGAAAAGTCAAAGATGGGTGACAGAAAGTTGCTGGTCAATGAATAAGGGAAAATTTTCGAACACAAAAACCAGACAAAAGAGTAAAATACAATAAAAATCTTGCTATAGAGAATACTGAGAAAAGTCCCAAAAGCACAGTGAGCAAAATCTTGGAGCTATCAAACCATGTGAAACGGACATGTGGTTCCTTAGAGCAGCCCATTTCAGGCATTAATAGCTTCCATTATAAAGGGGGAACCTGATCTCTGGCCTGGAAAGCTTTCAAGAAGCAGACTTTTTACAACAAATTTGAAAAGCAAAACAAAACTGAACCTTTCTCCCTTGCACAAATTAACTAGGATTTTGGTCTTTCTAGACAAATTTGGTCCTGCATAATGAACTGTTACACATTTTACCAGTTTTCCTTGGACAAATGCTTTCTGGTAATGGAGAAGAATTACGTATTTAAATGGAGATTTGCTTTCTGGCAGATCTTACGATCGTGTGCTTTCTGACAGTACACTTTCCACCATTAAAATATGTTTATCGTTGATAGTAGAAACTTACCTTTACCAACAAGCTGATTTCAACCACCTAATTTAGATGCCTGCATAGAGTATGTGAATGTGTGTTAGGTGCCTGACAGTCTCACCAGACTATTTAATCCCAGTGAGAGAAAAGGTATGAATCCAGAATTTAATATACAGGTCTGCTGCTCTGTGCTAGTTTTGTCTCAGATGTCTGAGTCTGTGGTGTGGGAGCTGGAAAGTGCCACCACTACCTCCACGTAAAGTAGTTCCATCTTGGAAGAAGATTCAATAAGAGTAAATTTACTCTTAATTTGTTCTTAATCTTAGGTTCGATTGACATGTTATAGCTTCTTGAAGTATCATTGCACTTTAAAAGCTCTTACTGACAAGTCACATTAATCACTAGAATCCGAGAAAGGCTTAATGTGGGGAAATGAATGAAAATGGCAAAAACAGTTCACAAAAAAAGTCCAAAGGGCCAAAAGAAGCCCCAAATCCAGTAAAAGTAGGACTGCATTATACATTCATTGACTCTTGTTCTTTTGGGGGTGTTTTGGTATGAAAAGAAAGAGACAATAGAAGACAATAGCAGTACCTTATCAAAGTTCATTCAAGCAGCTATTTCAAATACTTTTAACGGCTTGTCACTAGGTCTTGCAAGTCTCTGAGAGTCTAAACACTCTGTCACATTTGTGTACTAACCACTTAAAGTGCTGCTAAAGCCTTTTGACCTGGACTGACTCTCCTTTATCTAGGTCAAAATGCAAGGCAAAGCCTTTGTGTTCCACGGCCTTCATTAAATTCATTGATTTGACCTGTATTTTAAAGACCAAAAGTCAAATGGAATGGGAAGTTAAAGTTCCCATACAAAATCTTCCACCGAGCACTTCACTGCCTCCTTGAACTATGTAACATTCAGAAAAGGCCATCTCACGGCCATTTGAAGTGTGGGCTATAGCTGGAGTGGCAGTTTTGTCCAGTTTTTTCAAGAGCATTGAAGGGATTCATCAGAGCTTTCCCTCTCTTAAATGAGGACAAAAACATTGAAGCTTGCAGGCAGTCCCGCTGACCATTTTTTCTGTCTCTTCAACAGGGCATAGCAAAGTTCAGTGGTAGATAAATATTATTTAAATCTCTTCAGCACGCGGACAGGCAGGGATGAGGTTTGTTGCTTTACATTAGACCCTTGACATGCACAATCTGGGACATGCAGTATCTGCTCAACTGCACTATTGGGGAAAAAGGAGTGATCAGCTTTTATATGTCAAGAAATAAACCCTCTTCTGCATTTGGAGACCAAACTTCAGAACTAGTGTTTACTCTTCCTGGGAATACAGCATAAAACCCAAGGCCTTTAGAGAAAAAAACATAGGTTTAAGTCTTAATTTAGATTTCCACTAGGACTCAGACATCAAAAAGCTTGAAACCTGGGGGTTTCATGCATGCCTAGTAGAGAGTACAGTCTTGGCTGACAGATGTTTCTGCATGTGGCTGACCCAGCTGATGTTGTGGGTTTGAGAAGGAAGAGACTGCTTGTAAACTACCAGGGGCAGTCCAGGTTGAACAGGAAGGCAGGTTCTGCCCTGTGGGGTTGTGAACAAGAGGAAACTCCAAGGACCCTGTCTGGCCTCTGGAATGCACTTGTGCAAGGCTGGAGTGGGCTGGTCACCTTGTCTTGCACACACCTACAGCTGAGGTTCATGGCTTATTTTCACCAGGGAGAGTGGAGTAAAAGAAAAATAAATTACAAATATGAAAGTAAACTTTAGCCAAATGACAGGCCATACAGATCTTCAAAAACAACAACTTGCCTTGAGAAGATCTGCAAGCTTATAATTTCAATAAAAAGGATCGTGCATGATCCAAGTATTTGGTACAGCTTTCCAGAAACTATTATTTTCATGACTGACATTATGAGTGGGATTCAGCTGCATAGAGGTGTTAGGTTATGTGACTGAAGGCTTATCTCTATGAACAGAAAGAAGCACAGAGATACTGTGACGACAGGGCAAGAACCCCCGTAACCTAATTGAGAAAACCTCCCCTTCCCAGGGCTGTCACAGACAAGACATCAGCCCCATGGTCTGGAGGTAAAAGCCCATGACCGAGAGGCTCCCTGACCACCTTACAGACTGAGGAGGTTAGTGCCTACGGGGGTATGGGACTCAGTATGGGAAGAGGGGGAAGAACATTTTGGGATTGTACAAAACTTGCTGTGAAACCTGTAAGGGAAAGACTAAAGGTGAGGTCAGAGAGGCGTGGAGGTGCTTTGGGGAAATAAGTGTAGGAAAACAGAGAGAAAGAGAATAAAAATGACTGGTTGTGTGTAACAAAGCTACTGGTCTGTCCGTGTGTCCCATCTTCTCATTAAACTCCATTTCTAGATAGTTTCCTGGGCCTAGGGGCTCTGTGTGCCTGGGTGTGCATGGAGGGCTGAGCACCACCAACCAGAGCAGAGCTGCGAGCCTCGCATGTCCATGTGCTAGCCACCGTGGCAGCCTCTCAGATAGTCCTAGACACCTGAGTTAGGCACCTGGATAAAGCCTTTTAGCTATCTGAGTGTTGCACCGAATACTGGATGCAAGTGTCCTCCTTGCAGCCAGTCAAGTGGTTCACTGACATTTCCACTCCTGGGAGCTGGGGTGGCTCACACATCCAGCTTGCACATCACCTTGTACATGGAGTGATTTACAGGCAGGATGGGCATGGGATGAATGCATTTCAGAAATGTGGGTGATCCTTACTGCTGAAGAAATCAGCTGGAGCCTGAAAAGCGTGGCTCTTGGAGTATATCTCCACAGAATCTGGAGAAGCTGATTTACTTTTCCAGTGACCTGACCATTCGTTTTTCACGTCACCCACTTGAATCTTGAGAGCTGTTTACAGCCATGAGCAACTGTGAAGTTATGAGATGTTAAGGCAGTGTGGAGTCCAGAAGCATGGTGGTGGAAAGACAGCAAAAGGAACGAGCAGAGGGGAGAGGTGTGGGCCACTGTTGTGCTTGGATTCCTGCTCAGCAGAAGTTTGGCCATCCCACCCTTTCTCCTCTTCCTCCCCAAACACAGCTATCTGCTCTTAGTCCCTTTGCAGCAGCAATGCTCTCAGGAGCTTTGAAATGGTTAAAATGCTTTCTCAGGTGCTTCCAGCAGACTGCATCCAGCTCTGAGCTGATGCAGAACCAGGGCAAACCGAGTGCTTTAATCCACAAAACGAACTCAGTGAACACAGCAACTCACACAGGGATCACCAATGAGTTTAAATGTTCAAAAGAAAGTCCAGGAACAGGTAAAATCCTCTTCATCTAGCAGTAGGTCTCTGAAAGAGTACTACTTCTACTTCTATGTCTAGGTTCACATAATTATGATTTTATAGATCTCAACACCTAAAAGATGTAGAGGAAAGGAAGGAGCAGAAACAACACATAGAAAGCCTTTGGTGTTGGGTAGTGGCAGGATGTCACCTTACAGAAAGGCTGGCTGGAAAAATGGAGGAATAAATGTTTCTTTAGCTTTTGGGTGAATTCTGTGGTTCCCAGAAAGGTCAGTCTGACATCTTCCAAGGGCGTAATGTTCATTCAAAAGAAGCAATTGCAAACTTACAAAAAAACCCAACCCAGCTCTAAAACAGCCCTTTGAGCCATTATTTTCCATGATTCCCGTTTTGTACAAAATCAAGGTTCCAAAAGCTAGAACACGACTCCTAACCAAAACTAGTTTACTTGACATTTTCTTGTTTGCAACATTATCTGTAAAAGGATTTTGTTTGCCTTATTTATTATTCACCTGTAGTGATTTGCTCAGCAGTTGGGCAGTCTCTGGATTGTCTGCAGACTCCTTGTCTATTGCTTTGTGCATTCCTAAGATGCTTTTTTTTTTTATGTTTTGTTACTGGGCCATAATTGGTAACTTAGAGACACTTTTTTTCTGATGTCCAGTTGGGCAATTCCTGGAGCTTTGAAGATTTACCAGATGATCCTTTCCTACTGTGACTCTTCATGGAGGAGCATGTTTGCCAGAGGCTCTATGTCCATGAACATCCTAGCAAACCATACTCCCCTCACATCTCTGGAAAGGAATGAGATGAAGAAGGAGCTGAATGCCACCAAAGCAGACTGATTATTTTGTATTTGGGAAAACATTTGCAAAACTCTGTTTGGAGCTGGCTGTAAACAGTCACTCTAAAACAGTGTCTCTATTAAAGGAGTATTGTTCCCGGCCACCAAAGCAGAATAAAAGTGACTCCAGGACCACATTCAGAGATGAGGAAACCATGTAGTACATGGCATGCTCCCCCTTCCTGCCAGCCCATGGTGGTCCATTTGCAGTGAGAGCTTTCTCTGGGCTCTGGGGAGAGCAAGAATCTGTTGGGGGAGACACTGCAGAAGATGAGCTTGAGAAACCCCCCGATGGGTCAGAGCAGTGGTCCCCTACCCCCCTACTCTGTCTTCCATGGTGGCAGTAGGAGCTGCTATGAGGAAGAGCACAGGAGTTTCACCACCTGCTATGGTCCGTTCGCACTGCTGGGAGCCCCCAGCTCCAGAGGTGATGGGATGTAAGTGGGAGGTACCTGCATAGGCTTCTGAGTACCACCTCATGGACTTACCGTCCACAAATGTGTTTAATCCCCTTGTGAACCTGCTAATACCACTCACCTTTGTGGCCTCCCATGGACGTGATTTCCAGATGTTTCCTACCAGCCATGTACTGGCCTGTGCCTGTTTTAAACTGATCTCCCCGAGTTTCACTGAACACTCTCTGGTGCTTGCATTAAGGGATTTGGTTAACAGCAGTTCCATGCTCACCTTATCCATCACCTTCATGGCTTTGCGAACTTTGTATGTAACCCCTCAGCCTTCCCTCCTCTAAACTGTGGAGTCTTTTCAGTGTCTCCACATAAAGTGGCAGCTCCACCCCCCCAGTCATTTTCATTGCCTTTTTCTATATCTTCTGACTTCACTACAACCTTCTTGAGACGCATAGACCCAAACTGCACCAATACTCAATGTATGGGAGAAATAAGGTTTTCGGCTTCTCTTCATTCTAAAAAAGAGAACAAAAAAGAATACAAAACTTGAGTTAAAGGTAAACCACATTGTGCGCTAATTAAAGAGAATTATGTCATACCATGAATACCATAGTAACCTCACTAGTAGTATCCTGTGAGTAGCCTTGGTTCAAACAAGGCTCCCAGTGGGAGAGATTTTGTCCTTGTGAAGTCTGCCAGGTGCTCTGGTAGCTGCAGCACACATAGGCTGCCTCCTGAGGCAGAAACTACTTAAATATATGACTCTGAATAACAGACCCTGAGCTTAGGTCACCCATCTCTGAAGTACAGATGCATGGCTAAGCCTCACACACTCCCCAGGTAGGATGTATAGATGATAGGCTAAGCTTTTTTATCCATTTAAGATAACAATTTTGATGTGTCTATTTATTTTAGTACTTGCTGTCTTTACTTGGAAGTTTGAAGTCTACAAGCTGTGAAGATTACAGCTAATTCAAACTATGGCTGTTCAAGGGGCAGAAAGGAAAAAATAAAGCATTTAAGGCTCATTTTACTCTGACAAACCAGTCAGCACTAGAGGTATGTTATGCTGATTCAAACACATGGCAGGAAATTTTCCCTGCTTAAAGAACTTACAACCAAAATGGGCAAGGGAGGAAGAAGGGGAACAGGACCAGCAAGGTGAAGGGTGATGCTACGTGGGGGACCAGAGAGATTTAAAACCTGGCGTTTTTCTTTCCAGGTTTATAGTCTTGAGAAGAAAGATTTTTCACACAAGGAAAGTATCTTCAAACACTCTTACCTTTTTCCTCCCCGCCCCCCGAATCTCCTTGTCAAAATATCTCACAGCTCTTTAGAAATGCTCATTTGCTCTCAGAAGTCGCCTGGTGAGTATCCCACAGTTATTCCTGCTTTGCAGAAACACCCAGTGAAACGATCCACTCGGGGTGGAACCATAGCTCAGACTGCTCACCCCCTTCATCCAAAAATGCAGCACTGTCAGGCCCGCTTCCCGGCTCCCCGGGCTTAGTCGCCGTCCCAGCACAGGCCAGCATGGTGGTGCCGCAGGGAAGTGGCTCTTGGCCGCAGCAGCCACCCCTCTGCTCTGCTGGCATGAAGACGAGTGTCACATTTGAAACCACTCGGCGCTTCCCAGAGGACCCAGCATGACAAACAGCACACGGGACTGTAGTGGCAGTGGTCACAGGGATAACTGCACCACCAGTGTCTCTGGGTTTGCTGTAGGCTTGTACCGGTGTTAGCAGAACAGGCTTTTAGCTCTTTACAGACCCTTAGAGCTTTCTCTTTCTCCTCCATTTCACTTCTCTTTTTGGTCCCTCTCCAAAGGTATATGGTTGTACTTTAACAAACAGCGATCAGCTGTGTGCAAAAAAGGGCCCTCCTCTGCAGAGTGCTGACACATGAGGGAGTAGTTCACATTTTCAGTGCAACAACAAAGCAACAGTGCTTGAATGCGAACATAAGCACCTGAAATGGTTGTTTGGGGCTCTGCTGCCATTGTAAGGGGTTCCTGTAGCTCCTGCTCCCCAGATGCATCCTCCCAGGCCGCCTGCGGCAGCTGGAATAAAACCAAACAGATACCGCAGAAATGCAAAGCCTGGTTGCTTTACCTTGTCGCTTTAGCATTCAGAAGGAGAAGGCGCTCCCTGCAAAGCATCCTGCTTGAGTCCCAACAGGTGGGAGCCCATGGCTTTTTCTATTAAGGAGTTCAGGAGAGTTGTATTAATCCACTGAACAGCCACGTCATCCGACAGCCTTGTTTGCCAAGCAGCGAGCGAGCGAGTGGCATGAAGCGTACCAAACCCTAATGATGTACTACCAACATCCACGCCAAAGACAAGGCCATTTAGAGCAGAGAGACAAGCTGAGTTAGCATAAAAGAAGAGGCATCAATCACCATTCCCCCAAGACAATGGCGATAATTTAATGGCTGTTTTTTAAGAAGAACTGACACTATACAAAGATTGAGGAGAAAGGTCTGGTAGGCTTCACCTGCAGCTGAGAGCTATTTGTTCCCATTGTGCCAACCAGAGCGAGGTTTGAAATGGCAATTTCTGCAGCTGGCATCATATGCATCAAGTTATGCTTGCAACTAAAGGTTTACTTTAAATTGCTAGGTTTTCTGGCTCAGGCTGTTATTAGTCAAGCTTGAGTGACTTTACTAATGAATTAACTTTCTGTTGAATTTTAAACTAATCTGCAGAGTTCTGTAGCATGATTTTTCTTCTGTTAAAATCATTTAGTTCATTGGAATTATTTCCCTTTAATTTACTGGTTCTATGACACTTTTTCTGCAAGGTTCACAGGGATCAAATTCAGACTTAGGATAAGAATTTGCAAAACTATTATATTTAGCTGAGTTCTATCTACATACTACAGCCATATATTTGACGCTATGTTATTTTTTAGAGAGATGAACCAGTGCAGACATCCTTATGCATGGTGTAAGGTGACTCTACATAAACAAACCAAAACTATCCAGAGAGCTGAAGTTATCCAAGTAAATTCACTCTGAAAGGTTACAAAAAAGCAAAGTATCAGAATAAGGCTTGGGGGGGAGGTTTCAAGCAGTGTTTCAGGCCAGACCATTGCCACAAGGCATGATCACCCTTACCTGTCAGATGGAGGTTTCTCCAAGCTGTTCTTAAAGATCTCCTGTGATGGACAGCACACACCTCTCTAGCACAACTCCACCGTCCATAGCATCACAAAGTGCTTCTAGTGTCTTACTGGAACCTCCTCACTGCACCTAAGTATGTTATTTCTTATTCTATATGGGCATGAAGAGCACTTTGCTCCTTCTTTGGAGCAGCTCTTGGCATATTTGAAAAATATTATCAGGAAATCCCTCGCATCCACCGGAGCAACTACAGTTCTTTCATTGTCTGCCACCCTTTCTGGACTTACTGTCATTCTCCTTGTCCTCTTCTGGGCTCTCTGTTTTGCCTTGCAGCTTCCCAGATGTGCAGGTCCCAGGCTGAGCCCCAGCACAGCACGCACCAGTGCTGAGCAGGGAGGGAGAGTTAGCCAGGGTCCAGTTCAGCCTGTAGCTCTCCTTGCCAGATGTTTCAATAAACATTTCCTGTTTTGCCCGAGACCTTCTCAGGATTTCAGCATAAACAACAAATTTTGGCTTTTGCAGTCTTCAAGGAAAATGTGGTAAGGACACTAAAATGCTTTGAAACAAACTATCTGAGAAACCAGCAGTGCTCAGGGTCCTGCAGTGAGAGCCAACTGGACTCACTAGTCCCAGAACTGCATTTGGTTTATCTGACAGCTTTTAGCTGTATTCCTAACTATTCTTCTGAGGGATACACTTCATACTTAGAACTGAGTCTTTCCATTTCCTCCATCAGCTATGGCTTGTGCTCTGGTAACTCTTGTTAGTGACAGCCACTGAAAAGCGTGCCAAGAAGATAGCAAGCTTCTTTAACAATACTGAATTATTTCTAAAGAAATTGCTGGTTTTCACAGGTGTTTTCATTTTTTTCAGATTTTAACTTCCATTTCTACTCTGCTCATCCAAAATTCTCCAGCAAGAGCTTCATGAGCATGACGGGCCAGAGAGCAAGCTCTGTCCATCATCTGCCCTGATGTGACTGTGGGCATTCTGCAGGGCTTACAAGTAGGACTCATGAGGCCCAGCCTGCTGCTGCCCTCATGTATCGTACGTTGAATTCAGTCCACCTACACACCACTGCTATCCCAGACAGAAAGTGGCAACAAGTCGATTTCATGCAACATTGAAACATGAAGTGGGCAACCTGGTGGTGAACATCTCACCCACACTGCGAATGGGACAGCACTGGGTCAGCAGTGGTACAGCTACAATTAAAAAGCTCCAAGTTTACCTCAAACTTTTTTCTTCTGCCTTGTCAGTATGAAGAGGAGGTAATTTTGGTTTTACGTCTGGGTTTCAGGCACCAATCAAAATGTAGCTTAGGCGCTGCCTTGACACCAGGGTCTGTCACACTCCATTCTAGCACTGAGCCTCTATTCAGTTGCAAAGTTGGATTGTATCTGCACTGAGAAGACTCCAGAGGAGACAGAAACACCCATATCTGTGAGTAAGTTTGTCCAAGTGATGTTGAATGTCCATCTAGGTCTTTCTAAGCCCTTCACTCCATTTCCTTGCTGAACCCACTGCTATTCCCAGGGGAGCATCCTGCAGTGAAGCCATTGCTTTCCCCACTGGCAAGAGCTGTTTTAAACTTCCTCAGGGGCTTCTCATGTGCTTTAGAGTTTAATGTAATTAGTGCATCATCTGAATGCTTCAGACCTCCATATTTTCTATCAAGTTCTCTCACCTTCAGGCTCCTAAGAGGATAGGAGGGTGCATGCAAATAAAAGTGTTTCTTAACCAGCTTCTTCATTCAAGCAAGCCAAGACCACTCCTACACAGTGTGGTCAACCCCTGTGAGACAGACATTGCCCATAGTCAGCATCCTTCCCTTCTACAGTGGAGGGCAAGCAGTGATATTGAAAACCACATCAAAAGTACTGATCTCTTCCTGTCTTTCCGAGAGGATAATTCAAGGACTTGCAGTGCCAGAAGCTCTTTCAGCCACCTTTAGTGTGGACAGTGCTATGCATGCTGCTTTATGGTTCTCAGGTATGATTTCAAGGTGTTATATCTTGAGTATTTGGTCTTCAGAACCACATAAATCTTGGCTCCCTTATAAATGTTTGCCCTATAAATTGCCCTAGGTTACCAAAGAGGCCACTGCCAGATCAAGAAATGGAGCTAATGACCTCCTATTGTTCTTCCATTCTTTCTTAGCTACTGAACTGTTAACAGGGACATTAGGAGAAGTTTGGGACTTCTGACTGTGCTGGAAATGTAAATTATCCCAATCTGCTTTGCATAGAGGACTGTGGACAAGTGCTTTATGTAAGCTTTATAAAATCAAAGCTCAAGTGTGACTTTCATAACCATGGGAAGGAACAATCCTTGAGATAACCCAATGCTGAGTCACTGACGCCTTGGAAGACAAAGACCAGGTCTCTGTCTGGCTTGTAGCAGGGACCGGGCGGTATGTTTCTGTCACCTTGGTGCTGTACTCACACAGCTGCATAGTGGTTGAGCTGCCACAAGTTGAACCAACTGTAAGTCTTCATAGAACCAGAGGAGCTGAAAAATCCCAGATCTTTCTGTCTCTGCATGAGCTGTCACACCGCCCACACTATTGTGTGGTTTTGTGAGTACCTCAAGTTCTTCTTACCACTTTTCCCCAAAAACAGAATGAAAACAAAAGCCTGTGTCAGCCCAATAATCCAAGGAGGTTGGTCCAGATTTACACACACTTTTATATGAGTGCATATCAGAAGCAATTCCACAGAAGTTGCTGGGTTTGATTCCCCAGGACTTGCACTGGGAAGACTCATTGGCATGTGTTCAATAATTATCCAGACCAGAGGGGTTAGCACAGTGCTGTTTGAGGCAACATAACCATCTAGAAAGACAACTTGTACAAGGAGATGAAGCTTTACCCTGACTAGAGTAATGCTGGTAGAAATGAAAGACCAGTTGGTTCTAACATTTCAGGCCAGGGTGGAGGTAAAGGGCAGCACCTCCACTGGTGTAACTGGAAGATAAGTGATCCCCAGCCATTTGCTCCAGCTCCATGCACTTTTGGGGTGTCATGGAAATTGATGGCTGAAAGTTCACCCTTACGAAATACTTTTGGTAATGTGATTACAGTTACGTTTTATATCTTCCAATTAAGTAGATATGCCAGCAGCTGG
Organism: Morus bassanus; assembly: GCA_031468815.1. Classification (NCBI taxonomy): domain Eukaryota; kingdom Metazoa; phylum Chordata; class Aves; order Suliformes; family Sulidae; genus Morus; species Morus bassanus. The sequence goes on from CM062568.1 coordinate 23,356,850, forward strand.
CCCTCCATGAGGTTGCTGCACTTTCTCTGAAATGTTATAGTCTCTCAAATTACAATGCAAAAGTAGGTGGAATCTGAAGTGCCTTTATTTTATTAGTTTTAACTAAGCTTTCAAAGCAAAATAGGTGAAACCACGAGCAGATGGTGTGGAATCACATATCACTTGCACAAATATCTAGGCTTTGGCCAAACGAATAACAGTGACACCAATATTGTTCATTTAAGCAAACACATGGAAATACTGGGCTTGGACAAATGCATAGCAAATCATTTTAGTTTTTTCTAAGGAAGTTTATCAGATTTGGCAATCAATCATCTAAGTTGACCAAGGATACAGTGTCTTTGCAATAAATGTTCATGCTTGTCGTCATTAACATCATTTAGATTTTAGACTTTTTCTAATTAAGAAAGGTTCCCACCAGCAACAGCAAAAATCCCCACCACCTCTTTCATTATCTCAGCTTTTCTTCCCTTTAATTACTATTGAGCTCCTGGCTGATTAAATTAGGTTTTTTAGGTCTTTTCTGAAATCTTAGGGAAATTATCTAAAAATCATGAAATCAATTCCCTTACGCTGTTTTAATCTTTTATGTTTTGGGCTCCAAGAGGGACGGGCGGACAAGTGCAGCCCCTCGGAAAAGTGTGCAGCACTAGACTGCTTGCCAGCCTTCTATTGCCTTTGTGGACCATCTGGGTCAATTTCCTTCCAACTAAATGAAATGCAAATAAAAATTCCAGCAGTTTTTCAGCTGCAGGCTGCCCAGCTGATTAGCATGACAGAGGCCGGGAGATGAGGCCTGACCCTGTGCACTTCCCCTCATCTCATTAAGTTGTAACTCTACCGTGGCTGCATTCATGGTGTTTATTGACGCTGAAAGGCGTCTTTATCCAAAACTAGCTAAATTCACATTCAGAGTTTTTCCATGAAGGCTTGCCTGCTACAGCATCCACATGAAAGTGAACCTATTGTAGCTCCGTGATGTGTCCTGCTGATTCCTTAACAATCTGAGCTTTCTCCAAAAATGTTAGATTCACAAGTTTAAGTTCCATTAAAAGAAATAAATCCCAAACATTTTAACACTCCTTAGTTTAAAATATTAAGAGTATAAACAAGTTTCATTCTGATGATGACAGTGTGTATATTAAACTCATGCATGAGAAGACAATCCAGCCAAAGTACAGTAGCGAGCAAGTGCCTGTATCATGTAGGACTGCAGACAACAGGGTATTATACTGATCCTCACATCCATCAGCAAGCAGAAAGATATAAGATTCAAGAGGGCAACATCTTCAGCAATTCATAATGCTCTGAGAGTCACAGCTGGACAACAGAGAGAAATACACCTTTCAGCCACCTACTATTCCATGTCTTGTCACATCTCTACATTAAAGAAAAGGAAATACTGCAGAACCAAAGCCTGGTAGAAATGAGCATAATAATGATTATGATCCTTTCACCTTTCTCTTGAGCACTGTGACTAGCATGGTAGCTGGATGACGGCAGTTGCATAGCTAAGACAGGGCTGCTAAAGCTCTAGGGTGGACAGGTCTAGTGGGCAGTGCATTTTCTCTGCTGTAATGTTTGAGGGCCAGGTGGGAACTAAGGTAGGCAGTCTGTCTCCAGGAGGCATGTAAAGGGATAGCAGCTACTACAGTTTTTGCAAAAGAAAAGTCAGATGTTGGTGGTCTCCCTACCATTTGGGTCTACAGGGTGTACATAGTAAAGACTAACTGCTCTCTTATGAGCCTACCAGACTGTAAACAAGAGTCAGGGAGTTTCCAGCACTGACACCAATGCACCCTTGGAGTCAAAACCTCAGTTTCAATTATTTCTTCTCCTGGTAGCTGGACTGGAAAGAGAGGACAGGAGAATTTTCACTGGATCACTGCCAAGTTTCTCACAAGATATTTTAAGATTTCATTCGGAAGGAGAGGATGTGCTTTTTTTTTGTTATGGAAAACAGCTTTTTTCGCTTCCACTGTGCTAAGACAGATATAGGTGAGCAAATGTAGGCAGGGGAGTCAGAGATCAACTCTTTGGATGAGGTTGCAAGAGGAGGTTACAGGTCTGTGAGCATCACATCAAAGTGATTTATACCTATGCAGGGCTAAAAGGTGAAGTCAGTGCATAACACAGACTGACATCACATCCCATGAGAAAAAAGGAAAAATATTTCATCATCTCTACTCCATTCAAAGGTCACATGGAGCAGAGAATATTGAAGGTGATCTCTGTTTGGTTATCCCGTGAAGAAATTCAACAGTAAGCCCATGGCTCCTCCCTAGATTTTCCATCTTGTCCGCTAATGAGTTCACTTTGCTTCACGCAAACAGAGTTGGACAAACATTATCTTGATCTGAGAAGCGATACACAATGCTTGGGCAGAAAAATTCATTTTTTTAAGTTCATGGTACATTAATGTCTTCCCACTGAACCACAAGCTATTATGAACATTAAAATAACATTTTGGATCACTTCTCATAATCCTATTGAAGTCAGAGATGTTCTGTTAATTTCCACAGGGTTTTGATGATATTCTTTGCTAGTTTGGCTTAGTTAATTGTTGCCACAACTCCACATGAGGTGGAAGACACCAACTGAACAAACCTCTCAACACTTGGCTTTCCTGTTGCTCCAGGTAAGTGTTTGCAGGATAGATGAAAACCACTCAAAAGTATCATCACTCCCAGATGTGTTGTTCAAGCATGTTCTTTGATTAGGGGCATGTAAACAAGGGTTTGACTATAAAGGCTTTTACCTGAAATTCAAGAAGGTGAATATGCAGGAGATCAGAGGGAGCATGATCTGTTTTGACCACTCGTGTTTTAGTTTTGCAGGCTTTTGGAGACATCTCCCTTCTACATATTAGTTCAGACTCATCAGTGACAGAGCATGGCTAAGGATGGCCTGAAATCAGGAGTTTGAACTGGTTTAGTCAAACCGGTGGAAAGGCCTTGTAAACATCCTTGTTTGTTTTAAATGCACATCCCTTTTTAACTAAAGTTAACTGGGAATTAATGTCGTTAAATCAAACCCAAAAATCTTAAGCTGTATTGAGAGTGTATTCAGTGCACCTTGCCCTGGTGCAAGTAGAAGAGTTCAACACTTGGGTATCTTATTAGGCAAGTTTCATGAAATTCTGCTTTTCAGAAGTAAAAAAAAATTGAAAAGACACAGACAACTACATTTTTATCTAATCTGCACTGATGTGAGCTTTATTTGCTTCTGGGTTTTCATTTGAACTGATATGTTTTTTAGCAGTTAAAATCACCTGAGAAAAAACCAGTGACTTTCCCATCAGTAGCTATAACATGCTTTGTTCTTGATGTGTTTTGTTATCGACAATGTCAACATTGAAGCCAGCCTATAATGTTACCAGAAGGTTATGAAATGTGGTTTTAAATAGCAAGTTATGATAACTGCTGCCTGTATAAGGAGTCCCATGATGGGTGGGAGCACACTCAAAGCACCAAGGAGCTGACAGTTCCGTTTCAAGGAGGCTGGAGAAAGCAAGAGGAATGCTGTGGACAAACCTCACTGGTTGGCATTTCTTGTTGACCTATATCCAAATGCAAAGCCAGCACTTTAAATTTCCTGCCTAATGCACATTTGAATAAAAAAAGTGTGATTTAGGATCCTTGAAAGATTTTGCTTTGGTAATTCAGCATGTTTTCATTTTACAATTCATTTAACTTTAATAAAGTGAAAGCATTATAATAAAATGCTAGGTAATGATAAAATATATGTGCTACAATAACACCAGTACTGGAATAAAAATATCAAACCATCATATTTTGACTTTATTACAATGGAATATTTTACAATGTTATTAGTACAGAATAATAAAGTCAAACCAAAGGGCAAACCACTGCAGCTTCTTCTAACTGAAAATTTTTCAGGCTTGATATCTTCTTTGGACACATTTTGATTTTGACAAAGCTGTTTTTATGATAGAAAATTGTTGTTAGGAGTTTTCATCGAGGTTCAGTTATCACTGTTATCCATTCAACAGAATATGGTAGTTTGGGGGTTGTTTCACTTGGGAAGGTGAAAACAGTGATAGCTGTGCTTTTTTCTTTAATGTGTCAGATTATTTCTTTATGAAACCAGAGGCAAATATTATTTTTTATAGCAAGCACAGCAAGAAAAAGAAAGTGAACAGTAAAGAAAGAAAAGTGGAGAAAAATTAAACTTCATTCAGAGGTTGAATGATGATTGGAGCTGGACTTGTCCTGTAGATGAGAAGTGGAGCAGCTACAATCACAAGCCTGGGGACCAAGGTAACAGAAAGGAGGGACCACATAAGAAGGAGCAGAGAGGGAAAAGACAGAAACACAGGATCAGGGCAAGAGCCCGGTGGTGGGGGAGCACCGACTGCCAGGAGTCTGTAAAAGGATAGAAGGTCCTCATCTGGGTTACTTGCTGCCAGATCAACATAGCAAATGGGACAGGCTGATCTGACAGCAGCAGGAAAAAAAAAACCAAACCAGTGAGTTTCATCATTTGCCAAGATTGGCAGACTTGATGAATGTGTCAGGATTTCTGTTTTTTCTCAGTCCCTTTTCCTACAGTTCTGAGTTATATTATGTTCTCAGTTTGGGCTAAGAAACAACCATAACATGTCATGGTGTCCTAATTGTAGATGAGAGTTTGAAAAAGTGGTCACTATTGGCTAAAACACAGCAGAAAGGAAAAGACAAACTCAGATTTATTATTACAAGCATAAATTCTGGGAGCTGGACGTATTATTCACTAAGGTCTGGAGCTCTCTATATTGCTTATCTTGGACATAAGATGCAGCAGTGATGTCTACCATCATTCTGAACCAGCAAAGACACTATGTCAGCAAACCTGAACTAAATCCCCAGGACACAAAAAAGGGAGTTTGCAGGTCTATACTGCACTGCAGCGGCGCTGATCAAAAGGAATCATGCAACAGAAGACATTAATGCCTCTCAAAATACAAGGGGAAGAAAAGGAAAACTACAAAGCCAGTCTTTGAGTAGTCTGGGGAAAAATGCCCAGTTTGATGGGGGACACTGCAAGGTTGCACAGAGGAGCAGTAGAGGCAGGTCGAGAAACTGCAGCAGGATGGGTGCAGAATGGGGTACCGGCAACAGCCAACAGCAGTAGCTCTGAGGTCCCGCAGCCTTGCAAAGCTCTTGTTATAAATGTCTCATTGGCATTTCTTACATCTTGGTCTTGAATCAGAAGGGCTATTGTCCTTGTGCATGGGGACTGGTTTTATTTCCTGCTGTGTTTTTGAGGTCCAGATCAATGTAAACATGTTTGTTTCCATCACACCAAACATACCCTGCCTGGGATTGGATTCAGATTTGTTATTCCTCTGCACCTAACTTTGGCAGCCTTAGGGCAACATTTGCAATGAATTGCAATTCAGCAGTTCATGGGTCTGAAGCGTGCTTCCTTTTCCCTTGCTTTGCGCAGAGAGTGCTCTGCAGTACGTATATGAGAGCCCAGGGTATCAAGCCGTGCTTAGGGTTCATGGCAGCTTTACACTTCAATGTGTGCCTCAGGCACAATGAAGGAGCAGAAATTCCCTTCCATGGTATGATGTTACAGCTCTTCTGCCCTTTTCTGGCCCCTTCTGACCATCCTCCTCATCCCATTTCTCCTTATCACCCTGATTCATATTTCTGCCATTTTTTTACCATTTTGTCTCTTTTCAGGCCTCCACTCTTGTCAACCATCATCACAGGCCAGTGACAATATTTCTGTCACAGGCTCTTCTCCAGCCTTGCTGACTAAGTCCTGGACTCTCTGATCCAGACTCTGTAGCTGCCCAAGCTATCCCATGTACCAGCTCACAGTCCTCACATCTCCACCATACATCCAGTCCTGCCTCCACAGCATCGCTCGCTCACTCTACTCCTCCCAGCCGTCCCCTCCTGGCCAGCTCTTATCCCATCCATTCTCCACCTGGTCCTCCTTGGATGCAGCAGACTGAGTCCACAGCCATCACTGAGTCTCTCTGAACTTGTATCCCAGGATGGCCCTGTCTGGCCCTGAGATGGAGTTAAGTTCACTAAGTAAGAGTTGTTCAACCCTGCAAAGTCTACTAAGCAAGTCCAAAATATGTTCAAGAGCCTGGGGCAAAATGAGGCGATAGCTAACAGAAAGAGCAAAGGCATAACACCACCCTTCTTTTTCTTCCTCCAAGGCAAATTCCCAGTCCTTTATGCAAAACACATGGTACAGCTTCACAGTGAATAAAAATATTGCATCAAACATGGGCAGAAAAATGTATTTTACTCAGAAATGTCCAACTTGATATTATTTGACCATGTGTTGTGCAAGAAACACCTGGACTGTATACTCCAAACTTCAGGGCTACAGGGTAGTGGGTTGACAAGAGTTGGGACCAGGGGTTCTTCAAAGGAGAGGTGCCAAGCAATCTGCTATATGGACACGCCTGCTGGTGAACTTTCCTGCTAGCAGGCACGGCAGACTGCATACAGGACAGCACACTTGTTTTGATTTGTTGGTTTTGTGATACATTCAATCACTGTGGTATTTCCCCTTTGAGATCTGACTTTTGAATCTTTGCATACATTCTATAGGACCCTACTGCTGTAGGTGGTTGGGTAGGACTGGGCAGGAGGGTCAGATCCTTGTGTGTAGGTATCTCTCTCTGAGCTTGGTGTCCCATGGCTTTTGATTTTTTGTTGAAGATCTCTGTATTTCAGTTGAGCTATTTGCTGTTTTCAGGCTGGACCTGGATGCCAATGATACATACATTTACAGAATCAAGGAAATTAGGGATTAAAATAAAAAAAACCTATGTGGTGGGTTGAGCTTGGCTGGAAACCAGGTGCCAACCAAGCTGCTCTATCACTCCCCTCCTCAGCAGGACAGAGAGGGGAGAAAATAAGATGGAAAAAAGCTCATGGATCAAGATAAAGGCAGTTTAATAAAGCAAAAGCAAAGGCCACGCGTGGAAGCAAAGTAAAACAAAAGGTTTATTCTCTACTTCCCATCAGCAGGCGATGTCCAGCCACTTCCTGGGAATTAGGGCCTCAGTACATATAGCGGTTGCTCCAGAAGACAAACATTGTAATAACAAATGCCCCCCCACTCCTCCTTTCTTAGTTTTTGTTGTTGAGCAGACGTCATATGGTATGGAATATCCCTTTGGTCAGTTTGTGTCAGCTGCCCTGGCTATGTCCCCTCCCAAGATCTTGCCCACCCCCAGCCTACTGGTGAGGGGGGAATGTGGGAGAGACAACCTTGACGCTGTGCGAGCGCTGCTCAGCAGCAGCCAAAACACTGGTGTGTTATCAACACCTTTCTAGCTACCAATACAAAGCACAGCACTACTGAGGACTGCTATGGGGAAAATAAACTCCATCTCAGCCAGATCCGATACAATCTGCACCCTTTATTCCATACCATTTACTTCATGCTCAGGTCCCACATAATTTAATACATAAATATATATATATCTCTTCTAACCATCCCATTGTACTTAATTCTTATTACTGAAATCCCTTCTTACCAGCACTTACAACTTAAACTACATACTTAAACAATCTTTATACCCAACATACAGATTTATACATTCTCATTAACTACTATCCCCTGTCCTTTAACAGATAGATATTGCTCTCCCATTCCGTGGTCTTCCTCCACTCCTCCAGATGTTCATGAGAACAGGCTTTGACTTGGGATCCACCTGTCAGTACAGGTGCTCAGGACAGGAGAAGCAGTATATTCAATTGTTGGGCACCAACACCAGCTTGGTTTGGGTCATTGTTGCACTCGTCTGGTTCCTTGTGAAACTTACTCTTTGTCATTCCAGGTAATTCCTGCTACCTTACTTCCTACAACATACAATTCACATCACAGGTTATTTTTCCCCCAAGGTTAAATCTCCTTGAGGCACACACTGGGTCTCCCCAAATTTCTGCATCACCCACCAAGTACACCCAGGTCCTTGAATGAAAACAATCCCACAAATTGGTTTGCCTTTTCCCATGGGAGGAGCAATCCACACCGCCTTCCCCAACCACTTCCCTGTGTGCACTACAGGGACCTTATCTCCTCCCACAGTATGTAGGGGTTTTGTCTGGGCAGGACCAGGACAGTTAGCAGATCCTCTGGTGTTAACCAGCCAAAATTCGTATGCCAGTTCTTCCATGCACCATTGCCCAATGCTCTCAACATAGTCTTTAATGGTCCATTATATTGCTCAGTCTTCCCAGAGGCTTGTGGGTGATAGGGGATGTGACACACCCACGCAATGCTGTGCTTCTTTGCCCAGGGGATTATGAATTTATTTTGGATATGAGTCCCATTGTCTGATTTAATTCTTTCTGGGGTACCATGTCACCAAAAAATTTGCTTTTCAAGGCCTAAGATGGTGTTTCGGGCAGTGACATGGTTTACAGGGTATGTTTTTAGCCAACCAGTAGTTGCTTCCACCATGGTGAGTATGTAGAGCTTGCCTTGGCATGTTTGTGGCAGTGGTTCAATACAGTCAATTTGCCAGGCTTCACCATATGGAAAACCCAGTCACTGCCCTCTATTCCAGGGAGATTTCACTCATGTGTCTTGCTTGATTGCAGCACATGTTTCACATTCGTGAGTGACCTGTGTGATGGCCTCCGAGTTCAGGTCCACTCCTCGATCACGAGCCCATCTGTGTGTTGCATCTCTCCCTAGACATCCCGATGTTTTGTGGGCCCATAGAGCTAGAAATAGCTCACCCTTACCCTCCCAGTAAAGGTCCACCTGAACTACTTCAATATTGACAGCCTTGTCTACCTGTTCATAGTTTTGATGTTCTTCAGTGTTCAACGCAACTTTTGGGCATGTGAGCATCTACATGATGTACCTTTAAAGCCAGGTTTTCTACCCAGGCAGCAATGTCCTGCCACAATGCAGCAGCCCAGATGGGTTTACCCCTGTGCTGCCAATTGGTCTTCCACTGCTGTAGCCACCCCTATAGGGCATTAGCCACCATCCAGGAGTCACTACAGAGATAGAGTACTAGCCACTTTTCTCTTTCAGCAGTCTCTAGGGCTAGGTGGATGGCTTTCACTTCTGCAAACTGACTTCTCCTTCAGTGGCTTCAACAATTTGTCATGTGGGACTCCTCAGAGCAGCTTTCCACTTCTGATGGTTTCCTACCACACGACAGGATCCATCAGTAAACAAAGCATAACGCCTTTCATCTTCTGATAACTCATCATATGGTGGTGCCTTTTGGGCATGAGCCACCTCCTCAGGCAATGCTCAGAAATCTCAGCCTTCTGGCCAGTCCACAATCTCTTCCAGGATTCCTGGGTGGTTAGGTTTCCCCGGTCCAGCTCATTGCATGATCAATGTTACCCACTTATTCCATGTATCACTGCTTGTGTGATGTGTAGAGGGGATATTTCCTTTGAACATCTAGTGTAGCACGGGCAATTGCAGTGCCAAGAGGAGATATGCTTCTGTACCAACAACTTCTGAAGCTGCCCAAACCCCCTCATATGTTGCTAGTATCTCTTTTTCCTTTGGGGTGTGGTGGGCTTCTGATCCTCAATACCCCCAGCTCCAAAACCCTAATGGTCAACCTCGGGTTTCTCCTGATGCTTTCTGCCAGAGGCTCCAGGTGAGACCGTGCTCCTCAGCTGCAGTGTAAAGTACATTTTGCACAGCTGGTCCTGTCTGAACAGGCCTAAGAGCTACTGCATGAGCTATTTCCTGTTTGATATGCTCAAAAGCTTATTGTTGCCCAAGGCCCCACTCAAAATAGATCTTCTTTTGGGTTACTTGATAGAGAGGGCTCACAAGCTGACTATAACCTGGAATATGCGTTCTCCAGAATCCCACAAGGCCTACAAAAGCTTGTGGTTTCTTCCTGTTAGCTGATGAAGACATAATAATTGCTATCTTGTTAACCACATCCATAAGCAGATGACAGCATCTATCCTGCCATTTTATTGCCAAGAACTAAATCTCCTGTGCAGATCCCTTGACCTTGCTTTTTTTTTTATGGTGAAACCAGCTTTCAGAAGAATCTGAATTACCCTTTTTCCCTTCTCAAACACTTCTTCTGCCTTGTTGCCCCACACAATGTCATCGATGTATTGTAGATATTTGGGGACATCACCCTGTTCCAGACAAGTGGTAGGGCTGTGTTTCCACCCCATGGGCAGTTGATTCCAGGTGTATTGGACATCCCTCCATGTGAAAACAAACTGTGCCTGCCTTCTGCTGCCAAAGGAATTGAAAAAAATTCATTGGCAAGGTCAACTGTAGCATACCACTTGGCTGCCTTCGACTCCAGTTCATATTGGAGCTCTAACATGCCTAGTACAGCAACACTCAGTGGTGGTGTGACTTTGTTCAGGCCATGATAGCCTATCATTAATCTCCACCCTCCATCAGACTTTTGCACGGGCCATATGGGACTATTAAAAGGTCAGTGAGTCTCGCGGATCACTCCTTGGCTCTCCAGTTGATGAATCAACTCACGGATGGGAGCAAGGGAGTCTTGGTTTCTGTGATATTGCCACCAGTGTATTGTCCTGGTAGCAACCGGCACCTGCTGTTCTTCAACTCGCAGCAATCCCACAACAAAGGGATCTCCCAAGAGACCAGGCAGGGTAGATAACTGTTTGATCTTCTCTGTGTTCACAGTGGCTACACCAAAAGCCCATCAGTATCCTTTTATGTCTTTGAAGTACCCCCTCCTGCGGTAGTCTATGCCAAGGATACAAGGGGCCTCTGGGCAGGTCACAATGGAGTGCTTTTTCCATTTGTCCCCTGTTAAGGTCACCTCAGCCTCTAATACAGAAAATTCTTGGCATCCCCCTGTCACTCAGAGATGCAGACAGGTCCTGTGCCCCTATACCCTGATGGCACCAGTGTACACTGTGCACCAGTGTCTACCAGAGCCTTATACTTCTGTGCTGGGGCACTTTGAATCACCTTCCTCCCTATGGCCCATGTGCACAGGAGATCCTCTGGATCTCTGGAGACCTCATCATTGTCTAGATCACTGTAGATGACTTCCAGCACTGCTAATTCTCTCAGGTACTGGATGCCTTCATCTGCAGTAGCCCACTTTCCTTGAATGGATATCTTGCCCTCACACTTGAGAAGAGCTGTCTCCAGAGGCTGCAAATTGCTGCCTCTTTTCCAACTCCGCTTGTAATTCCCCAGTATCTAGCAAGGGATCCCAGCTGCTGGGCTTCCTGACCCTCCAGTTGCTGACTGTTGGCCCTGTTATCCCAGCATCGGAACAGCCAGACAGCAATCCGCTCATCTGGCTGGTGGCTGCAATCTTCCCGCAAGTCTCAAAGTTCTGATGAGGTCATGGACTGGGTAGTTTCCGCTTCCTGTTTGAATTCTGTCACTTCTTTCTCCAAACTTTTGTTAAAGGACCAGCTTCTTGATCAAGCCTTTCCTCTTCTTCTTTCTCCCTTACTAATCGATGATATGGACCCATTGTTTTCCTTGTCCACTGTTTCTTTTTCACTACTGGGGCAATTGCTGTAGTTGTTGCTTTTTGCATCCCTGCCTCAATCACAGTCCTCTGAGAGTACTGAACTGTGGCTCAATAGGCGCAGGCCAGGCCCCAGTACAGTGCTAGAAGCTGTTCGTTTTCACTGAGGTGGGCAAGGCACCCTTCTATCTGGTGGCACATCAGCTTGCCAGGGTTGCTTTCCTGGTCAGCTGTAAAGTCTCAGGTTATGGGAGGTGATAACTCCACTAGAACCTGCTCAAAATCCTTCCACACATCCTGCCATGCAGGGACCAGCTGCCTCAGGGCACATTTCAGTATTACCTCACCCAAAAGTTGTCTTCTCTTACACCAGGACAAGACCAGATTCCACAAACCTTATGTAAGTGTGAACAAGGACTTTGGAAACCTGAGTAATAGAACCATCCACATCAATCCCTGGTAGAAAGAGGGAGATGTATTCCCTCATCCTCTCCACAAGATAGCTCCCCCAGCACAGCAAGGTCATCAATGCCAGGGCAAAGCACATAGCCATTGCTTGTACTAGCATGTTCCCAAGCTCAGCAAAATAAAGAGGTAAGCAATGCAGCAAACAAACTCCATGACCCGGACAGGAGCTTGCCGGTTAATAACTACTCTAGCTATAGCATGTTTAATACAAAACTGCCATTCTTTTGTGCCCCACATTGGGCACCAGAAAGGACTGTGGTGGGTTGAGCTTGGCTGGAAACCAGGTGCCAACCAAGCTGCTCTATCACTCCCCTCCTCAGCAGGACAGAGAGGGGAGAAAATAAGATGGAAGAAAGCTCATGGATCAAGATAAAGGCAGTTTAATAAAGCAAAAGCAAAGGCCATGCGTGGAAGCAAAGTAAAACAAAAGGTTTATTCTCTACTTCCCATCAGCAGGCGATGTCCAGCCACTTCCCGGGAATTAGGGCCTCAGTACATATAGCGGTTGCTCCAGAAGACAAACATTGTAATAACAAATGGCCCCCCGCTCCTCCTTTCTCCTAGATTTTATTGCTGAGCGGACATCATATGGTATGGAATATCCCTTTGGTCAGTGTTGCGGTTTAATGTGGCAGGCAGCAAAACACCACGCAGCCGTTCACTCACTCCCCCCAAGTGGGATGGGGGAGAGAATAAAAAAAAATGTAAAACTTGTGGGTTGAGATAAAAATAATTTAATAGCACATAAAAGAAAGGGAAAATATTAATAATGATAAAAGAATGTACAAAACAGGTGATGCACAATGCAATTGCTCACCACCCGCTGATCGATGCCCAGCCAGTTCCCAAGCAGCAGCCCCCCAGTCAGCTTTTCCCCTAGTTTATATACTGAGCATGACATCGTACGGTATGGAATATCCCTTTGGTCAGGGATGTCAGCTGTCAGCCTGATATGTCTAGACTAGACTGTTCCAGCTGTGTCTCCTCCCAGCTTCTTGTGCACCCCCAGCCTACTTGCTGGTGGGACGGTGTGAGAAGCAGGAAAGGACCTTGACTCTGTGTAAGCACTGCTCAGCAGTAACTGAAATATCTCTGTGTCATCAACATTATTCTCATCCTAAATACAAAACACAGCACTATACCAGCTACCAGAAAGAAAATTAACTCTATCCCAGCCAAAACCAGGACAGTCAGTTTGGGTCAGCTGTCCTGGCTATGTCCCCTACCAAGATCCTGCCCACTGCCAGCCTACTGGTGAGGGGGGAATGTGGGAGAGACAACCTTGACGCTGTGCGAGCGCTGCTCAGCAGTACCCAGCACACCGGTGTGTTATCAACACCTTTCTAGCTACCAATACAAAGCACAGCACTATTGAAGACTGCTATGGGGAAAATAAACTCCATCTCAACCAGACCCAATACAAGCCAATATTCTAGGGATACTCTAGGTCATCTATCTAGCCCATTACACAGGATAATAAGATAAATTGAATCATTCAGTTGAATAAACGATGAGTCCTTTTTAAAGGCACTTTGACTTTGTGGAAAGCAAAAGGAACTGAAAGTTGCCTTATAGGCTTTCTGTGTTCAGTCTTCCCTTTGAGAACTGCTGCTGAATTGGCAATTCTGGATTAAATAAACCAAACAAACATTTATAAATAAATAAGCTTTTTTATCTCCTCCTCCAAACTTCGCTCACTTTGATGGTTTCACGGATCCACACATTTAATGACAATCTGAAGATGGTATATGGCCTACCTGTTGGATTGGGCAATGTATGCAAATTGTCACATGTATCAAAATATTTTTAAAATTATATTAATATGAAAATGAATCAGCTTAAGACTCTTATAGTGTTCAACATATGACCTCAGTATTGCATGAACCTGTTCATTTTCATAGTTTGTATATAGGAACTGTACTAATAATTCAGGATCCATATTATTAATTTAGTCATTGATAATGCAACGCCTGATGCATGTCCTTAACTTCACTTATTTCAAAGGGACTGCTCACATGTTGAAAGCCAGGCATGTGCAGGAGAGTTTGCAGCCTTGGGTAATGTAACTGCAGCATGGTTACAGTCACTGCTCAGAGGTGGAATGTGACTCCGATAGATGATATATGTGGTTGAGTTTTGGGGTGGGGTCCTAGGGAAGTGAGGTTGCCCTGCCGGAGGATGAATTGCCAGCTGTAGATGCCTACTCCCCTCCATAAGCTGCAGCAGGAGCGCAGCTGACTCACTTACTCTTACCTCCAACATTTTGGGCAGCCAAGGGTGGATGTGATGACTCCCGTTCTTACATAGTCAGTGAGTGTGCAAGGTGTTTCTGGCGGTCCATGAAGGAGGTTTAGTACCCTCTATGTTTGGATAACTGCCAGGCAGAAGGGAATGCCCCTGTACTTCCAGGGGATGGCTAGGTCCACCTTCAGAGGGTATCTGCTGCTGGTTCCTGCTTGGCAGTGAGGGTCAGCCAGCCTTCCCCTTCCTCCTGCTTCCCCTTTCCAGCCTCTGTGTGTTGGAGATTGTATACTTGGTGTTGTATTCCACCACAAAACTAGTCAGTGTTTGCTCTGGTAAGACTGTGCTTTGGTGCCTTGAACTCCCACTCTGAGGGGCCTTCATTGCGTCAGGACTCTTACTTACTGTGTGGCTCTGTGCCATTGGTGGCCAACAGCCGAGACAATGGAACAGGCATTCCCTCATGCATCCAACTGCCCGCACCACCTCCCCTGTCTCAGCCAGACCCAGCCCTGGCCCTGCTTGCTTTTGTAGATCTGCAGGTCACAGAGACAGGTCCCCCGTCACCAGGGATGCACCATCTGGCCACTGTCCTCTTACCCAGGCTTGAGGGCTCATATCTTCAATGTGGAAAATCCACTCAAAGGACTGATACAAACATGAACATAGACTCAGTTAATCTCTCTGAGTTTTGTACTGCCTAGTTTTGGCACCTCTTTCCAAAGTCCAAGAGCAAGGTCCCAAATGTCCCACCATACCTATGTGTCTGAGACCAAAGCTCAAAACACCTCAGAGGCTTTCTCTCCCATGTTGCTCAGCGTTCTTTGCCCACAGCCCCTCGATGGCCGTCCATGGAGCAAAGGAATGAGCTGTCCTTACCTACCAAATGGCTGTGCTTGCTCTCCAAGCAGAAGCACTAGCAAAGGCGCTCTTGTTTGCATACGGTCGCCAGCCAGACATTCCCAATGCCTTATCACAGACAGCTGATATTTCCTCTACAGTGTCCATGAGTTTTGTCCATCAAAGCAGCAGCCAGTGTTGTTTTATGATGTGTTGTAAAACTACCATGCTACCCTGAGTGTGCTCAGTGTGGCTGCCTCATTTATCACTGCTCAGCCTTCACACTGGGACATCATCCATCACTGCCTCCTTAGAGCTAGGAGTCAGAACCTGGTCCGTATTGCTGCCATAGCCCGGAGTCGTGTGAACACTCATCAGCAGGTCCCTTTGTCCTCAGGCTTTTTTTTTTTTTCAGGAAATGTGACTTCTTCTTACATTTAGTTCCCAACCAAGACTCCAGAATAGAAAACCAAACTTCAAAATTCAATTGACTGTGCCTAATGGAGGGGATTTTAATGTGTAGCCTTTGACCCTTATCTATTATTGATGGAAATAAAGACTTTTTTGTTCCATACTTGAAGTTAATGGTTAACAGAAAAATTTGGAGGTTTTAATTTTTTGATTCTAATAGTGACCTCCATGTCCATTGTGAAACCATGAATAATCACCGCTTGAGAAAGGCATTTCTATGAGCAATCTAGAAAGCGGACAAAGAAACCTTTGAGGCAGTTTCATATGCAGAAAAAAAGCTCAAGAATATGTTTGTGTCTGGTTTTCTTCTTGTGCTATAGAAAGACAAGTGTCCTTCGTTTTATTAATCACATTAATTAATTGCATTGCACTTATGTCCTTATCTCTCACAAACCTGTTCATTCTATTTTAATGATAAAACAAATAAGCAAAACCTGCAAAATGGTTAAAAATGTTACCCAATGTAAAACCTGTAAATACAGAGCCTTCTCCTACTCCTAGAGTCATCAAAGGTAAAAATACCGTTGATTTTACCAAGTCTGTATAGTAAGGTGGATGTATTGTACTGGACTTAATACAGAAATAGGACTTCAGTTGTTTCTCTGCTTTAAAACCCTTGTTCTTCAGTGTTTTCCTACTGCTCTTTCATGGATGAGGAGGTAGCAAACGTGACTCAGGCACCTCATAATTCTCTCTTTGGGATTTAGCCTCCTGTGTTGGAAGAAATGCTGTATTGTATGCAGCTCGCAGAACAATTGTCCTCTAGGAGAAGCCGTGGCACATAGCAGCGAGCGTGTACTCTGCTTCATGCTCTTTCTTTGGAGGTGAGTCTTCAAAAAAGTAGCCTTCTGGGAAATAGGCACAGATGTGCAGGTAGAGGGGGCCAGGCCATGCACTAATTGTGGCTTCCTCTGCTCCAGGACTGATGTGTTAGTAGTGCAAGTTGCATTCATGGTTGTCAGTGATTTCCCAGCATGAGAAAGCTGAGTTTAAGGCCCCAAATCCTTGTTGTTTCTTCAGCAAAATGATCAAAACCTGGACACTTATTAGGAGTAGAAAAAACAGTACTTAGGTTTTAGATGTTTTGTTTTTCCATTGTAGCTCAATTTTCCATCCACTTGATAACTTTGAAACAAAGTCACAGACTCAGCATGGTAAATTTGAATGGCCTGGCTAGGGAGAGGATGCGCTTGTCCCTGTGGGTGGGTGCCCTTTGCCTTCCAGGGCTGCACCCACCCCAGCAGTAATGCAGCGTAGTAGGGGCTGGTGTGTAGCCTGAAGCCACCAGTGCTGCAACCCCTTCCTCTACATTCATTTTCAGTTGAAGGGCTATCTTCTGAACAAGCTTTGGAGTGGTCCCCTGGATCAAATGTCTCCACTGGGCCTCTGCTTTGTTTCTTTTCAAGGGGCCAGTAACTAGTTCAGACCCTCGTGTCTGCATTGACAGGTTGGAGCCCACTTGATGTGCCTTTTGGGCAGAGCTTCCCATTTTGTTTTTCTCCAGAAGGCACCTGGTTTGCACACACTCAAACCGTTCTGTCAGCCAAGCCCAAGTGTGATGCGAGAAGATGATCGGGGGGTTGCTTCAAAATCGTGCTATTGTTCCCTGCAAAAACACTAATGTAAACACAGCCTAAGCATGATGCATTGCCTGACATGAGCACCTACCTTTAGTTTAGTCACACAAGACTTCCCCTTGTCTGGAGGCCCCCTAAAGTGCTCAGCAGCTGCTGCTGTTGCTATTGGCACCTTCAGGACACAGGGAGGATGTCTGGACTGTTCTTCAGGGTTGCCCCGATGTCAGAATGGGAAATAAAGCTTTGAGAAGATAAACCATGAAGGGGAAGGAGGATCAGAGACTTCTGAACCTTATTCCTTGTGCTGGTATGGAGAGCAGCACAAAACAAAGGCACTGAAGAGTGGACAACACAAAACGCTGGAAAGCATTGCAAGGTGATAGGTATTCAAAAGCCATTGGAAGCAATAGCAGTTCTTCCACTGACTTCAAAGCACATTTGACCAGGACCCTGAAGACATGGTAATATTTAAGAAATAAGTTTAATTTGAGGCAAGAAAGCGTAGATGTAGTACTTTCTCCCCTTGCAAGGATGCACAGTCTCTCAGCACTGGTCCTGTTTGGAGGCTGAGAGGTGGACAAATGCCAGGAGCCATCCACTGTGCTCAACTGCCCAGAGGCTGATGTGAAACAAAAGAAAGATCTAACAGATCAGGTATGATAAGGTTGTCTGAGGGAAAAAAAAAATCACCCTATGCATTGTGAACAGCAACATTTTTATGAAAAGTTGGGCTTTTTTCCAGATTCACCATTTTTTTAAAAGATCAAATGAATGGATTTTTGTTTGATGTTTCTCATGTTTGGGTGTTCACTGTGTCCTTTGTTAATTTTTAATCCAAATGAGAGATGTGCCTCTGTCTCCTGAGCCATTCTGTGAGAGTCTGCTGGGGGCATTTTTCCATGACTAAGGGAGAATTTCTCTTGATTATTACCTCATTTTTACAATAAAATTTTAAATAATAAAAATAGTATTTGTTGAAACTGTGGGGAACATGGTAATTCATAGTATCTAGACATAGATAATATCTAGTATTTTCAGATGCCACTAAGCTCTTCAGAAGGTTGGTTTTTTTCTGCAAGAAAGCATAATCCATAAATTCCAGTTGGAGAAAACTGACAGTTGCTCTTCTCTCTGTCCAGTTTACAGAGGTACCGGTTTTCATTTGAAAGTGATGATAGGTACATGGAGAATGGTGGTGAGCACCAACCAGCTTGGAAAAGGAAGGTTTGTGTTGGTTGGGTTTTGTTTTTTTTTTATGGTAGGATGTTGTTAAGCTATACTGGAAAAGATACTTTAAGATATGAAAACAGTAGAAAAACAACCTTTTGGCAGTTTTCCCCTCTAGCTGTGAAGCTGTCTAACACTGCCAACAAAAAGCAATGAAAATCCATGAGGGAAGGCTTAGAAATATATGGTATTTGGCTTCCATGTGTTACATTTGCATTAATAGTACTCATCTCTTGATTTTGCTAGACCTTCATCTTTATGGATTAAGACCTTAACCTTTACAGGTTCACCTACTGACTCCGCAAAATGTTGCCATGAAGTGAATTGGTGGAGTCTCAAGCTCTCTTTTACTGAAAGTGCCAAGAAAGCTACCACCTGGGACCTCAGCCCATCATGCAGGTGACTTAGCAGGGAGCTGTTGTGCTCAGGTGGGCACACCCTCAGGTATGGCATTGCTCACCCGTTCCCTCTGCCCTCCTTTAGACAGTGTCTGTGCTTGTCCCTCTCAGGGGGGCAGAGGAGCTGCTTTTTCCTTCTTCTCTTCATGGCCATGAGGGGAAGAACAGTGAGATATTTGCTGATACACAAAACATTTAGCCACCAGCCATTTCTGGCCAGTCCTTGGCATTAACAAGGATATATTCACTGTTATGTCTGCAAACTCCAGAGATACCTATTTTTTCTTGCAGCTAGCTGTATAATTTTCTATCAGTTTTACTATGATTTCAAGTGTCTCTCCACCAGAAATATCCCATTTACAGGGGACTGCCCCACCCAGGGCTTCTCCAATGCACAGACTGCCTTCAGCTGGTCTGGAAGGGTGCTGGGGTGAAGACCTTCATCACTGAGGTGAAAACCCAATAATCTAGAGTGCAGCAGGATCTTTCCTAATGCCTTGCTTGGACCGTATCCTTCCAGCTCTCACACCACGGTGCGTTTAGCGAGTCACTGTGATGGGTGAAGTTGCATTGCCATCTTCCCAGGGGCAAGTTACAGAGATGCACTCACAGATTTGAGACTAATGCAACCAAAGGGAATCAGGCTTCTCCTCTGACCCACCAAGCTCTAGATTTTTCCCTTGTATTTTAACACACATAAATGTCTCATGGTAAAAGAATTACTCTATCTGTTTTGGAGTTCTTCCTCCTCTTCACTATTCATTATTTTATAATTTTTGAATGCTGTGCTAACCAAAACCCCTTTCTATGGCTTTCACTTGCTCCTAATTTGCTGTATGTCATATATCTCTACCATATTTCCAAGCAAGTGTGTACTAAGATATGTGAGAGATCATGAAGTACTAGATAAGTTTCCCTGAACAAGCTCCCCATGTAGGAGAAATCATTTGCCTCAGTATGTAAAATGCTGCCACAGGTATTCAACATTAAAAACTTCTCCATGTCAGCCTGCGTGCTGAATTAAGAGAAAGTGCACAAAATAATGCAAACACGTCACAAGGTTTTTGTCTTCTGCTCTTCTTGGACCCATCTCTCCAATCGGCACAGAAGAAGGATTCTTGCTTGAAAAAAACACTCTTTTTGAACGCCATTTCAGGAGGGACCTAATTCCTCCCCTCCTCTGGGCTGGAGAAGAGTAAAGTTGTCTCCAGTTTGATTTACATTTGATGTCTGAGCTACTCCAGGATCTCTGAACCTGAAAGAAGAGCTGCAAAACGCTGTGATAAAGTGTCACTCTACCAGCTTGGCCTCCCACACTGTTGGTTTGGGGTTGGCTTGTGGAAATAGAAGGCTTTCAGGGCTGATCCTGAGGGAGTGTGGTGCTGTACAAACACCCACTCAGAAGGTGGTTTCTGCCCTGAGGAGCCTAAGGAAGAGCCTGAGGATGGACGTTGAAAGACAGACTGAAGGACAGTGTGCATGCAAGAGGGGTTGCGTTTCAAAATGTTGTGACTTTACACACTTTTCTGTTTGTTTTGGCCAAAAATGTGAACTGGGCTGCTACTAGTGGTGAAATGACACATAAAGAATCCAATGGTCTGAGAAAAGTCAAAACTTTATTAGTGACTTTTTTGTTTACATCATTCAGGGACTTAAACAGTAGGAAATAGTAAGGAATATTTATACTGAGGGCTTCATTTATGTCTCATACCAGTTTTTCATAACTCCATGACTTCAAGACAAAGTGTAAATTGGCATTGTCATGGTGCCAAAAGTCCTGCAAACACAAACAGATGTGCACACACATGCACACCCATGCACATTCAGCTGTCCCAAGCCCATCTCACAAGCACTTGTTTGCTGGTGCTTTTTCTGACCTTTCTCTGTGTGCAAGCTCCATCTGTGTGAGCAAAGGCTGAGGTGAAGCTTCGAGTAAAGACCGGGAAACAAGTTTCATTTCTAATTTGGTCAAAGTTAAATGTAAATGTTTCTCAGTATCCAGCCAGCAATACCACAAATGTGACTTTCCCTTCTTTTTCATTTACTGGTCCAACATCCACAGAAAGTAAGCTCTGTCTGTGCAGGAGTGAGGTGCAGGCTCAGCCTTGTCCTCAGACATGGCTTCCCAGATGGCCAAGTCAACAGTGAAACAGCAGACAAATCAACTCAAACCTATGCACTGAACACCACCCTGAGGAGACTGTATTCCATGTCCTTTAATTCCAAGTGGGACAATATATGACTTGGCCAAGTGAAACCAGCACAGCAAAACAGTCTGCAGTGTGCTATTGCTGCTGGTACGTGTCTGAACCCCACCGTGCTGTGCTGCCCTGGACCAGGTTTCTCTGGCACTGCAATGCTCAACACTTTAGCCTTCTGGTACATGTTAGTTAAGGAACAGACACCTGAGATTTTTGCACTTTTAAACTTAGGGAGATGCCCCAGTTGAGTACCCCACACTATTCTTCATGATACTCAACACAAATCGGAGATGCTATTCAGCAGAGGTGGGTATTACCCTGTAAAAATTACATGCTGAAAATGCAGAGATGAGGAAATTGCTAGAAAACAGCTGGCAGTAGGGAGGAATGCGTGTGTCAAGGAGGGAGATGGGAGAACAGCTATATGCACCCATACAGTTTAGTGGGGGCTTATGCAGGCACAGCTTTACCTGGCCACTGAGGGGATGGAGGGTAATTAGTCTTTGCCTTTCCCTGTTTTGCCTTCCCCATCCAGTGCCACACATGCTCTGGTGTGGCAGTGGCAGAGCTCTTCCCTTTGCCCACACTCACATCTCAGCTGCTTTCCACCCTTTAATGGGAGCTGCAGCTGAATTAAATTCTGCATGCTAGTAGGCTTCATGGGGCCCACAACAGTGATTTTCAGCCTCAAGTATTGCATCTTTGTGTGTGTGTGTTTTGGATTTTTTTTTAATGTTTTACTCGCATCTTTGGTATTTCTTTGACTTTGTTTTTCAGGGAGAGGGAAACGTTTGTCATGACTTTGACTCTGTATTATCAACCTTCATCAGATATTCAGTCTGCTTCTGGGCATGCTTTACATTTGATTAGCTGTCATGTCTGCAAAGTTTTTTTGCCATCTAATTTAGATTGCAAACACCTGCCTAAAAGGAGCATCTCTTTTACAGACAACCTTGGGACAGTCCTGAATACACAGGTACAAATGCACACGTACTCTTGTGATCCTTTTCCCTATCACATGCAAAAAGTCATCCACTCTATGATCTCTTCCCTTCAAAGGGAGATTTTACTGTTGATCTAAATCATGTTACTCTATGAAGAGGCAGAGGATCCTTTCTGAAATAAGCAGCAACACTGAAGCTGTGGAGCTGTTGCCACCACAGACACTGAGCTTGAGGGCTGCTGGCTATGGCCAGCATGGTGTGCTGCCAAAACCCAGCTGACAGGCACCACAAAGCCACCTGACCCAGCACCTCGGAGGCTGTCGCCAAGCAATGCCCTCACCCTGCAGCAGCTCGTTTTGGCATGTGCTGTGCAGCAATGGCCACGAGACAAACAGGAGACCCCCTTTCACAGCCACACACAAACATCCCCTGTGTGAGAAAAAGTGGTGATGGAGAAAAGGTCAGCAGGAGAGGCTGAGGGGCAACAAGAGGGCTGCAACCCCAGCCACACGCAGGGGCTGGGGGAGTGCCATGCGTGCCACTTGTTCTTTGCAAACTTGCTGGGGAGAAACAAAAAACTCTGACCCCAACCTTGGCTCCATGACTGCTGATCCCTCCAGGGGTGGCTTGGGAAAGCACTGCGGGGGCTCCTGGAGAGCCTCTCCAGCCACCCCTGGCACCCTGGCTGGCCATGCAGGAGGGTGGCTGGTGGGAGCGGGCCTGGCCACAGGGCTGCTGTGCTCCAGGGACCCCAGGCTGGGATGGGGCCCTTCTGCTGCACAGTGACCACAATCAGCCCTGGGATGGACCCACTGTGCTGTGTGCTGCCCTCCCCACGGGCCAGAGCCAGAGCACCTTAAAGAAAACTCATGTTTCCAAAAATGGGACAGTCAGATCCTTCAGAAAAGTGTGTTTCTGTTGGGTCACCCACCACACCAGGGGAGCAAACGACCAGCACACAGATACACACCTTCACACAACAGCATGGCACAAGAAAACCGAAGTCCTGCACTTCTGTGTCCTTATGGTAGTGCTTTCCTCTTCCTTCCTAACACTTTTTTATTTCCTCTAAGAACCACATTTGTGCTCTGCTAAATCTACTGTTTAAATAACACAGGGTAAACATGTCAGACACTTGCTCTCACTTTGAAAAATCTGTTTTGATGAGCTTGCAAAAAGACAGTTAACCCAACCACCCCAGACTGGGCAGGAGCAGTTGTGATGGCCCTGGGGCAGGGACAATGCGTGGGGTTCAGAGCCCCAGGAGGCCATGTCCCCAGGCCAGGGCAATAACAGCCTGCAGCTGCAGCTGGATTCATCTGCACACCTTCTCCAGTCCTGACACACCTGGGGAGCAGAGCCTAAGCCCCAAAGTCTGTGAAAAATGAGTCCTGCATCTTTACTGCCCTGGGAGAGACACACAGTTGCACTCACTGTCTGCCTCTGTATATGCATTGGCCATAGTTTTGCCCTTCAGACATTGCCGTAATAATGATGCTTTGTCTCCAGAGAGTCCCCTGTCTTTTCATTAAGCAACCTGGCCAGGATACTACTTAGCAAAGAAGATCTCCTAGGTGCTGTTGTGTGTACATGAAGCATATCGATGAACAGACCAAAAGCCAGCCTGGGTCTGGAGAGTTCTGACACCCTCCCAACTTCCAGTCCATTTCCAGCGCTTTTTAACCATGAAGAAAATTATTTCAATATTTGATCTGTGCTTGGTCATGAAAAAAAGAGCAAAAAGAAGTTTGGTTAAAATCTCTCAAGAAGAAAAAGGGATGGTGTGCAATTGCTGAGTTTTTTCAATTGCTGCTGAAGATGGGGTCTAAGTTTTTATTCATCTCTAGCACAACTGGTCTCCTGACAGATGTAGAAATTTCTGAAATTTCTCTCCTCATCTTACTTGACTGCAACATTGATTTTCCCCCAGCCTGTTCTTTAGGGTGAGATTAATTTATTTTTTCATTTTATGTGTCTGTGACCAACACAGTAGAGTCTCCTAATCTGCAGCAGACAAAATGCTGTCCTTTTATGGCATATTCTTTTTTTTTTTTTTTCCCTAGCCCTGTATCTGAGCAATGTGAAAAATTTGGAGAAGATGCTATCAATCCTGTTTGTCCTCCATCCTAGTCTGATCTTTTGGTAGGGATAATTGGAAGACTTCATCCAGACTCAGACCTCTTCTCTCACACTTCTGCATAAAGAGCTATTAGAAGAATTGCTCCATTTACCGAGATAGTGATCTGGCTGAACAGAAGAAAAAGAAGACAGCAAATGAAGATGGTGGTGGAGAAAATGATAGACAATCTGAAGAAGAGGTGGAAAATAAGGAGAGCATCCAAAGAAGGAGTGAAGTTGGAAAACTGGAGGGAAAATGTAGAAAACACAGAGTAAAGAGGAACGGCTGACTAAAAACTAATGGATCTCCCAGGACACATTTTTTAACACACAGGGTTCTAATTAGTTTCCATACTCTGGGATGGGGGTGGAGTTAACAGGCTCTGACCTTACCTGTATAAGCTGCCAAAGGTAGCAGAAGAGCAATGATTCAGGCATAGAAGTAACAAATGGGAGAAGCCATAGAGTAGAGGGGCTCCACATAGCCTGCTCCTGGCTACCACACTGTGCAACCCCACGGCTTTTGGAGAGCCCATGCTCCAAAAAGTATGAGCCTCCAGCCATGAGAAAAGGCAATAGCTGAGACAGAGCAGTACAGAGAGACAGCACGAGTGCGCTTCACCTGGACACATGCATCTGGGTTAGGCATTTAGGGATCCTTTGTAGTGCCATACAGGCATTTCTGGAGGGATTTATTTCATTTTAAGGATTTCTGAAGTAAGTCAAATGAATCCCTGCCTGCAGGTACTTGCTTCACTGCACTGACTAGAAAGGGAACCAAAGAGGACCAGCTCTTATGTAGACTCCCTCCTCTTGGAACAGCACATTCCCTATATGTCTGTAATAAGTACAGTGGCAAGTAACACACCGTAGCACTACATGAAGAATAAAGTTTGACAAAGATTATTTTTTTTCTTACAGGGGATAAAGAATATTTTTAATAGCTGCTGATAAGCATTTATACTGCCACAAATGTATCCTTTCATAGATAAGTATTTCAGACAAACTGTAAGAGTTGAAGTTCAAGGGTCTTACAAACTCTGTGGGATACCAGAAGTCCCTGATATCCAACTTGTATTCTGGCATACGCTGTCTTCCCATTGAACTTCACTGGCATGAGGCCTGTAACTTGGGATGATGTCTTTCATAGAGCTATCAGAGCACACAGCTTTGGGTTATCTTCCCAAAACATAACGCAGCTCTTCTTGAGATCATCTGATGGACAGTATCTCTGAAGCATGATGGAAGGAACCGCCTTAGCCTGTGATGGGAGCGACAGGCATTAGACTAAAGTCAAGAAGTGAGCTCCTTCAAGAAAAACTTCGAGCCTTCTTGCTTGTTCACATTCCCAGCAGCAGCTCAGCTGTGATTCTGCACACTAGGTACCCAGGGCCACAGGACGGGAGAGTTTTTGTCACCACTCTCCAAATGTGGAAGATGAAGATGTAACAGCAAAAGGGCATGAAGCACAAGTCAGATTTATGAAGTTGACATTTCAAGTAAGAGACTTGCCAGGTTTGTTACCAGCCCAGGCCAGACTGCAACAACTACAAATCCAAACTTTCTTTGTGTTGGGTCGTTATACTTGCAAAACTAAGGAAGTGGAAGAATGAAGTTTGCAGGCTTTACTTGCATTTGAAATACACAAAAAACGCAGTGCCATCACATACTTTTGTCATACACTGACTTGGGTATCCATGTTGCTGTTTTTGTTAACTAATGCTTGTTTTGTATCTCTAAAAAATGTTCTGCTGTGTACTGGAAGATTTCCATGCAAATATAAGGAGGCCAACAAATTACTGTGCTCAGCTTCCAGGAAATTATTTCTATAAAATTTTTACAATATTGTCGTGTATGGCTGTACACTCCCATCCTGTACACTTGATATATTGATCGATATATTTAATAATATAATATACAAGTTCATATCCAGATACACAGACACAAATACATGTAACCTAATATGTTCTGAATAATCTACTGTATTCAAAAAGGTTTCTTAAGTCTTCAAAATATAATAAAAACAAGAAAATTATTTTGCCAGTTCAGAGTGTTCCTCTTCTCAGTCTACTGCCAGGACTGGCAAGTTAAAGGAATTAACTTGGTGAGGTCTGCTTTACACAAGCTGAATAAACACCTAAGATAATCATTTCACATTCATGTGTGATAAACACTTGAGGAACATGCATTCACCAACATCAAAGAAGGAACCAAGCTACTCAGTTCTCGTCTGCAACTTTCAGGCTCTGCCTCTACACCACCAGCAATGGCCAGGAAACCTTGCTGCAGTCAAGCAGGCCTCCCTCTTTTCTCACAACCCTTGCCACTCACCGTGAACAACCTACCAGCCTTTGATTCAAAGCAAGATACCCTGCCCTATTTGCCATATTACCCCTCCAGCAACACTCATGGTGTGTTTCTGCATGTGGCTGTATAGCAGCATTGCAAAATCATCTAGGAAATGTCTTCTGTGTGTTGGGGAACTCTGTCTGGGAAGTTTAAATCCTGATAGTCTTCCAAGCAGAGTTTGATCTTGAATATCTTTATTGACTCCAATGTCTTCAGCTTTATGATATCCTTTTTTTAAATGATGGGGAAATTCTACTTTTTCCTATCAGTTCTCTGTACCACTTCACTTAGGAGAAGTTGAAGAAAGATCTTTAACAGTGACTCTAAAATATGTCTAAAATAGATCTTTATTTGTCTCTCTTCCATCACAGAATGCATGAACTGGGTGTCTCATTCAGTAATAACCACAATCAATGCAGGATGTTCCAAATCTACCAGGCAGGGGATGAGAAGCCAACACTGAAACCAGTGTATCCATAATCCCAAGTACACATGCTACAGGTCAAAATGGTTTGTTGAGTACTTGCCAAATGAATGTGATTAAAACCCACAAACAAGTTCATCAGGCTGCAGAAAACTGTTCAAATGCTTCAAAGAAATAGCAGGTAAGATATAGTCTCTTACCATAGGAGATGACCGAATTTCCCCTGAATGTCCTCAAAGAGCAGACTGACAACTTCAAAAACTTTCAGTTTGTAAAGAACTTGGCATAAATAAAGGTGAGAAATTTGGAGAAATGAGATGACAGTCAAAAATGGCTGGGAAACAGCATGGATTCTGAGGTTGAATGACCATATCTCTAACGATTTAATAATTTAAACAGATTTGCAGAACTCGCATCCAGCTCCTTTTTGCAATTCCTTGTCTTCATTACTCTCAAGGACTTGTCTATCCTGTGTGTCCTTTTGTCTTACAAGGTCACCAGCAATCTGAAATGTGGTGTCTCTATAAAAGCAAAAGTCCATTTTAAGTTGTGTATTTTACATGTTTCGACTTTTTCTCTTACTTTTTGCCATATCTGTCCAACTACTTCTTTGACACCCCCACCTGACTGAAAGGTCAAATCACAGAGAGAAAACAGAGCAGCAAACTCTCTCTTCTTAGAAGGTGATTAGAGGGTTCGCTTATACACCCACCCTGTTAGCAAGCAATGGGCCTGAAGAAAATCTAAATGGCAAATCTGTGCCCTAGGTATCTGCTGTTGAAAGTAAACGAAGGAAAAAAATCCAGGTCCTGGAAACAAGCAGCTTTGGTTTGGTCCTCCTCTGGCCCAGGTTATACTGGCATAGATTAATTACTGCCTTGATAGCTTGTGAAGGAAACTAGACAAAACTGGATGAATCGTGATGGGAATGTAGCATGGCTGCATGGTGAAAGCCATTGCTGGCAGGCTACCAAATTTATACAATGATAAATTTAGAAGGAATTTATAGATAAGACAAGAGCTGAAGGAAAACATAGGGAAACTTCATGACAAAGCAAGCTGTGGCTTTTACTTTATTTTGGAAGAACTAGATTTGAACACAAACATAAAACCTGTTTCTGGAAGCCAGGGAACGATCACCCTACACTTGTCCTTTTCCCATAGACTTCCTTAGATTTCCACTACAGCCACTGCTGCAGAGAAGTTGACTTACGTGGGCTTCTGGTCTGATGCGAAGTGGCCTGTGTTTAGACTGGAGTTTATTTCTGCTTCTCTGACTGTATTCACAGACAGTGAAAAGTAGATCACCAAGCAAATGATAAAAAGTGATTTTTTTTTTCTGCAGATACTCAATACCTGTGTTCTTCTCACTGTCTCACTGACTGCTTCCCTTCCCTGAACCCAGCCTTGGGGATGCCGAACACTTCCAGCATTTGACCAAAGGCAGTGCACAAAATGTACACTGCAGTTTTCAGACGCTGAGCTCCACATAAACATAAGAGTGACATGAGCACTCCACTAGCATCGTCTTTCTGCTGGTCCCAGATGGGTACCAGCCCTCATCACTTCGTCTTGGTGATCCATCAGCAGAATGGAGCTTGCCTTACCTCTCCTCTGAGATGTTGTGGAAATAAACACTGCAAAACTGGCTGGTCACTAAGGCTCTGTTGTGTCAGAGTGCAAGGTAAGTCCATGAGGAAACAATAATTCTGTACAGAGTACAGTTTGAGTCAGGAGCCAAAAATAATGCATTTTGAATATCTGTTCATGCAGCTAGCCCTGTTCAGTCAAGCAAGAGGCCAATGAGGAAAGTACAGCAGCCACAAAAATCAATTTTGCTGATAAAGCAGTGATTTTTTAAAAATGTATTTCTGGTTACTCAAGTAAACCCAGATTCATTCTGTGGACAAGTTGATTAAAGGGGTGGACAGGTACCTTACAGGCTTGCTCCTGGGTGTGTCTGTAAAAAGACACATTCTTTGGACAATCCACCACACGGCACGTGACTTGTGGTTCTGTATTGGCTTTCATTTACATTTTGTTATTTGCCATTAGAAAATCATTTCTTGGGCTAGGCTGGGGAATATTACAGTCCCCCACACATCATGAGCTCTTCTCAGCTACCGTATGGTGGTGATAGTGACAGTGATTCCATCCCACCCCAGCAGGATCCCACCCTCACCTCCCCCTGCCCCTGAGCTAACCCACCTCTCCATGCTCTCCTTAGGGAGTGGCGGTGTGGGTCACCTCCCACCCCCAGGTATTAATGACAGCTACCCCGCAGAGTGAGGGCCTCATCACAAAAGGCAACGGCTGGTCCCTCCAAACGATGAGGGACCTCTCTCCAGCCGATGTCCATACAGCTGTCCCCAGGCAGTGGCAGTGTGACACCTTCTCCCCTCGCAGGCAGCAGTGCCATAGACCCCACAGCTCCCAAGGGGGAAGACACGCTGCAGTCAGTGCTAAGGCTTTTGCTCCCTCTCTCCTTCATCCCCCGCAGTGGTACCTGATCCTCTCTTCACCGAGGGTCCCCCCGGCTGCTGCGCACCCTAATGCCTCCCTCTCCTCTTCCTCCATCTCCGGGGGCGGGGGGGTCTGAGAACGACTGCAGGGCGCGGGGGTCAGGATTTACCACCCGGCATTTCTCTCCGTCCGGAGCCCGAGCGCCGACCACGTCCCGGTGGCACCGGGGACCCTGTCCCGGCACGACCCCCGCGGGGCCGGGGCAGCCCGGCGGGGGCCACCCCGCAGCCCCGGGGAAGGGGGTCCCCCCGCGTCCCCCCGCGCCGCCGGCAGCGCCTACGCCCTCGGCGGCAGCCTTTCCCCCGCTCCCGGTGCCGTTTTCGTTTCGCGGCGATGGCTTCGAGACGGCAAACGTACAAGGAGAACTTGCCCTATTAAAAAAAAATGGGGGGGGGGGGGGGGGGGGGGCGAAAAAGACAGGGGAGGTTAGTTTAAAGCGCTGGGATTAAAGGTCTGTGCTAGTTTCAAGCGCTCATAAAACGGCCTGAAGGATGCTATTTTGCTGCAGTCTGGGTTATTTCAGCCCACAGTTGCACAACAAACCGTTTAAACATTTCAGCACAAAACAGATTCCATTGTTGGGCTGCACATTAAAAAGTGTTATTCGCTTTGAAGTTTTTGTCTAATGGCTCTAAACTGAAAGAAAATGTTTTCCTATTACTTAATTCAATCATAGCGAAGAGGCTTGGTAAAAAGCCCACGGATTTTGCCCAAAGTGTGACAGAGTTCTCTTTGTGTTTGCTTATCCTCTGCTGTCACACACTTTAATTCGCCTCTCTTTATCTGGCATTCAAAACTTTCTTCAATGACATTCAATAAGGTCCAGCGGCTGGAAAAAAAAAAAAAAAAAAGAAAAAAAAAAACTGGTTATTTTTTTGGATATTCTTTCCCAGTAGCTTTGGGCTTGGTGCGCTTTCAGGAGCTGTTAACCCTTTGCCTCCCTGCGGCTCGGAGCCCTGGGGTTCAGCCCCTGGGCAGCGGGAATCCCTCGGGCTGAGGCTGAATCAACCTCCCCCTCGGTGGCTGGCCACTTCTCAGCGGGGAGAGGTGCCCCTTCCCGGGCACCAGCTCCGGGGGAAAATGCTTTAAATTACCAGTTCCTTAAAAGCAAAACAAAACAGAACAAAAAAAAAAAAAATCCAAATCTCATTAACGCTTTCAGGGGAAGGGCACTTGGAAACCCTTTCTAAATCATTGCGGGACTGAGTTTTTAACTGGCATTCGTTTTTGTTCGTTCTGTATTTTTCATCATTTATTTGCGCTCGTACGTACACTTCTAGGCTCGGGCATCAACAGTATCTCGGCTAAGCTCCCATAGATTTCAGTGAGAAATGCGGCTGCAGGCAAGAACAGCCTCTGCTCTGTACCAGCCAGAGACACGGGGTCACACTGCTTCCAAGCCTTTTCCTTCCCTTCATTTTAAAAAGTCCATTTGTTTTTGAGGCGGGCAGGTTACTGCAGGGAGAAATCTCCCCACATTTTGACGGGAGTCGGCGGGTGCGTTTGTCTTTTTTTTTCCCCCTTATATTGAACGGGAAGATCGGGGAAGAAAATGTATCCCGATGAATATATTTTTTTCTTCTCATTTGTTTGCATTCCTTATTCACCTACAAAATCAGCAAGCTGCAGGGAGCCCCACGCCGGGAGCTCCTGCGCGGGGAAGCGCCGGTGCGCGTTCGCTCAGATGAACGCGCAGAACCGAGCTTTAGAGCCCGCTGGAAGTTTTGCAGATCCCTGTGCTAAGAAATGCAGACCCCGCCGGTGTATTGACGCTAATTCTCAGAGTACGGGAGAAATAAGCCGTTTCCCCGCTGGTCCCCGCAGCCCCAGGGACCTCCCGGCGTTCTCGGGCGCGGGTGATGCGGGACCGGCACCGGGGCGCGACGGTGCGATGGCGGGTGTTACCGCTAAAACCGGGCAAAGGGAGCGGGTGTAACGAGATGCGGAGTGTTTCGAGCGCCTCTTCTCCCTCCGCCGAGGCGCTGACCGTGGGTGCCGCCGAGACGGAGCGGTATCTTGCGTGGCGGGGTTTCTGTACCCGCACCGGCACACCCGCGCTGCTCGTGGCGCTCCGTGGCCCTTATCCGTGCCCAGGCGCCCCACGCCCACGCAGGGGGCACCTGGGAGCGGAGCACCGGCTGGCACATCTCGGTGGCCGGGCGTCTCGCCCGACGGCGGCGGCAGCGATAAGCGGCAGGTCCCGGCACCGGGCTGGGAACAAAGAGACGGGGCTGGGGCCGGCGGCGGGCGCGGTAACGGGGACGAAGCAGCCCGGCGGCGAGGGGAGAGCGGGAGAGAGGGGCCGGCGGGGCTGGGGGGCCGAGCCGGTGCCACAGGTGGGAAAGGCGCCGGGAGGCTGGCAGGGGAAGCTGGCGCCGGCGGAGACCGCGGCTGCAGCCGGCAAAATAAACAGGGGGGAGCGGGCTGAAAGCTGGGCTGAAAGCGAAGGAGAGCGATAAAGAGAAAGAAAAGAATATTAAATCGCGAGAGAATGAGAAAATAACCCCGCCAAAGGGAGAGGAGGGGAGAGGCCGCCTGCTACGGCGTGGGTGGGGTCGACAAGAATAGAGTACATTATGCAGTTCATTTAGTTAACAAGGGAAATAATGAGGGAGCGTGCGGCGTGAATGCCAAGAGAAGAGGCACAGAAAGCCTATTGAGCGCCCCGGCGCCGCCATCACATGGCGCGGGCGCTATTTAAAGCGGGCGGGCGGGCGGCGTTCAGCACCACTCGGGCTGGCCAGCGGCGCTGCGCGGGCGCTGCGCGGGTGCTGCGCGGGCGCTGCGCGGGGCGCTGCGCGGGGCCATGCCGCGCTCCTTCCTGGTGGATTCGCTGGTGCTGCGGGAGGCGGGCGAGAAGAAGGGGGAGGGCAGCCCGCCGCCGCCGCTCTTCCCCTACGCCGTGCATCCCTCGCACCCGCTGCCCGGGCTGCCGGCCGGTGCCTGCCACGCCGGGAAGGCCGGGCTGCTCTGCGTCTGCCCGCTCTGTGTCACCGCCTCCCAGCTGCACCCGCCGCCGCCCGCCATCCCCCTCATCAAGGCTTCCTTCCCTCCCTTCG
Organism: Morus bassanus; assembly: GCA_031468815.1. Classification (NCBI taxonomy): domain Eukaryota; kingdom Metazoa; phylum Chordata; class Aves; order Suliformes; family Sulidae; genus Morus; species Morus bassanus. The sequence continues at coordinate 23,389,145 of CM062568.1, forward strand.
GCTCCCAGTACTGCCACTCGCCCCTGGCCCGCCAGCAGCACTCCGTCTCCGCCGTCAGCGTCGGGCACGCACCGGCGCTCTACCAGGGCGCCTACCCGCTGCCCGACCCCCGGCAGTTCCACTGCATCTCCGTGGGTAAGGGGGGCACGCGTGGGGAGGGGAGGGGGGCACGCCTGCACGCCAACGGTGGTCGCTGCGGGGAGGCGATGGGGATCCGGGGGGTGTGGGGGGAGGACCCTGCCGAAGGGCTGAACGGGGGAGCCCGGGCGCTTCTCTCTGCCGGTGCCCCGAGCGACGCGGAGGAGAAGCCCCGCTGCTGCCCGCCGAGCCTCCGCCCCAGGCGCTGGGAACGCGGGGAGGCGGCCCCGGCACCCCGCGAGCCCGGCAGCCGCTTGCTGGGCAGCCCGGGGAGGGAGGGGGGCGGCCCCGCGGGGCGGGGGGCGCAACAGGGACCGGGGGGTGCGGGCGCTGCGGGGCGGGGGGCGGCGGGTCCGGCGTGGCCTGACGGTGCGCCCCGCTCCGCTCCGCTCCGCAGACAGCACGTCCAGCCAGCTGCCCAGCAGCAAGCGGATGCGCACCGCCTTCACCAGCACGCAGCTCCTGGAGCTGGAGAGGGAGTTCGCCTCCAACATGTACCTCTCCCGGCTGCGGCGAATCGAGATCGCCACCTACCTGAACCTCTCCGAGAAGCAGGTGAAGATCTGGTTCCAGAACCGACGGGTCAAGCACAAGAAAGAAGGCAAAAGCAGCTCCCACCGGGGCGGGGGGGGCGGCCACAGCTGCAAATGCTCGTCCCTTTCCACCACCAAGTGCTCGGAAGACGACGAGGACTTGCGGATGTCTCCGTCCTCCTCGGGGAAGGACGACAGAGGCCTCGCAGTCACCCCTTAGCTCCCCGACACCCACCCCGGCTCCCCAGGAACTGTGGCGAGAGCAGGAGGGGGAGTCCTGCCTGCTCCGGTGCTGACACGCAGCCGAAGGATTTTATACCGTTTTGTATAATCTGTGTAATTTACCAAGGACTTTCTCGCCTTTCTATTCCCCCGGCCCGTGGGGGCGGGTGTCCGTGCGCCCTGTTGTAAATAAACTGCTCCCTAGGACCCCAGGCCTCCCCCAGTAGTGCTGTCTCACTTGTCTCCCCGCAGGCACAGCCCCGGGCCCGGGAGGCTCCTCGCAGACCGCCCCGCGCACCGGGACGGGCGCGGATGCTGCGCGGCGGCGGGCGGTGCGGGCCGCCGGAGGGATGCTGTCCCGGGGCTCCCTCCGGTAACTCGGCAGTGCCCGAAAGCCGGCCGACGGGGAGGGTCGGGGGCTGTTCGGGTTATTTCCTTTTTTTTTTTTTCTTTTTTTTTTTTTCCTTTCCAAAATTGTTCTCGGTTTTGTTTTGACTTAGTCGCTGCCGGGCGCGATCAGCTGTGGTTGTACCGTTCCCTCCACCCTCCACCCCCCCGCGCCGGGAGATATTTATTTATTTATTTATGTGCAGAGAAACGACGATGGCGATGATAATGATGATGATGATAACAATAAAAGCTCGTTGGTCGTTTATTTCCGTCCTCTCACGTAGAAAGCAGCCGCTCGGTGCCCGCGGGCGTCGTGCCCCATCCCTCTCCGCCGCAGCCCGGCACTGGGACTCGCCCCCCGCGGCGACCGCGGATGGCGGCGACTCTCCCATTCTCCGGGCCGCGCTCAAGGTATGGGGGTGCGGGGTCCTCCCCGCGAAGCTAAAGGAGTCCGGCTCGGCTGAACACCTTTCCCTTCCCATCACGCCTCCCTTCCCCTTCGCAACTCTACGGGAGAGAGATACACCATTTGCACACACCTATACGTACGGCTATAGGTGAATACAAACACCCGGCTGGCGGCTGGGCTCGGCTCCTCTCTCCAGGTCCCCGCCGCCGCTACCCGGGAAGGACGGACCCGGCCTGCCGCTAACCGCCGGGGCTGGGGCCGGGGCCGGGGCCGGGGCCGGGGCCGGTCCCGGCCCTGCCGGGGCTCCCGCTTGCACCGCCGCCGGGCTCCGGCAGCCCCGCTCCGGCCCCGCAGCCTCCCGGCCCCGCTGTGCCGTCGGGGAAGCGGAGCGCCCGTTTTTCCGCGCGGCTTCTCGGTGGAGAGCCCCGGTGGAAAAGCAACCTGCGGGTCCCGCGGCCCCCGGGGGTGCCAAACGCGTGGGCGCGGCGGCATCTGCCCCCCGAGGGTGCGGGACCCCCCGGGCCCCGCGCTCCCGCCGCCGCTCCGGTCGCGCAGGGAAAGGCCCTTTGTGCGGGGACCCCCCGCTCCTCGTTCCCCGCGGGCTCACGGGGACGCGCTCTCCGGTGGGCTGCAGCGGCCGGCCCCGCACCGGCAGCCGGTGCCTCGGGTCTCCCCGCGGGGCCGCAGAGCCGCACCGCCTGCCCGGGAGGGTTTCATGCCCTGCAGCCTGGGGAATGTGCTTGGGTTCCCGGGCTGCCATCGCTCCCTCCCCGCACCGGGACGGGACCTGCTTTTCATCCCGGAGCAGGTCTGAAATAATCGAGACCACCGGGAAGAACCAGGAATGGAGATGTCGTCCCTCCCGGATAATCCTCGTGGAGAAGGTCCACGCAGCTCTGCACGGGGGGCTGAGCTCGGTGTGGGGAGCCGTGAGTTTGGGATCCCCGGGCACTGAGGGTGAAGGCAGAGCTGGTAAAATTGCCGCTGCTGGGACAGCCTCAAGCCCTGTCCATAAAACAAACATGTCACGCTCTGCCCTTCCGAGGTCCTTGCAGCTCTTTGTATAGCTGTGGGGCCGGGAGACCGACAGGCTCCTACAGCTCCATCCCACGGGTGAGCGGAGAGCACGACCCTGTAGATCACGGCGCACTGTGGACCTCTCTGGCGACCCCAGGACGATGCGGGGGGGGGGAGGCTCCGAAGACCCGGCAGTGCAGGACAAACTCAAAGCAATACCCATGCCCTGCTGCGACTGTCCTGATTTGTGTTCCCCCTGGCTGGAAGACGGCAAGGCTTGGTGATATTAGGCCAAGAGTCCATCTGAGTTCAGAGCTCTGGCTTCTCACATCTGAAGAGCCTCTCTGGCTTCTCCCTCCTTGCTTTCTTCTCTGCTGGCTCCCCACATCGCCCAGCTGAGATGGGATGGCCGGGCACGCTAGTGGTTAGGACACTCTGTGGGCAGCACCTTCCTGGCTCCTTTTCCCATGGCTGTTGGGGATACACTTGGCAGATGAGGGATCAAAATCTGACCTTGCTACCAGAGTCAGTCAGTCTCGCCTGGTGCTTGGTGCCGTGATGTTCCCTGTGTGTCCTTCCCCAGTGCCCCAGTTCCAACAGGGAAGACCCCTCAGGGGACCCTAATTAGCTCAGCAGGGCTCTGCAGCCTCTCCAGCCCTCGACTCCCTTCTTGCCCACATTTGCCAGACTTGTTTTGAAAGGTCATTGCAACATAGAGAGACAAAAACAGCCTGACACGGGTTTACCAAAGGGTCTGGCATCCTCTTAAACAGGGCCCCGGCACTGAAGTGAACGAGCATCCGTAGAGGCGTGTGTGTGTGCTCCTTGTGCCTGTTCAGCAGCACGGGTTTGAGCCAGGTGGCTGGAAGTGGGATGTAAGGAACACCAATGCTGGGCATTTGAGTGCTACTGTGGAAGTGCTGTTGTGGCAGTTGTGTTGAAACTCTTGACATCCTTGTCTGCCTGTACATTCCCACCACGTCTCTAGTTCTTCATGGCACAAGCACTGATTTAAAAAAGAAATGTGTCTCCTCACACTCCTGTTTTGGAGCTGTGTGGAGGCAGCCAGGGACAGTTTTTCTCCCTTGTGGTAGGGATGATGAGGCAGTGGCACTGCCCACCCAGCTCCTCACTCACACTGAAACCTGGGCAGCAGTATACTGGCACCTGGGAGAAAAAAAAGGTTTTGTCCTGTGGGATCAGAGCTGCTGGGCTCCTTCTGGGGAGCAGCCAGGAGACTTTCTGGGTGTGCGGATGCAAGTTCACTAGCGCATCCTTGCTGCAGGCATAGTGGCCATGGGCTGCTAAGCAGAATGTTCCAGTGTCGCTGTCTCAGTGGGTGCGCACATTACGGAGAGTGTGTGCATGTATGTGCCTGTGTCCTTTATGGACTGAGTTTGCCAGCCAGACAATTTAGGACTAACCCTTGTCCCTAAAAGGTACCTCATATATGTAAAGTAGCAAAGAGAATTCCCCCATATGGTATAATTTTGTCTGAACAGCAGTAGAGTATCACAATTGATGCCCCCAACAAGACAGTATTAATATTCTCCGATACACGCTGGCCTCTGCTGCAGACCCTGTGTACATTGCAAAGCCCAGTGGGGCTCTTGGTGCACTTGACAGTCATTATGCCACATCCACATGCAGAGATAATCCCTCCTTAGTTGGGCATTTTTCTAATTTAGTGAGAAATCATTACAGCAAATGCTCAGAGTGTCATTTTCAAGGACTCTGGGGTTGGGCAAATTAAAGTCATTTTGCTGTGGGAAGAGCGTGGGCACCTCTGCTAAAGCGAATGTCATAACACACCAATTTTCAACTTTCTCTCCCTAGCAGTTTTGACAGCAGGTTTCTGAAAGTTACTTAAGCATTTTAGCATCTAAAATGCCAACTCTCTCCTTATTGTGATGGGAACCACATTTGCAAATCCACAAAGAGAGTTTGAGCATTTTCCAGCATATACTTTTTTGACCATATTTCTATCTAAGAAGTTGAATTATTTCTGCCCTAGCACGCAGAGAGGAGACTCTTTGGATGCTATTGAGGCTTTAAAGACTGTGTCCCAGAGCAAAGGTGGCTATCCGGGCAGGGGAAGGAGGACAGAGGGTGATGCTGGTGTTCGGGGCTCCCCTTTGGCATTCCTGAGTGTGAGTGTCCCACACCCCATCTCAGCACATATGCAGCCGCTCTCCCTTCACCAGTCCAGGCACAAAATATGACCATGAGAAATGATGCATACCTGGAAAAAACAAAGCTTTATAATAAAGAAGTTTTCAACACTAAATACCTGTGTATTTACAGCTATCGTAATATTAATTGGCATCATTTGGCTTTTGTATTTATGTGATTTTCATTTTTATCCCTAGACCTCACTTCATTCCACACAAAGGCTGCATCAAATAGATTTATGGTTGAAGGCATGTACTGGTATTTTAAGAGTTGTTGCTCTTCACAACAAAACTAATATTATTAACCCAGGAATTTCATAATTCAGTTTATCTGCAGTTAACGTATTTACACAGTGTCAACTCTGAGCTGGTCCCTTGGATCTGGAACAGTGTTTGGAGTAAACAGACTGTTTCTGCTTTGAAACAGAATTACATCAGGTGTAGCTGGGTGTTTCTTTCACTCTTGTTTACTTTGAATGAATCTTACCTATGAATTTACTGGGATAACAAGGCTTCATTTTTAAACCTTAAGTTCCTGAGAGAGGCTATGAAATTTGATTCTGTAATGACGATATCATTTTTTCTGTGAACGCAATTACTTTAAAATATAGGTTTAAAATAAAATCGTTTTGTATAATATTCCTAATAATTTGAAGACATGTACATCAACAGAAGCTATCTCTCAATTACATTAATTTTGAAAGTGTTTCACTATGAACACAAAGTACTCATTTATCAGGATATAATTATGCAAGATCAGGAGATCTCCTAGGATACTGACACTGATGATGGCAGCAAATGGCTGGGCTTATTGCTTAATGTGGCTGTAGCTAGACAGGAGTGACAGCCTGGTGCTGGACAGCTAACTACTCTGGAGGTACCCTATAATTCTATCTACTATATAACCCATATATACTCTAGTATATATAAATAAAAGAAGTTAAAAAAAAAAAAACTACTAAAACAAATAGTAGCAATGATCATAAACAGGAAAAAAAAGATCTTCATTCTTAAGTTTGCTCTATCCCCTTTCTCATTCTACTGGAACTTTCTCAAATTTCCTTTTTCCCTCTTGACATTTTCTGTCAGGCTTGTTCCCAATGAAGGACACATGGAAAAGAGTAGATTTTCATCATGTATTTGTTACAAGTCTATATAGACCAAATTGGAAAAACACATCAAAAGAATGTCAGGATGGACCCAAAATGTGCCTTGGAGACAGTCACTGCTGTCAAACCTGTGTCTCTTCTCTTTCTCAGCCTCAGCTTTCCGATTATTAAAAGTATTAGTATCAGTCATAGACTATTAATACATTATTTTAGGCACTTTGCAGCCAGATGGGTAGTGGCTCCCATGCTTAAACATATGTGTGTGCTAATATTTTTGATCTTGGGTGGGAGCATCTGGTCTGGATTGGCCTCTAGTTGCTGCTCCAGAAAGACCTGGGTCTGCTGCAGGTAGGTCCTTTCTGCCAGTCTGGTGAGGATGTCAGGTATCCTAGAACATCAAAAATAGCATTAGGCACACATCCAGGCAGATGAAAAGGTTCTTGACAGGGGAATTTACACCTGAAGCACAAGGAGAACAGACAGGTAGAGCCAGATTGCTGGAGAGAACACATGGTAGCAGTGACTGCCAGTGCAAATATATCTGGATGTAGCATGATTTAAAAAGATCTAAATATCCTGTGTGGAGGACTAACTGCCTCTATTTGACTGATCTTGGCCTCGGTAGGCTACAAAACTGTGCAGTGTCTTGGCTCAGAGTTGCTTTTTTAAGAAGCCCCTTCCTAGACAACGCTCAAGTAAATACCAAAGAATACCAGATGATCCATACAGACCCACAAGATGTGCATATGGGTGTTTGGGTGGTTTGTAGTGAGCGAGGCAGAGCAGAAGAATTAGGGAGAGAGTATAGTACGGTAAAATGTATGTTTGTGTATTGTTTGGGGTTTTTTTAAAGTCACACTCATTTTGCACTTAGCATGATATAAACCCAGAGGAAATCCACTGGAATCAGTAACTCTGGGGAGAAAACATCTCCGCAAGCCAGATGGTGCAAGGGAGGTACAGGGACTGAATTAGGCAGAGAGGCTGTGACCTGAAGAGTGACAAAAGTATGTACCTGGGAGCCATCTCATTCAGTCTGCTCTCTGACCTTCGCACCAGACAAGACTCTTTCAGAGCAGCGCTGTTTCTTTACTGGTGTCCACATCTTGATGACTGTACAGGGGAAGGTAGAGTGTCAAAAGGGCTGCTCACCCGCAACGGTTGCTAATAGTAGTGATGACTGGGATGGTGAGGATGCAGAAGACGATGGGCACACATCTGATCTGGGAAGGTGCCCCAGACTTGTTCCAAGGTTCTGCGGGAGCAATTAACTCTGTCATTTTGCTGGCTTGCTCTGCTACAAGCTCACAAAAGCCCACCTGGCTTGAAGCGGGACACAGCACACCATCTGATCATGCTGCGTCGCGACAGAGCAATATTCAGATTGGATTCTGTGCTGGTGCCTGTAGGTGTTCAATTCTCAATGCTGGAAAAGCCACCAAAGTTTATTACGGATGTTGCATACGCAAGTGAGGAGTTTTTTCAGTGAAGAGTCTGAAGAGCCCTGTAAAAATACTGTGGGCAGGATCTGAAGAGGGTAGATACCTCACTAGGTAGATATTTCACCCTTGGTGTTTGCCACCGATTTTTGCTTGTTTAGTTTATCAGCTTGTAATCACGTTATAAATTTGGCTTGGAACAACTGGATTTGTGAGCCACATCTTTTTTGTCTTTTATAACTCTATTAATAACTCTCCTTTTGGTTATTTTTTTGTTTGTTTATTTAGTTGATAATGTGCTATCACAGCACAGCACACTGGCCTTGTTTGAATCTTATCTTTGCTGTAATCCTTCTATGGTTTGCACATTTCTCTGCTTGGATGGGACGGAGACAAGGCACCAATCCCCCTCAGAAGTAATGGATCAGTGTTTTGTCCACATCTGCTTCAGAGGGATTCATGCTGTTTTTTATTTTAGGCGTTGGTGCCAAAATGCTCTGACCACTGTGCTGAGTCCTGAGGCAGGAGACACTGAAATTCTACACCTGAGAGTCTTCTTGCTACTTAAAGCTGAGAAAGAAAAATAATCCTATATCACGTATGCCTATTTTATTGGAGAGGTGGCTTTCCAGCTCACACTTGGCATGAATTGCTGCCTGCCTGCTTGACGTATGCTGATCTGGAGGTAATGTTAGAGCCTGGAGGTAGCCACAGAGATGCCTGATCTGTAAAGGCTGTCCTGCTGAGCAAGTTGTCCACATCTGATGTGAATTGTCTCCTGACTCTACTCTCGCAGTCTCAGCTATGAGCAGTATATGGAATTGTGGAATCATTTATTATAGCAGGCACAGAAATATTAACATGCCTTACTGAAAATTCAACTGTAGTCTCAAAGGTTTACAGAATCCACAAAAGATATTTATCTTCCATGCTACCATGGCAAATCTGAATTTTCTTAAGTGCCCGAGCTGGGAGGACACCACACTGTGCTAGGGGGTAGGTAAGTGAAAGTTGATGACATGGGAAACTCCTGTCCTTAGTTCCTGGGCATCAAGATGCTCTCTCGAGCATGAGCAGCCCCCAGCCTAGCTGTGCTATGGGCACTGAGCAGAGACAAGGCAGCTGCAGAGTTGCCGTTGTCAGACCTGCTGGACCTCATGCCTTCTACCTAGGTGCCCATGACTGCAGTAAAATAGTTCTGATGGTGTCTGTGGCCTGTCCGAGTCCTACCCTGGCCCTATTTAGAGCTCCTTTAACCTTTCACAACCAAGATCCCAGCTGCTCCAGCACCCTGAAAAGTCTGCTCTGCTCCTGCACATTTGCTTAGCATCACCTCCAGGGCTTCCGGCCCGCCCTACACTGATTAGTGACACCCCCACCTCCCTGGCAGAACCCAGCTCTGGCTTTGCATGCTCTTGGCCATTTTCTCCCATCAATCACAATTCTTCCCCCAGTTTCTGTCTTCTCCCCAGACCCCATCCTTCCAGAAAGCTTCTGGGGATCTGTTTCACTCCCAGCCCTGCCTGCACAACTGTTGAAGGCAACACTCAGCTTGCCAGCAGTGGTGAACAAGCAGAGCTTCATTCAATGCATAGGACCCCCATCAATTTATGCCAGCTGATACCCGGGTGCACCACTCACCGCCACTCTGTCTTCCCCGTAGACAGCGTCCCAGGGCAGCTCTCCATGCACCCCTCCGACCCACCAGATCCTCCCAGCCAACACCGCCTTCACCCTACACACCCGTCCTGGCCCTTCTGTTGCTGAGCTGAATCCCCATCATGACTGTTCTTTCTTCTTCTACTAACCTGTCTTTTCTCACATCTCCATGTATTTTTATTTTCCTTTCCTGTATTTCAGTTGACCACCTGCTTAAAGTCAAGCACATGCTTAAATACTCTGCCAGAATGAGCCCTAGATTTTCTTAGGTTGTTTTCCACCTTCTGTTTGATAACTACCCCCCTCCCCGTTTCCCCAGAACATATAGGGTACACATATTCAGCTCTTATGTTTAATTTTGCACATAGTTTAGGTTATATTTTGTATGAAACATGCTACCAAAAGTGAAGTTTTCTCCTTTCTCTTCCTTTCTTTTTCTTTAGTTAAGCATACGTGTGAAGAAACCTTTCAATACATTTGCAGAGGCCGAATACAGTAGAGTGACACAAAGCATTCTGGATATTGCTATGCAAATGACATGCCAAGAATGTTTAGACTGTACCTTGAAGCAGTAAACAAGTTGATTGTCATGGTGTCATGGCAACTAGAGCTGGATCGGCTTCATACGAATAAGGTCCCAACTTTCATTTTTATTTGGATAGCTAAAGCAACTCAGTGGTCCAAAGCTCATCACCCCGTTGGTCCTCTGGAGAGCCAGAGGTACAAGAAATGGCCTCATGCATTGGGACACCATTTCAAATGAAACAATGAGCCACTCTGACACACAACTTGAGGTCACTGAGGAAATTCAAATGTACACAGATCAGAGTTGGGTGATATGTGAGATGCTGTCAACGCCACGGGGATTTGCCATGTGGCCAGGGCAGCATTGCTCTCCTGCCAGCGTAGTTAAAATCTGCAGAGATGATATTTGGGGGTGAGGAAGCTTGTGTTTTTAAACTGAACTGCTCCCATGTCACAAAAGCGTGGATAGTGGAAGCTGGAGAAGGCAGGTGGGTCTGTAGAATCAAGACCTCAGACTGCTGGGCAGCAGCTTGTATTGCCCAATTGATACACAATTTCTTGCTGAGTAGAGCTGTGACCGTGTCCCTGGTTTTGACTCAGCCATTCAGGGAAGCTCTGTAATGCCACAGGAGAATCACACTGATGAATTAGAGATTACAGAGTCATTTTCCTAACCTTGTAACGCAGGGCTGAATTATTCCAGGCTTTGATGAGCCACCTCATTTACCAATGTAAATGCATTCCTGGAAATTGTGCATCCAAGCTGAACCACCACAGGCTTGGCATCTCCAGACATCGTCTTCTCCCTCTGCAAATAGAAGATGCTTTCACAGACCAAACCAGCAATGCAGCAACATTGTCCTGCTTTACAAAATAAACTTACTGGAGTTTTCTCAATGGCTGTGGCAACATAAACTTGAGACTAAGAAAGTCTCCTTACACCAAGCACTCAAAACCCACCTTTTTTGAAGCGTTGCATCCTCAATGGTAAGTGCCAGTTGATCTCAGAGCATTAATTTGGCAGATGAATTTTCTCTTTTTACACTGTCGCTGCAAATCTGGGCTTTAAGGGGAATCACAGAGCTGCTGAGCCAGCCTGGTACAGACTACAGGGACTGACACAGGACTTAGTTTGCTGTGTCTCTCTGTTGGTTCTTCAAACCCACACTGTCTCCAAACAGCAGAAGCAGAAGAGCAACTATACTGGTTCAAGCCAAATGTCTGTCCTGCCTCTGGCAGTGGGCAAACACAGAGGTCTAGGGATGACTGCTGAAACAGGTCTAATGTATGTGATATTTTTTCCAGCCTCACATTTGCAGCTCAGGTAACTCCTGAGGTTTTCTGTGAAACCTCAATGAAAATGTCATCCATGACTGTATCCCATATACTGGAAATCATGTAACCTTTCAACACTTATAAACTTTCCAGTCTGTGTGGTTTCAACAGAAACTCACGGGGTCAATAAAAGGATGGGAACTATACCTTCCAGTATGTACAACGTACCTTCTGGTCAGACTAGCACCTAGTAGAACAAAATAACATTGCATACAAAGGTGAAGTAGATGTTTCTTGTGCTGGAAAGTTTCTTTTAACTCTTTGGAAATGCTCTGTTGTGATTCCTAGCAGATTCAAATTGATGAGAGGCCAGCTAGGCTGGAAAATGCCACTGAGCAGCCCATAAATCCATGACTTGTGTGTTCTTTAAATATCCAGCATCAGATGTTGACTCTCACCATGGCTTTGCAGGCACTTGTGGCTGGGGCAGGGGAGGAATGGTTGGTAAAGTCAGGAGCTCAAAGTCTAGAGTCAGCTGGAGAGCATCAGACAAACTAAAATATGAATCTCTCAAAGGAAGATAAAATGGCAAAGAACCAAGCCCCAAATAGCCAGCTAAAATAATTTCCTTTACTGCTTACTTGTCAAGGAGGTGTTTGGAAGCAGTGGGGACAGGTAGAAGTCTCCTCCTGCGTTGCCGAACACAGCAAAATCCACCAGCACAGGGGCAGCCTCCACCTGTCTGGGAGGGAAGTGAATTGTTTAATCCATGTTGGAAGGCACTTAAAAAAGAACCTTTCAGAGCACAGGGCACAGAAGGAGAATTCTTCATATGCTGTGAAGTGCAGGAGTTCCTTGGCAGTGCACCAAACCTGTCTCACATTGCCTAAGGCCTTGCCTGCTATGCATTGGGCTCTTTTCCTCTGTGCTTGTGCTGGCTTGAGATGCTACATCCCACAGTCCTGTTCCATCTCTTATTACCTGAGGTGCCTGCAATGATCTGTCTGAACCACTTACATGCCTCTCCCTAACTCACCCATCAATAAGAGGACGGGCATCCTCCCACAAGCTGCAGGACCTGCACTGAAGATGTACCGCAGCTACTTGGACAGATCCTCCTGCCCAGAGTCAGAGCCGAAGAGCAAGCACTGGATGGCAGGAGTTATCTCCTGCTGCAGGACATGTCTCAGCCAGGCCAGCTGAATCAGGACCTGAAAACCATCGCAACAAGGGCAGCCTGGAGAGACCAGCTCCGGTATAGTTGAATGCACTCTTGATACCAGGCAGGAGGCAGGGGAATCCCGGGGGATTCCCTGCTTACTGAATTAACCTCTGCTTTTATGCAGCTGCATATAAGCAACTTGGTTAAGGAAATCAGAGGCAGTGAGGACTGAAGAGCAGCTGGGACAGTGTGTGGAGGGGAAATGTCTTCAGCTGGATGCAAGGGAGGGGACTGACCAGCTGTGCTGGTTTTGGCTGGGGTAGAGTTAATTTTCTTCAGAGCAGCTAGTGTGGAGCTGTGCTTTGGATTTGTGCTGAAAACACTGTTGATAACACAGGGATGTTTTAGTTGCTGCTGAGCAGGGCTTACACAGAGCCAAGGTCTTTTCTGCTTCTCACCCCACCTCACCACTGAGTGGGCTGGGGGGGGCACAAGAAGCTGGGAGGGGACACAGCCGGGACAGCTGACCCCAGCTGACCAAAGGGATATCCCACACCATATGACATCACGCTCAGTATATAAAGCTGGGGGAAGAAGAAGGAGGGGGCGATGTTTGGAGTGATGGCGCTTGTCTTCCCAAGTAACCATTACACGCAATGGAGCCCTGCTTTCCCGGAGGTGGCTGAACACCTGCCTGCCGATGGGAAGTAGTGAATGAACTCCTTGTTCTGCTTTGCTGGGTTGCATGGCTTTTGCTTTACTTATTAAACTGTCTTTATCTCAACCCACGAGTTTTCTCACTTTTACCCTTCCGATTCTCTCCCCCATCCCACCAGGAGAGAGTGAGCAAGCAGCTGTGTGGGGCTTGGTTTCTGGCTGGGGTTAAACCACAATAGTCCTTTTTGGCAACAAATGTGGGGCTCGAAGGGTTCAAGGTACTGACATGTTTGACCAGAATGCGCTAGATCAAAACTATAGCTATTATTGCTGTTTAGCTATTAATTGATAGGCTCCTGTGCTTTCTGTGGGGCTTGCTTGCCTTACTATATATTAGAGTCTAGTGCTCGTTAGTGGATGCTTTTTGCTTTCACTGCTGGCTGTACTGCTTATCACCTTACAGTGCTGTGTCTGGGAACATTTTGATAACAGCAATAGCCATACGCCTGGGCTGGCAGGTGGCCATGGCATCGCTGCTGTTTCTGTGCTGCTGTACTGGACAGGCTGGAACTCCAGTGTGAACTCAAGTCAAAGGGACTGTGACCTGTGGATGAGTCCATGCAGGAGCAGGACACCCTGGAGCATCTGTGGCTGTGGATAAGCCCATGCCAGAGCAGGTACATCTCAAAGCATCTGTGGCCATGATTATGTCTGTGCCGCAGCAGGTATACCCCTGGAGAGACTGTGGCGCATAGCTTGGAGCACCTATAACCCTAAGGGACTGCAGTCTGTGGGTAGGTTCAAGCCAGAGCAGGGGCAAGGGGAGAAGTTCATTGCAATGACAAACCCAATGGTCTGGTCCAAAGGGACCAGGGTTGGAGATTGTAATGGGAATACTTTTAAATTGTTGTAAGCCGGGATTTGAGTTGCGTGTTATGGGAATTACTATAGCAGGAAGCATCTGAACTGGTGGAGGAGAAGCCTTACAAGAAGCAGTGCGAGTGCAGCAGTGACCTGACCTGAGCTGGCTTTGGTGTCCAGTAACTCCACACAATGCACCACCTCTCCTATGCTGAGTGACCACCAAAAGAGATGGAGCCCAAAGTCATGGGCTAAATGAACTCAGTGTACATTTTGTGGACTTTTGTGGACATTTATGGACATTTACAGGTATTTCACAGGGGTGGTCCATAGACTGAGGGAATGCTATCTGTGTATTGTATCAAAGGATGAGAAGGGGGGGGGGGGGGGGGTGGTTAATGAGAACGTATTGGATAGTGTGGGACCTGAGCGTGATTTAAATGATATGGAACAAGGGGTGGAGAACGTGCTGGTTTTGGCTGGGGTAGAGTTAACTTTCTTCATAGTAGCTAGTATGGAGCTGTGCTTTGGATTTGTGCTGAAAACACTGTTGATAACACAGGGATGTTTTAGTTGCTGCTGAGCAGGGCTTACACAGAGCCAAGGTCTTTTCTGCTTCTCACCCCACCTCACCACTGAGTGGGCTGGGGGGGGCACAAGAAGCTGGGAGGGGACACAGCCGGGACAGCTGACCCCAACTGACCAAAGGGATATCCAACACCATATGACATCACGCTCAGTATATAAAGCTGGGGGAAGAAGAAGGAGGGGGCGATGTTTGGAGTGATGGCGCTTGTCTTCCCAAGTAACCATTACACGCAATGGAGCCCTGCTTTCCCGGAGATGGCTGAACACCTGCCTGCCCATGGGAAGTAGTGAATGAACTCCTTGTTCTGCTTTGCTGGGTTGCATGGCTTTTGCTTTACCTATTAAACTGTCTTTATCTCAACCCACGAGTTTTCTCACTTTTACCCTTCCGATTCTCTCCCCCATCCCACCAGGAGAGAGTGAGCAAGCAGCTGTGTGGGGCTTGGTTTCTGGCTGGGGTTAAACCACAACAGCATATTCCAAGCAGGGTGAACCAATTTCATAGCTGGTGTAAGCCTACTCAGCAGGGCAAGGCAGACTAGAAAGAGATCCAGAGGAAGAATCTCCAGGTCTGTGAAATGAGCATGTCCGCCCCAGTCCTGCCCTTTCTGCCCATCTCCAGGCCAGAGCTATGGGAATGAGCACGTGACCAGGGAATTGTTATTCCCTGCTGCTCCTTAGCCACTGCAAGCTCTCCTTGGAAGTAGCTCATGGGAAATATGAACACCTACAGGAACAAACCAAACCCTGGCCTAGGAGGAAGGTGGAGGGGATTTACCCCAATCATCTAAACCCATTATTAAGTGCAATGCTAGTGCTGCCAGGGACCAGGTGCCTGCATCTGATTAACTGACTACAAAATATATTCTCCGACATGTTTGATCCTGAAGCCTAGAAAAGCCTCTTACAGTCTTCACAAACTCACCAGTGGGGAAGTCCTCATTCCTTGCTGAAACACGGCTTTTCCTGAAGCAGAATTTGGACACTGCTCTCTCCGGCAAGTGCAGTTTTGGACGGTTCAGCAAATACAGTAGAGCCATCAATGCTGTGTTCAGCTGGGCTGAGGTAGGCACCAGAGCCCACATCAGCTGGAGAGAGAGCTGAAGAGCCATATGTCCCTTCTGCTGCAAGCTCCAGGCTGCTGAATGGAGCTGTGGAGCCATCCCCTGGGAGATGCTGACTCCAGCCAGAAACACTGTTTACACAGTAGCATCACAATTGTGTGGAACTGAAGTCAGCACCTGATCCTGAAAAGTGCTTTTGGGTTGCTCATCCATGATCTGAGCAGACTGAAAAGCAGGGTGGTGTCTGTGTTCATATAATACTTCCAGGTGGATATGTCACACTTTTCCACTGAGATTCAAAGATCCCTTTGGCCAGCTCCTTCTCTAAATGGCCACGTTATCTCTGGGTGGTGCTGCATTGTCGGTCCAGCTGTAGGTTGTCCCATGAGTTGGTGTCAGCACCCAGTGCCCCATCCGGGCACACCACATGTATGTGCCACGGCTGAGCTCAGACCCCTCTGAAGGCTTCCTGGGAGGTGCTCTCTGCCTTTGGGAGTTACTCCTCTGCTTGATATGGGTGTGTTTGTGGGGCTGAGCATCAGCCTGCAGGGACTGCTTGCCACCTTGTAAGTGCCAGGGAGATGCTCCAGGTGGCAGGTCTTCAGAGCTCGCAGTGCAAGCTGGCCAGACCAGGCAGGTTGGATGTTCTCCCTCCTTGACTTGCCCAAGGTGCTGGTCTCCTTTATCCCTGACTGCATTTCAGGTAGTATCTCCATGCTCTGTCTCTGTCTGCTCTGGAAGCCCTGAGAATCTTCCAGAAATACACCACCAGTACCATGTCTGCTTCCAGAGCTTTCTTTTCCTGACTCTTGTAACACGCTGATCCTGGCGGCTGCATCCGTCCCCTACTGCTGCCTCATGGCCCCTTGCACCTTTCCTGTCCCAACTGCCTGGAGCCACCTCTGAACTCTTCTATTCATCGACCTCTGAGGGGAGGGAGACCTGTCCTCTGTTTGTACAGCACCTAGCACAATAGGTGGTCCATGCTTTGTGCTCTCCTATACGCTTACA